>JAUCBN010000026.1:10857500-12313750 GCA_035048815.1 Abelmoschus esculentus
CCTTTATTCCACATATTGGGGGTATTAAGTTTGATTTATTAGTTTTACAACTTGTTTTATACCTTGAAAGATCCATTGAAAACTTTACCTCGAATTATGAAACCTTTGATCGTTAACTCGAATTTATCGGGTAGATTGTTCTACTCGTATTGATACCCTAAGTCGATACACATCACTAGGGTATTGATACTCTCTAACCGAGTATTGATACGTGAAAACCATTCAAAAGCCTCAACCTAAAGCCTATATCGGTACGTAATACCGATACGCGTATACCCCGTATCGATCCCCTAATCCTACCAGTATACCCTTAGTTTGTATCGATACTCGAAGTCATCTTCAATCAATGGAATAGCGGTACCGACACACTCTCCCATGTCAGTACACGAAAACTTCTCTAGAATTCAAAACTTGCTATGGGTATTTGTACGTTCCCCCGTATACCGATACGCCTCCCACAAAAAAATTAAATTTACTCTAGCATACCAATACGCTCCATAGTCGTATCAGTATGCTCACCGAAAAATAAAAGTGGGTTCAAATTTCGCTTATAAATACCCTTTAACCTATTTGGTTAAGTCCTTAATCGTTCCTATAAGTTATGTAGAGTATAAGGGTGAGTTTTTATCAATTTTACACTTAATGTTCTAATCTTGATTAGCAATTATAGAGGATTTTAAGCATCTAAACATAACAACTATGCAATTCAACTATAAATCAAGCAAAACAATCATCTTATGAGGTTCATTAAATATAAAAGTAAGACTTAGTTTAGGGTTGTGATAGAAAATTTTAGTTTGATTTTAAACCAAGATATTGCAAAAGCTAAAAAAGTAGCTTTTCCAAAATCAAGGTTTGAGAAATTACATTTAGAAAAAGACAAATTTCACACCAAAAAACTTTTTCAAAACTAAGTGTTTTTTTATTGCTTTTACAGATTTTGAGGTAAAAAAGTCAGTTTGAAAAATTAAAATCAACCAAAAACAAGACCTAAGAGATATATTGACCTTAAACGAATAAATCTAGATTAAAACTTTCACCTAACTTCTCTCACCTTCAAACTTTATTCGTGAGCTTCAAAATCCTTTCTCTATCGATCCAAGAAATATGTACCTCAAAACAATGACTTTGAGTTGTTGATAATTTTTTTTGATGAACAAAATAAGATTCTTTCTCAACTACTATAAGCTTTTATCTTTTTTTTAGATAAAATAAAAAAAAATGAGGGAGAAAGATAGAGACCATGACTTCCTTTCTTTTCTTTTTGTAGAGAAAAGAAAAAGATAATCAACTTTATCTTTTAAAAAAATAATATTACCTTGCCCTTTGACACCTCTATTAAAAATAGAAGTTCAAATTTAAGCTCAACGACGCAAAAAGCACAATTAAATAAAATTGAGATCTAATTTGATCTAATATATTCAAATACTTAATACAAGTGAACGATTTATAGATCGAGTTATTACAATTTTACGGAACGATGCAGTGAAGTTTGTGGTGAAGTTAATTACATCTGATTAATAAAATAAAATTGAGATTTAATTTGATTTAATATATTCAAATATTTAATTCAAGTTAACGATTTATAGATCGGGTTAATATAATTTTATCGTACCATGTAGTGAAGTTTGTAGTGAAGTTCATTACATCTGATTATAAAATAAAAATCTTATTTTTTTTTATTTTCTTATTTGTGACAAGGTTAAGGCCCTCATTAGTTCGTCCTAGTTAAAAGATAAAATTTTATTTTTATTTTTTTTATTTTCTTATCTGTGACGAGGTTGAGGCCCTCGTTAGTTCGTCTTAGTTAAAAGATAAAAATCTTATTTTTATTTTTTAACCTGTGACGAGGCTTAGTCGCTCATTAGTTCGTATTAGTTAAGAATGATGGTAATTTGAGTTTTCGGGATCTACATTTATTTAACAAAGCTTTTGTTGGTAATGAATCGATTAATTTCTTAAAACAATTATTTTCTTATCTATGACAAGGTTAAGGCCCTCGTTAGTTCATCTTAGTTAAAAGATAAAAATCTAATTTTTATTTTTTATTTTCTAATCTGTGAAAAGGTTAAGCCCTCATTAGTTCGTATAAGTGAAAGAATAATGGTGGTTGGCTTTTCGGGATTTACATTTATTTAACGAAGCTCTTGTTGGTTGGTAATGACTTGATTAATTTCTTAAAAATTAATATATTTATTTCAGTTAAAATAGTTGGGTTTTCGGGATTTACATCTATTTAACAAAGCTCTTGTTGGTTAGTAATGACTTGATTAATTTCTTAAAAATTAATATATTTATTTCAGTTAAAATAGTCTCTTAAAAAATTATTTACATTTAAATGAATGAAAAGTAAATTATAAAATAAGAGTGATAACACAAGAAAAAAAAACAAAAAAAAATTCTCTCTATTGTCTTCTTTAGTGTTTCTTTTAATTTTTTAAAAAATTTAATTTTAAATTTTAGACCCTAAACCTTTTAAAAAATTTAAAAATTTAATTTTAAATCTTAAACTGAACCTTTAAAACATCTTAAATCCTCAATCTTAAATCTTAAATTCTAAATCTTCTAATCACTTCATAACTAAAAAGTGAGCATAAATGGAGTCACCCTCTAGACCTTTTAGTAGACCTTTTAATTTGAAAGGAGGGTAAATAAAGCTCTAATTTAAAGTGAATATAAATGAAAGCAGATGATTTTAAAGTGAAAATAAATGGAAACGGATGATTTACACTCGTAACACAAACTTAAAATAACCAGACATTTGGTTCTTCTCCACAAAATTTTTTTTTCCTTCTAAAAGTCCATAGTGTTATTGTAGATGGTACTGTCTCCGACAGTATTAAGATTTAAGAGTACAACAGGACCATAAAAAACAAAGTAGAAACAAGCACACAAAGCATGTAACAAACAGAGACGATTACACAGAGCACTAAAACTCGCCCAGTTCCATTAGTTTAGTAGGATCTATAATAAGGATCATCCCGTGGGTTCCTTCTCCCAGGGACAGGATTGTTCGGGTCCTCATTCACGGCCCCAGTTGTCCCTACCTGCCTTCCCGAGTTATACCCAGTGCCAGTGTCTGCAGTGGGGTAGCCACGGCTGGCATCATGAACCCCGCCTCCTCCATAGCCATCACCCGTATCACCTCTGTTGGGGTGAAGGCCACCTGTGGTGAAGCCAGTACCATCAATACGGTTGACATGATGAACGCCTCCTCCGCCATATCCAGTGGTGTCAGCTCTGTTGTATCCAGCACCATGTGCGGCTGTAGCGTTATGAAGGTGTGCCTCTTGTTTCCTCAGCTCTGCATCTTCTTGTCTAGCCTCTTTCCTTTCTCTGGCAATCTCTTTCTCAATAGGGTCACTTGTCTTCATTTGGTCCACCTACAACATCATCATAATCATGATTGAGTTTCCATGAATCAACTGCAGCACATAAGTTAGAAAGGACTGAAATGAGTATGAATTAACCTTTTCCTGCATGGTGGCCGTGGCCTTCTCCATGCCAGCCTTGGCAGAGGCAGCTGCATCCTTCATGGACTGCATCTTCAATACTTATTTCTGTTAAGGGTTTTACTCTGAAAGATTGTTGTTGTTGTCTGCTGATGAACTGCAATATTGTCTCCATTAAATAAGATCAAAATGAGAGTTCCCGAGCTGCCACGTATAGGAAAATTCTGACACGTGTTCTTCAATAATCAAATTGAATTTGTTACACGTTTCGGACATATGTCAAGCTTGTAAGGCGTTGGGTGTTTTACTCTTTAATTATGGACATAGGTAGATCCAGCCTCCAGGACATGATGAGATAAGGTGGCGACACGAAGCCGGGGGCTACAGTGGGCGGTGGCTTCATCTTTATTTTGACAAATAACAAATAAATAAGCTTGTTAGTTTCGATAGATAACAGTTAATGTATTGCTCTCATTTGTGGTGCGGAGTGAAAAACTTAGTTTTCTAGTTATTAAGCCAGAACCGAATGATCTCAATTTTCAAAGTTAGATGTATATATCAGTGCAGTAATAGCGGAAAAAAAATAGAGATGTATACCTACAGTTGTTGAAGCAGTAAAGTATGTTGTTCTCTCCTTTTAACCGCAGTTAGGGGTTAATATTAGATCGATATTTGATCGATCAAATTAAAATTTTTGAGTTACTTAAGATAACAAGTATTATTTTATAATTTAATTTTTTTAAAAATTAAATTTATAAAATTTAAGTCAAATAAAATTAAATCAAATTATTTAAATTTATATTTAAATCTATTTATAATATTATAATATTTATTTATTCTAATTTAAATAAATTTCTATAAACATATATATAATATTTTATATTTTTATATATGATATATATAATACCAACAATAAATGTTATGTACCCTTATGTACCACTAATCATGTGCACCGTTAACTATTTTAATAGAGACCGAAAATGTTAACAATTTTTTAAAAATAAATCTAAAAATTATTTTTATATATTTTTGAGTACACAAAAAATAATTGAACTTTTTTAAATTATTCAATTTTGTAATCAAATTTTTAATTGTTTAATGTTATTATTAAATTTTAGTTTTGTTCTAAAATTGTCATTAATCTGTTAACAATCGTTAAAACGATCGTTAAAATATTTTATATAATAACATATTTAGTTCTTCACATTTGCACTTTTAAAACAATTTTGTCTTAGTTCAAAAAAACAAAAAATTTAATAATCATATTTAATTATATTTTAATTTAAAAAATTAACCCTTTAACACTATACTTAAAACCCTAATTCAACTCTTAAACAATTTTATCCTTTCATTTTCTGACTACACCCCATTTATTTTAATATATCAGATCCGTCGAATCAATTTGCTATGTATTATCAAAAAGGATTGATAATTTCGCATGAGATTACAACGAATGTTGGTTGTAAATTTTATGATTATGATTTAGAATCGAAAAATCGTTTATTTTTGAAATACATTTTTTTATGAGTTTGGAATAAGATCTTGTATAATTTCAGGATGCAAATGAATGACGAGATCATACGACAATGAAGAATTTAAAAGGTAAATCTCTTATTGTTCTCATACTCAAGACGGTTTTAAGCACATACGTTTATTATATTTGAAAGGAGAAAAATCATAGACATTTTAAGGGAATCATTCGATTATTAGATGATATTATTAAATGTATAAAAATTTAATTCACTTTCGTATACAGTAACATTGTATAGACATTATTGGTAGGATTAATGTACAATTGAATCTAAATTAAGAGATTTAACTTTAAAAATTTCCCTCCACAAGTATAATATTCTTTACAACGCTTCATTATTCCTTAGATAATAAATATAAATTTATCTAAAAAATAATTTATTATATATTAATATTAAGTATCAAATTAAACATCCTTTTCGAAAAAAATAAAGAAAGGATGATACAAATAAGTTAACACCAGATTCACATGGTATCAGAGGTCCTTTCGGTTTATCATGGTTTGTCCTATTAATCTTTCCGGTCGAGAGGATAATTTCGAATAATCGTTCTTCAACAAAAGAATCAATATACGGTTGAACGACACTAACTTTTTCTATGAAAACAATAAGCGGTTTTGATGATGCGAGGTCATGGACATCAAGATTATCTTGATGAATCTTTTATTTCTTCTCGCAAATTTGTTTCTAGCAACAATGACGAAATCATATTCAATCTGGTGTACCTTTATTTTTTCAAACAAGACAGTTCGTTAGCTTCTTGGCTTCTTTTTACCGTCAGCCAAAATATTCTCCCTTAGCTCGTTGGAGCTGAAACAATCACCGTCATTTGAATAATTCTATGGTTTGTATTCTCAACTCTCAATCACAAAATTAATACAATTTTATTGTTGCCTTTGATCAATTAAAAAAACAGATCTGTTGATGCGAGCGTGTACCATGTAAATCAAAGAAATTTGCGATCTTCTTGCTTCATGTGAAATTTCGTTGTAGAGGACGTCAACGAACCTAATATCAAGTTTGTAGAAAATTAGGTTACCTAGCATATCGTTGTTAGTACCATTTTGACAAAAAATATAAGAATAATCCTTCATCATAAACTCATCTTTTTGTTACTACCCAAACAAACAATTGCTTTATCAATAAAACTGTCAAGTTACAATATGATCCTTTGTTATTACTAAAGCACCTAAACTTGCCTTTTCAGCCAATGAGACTATTTTTGCTTAGGTCAACACTTTAGTGAACAACATATCTAATAACTCTTCGATTATATGATTTTCAAACTCCGATGTTACCCATCACGTAACAAATTTTTTCTATGTTGCTCACTTCTCGAAACCTACACTAATAAGGATAAAGTACACATAGGAGATGACTTAGTTCTCTCTATTTTTCATATAGGAAAAGTAGTTTGTTACTCCCTTTCGAACTCTCTAACTCATTTGTTACTTATTCCTTAAATTACTTAAAATCCTTTATTCGCTTTTAAGATCACTGAAAATAATAATTTATGTTTAAAATTTTATGCAATTACTGTTGTGTGAAGGATGAATGCTCTGATAACATATAATATTAATTAAAAATATAAAAAAGAAGATGGTACTTTTTTATTCATCAAAGGGTTATATACAATAAGAAGGAAGTTTTAACTAACTCTAATAAAGTTTTTCTCTTAAAATATAGTTAATCCTGAGGAGTGTTCGAATTTATATATTTTTATTGATAGTTATTTTTTGTTGTCAATTTGATATTACTAATTTGGTTCTATTTTGATCATTTTCAGTATAGGAACTTATTTTTCAAAACCAATAAAAATAGTGAATTTTGCATTTTTTATCCATCATGGATGGAGTCATGGGCACGACATAGGGCACAACTTCTAGAAGGCAGTCCAGTCAACATTTTCTAGAAGGGAGAATGAAATTATCTTAGGGAATTATCTTAAAAAATTTTAAAATTTAAATTTAAATCATTTATATTTTAGATTATCTTTAGAATTTATCTTTTATTTTAAATTTATTTCTTTTATCTTTAGGATTTAGAATAGTATAAATACCCTTTAGGGTAGAGCTTGATATGTACTTCATTTTTACTTTTCTTTTTCAATAAAATATTAAGCACGACTTTAATCATGCTTAGCTAATTTTATTTAGTCAAAAGCTAGTGACGACTCCTTCATTTTAAAATATATACGTTGACTTGAAGATTATTTAGATTTACTGTTAAGAAGAAGATTCGTCTAGTAGCAAATTCGGCTTCATGTGAACAAACTTAGTGGTTTTCCACTAAGGAAAATCAAGATCGAGTTTAATTCTCTATGAGACGTTGTAATTCGAGTCAAACTATTCCATTACTTAAAGTTGTATTGGTGTTAACGACGAAGAACGTGGTTAGTCCAGCAAAGACCGAATTCTAGAGATAGACTTGAGAGTATTTGTTTACGAAAGAGAGAAGCAAGTTACAAGTGTTGGGCCTTGTAGACTGTAATCGATATGGATCTTAAAGTAAAACTTATTTCGATAATCAATTGGAAATTGTGGCTAAGTGAAGCTTGAGACTACGTCCTTTCAATTATTTACTTTCAATCATTGTTAGATTAAATTTATTTATTTATATTTTTACAATACCAAATCCTCTTTTTCTAATTTATTATTATGTTTTGGATCGGGATCAATAAAATTTGATACATGCTGAATATGCATAATTGGAGTGCAAGTGTACACGTCAAGTAATAAAGTGATAAATATTATCGAGTTATCGTCTCCTCAGGGATTGGTATACTTAATATGCTTCCTTTGATCTTCTTGCCCTATAAAACAAAAGTAAAAACACAAATAAGTTTGGGTGTTGCTTAATGTTGAGTTGATCGTTGTTGAAGAATGACCAAGAAGGGGGTGAATTGACAATTTAAAAATAATCGGGAAAAATTTCGGGAAAAACGGAAAAAATGAAAGACAAGAGATTTATAGTGGTTCAAGCTTTGAACAAGCTCTAAATCCACTACCTTAGCTCCCACTAAGGATTTTGAAACCAATTCACTATTGAATTCGTCCCTTTTATTGGTTCAAGGGATAACCGTTACAATTCGAATCAATCTTTCTACCCAAAGATTAATTCCACCTCACAAGATAAAATAAAGGAATGAAGGCAAATGAAAGATCTCTCACAAGATAAATTTTCCTAAACTCTCCCAAAACTCAAATATAAAGAATTGAATTGAAATACACAAGTTGGGAGAATGAGAATATGCAATAAGTGCTTGAGAGTTGGATTTGATTGCTTGAATGTTGCTTGAGGTTCAATAGTCCTTAATGCTGTTGAAAATGCTCCATTTTATACCATCTCATTGATTTTTATCCGTTGTAGTTGTTGGGAATATAAATATGGCCGTTGGGACTTCATCTTCCCACCATAAATGCACTTTGCAGTAGGCGGTATCGAAACACGAAGAACCTATTTCAAAATAGACCAAGAATAGAAAGAGTAGTTCTGCATTAAACGAAGGGGTATCGAACCATGCTTTGATACCTTTATGAATCTGTGAAGGTTGCTATCGAACCATGCTTCGGAACAGGCTAACCACCAATCAAAAATTAACTGCCATCAACGGTCAAAACATTTAATGCTAAAATAGCCGTTGGGGATTAAGGATGGAATCGATACAGGTATCGATACTAGGGGTCAATTTTTAAATGATTTTAAAATATTTAAAAAGCATTCGAAGTGCTTCGATATATGCTTTGAAACAGAGGCTGGCAGTGAGCTCGTGGTATCGAGCAGTGCTTCGATACCTGTTCTTGATCTCAAGAACAATGCTTTGAAAATCCCGGGGGTATCAAATGGTGGTTCGAAACCCTCGTGCAAAACACTTAGAAATTTTATTTTAAATATTTTTGTTTGACTTGAAGTTAAAATATTGACTTAAGGACTTAAAAATTATTTCAAATTAGTCATTGTATTTAATTGTTATATCAAAATTAAATTTAGTTTTACAACCTCCCTCTTTTTTATATAACAAAACCGTTTAAAGATTTTTGGATTTCAAAACACTTTGAAAACTTTTAAAGACTCCCCCTTAATATGTGCACGGTTTTAAATCCTTTTAAAGATGGTGGTTTTCCTAAACTTAAAAGCATAAAAATTCTCCTCTTTTTTGTTAGATCAAAAATCAATGAAATATAGAGTAATAAATAAAGCAAAGTAATGCATTAAAGGAGAATAAGAACATAACTATAATCCATAGCATAAAATACTGAAATTTAAATCCAACATAATAAAATATCAAAGCATAGGGAAATAATAAAGTGCATATGTTCTAAGATGAAATGCAACATAATGCTTAAGGAAACATAACTAGTCCTAAAAGCCAAATAGCAAAGCATAGGATAAAACTAATAGCACTAGTCGCCCATCTCATCGTCATCATCACCATCACCCTTGTCTTCGTCCTCTTCTTCTTCTTCTTTGTTCTCATCATTGGCATCTTGTTCATTGAGTTGTTGGGTATAACGAAGAGCCTCGATGGAGATGCGTAAGGCATGACCTTGGGTCTCTAATCCCGTCAATCTAGTGCTCATGGAGTCAAAGCTAGATTGAAAGAGAGTAGACATAGATTCAAGCCTACCATCAATGGTATCCATGCGTTCACTCAAAGTGCCAAAGCGATCATTCAAAGAACCAAACTGTGCATCCAAGTTGTCGAAGCGAGTGGTAAGAAAGGCCATCATATCCACGCTCAGAGCAACTTGATGAAGAGGCTCGGGATCACCGAGAGGAGAAGGAGGAGGGGGAGCACCACAAACCCATTCACCGTTGCCGGCATATTGAAAGTGGGCACAATGAAGGGAAGTCTCACCAATAAGCTCCTTTAAGGATCCCATTTTGTCGAAAGAGCAATCAATTCGCAAATGCAAGAAGATGGAACTAAGAATACATTCATAAGGAAAAGATTAGACAAGTGGGTTGGCTTGGTTTTGGACATGTCACACCATGTTCGAGAAAACGATTTAGGAAAGATTGGATCGAACACCTTGACTAAAACATTTTAACCAAAAGCTATCTACTTGACGGATACGAGAGTACTTACCATTGGATGGACGAATCCACCACGAGATTATAAGATGAAGAAATCTATCATGCACGTCAAGAGTAGAAGCTGCTCCGGTAAAGGTTCCTAGAGAGTCTTCATCAGTTTCACCCTCATCCTCAAGACCAAAAATATCCTCAAAGGTCGAGACATCGATTTGAAAAAGTTTTCCTATAAGAAAAGATTCAATGGCTATGACCTTAGTGTTGTCCATAGGATCAAAAAGACATGTGGCATTAGTGTAAAAGATTAGGACAATAGTAGGATAAAATTTACCGGAATGGGTAAGGAATTTCAAAAAATTCCATTGAACAAGACGGTTGTAATACTTAAATTTGAACCTGGTCGAGTTCTTGAATTAGATATCGATACGACGTTCCACCTTAAGAGGAAGATGTCGGAAGAGATTGAATTGATTAACCCATTCATTTGTGTCCAAACATCGTGCAAAGACTTCTTGCACATCAACACGAGCAGGACAAGTCGATGAAGAACTAGCCTCGGTGCGAGAGCGTTTCTTCGGTGCCATGAGATCTAGATATTTCACAAAAATTTTGGATTAGTTTGATAAAACATGTATGCTTATATAAATAAATTCAATCCTATGTAGTAATCTAACAATTCAAGGTATTTGAGAATTTTAACAAAAACTTTAAAAAACCATTAAAAATTATACAAAAAAGGATTTATATTCGATTAAAAAAATCTTAGATTTTGACAAAAAATTGTAGGATTATCAAAACCCATACAATAGACATTTAAAGTATGTTCAAAATCGAAATTTTAACAATCTAAATCTAAACGAAAATAAGGTTTTTCGAAAATATACCTTGAGTGTAGATTAGGATGAATCGATTGATTGTGAAGCACCTTTTGATGATATTATGTAGTCTTTGATGTTTAGATATGAAACCCTTAAAGAAATCGTTGAGATTTTGTGTTAAAAACAATGAATTTAAGAGGATTATTGATGAGTTCCCAAAAGGCAGTTATTTATTACCCTTCTCATGGCACCTTATGCATCTACTATACTCCAACTTGAGCTAAAATATGGACTCTTGCACAATATTGGATATTCCAATATCACTACTTACAAAGTCGAAATTTATAGAGAATGTAGATATTATTACATATTCTGTACATGTAGGAATATTCAGGGCCAAAGCAGCGGTGAAGCAGTGTTGAGGCCAAGGTAGGGACAAGGCCACGGCAGCATCCAGAGTGACAACATCAACATTGTAGGCGAATGAAAGACAAAAATATAGAGAACATTCTAAGAGATGCAGCGCACTAATTGGACCAGGCTAGCACACTGAAAGTCCAAGTTAAAGACCAAACGGGAAAATCTTTCTAGAAGGATGGAAACTTGGAAACATCAGATCTCATGTAGAAGACTTTCTCCCTACTCCAAGTTAGAGTCTATTTAGGAAAGGTTTGCCCTAGGTTAAGACTATATAGCCTAGCCGGACACATTATTAGGAGAGTTGATTTTAGAGAAACCTTTCCCCTAAGATTTATACTTATCGATATTATGTTCTAAATCTCTTAGGGATAGGTGAAGGTTGTAGATATTAGTGAGAGAAGATTGTTTCTTGTTTTTTTGTTCTAATGCAATAATAATATCGAAGTTTGCTTATCCTATTGTCATTCCTTGTTCTTGCATTCAAGCTCGAGAGAAAAGTTTATAAGTAATCTATTTATCTAGCACCGAGAGAGTTAGATTCATGAAAGGGATAAATACGGTGTTGACGATACTAACTCGGCCTAGAGATAAGTTAAGAGTTTCAGAAGCTAAAAGAAATGTTGGATTGGTTGGTAATTATCGTTGATTCACGTCGAGAGGTATCGTCAAAGACCAGTCATCAACAACGTTGACTTAGAGATAAGCGGAGTCAACTACGGACACTTTGCTGAACTTTGATGCATCTGCCCAAGAGCAAGAGATTGTCGCGGTAGAGAACACTAACGCTGCCGAGGTTGTATCTGTAGTACTACCGAAGCAGTGTTGTGTAATTGCATTAGACAAGAAGAAGATCAATCGAATCCATTAATTGACGCAGCTGGATCCTACCCAGTTTCTCTATATCGTTCTCCATCCTTTATTTTATGTTTTGTTATTTAGTTACTTAGTTAGACAATTCCACTTATCTGTGTTTTTACTTTATTTTTCAGGAGCAAGGGAACAAGGGGAGACATATTAAGTATATCAATCCCTATGGAGACGATACACGATATACTTATCACTTTATTACCTGTGAATGTACACTGCACAGTTGCGCTATTATTACACACATCAAGTTTTTGGCGCCGTTGTCGGGGATTTGCAACTAAATTTTTGTTTTCTTTATTTTCTTGCTCTTTAACCATTCATTATTTAACTTTAATTCTAATTATTTTTTATTATTATTAACTTTGACTTATCTGGTGGATGACCAGGGCAAACCCGAGTGGTCCATTGTACGATTGAATTTGTCCTTTTTCTCGGTTCAAGGGATAACTGTTACAATTCGAATCAATCTTTCTACCCAAAGATTAATTCCACCTCACAAGATAAAATAAAGGAATGAAGGCAAATGAAAGATCTCTCACAAGATAAATTTTGCTCCAATTACAAGTAAACTCTCCCAAAACTCAAATATAAAGAATTGAATTAAAATACACAAGTTGGGAGAATGAGAATATGCAATAAGTGCTTGAGAGTTGAATTTGATTACTTGGATGTTGCTTGAGGTTCAAGAGTCCTTAATGCTGTTGAAAATGCTCCATTTTATACCATCTCATTGATTTCTATCCGTTGTGGTTGTTGGGAATATAAATATAGCTGTTGAGACTTCATCTTCCCACCATAAATGCACTATGCAGCAGGCGATATCAAAACACAAAGAACCTATTTCGAAATAGACCAAGAATAGAAAGAGTCGTTTTGCATTAAACCAAGGGGTATCGAACCATGCTTCGATACCTTTATGAATCTGTGAAGGTTGGTATCGAATCATGCTTTAGAACAGGCTAACCACCAATCAAAAATTAACTACCACCAACGGTCAAAACATTTAATGCTAAAATAGCCGTTGGAAATTAAGGGTGGTACCGATACCGGTATCGATACCAGGGGTCAATTTTTAAATGATTTTAAAATATTTAAAAAGTGTTCGAAGTGCTTCGATACATACTTCGAAACAGAGGTTGGTAGTGAGCTCGTGGTATCGAACGGTGCTTCGATACCTGTTCTTGATCTCAAGAACAAGGCTTTGAAAATCCCAGGGGTATCGAATGGTGGTTCGATACTCTCATGCAAAACACTTAGAAATTTTATTTTAAATATCTTTGTTTGACTTGAAGTTAAAATATTGACTTAAGGACTTAAAAATTATTTCAAATTAGTCCTTGTATTTAATTGTTATATCAAAATCAAATTTAGTTTTACACTTAAACTAAATAAACTAAACTAAATAAGGTGAGATCAAATTTGAGAAAGAGGGTAGGATCCAGTTGTGTTGTATAGTGGATTTGATTGATCTATTTCTGTCCAATGCAATTGCATTGCACTGCCTCGGCAGTATTACAGATACTGTCTTCAGCAACGACAACGTTCTCTGCCGCGGCAATCACTTGCTCTTAGGTAGATTTACCAAAGTTTGGCAAAGTGTCCTTTGATGGCTCCGCTTATCCCTAAGTCGAAACACTATTGATGGTCAGTCCTTGATGATACCTCCCGACGTTAATCAATTATAACCAACAACCAATCTCACACTTCTTTTAGCCGCTGAAACTCCAACTATTCTTAGGCCGAGTTAGTATCCTCCAACCAAGTCGAATCCCACACTTACTCCTTTTGTGAGTCTAACTCTCCCGAGTCTAGACAAATAGATTACTTACAAACTTCTCTACCGAGCTTGGATGCAAGAACAAAGAATGGCAAAGAGTAAGCAAACTTTGATATTTTATTGCATTGAAACAAGAAACAAGATACAATCTCCTCTCACTAATACTCAACAACTTTTACCTAAACCCTAAGAAAGTTTAGAACATGATGGGAAGAATTGTTCCTAGGGTAAACTCTCTCAAATTCGGCTCTCCCTAGTCCCTTGTACGGCTATGCCTTATATAGGTTTGGCCTAGGGCAAACCTTTCCTAATTAGAGTACAACTTGGAGTAGGGAACAAGTTATGTACATAGGGTAAATATTTCCAAGTTTAATCTTCTAGAAGTTTTTTTTTTCGCGTGACCTTGTCCTTGGGCTTTTGATGTGTTGTTCAGCTCCGATCCTTGGGCTTTGTGTTCAACAACGTTCTCCATGTTTTTCTCCTTAGTTTGTCTGTCATATTGCTTTTTATCCTCTGCTATCTCAGCATCAGGTCCTGCCTCGGCCATACTTGTTCCTGCACAAATATGAAAATGCAGTGAAGTATGCATTTTCTACAAATATTATCTTTAATGACATATTCTCTAAATATATCACATTAAGTACATGCATTGGTTCAAGTAGGTGTAGATTTGAGATAAGTGCCCATAAAAAGTGTAAAAAGTGATAATGAGTTGAACGCTTATCAAAATTTAACGTTAAAAATTTCTTAGTCCCTATAAATCGACCCTACTTTCCCTATACTATATTTTTATTTAACTTTCCCTATACTATATTTTTATTTAATTTAACAAATATAAATTATTTATTTAACGATTCAACGCTCGTCAAAACCTAACGACCAGCTAACTTCTTCTAGTTATAAGAGCTGGCTATTTTACATTTAATATTCTTCAACGACTGTCACTTTAAATAAGATGTGCAGTTGAAAAAACACAATATAAATTATACGAAGGTGGACTGTTATAGTCGTATTATTTTTTCACTGACGTTTCCTTCTAAGAAAGAAAGATTCTACTTATGCAAGACAAGATTTAAATAGCGCGTTATACAGTAGAAAAAATATTATTGTAAATTATTATCGTTTATAATATTTAAAATAATATTTATTACATTTATAATTTTAGTAAAATATTAAAATTGAAAATATTCTGATTATAAAAATAATGGATCACAATGATTCAAATGTATTCAGTATATTAAAATAAATTAGCAGAAGCTAGAAAATGAATGGGACAAAATTATTTAAGAGTTTAATATTAAATTATCTTTAATTAAAAAAGTACTAAATTGAAATAATATGTAACTAATAAAAATTAATATTTTTTAATTTGAAAAATGATTTTAAAATGTAAATAAAAAAAGTAAATATATTATTATATAAAATATTTTAGTTGTCATATCTTTTTTTTAAATGCTATTAACAGATCAATAATTAATTTAGAATAAAATAAATTTTAATGATAATATTAAAATAATTAAAATTTTGATTACTAAATTAAATAATTTATCAAAGTTAAGTTATTATAAAAAATAATATAAAATTATTTTTGATTTTTTTTTTCTAAAAAGTAATAATAACACCTTTAGTCCCTATAATTTTAAAAATAATTAATGATATATAATAGTGTATATGAGTAGTGGTACATAGCAATACTGTATACATTACATTTATTATAGAATCACCTTTGACATATACATATCAGACAAATTTGAAGGTATAGATTATAATTTGAAAACTTATCTATTAATTATTAAAAATTAAAATTATTTAAAATTTTATTTTGTAATTCAAGCTTTTTTATAATTAAACTAGATAAAAAAATTCACCACAAACAAAAATAAAATATATTATCTTTTCATGAAAGACAATTTACGAAAATTTAGGTTAATTTCTTAAACATTTAATATGATCTTATGTGTTTTTTCTAATTCTTTAATAATAATTTACGTGAAAGTTATTTAATATATATTTAATATAATAATATTTTTAACGGAAATACTTAAAAGTTTAAATTGAATTAACATTTTATAATATTTTTATTAATAGATATAACTATAAATTTTAAAAATAAAATATAAAAGAAAAAAAGTATTTTGTTTTTAGGAATGAAATATTACACGTTTCAGCCATATGTCAAACTTGTAATGCCGGCGAAATTTTAGTGTTTAATGATAGAGAAGTAATTCGAGACGAGATAAGATGAAAGATAAGGTGACGACACGAAGCCGGTGGCTGTTGCGGTCGAGGCTTGCTGACCACATCAACTCAGACCTTTGCAATTACGTTTGGTTGTAGTAAAAAAAACTATATTTTTCATATTTATTTTTATATTATATATTTTTAAATATTATTTAATATTATATTTAATTTTTATTTTAATATTTTATTGTTAAAAGACTAAAATTATTTTGATAATGATATAAAAAATCATATATATTAATATATTATTTTATTTTTTAACTAATATATCACGTTAATTAAAATTATAAAATAAATAAAATATTAATTAAGAAATATAAAATGACATAATAACTTATCACGTGTAATTTTTTTATCATTATCATTTTACATGTGATTTTCTCTCTCCTTATCAAAAAGTACATTATTAGTTTAGTATCAAAATAAAAACAAAATATAACATTAAAGATAATTCTATTAAAAAAAATAGTTGAGATACTAAAATAGTATCATGAGAATAATTGGGTACTACTTAAAAATTTTCTCTAAAAAAATCTTCATTAAATTCAAATCTAAACAACTTTTTTTAATATATTATTAATAAATTTAAAAATATAAACAAATACTATGATCTTATACTCAACTAAAAACTTACTTTTTTATATTTTATATATTTTTATATGAATAAATATTATATATATCGTAACATCCAAAATTTTTACCTTAATTTAAAATTTTAAATTTATGAAATCTCTAATTTAAAAACCTTAGATGTTAGAAATTTAAGGAATCCTAATTTTGATTAAGGGATTAAATTGAAGTATGCGATCTAATTGAATTCTTTTGGAATGTGGGTGGTCATATTGAAAAATGAAATTGTTATGGGCACATCCCTTGTAATTTACCCAAAATTTTGTGTTTTAAACCCTATTATTTGAGAGATTATTAAGTGAACCCTGTTTACCACGTCATCCATGGTCCAAGCAATCCGGACCGTTGATCTTTAAATAACAACCTAATAACTATCACCCACTAAGTACATGTAGGAAAGAGGTGATGATTCACTTGAGAAAAATTAAGATCAACGATCCTGATTGCTTAAAACCATAGATGACATGATAAACAAGATTCACCAAATAATTTTTCCTATTATTTACATCCCGCCTACAGTTCTTCCCTGCTTGGGATATCATGCAACCGCTCTCCTTTTTATTCTTTTTACTTATACTCTCCTTTTCCCTATAAAAATTCTTTTTTGTGTATGCGATCAAGGTTCGGCCATCTCCTTCGCCATTAATCATTTTTTCTATTTCGTGTTTGACCGTAAAATATTTAGGATAAGCTAAGTGATTATTTTTTTTTTGGTCTCGTTGTGTTGTATCTTTCGCGTTATTAATATAGTCATCTTTATGTGCATCCTTCCCTATTCGCATAGTTTTGTTTCAAATTGAATTATTAGGAAAAAAGATAAAATCTGATTTTTTAGAGCAAATATATTTTATTTAGATTTAAAATTTTAAAGTAGTACAATTCTGTGAATTTAAAAATATTCAATTTAAAATACTAATTAAAATGTTCTTATGTTTTAGATGATTTTGATATTGAAAACGATATCGTACTGTTGTTTCCACCGCCTGCTCAGAACGCTTTAGAAAATTCTTTTGGAAAAACTCGTAGGTTCTGTCAGATTTATATTTGTTAAAATAATTTAGAATTGTGATTTTAATTTTAAAAATATTTGTAGGATCTAACCTTATTAATGCTAGAGATAACTCAGATCGAAGAAAACGTCACCATCCACGTTATAACTGTGATTATTAATGGTGTGTTCTATTATTGGTGTTATATGTGTTTTTCTAAAAAATATTTTTCCTTGACATGCTTAAAATTTTGTGTTCTGTGAAACATTCGTGATTTGATAGCATGTCTGATTTTTGTATTGTGATTCTGATTGTGCTCTTGGATTAACATGCATAGGTGTGTAAACGAACCAAGTCGAGCTCAAGTAGTATTAACCTCTTCTCGTTAAGAATTCGAGTAGAGTTCGAACTTTATTCGAGCCTAATCAAGTCAAGTGTTAACCTACCTTTGACCGTGTTAGACTTAAATAACTTTTATTTGTCACGTCTCATTTAAAGATAATGAAGAAACAACTTTGATACACAAGTTATGTAAACTCAATCGTGTTAATTTTAAGGTTTAAGACTCATGTGTAAGATTTAGATTTTAGGGTTTAAGTTTAGAAATTTAGATTTTAAAGTATAAAAATTAAAAAATAATATATTTATATTTTCGAGTAGCTCGTGAGTTTTTCGAGTAGAGCATTATGTATCTCAGCTCATCTCTTCAAGAACTTGAGCCGTGTCCAATTGAGTCGAATTTTGGCCAAACTTTGACTGAGTTGAGTTCGAGTAGCTTTGACCGAGTCGAGCTCAAGTAACTCGCGATCTGTCTCGTCTCATTTACAGCCTAAAGCATACATACATGTCATCCTAATTTGAAAATTTTATGAAAATTTTCAAAATTTAAGATCTTGCACATGAATTTAAAACAGAACATGTCACATAATTTGATGAAATCCTAAACAAATATGCTACATGAATTTAAAACATGCATTAAAATAAATTAAATAAATAACAACTAATTAAAAGAAAAAGTCCCAATGAAATTTTCATTTCAAAGTAAAACCCTAAATACACATAAAAAGGTGACTAAATTTATAAGATTTTTAGTTTGATAGTCAAAATATAACATGTCAAATAATTTGATGAGTAATTATGAACTTTACCTAGATATCTGTTACTGCAATTAACCGCTTTCTCATTCTCTTTTACGTTCAGATCTTCACTGTCACTCCCACACTCGGGTGATTCTAGAAAAAACCGATCTTAAAAAAAGCCTAAAAAACGTCCGTACCATTTTTCTTACAAAAGTTGTAAGAAATTCGGTACACACTTTTCGGTATATACCGAAATTCTTATAATTTTTGTAAGAAAAACGGTATATACCAAATTTCTTACAAAAACTGTAAGAATTTCGATTATAAAACCAATTTTCTTACAAAAAATATAAAGATTTCGGTATATACCGTTTTTCTTACAAAAGTTGTAAGAATTTCGGTATATACTAAAAAGTGTGTACCGAATTTCTTACAACTTTTATAAGAAAAACGGTATAACTTTTTTTAAGCTTTTTTTAAGGGCAGCTTTTTCTAGACTCACCCCTTACACTAATCTTCCTCTCTACAGAATTTTCCCCAGAGACCACGCTTGTTAGCATCATGCTCCTTTTCCACAAGGTCTGACAAATATTCAGTGCCAATGATATGGCATGACTGTTCAGGCGAAGTTTCCTCCATATGTTGGTATCAAGATCCACCACGTGGTTGCCTAATGCTTCTCCCCGTGACCATGAGCAGTTCTATTGCTTGGTGAGGGTGGGCCTGAAATTTAAATTTAATTGGTTAAATATTTATTTTATATATTAGTGTCTACCTTGAATATAATTGATGCTTATCCTGGATTAATTGGTATCGTTATTTTTACCCAATTCAAAATTTAAATCATAAAGTTAGACCAAAACTAAAGCTTAAAATTTATTTAATTGAGATCCAAATTAACTCTACACCCAAACCCAATAACTATTCTCATTTCTCAACACAAATAACAAAATAAACTAAATAACAATTTTTAAGGCAAATTTTGAGGAATAAGGTGTTCCACTCAAATTTTTTTAAATATATGATATTACGAGGGAAAATTAGTGAACTACGATAATTTTTATTATGCCAAGGAGAGAACATTACTTCCTCTTGCGTTCTTCATTTTAAACTAAATTATTTCAGCTGATAATATAATTACCTATAGAGGTAATTTATTAATAAACTGACTTTTTAGATGATGATGTGATTACCTATGGAGGTAATTAATTTAAAATGGAGAACGTCAAGAGAAAGTGACGTTTCCCTTTGACACTGTAGATATTACTGTAGTTGACTTTTTTTTTTGTAATATCGTATATTTAAAATTTTTTGAGTGGGATACCTTATTTTTTTATGGAAGTAACTAGTATTTTTGTGTTAAAAATATGCGATATTAATCTAATTGTGTTCACCTTAAAAAAAAAAAATTAGATCCGTCAGAATAGTCACCATGACCCTCCTATGAGTGTCGCCAACCCAACTCTAGATGACCATCTTGCTTAGCCCTATACAGGACCCAAAACCACATAATAAGCCCTTGCCGGTGACGACATGCCATCTCTTTGGGTGATGCAAAGTTACACCTTTGTAAGTGGTGCTACTTCCATGGCCACCTCCCCTCTCTCTTTCTCTCAATTGACCAAACCCTAAATCACCAACAAAAATTATCTCCGATGCTCGAAACTGAAATCTTGTGGCTCTCGACTTCCCCGGGATTGAATTAGGACAAGAGTTAACCCCCATTATTTGGTAACCGTCCCTTGCCAACTTCCTCATTTTTGTTTTGGTAACGGAAAATCTGGTAACTCCCTATTGTAGGTTATTTATTTATTTTTATTTATTATTTATTTATAGTCTTATCTATTCTCGAATACCCGGACGAAATTCAGATATTATAGATGTATCTTGTGAAATTGTAAATTCGGATAACTTTAGATTTTAGATAAATTATAATTTCAGATTGTGATGTGATTATTTTCAGATTTTTAAATCATGATACATCATTCTATATACATGGGTAAGATTTGTGTATGAAAAAAGTCGTGGTAGGTTTTCGATTTGGATACTCAAAGACCACTCTCGAATTTTTGTGACAATATAGGTGATGATTCTGAGGAACTCCTCCATTTAAACTGATGACGATATAGTTAGTATTTATGCTTTGCTCGTAACATTATTTATGCAACCTGATACACATTTTTTTGAGAATTTAAACTTAAAAAAATAATTATGTGAATCATACATTTTTTTTTCTATATTTGATATATTACACCATAGAAACACTTAACTTTATGATTCACTCCCCTATAATTTTCTTTACAGATACTATTAATCCTTAGCTTACTCGATACCAATAGAACTTCACATATTTCAGACTATTTTTATACTTTTAGTATGATCTATTAGTATCAATTTTAGCCGCTAGTTTATTTATTTATATTCAAGATATTGTATATTTGGGACTCAAAACATTTTTGGGATTTATTTTTAGGTTTTCAATGCACGCCTAAACTAGGGTCGAATAAAACTCGATTCGACTAAACAAAATCGAATAATTTGATTCGAGACAAAAATATTCGACTCGTTTTGATTCGACTTGAAATTTTATAGACTTGACTTGACTCGAAAAAATTTTAAATAAAGTTTGAGTTATAAAATGAATTTGAAAAACTCGAATAACTCGAAATTTTTAGTAATTAAACAATTAATTTTTAAGTTCGAGATAAGTCTATCAATTTTTATGATATATATATATATATACATTGATATATAAAAATATAAAGAAATATTGTTACATATGAAAATATATACATATCCATATCTTATATGATTAGAGGAAGTCGTTTAAATTAGAATCAAATCACACTATAACATGATAAATAATTACAATTAAATATTTATAGGAACTCGAAAATTCGACTCGATTCTACTCGACTCGAATTTCTTAAACTCGACTCGAACTGAAAAATTTCAAATAAAGTTTGAGTTATAAAATATGACTCGTCAACTCGAATAACTTAAAATTTTTTGACTCGACTCGACTTGATCGAATACTCATCCCTAGCCTAAACTTTTTATTTTCGTATTGAATTATTCTTTGAAAATTTTAGATTAAGTATTTTAAATATTTCATATTTCTAATAGTTTTGAGAATTGGTTTTATATGTTAATCCCTAAAATCTGTTCATTTTTTATAAACCGTTATTAGAAGTAAGTGTGTTCATTTTTGGATATTGGATTGGATCTGATTTTTTAGATATTTGGATTTTCGGATTCACATTTGATTCCTTTTTTTGGATATTCACCTTTTTAGATAATTGGATCAGATTTTTGAATATCCGATTATTCGAAAATGTTGTGAATAAAATAAAAAATAAGAATAGATGAATAAAGATGAGAGAAAAGAGAAAGATTTTGTATTATATTTTCAAAGTAGAGTTGTATACAAAGTTTTGGCCAAAAGTCTATTTATAGGCATAAGATGGAAACCCTAATTCTAATGGGTATTAAACCTAATAATAAAGCCCATTAAACTTTAACTTAACATATGGATATCCACCATGAATAAATATATTCATAACACTCCCCCTTGGATATCCATGAAGATAATGCGCCTCGTTAAAACCTTACTAAGATAAAAACCCTGTGAGAAAAAAAAATCTTAGTAAAGGAAAAAGAGTACACACATCTTTGATACGCATAACATGTTGCCTCATTAAAAACCTTACCAAGATAAGGGAAAAAGAGTGCAACGCGTATTTACTCCTCCTCATGAAAATATCACATAAGATCTTTGAATCTTCATAATTCAATATTGAATACAAACTTCAAACGTTGAAGTAGATCATGCACTAGTGGATAAATCTTCCAAATTATTGCTTGAAATGATTCATTGAATAATATTCATCTAAAAATCATGAGGGACGAAACTTAAAGAAATATGTTTCGTTTTATCATATTTGACATATCCACCTTGAGATATAAATTTTATATTATCTCTTTACAAGATAGCTTGTATCTTATCTTGTGAAAAACATTCACATATCTTTAGGATATGTTTAGCCAAACACATATTTTGGCTTTGCCTCATGCATAACAATTATTTAAAGGTAATGATCTCGTAACACTTAAATAATATTTATGGACCAGCTAAGATACAATGATTCCAGATCAAATAATTTATATATTGTGCTTTTAGACCAAGAATATCATTACCCTTTTCTTGAGGCAGAAAGAATCTTTGTTTACACTAAGAGACCTAACAACCATAAGTTGATCAATGAATATGCATTATTCATATAAAGTCTCTTTCAATATTTTTCTGTATGTCGATTGATGCACAAGGATTTGAGGAGATCTCTTCACGAGTCTCAACTATATTCAAATCAGCGGCAACAATAAAAGTTAGAACTAATCCACTTAATCAAAATGCTTGGGGAAATTAAATAATTCATATAGCATTATGCTAATAAGTATTCAATAAGGCGATTATATCAAATACGCCTAAATCTTTCAATATATAAGAGAGATATTTAATATGGTTGAATAATATTCTCGAGAACTTGAATTAAATGCTTCTGACAGTCTAAATCCTTTTAGAAGCTTCATGTAAATATTTTTATCAAGAGGCTCACACAAATAAGATGTAACAACATTCATTAGACGAAACTAAGTCATTTCATTTATTGCCAGAATATCTAAAAGTAATTGCATCCACCACCGAGGAATATATTTTCCTCATTCAACTTCATGTCTTTGTGAGAATCCTTGTGTAACCAAATGAGCTTATATCTCATGATTTTCCCTTTTGATTTCTCTTTCTCATAAAGGCTCGTTTATATCTACGAACTTTACATATTTCAATGTACGGGCTATACGCCCCAATACTTCTCTTTTTGAAAAGAGATTTTAGTTTTGCCTCAATTGCCTCTTTCATGTTGGCCAATCATTTCTTTGTCCAATTGACAATGATTCATGATCCACATCATCAAATAAAATCTCTAGTGTTATATTGCATGCAAATATATTAACGACGTCGATTTAATTTTAGTTCCATGTATGACCAGATATGACATAATCTATTGAGATCTCTTTATTGTCAGGTACCTAAATCATGTCAATGTCTCTGTTGGAGACCATTTAATCTCTTCTAGAGATTTTCATAATTATTAATTCCTCGATCAGACCATCATAAAATATAGCTCTTTTTCCTTTTCGAGGATCTCTTATCTTTGGAACTTACTTGTCTACTATGCTTTAAGCGTAAGTTAGACTCATTAGCAACTAGAGTTTGTCCTTCCATGACATCAAATTTAATCGGAGCATTCATAGCTGGTATACGTGACTTAGTCACTCTTTTAGGGTCAGAAAAATCATCTGGTAATTGATTTGCTAAATGAATTATCTATTGAACTTATAGTTCACATTGTCTATTACGTGGATCAAAAAGAGAAAATGATAATTCATTCTAACTTATTTCTTTCCCCAGCTATTTATTTTCTCCCCCTAATGTTGGATAAATTGACTCATTAAAATGATAGTCAATAAATCGGATTATAAATAAATCCCCTATCAGAAGCTCTTATATATATTCCCAACAAACTCATCTTTGTGCGTTGTGGTGGAGCAATTAGAATATATATCGCACACTCAAAAAATTGAGATGAGAAATATTTGGTTCCTAACCAAAAATCATTTATAATGGGGAGAACTTATAATCATTTGTTGGCTTGATGCGAATTAGTGATAATACATATAAAATGATATCTCATCAACATTATCAAAACCATTATCTTTATAAGATAATCTGGAAAATATGCTCATAATTTTATCAATTGAGCAAGTAACCTCGCGAACACCAAGTTGCGGGTTAATAACAAGGATACATATAAAATAGATTTGCACTCTATCATAGTTGTTGATGATTGAATAATCAAAATGCTTTCATAGCAAGTATCACAAGAAAAATTATCTTGAAGAAACTTCTAGTTCTTCAATAAATGACCACATGAAAGTGTCAGCAATTTTTCGCATCATAATTGAACCGGAATGGTCTAACCGGTCATGTCAAATAAAATAATCAGTAAACATCTAGTTTACAATAGCATGAGCTTCAATTTATACTAATTCTTATGTAGTACAATATGGATGACAGTGCATGTAATTTTGCCAAAATTTCATTATTGCCTTGAGTTATACTCGTAATATTGAGATTGTCATCATCCATTTAACTGATATTCTCAATATATTTCTATAAATATCTTTAAAACTCAATATCTCTTTGCCATTTTGACGAATATAGTGCACTGTAAATATGAAATAAAGTTTCATTTGACAATAACATATTTTCTCAACGAGCATAATGAACTGTAAATATGAGATAAAGTCTCATTTCGCAAATAACATATTTGCTCAGTCGGAGCTTTCTGTGATATTAGTACTTCCGGATATAGTACTCATATTATTCTCTTGTATTTAAAATGAGAAAATATGCATAATTATGCACCTTTGAATACGTGCTTTATTTTATTCACTTCGGAAAATGAAAAATATGTACTTTGTACCATTCACTTCAGGGAATGGAAAAATATTAAAAAATAGCACATCATATCAAATCGGATCAAAGATAAGCTCTCAAGAGCTCTTCCGAAGCACTGATATTTTAGAACTTTGAGATATAGTACTCATATTTCCCTTGTATTTAAATGAGAAAATATTTCTTATACTTAAGTATTGTATGAGTACTTGCACTTTCTACTAAGTATAAATCGCCATAAATTATTGCATATTTTATTCCGGAAGTAATCATATTCTTTTAAGGAAAAAAATTAACATAAAAGATAAATAAATAATATATAAAATAAGTTAACATAAATAATAATTGAAAATAAATTAACATAAAATAAATAAAAGATCTAAAGAAAAAAAATAAATGGCGAATTATTCTCTTGAAGGATTATGAGAAAATTATCAATATCCAATTGAGTTGGATTAATAACGCCATTATTTTCGCCACAAAGAAAATCTGTTTATATTTTCTTTAATTTATCATTCATGATTATGGATAAAGTCCATAATACTTCAGCGTTTGACAAATACGAGATCAATGATTTGTACCATCGCATTGATAACATAAAGATTTTAATATGATCTCTATCATTCTTGTCATCTTTATAATTCCACTTCTTGTGGATATAAGTATTCTCAAAATAATCATCTTATCCATGTCTATTTTATGATCTCAATCATGATCACAATTACTAATGTGAAATTTATTCTTTCCGCTATAAAATATCATATTCACTTCAGGGAATGGAGCGGAGACTGATAGGTATTTAAAACCCTTGTATGATATTGTGCCTTTAAGACAACATTAATGTGTGAAAAGTAGAGTATATTTTTCTAACATATCCTCATCAATGATACTCTGTCACATAATTGAGTTTTATTCACTAACTATATAGTGAATTATCACGTTTGTATTTACTTCAAGGAATGAAACAAATTCAATAATCGCATGGAATAAACATCATGCTTGTATAATTGCATGGAATAAACATCATGCTTGCATAATTACATGGAATAAACATCATGCTTGCATAATCGCATGGAATAAACATCATGTTTGCATTCACTTCAGGGAATGCCTCCCATAAAAATTCTTTGATCAAAACGACTTTTGTAACTTGAACTTGGGAGAATTCTATAGTCGATTTTTTCGACATAAAAATAATATTGCTTTTAAGCAAATATAAACTTTATAACATTCAAACTATTAAATAGTAATTGATCAACCAATATATATACAATACACACAAGGAACAAAAATTTAATCCTTATACGCGGCGTCGTTAAACCAGTCCACAAGGTCCTTTAA
This sequence comes from Abelmoschus esculentus, assembly GCA_035048815.1. NCBI lineage: Eukaryota > Viridiplantae > Streptophyta > Magnoliopsida > Malvales > Malvaceae > Abelmoschus > Abelmoschus esculentus. The sequence goes on from JAUCBN010000026.1 coordinate 10,884,195, forward strand.
AAAGAACCTCCTTTGAGACTAGTAGCCTCGCAGAACGGGATGTCCAGTCAATATACTCGGATTAAACCAACATAACAAAGAACATATTAATTAATTAAAGGTTTAATATTTATTCCAATATCATGTAATACTTTGAACATGATTAAAAACATAACTTTTATCGTAAAAATAAAATAAACAAATATTGATTATAAACAAAGATAAAAAAAATCTCAAATTAAATAAATAAAACATACCAAACTTTCCACTTTGAATATATGGTAGATTTAGTTATCAATATTGTGTTAAAATCTTTTCCGGTAATTGTCGACAAGAACCACGGTAATTAAGTCACTTTATCGCTACACAAACACCAAATAACAAAAGATTTTTAATAAATTAAAAATTAAATCAAAGATCAAGAGAGAAAAATAATCGATAATTAAAATATGATTGAGGGAGAAAAACTTATCTTTGATTTATTCTAGTAACAAATTCTTTTCAATAATTCCTTCAAGATTTGAACGACAAACACCTCCGTTGGTTAGAGTCTCGTGCTGATAATGTGTTGTGAATAAAATAAAGAACAAAAATAAAATAGGAGAACAAAGATGAGAGACAAAGAGAGAGATTTTATTATATTCTCAAAATAGGGTTGTGTACAAAGCTCTAGCCAAAAGTCTATATTTATAGGTATAAGATGGAAACCCTAATTCCAATGTGTATTAAACCCTAATAATAAAGCCCATTAAACTTTAACTTAACATATGGATATCCACCATGAATAAATATATTCATAACAGAAAATATATTTTAATTTAATTATTTTTTGTATTTAAACGTTAGATTTATGAAAATTTTAAAATTTTGAATATAAAAACAAATGATTAAATATAACAAGTTTCACATTTATAAAATTTTTAATTATTTTAATTTTTGGATATAACAATTATTAAATTATTAAAAACTAAAAAAATATAATTAAAAAATAATTTTGGATATTCGAATTTTAGGATAATCCGAAACTCGAAAGATTGTGATCTACATCCGATCCAACAATTTTAAAATTGGATCAGATATCCAATTTGAAAATAAAAATTAAATCATATATTTGAATTTTTAGATTGGATCAAGGAATAATTAAATCAGATCGATTGGATCGAATAATTTTAAACACCCCTAAGTAGGGGTTAATTACTTATACTATTTCAATATCTATGCCAACAATTTAAAACTATCAATAATTAAGAAAAAGTAACAACTAAGCAAGGTCATAAGATTTCGGTTACAAAATACAAATTTGTTTATTTAGATAAATAATTTAAAAGATAAATTCATATTGTGTTTGTTAGTATATTTAGAAAAATAAACGGTAAATAAGGATTTAATAGTTTTTAGATAGTTATATATAGTATTTTTTGGATTAAATATATGTCTAACATTTTTAACATTATCCAAATATGTGTATCTATCATGATCGTCTGTAAAAAAAAAATATCGTTAGCCAATAAAAACAAGACGTATGATAGTATTTTTTTAAAATAAATAATTTTATTTAAAATATTTTAAAATTTGTAAATAATCTCAAAATAATCCACAAATGCTTTTAAACTTTCCCCAAATCTGACTATTATCATCGACGTTGGTCGCACTTTTAGTGATAGAATAAAGCGTCTTTCTCTTACCGAATGATCCACACATCGTTAATCATTTGTTATACCATCGTTTATCGTGAATTATTCGAATGAACTGTTTAACGATTTTGATATTTTACACGGAGTTGATTAATTTTCAATGACAAAGTAATGGAGTAAAAGGTCATGATGGCCCGACAATGAATGAATTAAAGAATAGACTAACTTAAGTTTTCGGTGTTAGAGATTTTAAACTTTGCCCTATTTTATAAACTTTGGATTTATTTTATTTTATTTATTTTTAACCAAATTTTAGAATTTTAAGGGTCTAACACGTGTAAGATAATATTAAAAATTAAAGAATAATAACGGTGAGCATATATTTAAATAATGTTAAAAAAGTTACACTTGTTTACCTTGAAAAAAATATTTTGAGCACCTATCTAAAAAGTATAGTTTTAGTATTTATTTACCACTTAAACCTATTTGAAAATGTGAAGATAAAATCAACAATCTTTAGAGTAGGTGATTAAAGCTTTCGGTTAACACTACCATTGTCTAGATTATGAGTTCAAAAATTAATCAGCACTATTTTTCCTTCTTTAGATTGAATTGTTAAAAAAATACAAAATTTAAAATATTTTATAAGTTATATACTTTAAGATTTTAAAAATAGTATGCTGTCATAATAATATTTAAAATAAGTATATATATCGACACACTTATAATTAAACATGTAGTACATGTTTAGAATAATTTTAATATAAAATTTATATATGTTATGACTTACGATGATTAATTATATTTATAGTGATTCAATTATTTTATACCTCGTACGAATCTCTTAGAAACGAACTTTCAAGTGTACGAATGTTTAACTATTATCCACCACGAACTCAATTATGATGATTTATTACACTCATAGTTATTTAAATGAGGTGTTTATATTATTCTTAATCGATATAATTATATTTGTACTATGTAATAACCCATTATACATACAAAACCCATCCATTATTATATCTAATCCAATATATAAAACCCAAAATACCATTTTATTACAAGCCCAAAACCAAGCCCACAACCGGCTAACCCATTACACCCACAACTCAAATCACATATCCACTAACCTAGGACTAACCAAACCCTAAATGCCCTAATGGAATCCTAACCAAACCGGTAGCAAATCGATCGCCGCCCTTGATCCCTACGTCAGCCAGTTGTCCGCGCGTTGTCGTCACGCGCAACGATTCGAATCGTGCGTGGCCGCCACACGCTCTCTCATTCGACGATAAGGCCGACCATCGTCCTCGATCTGACCGGATCTGTACCCACCGCCCCCGTCCTTTCACCTGCAAAAAGAAGAAAATAATTAGATCAAGGGGAAAAATTCAAAAATAGGATAAATTTTCTCCTTTCTTTTTCGATTATAATACATGTAAATCTGGGGTATAAAAACCCAGAACCAAAGCTTGTAACCGGTTACAGAGGACCAACCAAAAAATTAATCGAAAAAGAAGCATTTCAAACAAAAATTTCCAGTCGAAAGCAACCAATATCAAGGAAATATATTCGAACAAAAAAAGAGAGGAGATGAGTGATCAGAGCAAGCAAATCGAAAGAAAAACCAAGGTAAAAAATAAAGCGTTTCGAATGCTTATCTTCCAGATCTATGCTGATAGAGGTTTCTTTCCAAAAAACCGAGACTAGATCCTTGATCCTTGCGTCGAACCGAACCCGAAAGTAGCCTCTTTTCATGCTTCCGACCACCAGTGCGATGACAATGCGCGATGGTTAGGTATGCCTCCGGCCGCCAGATCTCCAAAGAGCTCCCAAAGCTTTATTATCTCAAGTAAAAAGAAGAAGAAAAAAATGAACTTTGAGGAAAAAAAATTAAAGGAGGACATTTATATCAAGAGCAAAACGGCATCATTTTGGTACCGGTTAATCGGGCCTAAAACGACGCCGTTTTGAACTTGGGTACCCGACTCCAGACCTATATACCGGATCCGACCCGCGTATAACCCGTAAAAAGGGACAAATTACGCGAGTAGTCCCTGCACTCCCAGCGAGCTTCTATTCCAGCATCTAAGTTTGCATCCTTTTCAATTTTAGCCCATGTTTTGCTTATTTTAGTCCTATAATTTTTATTTCTTTCAATTTCAGCCTTAAAACGTTTATTTAACCTCTAAACTTCCTGTTTTTGCAGATTTGGTCCCTCATCATTTCAAAAAAATTATTATGCTCATGTTTTATTGTTGTTAAAAATTTACTAACCTTTTGGACATAGATTAAAATATCGAAATTATAATTTCGATCGTATAAAATATTTTATAACCGACAGGTGCCAATTTTGGACGTTGTAGAGGTGCTTACCCTTCCCTATGTGTAACAGACTCCCAGATCCAGCTCTGGGTCGTAGACGCAATCTTGGTGTCCCAATCGCACTGTTAAAAAATGATTGGTGGTGACTCCCCGGGACGAATTTCGATGATTACAGCTGGCGACTCCGCTGGGGACTATTTTTGAGAGTCGAGCCGCAGAATCGGGTACATTTTATTTAACAATCGAAAATATAAATCTGATATATTTTTATAATCTTTATTTTATTTATTTAAAATATTTTCTAATATATTTTAAATGTTTTTTTTAAGACCCTTCATTCCATAAGCCTTCAACCCGGGCTCTGTCCAAATTAAGTGGGAGCATGAAACCACTCCTTCGTGAGGTTATGCCTCTGTATAGAATGGTGAATTGCTTTCAGAATATTTTTCTCTCTATTTTCGTGAAACCTATGTCTCCACATAGACTTAGAGAAACGTATCTCCCTGAATCGGGTTTATTATCCTTAGTAGGATGATAAGTCTCGTTCGGGTACCTTCTAGAATTACACCACTTGTAGTGAGACCTAGAAGCCTACCTTTAGAGTCGTCATGCCGAAACTCTGCCCGATTAAAGAGTCACCTTGTAGGGTTTTTCTTTGTAGAGAGAGAGCGGGGGGTTCTATTTATTTATGCCTTTTTATTTCTCAATGTTTATTTCTCGTTTTTTATTTCTGCAATGAATTTATTATGTTCCCATTCATGCAACAGGCATCATATTTATTTATTTAGACACTAACAATATCCGTTCGTGTTGTTTTGTCTCTTGTTTTACATGTGCATTTTCCTTTTAAAATAAGAAAAGTTATTGATAACGGAACAATTATTAGAAAGGTTCTGCTCAGCTATGGAGAACCATTTTTTAGACAAGGTGGAGGCTAATCTCAAAGTTCGACGATGGTCAGAAGAGCCTCAATACCGGAGCGGGGATAGCATAATGGAAGGAGAAAAAGTCAACCTTAAAGATTTTGCACGTATATCTGCGACACAAAATCAGTTACAAGAGTTGAAATGTATCTGGGATCAACGGGATGAGGACACCAAAGGTTTGTTTCTCACCAATTACGGAGACCTATCGTATTTGCTCGATGTCAATGTTGACAAGGTGTTACTTTGAGGCCTAGTCAGTTCTGAATCTCTCGTATAGTTGTTCTACAATAGGAGACGTTGACATCACGCTGACAATTGAGGAATATGCAGCTTTAATTCAATGTCGGAGATTTTAACAGACAAAGTGTATTTTAAACCCTCCGATTCACCTGTATTCCAAAAAAGGTTGTTAAAATTGACCGGAAAGAATGAGCCATGGGCGAAGTCCCGAATCCAAGAGAAGGGTGAAACCAAATGCATTGCTTGGAAAGATATCCGAGATTTGATTCAAGTGAAGACCAGATGTGAGAAACAAGTTAGAATGTTCACATTAGCCATATACTGGTTGGTCATCTTCCCAAAATCGCTTGGGTACATTGATGATACAGTTATGGAATTGTTAGTTCACCTCGATAAGGGTGTTACTCCAGTTCCTGCAATCCTTGTTGAGACCTTTCGATCGCTCATCGCTTACCGAAGGAGTGGCGAGGGAAGGTTCTTCTGTTGCGCTCAACTCCTACTTGTTTGGTTCCACAGCCACTTCTGGAAACCAGAAAGGTCCTCATACCAGGCATGCTTTGACTATTACTCGTCGATAAGGGATCTGGCACACACCCAAAGGCCGGAGAATATCCCATATGATCAATAAAAAACTATTTTATGTAACTTATGCAAAAGGGATATCATATGGAAAGCAAGCTGGTTCTTTTCTCATGAGATCATATTCAGTTGCGAGGGTTATAATTGGGTCCCCTTACTTAGAATATGGGGGGCAACAGGATATGCGTTGTTGATGGTCTCTCGACAATATAGGTCTAGGCAATTCATCTCGGCAACCAGAGGGTTGGCTTTGTGCGAGTTCCCTTATAGGGGAAGGGATTACAAAAAGGATGTTGCCGCCATCGCAAAAATATGGAAACATCCTTTGAAAATGGAGCCATTTGACGAGTGGCCCAGGGTCACCCCAGAATATCGACGATAGAGAAACCGGAGGATCAATGACAACATCCCGACTCTAGATTCAAAAGTCAATAAGCCGTTGGAAGAGAAGCTCCTAGTAAACCCTTCAGAAGCAGAGATTGCCAGGGAGGATTACCAAGGAAAGTATATCATCATGGAGATGCAACTATCGAGGTTAGTAAATGAAAAAAACAGTTAGAATTCGGCATTCAGTCACAGGAGCAAGAAATGCCACGACTACAAAAAGGAAAAAGCAAAGTCGAAGAGGATTTAAACGATATACAAGGGGATTATAAAAAGGTTCGAGAGTCAGCAAAATAGGCTGATCTCAGAAAATCCTTTGCCGATTGGAAGTTAGAAATGTATGAAGAAAAGAAGAAAACCCGCTATTAGGAAAGCAAGTTTAACGAGGCACAAAATCAGCAGGCTCTGGATCAGGAAGAGCTAGATCGTGTCAGAACTGAAAATGTTAGTTTGAGAGGCCAGGTCATCAATTTGGAAGAGACTTTTCAGAGCTATCATCAGAAATCGGCAGCCTAGTTAGAAGCAAATGAAATCCTGAAAAAGACCTGTTAGAGACATAGAAGCCGTCCTGCAAGCTAGCGAAGCATAAATCAATTATCTAGAAGAATTACGCCACTGGGGCGAGCAACAATAGAGAGCCCAACTTAACAAGACTCATGAGCAGGTCCAAGAAAGAAATCGTACCATGTCTGAGGCCTTGGTACAAGTCCGGGAAGTTACTAAATACCTACAAGCGTTGGTAGTTCAGGCTGAAGTTCTTAGCCTACAGTTTGAGGCGAAATCAAACAAAGGCAGAAATCTCGCGTCGCTACTTAAAAAGATCAAGATTTGGGGGGTAAAGGCCAAGCAGTATATGTGAAGCGAGGCCCACCTTGCGTATAGAAAATCTTGTTCTAAAATGAGCTTCATTTCCAAAGTTATACTAAAATCAACACCTTTTTGTAAACGTTTTGGAATGTTAATATAACGTGTTGGTCTGCATGAACATTCCATCATATTAGTTGCATTCATGCATCATCCTATTATGTTATAATCCTAACGTTCCAGGGTGCTATCAATGTAGTAATACTGAAACCTGATCAAATTCAACATTCACACTTTACCAGATTTAGATCTAAGAGAATGGAAGAAAGACTAGACAAGATCGAGCAAGCTTATGAAGAAAAGAAGCGAGACATGGAAAGAAAGTTGGATAAAGCACAACAGGATACGCGTACTCATATTTCATAAACCCAGGATGAACTGCTCGATAAGATCGCACAGTTGTTAGCAAAAAAGGAGCCAAAAAGAAATAAGGGAATTATGACTGAACCAAGCACAATGGCAGACGACTCAAGGACTTCTCTTCAAACTCACGATCCGGTTGAAGTTCCTAAAGGACAAACTAGCCAAAATGAAACTCATTTTCAAGGAGGTTTAGTCATTCATAACCCTAATGATTATATAGTGCCCGTTTTTAACGAAATGGAGAAATCCAAAACCGAGCTGCAAAAAGAACTCGAGGATCGGTGCAAGCAGCTGGAGGAAAAATTTAAAGCAATGGAGAACGTATATCAGTTCCCTAGGATGGAAGCAAGGGAGCTAAGTCTGGTGCCTGATCTGGTACTACCTCCAAAGTTTAAAATGCTAGATTTTGAGAAATACAATGGGACGACATGCCCTGAAGCACATCTGACTATGTTTATCAGGCGAATGACAGGATATATCGACAATGATCCTTTACTGGTTCATTGTTTTCAAGATAGCTTAACAGGTTCAGCAGCAAGATGGTATAACCAATTGAGCTACACGAAGATTCGTTCGTGGAAGGACTTGACACGAGCCTTTGTGCGACAATACAATCATGTTATTGATATAACCCCCGACCGAATCACTCTTCAGAACATGGAGAAAAGGCATGATGAAAGCTTCAGTGAAAGAAACGATAATGTTTTTCGTTGGAACATTGAAGAAGCCTTTCCTTGGACGGATTTTAGGAGGCGCCACGAAGAACTTCTCAGATATTATAATGAATGGCAAAATGATAGAACAAGCCATTCGAAGCGGAAAGCTTGAAGACGAAGAGTTGTCTAAGAAGCCGTACTACAAGAAAAAGAATAATAAAGATGGACATTCCGGTGTTCACAATGTCAATTATTCCAAGGCATCAACGTGGCAACCCAAAGCTTCATCATCAAATACACAAAAACAGAATCAAAACCAAAAGACACAAAGGGAGTTCACACCTATTCCCATATCCTATGGCGAACTTTTCAAGAACTTGTACAACGCGCATGTGGTTTCACCTTTTTATATGAAGCCGATACAACCACCATATCCAAAATGGTACAATCCCAATACTCAATGCGAATACCACGCTGGAGAGGTGGGGTATTCGATCGAAGATTGTATTGGTTTCAAAAAGCTCATTGAAAAGCTCAAGTAGATAGGAGTAGTAAGAATCGATAATATCGCAGGAACTAGTGATGTAGGAAATCCGCTACCTAATCATACGGAGCCCGGGGTGAATGCAGTCACTGATCAAAACAATAGAAGGATAAAATACAGTGTGGAGGAGGTGAAATCTCCACTAAAATGGGTGTGGAAAAAGATTGTTGAAAGAGGCCTAATACCACCAGCGGTTGGAGGTATGGAAGCTATCCATCAATCATGTCCTTATCATGATACAATGTACCATCCGATATGAGATTGGATGGAATTTAAAGCTCTAGTACAGGAGTTAATCGACAACAAGGAGATAGAGTTCCTCGAAGAGGATACATCTAAATCTACGGAGGTTTGCGCTTCGGAACCAAACAACTCTAAGAACGTTCCATTCCTGGTAATTTTAGAACCGAAAAAGTTAGAGGTAGCCAAGTTTACAAAAACCAGGCTTTCTGTTCAAGCACCACAACCTTTTTCTTTCCAAGATCCAAAGAGATTTCTATGGAAATATGATTGTCGAATCACCCATCATGAAGACACTATGAAAGCAGTAGCAGGGGCAGTAAACGATGTGATATTCCACACGAGAAGTGGAACCCAATTCGTCTTTAAAGGAAATAAAGACTCAAAAGGAAAGTCTCTTATCGTGGAGCCACCAAGAGGTGTTTTTCAAGAACCTAAATCGTCAGTCAACGAGCCTGTAAAGGAGGAAGAGATGAAAGAATTCTTGAAGTTCTTAAAGCATAGTGAATATAATTTCGTCGAGCACCTCAGAAGGTTACCTACTCATATATCGATATTGGCTTTGCTACTTAGTTCTTAAGCTCACCAGAATGCACTACTAAAGGTGCTCAACGAGACCTTCGTCCCTAATGACATATCAGTGAATAAGCTCGATAGACTGGTAAACAATTTGAACGCAAACAACTTCATTCACTTCAATGATGATGAGATCCCTCCTGAAGGTATGAGATCTACCAAGGCCTTACACATCACTACCCAGTGCAAAGGGTATACCTTGCCCGGAGTATTGGTAGATAAGGGATCCGCCCTGAATGTAATGCCATTAAACACATTAAATAGGCTCCTAATAGACAGTAACCACATGAAAACTTGTAGCACCATTGTACGTGCCTTTGATGGGACAGAGAGAAATGTAGTGGGAAGGATGGCTATACCACTACAAGTGGGCCCTAACACTTATGATGTTGATTTCTTGATAATGGACATCAGACCCACTTATAATTGTCTACTGGGAAGACCATGGATCCATTCTACTGGGGCCGTACCATCATCATTACACCAAAAACTGAAATTCATCTATGATGGAAAGCTTGTCACAATCAACGCTGAAGAAGACATTATAGCCTCCGTCACGAGCGATGCATCATACGTGGAAATTGATGAGAAAACACTTGAGTGTTCTTTTCGATCATTCGAGTTTGTCAGTGCTACTTTTGTCGCAGAGAAAAATAAAATACCTATATCGAAATTATCTCGGACAACAAGGATGGGAATTAAACTGACTGTGAGGCGAGGAGCCCGAGTTGCCAGAGGGCTAGGAAGACGCCTACAAGGTCGTGCCAAGGCACCAACCATCACCAATAAGAAGGACCGTTTTGGCTTGAGATACATGCCAACTGCGGATGAAATGAGAAAATTTCTTTTGAAAAAACAAAAAAGGAGAAAAGCTCGTTTGCAAGGAAAGGAGGCTCACTGGGAACCTATGATATTTCCTTCATTGACCCAGAACTTCGTCTTTGGAGGAATTATATATCCAGAAATAGAAGAAGCAGAGTTAAGGAAATTGATGGGTAAGTTGGACATCAACGCCATCTCTGAAGAAGGAAACGTTGCAAATATCCCAAAGGAATCGTACCATACTCACCAGGAATTACTCTGAATAATTGGACTGTGGAAGAACTCCCTACAGTTTTTAGGAAAATTTTAGAGTAAAGTTCAAATCATACTTGTTACTTTTAGCCCGAGGGTAACAAGAATCCGTTTTTGTAAAAAGGGCCTAAGTATATTTGTGATAATAAAATGAAACCTTTTGTTGTAAAAATTTTTGCAAATGTTTTCATTTTCAAATAGTTGATTCTCAACTATAATTCGAATTCTTAATTATTTTGTTCAAATAAGATTTTATTTCAGGTCCCCAGATATCGAACTATCAAGCAACGTTAAAGCTAATCCAGAACTCATCTTCAAGAGAGAAGTGTGTCTAGGAGAGCTTTCAGAATCTGAGGATGACCAAGATTATGAGTTGCCTCTCGACTTGCTAAGACTGATAGAGCACGAAGAGAAACAGATCTAGCCCCACAAGGAATCCGTTGAGACCGTGAGTTTGGGGAATAAAGAGGAGAACAAAGAAGTGAAAATCGGCACATGCATTACGGCCAAAACTAAACTTGATCCGATTAATCTGCTCAAAGAGTTTAAAGATGTCTTTGCTTGGTCTTACCAAGATATGCCCGCATTAAACACAGATATTGTGGTACATAAACTCTCCATAAAGAAGGACTGCAAACCAGTTTAACAGAAACTACGAAGAATGAGACCCGATGTCTTACTAAAAATAAAAGAATAAGTGAAAAAACAGTATAACGCTGACTTTCTCCAAGAAGTCAAATACTCGGAATGGGTAGCCAATATAGTCCTTGTGCCCAAGAAAGACGATAAAGTGCGCATGTGCGTTGACTATCGGGACTTAAATAAAGCCAGTCCAAAAGATAATTTTCCATTGTCTCACATCGACACTCTAGTCGATAATACAACAAAACATTCTTTGTTCTCCTTCATGGATGGATTTTCAGGGTACAATCAAATAAAAATGTATCCTGATGATATGCATAAAACAACATTTATGAAACAATAGGGAACCTTCTGTTACAAGGTGATGCCTTTTGGACTCAAGAATGCTGAGGCAACATACCAGTGAGCTATGGTGGCCTTATTCCATGATATGATGCATAAGGAGATCGAAGTCTATGTCGATGACATGATTGCAAAGTCACAGACCGAAGACGAGCTCATAAGAGTCTTAAGAAAACTCTTCTTGAGGCTAAGGAAGTTTCAACTGAAGCTAAATCCTACCAAATGCACGTTTGGAGTCGCATCCAGGAAATTGTTGGTTTCATAGTCAGTGAAAGGGGCATCGAGTCGACCCCGACAAAGTTAAAGCTATTCAAGAGCTACCACCTCCACACACGCAGAAACAAGTGAGAGGTTTTCTGGGAAGACTAATTTACATTGCTCGATTTATTTCACAACTAACCGAAAAATGTGATCCTATCTTTCAACTCTTAAAGAAACATGACCATGGAGAATGGGATGAAGAATGTCAGGAAGCCTTTGACAAAATTAAATTCTATCTGACAAGCCCTCCGGTTCTGGTGCCACCAGTTCCGAATAGACCTTTAATCCTATATTTACGGTCTTCGAGAAATCTATGGGATGCATATTGGGTCAACATGATGACTCGGGCAGAAAAAAAGCGATCTACTACCTCAGCAAAAAGTTCACAGATTGCGAAATAAGATATTCACCATTTGAAAAAGCCTGTTGCGCTCTAGTTTGGACTACTAAGAGACTGAGACAGTATATGCTATATCATACAACGTGGCTAATCTCAAAACTCAATCCTCTCAAATACCTGATGGAGTCAACCGCATTGACTGGCAGAATGGCTAGATGGCAGATTCTTTTGTCTAAATTTGATATTGTATATGTCAATCAGAAGGTCATTAAAGGTAATGCTATAGCCGACTCTTTGGCCAGCAGGGCTTTAGAGGACTACGAACCTCTAAATTTTGACTTCCCCAACGAAGACTTGATGTGTGTTGAGGAAAATGTCGCAAGTAATGACCAATAGAAATTGAATTTCGACGGTGCTTCCAATACCAATGGTAAGGGAATTGGGGAAGTGTTAGTATCCCCAGAAGGTGATTGTTACCCCTTCGCAAGTAAGCTTGACTTTGACTGCAAAAACAATGTAGCAGAGTATGAAGCATGCATCATGGGAATCCGAGCGGCCATCGATCGAAAGATTAAACAGTTAAAAGTATACGGAGACTCAATGCACGTGATTTATCAACTCCGTGGAGAATAGGGCACCCGAGATCCTAAGTTGATGGAATATCGAAATTTGGTTCTTGACTTGATTAAGCCATTCTATGAAATATCATTTCATTATCTTTCGCGAGAAGATAACCAAATGGAGGTTGCTCTGGCTACGTTATCATCACTGATCCAAGTGAATAAACCATCAGATATGAGGCCGATACATATGAGTATATATGATTCTCCAGCCTATTGTTACAACGTTGAGGAGGACGAAAGCAATGAATATCCTTGGTACCATGATGTCTTACAGTACATAAAGAAGCATGAGTATCCAAAAGGAGCTTCAGAGAATGAGAAAATGACGCTACGAAGACTAGCAATCGATTATGTCCTAGATGACGAGATCTTTTACAAAAAAGAAAAGACCAGATACTGCTACGATGCGTAAATACGGCCAAAGCCAAGATGATCCTTGAAGAAGTACACGAGGGCGTTTGCGAAACCCATGCCAATGGATTCACAATGGCGAGACAAATTATGAGATTTGGGTATTATTGGCCCACAATAGTAAGTGACAATATTGAATATGCTAAAACGTGTCATAAATGTCAAATATATGTTGACAAGATTCATGTTCCTCCATCGCCTCTCCATGTGATGACATCTTCGATGCCATTTTCAATGTGGGGCATGGATGTTATTGGGTCTATCTCACCTAAGGCTTCCAATGGTCATCGTTTCATCTTCGTTGTCATTGACTACTTCACTAAGTGGGTAGAAGCAACCACTTATGCTAATGTTACCAAAGTAGTACTAAGCCGATTCCTCAAAAAGGAAATTATATATAGATACGGAATGTCAGAGAGCATCATATCTGATAATGCGTTGAGCCTGAACAAAAAGACCATAACAGAGGTCTACAAGCAATACAATATAAGGCACCACAATTCCTCGCCATACCGTCCGCAGATGAACGGAGTAGTTGAAACAGCCAATAAGAACATCAACAAAATTATTGGAAAGATGGTAGAAACTTACCGAGAATGGCACGAGAAGCTACCATTTACCTTACCTGCTTATAGAACATCAGCTAGAACTTCTATTGGGCAACTCCTGGTTCCCTAGTGTATTGGATAGAAGCAGTGTTACCCATAGAAGTTGAAATCCCTTCCTTGAGAGTTCTGTCAGAGCTAAAGGTAGACGAAGCTGAATGGGCTTAAGCCAGGCATGACCAGCTTGCCTTGATCAAAGAGAAAAGGTTGAAGGCCATCCAACACGGTCAAATGTACCAGAAACGAATGATGCGAGCTTTTAATAAAAAGATTCCCCCAAGAGAATTTCGTGAAGGAGATCTGGTTCTGAAAAAGATTCTCCCTATACAGAAAGACTTCTGAGGCAAATGGATGCCGAATTGGGAAGGGCCATACATTGTGAAAAAAGTCTTCTCAAGGGGAGTGTTAATTCTGTCTGAAATGGATGGCAAAGATCTACCTAATCTAGTGAACTCAGATGCAGTCAAAAAGTATTTCGCTTGAAGACTCGTAGACACACAAATACACTCTACCAAGCTAGCTTTGTAAAGCTTAATAGTTAGATATCTGGGGCATCAAATCTTGTCCTTTTTTGTATCTTTTTGTTGTTAATACTTACCCTGAGCTTTGTTGTCAATAAAATCTTTTGTTAATAAAAAGTTAGCAAATCTTTTACATTGCTTCTGAAATTTCCTAAAAAATAGAGGGATTAGAAGCGATCTCACTCAGGGAAAGAAATGTTGTCAGAAAACACCTTGAAAATAGAAAAAGCTTTCTTCAGACAGGTTGGAATCAAATATTTCTATCCGATGAAAGAGACACAACTATCAAGGTATCAACAACCAATCAAGACAATTGATTAAGCAATTTCTGTGAAAAATCATTGTCATATACATTTTACATTTCATGCTAGGAGCATGCATGCAAGCATCAAACATGTTAGAGTTATGCGGTGCATGCTAACCCTAATATCCTGAGTTTACTTGTGAAAGTGTTACAGATTTTGTCTTTTTAGCAACAACGAAATAGACCAGCATAACGTGACCATCAAGGCACTTCAATAGGATAGTGCAGCCTTAACTCGGATTACTACCCTTTGTTAGGAAGTATAGGTAAGGATCCTCAACCATTGTAGTTGCTTTTGGTGAAAAGGTAATACCAATGATTGAAAAGGACTATTCGAACGTCCATTAAAATCCATTTTCATGAATGGTCAAAGGAAATCAATCCCTTTGAATAAACCCAATCTCACGATCGGTATCAACTGAGTGTACCCAAGGGAATGATACAACTAAACTGGGGCAAACGACCACCAGTAAAGGCGAGTCAAATTCGTTGATCCTTGTGCATTTGGGAAAAATGCATAAAAGAGGACTATTTGAATGTCCATTAAAATCCATTTTCACGAATGGTCAAAGGAAATCAATCCCTCTGAATAAATCCAATCTCAGGATTGGTACCAACTGATTGTACCTAGGGGAATGGTACAACTAGTCTGGGGTAAACGGCCCCGGTAAAGGCGCATCAAATTCGTTGACCCCTGTGCGTTTAGGAAAAAATGCATTAAAGAGGACTATTTAAATGTCCTTCAAAATCCATTTTCACGAATGTTTAAAAGAAAATAGATCCTTCGAAGAAAGAAAATCTCATAATTGGTACCGGCTGATGATACCAAATGAGATGAAACAATCAATCGGGAGCAAACAGCTACCAGTAAGGATCACGTTTCTCCGTCAATGTAGCAGCTAAAGCATACACCAAACCCTATCGTCAAATTATGCTCTTTCGTCAATGTGGTAGCATCTAAACCCCATCAAATCGTGCTTCTTCGTCAGTACAACGGCATCAAAACTCCATCAAATCATGTTTCTCCGTCAGTGTTGCAGCTTCAGAGTGACAGAACTCGTAGTCAGATCTCGCTTCTCCGATAGTGTTGTAAGTAGATTAAATGGCATTTCCCATCTCGCAGCAGTGGTGTAGATGGATCAGACAAATCATGTATCTTCGTCAGTGTTGTAACTTCCGAGTGACAGAACTCGTCGTCGGATCTCGCTTCTCCGACAGTTTTTTGAGTGGATCAAATGGTGTTTCCTATCTCGCGATAGTGGTGCAGATGGATCAAACAAATCATGCTACTTCGTTAGTTTTGTAGCTCAAGAGTGACAGAACTCGTTGTTAAATCTCGTTTCTCCGGTAGTGTTGCAAGCAGATCGAATGTTGTTCCTTATCGCAATGTCAGTACTATGAATGGACCGTATAAATCTTGCTTCGTAAATATTCCAACCTAATCGAGCATCATAATTCCTCTCCAGATCTTACTTCCTCGGTAGTGTAGCTAGATTAGACATCAGTGCTCGTACCAGACTTTGCTTCTCCGACAATGTTACAGCCAGGTCCAGTCTTTAGCATAAATGATAGCATAACAACACTCAAGTTTTGTGCCACCTTCTCCAACAAATCGTCAGTTTTGAAGATTTTATGGACAAGGGAGGTGGAATATATAAAATTAGAGCCATAGAGAAGAAGCGGTGGCCAAAAAGAACCCTTACCTTACCAATGAAGAACCCTTAAACCACACGAAATGAAATAGGTTTTTCTTTATCTTTGCTCTATTGTTGTTACATAACAATGAGCAAAGAGGGGCAGTTGTAATAACCCATTATACATACAAAAACCATCCATTATTATATCCAATCCAATATATAAAATCCAAAATATCATTTTATTACAAGCCCAAAACCAAGCCCATAACCGGCTAACCCATTACACCCACATCCCAAACCACATATCCATTAATCTAGGACTAACCAAACCCTAAATGCCCTAATGGAACCCTAACCAAACCGGTAGCAAACCGATCGCTGCCCTTGCTCTCCATGTCAGCCAGCTATCCGTGCGTGGCCGCCACGCGCGGCGATTCGAATCGCACGTGGCCTTCACGCTCTCTCTCATTCGACGAGAAGGCCGACCACCGGCCTCGATCTGACCAGATCTGCACCCACCACCCTTGTCCTTTCATCTGTAAAAAGAAGAAAATAATTAGATCTAGGGGGAAAATTCAGAAATAGGATAAATTTCCTCCTTTTTTCGATTATAATACATGTAAATCTGGGGTATAAAAACCCAGAACCAAAGCTTGTAACCAGTTACAGAGGACCGACTAAAAAATCAATCAAAAAAGAAGCATTTCGAATAAAAATTTCTATTCGAAAGCAATCAATATCAAGGAAATATATTCGAAAAAAAAAGAGAGGAGAGGAGTGGTCGGAGCAAGCATATCAGAAGCAAAACAAAGGTAAAAAATAAAGCGATTCGAATGCTTATCTTCCAGATCTACGCTGATAGTGGCTTCTTTCCAAAAAACCGAGACTATATCTTTATTCCTTGCACCGAACCGAACCCGAAAGTAGCCTCCTTTCATACTTTTGACCACCGGTACGGCGGCCCGCGGCCGTGCGCGGTGGTCGGGTATGCCTCCGGCCGCTAGATCTTTAGAGAGCTCCCAAAGCTCTATTATCTCAAGTAAAAGGAAGAAGAAAAAAATGAACTTTGAGGAAAAAAATTAAAGGGGGACATTTATATCAAGAGCAAAATGAAACCGTTTTGGTACCGGTTCATCGGGCCCAAAACGGTGCTGTTTTTTTACCTGGGTACTCGACTCTAGACACGTATACCGGACCCGACCCGCGCATAACCCGTAAAAAGGGACAAATTACGCGAGTAGTCCCTACACTCCCAGCGAGCTTCTGTTCCAGCATCTCAGTTTGCATCTTTTTTAATTTTAGCCCCTATTTTGCTTATTTTAGTCCTATAATTTTTATTTCTTTCAATTTCAGCCTTATAACGTTTTATTTAACCTCTAAACTTCCTGTTTTTGCAGATTTGATCCTCATTTCAAAAAAAATTACTATGCTCATGTTTAATTGTTGTTAAAAATTTAATAACCTTTTGGATCACAGATCAAAATATCGAAATTATAATTTCGATCTTATAAAATATTTTATAATCGACATGTGCCAATTTTGGGAGTTGTAGGGGTGCTCACCCTTCCCTATGCGTAATAGACTCCCGGATCCAGCTCTGGTTCTTAGACACAATCTTGGTGTCTCAATCGCACCATTAAAAAAATGATTGGTGGCGATTCCCCGGTATGAATTCCGGTGATTGCATACTAAAAAATAACACGTGATAAACAAGGATTTGAAAAAAAAATAAAAAAATATTTTAGGGTTGTGTTCATATGAATAAATTGATGTCTTTTTTTTAAAAAAATGATATGTAGAAAATATATTCTTTCTACGTTGTCCATAACTAAAAAGAATGGTTCTTGATTTCCTTTCAGAACATAAACAAAAATTGACACTTTGGAACTTTACACTTATTTTGTTTTCTTTTCCTTCCTTTTTTATTTTCCCTGTAACGATCAATTGTAAGGACTCTCAGGGTTTTGCTTTTTAGCCATAGTTTCTTAAATATATATATAAACATTTAAATATAAATTTAAATAAATAAAATTAAATGAATTAATTGAACTAAACTTGATTAAAAAGCTTAACGAAAGACTGAGAACTGGGACACATACCAAAGATCTTGTCATGATAATTGAATGAGTAATATAACATTGGCTTAAGGGTCTAATAAGCCCTTAAACTTTTACAAAAAAATCAATTAAGCCCTTAATTTTTTTTACACTCAAATAAGCCCTCAAACTAGAAAAAAAAATTAATTCAACCCTTCAACTTTTTTAACACCCAATTAAACCCTCAAACTCAATAAAAAAATCAATTTAACTCTTTTATCAACTTTAACCGTTAACTTTAACTTTTTGTTTTAAATTTTGTTAACACTTGTTGCAACAAAATAACTCAACTTTTTTATTTCTAGGAATTTTTAAAATTTATTTTTTAAAATTATATAAAAATCATGAAAAAAATATTTTTAAAATATATAAAAATTAATTTCAAAATTTAATTTAAAATGATAAATAATATTTTTTACAAAGATTAAAAATAAAAAATAAAAATATTAAATATTATTTTACAATTATAAAAAATATTTTTATATTTTAAAATAATTTAAAAATTTTCAAGATTTTTTTATAAAGTTTTTAGATTTTTTATATATTTTTAAATTTGAAAATTTCTTAAAAATGATAAGTGGCATTATCTTGTCGTGATAAGTGTCAAAAAAATTAAAAAAAAACGTTAAAGTTAACGATCATAGTTAATCAAAGGGTCAAATTGTTTTTTTTCTTGAGTCTGAGAGTTTAATTGAATGCAATAAGAGTTTAAAGGCTTAATTGATTTTTTACAATAGTTTAAGAGCTAAATTAATTTTTTTTAGTGAGTTTGAGGGTTTTATTGGGTGCAAAAAAAAAATTTAAGGGCTTAATTGACATTTTTACAAAAGCTTAAGGACTTATTGAACCCTTAAGCCTATAACATTATTTAACTATAAGTTTAATAATAAATGTGTATTTTTTTTATAAATGCTATTGAATTTTTATTAAATCCATAGAAAATTATAATTACAACATAATTAAGAAGTAAAATAATTGGATTAAAAAATTCAAAAATTCTTACAACCTAAAAACAACGAAAAATAAAATTCCTATGGAAATAAGCATAACGATAAAATTCAACAGCTTCCTGAATCTCATTGTCTCTGTCCAAACGAGATGCATAGTGAATGAAGGAGGAGTTCCAGGCGATTCAAACTGTCGTGCAAAAAGTACCGCTACCCAAGACTGATTTTATCAGCAAACAACCATCAACTGAGTGGGGATAAGTCTTTCCAAGTGACCACAGACAAAATAATAAATCAGAAAACTAGCATCGATTGAATCTCTACGAACAATAATCGGTCGCTAGGGTATGATACAACATGCCATAAGGATAGACGAATCAAATCTCAAAACAAAAATAAAAACATGTCACAATGACAAAGAATAGCATGTCACAAGGACAAAAAAAAGATACTTATTAAAATAAAACAAGAAAAAGAGATAGATCCGGTGATCGACAACCAACACTAAAATTGATTGTCGACCACCGATCAAAAGAAACGATCAGAACGAAAAACCTAAAAAGATGAAATTTGGGAAGAAATGGAGGCAGAGGGTTAGAGAGAATTAGGTTTTATCATTTCCTTCTCTTATCATGGCATAAATGTGTATTTTTAAAAGTAATATTTAAGTTACTCAATTATAAGTTTAGAAATAAATTATTTATTTATTTCGTCAGTATAAATTTTTTTAAGTTTTACATAATTTTGGATCATTGAATAAGTGAAATGAATAACTATGATTATCAATAAAATATGTGAAGATTATTACTTATAGAAAAAAGTAATGAGTTAATTTTAATCATCCATTTTTTATATCGATCCAAAAAAATATATAAATTTAAAATTTTTTATATTGTATAAGTATATCTCAATTATATATATATATATATATGCATATTTAAAAGAAAATACACATTTAAAAATTGGAGGATTATTAAACAAAATGAGAGATTAAAAGTATCAAATTGTCATAGAAATTAAATTAAAACACGGTTCTTAATAATAACTAAAATGCTTGGGAATAATGGAACCTCAATGAACTGTTCAATCTTCTTTTATATTATATAATTGTGTTTAAAATTGGAACAACACACATCAATTTTAAATAGCCCAAGCCCAACACCAAGCATGCTTCAGAAGGTGTCCATGAAATAAAAGAAACAAGCGACTTTGCTAATAGAATCTTGAATTATAGAATGAATGGAAATCGAATGGGACAAATAAATTGAATCTAACGAGTAGTTTCGATAAAAAAAATAATATTTATTTTAAAATTTTAAATAATTTTATCTATAAAATATAAATACACTATTAAATAGTAAAATCTATAAATAAAAAAACGGCTCTACTCAAGGAATTTATAATCTAGAATCAATATGAATTCATTTCAATGTTGTAATAAGTTGCTATTATATAAATATTGATATAAGTTATTTATATATATTTTGATGTGTTCATACACTCTTATAATGTTATTATTTTACGGGTAAGTATTCGATCGATTGAGTGAAGTCAAAAATTTTGAATTATTCGAGTTGTTATATTTTACAATTTGAATTTTATTTAAATTTTTTATTCGAGTCGAGTTTATATATTTCGAGTTAAGTTGACTTTTTGAATTTCTATACAAATTCAATTATAATTATTCATTATATTATAATATAATTTGATTATTATTCAAACTATTTTCTCTAATTATATAATATGCATACATTTTTCTTCGTATCTAGCATATATTTGTCCATATTTTTTATATCGTGTATATATATTAAGAAAAATTAAGAGACATAGTTTAAACTTAAAAATTAATCTACTAATTATTGCTCTCTTTATTCGAGTATAAGTTTCACTATTGAGTTTTTAAATTGTATTATCCAAAGTATCATATTAAAAAACTCAACCGAGTTTTTTAGCACAAATTTTTTTTTATCCAATTTTAGTTTGTCAACAAAAACAAAAGTTAATTTTCGAATATACTTGTTATTTTAATTATTTTATATCATACAATTTTCTTAAAACTCTGTGAAAAGTCGATATGTGATGTAAAATTTTGAGTTATTCGATCTTTCATTTTATAATTCAATATTTTATTTAAATTTTTTTTGTGTGTCAAATTTATATAATTTTAAATCAATTTTAGATAATCAAATTTTACTCCCCTGATTGTTTTGATGTATGCGATGTCTATTTAACTATTTTTCAATGACAAATACAGGAGTTTTGGTGAAATCCTTGGGTTTATTAGTGGCCCATTATGCTACCATATTTAAAACGGGAGTGTAACACTAAAAATTATAGAATGCAAAGTATGGTTATAGGATTTTGAACCACAAATATCAACATGTTTGATCAATTACCAAGCTATTTGAGCTAGTTAGCACTTAATAAAAAGTTTTCCTTACATTTTTTATGAATATTTGTAATAAATTAAATATTAAAATAATATTTCAAACCTATTTATTATTCACCTACCCCATTAATTTGGGGAAACCCTAAGGAATCTGGAATTCTCTTTTCCAAACCGGCTCTTATCTTCCCCTCACCCAATCACCATTGAGCTCCGTCACCGTCGATCCGTGACCGTCATCGCCACCATCATCTGAGCCTTCATGTTCCCCCGAGTTAAACCTTTATCATTTTGTCTCCGTCCACCAACGGAATCACTTATAACTGAAGACGAAAGCTTTGAGTTTCTAGGGCAAATATCCATTCGAATTTTTGCAAAATTCGGCCACCATTAACGCCGTTTAGGCGCGTCGTTAGTCTCATCGTGCTCACGTTGGCGAGGCAAGCAAAAGCCCTCTGTCAATACATCCATTTGACATTCGCAAGGGCTTCATCGGAGTGTTTTTCCGTTTAGGTAAGTTTGGTAAGAACCCTTACATTTTTAACCTGTTTTCTCAGTTTTTTGTCTGAAATCGTTTGTTTTTGGTTGGGAATGTTAAAATCCGGTAATCATAAGTTCTTTTTGACTGTTTTGGGATGAGGATAGCTTCCATGCGCCGCCCAAGGTGATTTTCGACAGTCCTAAACATTGTCCTGGAGATGATCGTTCCAAATCGATTCAAACCCGATCCGAACTTGTCCCAAATTGGTCAAATCCAAGTTAAACCGAACTGAGTCAACTCGTTAACCGACCTGACCTGTTGACCAATGATGTTAGCATTGGCCTTTGATGAGTGCCCAAAAGGTAGTTATTTACTACCCTTCTCATGGAACTTTATGCATCTACTATACTCCAACTTGAGATGATATATGGACTCTTTGCACAATATTGGATACTCCATTATCATTACTTACAAAATCAAAATTTATAGAGAATGAGAATATTATTACATATTCTGTACATACAGCAATATCCAGGGCCGAAGCAGCGGTGAAGCAGTGTTGAGGCCAAGGCAGGGACAAGGCCGCGACAGCATCCAGAGTGGCAACATCAACATTGTAGGCGAATGAAAGACAAAAATATAGAGAACATTATGGAAGATGCAACACACTAATTGGACCAGGCTAGCACACTGAAAGTCCAAGTCCAAGACCAACGGGAAAATCTTTCTAGAAGGCTGCAAACTTGGAAACATCAGATCTCATGTAGAAGACTTGCTCCCTACTCCAAGTTAGAGTCTATTTAAGAAAGGTTTGCCCTAGGTTAAGACTATATATAACCTAGCCGACCACATTGTTGGAGAGAGCCGATTTTAAAGAAACCATTCCCCTAAGATTTGTACTTATCTCTTAGGGATAGGTGAAGGTTGTAGATATTAGTGAGAGGAGATTGTTTCTTGTTTCTTTGTTCTAATGCAATAATAATATCAAAGTTTTCTTATCCTATTTCCATTCCTTGTTCTTGCATTCAAGTTGGAGAGAGAAGTTTGTAAGTAATCTATTTATCTGGCATCGAGAGAGTTAGATTCACGAAAGGGATAAGTACGGTGTTGATGATATTAACTCGGCCTACAGATAGGTTAATAGTTTCAGAAGCTAAAAGAAGTGTTGGATTGGTTGGTGATTATCGTTGATTCACGCCGAAAGGTATCGTCAAAGACCAGTCATCCATAGCGCTCTGACTTAGAGATAAGCGGAGTCAACTACGGACACTTTGATGAACTTTGATGCATCTGCCCAAGAGCAAGAGATTGTCGCGGCAGAAAACCCTAACGTTGTCGAGGTTGTATCTACAGTACTGTCGAAACAGTATTGTGTAATTGCATTGGACAAGAAGAAGATCAATCGAATCCACTAATTGATGCAGTTGGATCCTACCCACTTTCTCTATATCGTTCTCCATCCTTTATTTTATGTTTTGTTATTTAGTTACTTAGTTAGACAATTCCACTTATCTGTGTTTTTACTTTATTTTTTAGGAGCAAGGGAACAAGGGGAGACATATTAAGTATACCAATCCTTATGGAGACGATACACGATATACTTATCATTTTATTACTTGCGACGTGTACACTGCACAGTTGCGCTATTATTACACGCATCAAGTTTTTGGCGCCGTTGCCGAGGACTGACAACTAAATTTTTGTTTTCTTTATTTTCTTACTCTTTAACCATTCTTTATTTAACTTTAATTCTAATTAATTATTTATTTTTATTAACTTTGACTTATCTAGTGTATGACCAGGGCAAACCCGAGTGGTCCATTGTACGAATTGGATCCTTAAATTGAACGCACGGGACACCATCTAAGGCGCAACCTGTTTCAAGTCATGGATGATCCACGAAGAGGAAAAATTCCACCTGTTGATCATAATGAACTACCACCAGCAATGCCACAACAGCAACTACCGCGACCATTACCAAGGCAGCTCACTGTTAGAGACTTTCTGGTGGAAGACCTAAAAGGACTAAACCCTGGCGTAGTCACCCCATAGATTAAAGCAACTCACTTTGAGCTTAAACCAGTGATGTTCAACATGTTGAACACAATTGGAAAATTTAATGGGTCTGCTACTGAAGATGCAAGGCAGCATCTTAAATCTTTCATGGAAGTGTGCAATTCTTTCAAAATCTAAGAGTCCATGAAGATATTTTAAGATTAAAGTTGTTTCCCTATTCACTGAGGGATAGGGCGAAAACTTGGTTAAAAGGCATCACAGTAGGATCCATAGGATCTTGGGATGAACTCTGCCGAGAATTCATTACGAGGTTCAACCCGACAAATCTCTATGATCGCATCCGTAATGAAATCACATCATTTCGACAGGATGATGATGAACCAGTATATGAGGCGTGGGAACGCTATAGAGAATTGTTAAACAAATGCCCACTACATGGTTTTTCATTGTGGATGCAAGTCTCCATGTTCTATAGTGCCACCAATGCCTCCAAAAGGATAATGCTAGATGCTTCCGCAAATGGGACACTTTTGGATAGAGCACCCGCAGAAGCTATTGAGATTCTGAACAAACTCGCAAGGAACGACTTTCAGTTTCCTACATCAAGGCGAGGAGGAATGAGACGCCATGCCACGGCCCATGAATTAGACACAACCAGTTCGGTGGCAGCATAATTGGCTTCTCTGACCAAGATGGTTCAGAATTTGCAAGCCCAGCAAAATATACATGAGGTTAAGGCAGTCAACTCATATGAAGAAACCAGCCTGTATGTTGGAAATTATAACAGGAACAATCATATGATGTCCAACAATTACAACCCATCCTGGAAAAGACATCCAAACTTTTCATTGAGTAACCCTAACAATGCCTAAAATCCAATTAACCAAGCCCCTGGATACCAGCACCAAAGTCAGAACCTGCCGCAGCAGCACACTCAGCAGTCCAGGCTGCAACAGCAGGTCGAACAATAGTAGTCTCTGAACGCACTGACAGATTCTCTTATGGCATTCATGTCAAAGACTGATTCATACATGGCCGAGAATAGCCGTTTCATGAAGCGTACTGATGACTTCATGAATCGAACTGAGATGAGACTGCAGAACCAAGAGGCTACAATTAAGTCTTTAGAAACCCAAGTTGGTCAATTTGCCCAACGATAAAACACTTGACCACCAGGGGGTTTACCTAGCAATACTGAGGTTGCTAAGGTGTTAGGCCACGAGCAATGCAAGGTAATTACGATAAGAAGTGGCCTACAATTAAAAGATCAAGAAGGGTCCTCAACCGATAGATTCCAACCAGAAAAGCAATATCACGAGGACTCAGAAGCTGAGCAGGACCCTACCGAAAGCACTGCCTCGACAATAAAACCAGTAGTACCTAAAAATCCTACCGAGGCAGCTGTAGATAAGTTCACCCCAGGTATTAAACGCAATATCCAAGGAAACCTGGAGGATATAAGAACACCACCTCTTTTCTCGTAGAGGTTAAAAAAGCACAAACAGGGTCACCAATTTCGGAAATTCCTAGACATCTTAAATCAAGACCGTATCAACTTGCCATTAGTTGAGGCTATTGAATAAATGCCCAACTATGCCAAGTTCTTAAAGGACATAGTATCCAAACGACGAAGGCTAAGGGAATTTGAAACGATGGCAGCCACTAAAGGTTGCATGGCCATGCTACATAATCGCATGCTGCCTAAGCTAAAGGATCCTAGATGCTTTACAATCCCTTGTGCCATTGGGGATGGTTACGCAGGAAAGGCCCTATGCGACTTGGGAGCAAGCATCAATCTAATGCCCAAATTAGTTTTTCAAAAACTTGGAATAGGGCGGGCAAAACCAACAACAGTACTGCTCCAACTAGCGGATCGATCCTATGTGCATCCTGAAGGCAAAATTGAAAACATTCTAGTTAAGGTCGACAAGTTTATATTTCCTGCCGACTTTCTTTTCCTTGACTGTGAGGCTGACGATAATACACCGATTATCCTAGGTCGACCTTTCCTTGCTACTGGACGCATCATCATCGATGTGGAAAATGGCGAGCTCACAATGCAGATAAATGATCAAAAAGTCAAGTTGAACGTCTTCCACAATTTTACAAATTTAGACGCTCTAGCAGAATGTAAGGCTCTTCATACACCAGACCAGGGTACTAAAACATCCTGCCTGGGCAGCATGCTCGGTAGATTATTCGGTAAGCGAATAAAGCCCAAAGGAGAAGTCGAATGCACTGAAGGGACTGACCAACACGCAAAGGAAGATACAAGCTAAAAAGAGATAACAAAATTGGGAGATGCATTCACATGCACTCCACAAGTAACATAATCTCTTTCCTTCCATTTTATTTATTATATTAGGACTAGTTTTATATGTTGTTATGTTTTATTTTTAGTATTTTATGTTTTTAAGTTTTTTTTAGGATAAATAAAGCAACGAATGCAGAAAAATTATTTCACAGCAGGAAGTCTGCTGCTGCGGCAGTGCACTGTGTCAGAGATGTAGAAATCCTAACGGGCAGAAACAGTGCAACGGCTCTCTGTCGAGAAATCCACTGTAGCAGTACCTGTTCAGCAAGGCAGTAAATGCCTAACGGCTAATTTTTAACAGTCATATTTTTTACAGCCTATATAAACAACTCTCTTGCTTAGAATTACCCACTCTTGCATTCTTGCTAATCTTCTTTCTTTTACAATCTTGCTCTTCATTACTTTAGCTCTCATCTACTTCTTGAAATTTTCAACAATCTTTTCAAGTACTCCAGATTTTGTTCAAGGCATCCAATAACTACAATCATGGCTTCTTACAACCGTTTTTATCCTGCCGTTATTAAAGAGCGATTCAACTGTTTTTTTGTGGCCCGACAGCTATGGGAGGAGCAAGGATTTCAACACTTGGATGAAGATAATTATGACATCGAACAGTTCTTGTTCGATAAAATCAAATATCTAGATTGGGAAATCTTCTGTCTCAAACCTCCCCCATTGAATGCCACGATAGTCCGAAAGTTTTATGCCCATATGCCGAGCGAAGGAAATTTATATGTCCACTGCCGAGGGAAGCCAGTCGCCCTAAATGCCGAAGCAATCAACCAACGCTATGGCCTCACTCCGTTGTTCAATGCATATAGTGATTTTGAGGAGGTCACCGATGTCGACTTCGAATTGATCAAAGATGATCTTTGTTACGGTGATACCCCTTGGGAGACCGGAAACCATAGAGGATCCGTAACAAGATTGAGCCTAAAACTCGAGGCTAAGATGTGGTGCACCTTTGTCCAAAGACGTCTAATGCCCACGTCGCACAACAGCACAGTCGACAGGAGACGTTTGGTGATCATCCAGTCCATAATCCACAAGAGGACCATCAACATTGGAGAAATTATTCTCCACAAAATTTATGATTGCGGTAACAAAGACAAAGGCCTATTGTGTTTCCCTTCTTTTATCTCTGCCTTGTGTATTATTGCAGGTGTACCAGTCGAGGCTACAGACGAGTCCACACCGAATCGTCCGGGATGGTCTAAAGATTTCTATCGCCGAGTCATGCAGATAACCCAGGCAGATCCTGTCCAAGCAACACCTCAGCAGTTCACTGCAGACTTTACTGCCGGAGGGCAGTACTTGGTAGAAGCACCCACACGTGCCCAGGGCCCTACCGCAGCAGACCCTTACCAAGAAATTCTACATAGGATGGCAGCCATGGACCTTCGCCAGCAATGCTACATGGAGTACCAGCGCGACTTCAACATATCTCTCGCCCACATGATGATGACAAGCTTCCCAAATCAAGGGGCTCAATTCCCAGAATTCCCAGCCAACATCTTTGTCACTACCTCCCCTTATACCGAGACAACACCTGCCCTAGGGCCCCAACCCTTTTTCCCACCAAGGCCACCCCAACAGTTTCATGCTGTCGAACCTTCCAGGCCGGCCAGGTCTACTGGAGTATCCTCTACCAGCCAACAACTGTCCAAGAGGCAAGCTGTTTTTAACTCTCCCCAACGGGAACCAATCCCTATACAAAGTCTCAGTAGAGACACTCTGTCTCACGAGATTAACGAATACCACAGTTCGTCACATGAACTAGCAATACCTACTGCCACGGTAGGTGCGGGACAGAAATCATGTACACAAAAAATATTAACGAAGTGAAAGAAAGGGATGAAGTTACTGCACCACCGCAACGCACACCGCCCAGTCGAGTTCAGCCGCATCGGCAAGCCAAACAACATCAATCACCAGCACAAGGATATAGACGGAAGGAGTCAGCAGCACGGCCTAGGAGACTTCTCCGTACAAGCAACTCCTCAGAGTCGTTATAAATGATTTATTTTAATGCTTTTGTCTCATTCCTTATTGAAATTGTTGTTTGTCGCATATATTGAGTATTGAGGACAATGCTCGGTTTGAGTTTGGGGTTATTGTAGGTGCAGAAGCACTATCGAGGCAACCTACTGTCGCGGAATTACCATGAAAAAGGGAGTATTTTTTTGAAATTTTTTTGGCAATATTCTTTTTTCTTGAATTACTGTTTTTAATCTTGCACTGCTCTACATCAGCTTTGCTTTAATTTACTCCTTTAAGGCTATAGAAATCTTTCTCCTTACCATGGCCAAGTTTTATTTTGAAGGGATAACCATAGGATAATCATGGAATAAAACTTAGAAGCTTGCTTTAGGGTTAGAAAGAAAATAAACACTTTTTGAACTTGCTTGATTTAGGAGTTCTTTTAATAAAATTAGGTGATAAAGACTTAGAACCTTTTGGAAAAATAACTAGAGGTGCCTATCACTGGCTCTAGTTTTGCTCTCCTTCATGCTAAAGGTGCCCGAAATTGGCTCTAGTATGCTAAATAGGTGGTTAAAAAGAAAAAATAAGAAAAAAAAGAAAATAGAAAATGCATATCTTAAGGTGCCCGAAATTGGCTCAAGACTTGTTATTTTAAGGAGACAACTTTAGTTTAATTTCTATTTGTCTTGAACTTAGAGTTTATCTAAGAAAGCCTTGAATCAACCTTGTCCATAAAACACACACACTCACCTAGCCTTATAGCTTATTTCTTAGTAAAAGTCCTTGGGTAAACTAATGGCTAAAACGGAGAAATAGTCATGACCATGGTGGGGAGAATAGATGGAAAAGTAAGACCAAAGGGGAGTAAGGTTCGACAATTTGATGTCTTGCATTGCTTGAAGACAAGCAATAGTTCGAGTTTGAGGGTATTTGATGAGTGCCCAAAAGGCAGTTATTTACTATCCTTCTCATGGCACTTTATGCATCTAGTATACTCCAACTTGAGCTGAAATATGGATTCTTTGCATAATATTGGATATTCCGTTATCACTACATACAAAGTCGAAATTTATAGAGAATGCGGATATTATTACATATTCTGTACATGTAAGAATATCTAGGCTGAAGTAGCGGTAAAGCAGTATTGAGGCCAAGGCAGGGGACAAGGCCGCGACAACATCCAGAGTGGCAACATCAACATTGTAGGCAAATGAAAGACAAAAATATAGAGAACATTTTGGAAGATGCAACACACTAATTGGACCAGGCTAGCACACTGAAAGTCCAAGTCAAAGACCAAACAAGAAAATCTTTCTAGAAGGCTACAAACTTGGAAACATCAGATCTCATGTAGAAGACTTGCTCCCTACTCCAAGTTAGAGTCTATTTAGGAATGGTTTGCCCTAGGTTAAGACTATATATAGCCTAGCCGACCACATTGTTGGAGAGAGTCGATTATAGAGAAACCTTTCCCCTAAGATTTGTACTTATCTCTTTGAGATAGGTGAAGGTTATAGATATTAGTGAGAGGAGATTGTTTGTTGTTTCTTTGTTCTAATGCAATAATAATATCGAAGTTTGTTTATCCTATTGTCATTCCTTGTTCTTGCATTCAATCTCGAGAGAGAAGTTTGTAAGTAATCTATTTATCTAGCATCGAGAGAGTTAGATTCACGAAAGGGATAAGTACGATGTTGACGATACTAATTCGGCCTAGAGATAGGTTAATAGTTTCAGAAGCTAAAAGAAGTGTTGGATTGGTTGGTGATTATCGTTGATTCACAACGAGAGGTATCGTCAAAAACCAGTCATCAACAGTGCTCTGACTTAGAGATAAGCGGAGTCAACTACGGACACTTTGCTAAACTTTGATGCATCTACCCAAGAGCAAGAGATTACCGTGGTAGAAAACACTAACGCTGCCGAGGTTGTATCTGCAGTACTGCCGAAGCAGTATTGTGTAATTGCATTGGACAAGAAGAAGATCAATCGAATCCACTAACTGATGCAGCTGGATCCTACCCACTTT
Source organism: Abelmoschus esculentus (assembly GCA_035048815.1). Lineage (NCBI taxonomy): Eukaryota > Viridiplantae > Streptophyta > Magnoliopsida > Malvales > Malvaceae > Abelmoschus > Abelmoschus esculentus. The sequence goes on from JAUCBN010000026.1 coordinate 10,914,517, forward strand.
CTCTATATCGTTCTCCATCCTTTATTTTATGTTTTGTTATTTAGTTACTTAGTTTGACAATTCCATTTATCTGTGTTTTTACTTTATTTTTTAAAAGCAAGGGAATAAGGGGAGACATATTAAGTATAACAATCCCTGTGGAGACGATACACGATATACTTATCACATTATTACTTGCGACGTATACACTGCACAGCTGCACTATTATTACACGCATCAGCCTTGACCAATGACGTCAGTGTTGACCTAGCTGTTGATGTCAACATGAGGCAATCGTTGAATTTAATTGCTGAGGTAAACGTTGACTTTGAGCAAAAAGTTAAAATTTTGAATATCTCATAGTTTATGTTTTTCGATGTCTCGAGTCCATCCGTGAAGTCTGTTTTGCGAAAGTCGAACCTGAAAGCCTGCAAATAAGACTTTAAAGTTTTGAGTCAAACTTTCTTTCAAGTTAAATTTAAGTTCATTGTTCATAATAAAGGACTGATATAGATATTTGATTAATGTAGGATCTCATAGTCCTCCCGATTGTGTATCGGCCAAACTTATCTCCTTCTGTTTCGCTCGACCATGAGATCTGACCGTGACTCATATGTATTTGTATCATGTTAATAAATCTATTAATTAACTTTCTGAAATTAATCTAAACTTATTTTGTATATTAAGGTTCAGTACTGTATCAGAGTGTGGCTCAAGTGCCCAGTAAACCACCTGTTTGATTATGCATTTTGAGGTGTGCTCGTTGTGTCCAATTTAACTATATATTATTGTTTTTCCGTTTTGGTAAATCATTTATGCGCATATAATTGTTTTTTGGATTTTTTATATATGCTATGTTTTTAGGAATTTAATCATGATTGTACAAAGTCTTGATATATGCCTGGTATACTTTGTATAATTTTCTGATTTAGTATAGATACATAATAACCTGATTGTTTCATGATATTCTTGTCACTACCGTATAACTATTTCATTGGGATAATTAGGATATATTGTAAAGTACCTGAGGTTCAACCATGATCCGACTGGTAATTCCTCCTGTTTACGGTTCGTAGCTTTGGTTAGTGTAATTTTGTCTGTTATCGGTTCCCATGCTAGAATCAGGGTAATTTTGTTTTTCCCTAAGGTAATCCCTTATGCCGATACTTTTGCCCTATCAAGATTAGGTAAATGCATGTATCAGATACTGTTTTGGGAAACTTTATCTAGGAGTTTGGTTGGAGGGTAACATGTCACACATATGCATGATCTATTTTTTGATATTACTATTTATATGAATAAATCTATGATTTATTTATGCACTGTTGAAACACACTAGGTTCCATAGATCATACTCGAATCTTTCTCTTTTCAGATATATGTAGATAGGCAAATATGGATTTGACACTTGGAGGATCTACAAATTTGCTAGTTATTTATTTTGATGTAATATTTAAATCTTTCGATTTATATTTAGGTGGCACATGTCTATATTTTGTTACTAATATTTTGAATATACTTTATTTTGTGGATCATGGTTTTATGATATGTTATGCTTTAGATGATAATTTATGATTGAAATTTTATTGGTACAAGTCATCTTGTTTAGGTTTGAATCTTGATTATGTTTATTTAAAAAAATATAACCACTCTAGATCAGGCTTTTCGTATAAACTAGTCTAGGGGATTACAGGGAGACATGAAAGTTGTGTTATGTCTAATAAATTATGTTAAAAATGTGATCAAAACAATTGAGATGTCCGAGTTGGTCTAAGATACCAATTAAGATTCTAGTTCGAAAGTAAGGTGATTATATTTGATTCAACTTAATAAGTGAACGGGTGATTGTTGTTTTCTCCTCTCCTCTCGCCTCTCTCTTTTTTCTCATGTTTTCTTCTTTTTCTGTCGCTACCCCTTCCTCCCTTTGCCGCCACCCTTCCTCCCTTTGCCACCACCATGAACCTGGAGCTGGACGTACTTTCTTCATCAATAACAACCTCCCAACTCGAGGAAAGGTAGGCACAATCACCATATCAACTTCATACCAATGTTTTTTCGTTTCTTTTTCTCTGTTACTTTTCCCATTATTTTGTTCTTTTCCTTATATTTTTATCTTGCTTCGTGGATCCATTCTGTGTGTTTTCTTTCTTCTGTTTTGCGAGGAAATGCTTTTATTAAGGCTTAACCATTGATTGATAGCCGACATTGGCGATCGAAGAAAATCACTCTCTTTGGATGCCTAGTAGTTGAAAGCAAGATCATCAATGGCATTACACGATAAATATTTGATCCTCAGAATCAAGTATCCCCAGTAGAGTATCTTTTATTTATTTTATTGTTTTTTTTTGTGTCCATACCCATTACAAAACCTTTTTCATCATTCCTTTTTGTCTTCTTGCAAACAGAATACTTGTTGTCTTGGAATACCTTTTCGTGTGATCGGCTCTTGTCGATCTCTTTGTTATTTGGATCATAGACTTTCGATCTGCTATTCGGACTGAAAGTCTTATTACATATGACTCTACCTTTCATGTTTCTTGCTCAACTTATCAGGTTTCATTTTTATTTAGGTTTCTGATTCCGTGTCTTTTTGGCGAACTCTTTAAATACTATGTTTATTATAATATTATATTACCCTTAATAAGGGATTTTTCCAACTTCTTTGATGAATTAGTTAACTCCAACAGGTTCTCTAATTCCATAGCTGTTCTACAAGCAATCCATTATTGTATCTCTCTTAGGTTTGTGTTGGGGCCATGCAATCTTGCGTCATGGCCATGCAAACTTTCACATCCAGGCATAGGCCATACCGACTATTCTGTCGCCCATGTCGGGGAATACTCTATTGATGGGTCTGTTATGGCTGTTTGGCTCTCGTTTGTCCTGCTTCGACCATCAGGTTTGCTCGTTAACCCTTATGGCTTTTGCTTACTATGAACCTGTGTAACTACGGGATTGGTATACCACTGTTTACAGGTTTGGATCCACACAAACAAACTTCGAAACACTACGATTGCTCATAGGGAAATAGATATTCCTTGGTTGCTGGATCTTCTTGTCGTTATCTTCTACCTCCAAAAGAGTTGCACGACTGCTCTCATGGAAGTGTTTTCTCCTTCACCAATATGTTTATTGGACCTTATTATCGACAATTCCAGGTTTACTATATTCTATTATGCTCAGATCATCTCTGCCATGGCTGCATATCGAGCACAAGACAGACCTTTGGCTTCTGCTCTTGGTCATTGGTATCGATTCCATACGTGTGCCGCCGTGATCTTTATCTTGGCCCATCTTCTTGAACCAATAAGTAAGGTTTTGTTTACCAGTTTTGTGCTTCTCGGGTACTTTACTTGGATAAATTGCTTCACTACTTCCAAGAGCTTGTTGCTCCCTAATACTTTTATGACAATGTTTCGAAAAAGTCCCCCTTCCTACCATCAATTGGGATCCTTCTCCTTTTATATCAAGCAAAGAATCCCCTGCAATATCAACAAACTACACAGGTCAGTTTTCTTTCTTATTTCTATATTCTTTATCTTATGTCTTTATTTTTCTTTTTTAGTTATTATCTTTATGAACATACCACCCTTGCAAAGAGATTTATTCAGCACCAGCTGTAGTGTATCTTTTTCAAACAAGTTATCTTGTATAATCCCAATACATTACTCCAGTCTTCCTTCTTTTCCCAATCCTGTTAGCAGCGTTCTCTCTTCCAATCTACAAATCTATCTTGGCTTACAAGTTATATTGTGCAACCAAATTTGGAACACGTTGGTGATGGTTAGGCATCAATCTAATATTGTTGACGACCTTCCTTTTTCCTTGTTTTCCACCTTTTACCTTCTTCACCATATTATTACTTATCAAACGTTTACCACATCGTGGTTGATAACATCACTTGCACATCCGACTATCTATTTTCTCCTTTGTTTTTATAGTGCATAGTTTAATAAGTCTTGTTTCACACTCGGAACTCAACTTTGTAACTCTTATGGGTTCCGGCTTGTTCCTAAGAAAAAGGATACACAACCTTCACAAAAAGGACAGATTATTTATCTAAACAATGTTCCTTCAAACACTCAGGGAACGACTTTTTCCTCCCAAACATCTACAAACCACCTAGATGATGTCACCACTAAGGACAACTCTCTTAAGCAGCCACCTCTTCCTCCAAAGAACAATCTTACCATATCAACTGCGGCTACTCGTCCGACTACTCGTCACTGTCCCCCCCAGCCTTTGCAAATCGGTTTTTGGACCAAGAATTTAAATTTCTTATGATTTCAACGGATTCGATTTTAGATGCTACTGATGACATCCATTTGCTTGAATCGGAACTACAAGCCTTAGAAAACGATCCTGCTAATAATCTTGATTTCCATGCGGTTGCTAACTGGTTGAACTCTGTGCCAACCCCTAAACGAAATACTAGACCAACCTCACGCAAAGGTACCAAACGCACACCACCTTCTGATGAAGCTACTAAGCCCAAGCGGACTTGACTTTCGGCTAAGGCATCTACTGAAAAAAGTTGGGATGAACAACAGAAAAAACTCTCTGGCGGCAGTTGACGGTGATCAACCCCGCCGAGGAAAATGAAAATATTATGTTGGAACTACTAGGGTCTCGACAATACCCGGATAGTTCTTACTCTACAATGTGTTTGTTCAAAGCATGACGCCGATATTCTTTTCCTTTGTGAAACTAGGTTAAACAGACACAATATGGACCGTATTAAGCTTAAGTTAGGAATGCATGGTTGTATAGCTATTGATTCCAACCCTTCTTGTACAGGGCTTGCTATTATTTAGAATAATAAATCTACTATTGTTTTGCTTTCTTACTCGGATCTTCATATTGATGTCATTATTTCTTTTGGGAAATTATAATTTCATTTTTCCAGTTTACATGGTTTTGTCGAAACTACAAACAAATACAAAACTTGGCAATTAATAGATGCTCTAAAAACAACCTCTTCCCTTCCTTGCCTTTTAAGGGGATTTTAATGAAATCCTTTATGACAATGAAAAACAAGGTGGCTCTCATCGTGCGCGATCACAAATTAATAATTTTAGAGATTGTCTTGATAAGAATGATCTTTTCGATTGTAAACCAACGTCTGGATAGTTCACATGGACTAGATCTGGTTGTAATATGGAAACCATTATGGAAAGAATCGATAGATTCCTTGGTAACTCAGCCTAGTTTAATACCTTTTCTAATTGTCAAGTTATATCTTTCTTTCAGGCACGTTCTGACCACATCCATATCTTAATGCACACTAACCCATCACGAGCTCTCAGGTCCAAACACTCTAATAATCTTTTTCGCTATGAGAAATGCTGGGCTGATGAACAAGAAGTTTTGTCTCGAATTACAGAGATTTGGGCTAACCAATATCGCTCTACTCTTTAGAAACTCCAAGATATTGGACGATTCCTCGACACTTGGTAAACTAATAAACACATTAAATCCAATGAGCGTATCGCGCAATTGAATGATTTTGTTAATATATGTCTCAACCGACATCTTTTTGATTTGGAAATCTACAACTTTATTCATGCTAAAAGTGAGCTTGATACCTTATTAAATACCAAGGAAATCTATTGGTCTCAACGTGCTCAAACATACTGGTTAGAACATGGTGACAAAAATACTTCTTTTTTCATGCTAGAGCAAATAGCCAACGGCGGAAAAATCATATTGTTCGACTTCTAAACAACCAAAATATATGGCAAACACATACAGACGACATCATGTCTACTGCTATTAATTACTTTCAAAACCTTTTTGCGTCTTCCTCTCCTACAATTGCCTCTTCCATCTTAGATAACATTCTCACTATTGTTACCGAAACAATGAACAATGATCTTAATAAGGATTTCACATAAGATGAAGTTACTATTTCTTTTCGTGATATTGACCCAAAGAAAGCCCCAGGTATTGATGGATTCTCAAGCGGTTTCTTTAGGAAGCATTGGGTTATCCTTTGCCAGGACTTTACAAACCTCTGCCTCGGACTCCTGAGAGGATCGGTTAATATGGAAGAGGTCAATTATACTATCATTGTTCTTATTCCCAAAATTGGCAACCCCACTACAATGCACCAGCTCAGACCTATTAGCCTTTGCACAGTACTTTACAAAACTGTATCAAAAGTACTTGTTAACCGTCAAAAATCTATCGTACTCTTATGTATCAGTGGCAATCAAGTTGCTTTTGTTCAAGGAAGGAACTTTACTGACAACATCCTTATTACCCATGAGCTCATCCATACTTTAAATACTGATGAACATCTCTTGCAAAAGGTGCTAGCTTAAAGCTCGATATGGAAAAGGCTTTCGACCGTGTTGAATGGCCTTTTCATGAACAAATTATGATTCATCTCGGTTTCAATTCTAGTTGGGTATCCCTTATTATGAGGTGTATATCCTCAGTATCCTTTCAAGTGCGTATCAACGACTCCCTTTCTTGACCTTTCAAACCATATAGAGGGTTACAGAAAGGGGACCTCTATCCCCTTTGTTGTTTCTTTTCTATACTCAAGGCCTTTCAGCCTTGCTCAATGCTGAGCAAACAAATGGTAACCTCCCTAGTCTTTGTGCTAGCAGGAATGGGCCAAACGTCAACCACCTCTTCTTTGCTGATGACTGTATCGTCTTCATTAAGAATACAACTACAGAAGCTCAATGCCTTAAGAATGCTCTACATACTTACGCTACTTCGTTTGGGCAGACAGTGAATTTTGAAAAGTTTACTATTTTCTTTTCTCGGAAATCTTCCACGTCACTTTGGTGAAATCAATGCTATCCTTCATGTAAGAGAAGTGGATGATCCATATGTCTATTTGGGAGTCCCTCTCCTAATAGTAAAAAACAAGACAGTAGCCTTGGGGTTCACTAGGGAAAAAATGAATGCTCTCTTGAGTACATGGGACAAACATATCCTCTCCTTTAGTGGTGGAGAAATTTTTATTAAATTTGTTATCCATTCTATTCCACAGTATGTTATGTCTTGCTACCTTTTACCCCAAAAAATTATTGATGATATGCCCACTTCGATACGTCGTTATTGGTGGTCTGGAAAAGCTGATAAATGAGGTTGGAATATACTCCCTTGGGATACAATCTGTCTGCCAAAAACAGCCGGAGGTATAGGGTTTCGCGATCTTCACCACTTCAATGTTGCTTTACTAGGCAAACAAATCTGACGTCTGGTTTGTGCACCTGATAATCTCCTTAGTCAGGTCTACAAATGCAAGTATTACCCATCGAGTTCTATCCTCGATTCTACTCACACTCAATAATCTTTTTTTACTTGGAAAGACCTTAGCGTAGCTATCTCTAAGCTTCACGATGGTTTTTCCAAACGCCCGGGTATATCTAGCCAAGTTCAAATCCACTTTGACAAATAGGGTGTCTCTCAGCCTGTCAACCTTTATGGTGATTATGAGGTAAATGACGAAGTCCTTCTTCGAGCAAGTACTTTCATGTTGCCTAATTTACCCTGATGGGATGAATCAAAAGTTAGAGAATAGTTCTTCTACGAAGATGCCAACACCATCCTTAATGTACCCATTATTAATGACACAAACGATACCACCCTTTTGGGGCACCATGACTCTGGCCTATACACGGTTCGGTCAGGTTATCAATTTTTACAGTTACAGCTAGGGCCAGTTAATAGACCCTCCACAATTTGGAAAACTATATCTAAACTGCCCACTCTTCCTAAGGTTCGTACCTTTGGATGGCGTTTATGTCATGATGCACTCCCATCTGGCCATAAAATCCTCCAGGCCAATCTTGGTATGTGGGTATATCCCAATTGTAACATAACCATCGAAACCACCCTCCATGCTATGCGAGACTGTCCTAGTGCCAAGGAGGCACTCCAGTTGGCAGCGCTTCCTACACGAATTTTCTCCAATGCCTTTGACTCCTCCACTAGTGAGTTTCTGAAGTAGTTGGTTTTCTCTCTTTACATCAGTTTTCCCTTCTTATCACGATCCTTTGGAATTTATGGAATCTCTGAAATGACTTTGTCCATAATAGCCATCTCTAACCGATTTGGTTAATTGTATCCAATGCACAAAAACTTTTTCAGGACTACACATCAATTAATGATGCCTTCCATCTACGTTCCCGGCTAGTTGAGCCCACTTTTTCTCAAGCTAGATGGACGAAACCAGACCTTGGTTTCGTCAAGATTAACACGGATGACGCCTTTAACCCTGTGTTAGAAGGTGCTGCTGCTAGCTTCATTGCCAGGGACTCCCCCGACATCGTCCTTCGTGGTTATTCTATGCCGCTCATCTACCCAAACCCTACTTCTGCTGAGGCTCTTACCATTTTGTAAGGTCTAAAGTTTGCTATTTCTAATGGCTAGACTCATGTGGTCTTTGAGACTAATTCAGCTTCCATTGCCAACAAGGTTAACAACACACATCATCAAGATCTTTCCCCCGTGCAATATTTGGTGTGTCGTATCCGCTCCACTCTTGGTACTTTCCCTGATTGTAAGATTTGTTATGTACCTAGAGACGCAAACGTTGTAGCCCATGTCTTAGCTAGTAAGGCTTTGCGTTCTTTTATTTTTTGCTTTTTTGATTGTAACTTTCCCGATTATATTCGGGCTTTTTTAAATTAGGAGAGGTTCTCCTCTTCTTCTCAATAAAACCAGGGGTACTCTTTTCTCTAAGGGCCTCCTCACCTCCTTGGGTGAATGGCTATAGTGTTTTTTTAATGAGTCCCTTTCTTTCAAAAAAAAATTTGATTCAACTTAAAAAATACATATAATTTTGAATTTGATTTTAGGTAAAAAAAAATAATACGTTTTGACTCAATTCATAATTTCATAAACTCAACTCAAAAAAATTTAAATAAATTTTGAGTTACGAAATGAACTTAGAATAACTGAAAATCTTTAGTAATTAGTTGGTTAACTTTTATATTCAAGTCAAGTTTAATAATTTTACATGATATATATTATGTATATCACATGTGAAAATATACAAAAATATAAATGTATATCGTATATGCATATAGAAAGCCGTTAAAACTAGAATCAAATGTGCATGTCTAATCCTAAGTATATGTATATAGAAATATATATGTGTACCACTTGAATATGCACATAGAAATATATATGAAGAAATATATATGTATAATTAAGTTTATAGAGAAACTCAAAAACTTGACTTATTTGTTTCAACTTGAATTTCATAAACTCGAGTCGATTCAAAAATTCAAATAAAGCTTGAATCATAAAATATGACTTAAATTTGAATAACTCAAAAAATTTTAACTCGACTTGACTAGATTAAACTCCCAGTTCTATTTGAAAGGGTGTAGGTTTAAACCCCACTCCCAATAGAATGCAATAAAAAGAGGAAAAAAACGACAAGTCTACTAAAAAGCTCTTACAATAGTGCAAAGAGAACAAATATTTTCATCGAGATTAACATACCAAAGCCCACAAACCTTCATGAATTTTTTTGTCTAAATCCAAATGAAACATTTTTATGGGTAAAAATTGAGTGGTGAGTGAACCAAACTTGTAACACCCTCGATCCGGTGTCACATTGAGCCTCCGACCCAAAACCCATATTTTAAAAATTTGGCTTCAAGACCATTTAAAATCGATCCAAGTCAAAATCAATAATACAAACTAAATCAAGTCCATCAGAATATAAATTCAAATCCGAACATAAGTCCAAATAATCTAAAATAGTTGGAGCTCTATTAATATAACCGATTTAAAAACATTTGACTCAAAATAAATAAGAGTTAAAAATGCATAGGGTTTAACAAGTATTAGCCCACTGAATTCAATTTGTACCCTAACACAACCCTACTCATTATTGATGATATTTAGGTGAGTTTCTAATCAGTTTTAAGTCATAAATCATTATGCTTCAAGAATCACCATTAAAGAGTCTCTAAGCTCTAACAACCAACCACATGCATACATAACACATGAAATGCAACATATTCAAGAATGCAAAGAAGAGTTGGAGGGTACCAACCTCGAGTAACAAACTTCCAAACCCAAAAAATCTCTCCTCCAAGCTTTCTCCTTGTTAAGTTTTCTTGAAGGCTCTCCAACTTCTTTCTCTACAAGAAATCATTAAGTTCATCTATTAGACTAAGCTTGGGTGAGATTTCAAGAACTGAAAATTTGATTAAAATTGAGAAAAAAAATACCCAAACACCTATTCTTGGATTTGAGCCTCTGTGCATTCCAACAACATTCTTCCACTAAAATTAACCATTTTTACCTTGTTTTGTAGATCACCAAAAGATCTACAACTTACCCTTGAACTCAAAACATGATTTTCACTTGAAAACCCAAAAGATAGCTCCTTTACTTGATGATTTTGGATGAAGAAAGGATGAAGATCAAAAGAAAAAGGATGATGACTTCACCACTCTGTTTTCTACAGAAAACATAAACACCCATCTCCTTTCTTTGTCCTCACAAGGGAAAAGACCTAAATACCCTCAACCAAGGCCTCAACCCACTAACAAACCCAACTCTTAAGAGCTTAAGGCCCAAAAAAGACCCAAACGAGGCCCACATGTTAGAGTCCAATACCTTGGGTGAACCCAACACTCGGATCCGAAAACTGGGTCGTTACAAAACTCCCAAGTAGATTGATCCACTCTCAAATAGATTGTTCTATTATCAAAGTCTGATTACAAGATAATCAACTATTAATCTAGTGGAGATTTATCTTTTTAAGAACACCAATAAAAATCATAATAAAATATTAGTATCGTGAAGATACATGTACGAACACCAACTAACCCCTCAGGAAAGATGAGATGAATCCCAAAAGAAAACAAAAAACGTGTTACAAGGACAAAGAAACACGTGCCACAAAGACAGATTCTTATAAAAATATAAAAAAATAATAAACATGATAATTGATAACTAATGTTAACATTGATTGTTGATAACTAAGAAAATAAAATTTATATGTGATAAAAATTTAAGAGAAAACGATATTTTGATACTTCTATAATCAAATTTATGTTATGATGTATGAGTTTGATCCTTTTACTATATTAAAATTTAATATTTAGTTTTTTTATAAATAAAATAGATAACTGGATATTTAAGTGTCTTATTAAAAAAATCTCTCTAAACATAAATAAACTTAAATTGAAAAAAGAATGCACTTGACAATTCTTACAAACAAAGTAAACTAACATTAATCAAATTCCATTTCATGCAATTGATTACCGGATAATAGAACTAAGACCTTACTCAGAGACACCGTGAGTAATCAAAATTTTCAATTTGCATAACCATGTCATTTGAGTATGAGAAAATATTAACAATTCAAAAGTTAAGTTATTAAATTAAAAAAATTAAACTTTAGTGATCAAAATAGGAGTAGAAGAAAATTAAGTGATGATTGTTATAGTATAATTTATTTTAGAGAGACATGAACATTACCGACAACTTTTGACGAAAGGTAATGATAAAGATCGTATTGAATACGATCAAAAAGTTGAGTGACCTCATCGAATTAAAAAATTTGATGATCATTTTTAATATTTTAAAAATATGATAATTAAAATAAATCCATACGTTTACCCTTGAATACTATCTAAATTCCAAATTTAAACTTAATGGAGGAGCACTTATGCAACAAAATTCATGATACAAGATGAAATTAATTTAGTTCATCCCTTCTGCATTTTGCTTCTCTATTATCTTCCCTCGGAGGCAAGATTTTTTTTAGATTATAAAAATATTTAACAGAAAAATTATAGGTTGAGTTAGAATCCTTCCCCAAGTTACATAAAAATGTAAAATCTTTTATTAATAATTTTTCTCCCAATTTTGAATCACTTGATAGTGAATGCATTTGAACCACAACTTTTAGTAATTTCTTCTTTCAAAGAGAAAATAATAAAAAAATTGCCAGTATCTTTTATGGGGATATACTTTAACCAAAGAGATGTTTCAAATTGAAAAAAATAATGACTTGGAACCACGTCAACTCTCCTCACGCGGTTTGGGTACAATTCTTTATATAATAAAATATGTACTATAATTTTATACATATCCTGTAGGACGAGTGCCGGGCAGCCGGCTATCATGCTATCCACCCTTCTTGTATTAGAAATTTCATGGAAATATATTTAAATGTTTATATTGGAAATAAAATATATCTAAAAGCAAAAAAAAAGTTATTGCATAACCCTTTCCCATGAGAAGGACATGCTCTGTTTGTCCATATAATATGGTGAAGCATAACTACAAGATGATACAATTTCTATGAATTTGGTGTTTTATGTGATGCTTCGATGTCTTAATTGGAACATTTCCACACGCTCTAGGCATTCTTGGCACTCATTCGTTTGCCTATCATCAATCCAACAGTGTATAAAAAGATTAATTATATTAATTAAAAAGAACAATGGCCATCAGAATATTGATTCATTTATGTGTGTCTGCCTAGATTGGGACAAAACAAAGGAAAACTAGAAGATTTTTTAATGAGTTAGATTGAGTTGTACAAGATAATAAAATATTATATAAAATTTAAAAAATTCACATATATATGAGATATGATCAAATTATACAATATATAATTTTTTAAGTTTTAGATATTTTTTGAATCGTTTAATTATTGAAACAGATGATTTAGATTAATAGTTGGTTACGCGAAGATTATCATCACTTGACAAACAAAAGTCTATCAATAGTTTTACACTACTCTATTGTAAATATGATACTCATCGAATTCATCTAACTAACCAGCTAAACCTATATCTGACAACTGAAGATTAAATTAAAAAATCTATCTATTAAAGATAAAGTCCCATCTTAATAATCTATCAATAGTTATCATTAAACTTAATTCGATTCTATCAAAAATACCTTTCAGCTATAAATACCTCATTGCCAAAGAGGAACAATAAGATCAACCACACCTACAAAAGACCTCAATTTCATCTCGCATTATCCTTAATGCCTCTCCTCTCCATCATAATGGGTGTACTACTACATATCGTCCACAGTTATCACTTTCTTACCTATCTTTATTTTCGTCTCCATCTCTCTATTTGGTTCATGATCGTTTTACCATCAACAATCGGTGCAGTGAATGTGAATATCTTTTAGACCGAAAGAATTAGGGTAGATTTATTTTGGTCTTTAAACTTTTAAAGTGGATTTATTTTGGTTACTGTACTTTGAAAATATCCGACAAGATCACCTAAATTTTAACATTTAATAAGGTCATTCAACTTTTAGTTCACATTGAATATGATCCATACCGTTAAATTCCATTAAAAATTGTAATTAATTTTAATATATTCTTAATAAAAAATGAGTAAACTATAACAATTATCACATTTTTTTTCTCGCTCCTTATTTTGGTTACTAAAGTTTAAATTTTTTTAATTCATCAACTTTTAATTAATTTAGGAAATATTTTTATTTTTTATTAAATTTATCTTATCATCATGTTTCAGAATTTTTTTCAGTTTTTTTTATTAAAATATAAAACGTGATGATATATGATAAATTTAATAAAAAAAATATTTTCCGAATTTTGTATGATTGATTTAGTTTTTTAATTTATATAATTATTCAAAATTAAGTTAATGAATTAAAAATTTTAAAATAGGACTTAGAAGAAAGCTGAGTAGTGGATATTATAATTTACCAATTTTTTTTTACTAAGGGTATCTTAAAATTATCGAATGAGAACTAAAATTTAGGTGATCTAAAATTTTTTAATAGACTTTAACAATCGGGACCTTATCAAATACGAATTAAAAATAGATAAACTTATCGAATGATAACTAAAATTTAAGTAATCTTATCGAATATTTTAAAAATATAATAATCAAAATAAATCTATTCTAAAAGTTCAATAATCATTTATGTAGTTTATCCCAAAATCTAAATTAAAAACTCAAACGTGTGAACATGATGAATCCGATAGATCATATCATCTACAAAATGGCGACAGTGGTTGATCATCGCAAGTAGGATATCTTTTTCATGTAAAAACAACAACATATTTTGATACCCATACAACATACAATAAACCATATTGTTATCCAATATAATGAATTGAAAATAATATTTTATAAAAAAATTATAATTAATTATTTAGTGCTTTTATTAATTTAACACAAGTACGGCCTTATTAAATATATCTTATTAATTTATCGTTCATCAGTCTTTATTCACCCGTTATATATCTCGATTGGACAGAGATAAAAAGACTCAAGAAATTTTTGGATTTTGATGATATACTTATCTTCATAGAAAATATTTTATTTTTCTTTATTTTTTGTTCTTTCTGAATTCATTATAATTATAATATTTTTTATGAATTTAATATAAATTCAGCGGTAATTATAAATATATATATATCTTTTTAAATGACAATAAAAATTCTAAATAAGAATCCAATATTGGTGGGTCCCATTTAGGTTTTCAATTATTATTGAATCTCTCCCATTTTATCCCATAATGTCTCGTCCAGTCCTTACATCCAACAGACAGCTTGGTTTTCCCCCATTTTTTAATTAAACAAGTTAATTTCCTCAAATACACACAAAATATGATTTAAATTTTAAATTGGTTCCTAAATTTTAAATTGTTCTAACTAACCCTCAAAATATGAGTATTGTATCAATCACTTCATTGAGCCTAATGTAGCATGTATATTAAATGTCAATTCAAATACTTAAAACACTTAATCAAATTTTAAACAGATATATATTTAATATATAGATGACTTAGATCCGACGTGTTAAAAAGATGCTGCATTTTTTTATTTTAAATACATGATATCCGAGTTAACCATTCAATAGAAAAAAAATTTAATCACATATTTTAAATAAACTCCCCGTTAAGTTTGAACTAACATTTTGTAGTTTTGAGATTAATTTAGAATCTCAACCAAAGTTCGAGGGTGTTTTGTATAATTAAACCTTTAAAAGATGTTAAAATTTGAAGCTTTTTAACAAAATTTTCCCATTTTTTTAATTTCCCTCCCTATATATGCCCTCCGTTTGGAAGTCTAACCAAGTACACCAACTTCCCCCCTTCTATCATTTCATTTGGTTCAAAAATTTTAGCCCGGAGAATTTCATGATCAAGAACCAAAACAAAATGTCTCCTTCAACACCATCACCACTATCTATTCACAAGGATTCACAACCCATATCGAAGGCGAAGCCAAAGATACGCATAATTCACATATTTGCACCAGAGATCATCAAGACTGATGTGGCCAACTTCAGAGAACTGGTGCAAAGGCTCACCGGGAAGCCTCCTGAAAAGCGTTGCATAAAGAAACCAAGAAAGGCAGTGGCCGAGAAGAAAATGGAGCTGAGAACTGGGTTTCTAGCAGGCTTGGAAACAATAGAGAGGGTTAAGGAAGAAGATGAAGGTATGTGGGGGAATATTAATAATATTGGAGAGGCTTCGGGTGGTGGTTTCTTAAGTGATTTTGATGGATTTGTTCAAGAGCTTGGTGAATTTCCTATGCTTCCTTTGGATACTTCTCATCTCATGCATGGATTTCAAGAAGCTCAATTACTTGCATAATTTCATTCTTTGCTTTGGGGTTTTTAAATTTTACTATTTGATCATCATCGAAGATTAATATGTTGATTTTGGGTGGGATTTTTAGATAGATTAATTTATCTCTACGTCTAAACCTTATTATACTTGTATATACAAGATTAACTTCATTTCATGCAACTTTTCAGAATTTTCTACTTTTGCAATGAAATTTGTTCTTTCTTTTATTTTCTTTATACCCCCATTTGGACGTAATAATAGCAGTATTTTCTAATTTTAATTTACCTTTTAAAAGGTATATTTTGTTTCTTTTCATTTGGAATATGCAATTGCTTTCTGTCTTGGAATAAATAGATGTAATTTGGCAGACCAAACATGAACGTGCAAATTGTATTATATTATTTGATTTGACAAATGTCTTCCTTGGTTTCCATGTCTCTTTTTTATTATACAATTTATCCTTCAAGTCTCCTACTAGTATGATGTTAGCAAGCACATTGTTGGAGCATATTTCGTAAGCATCACTAATTTCAAACACCGCAAGGTTTTTAGTTTTTTACGGATATAAGTAAGCATAGAATTAGAATTTAGAGTTTGGGGTAAGTTATAAATGATTAAAAGTAAGAGACACAATAATAAATAAATTAAATTTTAAAAAAATTTAAATAAAGACAAAAATGAAAAAAAAATCTTTAAGGTGGGAGAGATTTCCCCACCCCACTTAGCTCCGACCATGGATATAATTTTAAAAGCTATTCATAATGTTTGATTGAACTGTTATTTTTAGTTTATTTTTTAAAACAATTTAGCCCTTAACTTTTTATCTTAGGTTTAAAGGGATCATCTACGGATGAAAATTGTTAATTAAACAACAATAAATAACTTGAAATATCGTGGCAAACCTTTATAGCAGTGCACAACACGATAGAAGTTTTATATAAACAAATATATTGATTTTATAAAATGACATATCAGTCAAAAAATAACGTTAAAAAATATATAAAAATATAAAAATATTTTTTTAGACGTGAAATTTCTTCAAATCATTTCATGTTTTTTTATTGTGAATTAACTAAAATTTTGATTCACGGAGAGATTATTTTTATCTAAAATATAAAGTTGAGGGCTATATTTCTTAAAAATAATAGAGACCAAAATGACTATTCAATCAAATATCAGAGCATTTTTTGGCAATATTCCTTTTTATACCACATGAACTTTGCATATTTTTTAGCTAAATTTATTAACATGTAAAAAAGAGATAAAGATTTACCTTATAAAAAAGAAAAGAGGTAAAAGTTTACCTTGAAAAAAAAATATATAAAAAAATATTATTTAATAAGATCATAAATATATCTAATAATTTTCTTAGAACTTGATATTAGTTGTATAGAATTCATTCCTCTTCTCTTTTTTATCACAACTATTTTTTTTAAAGGAAACCTGAAATTAGAAGAAAAGTATAACATTGGTATTCGACTTTAGGAACCTTATACATATTATTGGTTTTGGTAAGGAAAGTTCTATAACAGGCGTCGAACATCACTGAACACCGCTGATGATGAACACTGCTGAACATTATTAAATTAATTAATAAAGATTAAAAAATTTAAGGACTCAACATATAACTATAAATTATTTAAAATAATTTTTTTTATTAAATTATTTTCTATATGTATTATTTTATTTTTTAAATAATTGAATAAAAATATTAATTTAAATTAATTCTAAAAAATAAAAAATCTTAAACTCTAAACCCTAAAACCAAAATTCAAAACCTAAATCATTAAACATTAAGCTCTAAACCCTAAAATATAAAATCTCAAAACCCTAAATCAAAAACCCTAAAAACCCTAACCATAAACAATAAATCTAAACCTTAAAATTCTAAGCCTTAAAATAACCAAAACCACTATATCTAAATCTTAAACTAATTTTGGATTTTAAGTTTAGGCTTTACACTTTTTAGAGTTCCAAAATTTCTATTTTAGGGTTTAGTTTGTGAAAGGCTTGATGCGCAAGCTCGAATCGATCACCGATTATCGTAAAGAGGGTTGTTTATGTTTCTTGGTTAAATTTACTAAAATCGAAAGATTGAGACAAAAGACACAAGGATTTTAGAGTGGTTTGGCCACACCTACATCCACTACCTTAGCACACCACTAAGGATTTCAACCAATTCACTAATGAACTCAACCTTTTTATTGGTTCAAGGGGTAACCATTACAACCCTATCTTTTGGACTTGGCCAAGATAGAACTGACTCTAGTTTTTATCTAAGGCTAAACTATAACCTCTCCTTTTACAAAAGGATTTGTTTGGTAAACTAAGTACCTCACAAAGGTGGGTGTTTACACAATTAAACTCACAAGAGTGTAAAGAATAAAACAATTAAAATACTCTATATACACTATATACAAGAGAATTGAAGAAATAAGACTTGAAATCTAATTTCTCTTGATCATGAAGCTTGGATATGTTCTCTAACCATCTTCAAGTGTCCCAAACTTGCTTTTATAGTGTGGAATCATATTCTAGTCGTTTATAGCCGTTGGGAATGTTTTAGAGCCGTTGGGAAGTCAAAAAGTTGAACATTAAATTTTCACCTGCACAGAGGTTTCGAAACTTTTTCAAAACTGTTTCCAAACCTTTACCAGAGGTTTGGAAACCTTTAAACAATTCAAATATTATAGTCGTTACAGGTCTAAGGTTTCGAAACCTTTATCAAAGTTTCAAAACTTTTCATCAAAAGTTTCCAAACTTTTTGCTAAAAGTTCCGAGACTTTCATTCCAGTAGTGAAATGTTTGAGACTGCCCTGAGATGTTTCGAAACCTTTAAAGGAGGTTTCAAAAATTTCATTTAAAACTCAATTTTAACTATTTTAAAAAATATTTCAAACACTTCTAAAAACTCTCAAAAACTTTTCAAACTTATTTTCAAGTTGTTTGAACATAAGAATCATTTTTGAATTCTTTTAAAATTAGTACAAAACATTTTTCAATTATTATATCAAAATCAACATCTCAACAATCTCCCCCTTTTTGATATAATAAAACTAACTTGAAAAATTGTTTTTGAGATTGCGCCACCTTTGTAAAACAAAATTTAAATAAGAGAATTAAAGATTTGAACACATTAATGCTCCCTCTTATTCATTTGAAAAACCAATTTTTCAAAGCATTCTCCCCCTTTTTGTTATATCAAAAATGGTTCAAACAAAGTTTAAAAATTTAAAAGCTCATAACAAAAGAGAATTTTTAAAATAAGTTTTGTTTAAAATAGCTCCCCCTTACTTAAAGCATTCCAAAAAATAGGCTCAAAAGCTTGACACTTAAAAGATATTGAATTTCAATTGTATATTAAAATAAATCAATTTAAGAACACATAGAAATTTAATTTATCCAAGATTTTAAATCTTTATGCAAACACAAGAATGAAACAATGTGACTCATATGCATAAAGCATCATAAAATGTCATGTATTTAAAAAAATAAGTAAAGATGCATGCATATTTATCAATAAAAATAGACAACCAATGACATATAATCAAAGATATTAAGTTTAGAGATTACCCATCTTCTTCACTTGTGTGACTAGAGCATTTTTATGCCTTTGCATTTTTTTCCATTGCTCCAACACACCTACAATAGACATTTATTTGGATTTTGGTATCCAAATTGCTTTGGATCCATTTACATTAATTTCAATGTCTCTAGTTCCCTTAGGAACCCATACTTATCTAATCCTATAAGATTTCTTCTTCTTTATAGGACAAGTATGCAAAGATTGACCATGATAATGGCAATGTGAGCATTTTACCATTATGGGACAAGATGAATTATTTAAAATAATTTCTTTTTCCTGTTATTAAGCATTCAAGCTTAATTTTTAAATCAAAATTTTCTTTTTCTAAAGATTTATTATTCAAATTTGAAAACTCTAAATCATTTTTCAAAGTAGTAATTTGGTTTTCAAATTTTAATTTTGATTTCAAAAGAAAATCATTTTTAAGTTCAAGTTTAGAAATTATTTTCTTTAATTTAGAATTCATGGTGTCAAATTTCAAAAATAATTCATCAAATGCATCTTGTAACTCATCAAAAGAATATGAATTAGATTCATTAGAGTTAGAAGATACCTCGGGCTCATCGAGAGCCAAAATACATTCCACCTTGGTTGTTTGGAGAAGGTTTACACTTGATGGGATTCCATCTTTCTTCTCTTCTTTGTCATAAAGTCTCTCAAGTTTCTCCAACATTTCTTTGGCACTCTTGGATATGGAAACTTTCTTTGAGATGTCTTCATTAAGTCCACAAAGAAGGATGTGCATTGCCTTGGCGTTTAGCTTTGCCTTCGCATCATTTATACTCCGTTGCTCCTTCTTCTTTTTAGGAGTTTCGATGTAGCCATCTTCAACAATGTCTCAAAATTCAAAATCATGGGAATTGATGAATAGCTTCATGATGTTTCTCCATTGGAAGTAGCTTTCTCCTTCGAAGAGTGGAGGACACGTGATAGAGCATCCTTCTTCAAAGCAAGCCATTTTCTTGAACGGTAGACTTCAAGCAATGGATCTTTGCTCTCGGATGGTAGTCCGAATCGATGAAGAAGAGTCTCTGATACCAATTGTTAGGCTTGGAGTGTCTCAATGCACAACCGATTAACTTGCCAATTTGTTGGAGGAGGAACACTTTGGGTGATTTGTTGTGGAAGCAAAAATAATACAATGATTTTAGAGTGGTTCGGCCTTCGAACAAGCACCTACATTCACTACCTTAGCTTACCACTAAGGATTTCCAAATTCACTAAGAATTTTAACCTTTTGAGGCTAAAGGGATAACCTTACAATTTTAGACTCAAACTCGAATCTAGCATCCAAAGTTTACACCCCGAACTTTGGGAATTCACTCAAGAAAGAGAAAACTTACCAAACTTGTTTAATCCTTCTAATAAGGCTAATGTTTTCAATCTAAGCACTCACCCAATTCCTAATTACACTTGAGCATATATTGACAATTAAGCTCACAAGTGTTTGTCTACCCAAATAATAGGAAATTAAGCACTAAGACAATTTCTTGATCATAATGTTGTTACAAGTGAAGCATTAATCTTCTCTTGATGCTTGAGGCTTCCTTTTATCT
This sequence comes from Abelmoschus esculentus, assembly GCA_035048815.1. Taxonomy (NCBI): domain Eukaryota; kingdom Viridiplantae; phylum Streptophyta; class Magnoliopsida; order Malvales; family Malvaceae; genus Abelmoschus; species Abelmoschus esculentus. The sequence goes on from JAUCBN010000026.1 coordinate 10,935,205, forward strand.
TCCCAAATGAGCTTCTAGCCATTTATGACCGTTGAGGATGTTTTGGGGCCGTTTGGAGCTGATTACAAAGGCTTATTTCCTCTTTTGGTGCAGACAGTATCGAAACACGTGAAGGCTGTTTCGAAACAACTGCTTTAGGAAATAGCCGTTGATCTACATTTATGAAAAAATATCGATATCAGTATCGATACCGCTCCTAGCTGTTAGGGGTTTTATAAAATCGTTTTGACCGTTGGGGGTGTTTCGAAACATGGTTCGAAACAGGTGCTTACAGTGGTGAAAAGGTATCGATACCACTGTGGTTTTGCCCTTAAAATCAAGTCATTAAAGAACAAGTATCAAAACACGTTGAGGGTGTATCAAACACCTAGGTAAAAATCAGTTCTTTGATTTCTTTAAATCATTCGAAACATATTTATAAACTCTCAAAAACATCTTAATTATATTTTCAAGTAATTTGGACATAAGAACCATTTTTGAAATCTTTTCAAATTAGTCCAAAACTATTTTTCAATTATTATATCAAAATATTAGTTCTATAATTTCCCCCTTTTTGATATAATAAAACTAACTTGAAAAATTGTTTTTAAGATTTCTCCCCTTTTGTCAAATAAACTTTGAATAAGAGAATTAAAGAATCAAATCATTTAAGGTTCCTTTTATCCATTTGAAAATCTTTGAAAAGCAATTTTTCATAACATTCTCCGCCTTTTTGTTATATCAAAAATGGTTCAAGCCAAGTTTGAAAAACTTTAAAGCTCATAACATAGGAGAATTTGAAAGATACCAATTGTTGGAAAAATTAAATATCAAAACATTGGTTATGAAAATAAAAGACTCCCCCTTACTCAAGGCATCATTAAGTGGTTAGTCCAACAATTATGATAACTAGTTTAAAAAGATAAACAAAATTAAAGCTAAACTAGATTTTTACCACACTTGAACCAAAGGTAGGATGTGAAGCCTTCCTTCTTCAAGTGTCCTTCTTGTGTGTATGGAACTCCCCCTTAATCTTTTACTTTGTTGTTCATATATCCATCACACCTAAACAAGATATCAAGTAATTTTTGGTGTCCAAATTGCTTTGGATCCTTTAACGTTAGTAGCACAAATTTTAGTCCCCTTAAGAATCCATCTTTCAATTTCATCCTTTTTGGTTAAAGTGACTAGTCCTTTTGGAATCCAAACACTTCTAAAACATTTTCCATCAATAAATCTAGGGACACTAGATTGTCTCATGTAAAAATTTGATTTTCCCAAATTATTCTTCTTTTCAAGCTCTTTGGAAATCAAATCTTTTTCTTTCTTAAGATCATCTAAAGCAATTTGATGATCTTTTTCCATCGTTTGAAGCAAATTTTGTAAATCAAAAACTTTAAGTTTAATTTTTTTCATTTTTACTTCAAACGCTAAATTGATTTTCAAAAGTAAATCATTTTCAATTTTCAATTTTGAAATAAATTTCTTTTTCTTTGAAAATGAAATTTTGAAATCAGAAACCAATATATCATAAGCTTCTTGCAACTCATCAAATGAAAAAAAATTTAAAGTTTGGGAGTTAGAAGCTACCTCCTCCTCATTGAGGGCCATCAAGCATAGGTTGGCTTCTTCATTTTCGGTGGAGTCCTCATAACTCCAAGTAGCCACATATGCTTGCTTCTTTGAAGATGATCTCTTTTTGATAGACTTGTGGGGATCCTTCATCTTCTTCTTTGATTCGTGCTTTGAGGATCTCTTACTTTTGTTCCTCACGAATCGATCAAAGTCAATGAAGAGTTGGGCAAACTCTTCATCTTCTTCACTATCCTCCTCACTTGAATCTTCAAAGTGGATGCACTTGGAGGATTTTAGAGCAACAATGTTGACATTTACACCAAGCTCTTGAACTTTCTTCTTCCACATCGCTCTAATCCCTTCCTTCTTCTTCTCTTCTTGTATTCCTTTCATCATAATTTGATGTGTGAGGAGTGACCCCATGAGTTCATCAAGCTTGAGCGTCTTTAGATTTTTGGCTTCAATGATGGCGGTCCTTTTCGAGTCCCATGACTCGGGATAGGAAAAGATGAACAAGCTTCTCCTTCGGAATGATCTCTCCATATCCTCTAAGTCTATTGGTGATGATGGAAAATCGATCAAACATCTTTGTTATATCTTCTTCTGGATTCATCTTGAAGTTCTCAAACTCTTGGTTGAGAAGTCCAATCTTGGTCTCCTTTACTTCGTTTGTACCCTCGTATGTGACTTCTAGCTTGTCTCAAACTTCTTTGGCACTTTCACAAGAAGATATCTTCTAATAGATGCTTGGATGGAATAAACAACCAAGAATGTGCAAAGGCTTGTGATTTAGCACCATCTTCTTGTGGTCTTCCACGCTCCATTCTGCCTTTGTTGCTTTTGGCACAAATGGTTCATCTTCAACTATATCCCATAGCTTGTAGTCTCTAGAGTTGATGAAATACTTCATCCTTATCTTCCATTGAGAGTAGTTGGACCCATCAAAGAAAGATGGCTTGACAATGGATTGAGCCATGGAATATCGATTGATTATAAATTGGTCGAGCTCACTGGATCTTCTCAATAGGATGCCAATCCTCCTCAATTGAGCCTCGCTCAGGTACCAATTGTTAGGCTTGATGCACAAGCTCGAATCGATCACCGATTATCCTAAAGAGGGTTGTTTATATTTCTTGGTTGAATTTACTAAAATCGAAAGAATGAGGAAAAAGACACAAGGATTTTAGAGTGGTTCGACCACGCCTACATCCATTACCTTAGCACAACACTAAGGATTTCAACCAATTCACTAATGAACTCAACCTTTTTATCGGTTCAAGGGGTAACCGTTATAACTCTATCTTTTGGACTTGGCTAAGATAAAACCAACTCTAGTTTTTGTCTAAGGCTAAGCTAGAACCTCTCCTTTTACAAAGGGATTTGTTTGGTAAATTAAGTACCTCACAAAGGTGGGTGTTTACACAATTAAGCTCACAAGAGTGTAAAGAATAAAACAATTAAAACACTCTTTATACACTATATACAAGAGAAATGAAGAAATAAGACTTAAAATCTAATTTCTCTTGATCATGAAGCTTGAATATGTTCTCTAACCATCTTCAAGTGTCTCAAGCTTGCTTTATCGTGTGGAATCATATTCTAGTCGTTTATAGACGTTGGTAATGTTTTGGATCCGTTGAGAATTCAAAAAGTTGAACATTAAATTTTCACCTGCATAGAGATTTCGAAACCTTTATCAGAGGTTTCAACACTTTTTCAAAACTGTTTCCAAACCTTTACCAGAGGTTTGGAAACCTTTAAACAATTCAAAAATTATAGTCATTACAGGTATAAGGTTTCAAAACCTTTATCAAAGTTTTGAAACTTTTCATCAAAAGTTTCCAAACTTTTTGCTAAAAGTTCCGAGACTTTCATTCTAGTAGCGAAATATTTGAGACTGCCCTGAGAGGTTTCGAAACCTTTAAAGGAGGTTTTAAAACTTTCATTTAAAACTAAATTTTAACTATTTTAAAAAGTGTTTCAAACACTTCTAAAAACTCTCAAAAACTTTTCAAACTTATTTTCAAGTTGTTTGAACATAACATTTTTGAATTCTTTTCAAATTAGTACAAAATATTTTTCAATTATTATATCATAATCAACATCTCAACAATTTGTGATTATATTTTTAGATTTTATAGTTTATGATTAAAATCAAAATATAATATATATAATTTGTTTAAAATTTTATTTTAAATAAATCAAAATTATATGTTTAGTCCTTGAAAATTTTATTTTTGGATAAGCATTGTATATTATCCAAGACATGAAATACACCACCTATAATCAAACTTGGGCATCCATCTCCTTAGGAAATTCTCCAAGATGTGCAAATGATTCTATTTACATCATCCATACGTATAACTGTATTCCGAGTTCGTATACAAACGATTTCCTTAATGCAACATAAAATGCTCTCAATAGTTTTAATCACATTCCTAAATAATCTCTTATTTCGTTCTTCCCACACAAAGTAAACAAAAGCACCCCATGCGAGCTTTAAAATATGAACTATCAAAGACTTGCCTTTCAATTTGGAGCTCAACCACTACAGCTCATAAGTCCATTCAAGCATCATTCTATGTAATCCATACATTTCCAAGATAGTAGCCCATATGCGTCTCGACAACCTACATCCAGTAAAAATATGGTCCCTAGTTTCCTGAGCAAAATAAGAAAATACAGAACTCTCTTCAACATCTCTCCCCATAGCTCTAATTCTATCTTTGGTCGACAACTGATTAAGAATTGCCATCCAAAGAATCATAGAGTGCTTTGGCACATGAAAACTGAACCAGACCAACTTGTGCCAAGTAACAGTGTCTTTGTCTTCCCGAATCATTCTCCAAACTGAACCAACAGTCCATATGTTGTGCCCTCTGTCAATTAATGCTTGCAACTTACTCTTTTGCTTTAGAATCCTTCTCAAACACCAACTATGCTGCTGCTTCAACTCCACACTCCAAATTTCACCCCCTTAATACATATACATGCACCCAGGCAACCCACAGCGAGCCTTCATTTGCCAGCAGCTTCTTAAGCAATAAAATCAAGCAAGCTATATTCCAGGAATGCAATCCCCTTAACCCAAGTCTACCTCCTTCTTAAGAAAACAAATCTGATTTCAACTTACTCGAGCCCCATGACCAGGACTATCATTGCCCTTCCAAAAAAACCTCATACAAAGTTGCTCGATCCTCTCCATAACACCCTTAGGAAGCACCACTTGCCTACACCAATATTTGTCCGTACTAAACAAAAAAAAACGAATTAGTTGCAATCGACCAGCATAACTCAAATGGAGTTTAGACCACTGTCTCAGCTTCAACTTCATCCTCATAATAAGGCTAGCACAATCCTTTTCAGATAGCATTCTTGTAACCAAAGCTACCCCAATTATCTTACTAGCAAAGTCCCCAACTTAAAACCAGTAATATCTCGCATCTGATCCAAATGCTCCATAAACACACCAATCACAAAAAGTTCAAATTTAGCAGCATTAAATCGCAGGCCTACTAGCTCATAAAACATCTCAAGAACACATTGAATTCCCACTAAGGATTGTATATTAACCTCACAAAAGATGAGCAAATCTTCCGCAAAGCAAAGATGAGTTAGCCAAATCTTCTTACACTTAGGATGAAATTGGAAGACCCCTTGAGCTGCTGCCCTATTCAATAAATGAGATAAGAAATTCATTGCAATCATAAATAGGTAAGGGGAAAGAGGATCCCCTGCCTAAACCCTCGCTTTCCTTTAAAGAAATCTACCAAACTACCATTTAAAGATACAGAAAATCTACTACCTGTAAAATATGTCTCAATCCACACCCTAAACTGTACAGGCAATCCCATTGCTTCCAACAGTTTCAAAATAAACTCACAATTGATAGAATCAAATGCTTTCTACAAATCCACCTTCAAAGCACATCTTGGAGAAAGAGTTTTCCTCCCATATCCCTTAATCAACTCTTGAGCAAGTAAAGTGTTATCAGCAATACTTCTTCCTTTTATAAAGTTGATTGATTTAATATAATCAAATCTGGTAAGACACTATTCAACCTACCCACTAAAATCTTTATAATGGTTTTGTACACTACAGAACAACAAGATATAGGCCTGAAATTCCTCACCGTACAAGCATTTGGGATTTTAGACACTAAGGTTATGGCAGTAGCATTGAATCCCGAAAGCAAAGTACTCGAAGCAAAGAAATACCTTATAGCAGCAAGAAAATCAGCCCCAATAATCCCCCAAGCTTGCTTAAAAAACATAAAGTGTATCCATCTGGATCAGATGCATTGTCCCTTCCCTGACAGAAAATTGCACTTTTATCTCCTCATCATTAACCTCTCGCACCAAACATGAAAATCCAGAGATAGGCATAGGAGACTGCAGAAGCTCTCGAAGCTCTTCCACCCCACAACCCAACACTTGGCCATCAATAAAGTCAATTTGCTTGGAGAAAAATTGCACCACTTCATTAGCCATATCCTCAAACAAATCAAGTTTGTCCTCCCTATCATTCTTTAGAAAATGAATGGTTCCCTTACACCTTTTTGCTGCAACGACAAAATAAAAAAAATCAAAATCCTTTAAAATTTTAATTTTTATTAATTAATTTAATAATGTTCAGCGGTGTTCATCGTTAGTGGTGTTCAACAATGTTCGACACACGTGGTAAACTCATCCTTTTGATAAACATTAACGGAAAATTTATTTAATTCGGTAGTAAGTGGAAAAATCTATTATTTTGTTTAAAAAATCAAGAGAACTTGGTAGGTTGAATGTTACGTTTAAATATGAGGTTGTGGACTGTGATAGATTAACATGTCTAAGTTTAGTTAGGGATGAAAATTTGGATCAGGCAATAAATTGGGATGAAGTCAAGTAGTTAAATCAATGAATTTTTAGATTTAGGGGTATTTATGAATTTAGTCCTCAGTGTTTTGAAGTATAATTCGATTCAGTCCCTCACACCCTTGAATTGAATCCAAATATTTCATTGAATTTCTTCCTCTAATCCTTTAATTGAGTCACTGAGTATGTAATTCCTTTTAATTGGGACACTGAGGTTATTTAATTGGGCTTTAAGATTTGTATTTGTATTCTATTTAGTCACCCAATTAGTAAAATCAACTAATTTTAATTCGCTTGTAATTTAATCATTAAATTTTAAATTCATTCAATTATTTTATGTTTGTTTGTTTAATTGTCATATTAGATGTGTATTATGAAAATAAATACACATATGTTAATTAATTTAATTAGAGCCTTTAGTTTTTTTAATTAATATTAAATAATAAAATTAAAATAGATAATTATAGTAATTTAATAAGTGTTGAATAGAAAATTTAGAACTCTATATTTGAATAGTGTCTTAAAGCAATTGAACGTTATTTGATAAATTTCTAAAAGTAATATTTGATACGGATTATCACACTTGAAAATTAAGTAAGTGACTTAGATAATTAATTGGAACCCTAATTAAGATTAGAACTTTAAAATAATATTATATTCATAATTCAATATGGACGAAGCCCTAAAGTAATTGGGTGTTTTCACATACAAGTTTTCAATTAAATAATGTTTGGAAGATAAAGTTAATTAATTAGAGCCTATTATACGAGGGACTTAAAATGGACAAGACCATAATTAAATATGCATAATTCGTTATAGACGATATATTTTTTTATAATATAAATAGAGTGGCTCGAGTGTATACACCTATTTTTATTTTATATTCGAATCAAGAGTATATTTTTTATATAAAAAATATTTCTATATGCAGTATAAACCCAATTCATATTTAAGTATAAAATTAAATTCAAATTGTCATTATTAAAATTATCACCCTGCCACATAAAATTTGAGGTACCTATTTTTAAAGAAATTAATTTAATTTATTTTTATGATATTTATCTCATCAAATTTGTCGATGATAACTCTAAATATTTTAAAAAAGAAAAAGTAAATTTCATTTTAAAATTAAATAACACATGTTTTAAAAAGGAACTTTAATTTTCATAATTAATTAAAGATAAAAATCTTATTTAACATGAAAACCTTATTTTTTTAAGATTAAATAAATTAAAAATAAAACTTTGATTTTCAAAGATTAATCATTAGACTATTTCTACCTGAAACGCAAAAACGATTACGATAGAGTGTCTATACTGATACCCATATTAAGACATAAAGGTAATAAAGATCCGATATCAAATATGACATGTAGATTGTCGACATCAGAAGTAAGTAAAACTATTATAAACCTAAAATAGATAATTATAAAAAATTGTAATTATTTAAATTGGTTCCTAAACTGACATAACATAATTAGTAACTTATAAGTAAGATAATGATCTGAAATTTACAAGCAGGATCTTTATATATACAAATTAAGGTTTGATAAAGTCGTATTCTAAAAATGTATAAATTTATCTATAATTTAAAGTTTAATCCCAAATTTATTCATAATTTACGGTTTAATCCTTAAAAGTTTGTATGATAAAATTGGTTAAGTAAATGAAGTTTGATGAACCCAAAATTTAAATAATGAGTCTATAATGAAAAAAAATCAAATCATGAATCCTTTTTATCATGTCATTCGCGGTCACAACAAATTAGATTCATCCATTTATGGTTTAAGGTGAACCATCACATTTTTCCTCTATTAAATTAATGAGTGTGTAATTATCAAATAATTATTTAAAGATGAACGAATATAATTGCATGGACTACAAACGATATTGTGAACGGTATTCATGATATCTCTCTCCTATAATAAATTCAATTATATAATTGTGTCATCAAATATATTGAATGGTTAATAAATATCAAATTATAATTCTGTCCCTAAATCAATAAATGATACAGAATGGACAGTAAGTACGAATCAGATTAAGAAAATATATATCCCGGTTTTGGGGTTAATAGTTTGAGTGCTGGTTTGGAGGATTCAATTCGGTTCGAATCGGATTCTTCAGTTCATTAATTCCGGGAAATTTAAAATGGTAATAATTTAATTTGATAAATAATAAATGTGGGGAAATGTTTTAAAAAATATTAAAATGGTATCTTTGAATTAAAAGAATATTATTTGAATTTTTAATTGGATTGAATTAAGCCTAATAATTATATTAGTGATTAAATTGTAAATTTTGGAAAGATTTATGGGTTTAATTAGTAATTTTTGGAAATAAGGATTTTTAGTAACTAAATTGGAAAGCAAGCCATACTTAAAATTCTCAGAGGGTCATAAATCCAATTTATTTTTAATTAATATTTATCCACCAAAATTATTTTTAAATAGTTTTATTTTGGATGATAATTACATTTTCTTTTGTAACTTTCCATTTTCTCATCTTTTCTATCAAACTTTCTCTCCATTTTCTCTCAATCTTCTTTTCTAAATTTCTTCAATTACTTACTGATTTCTTCATTATTTTTAACAAGATTTGTTTTATTTTTCTTATCTTTTTATTGTCTACAAAACCTACTCATCAATTATGCAAATTCAACATCATTTTCAAGGATATCAAGGGAGGATTTCTCATCTTTTTGGCGGAGCAAATCTCTAAGGTAAACTTCCGATTTCTAATCTTTTTTTTCTAAGGTTCTTTATTGAAACTCCCAAGTATTGGCTTGCTAATCAACAATTGAAACTTAATTTTATGTTTTAATGCAAGATCTATGAGTTTTATGGAGGTTTTTGTGAAATCTTTTTAGATCTCAATTAATGTTGTAATTAGGTTGATTTATTTATGATATTATGTCAATTAAATGATTGATTGAGTCTTATAATGATTTAATATCAAATTAATCCCAGAATAATGTAATTGGTGGTGTTTTAAGGTGGTTTTCGATTGTTTTATGGGCTGTTTTGAGTTCTCTGCTTTTTCTGGATGTAAAAGGATGGTTTGAAAGTGTTTTTAGTTCATATTTGAGGTATATTAGATGTTATATCATAAGGTTAAGGGTGGATGTTGTTTCGGATGCGTTTTGGCTTAGTTTTCGGTCTTTTTGGCTAGGTTTTCGATAGTTTTGTGGAGGTTTGATGTTTCTGCTGTATTGAGCATATTATGGTACGAATATGCTCTGTTTTTAATGTCATAGATGAAGTTCAGAAAGGTTCATAAGTGGCTGGTGCATTGGTGTTGCCGTCGAAGCATCAACGAGGGCTCGTTTCGCTTGTCGGTGAGTGATTTCGGGTTAAAAGTATTTCACAATGATTCAGATCTTTTTTGGAGAGTATGTAATAGTTTGAAAACTTTCCATAGTTCAATAGTAAGAAAAAAAATTATTTTGATGCATTTCGTAAGTTTCGACTATTTTTGGTAAAGGCATTTATGATGATGATTTGATGAAATTTTAGAAATGCATAACTATAATTTTAAAACTATGCATGCATGTGTTAATTGCCGGAAATTGCATGGTTTATAATGGCATTCATGGATTATGGAAGCATGAAAATGAAATGAAATAATATGAGGTTATTTGCCCTACATTTGATAATGTCGTTGAGCATGAATTATGGTTCACATGATGAACATAATATGAATGCATTATGAGCAGCAAGTTAACATGCATGATTGGAATTGATATTGTCTTAGTGACAGTAACTTTAGATTCGAATACAAATGACATGTCATTAAGATTGAGTGCATTATAAAAATAATGAGAATAATGATGATGCCTACACGTAAATAAGGGTGACTTTGTGCTCGACCGTAAGTGTAGTGCTTCCATATATGTAAACAAGGGTGACTTTGTGTCCGACCGTAAGTGTAGTGCTTCCATATATGTAAACAAGGTTGTCTTTGTGTCCGACCATGCATATAGTTGACCCATACATAAACAAGGGTGACTTTGTATTCGACCGTGCGTAGTGGGGGTAACATGTATACAAGGGTGACTATGTGTCCGCCCGATTCATGTTGAGACCAAGCGTCTCTAATTATGAAAAAGGGATTCGTGTATTCAATGAACTAAAAGTTCACAATAAGTAATCGCTAGAAAGCCAATATACATACATGAAATGATTTGGTACTAATATGCATGACATAAGAAATGATTTGGTTATGTTGATAAGCATGATTTGGTTTTACATATTTGAATTAAGCATGAAGGATGCAAGCATGGCTTTTAAAATGATTATAATTATTGCATTGATGATCTTGTTTAGAGCTTCCTCTCTAAGCATATTTTGCTTAAGCTCTCTTTTCATCTTTGCAGAAAAATAGAGACATTTGAGGCCACATTCGGAGCAAGAGGACCAAAGGGAAAGTCTACACAATATTGGTATGATTTGTCAAATAAAAGGGCTTGGCAATGTGTAAACCAATTCCATAGGAGAGTGAAATGTTTTGCTTAGTTGAAGACTTGTAATAAGACCTTATAATGCCTTGATTGTGGTTTGATGAATTGTGTTACTGTTTTGGGATGTTTGAAGCAAGTACATGCATGAATGTTCTTGTTTTTAATCATAACATAGGCAACATGCCTATAGGTTATTTTGGGGTCTTTGATGTTGGTAATTGTGTGCTTAAAATTGATCTTTATGTTTAGGAATTGTGCTTGTAGTTAGAGGTGATTAATGTTTATGTTTGAATAGATAGAACTCTCTTAAAATGTTTGAATTTTATTAATTGCACAGGGGGTATCGATACCTTTGGTAAGGGTATCGATACCCAAGGCTTAATTTGGGGAAGAACCAAAGCATGGTTTGATGCATTTACCCCACTGGTCACTAGGGTATCGATACCACCTTTGGGGGTATCGATACTAATAGCCTTCAAAGTGTAATGAGGTTAATTCCATATCAGAGTATCGATACCGAGACTAAAGGTATCGATACCCCTGGCCAAAAATAATATTTTAGGAGTTAAAATTTCGTGTAGGTTTGGATAATTTTCTATAATCGAGTATATAAGCTATGTATACCATTTTGAGCCGTAATGTCACCATGATGCATGATATTAACTTAATTTCACATCGATTAATCTGAGTTGGATATAATACCTAGGTTTTTACTTGTTTTACAATTCAGTCCCTAATTAATGAAACGTGAAATTGATGATGTTATAGTGCTTCGACTGGCCTGAATTTTATGGTGACTATGCTATGCATGTTTAATTGAACTTTGGTAGATTGAATATATGATTTGATGTTCGAAATAAAAATAATTACGTTTAGGTCCTTAAGTGTTTACATGTGAATTGAAAGATCAAATGTGGTTTGAATGTTTTCATTCTTGTTATGCATGAACCTGGCACACATAGGATTTAAAGTATGCATGTATATAAGAAAAAATATATCGGTTTTCAGGGTTGTTTATCGAGTTAGACCCTCACGAGTTTGGTTCAATATTCCCCGTGTAACCTATTTGTGTCGGTTCCATAGGCCAGGCTAAGGGGGTTACATTTGGTTGTATCAGAGACAGGTTTGGCAAGTTGGTTTGGTTTGTTTGGTGATGTGTGATTGGATATGTTTAGTTGTCCATATGTTTGATAATGATGTTCGGTTCAAATGTTAAGAATGATGGTTATTAAGAAGGAATTACGGTTACACATTGCCAATGCCAACATATTTTCATATGCTTTTAGGCTTCCCTTGAATCTTGCCCGAATATAAGTTTAATATGTTTTGATATTATGTTTTTATTATGTGTTTAAGTTCGTGTTTAAAGTTTTGGAATATGCTTTTGAGATGTAAGTCATGAGCTAGTGCTGGTATGATCACTGATTGTCAGTTTGAGGTTGAAATGATTGCTAGAAAAGAGCGATTTTCCTTCCTCCTTCACCTGTGGTTATGCCTTTTGTTATTCAGGGAGGTCGGTTTAGGGAGTTTGCACCATGCATTTAGGCTATGGCGGGTGTATTTCAGTCTACTGAAGATGAGTGGCTGCTGCTAACCTAACTTGGGAGTGGTTAGCAAGTTAATAGTTGAAACTGTTGGAATCAAGGATGTTATTTGTGAGTGTGAACAAACAATCATGCATAGTTTAAGAGCACATATATGTAAATATCTATAGATATTGTAGGGCATGCATGCATTCTCGAGCATGACTTTAGAAATTTCATTTACATGCACTTGCACATGCATTGATGAGGGCATATAGGGAATTATACATACATTTATTCATACTTGCGAGTATCTCCTTTGAAGATGGAAGTGGTGCGGGGTTGGTTCTTTTTGGGTGTAGATTTGGAAAAAAAATGTTGAAAGGGCTTTCTTTTGGTCTTGAGCATAATGTGTTGCGGGCAAGTTACCCTATTGGTTAGGAAATAGTCTTGGATGAGGAATGAGAGGTTGGGCTCAGAGTTGTGAATGTTTAAACTCGAGGGAATATACCCTGATGTTATGGTTAGTTTTGAGTTGGTCAATACGAAAGGTAAGGTAGAGTTTTGCGAGTTCTCTCCAGTTAAGGTTTAAAGGTTATGAGAAGGTTGTAGCATATTGTGTGTCGTAAGGTGGTTTGGTGTTTTTCTGTGAGGAGTATTTGGTCAAGTTTGGAAAAAATATAATATATATATTAGTATGGGAGTTGAGGTATCATGAGTTTGAATCATGGTTTTGTTGTGACCTTGTGAGGTATTAGTCGTGCCGTAAAGGTGGAAAGTACACATATTATGTGTATGAGGAGTTGAGTTGGGTTTATCTCGGTTAAATTTAGATTATGATGATGCTTGAGTTGTGTGACGAGGACCGCTGGACAGTGTATGACCTATATCAGTTACTCGGTCTTTTGGGATTTCTTTTATTGAAAGTATGGTGAGAATTTGTGTTCAGTAGATTTACGTATGTGGATGTTTCATCAATATAGTTACTAATTTGGTAAGGTTGTACAATAAGAGATGTTGGGGCAAGTGGAAGGAAAAGTTTTACAAGTTTGGTTTTTGTTGTGGTATAGGTATGATAAGAGTTGTTTTTATCAGAGAGTTGTTGTTGAGAAGGAGTTTTGAGTTAAGTGTTGAGGCACTTAACGATGTGTGGATCTTGAAGTTTGAAGTATGATGTGGAGTGGTTGTGGTGGCTAAACCTTAGGTTGGAGGTATTATCGTTGTGATATGTATAATGTTGGGTGTCGGTACAGAGTTGGTAAGTTCCTTTCATGGTATGTTTGGTTAAATGTTAGTTTTCGTGGATGGCTTGGTTTGTGATGGGTGTTTGTTTTGTGGGGTGAGACAGGGTTGTTGTGGAGTTACAAGGGAAGTTGTTCGGTTAAATCTATGTGAGAGACTTGGTAAAATAGTGGCGTTATGAGTGAGACTCTATATTTGTGAAGTTGATCAGGGGTAAGTTGTGACCAGATGTTTGTTGAGGGTCTAGTTGAATATGTGTTTGTCAGGGTTTCGTGTTCTTTTGAGAATCTTTTTATGTTATATGAGCCGCATGGTTGTTTCGAAGGGTACCGAATTGGAGTGGTATCTTGATCAGGGCATATGGTAATCTTTTCTATGTATATGTTGTATGATGTTGTGATAGAAGTTTAGGAGCAAGTATTTTTGAGTGAGTTCGTTTTGTATATGGTTGAGTTATGGGTGGATGTTTATCCTACTAGGAAGGTAAGCTTGAGTATCAATTTTCTTTGGGTTATTAGTATTGGTAAAGGTGCCAAGGTTAAAGTTGGAAAGGATCATCATAAGTGTGGTAGTAAGTTCTAGGGATGGTATGGAGTTTTCCTATAAGTGTGGGTAGATCAATCCTTTGCTTGAGTACGGTTTTCTTGGGTTTCTAAGCCCTATTGGGAAGATGGGTGAGTGGTGTATCTATAACATATTAAGATTCGAGGTTTTTGGGAAACGATGTTGGCTTCCGTTTGAGTATTGGGTTTTATCTTCCATAGGTGGAGGGATGGTGTATTGGGACTATGTCTCTTAGTGGGCGTGTTGTCATTGATGAAGTTTGCTTGAGACCATGTTTAACGGTTTTATGTTAAGCCAGTATGAGACTTATTAGTTGAGCATCATTGTGTGGACTGTAGGCTGATGGAAGGTTTATATGGTTACCTTGTATGACTGAGGATGTTGAACAGAGGGTTAGTTCGATGGTGGTTGTATGGAAACCGTGATGGTTGTTAAGAGTTGATTATCGATCTTAAGCGAAAAAAAGGGTTCTCTTTTGAGTTATGTTTTCTGTGAAAGTTGAGATGGTGTGAGGGTTTGTGCATTGTTGCTTTAGTATGAGGAACGAATCTGCTGTTTGTCCGAAGAGGGTAAATGTTTGTTTGTCTATTGACTATCATTTGGGAAAAGCTAATGTGATAGCTGATGCTTTGAGCCATAAGGTGGCGATGGAGTTGAGGGCAATGTTTGCTAAGTTGAGTATTTCAAGGAAAAGTGGTTCAGTAGCGGAGTTGCAAGTAAAATCTGTCTTGGTTGAGATGATAAAGGGTGAAACAATTAGAGGATGAGGCTTTAGTGTCTTTTGTAGAGGATATTGCTGAAGGTAGACTGACCGAAAAACATTTTGATGATGATGAGGTGATATATTTTAGAGGTTGGATTATGGTGCCGGATGATATTGAGTTGAGGCAAGCTATCTTGGTAGAAGCGTATACTAGTCTGTTTGCTATGCATCCGGATAGTGTGAAGATGTATAGAGATCTCAAAAGTGTGTACTTTTTGGTTGGTTGAAGAAGGATGTGATGGAGTTTGTGTCGCAGTGTATGGTGTGTTAGTGGATGAAAGCTAAACATCAGTTTCCTGAAGGATTGTTGCAACCGATTCAAGTTCCGGAGTGGAAGTGGGAGAGAGTGACTATGGATTTTGTGACGGGGTTACCATTAACGTCGTCCAGAAAAGAATCTATATGGGTGATTGTTGATAGATTTACGAAGTGTGCATATTTTCTTACTGTGTATACGACATATTCTATGGATAAGTTAGCAGAGTTGTATATTTCTGAGGTGGTTAAGTTGCATGGTGTACCTAAGTTGATCATATCGGATAGAGATGCACGTTTTACCTCTAGGTTTTGAAAGAGTTTGCCAACGGCTTTGGGTACGAGACTTAGTTTTTGTACAGCTTATCATCCACAGACAGATGACCAATCTGAATGTGTTATTCAGACTTTGGAGGATATGTTGAGGTGCTGCATCTTTGAGTTTCAAGTTTCTTGGGAGAAACAATTACCATTGGTAGAGTTTGCTTATAATAATAGTTTTCAAGTAGGTATACAGGTGGAACCGTTTGAGGCTCTATATGGGCGTAGTGTCGTATACCTTTGTGTTGGAAGGAGGTTGAACAGAAGTATGTTTCTTTACCTCAAGTGTTAAAGGATACAAATGAGAAGGTTAAGCTTATGTTTGCTAAGCTTAAGGAGGCTTCAGATAGATAGAAGTCCTATGTCGATTTGAAGCGTAGAGAGATAGAGTATGATATCAAGGACAAAGTGTTTCTAAAGGTTTCACCATGGAAGAAAGTGATGAGGTTTGGACGTAAGGGAAAGTTGAGTCATCGTTTCATTGGGCCGTATGAGGTGTTAGAGCGAGTTGGTCCGGTTGCTTATCGGTTGAGGTTGCCAGAAGAGTTGAGTAGGATGCATGATGTTTTCATGTATCGATGCTTCGTAAGTATAAATCAAATCCTTCTCATGTTGTTTCAGTTGAGGAAATTGAGTTAAAAGCGGATATGAGTTATGAGGAAGAATCGGTGAGGATTTTGGATGTAGATACAAAGGTTCTTCGAGTGAAGACCATTTATTTGGTTAAAGTGCTTTGGAGACATCAAGGTGTTGAAGAGGCAACTTGGGAGACAAGGAAAAGGTATGGAGGAGCAGTTTCCTCACTTGTATGTTTCAGATCAGAATTTCGAGGACGAAATTTCTTAAGAGGGAGAGAGTTGTAACATCCCGGTTTTGGGGTTAATAGTTTGAGTGTTGGTTTGGAGGATTAAATTCGGGTTGAATCGGATTCTTCGGTTTATTAATTCTAGGAAATTTAAAATGGTAATAATTTAATTGGATAAATAATAAATGTGTGGAAATGTTTTAAAAATATTAAAATGGTATCTTTGAATTAAAAGAATATTATTTGAATTTTTAATTGGATTGAATTAAGCCTAATAATTATATTAGTGATTAAATTGTAAATTTTAGAAAGATTTATGGGGTTTAATTAGCAATTTTTGGAATTAAGGATTTTTAGTGACTAAATTGGAAAGCAAGCCATACTTAGAATCCTTAGAGGCCCATAAACTCAATTTATTTTTAATTAATGATTTATCCACCAATATTATTTTTAAATAGTTTTATTTTGGATGATAATTACATTTTCTTTTGTAACATACCATTTTCTCATCTTTTCTATCAAACATTCTCTCCATTTTCTCTCATCTTTTTTTCTAAATTTCTTCAATTACTTGCTGATTTCTTCATCATTTTCAACAAGATTTATTTTATTTCTCATCTTTTCATTCTTTACAAAACCTAGTCATCAATTTTGCAAAATCAACATCATTTTCAAGGAAATCAAGGGAGGATTTCTCATCTTTTTGGTGGAGCAAATCTCTAAGGTAAACTTCTGATTTCTAATCTTTTTTTAAGGTTCTTTACTGAAATTCTCAAGTATTGGCTTGCTAATCAACAATTGGAACTTAATTTTATGTTTTAATGTAAGATCTATGAGTTTTATGGAGGTTTTTGTGAAATCTTTTTAGATCTTAATTAATGTTGTAATTAGGTTGATTTATTTATGATATTATGTCAATTAAATGATTGATCGAGTCTTATAATGATTTAATATCAAATTAATCCCGGAATAATATAATCGGTGGTGTTTTAAGGTATTTTTTTTTGTTGTTTTATGGGCTGTTTTGAGTGCTCTGCTTTTGCTGGAGGTATAAGGATGGTTTGAAAGTGTGTTTAGTTCATATTTGAGGTGGACTAGATTTTAGATTCATAAGGTTAAGGGTTGATGTTGTTTCGGATGCGTTTCAGCTAAATTTTCGGTCTTTTCAACTAGGTTTTCGATAGTTTTATGGAGGTTTGATGTGGCTACTGTATTGAGCATGTTATGATGTAAATATAGAAGCTCTGTATACCATTTTGAGCTATAATGTCACCATGATGCATGATATTAACTTAATTTCACATCGATTAATCTGATTTGGATGTAGTACCTAGGTTTTTACTTTTTTTATAATTAGGTCCCTAATTAAAGAAACATGAAATTGATGATGCTATAGTTCTTCGACTGACTTGAATTTTATGGTGAGTATGCTATGCATGTTTAATTGAACTTTGGTAGATTGGATTTCTGATTTGATGTTCGAAATAAAAATAATTATATTTTGGTCCTTAAGTGCTTACATGTGAATTGAAAGATCAAATGTGGTTTGAATGTTTTCATTCTCTTTATGCATGAACCTGACACACATAGGATTTAAAGTATGCATCTAGATAAGAAAAAAAATGTATCGGTTTTCAGGATTGTTTATCGAGTCGGACCCTCACAGGTTTGGTTCGATATTCCCCGTGTAACCCATTTAAGTCGGTTTCTTCTAGGCCGGGCTAAGGGTGTTACAAAATAAGTTACAAATATTTGAGTCTGTTGTATGATATAGTGTCACTTGGTATGAAAGATGATGCTCTTATTTGGATTTTGGTGCTTTCTGATAGTATTTCTAAATCGATTCTCTAATAAATCTGAACAACATAATTTACTAAATTTTAATTATAATTTATGCATTTTATCAAAAAATATAAAAATTATTTTTTAGATATTACTTCTAAAAGGATAATTAAGATTTTGGTCTTTATAATCTTAAAAGTAATTAAATTAGTAGTGCATAGTGCTAAATGACATTTATTATAACATCATTCATGTTTTGAATATTTAAATTTATGATTTAATATCTTTATCGTTGATGATTGTATTTGATCCAACGCATTTTAAAAGTAAATTAAATCTTTTCAATAAATTATATGTTGTTAAGTAAATATAGACATGATAAACTTGATTTAAAACCTGATTGACCTGAATATGATAACTTAAACTTAATTTAAAAGTTGAAATAAATCAAATTGATTGACTTTTAATTGAACCAATATAGAATTGAACCGATTTTTAAGTAAGCTAGTGTTAATCCAAAACGATTTCATCCAAACCGAAAACAACCCAAATTTATTTTATCTAAGCCCGAATTGACCATACAATTTTTTACTAGTTAATTTACGAATATATATTAATATATATGAAATAGTGAAGTTGCTACAATGAAATAATAATAATTTTTCAAGTTGAAACAAATTTCACATCAACACTATCATTCATATTTAAGAATTGAAGTCTTTCATTAAAAAAATAAGTTAAACTATAAATGACAAAATTAAATGTTTTTTAGTGTACCAATATTCTATTATGGGCAATACATGATGGGTTGGTCTATGCATGGAAGTGTGGTTTTCGTAGAGTAATTGTTGAATCCGACAATGGTCAAGCGGTGGATATTTGTCATCGAAATACCAAGGCCTTACAAGGTACAGTGAATATGGATTTGGTGTATGATTTGCTTGATAGGCGATGGGAGGTGCAAGTGAGACGGGTGAGTCGACAACTAAACATGGTTTCGGATTGTCTTGCTAGGATGATGAGAGGTAAACCGATTGGATTGTGTATTTATAATACACCACCTAGTGAGGTTATTCAACTCGTCCAGGCTGATTTGGTCCCTGATTAATGTCTTGTTTTCTTATAGCCGTTTGTGGCGTTGATCTTGTAAGTACTCGATTGTGCACTCTTTTTCCTCCATTTAGGTTTAGGGAGGTTTTTTAACGAGGCATAAGCGTGTACGCTTCTTTACCTATAAAAAAACTCATACTCAACCTAAAAATCTAAAGATCGACTCAAATAAAAAAATTAATTGATCTTTTATTAACATGATATTATCATGTCTTGAAGTCAACTAACGTAATGCTCTTTCGAAGTTATAATAAAATCAAAGAAAAATTGAACCAAACCCAATTTAACTACGTAAAATCGAATATAATCAGATCTAAAATAACTCGACGAAAACAACCCGTTTGAACGCAACTATTCCAAAACTGGAAGTAGATTTAGAGATCAATATTAAACTATTTGACCAAAAATCGAACCGACTGAATTTTTCAATGTAATTATTACATAGAAACAAAAAAAGACCCAACCCCACTCAAGGATGGGCTCAAAACTGCTACAAATAGTTAAGAATTTATGCGCTATTTAACTAGGATATACATTTTCCTTTTATAATGTAATCATTTTGAATAGAATTATCAGAAATCAAAAAAACAAAACACATGGCCTAGACTCCTTAGCTCTCATATTCAGTGTTCGATTCCGACATGCAAGACGAGGGTGCCTGCAACCTAGTTGGAACTTCAGGGATTCCATGAAGACTTTAAATAACATTCAAATGAAATTATCCTGAAATAAAATTGCCCATGGATGAAAATACTCAAGAATAAAATTGCCTGAGAATGAAAATGTCAACGAAATAAATTGCTCGAACAATTGACAAATACTTTATTATTTCAAAATATTTTTCTTTTATTTCTTTGAATCTTTCTTTCTTCTTTCTCTTTTCTCTCTTGTCTCACTTATCACTCTCACACATCACTTTTTACTTTCTCTCTCTCTCTCTTACACTCTTGTCTCTCTTATCACTCTCTTTTTTTCTCACACTCTCACTCACCACCACCACCACCATCACCACCCTCACTCTTACTCTTCTCTCACTCTTCTTTTTTCTCATTACAAAAAGAAATGCAATGCCTTTATATATACTAGGCATTACTACATAATAAAAACCATAAAGACCTATAACTCCTATATTAAATTTCATAAAGACTAGTAACTCCTATATTAAATTTTATAAAGACCAATAATTATTATATTAACCTTTGACCTTTCAACTTTGAAACTCCCCGTTAACTTCTAAATTTATGACTCACTAAATATACCATTTAATGTTTATTTAATAAAACTCCCCGTAAACTTAAATATTTCTTCCATCCATCATGTTAACCATCTTCTTTAATTTGTCGAGAAGTACTTTCGTTAGTGGTTTTGTGAAAAATATTTACAACTTGATCTAGACTCGCTTGTACCCTTCGTAACAATTCGCGCCTTATACTGTTCTATCTCGCCTTGAACATTCATTTTTTCTTGAACACCCTTTTACACCTCTAGGGTGACTTTCTTTTGACAATTCTAATAGCTCTCACATGTTTTGTTCAATTGCCTTAATATGCTAGACCATGGAAATTTGTCACTTCTTCTCTCATGATTCCTCTTTAAACCTAATATTTTTAGCATCTGCCAAAAGACATAAAATATGTTCCTCACTTGTCAAATCATATAAATCTTGTAAACTTTGCATTTTAGGTTTTCCTAGTTCATCTTCATCATCGATAATTTCATTGTTTGATTGTATGCTTGTTGGTGCAATGATTGATAATTCTCCAACTTCGACGATAATCTCTATTGATTTGTTCGAGTCCACTCCCTTGCTTCATTCACTCGCACATCACGACTCATCACCACCTTCTTGTTTATAGGATCGAGTAGTTTGTACCCTTTTATCTTCTCATTATACCCAATAAAAATATACTTTTACTTTTGTCTTCATTCTTCGTTCATTCGGTATGTGAGTATACGCTATACTACCAAACACTTTGAGATGAGAAACTTTCGACTTTTGTACGCTCCATGCCTCTTGTTGTATGGACATCGATTTTGTATATAGACGACACATTGTACAACTTCTGCCCAGAAATGCCTTAACAATTTTTTGCTTTTGAGCATTGATCGAACCATGTCAAGAATGGTCCAGTTCCTCCTCTTAGACACACCATTATGTTGAGGAGAGTATGGTACGGTTAAAAATCTCCTTATTCCCTTCTTTTTGCAATACTCCATGCAAGTCATCGAAGTATACTCGGCACCTCTATCTGATCGTATGACTTTGATATGTACTACCAATTGCCTTCTCCACCATCACTTTGAACTTTTTGAACACCTTAAATGTATTAGATTTTTCTTTCAAAAATAAACACAATTTTTTTGTGAGAAATCTTCGATAAAGAAAATGAAATAACTTTTACCACTGAAAGATTCAGGGTAATTGGTCTATATATGTCTGTGTGAATCAAATCGAGAGGATGTTTAGCTCGATATTCTACCTTCTTTTGGAATGAGGTTTTCTCTTACTTTCCAATCACACATTCTTCATAGAATCTATCATCATAATCCATGCTCGACAATCTGTTGATCATGTTCTTCTTTGCTAACTCTTTTAGACCACTATGATATAGGAGACCAAAACGTATATGCCATAACAATGCCTTTTCTTCTACGTCGACTCACAAATATTTTTCTCGCATGGTTATTAAATTCAGTTTGTACATCCTATTTCTGTCCATCTCGACTTGAGCAATCAAATGCCCTTTATTATCCTTCAAGAGTAGGACTGATCTTTCAAAAATACTGTGTAACTGTAAACTAAAATTGATTTTGATATAACAATGACGTTGAAGGACTATTTTGTAATAAATTTTTAAGCCCCTAATTCAAAAATTAAGTTTCAAGTCAAAATAAGAACACATAAGTGTTTTCCTTACGAGCGTTTTGATACCAGTAGAATAGGTATCGATACCTCCATTTAATTTCAAATAATGTTCTTGAGACTTAGAACAAGTACTGAAACAAGTTTCAATAACCTTCGATACCAAGACTACACTACCAACATTTGTTTTGAACTTCGTATCGAACCTATTTTAAATTTTTAAGTATTTTTAAATTATGATATAGCGTTTCGATACCAATTTCAATACCCCTTAAAATCCCAATGGCTCTTTTGAGCATTAAATGTTTTGACCGTTCGAGACAGTTGAAGCTTTAAATGATGGTTAACCCGTTTTGATACCAAACATCATAGTTTACTTTAGGTATCGAAACCCGTTTCGATACACCTTTATTAAATGTACAACGTCTCTTTCTATTTGTGATCTGTTTCGAAACAGGTAACTTGATTTTCGATACCGTAGGTTACAAAGGTGCATTTATGATGGGAAGATGGAGCTCTAACGTCTGTATTTATATTCCCAGCAACCTCAACGGTTAGAAATCAACGAGAAGGTATAAATTGAAGTATTTCAAGCAGCATTAACAATTATTGAACCTCAATCAATATCCAAGCAATCAAATTCAACTCTAAAGCACTTTATTGCATATCTTGACTCTCAACTCTTGTATTTCATATTGATTCTTTGTAATTGATTTTGGTGAGAGTTATTCTATAATTGTGGCATATATTTCTTGTGAGAGAAACCTTTGTGTCTATCTTTCTTCAATTTTATTTTTGTGAGGTTGAATCAATTCTTGGGTAGAAGGATTGATTCGAATTGTAACGGTTATCCATTAAACCGAGAAAAAAGTCGAATTTTCTTAGTGAATTGGTTTTAAAATCCTTAGTGGGAGCAAAGGTAGTAGATCTATAGATTGTTTTGAAGCTTGAACCAATATAAATCGTTTTTTCCTTAATTTCCATATTTTCACCAAAATTCTTCCACAAATTTTTAAATAGCCAATTCACCCCTTCTTGGCCAATTTCATTAATTGATCAACTCAACAATTGGTATCAAAGCTAGATCTTTGAAGATATTAATATCTACCAAAGAAGATCCAAGGTTTTTTGATCATCTTTTCAAGTCAAATCCAATGGCCTCAACTTTCGGAAGTTAGAACGAGTCTTACTCCATCACCAAGTCTCCCTTCTTCAATGGTGACAACTATCCATATTGGAAGAATAGAATGAGGTTGTTCATCAACACCAATGACTATGTCCTTTGGGATAATATTGAAGATAACCCCTCAATTCTAGCGAATTTAGAAGAAGATAGACAAGTATCAAAGAAGAGGAATGAGATGACCGATAAAGAGAGAAGAAGGATGTCTACAAACAACAAAGCCCAACACATCCTCTTTTGTGCTCTTGGTCCCGATATCTACTCCAAGATGTTATCTTGTACAAGTGACAAAGAAGTATGAGGCTCTTTGGAGACAACATACGAGGGCACCAATGATGTCAAGGAGACAAAGATTGGTCTTGTCAATCTCAACTATGAGAACTTCAAGAAGGAGACGGATAAAGACATCACCAAGATGTTTTATCGGTTTTCCGTTATTATGAATGGTCTCAAAGGCTTTGGTGAAATAATACAGGAAGATAAGCTTGTAAGGAAGCTTATCTATTATCTTCCCGAGTCTTGGGATAGCAAAAGAACGGCTATCATCGAAGCAAAGGACCTTAAGACTCTCAAACTGGATGCTCTTGTGGGATCTCTTCTCAGCCATGATATCATGAAGAAAAGAAAAGGAAAAGAGAAAAAGAAGGAAGATGTAAAGCTAGAAAAGAGAGAGGCAGAAAGAAAGAAGCAAGACATTGCTCTTAAAGCTTCAACTTCTCAAGAAGTGGTGGATACTAGTGGAGAACATGAGCTACAAGAATTGGCTATGATAACCAAAAGATTCACAAGGCTCATGAGGGCTAACCGAAATAAGAGATTCCAAAGGAAGAAAGAATTTAAAGCAAAGGACAAAGAAGATGAGAAAAATCAAATCATTTGCTATAAATGCAAAAGCTCTATCACATAAGGATCGATTGCCCACAATACAAGAAGAAGGGTATTGAGAGAAAGAAAAAGCAAAAAGCTCATGTTGCCACATGGAGTGATGAGGAGTCGTCATCCGATATGGACAACAAAGTGGCCAACCTTTGTCTCATGGCTCTTGATGAGCCCAAGGTAACCCTTGAACCAACTTGTAATGATCTTACATATGATGAAATATATGATGCATATTATGAATTACAATATGTGTATGATGAGTTGGTTTTAAAATTTAAGGAATCGGTTTTGAAAAATAAGAAAATTATTTCCGATTTGAAAGGGAAAAACGATTCTTTGACAAAAACGATTTTGGATCTTGAAGAAAAGGTTGTTGTTTTAAATGATGATTTAAAATTTTTTCAAAAAGAAAATGTTGATTTAAACAACCTTATCTCTAGCTTGAGTGAGAATCACCACAAAGTGGTGAATAAACTCAAAGAACAAATCAAAGTGGTTGGTAGTCCAAATTTTTGAAAAAAGGTAGTACTTCAAAACCCAACCATGTGAAAAAGAATTTTCATAGCCACAAACAAAGAAGTTTTCAAAGGCATGCTAGAAAAAAGATTAGGAGTGTATGGGTTCCTAAGGAACTTTTTGTTTCTAATAATGTTCATGCCATTGCATCTTGGATTCCTAAGGGAACCATGCTTTTGGGAACTAACTCTCATGGACCCAAAATGATTTGGGTACCAAAAATCAAAAACTAAATCTTTGTTTATAGGTTTAACATTGCTTTAAGGCCAAAGCTTCAAGTCAAAACATGTGGTACCTTGATAGTGGATGCTCAAGGCATATGACCGGAGACAAGAGACGATTTAAGGAGATAGAGTTCAAAAGTGGTGGAGTAGTGACATTTGGTGACAACTTAAAAGGCCAAATTGAGGGTATTGGCTCTATTGGTAATCATTCCTCTATTCTCATTGAAAATGTTCTTCTTGTTAAAGATCTTAAACATAATTTGTTGAGCACTAGTCAATTATGTGATAAAGGGTTTTATGTGTCTTTTGATAAATATGGTTGCAAAATAATACACAGAGAATCTAACAAAACAATGCTCATAGGTCATTGCATAGGAAATATATATATGGTGCATCTAGATGACATAAATCTATCTCACGCATGCTTAGTGGCTAGTAGTGAAAATGATGCATTGTTATGGCATAGGAAACTAGGACATGCTAGAATGAGAAATTAGTTTCCCAAAATCTAGTTAGAGGTTTACCTAAGCTCAATTTCTCTTTAGACAAGATTTGTGATGCATGTGCTAAAGGTAAACAAAAGAGAGTTTCTTTTAATTCCATTAATGATGTTTCAACTAGTAGAGTTTTACAATTGATTCACATAGATCTTTTTGTGCCTATTAGAACTACTAGTTTGGGTGAAAAATCATATGCATTTGTTATTTTTGATGATTACTCTATATACACTTGGGTTATATTTTTAAGTACTAAAGATGAAGCCTCAGAAAAGTTCATCACATTTTCGAACATTTCTTAAAATGATCTTGATCAAAGAATTTCTCATATTATAAATGATCATGGAACCGAATTTCAAAATCTAGCTTTTTGATAATTTTTGTAATGAAAATGGGATTAGCCATAATTTTTCGGCTCCTCACACTCCTTAACAAAATGGGGTAGTTGAGAGGAAAAATAGAACTTTAGAAGAAATTGCTAGGATCATGCTTTATGAAAATAATTTACCTAATTATTTTTGGGCGGAAGCCACAAACACTTCTTGCTATATTATTAATCGTGTAATGATTAGGCCATTTTTAAAGAAAACTCCTTATGAGATTTTAAAATCCACAAAGCCTAAAATTAGCTATTTTTACCCTTTTGGGTGCAAGTGTTTTGTTTTAAACAATGAAAAAGACAATTTAGGTAAATTTGATGCAAAAAGTGATAAAGCTATTTTCCTTGGATATTCTCAACTTTCAAAGGCTTATAGAGCTTTTAACAAAAGAACCCTAGTTGTAGAAGAGTCTATTCATGTGGTTTTCGATGATAACCTCCTTTCTAGGAAGGATTCTTGTGATGATGATGATGTAGGAGTCATTGAAACCACTGATACGGGACAAGAATCAAAGATGGATGAGGTTGAAACCAATAAAGAAACACAAGATCCTCCAATAGAAGCTTTAGGAGATGTAAAGCTTGAAGAAAGGGAAGTGAGCTACCCAAGAGAGTTCAACTATGTTAAGAGTGGTGAAATCTTGGGTGATCCATCAAAGGGGGTAACTACTCATTCTTCTTTTAGATTAATGAATCATGTTGCATTTATCTCATGCATAGAGCCTAAGAATATTAATGAAGCCTTAGATGATGATTTTTGGATATTGGGTATGCAAGAAGAGTTAAATCAATTTGAGAGAAGTAGTGTATGAATATTAGTTGATATGCCTAGTAATAAATCTACTATAGAAGCAAAATGGGTATTTAGAAACAAACTACATGAGTGTGGTAACATAGTGAGAAATAAAGATAGATTAGTTACTCAAGGTTACACTCAAGAAGAACGAATAGATTTGGATGAAACCTATGCACCTATAGCTAGGATGAAAGTTATTAGGATGTTACTTGCATTTGTATGTTATCATGATTTCAAGCTTTTTCAAATGGATGTCAAAAGTGTTTTTCTAAATGGTTTTATAAATGAAGAAGTGTATGTTGAACAACCACCAGGTTTTGAAGATCAAAAGTTTCCAAACCATGTTTTTAAATTAAGAAAAGCTTTATATGGTTTGAAACAAGCTTCTAAAGCTTGGTATGAAAGGCTTTCAAACTTTTTAATTGAAAAAGGCTTTGGAAAGGGAAAGGTGGATGCTACACTTTTTATAAAAATAATTAAAAATGATATTTTAATAGTTTAAATTTATGTTGATGATATTATTTTTGGATCTACTAATAAATATTATTGTCAAGAATTTTCTAATTTAATGCAAGGCGAATTCGAGATGAGCATGATGAGAGAGCTCTCATTCTTTTTGGGACTCCAAATTAAGCAAAGGAAGGATGACACCTTCATCAATTAAGCAAAGTACATCAAGGATATGCTCAAGAATTTTAGCTTGGAGAATGTAAAACCTCAAGTCACTCCTATGAGCTCCTCAACTAAACTTGACAAAGTTGAAGGAGGTAAGTGTGTTGATTCTAAAATGTATAGATCCATGATAGGTTATTTGCTTTACCTTACCGCCAGTAGACTGGATATTATGTTTAGTGTTTACTTGTGTGCTAGGTTTCAAGCTAGTCCTAGAGAATTACACTTAGTTGCCATTAAGAAAATTTTTCGGTACCTTAGAGACACACCTTGCTTAGGTCTTTGGTATCCTAAAGATTCTTCCTTTGATCTTCATGCTTATTCGGGTAGTATGTTCATATCTTGGTTTTATAAGAAACAAAATAATGTAGTCTTATCTACCACCGAAGCGGAGTACATATCTTTAGGGACGTGTTGTACTCAGGTCCTTTGGATGAAGTAACAACTCTTAGATTATGGCAATAAGGTTGAAACTATACCTCTAAAATATGATAATACTAGTGTCATATGTCTTACTAAAAACCCCATTCAATATTCTAGAACCAAACACATAAAAATTAGATATCACTTTATTAGAGATATGTATCTAAAAATGATGTTGTTCTAGAGTTTATTGACACCTTAAATCAATTAGTGGACATCTTTACTAAACCTTTAGACAAAGATTATTTTTGGACCCTTAGGAGAGAGTTAGGCCTAACTAGCCTTTCTTGACCTCTTATGTGTTATTTTCGTGCAAATATATGCTTGAATCTTGGTTAAAATCAGGCCTATGTTATTATGCATGTTGCTAGGGGGATTATGAACTTATTCATGCATGTTAATCACGTCATAACATTATATGCATGCTTCTAGGGACTTTAAAGACTCATTTCTAGTACTTTAGAAGCCTAAAATGCAAAACTTAACTAAGTGGTATCGAAACAGGTAAAATTGGTTTCGATACCTATTCTTTATGTTCTTTTGGGAAGTTTTTGGTAAGCTTGGTATCGAAAAATGTTTTGATACAGCTGGTTTCGAAGTGGTTTGGAAGCAGGTTCGAAACAGCCTATTTCGAAACGCCTATAAGGGCGTATCCAAATGCATGGCGACATATTTCTTTAAAACACACCAAACCTAATTTTATCCAAATTAAAACATACCCAAAATCTTATCTCAAACCCTAGCCGAACCCTTTCTATAAAAACCATTTAATCCATCAAATTTTATCATAAAATCGAGCGTTTTTCTTGGGGGATTTTCTTCAAAACATAAAAGCCAAGGCTATATCAAAGATTGGTGCTTCAAAACCCTTTTATTCATCCTAATCCATAATCAAGATCATGGTAATGAAAAAGCGCCAACAAACCGAGGAGGGTAGTTCATCGCGTTCCTTGGCTCGTGCTTCCCATGTTGATAATCAAGTTTTCTATGCAAAAAGTTTGGATACTCACTCTAAGATTGACAACTTCGAACAATTTTGTCTCCACAAACTCAAGAATGAGTGATGTGTGGATGTGGATTTCTTGAATTACATAAAGTTCCAATTCCTCTACTATCGCCTTCTTCGAGATTGGAAGTTCTTAACCTTTCTCACCCACACCGACAAGTTTTATCCCACACTTGTCCTTATGTTTTATGTTAATGCTTCATGTATTCTCTCAAAGGACAAGACGAAGGTTATTGACATCAAGTCTTACCTCATGGGACAAACTTTTCGCATCGATGTGGATACCTTTGTGGATGTTTTCAGTCTTGAGGATGAGGGCTTAGATGATGATAACTCAATAGAAACCTTTACCGGTTTAACCAATAACCTCGATATCCATGATAGGTTTTTGTATCTTATCATATCTTGGTGGATTCGTCCATCAAATGGTAAGTACTCATTGGTTCGTAATATTGATGGTTTTTGGATCAATTTCTTCCGCCAAGCTCAAAGTCCAAACCTTTCTCAAATCATCTTTTCCGATATTGCTTGGCAAGTAAAGAATCTTGCCACCCCTCTCGTCAAATCTTTCTCCTATGATTGTATTCTTAGAACTATCTTTTTGCATTTAGGGATTGAATGCTCGTATGACATCGTCGATTCGGTCAAACGTGCCCATTTTTAGTATGCTAATGGTGAATAGGTTCAAGGTGCTCCTCCTTCTCCTCCTCCTCCTCCCGTTGATCCGGTGTCGATTTAACAAGTTGCTCCAAACACCGAGATGATTGTTTTTCTCACATCGAGGTTTGATCGCATGGATGCTCGGTTTGATAGCTTGGATGCTAGGTTTGATTTTTTGAACACTCACATTGACTCTCATTTTGATGCTCTTGATACGAGGTTGATGAGTTTAGAGAATCGAAACCTCTCCATGCGTCTCACCTTGAGGCTCTTAGGGGTCAATATAGTCGTCACAATGCTACTCAAGATGATGACGATGATGATGGTGGTGACAACGAGGAGATGATGGGGATGGTCATGATGATGGAGAAGAGTGAAATTAGCTTATCTTTGCTTTGTTATGGCTTTTCAGGACTAGTTATGTCTTTCTTAAGTTTTAGGTTGCATTTTTTCATTTCATGTTAGAACAATATGCACTTATATTATTTCGTTTGCTATACTTTGAACTTTTATGTTGGATTTGAACGTATTAATGTTATGATATGTTTGCTTATATTTATGCTTTATGATTTTATGCCTTATTACATTGATTTTGATCTAACAAAAAGGGAGAGAAGACAGTGTGTTACATTTTTTAAGAAAGGGGGAGAAGACCTTTTTTTAAAGATATGTAACTATTAAGGGGGAGTTTTTATCAAAGTTTTTAAATATTTCAAACTTAAAAATTTATGTTGGTTTTATTATATCAAAAAGGGGAGATTGTAAAACTAAAATTGATTTTGATATAACAATAATGTTGAAGGACTATTTTGTAATAAATTTTGAAGTCCCTAAGTTAAAATTTAAGTTTCAAGTCAAACCAAGAACACAAAAAAACACTTTCTAAGTGTTTTCCATATGAGCATTTTGATACCAGTATAACAGGAATCGATACCGACCTTTAATTTCAAAGAATGTTCTTGAGACTTAGAACAAGTATCGAAACCAGTTTCGATACCATTCGATACCAAGACTACAATGTCAACATTTGTTTCGAACCACGTACCGAACCAATTTTAAATTTTTAAATATTTCAAAATTATGATATGATGTTTCGATACTAGTTTCCGTACCCTTAAAATCCCCAACGGATCTTTTAAGCATTAAATTTTTGACCGTTGGTGGCAGTTGAAGCTTTAAATGGTAGTTAACCCGTTTCGGTACCAAACATCTCAGTTTACTTCAAGTATCGAAACCCGTTTCGATACACCCTTATCAAATGCATAATGTCTCTTTGTATTTGTGGTCTATTTCGAAACAGGTAGCACGAGTTTCGATACCTTAGGTTACACAGGTGAATTTATGGTGGGAAGATCGAGCTCCAGCGTCTTTATTTACATTCCCAACAACCTCAATGGTTAGAAATCAATGAGAAGGTATAAATTGAAACATTTCAAGCAGTATTAACAATTATTGAATCTCAAGCAGCATACAAGCAATCAAATCTAACTCCGAAGCACTTTATTGCATATCTTGACTCTCAACTCTTGTATTTCATATTAATTCTTTATTATTAAGTTCGGTGAGAGTTATTCTGTAATTGTGGCATATATTTCTTGTGAGACAAACATTTGTGAATATCTTTCTTCAATTTTATTCTTGTGAGGTTGAATCAATTCTTGGGTAGAAGGATTGATTCAAATTATAACGGTTATCCATTGAACCGAGAAAAAGGTTGAATTCTTTTAGTGAATTGGTTTCAAAATCCTTAGTGGGAGGAAAGGTAGAAGATGTAGAGCTTGTTTTGAAGCTTGAACTAATATAAATCTTTTTGTCCTTAATTTTCAAATTTTCACCAAAATTCTTCCACAAGTTTTTAAATAGCCAATTCACCTCCTCTTGCCCAATTCTATTGATTGATCAACTCAACAGTAACCTTTCTCCATGAATTGCCCCATACTCAAAATATTAGTCTTAAGTTCTCGTACGTAATAAACATCTTGGATTGACCCTACCAAGCCATCCTTTCGTGAGTAGCAAATCATTCCTCGACCTTTGACCTCTAATTTTGATTCTTCTTCAAACTATTCATGACCACCTTCAATCTTTTGCATCTCTTTGAATAGGTACTCGTGACAGTACATATGGTTGTTTGCGCTTGAGTCAAGGTACCACATAGTGTCATTATCGATGTTGACTTTATTTTTAGCCATCAAGAGAAAACCTTCACTCGTTTCATCTTCTAAGGCTAGGTTGATTGTTTCTTGTACCTTTTTAGCAGCTCAATTTTTTTGCATAATTCCTCATGTTCCCTTAATTATAACATTTTTCAAAGTTGTAATCCTTCATGTAGTGACCATACTTGTAACACTTGTAGAACTCGATGTTGGAATAATTTGATCGACCGCCTATTCCTTGATTGCATCCTTTTCCATGCCAATTGAGTTGGCTCAACTATCCCTTCTCCTTATTGTATTTTTCATGATTGTCGTTTTGACCACCACACCCATTTCCACGACCTCCACAACCATGCCCTCTATCTTGAAAATTTTGAGAATAAAGTAACTATTCATATTTGATTGTTGCCTTAGTTTGAAGTACTTGCTCGAGTGGCTTCTCTTTCTTTTTTTTCTTACGTTGTTCGTGCACCTTGAGAGAATTTGTGAGCTCATCAACTATGAGAGTCCCAAGTTCCTTTGACTCTTCTATCGTGCACACAAAATTCTTAAAATTATCTGTTAATGATCTCAAGATCTTCTCCACAATTCGCATGTCAGCCAACGTTTCATCGTTATGAATAAGTTGTTTCGCCACATCTTTTACACGTGTGATGTAGTCAGATATACTTTTCGACTCCTTCATCTTCATGCTCTCCAAATCGCAACGAAGAGTTTGGTGACACACTTGCTTGACTCGGTCAGCTCCTTTGAATACTGTTTTAAAATGTCTCATGCTTCTTTTGAAGTAGTTACCCGATAATCTTCTCAAAGCTTGACTCGTCAACAGCTCGGAATATCCGTATATCTCGTGGTAGGTGTTGGTTTTTCGAATCCTTCTTCAACCACCTCCCACTCATCATGGGATCCAAGAAGAGCTTTCATTTGAATACTCCAGTTTTCGTAGTCCGCCTTTCTTAGTCATGGTAGCATCATTTGATCGTCCCATTCGCCATTAACTTTGATACCAATTTAAAAAATTTAAATCAAATAACATTCAAATAAAATGTCCTTGAATGACATTGTCCACGGATGAAATTTCTTAGTAATAAAATTTCCTAAGAATGAAATTTTCGGCGGATAAAATTGTTCGGACAATTGACAAATACTCTATTATTTTAAAATATTTTTTTTATTCCTTCAAATCTTTTTTGTCTTCTTTCTCTCTTCTCTCTTATCATTCTCACATACCACACTTTTCACTTTTTTCTCTCTCTTACACTCTTATCTCTTTTATCACTCTTTTTTCTCTCACTCACCATCACCACCATCGCCCTCACTCTTACTCTTTTCTCACTCTTCTTTTTTTTAATACAAAAGGAATTGACAATGTCTTTATATACAATAGGTATTACTACATATTAAAAAACATAGACCTATAACTTCTAGATTAAATTCTATAAAGACCAATAACCTTTATATTAAATTCTATAAAGACCAATAACTACTATAGTAACCTTTTATTTTCAACTTTAAAACTTCCCATTAACTTTTAAATTTAAGACACACTAAATATATCATTTAATGTTTATTAACATTCCTAACTTCTAGTATTATCCCTTATTATCTGCCATCATGCAAAACAATAATGGTTATGGCTTTACTCATGCCTATTGTAGTCAATGTAGATCGACCATATCGGTCATGGCATGATTAAAGAAAAAAGAAACAAAGAATAAAATATGGATATGATACACTAGGATTACAATAAAAAACCATTTTTAGCTCTCAAAATAAAAGAAATCAATGGTATAAGTCCTCATTTCTCAAGGCATGATCTTACCATTTCAGGCCTTTGATTAGTGAATTAATTGCTAATTATATCCATGTGTCGAGTTTAATATATCTTCATCTTATAGTCATATTCTACAATGATCAACAAAACAATGTGTAGGCTAGAAAGTGTACAAACAATGTATATATAATAAACTTTGCTAGTATTCTTTTATTCCCGTGATCTTTGCTCTCAAAAGAAAATTTCTATTTTGTATATATCAACCTCTAAAAATATTTCTGAATACACAACAACTTTCTCTTTGCGAAAAACTGTGTCATCTATAATAACTTCAGTAAGAACCTTCAAAAGCTAATCAGTAATCACCACACTTTAAGCCAACAAAAATGGAAAAAAATGAAGGGATATTTCAATGCTTTTCAGATGCTTCAGAGCGTCTATGGTACTAATACTGAGAATGCCATCTCATAGGTTTCAAAAGTGGCATTAATGCCTAATATCCGTGAAGATCAGCTGTCGGATTCAATATTTGCTCAGATGAGGATATACAAGCATATTGTCTCATAAATTCAGTTAAGATTAGATTTGAAGTACTTTTCAGTGTTTATTTCAACTTGGTCCTATGCAATAATGTACATTTACGGTCTATATTTCTATAAGCTATATCATCTTAAGACAAAATTTGAAACATTGAATGCTTACTCAGGGGAACTCGCAGTCAATTGGCGACAACATTGTGAGAATACAACCATGGTGGCTGGAGATGGAGGTTGGCATGAGTGTGGAAGAGATATGTGACGGTGTAAGTTTCGAAAAAGGTAAAGCAGAGAAAATAAAATGAACTATTTTTTATTGAACTTGAATCACATCTCACAATTGCTCAATACAAGTGATGGGTTTATATAACCCAAAGCTATAACAAAATCTTTAACAAACTGAACTAAATGTTAACAAACTAATAAAAGAAATTAAACAACTAATTCCAATATTCTCTAACATTCACCATATTTTCTTCTTGTTCTGATTTCTTATTCTCGTACTTTGATTTTTGAATTCTCTCCAATGAACTTCAGAAAAATTTTACATTTACATCCGTGAATTTCAGAAACCTTCTACATTAACATCCATATTAAGACCAAAGCAATATAACATTCTCCAAACGGCTAGAGAACTCAAATCTCAACATCCACTAGCTTCATATGGCTCAACAACTCAAATCTCCATATTCACTAGCTCAATTCTAGTAACCAAACCAAATATAAAGAATAAATTCTTCACCTACTCAGGACATTTAAAATCTCAAGTGCACCATTTCAAAATCGAATTAAATGAATGCATCGACCTTCTATCGATTATCAAGTAGAACAAACATCGGTCAATCATATAATCATAATTGTTGAATTCTGATGAATTTGGATATCCAATCGACCATCAAAAAATCAATATAACCAACTAACTTTTTTTTTACTTTTCAACACAGATTCTTCATTGTTCATCTTCAATTATTTTGACAAGTCTTTTTGTTGGAAATAAAGCTATTAAGCGACAAGTTTTCGGGTGCAATCTGAGGCCCTCCTTCGAGCAAGATGACACCCTCTTATGTCTGGTTAATGAAGAGTAAGATTGTTAAATACTTAACTCTTTCCAGAAATTTTCTACCACGAATACTTGATTGTTAATCTCAAGTTCCATGTGTACCTTGTGAGAACAAACAATAAAACAATGCAAAAACTAGATTGTTCTTGACCATAATATGATCCTTTATCAATTTGCAGTAGCAATATGGAGAACCAAATTAATCGAATTATTCGACCAATAAGAACTTCAAACAGACATCAAAAATAATAAACCAATTGAGATGCTCATAACCAGTAGATATCATATTCGACTAAGCAACAGAGTGGAGAAAAGAAATGTAGTGTTCCAACTTTCTTGGCAAGCAACCAATGAGCAAAAAACTAGATTCCAATAGAGTAGAACTTCTCGCAGATTACAAACAACTTTAATATTGATCAATGTTGTTAGTGTATCAATCCAATGTGTATCAATCCAATATGCAGCTGAAATTCTTCAACACACAATGAAATTTCAGCGGAAGACAACAATAGGCCAAACCAAATCATAGATCAACTAAAAATCGTTGAGAAAAAAATCTCACCAAATAACAAACTTAAGATTCAGATTGATCGAGGAAATTAGCCTGAAGTGTGATAGGCGTGGTATAAGCGCTATTTTGAGTACAAGTATACACGTTGTCAAGTAATAAAATGATAAGTATATCGTGTATCGTCTCCACAGGGATTGGTATACTTAATATGTCTTCCTTAGTTCCCTTGCTCCTGAGAATAAAATAAAAACACAAATAAGATGGTTTGTTTTATCTAACTAAATAACTAAATAACAAAACATAAAAAAAGGGTTGAGAACGATTATAGAGAAAGCAGGTAGGATCCAGTTGCGTCAATTAGTGGATTCAATTGATCTTCCCCTTTGTCCAATGCAATCATGCAAAACTGCTTCGATAGTACTGCAGATACTACCTCGGCAACGCTGGTGTTCTTTTGCCGTGGCAATCTTTTGCTCATGGGCAGAAATATCAAAGTTCAGCAAAGTGTCCGTAAGTGACTCCGCTTATCTCTGAGTCAAAGTGTTGTTGATGCTCAGTCCTTGATGATACCTCTCGACGTAAACCAAAGATAACCACCAACCAATCCAACACTTCTTTTAGTTGTTGAAACTCTTAACCTAGCCTTTAGTGCCTCTACAAGGGTATAGACCGAGTTAGTGTCGACGACACCGTGCTTATCCCTTTCGTGAATCTACACCTCCCAATGTTAGATAAATAGATTACTTGCAAACTTCCCTCTCGGGCTTGGATACAAGAACAAGGAATGACAATAGAATAAGCAAACTTTGATTTTAATGCATAGGAACAAAGATACAAGAATCAATCTCCTCTCAATAATATCGACAACCTTTACCTATCCCTAAGAAGTTTAGAACATGTTATCGTGTAAGTACAATTCTTAGGGAGGAAGGGTCTTTTCTACAAATCGGCTCTCCTAGACAATGTGACCGACTATGGTATTTATAGTCTTAATCTAGGGCAAATCTTTCCTAAATAGACTTGAACTTGGAGTAGGGAACAAGTATTCTTCAAGGATTCTGATATTTCTAAGTTTGCTGCCTTCTAGAAGGATTTTCCCGCTTGGTCTTTGAATTGGGCTTTTAGTACGCTAGCTTGGTCCAATTGATACGTTGTGTCTTCCAGAATATTCTCTATGTTTTTATCTTTCAATGCGCCTCCATTGTTGGTGTTGCCACATTGGATTCTGCCACGACCATGATTCTGTCTCGGCCTCGACACAGCTTCTCTACCGTTTCAACTCTGGATATTCCTGTATGTACAGAAATTGTAATAATATCTGCATTTTGTATAAATATTAACTTTATAAGTGATGATAACGGAATATCCAATATTTGAGCAAAGAGTTCATGATTCGGTTCAAGTTAGTGTATAAATGGTACATAAAGTACCATAAGAAGGATAGTAAATAACTGCCTTTTAGGCAGTCATCAAATACCCCCAAACTTGAACTATTTCTTGTCCTCAAGCAATGCCAAATATCAAATTGCCGAACCTTACTCTTCTTTGGTCTTACTCTTCCATTTATTCTTCCCACCATGGTCATTTTTATCTCTCCGTTTTAGCCTTTAGTTTACCCAAGGACTTCTACTAAGAAACAAACCATAGGGTTAGGTGAGTGTGTGCGTTTAATGGATAAGGCTGATTCAATGCTTTCTTAGATAAACTATAAGTTCAAGACAAGTAGAATCTTGGATTAGGTATCTCCTTAAAAGAACAAGTCTTGAGCCAATTTCGGGCACCTCAAGATATGTATTTTCTATTTTCTTCTTTTTCTTATTTCTTCTTTTTCTTAACACCTATTTAGCATACTAGAGACAATTTCGGGCACCTCTAGCATGAAGGAGAGCAAAATTAGAGCCAGTGATAGGCACCTCTAGCTATTTTTCCAACAAGTTCTAAGTCTTTATCACCTAAGTGTTAAAAGAACTCCTAAATCAAACAAGTCCAAAAAGTGTTTATTTTCTGTTTAACCCTAAAGCAAGCTTTTAAGTTTTATTCCATGAGTATCCTATGGTTATCCCTTCAAAACAGTACTTGGCTATGGTAAGGAGAAAAATTTCTATAGCCTTAAAGGAGTAAACTAAGGCAAGGTTGACATAAGGTAATGCAAGATTACAAACATAAATTCAAGAAAAGAGTATAAAAAAATTCAGTAAAAATTTACTCCCTTTTATGGTAATGCCGCAACATTGGATAGCCTCGGCAGTGCTTCTTCACCTTCAATCTCCCCCAAACTCAAACCGAGCATTGTCCTCAATGCTCAAAATATAAAGAAAACAACAACAGAAAACAAGAATGGGAAAGCAACAGGCTTTAAATAGATTCTGATTATGATTCAGAAGAGCTGCTGGAAATAGCTTCCCTCCTAGGTATTCTTGCTGATGCTTTCATTCTTGATCCTTGTCCTAGTGATTGTTGTGCTTTTGCCTACCGGGGTGGCTGTACTCTGGTGGGCGTTTGTTTCTGTAGTAGGGCTGTAACTTTATCTCTATCCTCTTCATCGTCAGTATGCATCACCTCTGTTTCTCCCCCAAACTCGGTAGTTGGTATCCTCTCTTGGGTATGTGTTGAGCTCTGATACTCATCGATCTATCTAGAGAGACTATCTTTAGAAAAACTACCGATGGGAATAGGATTTTGTTGTGGAGAGTTGAATACAGTTCTCCTCTTTGATGGTCGCCTCCTGCTGGATGATGTGGCGGCCGTGCCTGCAGGTCTGGATGGGCCGATAACGTGAAACTTTTTTTGTGGCTTAGGAGTAAAGAATGATTTAGGCCCTGGAGCAGGTGTTGTGTCTGTGTAAGGTACGACAGTGACGAAAATGTTGGGAGGGAAATCTGGAAACTGCATCCCATGGTTGGGAAAGTTCTAGGTCAGCATATTAGCAAAGGTGTTGTTGAAATCTCTCTGATATTCCATATAGCGTTGTTGATGGAGGTCCATGGATGACATTATCTGCAAAATCTCCCGGTATGAGTCTACTACGGCATGGGATTGGGCATTTTAAGGTGCTTCTGCTGTATACTGCCCTCCGACAGTAAAGTCAACGGTGAATTGTTAAGGTGTTTCCTGCACTGGGTCTGCGTGGGTGATCTGCATCATTCTGTGGCAGAATTCTTTTATCCATCCTTGCTTTTGTGATGTGTATTTGATGGTTGCTTCTATCGGGACACCTGCAACAATATATAGAGCAGAGATTAAACTAGGGAAATATAATGGACCTCGTTCTTTCTTACCGTACTCATAGATCTCTTGAAGAATGATCTCTCCAACATTGATAGTTCTTTTGTTGATGATTGAGTGAATGAGCAGTAATCTTTTTCTGTCAACTGTGCTATTGTGAGAGGTGGGCATGAGGCGTCGCTTGACAAACGTACACCAAAGCTTTGCTTCGGGTTTAAGGCTGAGGCTTGTTACACAACCCCTATGGGTACCGGTTTCCTATGGAGTGTTGTCGTAGCAAAGGTCATCCTTGATAGCCTCGTATTCCTCGATACTGGCTGCAAATTCACCATACTCATCACGTATGGGATCACGACGTAGTAACCGTTGATTGCCTCAGCATCAAGTTTCATAGGCTTACCCCGACAATAGACGAACAGTGTGTCCTTGTTCGGGCAGTGCGCATAGAATTCTCTGACAATTGTTGCATTCACTATGGGAGGTTGGAGGCAGAATTTCTCCCAATCCTGGTCTTCGATTCTGTCGAACAAGAATTGGTCGATTTTGTAGTTTTCTTTAATAGTTTGCTGGAATCCTTGTTCCTCCCATAATTGTCGTGCAACAGAAGATCTTTGGAAGCGTTCTCCTACGTTGCTGCTCGCGAATCGTCTATATGCTGCCATGAATGTCGATGAGATATTCAGGAAGATAAGTAGTAAGAATGTGGGTAGTAATGCAAAGAGTTCTGAAAATTTGCACGAAGTAGTGAGAGCAAGATTGTGAAAGCAAGTAAAGATAACAAGAATGCAAAGGTAAATAATGCACAGCCCTAAGTCTGCTTATATAGTCTGTAAAAATATGACTGCTAGAATACTAGCCATTAGGCATTTACTGCCTTGATGCACAGTTACTACCACGGTAGATTTCTTGGCAGATAATCGTTACACTGTTTCTGCCCGTTGATAATTCTATGGCTACTGACACAGTGCTGCCGCGGCAGCAGACTTTCTACTGTGGCAAAATTTTCCTGCATTCATAGCTTTATTAAAAATTAAAAATACTGAAAATAAAGAATGCTTAGTAAAATATTGAAAATAACAAAAATACTGAAAGAAATAATATAAAAACTAATCCTAATATAATAATTAAAACTGAAAGGAAGAGATTAGGTTACTTGAGGAGTGCATGTGAATGCATCTCCCAGTTTTGTTATCTCACTCTGGCCCGTATCTGTCTTTATGAGTTGGTCGGTCCCTTCGGTGCATTCGGCTTCTCCTTTGGGTTTTATTCTTTTAGCGAACAGTCTGCCGAGCGTGCTGCTCAGGCAAGATATTTTAGTTCCCTTATTTGGTGTATGGAGAGCCTTACATTCTGCTGGAGCGTCTGAATTTAGAATAGTGTGGAAGGCGTTCAACTTGATTTGTTGATCATTTATTCGCATTGTGAGCTCGCCATTTTCCACATCAGTGATGGTGCGTCCAGTAGCAAGGAAAGGTCAACCCAGTATGATCGGTGTATTATCGTCGGCTTCACAATCAAGGACAAGAAAGTTGGCAGAAATATGAACTTGTCAACCTTCATCAGAATATCCTCGATTTTGCCTTCAGGATGCACGTAAGATCGATCCGTAAGTTAGAGCAGTACTGTTGTTGGTTTTGCCCGTCCAATACCAAGTTCCTAAAAAACTGATTTGGGAATTAAATTAATGCTTGCTCTTAAGTCGCATAGGGACTTTCCTTTATAAACATGTCCAATTGTATAGGGAATTGTGAAGCATCTAGGATCTTTTAGTTTGGGTGCCATACGATTATGCAGCATGGCTATGCAACCTTCACTGGCTACCACTGTTTCAAATTCTTCTAACCTTCATCGTTTGGATACTATGTCCTTTAAAAACTTGGTATAGTTGGGCATTTGTTCAATCACCTCAACTAGGGCCAAGTTAATATGGACCTGCTTCAGGATGTCTAGGAACTTCTGAAATTGGTGATTCTGTTTTTGCTTCTCAAGCCTCTGTGGAAAAAGAGGTGGTGGTCTAATATCCTCCAGGTTTCCATGGATATTGAATTTTATACTTGGGGTGAATTTTTCTGTAGCTGCCCCGGCAGAAGGTTTTGATACTGCTGGTTCTGTTGCCGTGGTAGAGCTTTCGATAGGGTCCTGCTCAGCCTCTGAGTCCTCATGTGGTTGCTCTTCTAGTTGGACTCTTTCGGTTTAGGTCCTCTCTTTATTTCTCAACTGTAGGCCACTTCTGGTGGTGATTACTTTACATTGCTCATGGCCTAACACCTTAGCAACTTCAGTATTGCTAGGTAAACCTCCAGGTGGTCGAGTGTTTTGTCGTTGGGCGATTTGACCAAACTGGGTTTCTAAGAATTTTATTGCAGCCTCCTGGTTCTGCAGTCTCATCTCAGTTCTGTTCATAAAGTCATCAGGACGCTTCATGAAGCGGCTATTCTCCATCATGTAGGTATCAGTTTTTGACATGAAAGCTGTGAGTGAATCGGCCAGTGCATTCAGAGACTGTTGCTATTGTACCTGCTACTGTGGTATGGGCTACTGAGAGTTCTGTTGCGGCAGTTCTGGTTCTAATGCTGAAATCTAGGGGCTTGAGTAGTTGGATTCAAGGCATTGTTAGGGTTACTCCATGAGAAGTTCGAATGCCTTTTCCAAGATGGGTTATAATTGTTGGACATCATTGGGTTGTTTCTGTTATAGTTTCCAACATATAGGCCTGTTTCCTCATCTGGCATATAATCTAATGAGTTAACTGCCTTAACCTCATGTACACTTCTTTGGTTTTGCATATTCTGAACCATCTTGATCAGAGAAGCCAATTGTGCTGCCACCGAACTTGATGTGTCTATTTCATGGGCTGTGGTATGGCGTCTCATTTCTCCTCACCTTGATGTGGGAAATTGGAAATCGTTTCTTGCGAGTTTGTTCAGAATTTCAATGGATTCCGCGGGTGCTCTATCTAAAAGTGTCTCATTTGTAGAAGCGTCTAGCATCATCCTTGTGGATGCATTAGTAGCATTATAGAACATGGAGACTTGCGTCCATAAGGGAAAACCATGTAGCGGGAATTTGTTTAATAGTTCTCTGTAACGTTCTCATGCCTCGTACATTGGTTCATCTTCATCTTGCTGGAATGATGTGATTTCATTACGAATGCGGTCATAGAGATTTGTTGGATTGAACCTCGTAATGAATTCTCGGTAAAGTTCCTCCCAAGATCCAATTGATCCTACTGGGATACCATTCAACCAAGTCTTCGCCCTATCCCTTGGTGAATAGGGGAACAATTTTAAGCACAGAATATCTTCATGGACTACTTGAATCTTAAAAGAGTTGCACACTTCCATGAAGGATTTAAGATGCTGCCTTGCATCTTCAGTAGCAGACCTACCAAACTGTCCAATTGTGTTCAACATGTTGAACATCACTGGTTTAAGCTCAAAGTGAGTTGCTTCGATCTCTGGGATAACTACGTCAGGATTGAGTCTGTTTAGATCTTCCACTAGATAATCTCTGACAGTAGGCTGCCTCGTCAGTGGTTGCGGCATTGGCTACTGCGGTATTGCTTGCGGCAGTATATTATGATCCATAGGTGGTATTTTCCCTCTCGGTGGATTGTCCATAGTTTGGAATAGATTGCGTCTTAGATTATGTCTTGTACGTTCAATCTCAGTATCTAACTCGTACAATGGTCCACTCAGATTTTCCCTGGTCATAAACCAAATAAATAAACGTTAGTAAATATAAAATAAATAAATAGTTAAAATTAAAGTTAGATAACTAATAATTAAAGAGCAAGAAAATTAAAGAAAACAAAATTCAGTTTCCAATCCCCGGCAACAGCGCCAAAAACTTGAAAGGCATGGTATAAGCGCTATTT
This sequence comes from Abelmoschus esculentus, assembly GCA_035048815.1. NCBI lineage: Eukaryota > Viridiplantae > Streptophyta > Magnoliopsida > Malvales > Malvaceae > Abelmoschus > Abelmoschus esculentus. The sequence goes on from JAUCBN010000026.1 coordinate 10,977,678, forward strand.
TGAGTGCAAGTGTACACGTCGTCAAGTAATAAAATGATAAGTATATCGTGTATCCTCTCCACAGGGATTGACATACTTAATATGTCTTCCTTCGTTCCCTTGCTCCTGAAAATAAAATAAAAACACAAATAAGATGGTTTGTTTTATCTAACTAAATAACTAAACAACAAAAAATATAAAAAAATGTTGAGAACGATTATAGAGAAAGCAGGTAGGATCCAGTTGTGTCAATTAGTGGATTCAATTGATCTTCCTCTTTGTCCAATGCAATCACGCAACACTACTTCGATAGTACTGCAGATACTGCCTCGGCAACGCTGGTGTTCTTCTGCCGCGACAATCTCTTGCTCGTGGGAAGAAGTATCAAAGTTCAGCAAAGTGTCCGTAAGTGACTCCGCTCATCTCTGAGTCAAAGTGTTGTTGATGCTTAGTCCTTGATGATACCTCTCGGTGTAAACCAAAGATAACCACCAACCAATCCAACACTTCTTTTAGTTGCTGAAACTCTTAACCTACCCTTTAGTGCCTCTACAAGGGTATAGACCGAGTTAGTGTCGACGACACCGTGCTTATCCCTTTCGTGAATCTACATCTCCCGATGTTAGATAAATAGATTACTTGCAAACTTCCCTCTCGGGCTTGGATACAAGAACAAGGAATGACAATAGAATAAGCAAACTTTGATTTTAATGCATAGGAACAAAGATACAAGAATCAATATCCTCTCACTAATATCGACAACCTTCACCTATCCATAAGAAGTTTAGAACATGTTATCGTGTAAGTACAATTCTTAGGGAGGAAGAGTTTTCTCTACAAATCGGCTCTCCTAGACAATGTGGTCGGCTAGGGTATTTATAGTCTTAACCTAGGGCAAACCTTTCCTAAATAGATTTCAACTTGGAGTAGGAAACAAGTCTTCTTCAAGGATTCTGATATTTCCAAGTTTGCCGCCTTTTAGAAGGGTTTTTCTGCTTGATCTTTGAATTGGGCTTTTAGCACGCTAGCCTGGTCCAATTGATGCACTGTGTCTTCCAGAATATTCTCTATGTTTTTATCTTTCAATGCGCCTCCATTGTTGGTGTTGCCACATTGGATTCTGCCACGACCATGATTCTGTCTCGGCCTCGACACAGCTTCTCTACCGTTTCAACTCTGGATATTCCTGTATGTACAGAAATTGTAATAATATCTGCATTTTGTATAAATATTAACTTTATAAGTGATGATAACGGAATATCCAATATTTGAGCAAAGAGTTCATGATTCGGTTCAAGTTAGTGTATAAATGGTGCATAAAGTACCATAAGAAGGGTAGTAAATAACTTCCTTTTAGGCACTCATCAAATTGAACCAACGATAGAAGATTTTTGATCCAAGAACCAGATTTAATGAAACGTCAACAGCAAAAAGTGATGAGTGTATCTCACAATAAATGACCATGATGATTAAACAACAATAACGATCTCAGGTGAAGAAGCTGATTGAGAGAATCAGAATGCAATAGGGATAAATGAAATATCTAAACGGCAATTGCAGCGGAAGAAAAACGGTATAGGGATCTCACCCATTCCTCTTCCTCAGAACTATCGATCCAGCATGGACCACTATAACAAACCCAACCGAGAAACAAACCCACCTTTGGTCAACAGCGACAACCTGATCGCAGGTAGGGTGTCAAATCAGAACTAAAAAATAGCTAAAAAAGCAGCGTGCGTCGACAAAACACGTGAGTGGAAATAGGCCGAGTCTGAAGGAGCACGAAAACCAAATGACAGTAGCAGAACAAGAATAAAGGATCTTTAATGGCGAATGATACCATATGAGAATGCAACCATGGTGGCTGGAGATAGAGGTTGGCGTGAGTGTGGAAGAGATATGTGACGGTGTTTGTTTCGGAAAAGGTAAAGCAGAGAAATTAAAGTGAACTATTTTTTTATTGAACTTGAATCAAATCTCACAATTTCTCAAAACAAGTGATGGGTTTATCTAAACCAAAGTCATAACAAAATCTTTTACAAGCTGGCCTAAATGTTAACAAACTAATAACAAAAATTAAACAACTAATTCCAATATTCTCTAACACGCATCCCTAATAGGAACTAAAAGTTACTGGGAAGTAGCAAGAGCCTGAGTATATGCACCTTTAATTGCTTTGTTATTGTTTCTTCAACAATAGTTGGTGACTCAAATATCCCTTCTACATATTCTTCTTTCATTCGTAATGGTCCTTCAACATACACCTTGGTTGAAAGAACAAACTCTGTTTTTATCTGTATTGCACCAAGGATAACCTTAGATCACTTCAAATTTTTTTAATAATAAGATTTCTTCCTAGTACTCAAATAAATACAATTAGAAAAATGTTTAATACAAGTTGTTCTACTTCTGATTACCATTATCTTTTAGAAAGTGGAATCATCGGTATACAATGTTGTTCCAATTGTAGCGACTTTTTTTTAATTTTAAAAGTTCGGTGGGTGATAAGTGTCCAAAGCACTATTTTTATTATATTTTTACTCATATTATTGTTAGAATTAAGCATAATGAAAATTGCATTATTAGTCATTCATGCATATTTAAATAATTTCCTTAATTGCTGTATTTAATTTGTATTTTGGTTAATTTCATGGAAAAGGATACTGCTTTGGTGTATTTTCATGTTTGCAGGATTCTTTCATTGGTGAGGAGCTACCGAATCGGAAAAAAATTAGTAAAGATAAGTTCAATAGGAGAAGACATGGAAAGAATTAGAGATTAAAGCAAAGTGATGCATGCAATAAAAGCGCAATTGAGTGCAAGTGTACACGTTGTCAAGTAATAAAGTGATAAGTATATCGTGTATCGTGTATCGTCTCCACAGGGATTGGTATACTTAATATGTCTTCCCTTGTTCCCTTGCTCCTGAAAGATAAAGTAAAAACACAGCTAAGTAGATTTATTTAACTAATTAAATAATTAAATAACAAAACATAAAATAAAAGGTTGAGAACGATATAGAGAAAGTGGGTAAGATCCAGCTGCGTCAATTAGTGGATTCAATTGATCTTCTTCTTGTCCAATGTAATCATACAACGCTGCTTTGACAGTACTGCAGATATAGCCTCGACAACATTTGTGTTCTCTGCCGTGGCAATCTCTTGCTCTTGGGCAGATGCATCAAAGTTCAGCAAAGTGTTCGTAGTTGACTCCGTTTATCTCTAAATCAGAGCACTGTTGATGACTGGTCCTTGACGATACCTCTCGGCGTAAATCAACGATAATCACCAACCAATCCAAAACTTCTTTTAGCTGCTGAAACTCTTAACCTATCTCTAGGCCGAGTTAGTGTCTACAACACCGTACTTATCCGTTTCGTGAAATTACCCCTCTCGATGCTAGATAAGTATATTACTTACAAACTTCTCTCTCGAGCTTGAATGTAAGAACAAGGAATCGCAATAGGATAAGCAAACTTTGATATTATTATTGCATTAGAACAAGAAACAAGAAACAATCTTCTCTCACTAATATCTACAACCTTCACCTATCCCTAAGAAATTTAGAACATAATATCGTTAGGTATAATTCTTAGGGATAAGAGTTTCTCTAAAAATCGGCTCTCTTAACAATGTGGCTAACTAGGCTATATATAGTCTTAACCTAGGGTAAACCTTTCCTATATAGATTCTAACTTGGAGTAAGGAACAAGTCTTCTTCAAGAGATCTGATATTTCCAAGTTTACCGCCTTCTAGAAGGATTTTCCTGTTTGGTCTTTGACTTGGGCTTTTAGTGCGTTGGCCTAGTCTAATTGGTGCGCTGCATCTTCCAGAATGTTCTTTATATTTTATCTTTCATTGCGCCTACAATGTTGATGCTGCCACTCTGGATGCTGCCGCGGCCTTGTCCCCTGCCTCGGCCTCAACACTGCTTCACTGCTGCTTCGGCCCTAGATATTCCTGCATGTATAGAATATGTAATAATATTTGCATTCTCTATAAATTTTGTCTTTGTAAGTAGTGATAACGGAATATACAATATTGTGCAAAGAGTCTATATTTCAGCTCAAGTTGGTGTATAGTAGATACATAAAATACCATGAGAAGGGTAGTAAGTAACTGCCTTTTAGGCACTCATCAAATACCTCCAAACTCGAACTATTGCTTGTCCTCAAGCAATTCAAGACATCAAATTGCCAAACCTTACTCCCCTTTGGTCTTACTTTTCCATCTATTCTTCCTACCACGGTTATGTCTATCTTTTCGTTTTAGTCACTAGTTTACCCAAGGATTTTTACTAAGAAATAAGCTATAAGGCTAGGTGAGTGTGTGCGTTTTATAGATAAGTTTGATTTAAGGCTTTCTTAGATAAACTCTAAGTTCATGACAAACAGAATTTGGACTAAAGTTGTCTCCTTAAAACAACAAGTCTTGAGCCAATTTCAGGCACCTCAAGATTTATGTTTTCTATTTTCTTCTTTTTTTCTTATTATTTTCTTTTTAACCGCCTATTTAGCATACTAGAGACAATTTCGGGTACCTCTAGCATGAAGGAGAGCAAAACTAGAGCCAGTGATAGGCACCTCTAGTTATTTTTCCAACAGGTTCTAAGTCTTTATCACCTAAGTTTATTAAAAGAACTCCTAAATCAAACAAGTCAAAAAAGTGTTTATTTTCTTTCTAACCCTAAAGCAAGCTTCTAAGTTTCATTCCATGAGTATCCTATGGTTATCCCTTCAAAACAAAACTTGGCCATGGTAAGGAGAAAGATTTCTATAGCCTTAAAGGAGTAAACTAAAGCAAAGCTGATGTAGAGCAGTGCAAGATTAAAAAATAGTAATTCAAGAAAAGAGAACATTGCAAAAAAATTTCAAAAAAATTACTCCTTTTTCATGGTAATGCCGCAGCAATAGGTAGCCTCGGCAGTGCTTCTGTACCTACAATACCCCCAAACTCAAATCGAGCATTATCCTCAGTGCTCAAATCACACAGCAGATAAAATTAATAAAACAAGTAAAGATAGTAAAGGGGGAGTTTCTTGGAAAGATTCTAAGAAAAATAAGAGAGTTTCGATATTGTAACGAATATAACAAGAGAGAAATTGAGTAAACAATTCTAAAAAAACAAGAATGCAAGAGTGAATAGTTCAAGAGAAAGAAGATGCTTATATAGGCCTTGGCTATGTAGCTGTTTGGTCTTTACTATCGTTTGCATTTACTGCCGCGGCAAGAATCTCGGCACACTAGCTGTTACCCTGTTCTGCCCGTTGGGACTGTTGCGGCTCTAACACTATGCAGTGCCACGACAGCAGACTTCCTGCTGTGAACTACTTCTCTGTTATTCCTACTTTATTGTCCTAACCTAAAAATATAAACATCAAGAAACATTCAAATAATGAGAAGATAATTATTACTAAATACCATAATTAAGAGAATTCATGAAAATACCAAATAAAATAAAAGAGAAAATTAATATAAAATAAGAATATAAAGAAAACTTATAGAGGATCATTTCCGATATTTCTTATAGTCCATCTGCACCCTCCATGGAGTTACAATTCTGCCCAAAAAGGTTTGGACCATAATGAATACGGATAGTCCCCTTTGTATTATTTTGGTGGAGGTGTCTTTCTTTCGTGTTCTCTTGTAATCCATGCATGTTCTCCATCTTGATATTGTTTCTAAAGGCAAAAATAAATTGTTAGAAAAAATTTTATCAACATCCAACCACTTAATTACCTCATTGCTATTAACTTCCATCATAGTTGGATATAGCCTTCGTTGTCGTAGCCATTGTTGTGCTAGCCAATTGTTGTGGCAATCTTCTGCCAAAATTTGGTGTAAGTCAAGTGAAGAATCATCTTTCTTGAAGTCTTCAAGAATCAACCAACATTGTTTTTATGCTTCTCAATAATCTCCATCAGTAGAGATTCTGGCTTGAAACTAACATTAGATGGAATTACCACATAAATATCATCTTCCAAACAATCATATCCTATTTGTGATGGCTTCAAATCTTGTAACGTTGACTCCTCGAAATATACCTGCAATGGAAGATATGAATTTTGAAAGAATTCAAAAGGTTCATTCATTACCAACTCATATTCTATTGTCACGGCATTGCCATCTTGTTGATCGAGCATGTCATTGTATAACTGCCCCGACAGCTGTGAGTGTGAGTAATCCTCACATTCCATTTTCTGCATCATTGTTGCCGTAACATCCTAGGAATCAGACTCCTCAGAATTTTCTAGAGCATTGCTCTCATTGGCCTTGTTGAGTGGTATCGTGACATTGCCCTGTTCATGCATCTCTACTGTCACGACAATTGCCTCAGCAGTTCACTCATCCACTGTTTGACAATCTTTCTCATCAACATGTTCTAGACTTAGAGGTTCCAAAATTTTCTCTTTGTCCTCTAGTGTTGGGATTTTAGTATCCCTAGGGATTGATTGTTGGGTCAGTTATCTAGGGCATATTCGGATCTCTGCAATTGATTTTCTGAATCCCTCAAGGGCGCATCCAATCTAGCTATATGTGCATCTAGAAACCTTGATTGCTCAGTCATGAATTCATCAATTCTAGCCATTGATGCTTTCCATGTTTCCTCCAATGAATTTGGATACTCTTGAGAAAAATTATATTGCTATGACATATCTGTAACACCAACAAGATTGTCATACCATGAAGGGTTTTGTTGTTGGTTCCATCAATTCATCAATCTTGTTGGTGTTACAGATATGTCATGATATAAAAAATTTTGAGTATTTTGATCATACCATGAAGGGTTTTGTTGTTGGTTCCATCTATGGTCTTCTCTGTGGCCATATGTTTCAGTATTGTATGGGAAATTGTTAACCAAATGATCATCTCCACAATTAAAACAAAAATTTACCCAGGCATAAACTTGTTGGGTTGCTCTTGGTTGGCATAGATAATCATCATTTAATCTAGGAAATTCTTGATTGGCTTGGTCCATATCTTCCAATATCAACTCCCAAATAGATTTCTTTCTTTCTTCTTGCATCTTGAGCCTTCAATTTGAAGCACACCTATAATTTTTTATTTATTTTTTTTAATAAAAAGAAAATATGTTAGTAAAAATAATAAAATAAAAACAAGAAAATTAAAGAAGACAAAATTTAGTTGTCAATCCCCGACAACGGCGCCAAAAACTTGATGCGTGCAATAAAAACGCAATTGAGTGCAAGTGTACACGTCGTCAAGTAATAAAGTGATAAGTATATCATGTATCATCTCCACAGGGATTGGTATACTTAATATGTCTTCCCTTGTTCCCTTGCTCCTGAAAGATAAAGTAAAAACAAAGATAAGTGGATTTGTTTAACTAATTAAATAATTAAATAACAAAACATAAATTAAAGGTTGAGAACGATATAGAGAAAGTGGGTAGGATCCAGCTGCGTCAATTAGTAGATTCAATTGATCTTTTTCTTGTCCAATGTAATCATACAACACTGCTTTGACAGTACTGCAGATACAGCCTCGGCAGCATTCGTGTTCTCTGCCGCGGCAATCTCTTGCTCTTGGGCAGATGCATCAAATTTCAGCAAAGTGTCCGTAGTTGACTCCGTTTATCTCTAAGTCAGAGCACTGTTAATGACTGGTCCTTGACGATAACTCTCGGTGTAAATCAACGATAATCACCAACTAATCCAACACTTTTTTTAGCTGCTGAAACTCTTAACTTATCTCTAGGCCGAGTTAGTGTCTAAAACATTGTACTTATCCCTTTCGTGAATCTACACCTCTCGATGCTAGATAAATATATTACTTACAAACTTCTCTCTCGAGCTTGAATGCAAGAACAAAGAATGGCAATAGGATAAGAAAACTTTGATATTACTATTGCATTAGAACAAGAAACAAGAAAAATCTCCTCTCACTAATATCTACAACCTTCACCTATCCCTAAGAAATTTAGAACGTAATATCGTTAGGTACAATTCTTAGGGAGAAAGGTTTCTCTAAAAATCGGCTCTCTTAACAATGTGGTCGGCTAGGCTATATATAGTCTTAACCTAGGGCAAATATTTCCTAAATAAACTCTAACTTAGAGTAAGGAATAAGTCTTCTAAATGAGATCTGATATTTCCAAGTTTGCCACCTTCTAGAAGGATTTTCCCGTTTGGTCTTTGACTTGGGCTTTTAGTGCTCTAGTTTGGTCCAATTGGTGCGCTGCATCTTCCAGAATGTTCTTTATAATTTTATCTTTTATTGTGCCTACATTGTTGATGCTGCCACTCTGGATGCTACTGCGGCCTTGTCCCCTGCCTCGGCCTCAACACTGCTTCAGTGCTTCTTCGGTCCTAGATATTCCTACATGTACAGAATATGTAATAATATCTATATTCTCTATAAATTTCGTCTTTGTAAGTAGTGATAATGGAATATCCAATATTGTGCAAAGAGTCTATATTTCAGCTCAAGTTGGTGTATAATAGATGCATAAAATACCATGAGAATGATAGTAAATAACTGCCTTTTAGGCACTAATCACAAAGAAGGAAAGAAGTGATGAAAATCAAATGAAGAATGAAAATATTCTTTATGAATATTTCCAATTCAACCTTGCCTCGTTATCTAAGTCAACCGATCAAACCATTAAAAGGAGAGTTTGTCGTCTACAACAAAGGGAGGCGATCGTGAGAGAGATTGATGTAAAGGGGCTGCAATTTCCTTCTTGTTTTCTTGTTCTATTCGAATGATGAGAGGATATTGTTGTTGTATATTTTACCCAGCCATGAACTAACTTTAAGTTGGCTTGAGTTATTTTGTTTTATGGTTTGATTTCATTTAAATTTTATCTAGGCCTGTTGAGTATTCTTAATTAAGGTTTGCCTATTCTTGGTGTTTATTTGGTTTACGAGAGAATTGGAAAAGGACCTCGATAAATAATTCATTTATCTAGATTCGGGAGAATTAAATTCACCAAACGAATAGGCATGGTTTGATCCAAGTACTTGAGAACTAATCTGGCTTAGGGATAAGTACAGGATTTCAACAGCTAACAAAAGCGCAAGGTAGTTGTTGTACACCATTGATTAACGCATGTATGCATCATCAAGGGTTGTGCAATTAACAGAGTCTCAGGTTAGGGATAACGGGACCACTGAAGAATGCTCGTAGAACCTTGAGGGTATTCGATCAAATTGCCCAAGCAAATCCCTTAGTTGTAATTGCCCAATAATTGGATGAACTGACTAGACAATTTGACTATTCCCAATTGCTGGAACAATTGAGTGGTGCGAGCTCCCACTTGCAAGGAAGAATTCATTCATCTGTCACTCCATAATTCTGGATAACCCAGCCTAATCTCTCTCATTGATTACTCCAATTTATTTTACTTGCTTATTCTATTTATTTATTTAAATTAAATATCGATTCTATAAACTATTTGTGTTTATTTTTAGTGCAAGAAATTAGATTCCGGAAGAAGCATCAATCCCTGTGGAGACGATAACTATCTATATTATAACTTGAAACATGTACACTTATACATATTTGCGAAGCACTTAAAACACGCAATAGTGGAATTTGAAAATTTGGTATCCGAAGATGACATATGAAGAACAGGATGTCACTCCTAGTGAAATACCATTAAAATTTGAAAATTCTCGGTCATATTTGAAAATTCGGTATTCCGAAAAAATGACACCTGAAGAACAGGATGTCACTCCTATCGGAATACCGTCAAAATTTGAAAATTAGTTGGTTAGTTAGAGTCACCATCGACCGTTCAAAAAGGTGGTTCCTACACCGAAAAACAAAACCAAAGAAAATTGGATTCTAGAGTTGGTTACGTTTGGGGAAGGATTAGCACCCCATAAGACCCAAAATTGGTACCTAAAGGTTCTCATTCTAATTATTTAAGAAAATATAAATGTCAAATTAATTTAATATTTAATTTTAAAATGCATATACTAATATCCACGATAATTCAAAGAAAATAACACTCGGAGATCGAAATGTTACTCCCAATAAAATATGTCAGGATAATAAATTCTAATGTTTAATAAAGCACGAAACCAAAAGATAATTAAAAGAAAAGAAAAGCAAATATAAATAAAGGTAATATATTTGTTATAAAAAAAATTATAATGACGTAATATTAATAATATAAAATAAATATTAATATACTGAGAATAGTTATATTAAAATAAATAGCGTATTAACATAATTTTTATACTAACGTTAGTAACATATATTTATAATAATATACATAATATAAACATGTGTAATATAATTAAGATGATATGAATAATAAATATTAATAACAAAATGATGCACTACTACAAAAACATGAAATAACAGTGGCAGAATTGCAGGAACACATAAATCTAAGGAGTAAATATAATGAAAATAGGGACTGAAATATAAAGAAATAAATTATTAGATCCGAATTAAAATTAGTAAAAGACTTGATTAAAGAGATCATTATACTTTCGAGGACTAAGAATGTAATTATATTAGCGTGGAGGTCCTCATATTGCTATTTACCAATTTTAACTTAACCTACAAGACTAAAACGAATAATTTACAAAATCAGCAATTCAAATTATAACAAGATAAAGGTGAGCTCGTACAGTAAAGGGAACTTGGAAGGATTGATAACATAATTATACCATATGATTTAGACAAAAATAGAGAACTTGAAAAATAAAGGATTTAGAATGTAATTAACCTATTTCCACTATTATAACCAAATGAATCAACAGTTTCATTTCATTCCTTTTTCAGGCGTCCTTTATTTCTTTTTATCTGTCTGCCTTTAGCCACCGATGGAGGGTGACTTTCGGTGGTTCGCCGTTCATCGATGACGAGTGTCATTGTCGGTCGCTTTACAAAGTATCTCGACGCCTTCGATTCGAATATGGAGTCATTTTTCAAGAAGATTGGTGGATTCGCGAAGAACTAAATTACCGAGGATTTCAAATATGACCAGAGGTAGAAAGGCTTTGAGGTAATTCCTTATTTCTTTGCTTTCACCTCTTTCTTCTCCATATTCTTCTCATCTCTCTTTTTTTCTTCTTACCTTCCTTTTTTCATGATCTCATGGGTGAGAAGTAAACTCACAAGAGCATCGAGCTTTAATTTTTTTAAGTCTTTGGCTTCAATGATAGCATTCCTCTTGTTATCCCAAGACTCGGGAAGTGAGTAGATGAGCTTCTGAACTAATTTTTCTTCCAGAATGATTTCACTAAATCCTTTAAGTCCGTTGATGATTACGGAGAATCTATCAAACATTTTGGTAATTTCCTCATCCGGTTCCATCTTGAAATTCTTATAGTTGAGATTTAGAAAGCAATTTTGGTTTTCTTTACATCATTAGTGCCTTCATAGGTCGTCTCTAGAGAATCCCAAACTTCCTTTGCACTTTTGCAATATGACATTTTTGAATAAATATCAGAACCAAAAGCGCAAAACAAAATATGGAGTACCTTGCCGTTTATTGAAATTCTTCTTCTTTCTTTTGTCGTCATCTCGCTTCTTATCTTTGAAACTTGTTGGACACCTTCTTGTTTCATCGGAATTAAAGGTCCATCTTCAATTATGTCCCAAAAGAAATAATCATAGGAGTTGATGAATAGCTTCATCCTATTATTCCAATAGAGGTAATTATCTCCGTTGAAGAATGGTGGCTTTGTGATAGAGTGTGACTCGTTCCAACTTTGTCCAAAAGTGGATGTCATTTGCTTTAACTTGAGTAGTTGATCAACAATCTTTGGATCTACTTTGATGGATGTTTAATACCTTCAAATATTAGGCTCTGATACCTTGTTGAGTTGATAAATTTATGGAATGGCCAAGAGGGGATGAATTGGCTATTTAAATTTTTTGTTGAAAGATTTTGGTAAAAATGTGAAAAAAAAGGACGCAAGATTTATAGTGGTTCGGCCTTCGAACAAGCACCTACATCAACTACCTTAGCTCCCACTAAGGATTTTCAACCCAATTCACTATTGAATTCAACCTTTTTCTCGATTTAAGGGATAATCATTACACAACGAATCAATCTTTCTACCCAAAGATTGATTCAACCTCACAAGGTTAAAAACAAAAGAAAAAGTAAATTTGGTTTCTCTCAAACGGATAAATTTTGCCCCAATTACAATCAAAACACTCCCCAAACTCTAACAAAGAATTGCATTAAAGATTCCAAAAGTTGGTACAATAATTTTGTAATTAAGCCTTTGTGGTTGGATTTGATGCTAGGATGAAATCTCTAGGATCATTAGTTGTTGTTGTAGCTCTAGAGTCTTCATTTTATACCCTCTCTTTAATTTCTAGTCGTTGTGGTGGTTGGGAACATAAATATAGATATTGAAAGTTCATCTTCCAACTATAAATGCACTTCTGCAGCTACCGGTATCGATATTCAGGGTACCTGTATTGAAATAATACCAAAGAGGAACGAGTCGTTATGTGCATTTTTTAAAAAAGTTATCGATACATTATTCGATGGTATCAAAACGGATAGACTTTAAAAACAAGGGGTATCGAAACGCTCATAAGAACGTATCAATACATTTTCAAGACTACCAAGCCCGATATTGAAATGCCTTTTGACCGTTTCGATACTGGTTAACAAACTTTCAAATCTTTAACTGACAACCAACAATCAAAACATTTATTGTTTTAAAATCCTTAAAGAATTAACCCAAGTATTGAAATGCTGAGTTGTGGTATCGAAACGCTTTGCAAAATATTTAATTTCATTTTTAAGTTTGAAGACTTGTTTCGATACAGCTTTAAGCAGGTTTCGAGATGCTCGATCAAAGTTTCAAATGGTGTCAATACCAAGTCAAGTGGTATCGAAATGCCTGTGCAAATTTGACTATTTTTGCTTGAAATAACTTAAGAAAAAATACATTTGGGTTATTGTTTTGACTTGGAAAAACTTTTTTTACATACAAAATGTTTTGGCTTTAAAAATTTATTTATAAAATAGTTCTTTAATTTATTTGTTATATGAAAATCAAATTTAGGTTTTACACTTCTCTTTGATCTTTTTCGATGTTCTGAGTCTAAATCTGCTATTTATTTTGTAAAATTCAAACTCGAATGCCCCATTTTAGTGTTTTCTTTTGAGTTGTTCTTAGAGTCTAAAAGTTTGTTTTTGAGGATTTAATTCTAAATATCTTACGTTCAGGTGTTAACGTTTTTTAGGCCTCGTGGTTACCTTCAGTTGTTTGGACCGATCGATCATGTTCTTCAAGATCACCAGTGAGTAAGCTTTTGGATCATAATTTTGTTCCAGTTGGTAGGTTAGTATTAGTACTGAATAGAAATGAAGTTAATTTACCCCGTAGGTCCTATTCCAGCCAAACTAGAACGCGAGACGCATCCTTCTCGAAATTAGAACTTTAGTTGTCAAGGTGTGTCTTTTCTTGTGCATATTACGATATATTATATGTGTATATGTGAAACATTATCTGTCTAACACCCTTGACTCGGAATCAAATTGATACTTCGGCCCAAAACTCGTATTAAAAAATTTCATTTCGAAAGCCTGATAGTAGTAAGTCCAAATCCAAATTTATAGCAAGTTCATAAGATCCAAACCATTTCAAAATACCGAATAATTAAGGGTAGTTGGAGCTCCAAAATATTACAATCCGTTTAGAAGCATTCGACTCTATGATAAAACAAGAATTACAATTACACAATAGGGTCCTACAAGTATATAGCCTACTACATCTAGTAACAGTACTCTGACAACAACGTCGATGCTGAAACCCACGACGATGATGCTCCTTTGAATAAGCTTCACCTAACCTACGCATAAAAACACATTTCTAAATGTTGAGCTATAGAAGCTCAATGGGTACTCTATCAGTTGGTTCACATTATAAACAACATAAATAAGCATAAGAAACATGAATGATGATATGGCATGAGTATGATGATGCTACCATATCCGCCTAAATATAAGATATTATGCATATACAAATATTGGCACATCGCATATGCATGTCAAAAGAAGTCCACACAATATGTCAAGTACTTTTACCTCATATATATCACATATATATACATATATACGGTGTCCATATCACCTCGTAATAGTATAATAGTAGGGGACCCATCAGCACTAAGCAAGGCTCGTGGCATGCCACTCCACATAATCCGCTAAGGAACCCATCAACACTAAGCAAGGTTATCAGTTTTACCTTTATATAAATTTATCTCTAGTAACCCATTAACACTAAGAAAGGTTACTAGGTACCATATCTCATATACATAATATACTCTAGGCAACCCCTCAACACTAAGCAAGGTTCCTAGTAAGCTACATAAATCATGAATATTACACCAAACTTTTATTGGTTTTCATACTGACATATATTACCAAAGGCCTTAGCCATTATTCGTTTATCTTGTGACCGAGGCTAAAGGTTCATTTTCTGATTTTATTATTCATTTTATGGCTTAACTCACCCTTAGGGACCCTTAGCATAAATTATGAAACTCCTAAACTCAACCCCTTAAGAACTTGGGAAGAATGCCCAAGGTATTGATACGCCTATAGGGCAGTATTGAAATGACCTGTATCGAAATCTTCCCTTACATTTCGATACGCTATGATGATGGTTCAAGACTAAGGGAAAATATACTTGTACCAATACACCTATATAGGGTATCGATACACGATCTCGTTTCGATATGCTCTCTCAGAGGTATCAAAACGATTTGCTACTAGAAACTTTAGTATCGAAACACCTAACAAGGGGTATCGATGCGTTTTATTAATAGAATTTGGGGTATAGAAACACGAGCTGGGAATTCCGAAACGCCTGCCTTTCTTGCCTAAGTTTTCTCTTTGAGGTATTGATACGCCTACATAGGGTATCGATACCCCTGCACGAAAGGTGTAGTTTTGAATCTTCAAACACTTAGAACTCTACCCGAAATGATCCCAATGACTACCAAATAATTCATACACTATAGGGGAATAATTTTAAACATGTTTACACTCTAAAAATGGAGGTTCAATAACAATTATTTAATCCACCATTAAAGGGCATTTTAAGCTTCGCAAACAATCAACAAACATGCCACTAAGCTTAAAATATGAAATGCATGATGTTTAGGGGTTGGAGGAGTACCAACCTTAAGCAAAAACAACAACCACGTCCTCCTCATTCCTTTCAAGCCTTCTTATTCCCTAAGCTTGTAAATGGCTCTCCAATCTCTTTTTCTACAAAGAGAAGGTCGCAACTGATTAGACTCACCTTGGGAAGATGTTTCAAAGCTTAAAAACACTAAAAAAATTAAGATTAAGCCCACAAACACTTAATCCCGAACTACACCATAACCCCCCTTTAAAACCTTCATCTTCACCAACCCAACCCATTATCACCTCTTTTGATGGATACTTAGTAGCTCTAAAAACCCCTCTTCAGCTCAAAACTGAGATTTTCAACCTTTACAACAAAGATTGCATCATTTTCTCTCTTATTTCTTGTAACTATGGAGGAAGAGAAATGGGAGAAAAGAGAAAAGAAATGAGGTCACCCTCTGCAGAAAGATTAAACCTCTTCAACTTTCAACTTCATCCTATTTGTATATTTACTAAAATTCCCCCACTAACCATGGCCCAATACTTAGCCCAACGAACCTAAGGCCCATAAGGCCAAAACTACACAAACTTGGGGTCCAACATCAGAGCCCAACTCTTTAGGTTAACCCAACATTTGGATCCGAATCTGAGTCGTGACAGTCTGTACACTACTTGATTTGTTACGTGAGATTGTTTATTTGATCATACATGGTAACATCATCATGACATGTGTAATTGTGATTTCAAATCAAGTATCTGATTTTTGGAAATAATGTTACTCATAAGAGTTCGGATTTATGATTTTATAAATCATATCATGTTCATAACATCGAAAATATTTTCAGATTAAATTGAAAACATGAGAGAAACCTCCGCTCTAGCGAGGATAATCGTCCACTCAGTATGTTTTCAAATATCGGGTCTTCGGATTTTGAGTCATGCATCAATCATCATAGCATCATGCTTCGGATTTTCTTTGAATTCAGAAACTTTTCAGAAATGTAAAATATGTTCTTTTGTGATTGTTTGCACTCTAGAGACACACTAAGATCTTTAACTTAAACCCCTTTAGTCTGCTTTCAGATTGTCAGACCTATTTAGGCGAACCGGTACTTAGGACAACTCGTACAATATTTATATAATTAATTATTTAGTATGACCTCTTTTTAATATTTCATTTAATATTTTTATTTGTTATGAAATATTTTATATTTCGGACTATGAGAATCTTTGATTTAAATCCTATTGGATGAATGTTTTTTTACAAAACTATTTTCATATGCCTTATTGATTATTGAGATATTATTTTAAGTATTTGTATTTATAAGATTGAAATTCTAAATATATTTTCTCAATTGTCAAATTAACCCTAATTTTGAAATTATTTAACCGAAAATACTTATTGGAGGGGAAAGTTTTGCAACTTGATTCACAAGTTTTAACTTAAGAAATTAGGTCGGAATTGGGTGTTACAGAACATATGCAAGTCGAGAGAACAACTAACAAGTTAACCACTACACCAAGAACAATTTTGTATTTTAAATCACTAACATCAAAATATATATACTGTTATTTTTAATATTTATTCTTTTAGTTTCACATATAATAATAGATTTATTTTTTAATTTAATTAAATATGAATTAAATTATTATATATAATAAATTAAAATTTTAAAATTATAGTAAAAAATTAATAAACCTTAAACCACAAAAAATTATTTAAAAAATCCCTAAACGTCAAACCTTAAACCATAAATTATAAACCCTAAGTCATTTAATAAATCCTAAATCATAAACCCCAAACATCAAAACCTAAACCCTAAATTATAAGCCCTAAGTCATAAGCCATAAATTGTTTAATGAATCCTAAATATAAAACCTAAAATTCAAACTCCAAACCCTAGATGTTAAAACCTATATGCTAAAAAATACATAGTAAACTCTAAATCTTAAACCCTAATCATCAACCCCAAACCTTTAATTATAAATCCTAAATCCTAGCCTTAAATTATTCGAAGAACTCTAAATTTTAAACCTTAAATCGTTTAATAAACCCTAAATCCTAAACCTTAAATGTCAAATCCCAAACCCAAAATACTAAAACATAAATGCTAAAAATCATTTAACGAATTTTAAATCTAAAATCTTAAACATTAAAACTCAAATTCTAAATCGTAAACACTAAATCTTATATCTTAAATTTTTTTAATATGCTTGGTGTAATGATTAACTTATTTTTTAGCTTATATAATTCACCTCAATTGTACCATTATTTTTTATTATATTTTTTATTTTTAATTATTATATCATCCGTTAAATTTTAAAAAATAATTATTTTAAATTATTTTAATAATTATATAATATATTTATTGAAATTTAAAATATAATAGTTATATTGATACCTTTGGTCACCGAACTGTGTTGTTGTTTGAAAGGGAGGGAAGGAAAGCCGCCACCACAACACCTACGTGTAAGTTTGCATGAAAATGTCAACAATAATCTATGATGGCTCGTAAGGTCATTATAGACATTGCAAAATAAGCGGTTTCCCTCAAATGCGGGTTTCTATAAAACAATTAAAATTATAAAATATTTCTTATTTGTGTAAGAATTTTGCAAAAGGACCGCTTTATCTGAAAATTTGTTTTTAAATAGTTCAATTCGCTTAGATTTTGTTGCTCTCGGAGTGTCTCATGTAGTAATAAAGAAGATCTCTTATTTCCTTCCAGATTATAGCCAACTCTACTCTTGCTTGTTCCTTCCTTTAATTTTTCCATCGCTGGTTAGATGGTGGTGCCGTGGTGGAGCTGACGCCTGCCAGCAACATGATTTGCAAAAGAAGCCGGTTTTTCCATTAATGGTGAATTTAGGAGATCTTCTTCAAGTACAAGTTTAGCTTAACTTTGGTTTTGGGTGGCTGCTGTTTTCATGGCTACCAACGGAGACAATTACATGAACCGGTCTATCCAACAAAATAATCAACATCATCAAAATCAGAAGCAGCAGCAGCAACAACAACATCAGAAACATCAGCATCAAATACAAGAGCTGAATCAACATCATCTAAATCAGATTCCTTATGCAGTGATGCAATCGTCGTCGTCATCTTCCATCCCTGGGAACATTATGTAACTTCTTTTGCAGAAACCTAAACTCAGAACCAACCCAACCCCTTTTCTCATTTCTTTGTTTTTTTTTTTATTTTCTGTTTCATGGAAATGTTTAAAAGTTTCATATCCCTGTTTCTTGTTTTTTAGGGTAAGCAGAAGCAAAGACAGTGGATCTTATGATCTGGGTGAATTAGATCAATCCTTTTTCCTCTATCTTGATGGAGAAGACACTTCCACTGTTCCTGACCAAAGAAGTAAGTCAATCTTCTTCTTCTTCTTTTTCTCCTCCTCCTCCTCTCTTTAATAGGGGTTTACTTTTTTCTGTTAATAAGATTCTTTCGGAACAGCCCTGTTTTGTTCACTGGAAAGCATGTTCATCTCTTCCCGTACTTTCTTTAACCAGATCCTCTCAGAAAAAAGAACGAAGATTTTCAATGGAAAACAATTTGTTTTATTTTCAACAATTTTTATTATTTGTCAACATGTTACGTTACGAGTGTCTAAATGGGACACCAGTAACAAAAAACTCTATGATAATGGATTTGCGGAATTTATTTACACGTACTGAAAAGTGTATATATAGGAATATGAGTTTTTTTTTCTTGATTTTTTTCAGTTTTCTTATGGAAAAAACCAAGTAACGCACGACGATCCCAATGTTTTCTTTCATATTTTCATATTTTTGTTGTCGCTTAGGGTCTGCTGAGTGCTGAGCTTGAATCAGTTTCACACCTATCCTTTCTTCTCTCTTTTCCATTGAGTGGACTTGTTGAGCTAATGGCTGTGAGGATTTATATACGCAGATAACTCTGGAATGAGGCCTCCCATTCTCAACATTTTCCCTTCTCAGCCTATGCACGTTGAGCCGCCATCATCAACAATGGTGAACCAATTTAGTATTATTATTTAGAGTTTTATGTTGGTAGATGGTGCAAGTATTTTTTTAAATGATTATTTTCCGTTTCTCCTAATATTTTTTATTTGATAGACCAATACAGGATTAATTTCTCCAGCAACTAGTAGTGGTTCAAAGAGACCATTAGAGTCGTCGATGGAATTGGCCAACGCCAGAAATGACGGTCCAGATCAACCAGCTAAAGCTGTCAAGGTCTGAATTCTGATAGCCTAGTTCTAGAATCTGGATATAAAAAAGGAAATTAGTATCTTATTTTTTTTTTCCTTATATTTAAATCAGGAAACGGAAACCTGTTGCATTCTGGAATGAGATTCCCATGTTTTGATTTTGATTTACCAACAAATCCATGTTTTAATTTGGCAGCGTGAGGGGAATCTTAAAGGGCCAACATCAAGTTCAGAGCAAGAAGGACCCAAAACACCAGACTCTAAGGTGAATTCTCTGACTCTATTTTTATACACCCACTTTTAAAAAGGAAAAAGAAAAGAGTTGATTTATTTGTATAATTTCCTAGCAGACATTGAGAAGACTTGCTCAGAATAGAGAAGCAGCAAGGAAAAGCAGATTAAGAAAAAAGGTCACTCCATAAAAAAAATTCATTTAAAGATATCTTTAATGAAAAAAAAAATAAGCATGAGTTCTAGGTTTTATTTATTTTGACTGTTAATTTAATGACAGGCTTATATTCAGCAGCTAGAATCAAGTAGGATTAGGCTTACCCAGCTTGAACTAGAACTTCAAAGAGCTAGAACTCAAGTGAGACATCGGACATCTCTCTTATTAGTATACTTCTTGTTATATTGTTTGTCTTATTTTTATGATTTTGTTTTACCGTTTAGGGCGTGTTCTTTGGCGGTGGTAATATTCTAGGAGTACAAGGCCTTCCTGTTGGTATTAACAACATAAGCCCAGGTTTATTTACTAAAAATATAAATGATCAATCTCTCTTTTACATATTTTGAGGTTGTAGTAATGACTATGGTATATATGTATACATCTAACTGGAATATTATGCTTCAGATGCTGCCATGTTTGACATGGAGTATACAAGATGGCTAGAAGAGCATCATCGACTAATCTGCGAGCTTAAAGCAGCGGTTCATGAACATCTACCGGAGAATGAGCTTCGGGTCTTTGTCGACAAATGTTTAGCACACTTGGAGCAAGTGATGAATTTGAAAGGAATGTTGGCTAAAACCGATGTCTTCCACCTTGTTTCTGGCACGTGGAAGACTCCAGCTGAACGATGTTTCATGTGGATGGGTGGATTTCGACCATCTGAGCTCATCAAGGTAACTTAATAACATACCATCTTCAATTCTAAATTTCTAATAATGTAAAAAGAAAACTAATCACTACTAACATGGATTTATAGTTTTCTTTCTTCTTTTGATATTTGAAACTGCAGTTTCACTATGGGAAAATCCCCATTATTAATATCAGTTTTTCATTTTTGTTTTGTTATTTCCAGGTTATATTGAATCAGATTGAGCCACTGACGGAGCAGCAGATAATGGGGATATGTGCGTTGCAGCAGTCGACGAAGGAATCTGAAGAAGCCTTAACACAAGGCTTGGACGCACAGAACCAATCTGTTTCTGATATCCTAACATCTGATTCACTGAGCTGCCCTTCTAATATGACCAACTACATGGGCAAAATGGCTATCGCCATCAACAAGCTCTCCACCCGTGAAGGTTTTGTTAGACAGGTATGCATGCATATTATATTCCTACGATCTTCATGTGCTTGTGGACCCCGCCTGCCCCAAGCCCCATGAAAGATGATGATGGATTCATGATCATCATCCATCGCCTGTTGGAAATTAAACCTAATTGCCCCCAAATTTTGATGCTTTCCATGAAACTACTCCATCCATGCTTATGATGACTTCTGTGTTTTACAGTCTCGTGCATTTGCAAGAAAGTGACATTTTATGCAGTACGTAGTGTTTTAGGTTAACTTCCCATGCCATCTAGAAAGACCAGCATCAGAATTTTTTGATTGAGTAATTAGTCTCCCAATTAGAATATCTGCAATAGATTAGTATAGCAATCAAGACTTAAAACACGTGTAGAAGAATCCAACTCTCTCCGGACTATCCTTGGAATTACTCGTCTTCGAACTTGTCTAACGCAATCATGGCAATTTGTAGAAAAATTTAATGAACTTGTCACCTAATAGGCATGGTTTGTTACGACCAAGTCTAAGAATATTTGCATTTTCACATGCTGCTGCTGCTCTCTCTAAAGAGATCCCACCTCCCCATATGTTGATGTCATAGTCGTAACCGCTTGACTTTAAAGACATTACTTTCTTTTTGACCATTCTTTATTTCCACTGCTCACATCTATCCATCATTCATTCGCATTATTCACAGTTTTTTTAAATCAGCTACAACTCAGCTACAATAATTATAGTATTATCTATTCTAGAGTATACTCTCAATTATTAGACATCAATTATTTAATCATTATACTAATGTTATTAGTACTCGAATCTATAATCTCTAAAAATAATAATCATTTCTTTAATTACTAAGGTTAGATGGTTTGTGCCTACTATCCACAGTAGTGATAGAGGTACGGTTCATATAGAGCATTTAATTAACTTGGTATACTGTGGGGATTAGGGTATTTCTAGTTTAGCATCTTGACAGTTTAGGATAGGTGGGTCCTAAGCCTTTTAAAATTATTGGTCCAAAACTGGTAAAAGAAACCTTAATTTTGAACGATCAAATCAGAGCAAGTCGTAGAAAGCATCATAAGCCAACAGTCACCTCTAGGACTACATGTTCATTAAAATCTCAGGTTACTATAAGTAATCATCATTTTGCATCTTTCAAGGGTGAGTTGAAAAATGAAATAAGAATGTTTCAAATAGGATCACCTTGGAATTATGTTTCATTGATCAGTCAAAAACTTCTAGACAAGGTAAGTAAACACGATACCCCGAATTTGAAGGTAATCATCTACTCCTCTTTTATGTCTTCATTTATGTCTCTACTTCAAATTAGAGGTTTAGGGTTTAGGGTATTAGGTTAAAGGTTTTAGTTAGGGTTTAGAGAATTAAGGGTAGGGTGTATTTTTTTGGGTATAGAATTTAAGGTTTAGGATATAGAAAATAAAGATTAGGTTCTAAAATCCGATTTTTTAATAAATTTTCAAAGGAGGCAGACATAAGATTTTTCTCAAATTTGAACTAGGAAAATGAGATGAATAATGCCCTAAATTCATTTTTCAACTTCTCTATTCTTTTCCCATTTGACAATCAAAAACATCCTTCGTGCCATAAAGTCATGAGCGGATGGCCAATTAAAGTTTAAATAAGCAGATTTATCTTTAATCTATCTTCAAAGTCAAGTTTGTACATTTTAATCTTAATGTTACATTCCGAGTTATTGACTGAGAATGGAGTTTTCTGATTTACGTATTTAACTTGTTGCTATTATTTAAAACTTTTTTCACTGGTACAAGGTGTAGTTCCTTTTAAAATTTTTGGTATAATTATATTTTTAGTTTAAATGTTAATCAATTAGAGTTTTTGTCTCTCATAATTTTTAAATTTAAAGGTTTAATAAACTCTTGTCCCTACCAATATTAAATCCTAGCTCTGTGTCTGGGTACATAAAACACTCGATTCTTTTTCTTTTTATTTAAGATATATAATTTTACAATTAACGTGAAATTCCTTTCGAAAATATTTTACAGGCGGATAATCTGAGGCATCAAGTCATACTACAGTTGCATCAAATATTGACCATCCATCAAGCTGCAAGATGTTTGTTGGCGATGGCCGAGTACTTCCGTCGCCTAAGAGCGCTGAGCTCACTTTGGTTGGCTCGATCTCGGCAAGAATAATGAAAACCCTAGTTAAGCCATGCCAACTTTCAGAAATCTCTCTACAGTATACTGATTTTTCAATAAAAAATTCAGAAATCAAAGAGAGATAATTGGTTCAGAAGGAAAAGGAATTGAGAATAGAGAAGAAAGATTTTACTTTTTATTTGTTATGTATTTAGAGTTTATTATGATAAAAGACAATTAATGTTTCCCCCCCTCTTTTTTGGCTAAAGAAAAATACTGATTACAAGAAAAGGAGATGCAGAATGTTGAAATCGATTATCTAATATAAGAAAAATCTTAAAAGTTAATTTTTAAATTTTAATCTTAAATCTTTAAATCTTAAATCTTACCTCCTCAATAATATATTATACCCCTAATATTTTAAATCCTAATCACAACCCTTTAAACCCTAAGTCCACTAATATAAAATAAGAATATAAAAAAATAATTAGGGACAAATCCAATTTATGGAAATTTTATTTCACAATTGAAATAGATTTATGAAAATTTTTATATACTAAGATTTAGATTTTAAATTAGGTCTTATTTAATGTTTCGATTGTATAAGATTCATAACTTTAAATAAGTATAATTATGAAATATAAATTTTACACAAATAGTTTAAAGGTGATTTACATGTAGTATTATTCATAGATATTTTTAATTCTTTAATAATAGATAAAGATCATATAGATAAAATAATTGAATTTGTAATTTCTCGATCCGGTCTAGACACCACACGACTCGAATGAGTTACACGGGAAATACCGAAGTTAATCCGAAGATTCACCCTGATAAACAACCCTAAAAATTAAACGATTATTTTTTTCTTATCTTATCTAGACGTTTTATTTTGATCCTACATGTTCATGCATAGATTATAATCAGTTGCAGTAGAAACAAATAAGGAACGAGTACAAAAATGTACATACATGTTTTAGGGATCAAAATGTAATTTTCCAAAAAAATAAAGGACTAATTATGAAATTAGTGTTACCAATCGTTAATTAGGTTCATTACATGCTTGTATATCAAATTTCAGACCTAAACACACGTTATTCACATATCATATACAACTTACTAGATACATTACAACCTAGTTAACAACAATTGATTCAACTTATAAATAATCATGCTTCATTATCAACAACACTCAAATTCACACATAGGGATAACAAGAATCAAACTTCAATGTAACTTTATTCTAACTAAAGGTAAACCAATATGCAATTCAAGCCTTTTCCAGCCGTTCAATAGCCCCCTCGCGTAGTTCTTCTGAATTTCGAATAGTATTCAAGATCCTCTCTTTTCGATTATCTAATAAATCACTTAATGAAAGTAGATTATCTTTACATTCATTTTTTTTCAAAAATTCCATGATCCCTTCCCGAACAATATAATTACACCCCTCCAATTTAATCCAATTTAGATTGAAAAAAGAAAAAAAAAGTAAAGACAAATAGTCTTCTTCACAATATACATATTTTGAATGCTGGAAAAGTAATTCCTAGAGAAAGAATATAAACAAGAAAAAGACTTTTCATACTTTTTTCATCATACCTAACCTAATTGCCAGGAAGAATTTGTTCTTTTTTACAAATTTGATGTTGATAAATCCACGGATCTAGAAATTCA
Source organism: Abelmoschus esculentus (assembly GCA_035048815.1). NCBI lineage: Eukaryota > Viridiplantae > Streptophyta > Magnoliopsida > Malvales > Malvaceae > Abelmoschus > Abelmoschus esculentus. Next base: position 11,002,247 of record JAUCBN010000026.1, read on the forward strand.
TTTCGGACACTTAATTCCAAGTCACAAGTCTAACATTATCTCAACTAATCAAAACATATCATCCCGGTTAAAGGCATCATAACCTAATTTTATCATAAGGTTCATGAATTTCAAAACATTCTTACATTAAGCTTTAATTCAAGAAATATCAACATTGAATATCATATCAATATGTATAAGCATACAACTATTTCAAGTCTCAATAGCATAGAAAATATTCACTATACTTAAGCTTTCGCTTGGTGATTACCTGGATCCTTGCTTCCCTTTGCTGCCTCCACATTAAATACTCTTCATTGCAAGGTAAATGAGAGGGTAAGCATCAGTTTAGTGAGTGAATAAAAACTTATTTAAAAATATCTTGCAATACAACCCATGATATACCAAAATCAATTTTAAAATAAGTCATGCTCTAAGTAAAAAATGTTCATGGTCGTCAACGTCATCATTTAAAAAAGATCAACAAGTGTAAATAGCCATAGCTCATAAGCCACAAAACCTTTTCAAAAATATCTTTTTGAAGTTACATGCTTTGCAAGCAAAACCAAGTCTTACATGCTACACGTAGCAAGACTTATAAATCATTTGAGCTTAATATCAAAACACATGCAACTCAATTTGCACTAAAATAATAATTATTTTACACTAGTATTTTTCTCGTGTTGAAATATTAGTGAACCAATTAGACTTACCTCTAACCATTAAGATAAACGAGAACTCGCATGAAGACATAAATGCCAAGTCATGCTACGTATAGGACTATACCGTCACCATACCACGTATGAGGGATCTATCACCTACTTATACCATCCACGAGCTAAATTCATTCACACGAATGGATTAAATCAAATCATGTTTCCCAACTTAGCTTCCGGGATAAGCTACGCTTGAATATAATATAACACATATAACGTAATTCAAGTAATAACTTCAATGCATCACTAAGGAATTTACCCACGCATACGAATTTTGTAATACAACACATATAACCATAAAGTGCATGGTATTAGTGATAAGTGCCCAAAAGTCCTCATATTTTATATCATTTTCCCACTCGATTATTGCTAATAAAGAAAGAATTAGAGGCGGTAATAGATATTTTTGCGTATTTTCTATGTTTCACCATCCGAATACGAATTTCATGAATTTATCTATTATTTGGTATAAAATAGATGTATTTTATGGTTTTCTTTCTTAGACAGGAAATTGCATCATAGGAATTGCCAAACAAGAAGATGGATGCTAGAAGCTGAAGCTGGAAAACACACGAAAGTCAAAGTCAAAGGTCACGCGGGAAAAAAATCTTTATAGGAATAAACTTGGAAATAAAACAAATATTTTTATTTATGTACTTAACTTGTGTTTTACTCCAAGTTGTATTCCTACTTCAGAAAGATTTGTCATAGGCCAAGCCTATATAAACCATAGCCGCCCAAGGAAGAGAGACCATAAAAAATCAGAGATTAGAGAACTCACCTTAGGTTTTAGAGTTTTCTTTATTTCTTTAGACTTAGGTGAAGGTTGTAGAGTATTATTATGAAGAGATTGAACTTTGTTTCTTGTTTTAATGCAATAAAATATCGAAGTTTGCTTATTCTTTACCATTTCTTGTTCTTGCATTCAAGCTCGAGAGAGAAATTTGTAAGTAATCCATTTATCTAATATCGAGAGAGTTAGATTCATGAAAGGAATAAGTAAGGCGTTTTAATCGGGAAACACTAACTCGGTCTAAAGATAAGTTAAGAGTTTCAGCGGTTAAAAGAAGTGTGGAATTGGTTGGTGATTATAATTGATTCACGTCGAGAGGTATCATCAAGGACTGATCATCAACAGTACTTTGACTTAGAGATAAGCGAAGGTGATGCGTGTAATAAAAGCGCAATTGAGTGCAAGTGTACACGTCGTCAAGTAATAAAGTGATAAGTATATCATGTATTGTCTCCAAAGATATTGGTATACTTAATATGTTTCCCCTTGTTCCCTTGCTCCTAAAAGATAAAGTAAAAACACAGATAAGTGGATTTGTTTAAATAAATAAATAACTAAATAACAAAACATAAAATAAAAGGTTGAGAACGATATAGAGAAAGTAGGTAGGATCTAGTTGTGTCAATTAGTGGATTTGATTGATCTTCTTCTTATCCAATGCAATTACACAACACTGCTTCGACAGTACTACAGATACAGCCTAGGCAACATTAGTGTTCTCTGCCGCGGCAATCTCTTGCTCTTGGGCAGAGGCATCAAAGTTCAGCAAAAGTGTCCGTAGTTGACTCCACTTATCTCTAATTCAGAGCGCTATTGATGATTGGTCCTTGAAGATACCTCTCGGCGTAAATCACCAATCCAACACTTCTTTTAGCTGCTGAAACTCTTAACCTATCTCTAGGCCAAGTTAGCGTCTACAACACCGTACTTATCCTTTTCGTGAATCTATACCTCTCGATGCTAGATAAATATATTACTCATAAACTTCTCTCTCGAGCTTGAATACAAGAACAAAGAATGGCAATAGGATAAGCAAACTTTGATATTATTATTGCATTAGAACAAAGAAACAAGAATCAATCTCCTCTCACTAATATCTACAACCTTCACCTATCCCTAAGAAATTTAGAATATAATGTCGTTAGGTACAATTCTTAAGAAGAAGGGTTTCTCTAAAAATCGGCTCTCCAAACAATATGGCCGGCTAAAGTATATATAATCTTAACCTAGGGCAAACCTTTCCTAAATAGACTCCAACTTAGAGTAAGGAACAAGTCTTCTTCAAGGGATCTGATATTTCCAAGTTTGCCGCCTTCTAGAAGGATTTTTCCTGCTTGGTCTTTGACTTGGGCTTTTAGTGCGCTAGCCTGGTCCAATTAGTGTGCTGCATCTTTCAGAATATTCTCTATATTTTTATCTTTCATTACGCCTCCAATGTTGGTGCTGCCACTCTGGATGCTGTCGCGGCTTTGTCCCCTACCTCGGCCTCAATATTGCTTCGCTGCTGCTTCGGTCCTGGATATTCCTGCATGTACAGAATATGTAATAATATCTGCATTCTCTATAAATTTTGACTTTATAAATAGTAATAACGGAATATCCAATATTGCGCAAAGAGTTCATATTTCAGTTCAAGTTGGTGTATAATAGATGCATAAAATACCATGAGAAAGGTAGTAAATAACTGCCTTTTAGGCACTCATCAGAAGGCACTAAAGGACATTTTATCGAACTTTGATAAAGTCTTACCAAGAGTAAGAGATTGCCGCGACGGGTGAGTATCTTCACTGTCAAGGCAGTAATCTGCAGTACTGCCAAGGCAGTGTTGTACAATTATATTGTACAGAAACGAGTTGATCAAATCTACTATACAACACAATTGGATCTGTCCACCTTCTTTATCTTATTTTTCTATCTTTATTTTTTTATTATTTAGTTCAATCACAACCTAATCACTTGTGGTTTTACTTTATTTCTTTTACAGAGCAAAAAGACTAAATGAAGTATATTAAATAGATCAATCCCTGTAGAAACGATACTTGATACTTATTATTTTATTACTTGGCGACGTGTTCACTTGTACTAAATTGCGCATATCTAACAAGCATCAAGTTTTTGGCGTCGTTGTCGGGGATTGACAACTAAACTTTATTTTCTTTATTTTCTTGCACTACTATGTTAGGAAATTAGATTAATTATTTTTGAGTTATTTTTTTCTTAGGAAATAAGTTTAATTATGTTTGAGTTATTTTTTTAGGAAGGAATTTCAATAAGGAGAAGTCATGAAGTATATAAAACGACTCTAAAATTGAGCTCGTCGTCTCGCCCAAGAAGGTGCCTCGACGGCAAGTTGCCACGACGAAAGGTTGCCTCGGTTAAAAAATATGAAGGAGGACTGGCCACCCAAGAACACATAATGACAGGTTTACGTCTCTAGAACTTAATTTCCCCCGTTTTATTTCATACTTCTTCATCATTGTTTTCCAATGCAGTTTTTTAGTTTCTTTCTCAATAAACTCCACACAAACTGATGACCCTCAAGATACAGAAGAGGCAAAGACGCGACATATAAATATTGGTTTATCTTTTCCTTGTCTCTTAATTTTTATCTTGTCTTTTATTGTTGCCTTATGTTCAGATACATGCATTGAGGACAATGCATCTCTCGAGTTTAGGGGAGTATTGATCCTATTATCTGCCTTATAAAAATATCTGTCATGTATAGAAATTATTCGGATTATCCTACTACTGCCTTAATTTTTGTCTTTACAGTAATTATAGTTGTATGCATGATTTTTTTTAAGTCTGTTGAATTTTATTGAGATTGCCTCGGCAGCAATATATTCTTCAGTCGGTGTAGCAGTATGCACCATTCACCAGACTTGAATTCGGAATGGTCTCTTAGGATTAGTACTTAGGATTAGACGATGAGCCTGAAATCACATAAACACTGCTAGTCTTAGTTGATTTTAAAAGTTTTTTTCTTTGAAAATTAATAAAGACTTAGGCTTAGATTTTATACTAGAGGTGTCTATCACTGGATCTAGTTTAGTCCATAGTGGTGCCCATGACTGGCTCTAGGACTTAGGTTTCTCTCACTTACTAGAGGTGCCTGTCACCGGCTCTAGTAAGAATAACTAAACACTTGAGGTTCCCAAAACTGGCTCAAACAATATAAATTTATAACAATATAGATTTATATACCACTGTTAGGAGAAGAAAAGAAAAAGAATTAAAGAAAAATCTTAGTCGAAATTCTTGAGCTAAAAAAATGATTAGAACTTAGAAAATCATCTTTGACACAGCTACGCACACATTCACCAAGACTCATAGTCCAGTTTCGAGAAATTTCTAAGAACCAAGAAGAGGCCGAGTCAAGAAAGAAATTTTGTCATGGCAGGCAGGACGGTATATTACTTTAAAATTTCTTACTTAAATTTATCTTTTGCATTGCTTGAGGACAAAAAATAGTTTAAGTTTGGGGTATAATAAGTGCCCAAAAGTCCTCATATTTTATATCATTTTCCCACTCGATTATTGCTAATAAAGGCAGAATTAGAGGCGATAATAGATATTTCTGCGTATTTTCTATATTTCACCATCCGAATACGGATTTCATGAATTTATCTATTATTTGACATAAAACAGATGCATTTTATGGTTTTCTTTCTTAGACAGAAAACTACATCATAGGAATTGCCAAACAAGAAGATGGATGCTGGAAGCTGAAGCTGAAATACAGAAAAGTACCTGTCTCAGCAGCATTCTAATGCCTCGGTAGCATTTTGAGGCCGCGGTAGCGCCGGGAAAACAAATATTGATATTGTAGGCGATCTAAAGAGAAAAATAAGGTGAACATTTTAAGACAAGTGGCACAGAAATCAGAGCTGGAAACACACGAAAAGTCAAGGTCAAAGGCCACGTAGGAAAAGAATCCTAATAGGAATAAACTTGGAAATAAAACAAATATTTTTATTTATGTACTTAACTTTTATTTTACTCCAAGTTGTATTCCTAATTAGGAAAGGTTTACCCTAGGCCAAGCCTATATAAACCATAGTCTCCCAAGGAAGAGAGCTCATCAAAAATTGGAGATTAGAGAATTCACCTTAGGTTTTAGAGTTTTCTTTATTTTTTAGGCTTAAGTGAATGGTGTGCTTCTGTGTAGTGCTACAAATGATGTATGTGAACACACGTATATGTGCAAGTATACACATTCATGCAAGTAATAATAGGGTGAGTGAGTATCGTTCCCACGAGGATCTCTTACTTTATCTTTATTTTATTTTTAGGATTAGTTTTAGTTTAGAGTTAATCTTTTTATTTTTGTTTTTTAATTTAATTTTTATTTGGTGTTTATTTTTTAGGATAATAAGCAAGAATGAAGGAGAAGTAGTTCATAGAAGGAAATTTGTTGTCGTGGCAGTAAACAGTGTCAGGGTCGTAACAGTCCCCAACGGGCATAACAGTGTAACGGCTAGTCTACCGAAATTCCTGCCGCGGCAGTAAAGGCTAACGGCTACAAAATGGCTAGTGGTTCAAAATGGCTACAAAGCCAAGGCCTTTATAAGCAACCTCTCCCTCTTAAACTATTCACTCTTGCATTCTTGAATCTTTAGAATTACTTGCTTAAATCTCTCTCTTACATTACTCTTTGCTTACATCCAAGTTATCTTTCAGAAACTCTCCAAGATTATCTCCAACATCTTCAGAAACTCTCCACTGCTTATCCATGGCTACCTACAATAGATTTGCCCTTGCCGCTGTTGAAGAACGCTTCAACAGGTCTTTCATTGCAAGGCAGTTATGGGAAGAGAAAAGATTCTAACACTCTAATGATAAAAACTATGGAATCGAGCATTACTTGTTCGATAGAATCAAGTACCAAGAATGGAAAATCTTTTGCCTTCAACCTGCCTTGGCCAATGCAACAATAATGCGGGAATTCTACGCTCATGGGCTGAGCAAGGACTCTCTGTATGTCCACTATCGAGGTAGGTCGGTCCAACTTGACGCCAAGATAATAAATCTGTTCTACGGCCTAACCCCTGATTGTGATGACCACTCTGCATTCATGGAGGACATCACCAACGAAGATTATGAGCTGATCAAAGACGACCTTTGCTACGACAATACTAATTGGGAAATCGCTTCCCATAGAGGATCGGTGGCAAGGCAAAACTTACAGCCCGAGGCCAAGTTGTGGAACACATTCGTCAAAAGACGCCTCATCCCATCTTCCCGCAACAACACCGTAGACCAAAGAAGATTAGTTCTCATCCAATCTATCATCAACAAAAGAAGCATTAACGTAGAAGAGATAATCCTAAGGGAAATTTACGAGTACAGTAAGAAGGCCAGAGGACCCTTATATTTTCCTTGTTTAGTTATGGGTATTTGCAATACTGCAGGTGTACCAAGGGCGGAAACAGATGAATTCACTGCCCAAAGACATGGGCAGACTAGGGAATTTTGCCACAAGGTTATACAAATAACCTAGGCTGAACCAGTCCAGGCAACTCCACAACAATTCACTGTTGACACCACTATCGGGGCCCAGTACACGGTAGATATACCTGATGCTACCCAGAGTACTACCGCGGCAGATCCTTACCAAGAACTACTTCAGAGGATGGCAACCACGGACCTAAGACAGCAAAGATATATGGAATACCAAAGAGACTTCAACAACACACTAGCTCAGATGATGCTCCACAATTTTCCAAGCCAAGGGGTGTAGTTTCTAGAATTCTCCACCAACATGTTTGTCACAACTGCACCCTACACCGAGACGACTCCAACTCCAGGAGGACCACGACCATTCTTCCCTACTGGACCACAACACCCATTCTATGTTGCTGGTCCATCTCAGCCAGCAGAGACTGTCGCGGCATCATCAGCCAGCCGACATCCATCCAAGAGGAGTGCATTCTTCAGCACTCCACCAGGATCCCCCATCATCATAGACAATCTTTCTTTCCAAACTAAGGCATCGATTCTAAGTTCTCTAAAAAGTTCCTACTACTCAAGCATAAAAAACATACAATCGTGTCAATAAAATTTTAAAGCATCAAGTCCTATTTTAGTTCAATTTATTCTCAATATATTTACTAATTCAGTTTAAAAGCATCAACATTCTTATCATTGGATATCATTTATTCTAACCTAAAAGTTATATTGAATTGAATCTAATGCTATAGCAAATTCATATGTATGCAAAATGAAATGAAAATGCTAAGGCGAAGACTTTGCTACCCCAAACTTGAGGTTAGCATTGTCCTCAATGCTAAAATGAATCTATATGCAAAAAGAAAAAGATGCTTACTTCTCTGTGGGTCTTGATTTTTCGTGTGGGTGTACAGAGTACCCTAGTGTTGAAATTGTACCTTCAAAATTAAAAGTTGAATATGGACAAAAAGAAAAGCATTATAAAAGCAACATGAAAAATAAAAACATCTACTTTTTATTCAAACTGAAATTTAAATGCTAAAGCAAAAATAAAAGAGGGGGATAGAAATGTTCAGGCATTTTGCAGGTGGTCATCCTTGTCACGAATAATGGGAGCTCCATTATAAATCTTCAATCTTTGACCATTGACCTTGAATATTCGATCTCCATCAAGTTTTTTGATTTCCACAACTCCATAAGGATAAACACTATGTATCAGGAATGGTCCTAACCATCGGGACTTCAATTTTCCAAGAAAAAGTTTCAGTCTTGAGTTGTAAAGTAACATTTGTTGGCCCTATGAGAAATGTCGCAGAAAAAGATGTTTATCGTGCCACCTCTTTGTCTTTTCTTTGTAGATCCTAGCATTCTCATAGGCATGTGATCAAAATTTGTCCATTTTATTTAGCTCCAAAAGCATGTTCTCTCCATCTGCCTTGAAGTTCATATTGAGCTTTTTAATGACCCAATAAGTTTTGTGTTCGAGCTCTACGGGCAAATGACATGCTTTCCCATACACCAACTTGAATGGGGACATCCCTAAAGGAGTCTTTTAAGCTGTCCTATATGCCTACAAAGCTTCACCCAGCTTTGGAGACCAATCTTTTCTCTTTGTGTTGACCGTCTTCTCTAGAATTTGCTTGATTTCTCTATTAGAGATTTCAGCTTTTCCATTTGTCTGTGGGTGATATGTTGTAGCAATTTTGTGTCTGACTCCATAGTGTTGTAATGCCTTAACAATGAGCTTAATGTTGAAGTGGGTTCCTTCATCACTGTTTATGGATCTAGGGACTCCAAACCTTGTAAAAATATTCTTGTGCAGGAATTTCAGGATCGTCTTGGAATCATTCTGAGGTGTTGTCACCGTTTCTACCCATTTGCTCACGTAGTCCACTGCTAGCAAGATATATAAATCATCATAGGACGATGGAAATGGTCCCATAAAATCAATTCCCAAACATCAAAAAGCTCGATTTCTAGAATATTTTACAACGGCATTTCATTCCTCCTCGAGATGTTACCAATTCATTGAAATCTATCGCATCCCTTGTAAAATGCTTGAGCATTCTTGAAGACAGGGGGCCAGTAGAATCTAAATTGAAGGACCTTTGCAGCAGTCCTTGATCCACCAAAATGCCCACTACACGATGTTGCATGGCAATGGAATAGGATATCTTTTTGTTCTTCTTCCGGTACACATCTTCGAAGCGATTGGTCAGCATATTGCTTAAACAAATATGGCTCATCCCAATAAAAAATTTTCGCATCATGTTTGAACTTCTTGCAACCCTAGCTAGATAAATCAGGAGGCAAAATACCACTAACAAGAAAATTAACAATGTCGGCATACTAAGGTAATGCTGTAGCATATAAAATTTTCTCATCAGGGAAATTTTCCTTGATCTCAAAATTCTCTCCTAGGTTATCAGGATTTTCTAGCCTAGATAGGTGGTCTACAACTTGATTTTCAGTGCCTTTCCTATTCTTTACTTCTATATCAAATTCTTGAAGCAAAAGTATCCACCTAATAAGTCTCGACTTAGCATCTTTCTTAGTCACTAGGTACTTGATGGAAGAATGATCAATATGTACTATCATCCTAGTTCTTATAAGATACGCCCTAAACTTATCAAAAATAAATACTACAACAAGTAACTCTTTCTCAGTAGTGGTATAGTTAATTTGAGCATCATTAAGAGTTCTACTTGTATAGTAAATAACATGGAAGAGTTTACCTCGCCTTTGACCCAGTGTTGCGCCAACTACGTAGTCACTTGCGTCTCACATCAACTCGAATAGCTCAATCCAATCGGGTGGTATTACTATTGGAGTTGAGGTAAGCTTCTTCTTCAGTTCATTAAAAACGTTGTGACATTTTTCATCAAAGACAAAGGGTTGATTTTGCTGTAGCAAATTGTAGAGAGGCTTAGAAATTTTTGAGAAGTCATTGATGAATTCCTATAGAAGCCAGCATGTCCTAGGAAACTTCTAATTCCCTTCACAGTGGTGGGGGTGGTAGCTTCTCTATGAACTCTACTTTTGCTTTGTCAACTTCAATTCCTTTGCTTAAAATTTTGTGCCCCAAAACCGTACCTTCAGTCACCATGAAATTGCATTTTTCCCAATTGAGTACAAGGTTGGCTTCTTCACAACATTTTAGTACCTTGGCCAGGTTGCCTAGGCATTTTTCAAAAGTTTCTCTGAACACAGAAAAATCGTCCATAAATACCTCCAAAAATTCTTCAACCATGTCTGAAAAAATTGTCAACATGCAACGTTGGAAAGTTGTTGGAGCATTACATAACCCAAATGGCATTCTTCAAAAAGCATAAGTCCCATAAGGACAGGTGAAGGTTGTCTTTTCCTGGTCCTTTGGTGCTATAGCAATTTGGTTGTACCGAGAATAGCCATCGAGGAAGCAATAATAAGCCTTTCCCGCTAATCGATCCAGTATTTGATCGATAAAAGGAAGGGGGAAATGGTCTTTCTTAGTTGCCTTGTTCAGCTTCCTATAGTCCACACAAATACGTCAGCCTGTGACTGTCCTTGTTGAGAGAAATTCATTGTCCTCATTTGCGATCACTGTCGTGCCTCCCTTCTTAGGAACACAATGCACAGGGCTAATCCATGAGCTGTCAGAAATTGGGTATATGATCCTTGCATCCAACCACTTGATAATCTCTGTCATCACTACCTTCTTCATTGCTGGGTTTAGTCTTCTTTGGGGCTCAATAGAATTGATGTGACATTCTTCCAACAGGATCTTGTGCATGCAGATCGTAGGACTGATACCCTTTAAATCGGCCATAATCCACCCTATAGCTTTCTTATATTGTGATAGCAAATTCACAAGACTAAGCTCTTGGTCAGAATCTAAGCTAGAAGAACTAATCACTGGCAAAGTATTATGAGATCTCGAAGAAACATACTTTAAATGCAGCGGCAGCGGTTTTAAATCTAGAGATGGTACATGTAAAAGTGATGGTTTAGGAGGAATAAATTTAGAGAAATTAATTGATTCAAATTTTATACTTGGTCTTGGCTTGAAGTGGCCAATTTGCTATAGCTCCAGATGAGCTTCTTCATCCTGATCAAGCTCCTCTAGCATTTTTGCAAAGTCCTTCATTTGCGGAGAATTGTTACAGCAAAAATCTGCATATTCCTCAATTGTTGCAGCAGTTATCCCGGCTATACAATGATATTCTTCATTGTCATCCATGTACTTGAGAGTGTTCAAGACATTGATGGTTATGGACTGATCTACTACTCGCATTGTGAAGTCTTCCTTCTCACAATCGATGAGAATTCGACCGGTTACAAGGAATGGTCGCCCCAAGATAATGGATGCTTTGTAGTCCACTTCACAATCCAAAATCAGAAAGTCCACAGGGAATACAAACTTACCCACTTTTACTATCACATCTTCCACCTTACCTTCTGGTCGGACATGAGAATGGTCCGCCAACCGCAGGATGATAGTGGTAGGTCACGTACTCCCTATACCAAGCTTCTTGAATATTGACTTGGGCATTAGATTTACACTCGACCCTAGGTCGCATAATGATTTGCCCAAAAAATTGTCTCCTATCGAGTATGGAATGATGAAGATGTCAGGATCTTGCCTTTTCATGAGAAGCTCAGTCCTCCCAGAATAGAACTCAGATGCTATAGAAATTGTTTCAAAATTCTCAGCTTTTCTTTTCTTTGTAACAATGTCTTTCAAAAACTTTGCATATCAATAACATCTAAAAATGAATTATTTACATAAAATTGGTCCAGCATACTTATAAACTTTTGAAATTAGAGATCCTCTTTGTGTTGTTTCAATCGTTGAGGGAATGGTGGTGATGGTCTTACGTCCTCCAAAGGATGCGATGGTGCTGCTGCTTTTGCTGCAGCATCTGCAAGCTTCTCACCAAATGCCTCAGTATTTAAGTTTTCTCATGTTCCTTCTTGAGCAGATTCTTCTCCTTGTTCTTCAGCTTCTTTTAGCTCCTGAATAGGGGTTTCATCTTTCTCCTTTCATTTGAATTGTTCTCCCGTGTTGATTTGTCTTCCACTCCTCAAGGTAAGTGTGCTGCATTGCTCTTTGCCATGATTTTTAGTGACTTCAGTATCACTAGGCAAGTTGCCTCTTGGTCTTACTTGTAATGCTTGAGCAATTTGACCCATCTGAGTCTCCAGCGATCTAAGTGAAGCGCTGTGACTTTGCAACATTGCGCCTTGGGTTTGCAACAGATTGCCTTGATTAGAGATGGTGGTGGAATACTCCTGCATTAATGCTTTTTTTGATGTCATGAACTCCTTAGTCGAAGCCATGAATTTTTGCAGCGAAGCTTACAAAGAATTGTTGTTACTTTGATGATGAACTGTTCCCTTATATTCATTTTGCCATGGCATATTTCCTTGAAAACCTTGGACTCCTTGGTTTGTTTCCATGGATTGTTGCCTATTCGAGTTGCTAGCTTGATTTGATCCTTGATTACCCCAAGAAAAATTAGGATGTTGTCTCCACCCTAGATTGTACGTGTTAGAGTAGGGGTTGTTGGAATTTTTGTTGAAGTTTCCAACATAATGAGCAGCCTCTAGATGAGTTGGGCAGTCCTTATCGAAGTGGTTTCCACTACAGTGCACACAACATAATGGCTTAGCATCTCGTACTTTACTGGGTTGTTGAAGATTCTTCAACATATTTGTGATAGCAGACAGTTGTGCTGAGACAGAATCATTGGTGTCGAGCTCCATCTTTCTTTGAGTTCGTCGTCCTGTCCCAAGCTTAGTATTTGGAAATTGATAATCGTTGTTAGCTATCTTGTCCAAAATATCAAAAGCTTCTTCTGGTGACTTGTCTAGCAGTGTCCCATTTGCTGAAGCATCTAACGTCATTCTTGTGGGTGCATTGACTCTATTGTAGGACATCACGATTTGAGTCTAGTCTTAAAAACCGTGATTGATACACCTTTTTAGCAAGCTTTTGTACCTATCCCAACACTCGTACATCGACTCGTCATCCCCTTTTCTAAAGGATGCTATCTCATTTTGCAATTAAGTGTTCATGTTGGGTGGATTGTATCTCGCCAAAAAGCTTTTGCACAAAGTTGTCCATGACTCCATCGAACCGGCTGGAATTCCATTCAACCATTCTCTTGCTCGGTCTCTCAAAGAGTATAGAAATAGCTTGAGCTTCAACACATCCTCGTGCACTCCTTGTTGGCGGAACAAATTACAAACCTCCAAGAAAGCACGGATGTGCTGTCGAGCGTCCTCGTGTGGAGATCCTCCAAAATGTCCGATCGAGTTGAGCATATTAAACATCTCAGGCTTGAGCTCGAAGTGTTCTGCCTGTATTTCAGGTGTCACTATCCTAGAATTAAGATCATCCAAGATCAGTGTCAAATGATCTCGAATCGCCCTTGGTCTTTCTACTATCTCCTGATTTGCTGCAGCATTTGGATTTACTGCAGGTACTGCTCTAGCATTTTGATTTTGTGGATCCTGATACATGGCTCTTGTTCTTTGCTCTCGCCTCCTTTGTCTAAAATACCTTTTGATTTCTGGAAGAAATGGTTCGTGGGATTCCCTATGATTCACTCTAGGCATCCACTAACAAAAAACCTAAAAATATAACAAAGAAAACAAAGATTAAACCAAATAAAAAGACTCAAAAAAAAAATAAAAAGAAAGTATGGAAACTATGATTAAAATAACCTATTGCCTCAATCTCTGGTAACGACGCCAAAAACTTATTGCTGGTTTGCACAACACTTAAAATATGTGATTGTGAATTGCGTGCAAGAGTGTGCAAGTATACACATCGAACAAATAATAAAGTGTGTGAGTGAGATCGTTCCCACAAGGATTGAGTAGGTTAATTCAAGAATAGTTACCATACACAAAAGATAAAATAATCTTTTGTAAAGTCATATGCTAAAGCAAATTTGCAAGTGTCACAAAAAATGCTTTAGTAAAATGAAACTGTCACCAAACATGCTGGAGCAAAACAAAAGATGTCACGAAAATACAGTAGCAATAAATAGATATTGAAGAAATAAATAAAGCTGCACACACACAATATTGAAAAAGATATTCAAGCTTAAGACAGGCTAGACTTGTTATGGCATGAATTCACTGCTCTCCTGGATATTACTGTTCCCAAGGTTTACTAGTGCTCGATAGAGTTTACTTAAAATGCCTCCACTATCCCTAGTTAGAAGGCCTAACACTCAAAAATGCTAAGGCATTACCTCCTGGTCTCAACCCTAACACTTCTAATGTTGATAAAGTGCTACCCTTTTTAGTCGTTGAAACTCTACCTTATCCCTAAGACAAGTTAGGATTCTGCTCCCGCAGCAACCCTATTGTTCAAGTTGTTCTAGCTTTGCCTATCTCTAGATCTAAGCTTCCCAAATCCCTTGAGCTATGGCTACCTCTCGGTGCTCTTACAAACCAAGGTTTAGAGTAAAAAAAGTTAGCATGCTTAAACCAAACACTTAATAAACTGGAAACAGTAAACCATCCATTAAAAACAAATTAAAATCATCTAAAACAAGACTTAGCTATACTAGTTTAGTTCATGGCTAAATAAGAAAAACTATTCAACTTGTGTACTTTGAAATACATATTCATCGATTTAAAAAGAGGTAAACAAAGTGAAGAGGAAGGAAGTCTCAAACGCTTGTGCCGTGACACTTCCTAGCTTGACGCTCCTCCTAAAGTTGCGCAAATCCTTTGCTTAAAGCTCTCCAACAATGGTGGCTTGGCTAGAGGTTGAAGACGACCGAAAGTGGTCTTCTTTCTTCTTTCTTCTCCCTCTTGCTTCCTTAAAGCTCGCTCCTTTATGGCTCCTTAGCTATCGATTTTTCTTCTTTTCTTGCTCTAAAACATTCGGCTCGACTCCTTTTTTGTTGAAGGAGGCTTGGCTTTTATAGGAGGCTTCTAGGGTTTGGTGCCCTAAAGGTGCCAAGGGAATATCCCCTGATAATTGCTGCAGCATATGGCAGGAATGTCTGGTCTGCAGGGGACTATGGCAGGTCTGCAAGGGGTGCTGCAACATCTGCAGAAAAGTATGGCAGGGTGCAGGGGCGGTGCGATGTCTGCAGTTTTGCAGAGGGGGTACAGTTAGCTTGGAAAACGTGTGGAGACAGTGGGCTGTAGGTGTGTCCTTTCTTCTGTTTTGTTTTGTCCGCCCACACTATTGTAGCATCTTTAAAGTCCGATCCAACACTTGAGAAATATGTTACGGCATCTCTTCCACTCTTTTAACTTTGCTTCAACATCTGCACAACATAACCAACAACATACCCTTCAAAGCAGCATCTTTTAAAAAATGAAAATAAAATAAAATAAAAACCTAAATTAAATGTAAATGCACATGAAATGCAGTTAAATGCAATGAAATCCAATGCAAATGAACTTGAAACCAAACAAAACCTTAAGTAAAATGGTAGAAAATATACGTTTTTTAGAGCGTTAACACAAACTTTGATATTCTATTGCATTGAAACAAGAAACAAAATACAATCTCCTCTCACTAATACTCAACAACTTTCACCTAAACCCTAAGAAAGCTTAGAACATGATGGGAAGAATTGTTCCTAGGGTGAACTCTCTCAAAATTCGGCTCTCCTAGTCCCTTGGATGGCTCTCCAAGTTTAATCTTCTAGAAAGTTTCTTCCCGCGTGACCTTGTTCTTGGGCTTTTGATGTGTTGTTCAGCTGCGATCCTTGGGCTTCTTGTTTAGCAACGTTCTTCTCATTTTTCTCCTCAGTTTACCTGCCATATTGTTTTTTATCCTCTGTTGCCTCAATAACAGGTCCTGCCTCGGCCTCATTCTACTGCCTCGGTAATACTTGTTTTTGCACAGATATGAAAATACAGTAAAGTATGCCTTTTCTACAAATATTATCTTCAATAGTATAATCCCTAAATATATCACATTAAGTACATGCATTGGTTCAAGTAGGTGTAGATTTAATGATAAGTGCTCATGAAAAGAGTAAAAAGTGATAGTGAGTTGAGCACTTATCAATGATATTTATAGAAAATGCAAGTTTTACTGCACTTTTATGCATTTGCAGGAATATCTATTGTCACGACAGCACCTGAGGCCACGAAAGTATCTGAGGTTGCGACAGCAATTGAAGGACAAGTACCAATATTTTAGGCGAGCTGAAGAGAAAAAATAAGGTGGATGTTTCTAGACAAGCAGCACAAGGATCGGGGCTGAGAAGCGAGTAGAAAGCCCAAGTCAAAGGCAACGCGGGAAAAGAATCCTGGTGGGAATAAACTTGGAAATAAAAAATATTTTTATTTATGTACTTGACTTGTGTTTTACTCCAAGTTGTATTCCTACTTAGGAAAGGTTTATCCTAGGCCAAGCCTATATAAACCATAGTCGTCCAAGGAGAAGGGAGGCATCATCGATATTGGAGACTAGAGAGCTGGATTCATCTTAGATTTTAGAGTTTTCTTTACTTTCCATTATGTTCTAATTTCCTTTAGGCGTAGGTGAAAGTTGTAGAATATTAGTGAGAAGAGATTGAACTTTGTTTCTTGTTTCAATGTAATAAAATATCAAGGTTTATTTATTCTTTGACATTCTTTGTTCTTGCATTTAAGCTCGGGAGAGAAGTTTGTGAGTAATTTATTTATCTAATATTGGAAGAGTTAGATTCACAAAATGAATAAACACATTATTTTTCTATTCGGAAAATACTAACTCGGCCTAGGATAGGTTAGAGTTTCAGCGGCTAAAAGAAGTGTAAGATTGGTTAGTAATTATAATTGATTCACGCCGAGAGGTATCATCAAGGACTGGTCATCAACAGTACTTCGACTTAGGGATAAGCGGAGTCATCAAAGGATACTTTGCCGAATCTTGGTAAAGTCTACCCAAGAGCAAGGGATTGTCGAGGCGGATGACACTTATCACTGTTGAGGCAATAAAACTGCAGTGCTGCCGAGGCAATGTTGTGTGATTGCATTGGACAGAAACAAGTCAATTGAATCCATAAAATTTTACCGACTTTAAAAAACAACAAAAATTTTTCTTTCTTCTTTTGATAGGGTGTAGCATGCAGTAGGCATCAAGTAAGAACCATCTTCTCTTTTTTTCAAGTGTAGCTCTTTCTTGATTTTCAAGTCCTCAAGATCTAATCTCGTAGTTACATATATCTTTTGTTTTCCCCTCAATGTTCAATATTGTTCCTAAAATATTATCACAAATATTTTTTTTTGATATGTATGGCATCTAAATTGTGTTGTAACTTCATTGTTTTCCAATAAGGCAACTCAAAGAATATGCTTCTCTTATTCCAATTTAACTCTTTAGGGTACGCTTTCTCTTTAATTTATTTGGATGTTTTCCAAAATTGTTCTCTTTTAGACCATTTAATTGTTCCAATAAATCAATCTCAGATAAATCCTTCGACTTTGATCTATTTTTTACCTTACCATCAAATATTTTACTTTTTTCTCCAAACATGATCATGAGGTAGAAAACGACGATTGAACATGTAACATATTTTATTTTTTAAGTTTTGTGATGGAGCATCCTCGTTACAAATTAGACACGCTAAATATCCCTTCGTACTCCAACCTGATAAATCCTCATATGCAGGAAAATTATTTATAGTCCAAAGAATAGCTGCATGCATTTGAAAATGCTCATTCTTATAAGCATCATAGGTCTATACTTCATTTTCCCTTAGGTCTTTCAGTTCATCTATCAATGGTCTTAAATAGACATCGATATCTTTTCTTGGAGAATTTCGTCCAGGGATAAGTAATGACATCATCATAAAAGGATCTGTCATACATTTCCAAGGTGGAAGATTATACGGCATAACAATAACCGGCCATATACTATATGTAGAGCTCATAATCCCAAATGGATTGAAGCCATCAGTTGCTAGACCAAGTCTAACATTTCAAAGATCATAAGCAAACCAATCATTCTCTTTGTTAAAATCTTTCCAAGCATCTCCATCTGCCGGATGTCTTAATGTATCATCATCAACGCGTTTTTCTGCATGCCATCGCATATCTTGTGCTATATCTTTTTTCATAAACAATCGTTGAAGCCTTGGTTTTAATGGAAAATATCGTAAGACCTTCCATGGAATTTCTCTATAACCTTCCATCGCGATGTTCCACATGTTGAACAACTGTTTCTATCTTTAAATTCTCCCCAAAATAGAACACCTACATACATAAATTGGTATGTAATTAAGTCTTATATCTCTTAGATTCTGATTGCCTCATAATATGATGCTGGAATTGTAGAGTTAGGAAAAGCCTTTCTCAATAGTCCTAATATTATATTTATTGCTTTGTTTCTCATTTGGCAATAAACCTTGATATGCAACAATTTAACAATAAAAGTCAATTTGGACATGCTTGAATACCCAGGTAACAATAAGCATTGTGCATCATTCGACAATTTACTAAATCTCTTGGCTTTCTCTTCTCCTTCACTGAAATTAAAACCATGATTAATTAAATCTTCATCTAGTATGGGGAATAAATCTTCTAAGTAAATCATTTAATCCACCATCTAAGAATTCAACATTATGAGCTACCCCCTCAGAACAACTACTTCTAACCGTAAACTCAAATTGCTCACCATGATATATTCATTTGGTATAACTTTCTGATATACCATATAAAAGTAAATGATCTTTCACCTCATTTTGTGATCTAAAACATACATTTACGCATTCTCGACAAGGGCATCTAATTTCACATTGTGATCCTTTATTTTTTCTAACAAAATCCATAAAAGTTGAAACACCTACTACATAGTTTGCAGAATATTTGGACTCCGTCGTCCACCTTTTATCCAAGGTGCTAATTTATCCTAAACCCAGGGCAAAGGAGTTTGATCATATAAACAGCAATATATGCTCCAACTAAAAGAAACAGAAAATATTAGAATTTGTAGATAAATTGGAGCATATATTGCTAAATTTGTAGTTGGAGCTTGAAATTCTAATATTTCAAAATTCAAGCTCCAAATATTCAAGCTCCAATTTAGCAAAGAAACAGCAATATATGATCATTATATACTTACAAAATTCAAGCCGTGATCTTTGGGAGTTAAGAATGGATAAATAATGAGCTAAAATACTGCATCAATCGGCATAAATTTTACAGATCAGAAACATAAACTTCAATCAATTAAAACAAGAAAGTTGAAGCACATAAATTTCAAGCTACAGTTAAACAAAAACAAATACATTCTGCTATAGATTTGCTATCGACACCATTAAACTTTTACAGATCAAAATTACATTAATTTTATACCAAGAGTAAATATATAATACCAAAAACTGAAATTAATCAAACAAAAAAGTAAATATATAATGCCCAAACACAAACAATAGATATATAATGCCCGAAATATAAAATTAATCAAATAACGAAAACATAAAATAAGAACTAATTTAAATAAGATAAAATCCCTACAAAATAATCTTAAACTCATCCACGTTTATAAATAAGAAGGATTATCAAATAAAAACAAGAATTATGAATCACAACTTAATGTCCTCCCAGAAATTTGAGTAGAATTCGAAAAACGGATGATTTTCACGTTATCTAAGTGAATTTTGATTAGGTATAGAATAATGAGCCCCAAAAATTTAGTTTGTCGGTAAATTCTAATCTAATATGGAATTTATAATAGTTTTTCTAAAAGAGGATCAAACGGTAACTTTGTTTCTTTTAACCTGCTATTTTAATATTTTAATTATAAAATAAATAATTTTATATACCACAAAATATTTTAATACAATAAAAAAAATTTAATTTGATAAAATAATATACTCAAAATTAAAATTAAAATCAACTTGTCTAATTAAATAAAAAATTAATTTATAGTAATAATTTTATTACTTTAAGAAAATATATATTAAACAAAAATTATTTCAAAATTTTGTTACAAGTTCAAGTTTAAATATTCTTTTTGATTATATTATCTATTAGAGTAATATGATTGTCAATCGACTCAATTGTACAAAATATCTTAAAAAATAAAATATCATATATATTTGTTACTTTATGATATTCAAACATTTAAAGATTTTATAATGATGTATCGAAAGTGTTGTTCAAAAAGAAAACATAGGTTTTGTTAGACTTTACGATGATATCTAGTTTTTGCACGCATGGACTAAAAATTTTTAAGGTCCTTAATTTAATTTTTTTAAAGATTATTGTGGTAATCAAATATTAAATTTCTGTATTTAATTTCATATTAACTTAAAAAATTTATACTATTTGTTTTAATATTAAATTTCATGTATAATTTCGAGTAATTTTCCCCTTATTCTTTATATATATAGTTCAACTATTAACACATTAAATTATTTTAAATTTTGTATAGTCCCAACTATATCAGAATTTCATATTTGTAGATTATATAAGAAAATTTAAATTTTCTAAACTATATATCAATTATAATACATAAATATAATAATAAATATAATTTATATAATTTTATACAAAATTATAATTTTCTTTTTTATAATTATACACAATTATATTTTAGTGACAATATTTTAAATGTCACTAATAAACAAATTTATTATAGTGAATTAATTTACTCTAACTCAATTAATCTGTGTTTTTACTTTATTTCTTTTACAGAGCAAGAAGACCAAAGAAGAAATATTAAGTAGATCAATCTCTGTGGAAACGATACACGATAATACTTATCACTTTATTACTTGCGACGTGTACACTTGCACTATTTGCGCACTTTTTACACGCAACAATTACCTCACCATTTACCTTAGAAATGGAGTCCCATCGGTTTGCTTCTATCTTGAAAAATTTTATTGCCTCTAATCTTTGCTTTATTACTCTTATTCAAGCAATAAGTAAAAAAAAGGGAGTTGTACGAGAAAAAAAAAATTGCCCAGGCAAAGTGCTTATCTCGGGACAATTCAGGTAATTTAAATAAAATTTTAAAATACCATCAAAAATATAGAAAATAATAAAAATAATAAAAAAATTTTGATTTATCAATTGTTCTTACACCGTCATCAACGAACTTATTTCTAAGAGAATTTTAAATCATCTCTATTTCTTGCACCCAAAAATATAATCCAAGCTTATCCTAGCTACCTCCGATATTCTAGGTGATTAAAAACCTCAAAAAATTAACTCTTGGCCTATAAATACCACACCAAAACCTTAAAAGGACAAGTATTATGAGAAAAATCAGATGAAATGACAAATAAATATAGTAAAAAAGTTTGCGTGTAGAAGAGTTGGTTTTGAAGTTTGAAACCAAAGCATTACTCACCTCTTTTTTATGGACAAGAGTATCATCATCTAAATCCGAACACTGTAAAAGATCATAACAACCCTAAGAATATCATATCTCAAAAACGAATCAATCCAACAATGAATTTTAGAGTTTAAAATAAAATCCAAACTTTTATTTTGAGATCTATTCCGTTTTACTCGTTTATTTAAAAAAACTAATTTTTGAATTAAAAACAAGAAGAAATAAGATTAAAAAAATCATTCTTTTTATATGTAGCTGTCATTGATAAAAAAAAGTGTTTGAAAATTTTATTTCAAGATAAAAGAATAAAAGTAAAAAGGGTTGAACTCTTTTAATTTTAATTAGGATAAAAGTTAGCTTAAAATTCGAAGAGAATTTAAAATTCTTTAATAAAGCACTACGTCGATAATAATGAAAAGAGATTTTAAATCTCCTAACAAATACTTTAAAAAAAATTGTAGCCTTTGGAAGTGTTCCACATAGAATTTCCTTCTATGTAAGTTCTTCTAGGTATAGATGCTTAAGATTTAAGTCTTTAGGTCGTAGTTTTCTTTCATTTTAGTCTTAATTTTTAGTCTAACTTAATTAAATTTTAATATTTGAATTTAGATTTTCTTAATTAGATCTAGTTTAAAATTTATTTAATAATTAAATCTTATATTTCACTTAAATCTGAATTAGTAATTAATTAACTTTAAATAATTTATTTAGTTTGTTGATTAAGTTTTAATTAAAATTTTATTAGAATAATTTGAAAAATAATTTAGATCTGATTTAATTTTAATTTATTTGATTAAATTTGAATTATTTTTTATTTTTTAAATTTGAATTAATTTAGATTTTCTAGCATGTGTTTATATTGGATTTTTTATATTTTTAACAACACAATTAGTTTTTTTAATAGTTCTATTAACCCGGCATTTAAAATTTTATAGACAACACAACCCCTTTTAACTATTAATTTTGGATGTTACGAGAATGTTATAATTTTTACAACGTATAATCAATTTTCGAGCTCGACTATGACTCTAATTCAAACGTAAGCCACTTTTACAAGATTTCGATCATACCCAACCCAAAATTAGGGGTGTATTCAGTTCGATTCGGGTTTTTATCAAAATGTAAATCAAACCGCAGTCTGCGATTTTTTAAAAAGATAACAGAAATTGAATGGTATAAAAACTGTAAAAATAAAAACCGAATTTTACGGTTCGGTTTGGTTAAAACCCACGATGTTAACGGTTTTTTATTTCAAAAAAAATAAGCTAAACAAATAAAATATTTATTAGATCCTTCAATATCAATTTATTTTATCATTAAGACCATGAAAACACGTCTTGAGTCCTTGAGAAATCTAAAATTTTAAATAAAAATTAAAAAAATGGCAATGATTACAAAACAAATAGTATATCTAAAAAATAAATCATAAAAAATATTTATTTAATTAATATACACTCGAAGATTTTATATCACTACCTAAACATATATATCTAGCTTAACATATTCTTTGATTATAGACAAATTCAAATATTCTATGTTATAAAATAATCATAAAAAGTAAATATTATAAAAACATATTTGAATTTGAAACACGATATTTAATTAATTTAATATTATAAAATCATATCTAAATATTTCAATAGACCAATTTAGAAAATAAATTCGAATATTTCAAGAGACTATCTTTAAAACATATTTGGTAAGGGTCACAATGTTTTTTTCTTTAATTCAAGTTGATATGGAATAAACAGATTTCATATGGAAATCAAAATCCAAACCGAATTGTAAAATTTAAATTTTAAACCGAACCGAAATGTATAAACCCGAACCAAACTACATAGCTCGGTTCAAATCGTTTTTTCGATTTTCTCGTTGCTCACCCTTGACCAAAACCAACGATGACAACTCCCAAACAATGATGAGCCTATAAAAGCTCAATCAATTTCGGCCAGGACGAAACACATCGACATGGACATTAGATTACAGATATCCAAAACATTAAATCTTGATTTTGGAAACTTTTTTCAGAAATAAAACAGCCAAGATGGCAACAAATTTCTTACCATAATAGAAAACGGCAACAGCAGAAATTTAGAGATTTCAGTCTCAGATACACCACATACACATGAGAGACCCTGGATTCACTATAATATCAGAGTGCTCCTGTACTTGCTTAGAAAAATAAAAGGGGTATCAGAATTGGAATACAAGGCAAAATGATTCAGAACCGAGCACCCAGTATTACCATAAAGCATGTTAAACAAATTTTGTAAGAAAAGATATACATACATATAAATAGAGATTTATTGCTGTCACATGTGATTAGATGTTAACTGAATAATTGATAATATGACATGAATCGTTTACTACTATGCCAATGACTTTGTTAAATTAAATGAACTATGGAGATCATCTACATATGCTATATGGTGATAGACTAATTCCCAAATGTAGACATATCACCATAGGATGATTAGCCAGCACCCATTGCAGTGCAAGTGGTCAGCAAATCTCTAGCCTTGCAGTTATTTGTGAATTTCGTAATGCACTAGAGTTCATCGGATCGACATCAGCGTGCGGACTTTCTTTTGCCTTTCTGCTTTCTTGGCACTGGGGGTCCTCTTCAATTTCTGCAGTTCCTCCATTACCACCTTCCCTACAGTTTCAATGGAGTTCAAGAGTTCCTTTTGGGGCGTAAGAAACTCTGATTCCTCCACATTCATATTCGTGACACCAATCAATATTTTCGACACTTTACGGACTGATTGAGGGCAATGCTTCTTCAATCTGGCAGATGAATCTGGAGTTGAGAAATCGTGTTCGAGTTGAGCACCGGATGATACATTAGAATTAAGACTGCCTTCGTCCTCCGGTATTATTGGGCTCTCAATTGTTAGGTCATCGCTTCCTCCTATACGAGCTCTCCTCCTTTCAGTGGCCTGGTTCAATCCTCATGAAATTCAATTGCCATATGATAAAGATGATTTTAATTAATAATAAAGAGAAACAAAAAAGGGGGCTATAATGGAAATGAAGAAAAGGTGACCCAGAATAGTCACATTGTCCTAAAACATGATAGTATTGGAAAAAAATGAACAATTATGTTAGAATTAAATGGGAAGAAAGCCCAAACCGTGAAAGTAATCAGCAATTGAATGGTCATTATTTCAAGATTCTCTCATCCGCAAAACCAAAGATTTTTCTCTTGAAATGAACATAAAACTAGCAAAGAAATTGATAAGTAAAAGTGAGTATTACCCTCAGAACAGCAGTAATATCATTGAGAGGAGTTCTTGGGTACCAGGACGGTAACACATTGCGCGTCCCTCGGCCGCTCCCACGGCCTATCAGAGGACTATTCTCCCTTCCCATGACCGGAGATTGATAGAGAGTCCGCCCATGTCTAATACCGGATCTCGGGATGCCAAAACTGTTGTCCCTGCGGCGCCCACCAGCGTACGGTGTAGGCGTAACAATACCAACACCCATCGGCCTACGTTGTCGAACAGGGGAGACTAACAACGCTAGTGCTTCATCTGAGAAGATGGATAAAGTCCCAGAACGTCTCCGAGCGAAGACTTGAGCTAGATCAACTGTTCTCGTCAGTCTATCTCTTGACTCCAACATTGTTTATGGATTTCAACTGTGAAAGAAGAGAGATTTGAGGGGAAAGGGGTTACCTTGGAAGAAACGGGGAATTTCTTGATATGGTTTTACAGTGCTGAAGGATCTCCTACAAATAATGGTGAACCCCAAGAGGGGGAAAGAAAGCTTTGGCGTCTTGAATTGAAAAGAACTTTTTACAAAATTTTCAAATTTAAAATTGGGCGGTATCATAGATGAGCAGGGAAAGGACGGTGGTTTAAGGAAAATTTTGGCACGTGCAAACTGCAAAGAGCAATATAATAGGTAAATTAACTAGAGACTACTCAATTATGAGTATTTTTAAATCTTAGTCACTATACTTTAAAACGTTATAATTTCATCATTTATTAGTCGAGAAATTTGCAATTAATTGTGACTGATATTTTTCTTTTGTTAAATCACACACAAGAAATCAATCAATTATGAGTTAGACTAAGTTTTGTTCATTCAATTTTGAAGTTTATATTCAATCACTTAATATTCGATTTTAATTTTCTTTAATTTTCTTTAATTTCTTACAAGTTGCTGCAAGATCAATTCTTCATTGTATTGGTATTCTTTGAAAATTTTATTTTTCGTTTATACATTTTATGAATCTACAGAGAAAAATACAAATATTTTTGTTTAAATTGTTGCATTATCATTTATCTTAACTATTTGACCTTTTCACGATGAATATCTTCATTTAAAGTTTCATTACAAATGAAATGAATTTAGAAATTAACCATGCACGGTTAAAAAATCATCAACAACATATAGATTATTTATTGGAGTATTAACTTACAAGTCATGCATCACACTCGAACTTCGACTAAACAGACACCTAATTTTGTGTCATATAATTCTTTATTAAGTCTTCTTATCTTTATCACTATTATTTGTTTACAGATTTTTTTATTTTTAATTTTTGTTTAGATTTTATTTTTATTATAGAATTGCTCCTAATTTTAAAATTTTACATAAATTAGTTTGTTACTTGTGTATAAATATCAACTATGTTAATTCAATAAAATGCAAGACATTTTCTACGTAAATAATCTACACTTTCACTAATAATAATAATATAAAATTTTATGCCTCTAATATTTATAAAGTTATAAAATTTATTTATATATTGTAACATCCCAAAAATCGGGATAGTAAGGTGATTTGAATAAACCGTAAATAAAACCGAATCACATGATTATTGAGTTAAGAAAGGGATCAAATTAAATGAGAAAAAGGAAATCAACATTGCATGATAAATAAAGAATTCCATAGACTAACCCTTGTGATAAACCAACTTTGGATATGTCATTAAGGGCAAAGGGGTCATTTCGCACCCTTTTATTGATCAAACAAAATGGCCAAAAATCTCTCCTTCCTTCTTCCATTTTCACGAGACAAGCATAAGAAAAGGGGAGAGAAAACTTTGTCATCTTCTTGCTTCATCTCCATAGTTGAAAGAAGAAAGATCTTCAAGCCTTGCATGGTTATGCTATTGGTTTGGGAACCCACATCTGTCCAGCTTGGTAAGTTTTTCTCCCTTAACCGAAATTTAGGGTTTGAACATTTGGGGTTTTTGATGTTGTATGATGCATTGTGTTAGATTATGGTGATTGGAAGCCTAAATTAAGGATAATAATTGTTGGGTTATGAAGCCATGAAGCATGAACACAAAATTAGGAGTTTTGGAACTAGATTTTGTAAATGCTATATGTAAGTGTTAAACGATTCGAATAATGACGGAAAAGGGAGTCGTTGATGTTAATTGGTTAATTGAAGATGCTGGAAAACTCAGGAGAGTAGTTCGGATTAAGTTCGGACACTTAGAATAGAAGTTAGCCGAAAATAGCCTAGAAATGCTATTTCGGGTAGCTATCTTCGAGAATTTCCCTAGGTCGGGATTTAAGAAATTTAGAGCTGAAATTTTAGACTATGATACTCATGTATACCTAGTTTAATTTAAAATTTACGGGACCTTAATCCGAGTCCGGTAGAGAAAGATATAAGCTATTCCGTGAGGCTACCCGAACAGTCCCGGAGATCCGACCAGATCTGTTTCGAATGGAATCTGGAGCTGATCGATTAGGAATTAAAATGTGAGGTTAATTTTACCTTGTATAGGATTCTTCTAGCTTTCCAACGAGGTATAATGGACTAAATTCGGACATCGGAGCTAGGAGATACGATCGTTTCGCTAAAGGGTAGCAAAAATTGTTCGTAAAGAACAAATGTACATGTTTGTATTTGTTAGGCTTAAGAATATTTGAAATGGAAAATTGAAAATGTATTTATACATAGCTGTTATATGTGAATTATTAGATACCCCGAGAGAAGAAATTAATGAGGATCAAGAGAGGATCGAAGCAACAAGAAAGCGAGGCAAAGGGGTTGCGATCTACAACCCGTGATAGCTCAGAGAATTTGTGAGTGTAGCAAACCTTAGGGTTAGGACCTAGGGTCCTAACCAACTTTGATTATTTGATTTGCTTTGTAATATAACCGGACTAAATAAATATTTGACAATACGGGAAGGAGGATTAAATGATAATGACTTGTTTGACACTATGTTTGAGTACTATGTGATAAACTAGTTTAGAATATTTGCATAGCTCGGAAATGCCGAGGTAAGTAACGGAACGCGGCTAAGGATGCCAGGTACGTGAATCATGCATGAGGTATGTCCATGATATCATGATATGTATATGCTTTTGATATGTTAGCATGGCCTATGCTTTTGGATTTGGTAACATGGTGATATGTATATGCTTTTGATATGTTAGCATGGCCTATGCTTTTGGGTTTTGGTAACATGATGCCTATGTATGCTTGATATGTTAGCATGACACATATGCTTTTGAATTTGGTAGCATGACATATATGCTTTTGAACTTGGTAGCATGACTTAATGCTTTTAATAATGCCATGTTATGTACATCATCTGTAATAAGCAACTTGAATAAGTAAAATGGAAGATTAATTGAATGAGAAACTCCGATTGAGCCTTGGGTTATAGTTGGTCATAGGTAGTACGGCATGCCTAGAGTCTGAGCTCATTTGTTAGTACTTCGGTACTTCTGATCAGTATTTCGGTACTTCTGTTGGTACTATGGGTACCTTTGTTGGTGGTTAGTCACCATTTTTAGATACCATGGGTATCTTTTGTTAGTGTCCTAGTGGCACTTTTGTCAGTACCTTATGGTACTTCTGTTGACTCGCTTACCTAGTCTAACTATACCAAGGCAACGTTTGAAACTAATTCGAAAGACTAAAATTAATATAATTGCCATAGAGCATTTGAAATATAATTGTTAATAAGCATTTGACATGTACTTGCCATAGGACATTTGATATGATTTGAACTTGAACATTTGACATGTACTTGCCATAGGGCATTTGTTATGATTTGAACTTAAGCATTGGATATGATTTTGCCATAGGGTACTTGAATATGACTTGCCATTGTACATTAAGCATGTTGTGTGATGTACTAATTGCCATATGTAATTGATTTGTTGCTCATTTGAAGTATATTATTTATTTTAATTCATGTCTAAATTGGTTAGACTTAGGCTACCTCACTAAGTACTTATTACTTACACTCTTTGTTTCCTCCTTCCTAAACAACAGGTTCACGAGTTAAAGCGATAGACCAAGCTTGATCCGGAGCAAGGACACGCAAAGCAAGTTAAAGTATGGTATTTTGATAACTTTTGTAACTCCTAACGTTTGGTGGCTTAGTGATCATGCTAGACTAGTATATGCATTTTGTTAGCTAGCTCATGATTTGTGTATATATTTATATGATCATTTGAGCTTTTGGGGTTGTAAGCCATAAGGCATAATGTACACGGTAGGCTAGCTTTGTATGTTTTAGGTACTTGGCTTGGAAGCATGCATTTGGTTTATGGTTGACTTATCTTAGTGTCTAGGACATGTGAACTTAGGACACTAACATGGTTGCACAAGTAGCCATAGAAAAGGATAAGGCAAGATGTTTGTCCTAAGTAAGGGATGAATCGAATATTGAAATGCATGATGAATTGGCTAAAATGAACAAGTTAGAGAATTGTTATATGATGCTTAGGCATGTCTAATGACCCTTAAGGCTTAGGGTTGGGTTGAGTTTATCTAGATAGCCTTTTGGAAGTGTCTAAGTGTTTGAAAAGCATGAATTTGTCAAATCCGAGCAGGGGTATCGATACCACTAGCTTGGGTATCGATACCACCTTTGGCAGAAACTTTTAGTTCTGAAGCTTGTATCGATACCTGTTTCGATACTGGAGCTTCCAGTAACCTTTTTGTATCGATACCCGTTTCGATACTGGAGCTTTCAGTAACCTTTTTGTATTGATACCCGTTTCGATACTGGAGCTTCCAGTAACCTTTTTGTATCGATACCCGTTTCAATACTGGAGCTTCTAATAACCTTTTTGTATCGATACCCGTTTCGATACTGGAGTCTCCAGAAACTTTTTAGCATCGATACAAGTATCGAAGCAGGCTACCCAGCCTTGGTCAACGAGTCAACACCAAGGACCGGTATCGATACCTGGTTTGATACTCTTGTAGAGATAGCAACTTTAGGGGTATCGATACCTCCTTACTACTTGGGTTCAAATTTAATAATGGAATCTGCTTAATTATTAAGACATAATTAATGGTGGTTAAATGAATATAAATTGATATAGAAGCTTAGATCAAGTCAAATGAGGCTACAATTAAATAATGAATGGTATCTGAGACTCGAATTGGAAAATTGTTTAAGTATCAAAAAAGTTTTAAATTTGTCTCGAATTTGTATAAGTAATACAAGGACTTGGTCCGTAAAATAAGTAAGTATTAATAGAGATTAACTCACAATGTTACTTAAATAAATAATTTGTTTGAATTTGAATGCACTATTCAAGTTTGTATGTCCGGTCGATGCCCCCGTCTCCTAACCCGGGGCGAAGGTGTCACATATATCTTGTACAACGTAATTAACTCAGTAACTAAAAGTTAGTCAAGTGACAAAATATAAACTAACTACTATTATTAAGTCCAACAGTCCTCCTTAAGGTGATGACTTAAATATATCTATGACTTTCAATTTTTCAAGTAAAAATTCATGTCGTTGAATCTCCAAGACTTTAATAAAGACATATATCAATTAATTAGTTACAGTTATGTACTTTGCATCAAATTTGCTTGTAACTTTTTTCGCTTGAAATGATAATTTATTTCAATATGTTTAATCCTCCCATAAAAATTGAATTTATTGCTATTTAAATTACAGATGTACTATCACTAAATACTCTGACTGATTCTATATTTTTAATTCTCAATTCATTCAGAATTTTTATTAGTAAGACAATTCATATCACTGTTACATTCATGTTCTAATATTCTACTTTTATTGAAGATCTTGTTATAGTATTTTATTTTTGAACTTTTCAAGATACTAAATATTCTTTTAGTTTAATAAAATTATATAACAGATTTTTATTCAAACTGAATCACAATAGGTCATCAATTAAATATTTTTTGTTAATGTAAAAAAATATCATGTCTAAAGTCTTTTTTATATTCCTTATTTTTTTTAAAGTTACTTTAAGATACAACTCCTTTTGATTATTGCATAAATTAACTGAGGTGTTACATGATAAAAATTATATCTAGCCTAGTATGATTAGATATAATAATTTATCAAATAATCTTTGATAAACAATTTTACCCTTCATCAAAATATCACTAAAATCTTATTGTATGTCTTCATCAAACTTTACAGTAATAAGTTTCATATTCTATTCTAATGGTGTAAATATAGACTTTGAACCTCTTAATTTTGACCCTAGAATAAATTTTATTTTATATTTTTTATTAATAATAATTTTTTCTTTGATATTAATACTTCAAAATTATAAAAAATACTTCAAATCGTTGATATCCTTCATTTTAAAATTACTATTAAGAATTTTTTAATTATGTTATCAACACCTCATCCTTTTTTATAGGTCATTCACATATATCAATATTATTGTCAAGCTATCTTTTTTTTTCCTTGTGAATATGCAATTATTAAATTCAATATATTAGAATCTAACAGTTAAGAAAGTTTCAATTATTTTTAAATTTTATTATCGAAAAGTCTATTTTAAATCATATGTAGATTTTTGTAACCTACATACAATATTCTCCCCACGATTATAGAATCCTTGAAAAAAATTTTATGTAAACTTTCTCAATCAAATCACCTTAAAGAAAGGCATTAAAAACATGAATATGATAAAATGGACAGACAAAAACAATAACAAATACAAGAATAAGTTGGATAATAACTAATTTGACGATAAAGGTAAAAGTTTTAGTATATAAAGTCCCTACATTTGATTATAACCCTTGTTCACAAGACGTGCTTGGTATCTTTCAACAAAACTATCAAAATTATACTTAATCTTAAAAATTTATTTACAAACAATGAGAGTCTTATCAGATAACAGATGCACAAGAGACCAGGTACGATAGTTTTTCAAAACTTAAATCTTTTTTTATATAGCCTTAATTGATACAAGATTTATGGTGACTTGAGAATTATTTTGGGCTCAGTAATAATGCTAAAGAAGACTAGAAAATAATTTGTATGTTAAGAAAAATGAAAATAACCAAAATAATTAAAATTTAGGATGCTCAATAGAAGATGAAAATACTGTTAAGAACACTCAAAATCATTCAACCATTGTAGAGGCTTAAAAACTTGAGTATATTTTTAGGTTTTAAGGACGACACTTACACAATAATTACAAAATTATCAGATTAAATATCAGGAGAAATAGAAATCAAAAAATAGAAAGAAACTACTCAATAGAAGAAAATAAATTTAAAAGTAGATTTACAAAGAAGACAAATTGCAAAGAATCGAAAGAAAAAACTTTTAAAGAACTAAGAGATAGACTAAAAAAAGATAACTTGATAACATGAAAAAGAAGATAAAAACTCATCATTAGTCATATTAGTTGAAGAAAGGTAGATATAAGAACATTGATGTGAAGAAAATTAAAAGGAAATATGGATTCACAAAACATAAAATTTGTATGAATAAAAAAGATTTTGGTATTTAAATTAAATAAAACGTACCATTTTTTAGTAGAAGAGTACCCTATAAAAATAAAAGGATAACCTTTCGAGAGAATTTATAATACCCTCAACCTAAATGTCACATTTGGGTTTAAGACCAAAATAAAAAATTTTCAAACTAGATTAGTCCAATATGTAATTCGTAAAATATTTAAAGTCAATAATTAATATAAATAAATAACTATTACAAAAGAGCTATAATAAAATTAAAATATTTAAATATTAATTTTGATTAATACAATTTTAAAAATATGAATTTATAGACTTTATCATGTAGGGTCTTATGAATACATAGCCTATTAAAAATAAGTATCGTACTCTAAAACCATTATATGTTGCAATATCGTACTTATAACGCTCTTTACACCCACAATCCCACGATTAAACTACGCACAAAAACAACAATTTTAAGCGTTAGAACTTACAAAGATCTATGGTACACATTTACTTTATTATAATTCGTGCTAATCATAAAGATAAGCATGTAAGTTAGTACGTGCAATAGAGATATATAAATAATCATACAAGGCTACCACTATTAACCTAATCATGTGCTAACATAATAGCAATTATCAATCATGGAACAAAAGGTCCAACCATACCCTAAATCTAATCAAATCATCTAGATGGAAACATATAACAATATTACAACAACTCTGGAGTGATATCGGGTCACAAAGCAATAGTACATGCACTTTGGGTGAGGTCGGATCATATAGCATTAGAATATACAACTTGGATGAGTTCAATCATATAGTATCAAAACATACACCTTTGCTCGGGATCATCCCTTGAACATTTATACTCTAGGTGAGATTGCGTCACCTAGAATCATAACATACACCCTGGATGAGATTGAGTCACATAACATCAAAATATACATCCATAATTAAAATTTTTCTCGAGTATCTTCTAACAGGACTCGAATCATATAATATTGGAAGCCTTCATTTTGTATCTCTAACCATGATGTTACAACACTATTTCACTAGGTATTTGGATCCCACCAATCAAGTGCTCACATGAAACAACATATCAATGCATAACCAAAGCAATGTTTTTCTTTGCATACAAACAATACGATTCTAGGAATTTCTTATTATTAGCGATCGTTAATACATCGTTCATTTCACATCCCCTAGTTGATATCTTTATTAATCCATATTATCATATTTATTAAGATTTAATTCGATTATTAATATTCACATTAATTTTCATCATTAATTTGTATTTATAATTTATTCAGTTTAGAGGTACCTATACTAGAACACGAGTATCAATATAGTACCCGAATCATATATCGGTATAGCTAAAGCTTATACTAACACCATATTCACGGGTTCACACAAAACCTCTAATCATGATATTTATTATCCTTTAATATATTCATATACCTTATGAAATTCATTTAAGTACGTGGCTAACATAATAAATTTCTTAATACTAATTAATAAATTTATATTTAATAAATTAATTATTTATCAATATTATCTCTTAATCTTAGTTTTAGCCAAATATATTTATTATTCAAGATAGCTTACAAGTTATCATTATCTATCAAACAATCAACTAAATCATCTAACATACATATAATATTTATGACCATGCCAAACGACCCTACACGATTTTTAAATAAATCTATATGAGTATTAATATACATCATCATGTATCTCATATTATCGGTCTTTAACATACTTTTTAATCATCTCTTAATTTCCAGTAGCTAACATAAAAGAAATTATACTAATGATGCTCAAGCATTTCAAAGTTTGAGGTATACTAAACTCAAACGTATATCACTAAAATTTTCATTCAAGCTTTCCAAATAATCTACATGATCGAATTTCTAAACCCGAACAATCTTTGTATAAAGATAAATAGGATAATAAATTAATTTTATATATCTTCTATATTATTCACAAGGTTAAGTGTAAAAACTACCTTATCGAGTATGAATTTGGCAAATCACACTACACTAATGGATCCAAACCATAAAAAAACTAGGTAGAGTTATATGAAAAAAATTCAACATACAATCAACTTTGATCAATGGCCTGATCGTGCTAGTCGATCTAGTACAACACAATGCAGTGTGGCACTAATACACCTACAAGCTATGATCTGGTGTAACTAATCTTATATAAAATTGGATTTAGGATATTATTTGACATGGTGCACCAAATTCGATTGCACTAGCCTAGGCTTGCACACGCTCACCCTCATCGGTGGAGTGTGTAGACGAGTGGAAGGCCCTTTGATGACCGAACGATGGTGTTGAGCTTTAATCTTATTATTTTTTCAGTCATTGGTTCTAATGGTGGCTTTCATTTAAAAAGTGATGGACGGGACATGTTGTATTAGCTTCCCAAAATTTTATTTCTCTTTACTCTAAGGAACGAAAAACGGATGATAACACAATGACCACCGTTAGACTCGTCTCGTCAAAACCTTTCTAATGCTACCAATGGTGTCAAGTACGTACAATAGATTAATGATTAAGATGTGTTAAAAGCTCTCCTTTATCACTTTCTATTTCTCTCTCCATCAAATCATCTAACCCCACTTTTTTCTCTTTCTTTTATTTTCTCCCATATATATCTATTTAAAATTTAAAATTTATCTTTTTTTTTTAAAATAAATTATATTTTTTATCTATATTAATTCATACTTTAAGCCCAACTTAAGCCTCATTCAAATAGCCCTATGCTCATTTAATGTCCCAAACTGTATGCCCATAACTTGCGCTCAAAGATAGATCCACTAGCCCAAATTTAGTTCGTTATAACTCTTCCTACCTTAAAAAAAATTTATGCTCAAAATTTATATAGGTAAACCAGATAAGATTCTAAACTTTCATAATCTTCGAACACTCTCAAACATATCCCGTTATGCTACTCTAACCTTTTATAACATTTATCAAATGTAATCATCATCTTCTAACGATATTGACATAACTTGTCTAATTCTTTCTTTTAAAAAGAATTCTTCCTCGCTCGACAATATATAGATGAGAAACCAAATTCAATGTTACCTTGACAAAAATATCATACAAATACATCATCAAAGAATCTAACTTACGCAGTAAAACCTAAAAGATTATTACACACCAAATCCTTCCATAATAATACATGATTTAAAAGAACATGTTAATAAACAATTGCTATTTGAAAGAGACTCTAACTCTAACATCATTCCTTATCTCAAATATTATTTACCTGATACAAGACTTATGAAAATGAACAACATCTCAACTCAATTAAAGTATTTACCTTATTTCGGCATGGTAAACTAATGTAATTCTCACCAATTCAGTTTCTGCAAGGTTTTTACAATTTGAACCATATCGCATCTAAGAAACACTCCTTTATATTAAACTTAAATCTATCATCGTAATAAATCTCACCAATTGATAAGTTTTCATCATTAACCTAAAAAATCTTATGCCTAAAAGATACTATGTACGCATCGCAACGTCATACAATCTATATCACGAAAAATCTTAGTAAACTTCTTATCTACATCTCACCTTTGCCAAAAATAACATTCATACCCGTCAAAAATTACTCAACATTATTTTAACAAAATTGTGCACTTACAAACTAATGAAGGCTATGGAGTCATATTAATTCCACCTTTGTCAGATTGTAACATTTTAGGTTGTAAAACCCGCAGGGACTGAGTCGACTTCACTACTTCTTATGACTGCACTAAGAAAATTAAAAACACAAGTAAATTGAATAGTTTGAATTATAACTAAGATAACTATAAAAACATAAAATTAAATAACGAAATAATAAGATGAGAGAAGAGAGGCTAAATTGAGTGCCTAGTAGAGAAGAATCCAGTTATGTTAAGTATCCACTTATTAATGCAATGGGTTGAATTGTCGGCTCAGCGGATCAAACAAAGGGTCGCTGCAGCTGCCTAGGCAAGGTTATGCCTTGTCAATAATTCAACATTTCATAGTTCGACAGAGCATCCTTGTATGTCTTCTTCCTTATCCCTAAGCGAAGAAAATTGTTGGAACCCACGTCTTGATGATACCTCCCGGCTCGAATCGAGGGCGGACAACAACCAAACACATGCTTCTTGTTAGTCGCTAAAATCCTTGGCGGTTGATATCTCAACTGGATTAGCCAATACCCATGAGCAAAGATCGTATTCTCTTATTTCGTGAACCTATATCTCCCGATGCTAGGCAAATAGGTTTTTCTCGCATACTTATCTTTCGAGCTCATATGCAAGAAGAGTAATTACCAAGAGAGAATAAACTATAAAATAAATTTTGCATTAATAAATATCAATCATAACATAACCTTCTTCCCCAACTACTCCACAAACAATTTAAACCTCCGAAAGATTTAGAACATGATGTAGTTGGCAGCTAAAGGTATATAAAAGTGAGAATCCGTCTCGACTCCACAGTAAACCTAAACCTAATAAGTGCTTTATATAGGCCAAGTCCTAAGTTGATCTTTCCATGCAAGGAAAGAATTCTAAAAGGGAAACAAATCTAATTCCTAATTAAACTGTATTTATTTAATTTTATTTCCTAAAATATTTCTTCTTTCTCGCGGTTGGTTTTGATATGGGCTTGACCTCCTAACTAGACTCCTTCTTTCTCTTGCTCTTTATCCATTAAGATCGGTATCTTTTCCTCTTTCTATCGAGCACCACTTGTTATCTTTTACGCTGCTGCCACGGCCTCTAAAGTACTGTCGTGGCGGGTGCTTCGTCTATAATTCAACATCTATTTTCTCCTTTGGCCATCTCTGTGATATAGTTTCCTATCTAAGAGAGAAAACTATCAAACGTATATGTTTTATGTCAAATAATAGATAAATTCATAAAATTGGTGTTTGGATACTGAAATATGAAAAATAATTAGAAATATCCATTATCGCCTTTAAATTTGTCTTTATTAGCAATAAACGAGTGGGAAAATGATATGAAAAATGAGGACTTTTGAGTACTCGTCACACCCCAAACTTGAACTATTGCTTATCCTCAAGCAATGCAAAGAATAATTTTTAAGTCTGGAATTTTAAAGTAATATACCGTCCTGCCTGTCGCGGCGGAATTCTTTTATTGACTCAGCCTCTTCTAGGTTCTAGGCGTTCCTCGGAATTGGACTATAAGTCTTAGTGTGTGTGTGCGTAGCTATATCAAGGCTGATTTTCTAAGTTCTAATCATTTTTCTAGCTCAAGACTTCCGATTAATATTTTTCTTGATTTTTTTCTTTCTTTCTCCCTAAATTGATGTATAAATATATACTGCTATATACTTATATTGCTTGAGCCAATATTTGGGCACCTCAATTACTTAGCTATTTCTTACTAGAGCCAATTTCGGGCACCTCTAGTAAGTGGGAGAAAAACTAAGTCCTAAAGCCAGTCATGGGCACCTCTATGGACTAACTAGAGCCAGTGATAGACACCTCTAGTTTAAAATCTAAGCCTAAGTCCTTATTGCTTTTCAAAGAAAAGAACTTTTAAAATCAACTAAGACTAGTAGTGTTTATATGATTTTAGGCTCAAAGTCTAATCCTAAGTACTAAGCCTAATAGACCTTTCTGAATTCAAGTCTGGTGAATGATATGAACTACAGCGGTGGCTGGAGAATATATTGTTGCTGAGGCAGTTTCAATAAAATTCAACAGTCTTAAAAAAATCTGATGACTTCCATACATTTGGAAGATAATTACATGTTATAAAATTAGACAAATACTCCCCTAGACTCGAGAGATGCATTGTCCTAAATGCATGGTTAAGTAACAGAGAAAAGAAAAAAGATAACCGAAAATTAAAGGAAAATAAAAGAAAAGAAAGAGAACTACCGCCCTTAAAATTTTGCGGATCCGAAAGAATCTTCGGAGTCACTATCGATGAGAAGCTTGCGACGAGTTTTGGGAGGTTACTCGGCGGTCGGTTTTGGCGGTGTAACCCCCTTAGCCCGACCTAGACAAAACCGACTCAAAAGGGTTACACGGGAAATATCAAACCAAACCCGCGGAGGCCCAATTTTATAAACAACCCTGAAAATCGTTACTTTTTTTTTATCTAAATGCACAATTAAGTTTCTTCTTGTATCGATTTCATGCAAAACAATAACGAAGCAATCCAATCATAATTAAGCACTGATTAAACATATGAGCATATTAAGGACTAAAACGTAAATATTTTAAATTCTAGTGGCAAGGTAGAAATTCGTTCCATCAAAGTTCAATTTAACATGCAAATAACACCCGTGATAAAATTCAATCCAAACGGAGTATTCTAACATCATCAATTACATGCTTTGCTAATTTAGGGACCAAATGTAAATCTTTCAAATTCTAAGGACTTCGTCCAAATTAAGTCAATCATCTTGAAATTAATTCAAATTTATGCAACCATGTGAAATTTTAGCTCAAAATAACATTTGTAGTTACCCTAATTGAACAAAGAAAGATATACTAGAGTAAAATGCAATTTCCAACAACTATCAATTCCTAGCAGCCAAAGATTTCGAAACCTTCAATAAAGATTTCGAAAATTTATGTAAAAGGTTTCAAAACTTCCCTTAAAGTTTCAAAATTTTTCGCGTCCAGTAAGGTTCTAGAGTTGAATTTGCCCGCAAGGTTTCAAAACCTTCCGTATGGTTTCGAAACTATTTGACAAAGGTTTCGAAACCTTAGGGAGGTTTTGAAACTTTTGTGCCCAGAATCTAAAATCAGTCATTTTAAGTGAATTCGACCAACTCATGACACAATCATTGATCACCATCAACTATATGCAAAAATTCCTAAACATTTAGAGCAATTTATATAATCATCTTAGACCACGTAACAACTAGAGGCATGCTTCCTAACATTACTCAATTCTAATAACTACTCAAGATCAAACATGCATCAAGCATACTAATCAACATAACAATCCACCAAATCAACAAGAAAACATGTTCATAGGTTGTTTATACAATTCCATTGCTAATTCAACACACACTCTAAAAGAAAAGGGTTTTACACATTGCAAAGTCTTAGCAATTTTTGCTAAATCATATCAAAATGAATAAGGTTT
The DNA here is from genome assembly GCA_035048815.1 of Abelmoschus esculentus. Classification (NCBI taxonomy): domain Eukaryota; kingdom Viridiplantae; phylum Streptophyta; class Magnoliopsida; order Malvales; family Malvaceae; genus Abelmoschus; species Abelmoschus esculentus. The sequence goes on from JAUCBN010000026.1 coordinate 11,041,278, forward strand.
CTCCCCTTGAACTCCTTGCTCCAAATGTTGTCCGAAAAGCCTTTATTTCTCCGCAAGGATGAAAAGAGAGCTTAATCAAAACATGCTTAGTGAGGTAGCTCTAAACACAAGTCATCAATGCAACATTTAAAACCAATTTAAAACCATAGCTTGCACTTTTCATGCTAAACCAAAGTATGCTTGATCAAATCATGCTCATCTATATAACCAAATCATTTCATGTATCATGCATATTGGCATTCTAGTGATAACATGTTGTGAACCTTAAGCTCACCGAATACTCAGGTTCCTTATCATAATTAGAAACACTTGGTCTCAACATGCATCGGTTGGACACATAGTTACCCTTGTATACATGTTACCCCCACTACGCACGGTCGGACACAAAGTTACCATTGTTTACGTATGGGTCAACTATATGCACGGTCGGACACAAAGTCACCCTTGTTTACGTATAGACAACATCATTATTCTCATAATCTTTATAGTGCACTTTATCCTAATGACATGTCATTTGTATTCGTAACTATAGTTAGTGTCACTAAGCCAATATCATTCCAATCATACATGTTAACTTGCTGCTCACAATGCATTCATAATATGTTCATCAAGTGAACCAAAATCATGCTCAACGGCTTAATCAAACGTAAGGCAAATAACCACATGTTGCTCCAATTTGTTTTCATGCTTTCAAGAGCCATGAATTTCATTCAAAACCATGCATTTACAGCAACTAACACATACACACATCATGTCAAAAATCTCAATTATGCTTTTATAAATCTCTATGAAACCTTTTCCAAAATACCAATGCAAAATTGTCAGACTTAGGAAATGTTTCCGAAACCATGAAAATCAATTAATCTTGAATTATGGAAAGCTTTTACACTATTCCATAACCCCCCAAACAAAACAAAACGATTGCGAAATGCTTTTAATCGAAATCCATTCACCGACAAGCGCAACAAGCTTTCGTCGATGCTCCAACGACAATGCCAACGCACCAGACACTTAAGAGATTTCTTGCACTTATTCTACATCATCAAAATAGAGCATATAGACATCAAAATATGCTCAACACAGCAGCAACATTAAACCTCCATCATCTCTACCGAAAATAAGCCGAAAAGACCAAAAACTAAGTCGAAAACATCCAAAACAACACCAACCCCTAATCTAATAAATCTAACATCTAAACCTCCTCAATTATGAACTAAAAATACCTTCAAACCATCCTTATACCTCCAGCAAAAATAGAACATCAAAAACAACCCATGAAACCATCCGAAAACTACTTCTAACAATATCGATTCAATTATTCTGGGATTAAAACTATGTGTTATCAATACAAGACTCAGTTAATCATCAATAATTTCATAGAAAATCATCCTAATTATAGTCTTGAACAAGACCTAACCTATTTTCTTGAAATTTCCATAAAAACTCTAAAATCTTGAATTAAAACACAAAATCAAGTTTAGATTATTAATTTATGAGCCAAATGCTTGGGAAAATCAAATAAAGAACCTTAGAAATGAAAAGAAATCATTCTTCTCTTGAATTTTCTTGAAATTGGATGATGATTTTGCAAAACAAATTATGAGGTTTTGTAGAGAATGAAATGCTGAATTAAATGAGAGAAATATTGAAGAAAATGGAGAAGAATTCAGGAATTGACTTGAGAAATCAAGGAGAAAAAATGGAGAGAAAATGATGAGAAAATTTTAATGAAAAGGAAAAATGGAATTAACCACCAATTAAAACCAATTTTGTTGAATAATCTCTATTAAAAACAATTTGGGTTAATGACCCTCTAAGGATTCTAAGCTTTGGCTCACTTTTCAATTTAGTAACTAAAAATCCAATTTTTCCAAAAATTACAATTTTACCCCTAAACTTTCCAAAATTTATAATTTAGTCATTAATATGATAATTAAGCTTAATTAAATCAAATTAAAACTCATTTATTATTCCCTTAACTTTAAAACACCATTTTAACATTTTTAAAAGTTTTCCACAAATTTATTATTTATCTGATTAAAATATTATTATTTTAATTTACCAAGAATTAGTGAACCGGAAAAAATCTGATTCGACCCGAATCGAACCTCCCTACTAACACTCAAACTTCTAGACCCAAAATCATGATGTTACAACTCTCCCCCTCTTAAGAAATTTCGTCCGCGAAATTCTTACCTGAAGCAAACAAGTGAGGAAACTGCTTTTTCATATTGTCTCTTGTCTCCCAAGTAGCTTCCTCAACACCTCGGTGTCTCCAAAGCAGTTTCACCAAATCTATGGTCTTCCCTCGATGAACCTTTGTATCTACATATAGGATTCTCACCATTTCTTCTTCATAAGTCATATTTGCTCTTAACTCAATCTCCTCAACTGGAATGACATGTGAAGGATCTGACCTATACTAACGAAGAATTGACACATGAAAAACATCATGCATCCTATCCAATTCCTCTAACAATCTCAACCGATAAGCAACAGGGCCAATACGCTCTAACACCTCGTACGGTCTAATGAAACGAGGACTCAACTTACCCTTATGTCCAAACCTCATCACTTTTTTCCATGGCGAAACCTTCAAAAACACTTTATCCCCGACATCATACTCTACACTTTATCCCCGATATCATACTCTACCTCTCTATGCTTCAAGTCGACATAGGACTTCTGCCTATCCGAAGCCTCCTTAAGATTAGAACATATAAGCTTAACTTTCTCATCGGTGTCTTTCAACACTTGCGGTAAAGAAACATACTTTTGACCAACCTCTTTCGAACACAAAGGTGTACGACACCTTCGTCCATATAAAGTTTCAAACGGTGTCATCTGTATACTTGCCTGAAAACTATTATTGTAAGCAAACTCCACTAAAGGCAACTGTTTCTCCCATGTACCTTGAAACTCAATGATGCAACACCTCAACATATCCTCCAAGGTCTGAATAAACGTTCAAACTAACCATTCGTCTGAGGATGATAAGCTGTACTAAAATTAAGCTTCGTACCCAAAGCTACTTGCAAACTCTTCCAAAACTTAGAGGCAAAATACGGATCTCTATCCGATATGATCGACATTAGCACACCATGCAACTTCACCACCTTAGAAACATATAACTCCGCTAGTTTATCCATCGAATACGTAGTATGCACAGCAAGAAAATGCGCATACTTCATAAACCTGTCAACAATCACCCATATAGAATCCTTTTTGGATGATGTTAATGGTAACCCTGTCACAAAATCCATTGTCACTCTATCCCACTTCCATTCCGAAACCTGAACCGGTTGCAACAAACCCGCAGGAAACTGATGTTCAGCTTTCACTCGTTGACACACCATACACCGCGCAACAAACTCCGTCACATCCTTCTTCAAACCAGCCCAAAAGTACACACTTTTGAGATCTTTATACATCTTCACACTACCCGGATGCATAGTAAACGGACTAGTATGAGCCTCTGTCAAGATAGACTATCTTAACTCAACATCATTCGGCACCACTATCCGATCTCCAAAACAAAGAACCACATCATCAGCAAAATGATACTCGATCGGTATACCTTCATCAATGTCCTCCATAAAAGGTACTGATACGCATAAAAAAGGCGTAATTAAGTGTAAGTGTACACGTCAAGTAATATAATGATAAGTATTTATCGAATATTGTTCTCCACAAGGACTGTTGTACTTAATATGCCTCCTTCTACTTCCTTGCTCCTGAAGTTAATAAAATAAAAACACAAGTAAAAAGATTTATTGAATAACTAGAGAACAAAAAGTTAAATAAAAGGTTGAGAACGAATAAAGAGAAAGGGTAGGATCTAGTTGAGTCATATAGTGGATTCGATTGATTTGTTCTTGTTCAATACAATGGCACTACACTGCCTCGGTAGTACTGCAGATACTATCTCGATAGCGACAATGTTCTCTAGCGCGACAATCTCTTGCTCTTGGGTAGATTTACCAAAGTTCGACAAAGTATCCTTGAATGATTCTGCTTATCTCTAAGTCGAAATAATGTTGATGACCAATCCTTGATGATACCTCTCGGTGTGAATCAATTATAATCACCAACCAATCCTACACTTCTTTTAGCCGCTGAAACTCTTAACATATCTCTAGGCCGAGTTAGTGTCTACAACACCACACTTATCCCTTTCATGAATTTAACTCTCTCGATATTAGATAAATGAATTACTTACAAGCTCTTCTCTCGAGTTTGAATGCAAGAACAAAGAATGACAATAAGATAAGTAAACTTTGATATTCTTATTGTATTGAAACAAAGAAACAAAATACAATCTTCTCACACTAGTATTCAACAACCTTCACCTAACCTGAGAAGCTTAGAACATTTTATAATGAAGAACACAATTCTTAGGGTAAAGCTTTCTCTCTAATTCATCTCTCTTCTATATATTGGACGGCTCATGTATTTATAGTCTAGACCTAGAGTAACTTTTCCTAAGTAGAATATAACTTGGAGTAGGAAACAAGTAATAAAAATATAATATTTCTAAGTTTAATTCTATCTAGAAGACTATTCCCGTGTGGCCTTTAACTTGGTCTTTTCACGTGTTAATCTGCTCCAATCCAAACGCTTCAAGTCCAGGCATTCTCAGCTCATTTTTCTCTTTTAATAGCCCAACATCGGTACTAGAACTTCTACTGCCGTGGCATTGCTTCTGCCTTCAACAATGCTGTTGCATCGGCATTGGTTCTACCTTCGATACTACTGCTTCCTCGACAAGTAATTCCTGCAACTACACAAAAAATGCTATAAAGCCTTCTTTTTTCACAAATATCATCTTTATATGTTGTGGCAGCAAAATGTCAGTTATTGAACAATAAGTATATGTATCAGCTCGAATTAGTGGGTAATGAGTACATATTGTTTAGGAAAAGAATAGTAATTAATAGCCTTTTTAAACACTCATCAAATACCCCCAAACTCGAACTATTGTTTGTCCTCAAGCAATGCAAAACATCAAATTGTCGAACCTTATTCTCCCTTGGTCTTATTTTTCCTTCTATTCTCCCCACCATAACTATGTCCATCTTTCAGTTCTAGCCTTTAGGTTACACAAGGATTTCTACTCAGAAACAAACTATAAGATTACGTGAGTGTATGGGTTTTTGTGGATAAGGTTGATTAAGGGCTTTCTTAGATAAACTCTAAGTTCAAGACAAGAAGACTTGTAATGGTTATTTCTCTTCTAAAAGACATCAATCTCTTGAGCCTATTTTGGGTACCTCAAAAGTTGTGCTTCCTTTTAAGATACATTCTATTTTTCTTTCTTTTCTTTAGTCATACTAGAGCCGATTTTGGGCACCTCTATCATGAAGAAGAGTAATTTCCTAGAGTCAGTGATAGACATCTCTAGTCATATTCGTTAGAATCTAAGTTTTTATCACCTAAGTTTATTAAAAGAACTCTTAAATCAAAACAAATCCCAAAAGTGTTTGTTGATTCTAACCTTATAGTAAGCTTCTAAGTTCTATTCCTTAAGTATTCCAAGGTTATTTCTTCAAAACAGAACCTAATCATGGTAAGGAAAAAGATTTCTAAAGCCTTAGAAGAATAAACTAAGGCAAAGCTGATGTAAGGCAATGCAAAAGTAAAGATAATTATTTCAAGTAAAAGCAGGTATATATTTTAAAAAATTGAATTTAAGGCATCAAATTACTTACTTTTCTGGTATTGTCGTGTAGTAGAGGGCTGCCCTTGGCAGTGTACTCATATACCCCCAAACTCAAATTGAGCATTGTCCTCAATGCTCAAATCTCACAGCAAGTAAAAGAAAATAAATAAAGAACAAGGCTGTAATTTATTCGGATTATGAAGAGCTGTTGAAAATAGCTGCCCTTGTAGGTTTTCCTGCCGATGATTTTATTCTGGACCCTTGTCCTGGTGAGTGTTGTATTTTTGCCTATCGAGGTAGCTGCACTCTTTTGGGTGTTGGCTTCAGCCTTGGGGCAGTAACTTCCTCGCCTTCTTCTTTATCACTAATTACTTTTGTCTGCATCATGTGCATTTCTCCTTCTGCCTCGACATATGGGACTCCTTGATGAGCATGTAATGAGTTATGATGGACATACTCATCAATCTCCCTAGAGAGACTATCCCTAGAGAGGCTAGCCATTGGGATGGGGCGGTTTGACGGAGAGTTGTGAACAACTCTCCTTTTTGATGGTTGCCTGCTGGTGGATGATTCCGCGGTAGTGTCTACTGGTTTGGATGGTCCGAAAGCATGGAATTATTGTTGTAGTCTTATAGTGAAGAATGGTCTTGGCCTTGGGGCAGGGGTAGTTTCTGTGTAGGGTGCGACAATGACAAATATGTTTGTTGGGAATTCTGGAAATTGCATTCCTTGAGAGGGGAAATTTTGTGTCATCATGTATGCAAGAGTGTTATTGAAATCTCTTTGATACTCTATGTATCGTTGCTTTCATAGGTCCATGTCTATCATCATCTGTAAAATCTTCTGGTACGAATCTGCTGCGGTAGGGGCTTTGGCAGTGCCTGACATCTCGGTTGTATACTGCCCTCCGACAGTGTAGTCAGCAGTGAACTGTTGAGATGTAGCTTTCACTGGTACTGCTTGCGTTATTTGCATTACTTTGTGGTAGAATTCTCTAGTCCAGCCTTGCCGTTGATTTGTGTATTCATCTGTCTCTTCTATTGGGATACCTGCAGCAATGCACAAGGCAGAGATTAAACAGGGGAAATATGAAGGACCTCGTTCTTTCTTACCACAATCATAAATTTCTTGAAGAATGTTCTCTCCAACATCTATGGTCCGCTTGTTGGTGATTGATTGGATGAGCACTAATCTTCTTCTATCAACTGTGCTGTTGTGAGATGTAGGCATGAGGCGTCTCTTACAAATGTGCACCAAAGCTTGGCTTCGGGTTTTAGGCTGAGCCTTATTACACAACCCCTCTGGGCACTGGTTTCTCATAGAGTGTTGTCGTAACAAAGTTTGTTGTTGATCACTTCGTAGTCCTCTTTAGTGGTTTCTTCATAGAATTCACCATGTTCATCACGTATGAGGAAAGGCCGTAGTGCTGGTTGATTACCTCGGCATTAAGGGCGACTGGCTTACCCCGACTGTGAACAAATAGATTGCCTTCGCTCGGCATATGTGCATAGAATTCACGTACAATTGTTGCATTTGCTGGGGGAGGCTGTAGGCAGAAGATTTTCCAATCTTGATATTTGATTTTATCAATCAAGAATGGTTAAATTCCATAATTGTGTTCATTCGAATGTTGAAAACCTTGCTCCTCCCATAATTACCGAGCAACAAATGATCTGTTGAATCGTTCAGCAACAACGACATGATAAAAGCGGTTGTAAGTAGCCATGGACGATTCTTGAATATTTGGGATGTTTATGAGAGATTCTTTGAAAATTGATCTGAAAGATTCAACAATGTAGGTAAGATTGCAGAGAGTATTATGAGGAAGATTTGGCAAGATTAACAAAGAATGCAAAGTGAATAGTTTTAACAAGGAAACTGTTTATATAGGTCTCGGCAGATGTAACCATTTGATTTCTATCCGTTTGGCTTTTCTGTAATTTTAAATATTAACTGCCTGCTGGCATTTACTGTCATGGCAGAAAATTCGGCAGATAAACGTTACACTTTTTTGCCCGTTGGAACTACTGCGCCTCTGACACTGTGTATTGCCACGGCAGCGGACTTCCTGCTGTGCACTGTTTCTCTGTTATTCTTGCTTTATTATCCTAAATATAAATAAATAAGATAAAAATATTTTAAAAATAATTATTGGCGTACTTAAATAAATAAATAAAAACAAAATTTTAAAATTATTAACCTAAATTAATCCTAATATAATAATATAAAGAGTAGGGAAGAAATTAAATTTCTAGGGGAATGCATAAAAATGCATCTCCCAATTTGTCCCTCTCTTTATGACCAAGATGATGTTTCTGTGATTGCTAGCCATCCTTATCAGGTTCTTCTTTGTGTGTAGCCTTTGTTGAAGATTTAATTCTTTTTCCAAACATTCTGCCGAGCATGCTGCCAAGGCAGGATATTTTGGTGTTTGTGACATAGATGGCCTTGCACTCTTCTGGATCCTCAGAATTGTTTAGATTGTGGAAGGCATTGAGTTTGACTTGTTGGTCATTGACCCTCATAGTCAATTCTCCATTTTCCACATCAATTAAGGTGCGTCCAGTAGCAAGGAAAGGTCTTCCCAGGATGATCGGTGCTTTTTATCTCCTTCACAATCAAGGAAAATAAAGTTAGCGGGAAAAATAAATTTATTGACTATTACTAGTATGTCCTCGATTTTTCCTTCGGGGTGCATATATGATCAATCCGCAAGTTGGAGCAACACTGTTGTTGGTTTTTCCCTTCCTATGTTGAGCTTTTGGAAAACTGATTTGGGCATTAGGTTGATGCTTGCTCCAAGGTCACATAGAGCCTTTCCTTCATAGTTATTCCCAATGGCATAAGGTATGGTGAAACAGCCAAGGTCCTTCAATTTGGGTGGCATGGGATTATGTAACATTGCCATGAACCCTTCAGTTGCTGTCACTATCTCAAACTCACATAGACTCTTCCTTTTAGACACAATGCCCTTCAAGATTTTAGCATAGTTGGGCATCTGTTCAATTGCCTTAACAAGTGGCAAGTTGATGTGGACTTGTTTCAGAATATCAAGAAATTTCTTGAATTAATGGTCTTGTTTCTGTTTGTTCAGCCTTTGTGGGAAAGGTGGTGGTGGTCTCATCTCATCTAGGGTTTCATTAGATTGGAATTTAATACCTGAGAACACTGTTTGTCTTGCTGTCTCGGTAGGAAGTACAGGTGCTGCCGAGCTTTCTGTTGGAGAATTGTCTTCGTGCTTAGTTTGTTCAGCATCCAAGTCCTCCTTATCTGTATCTTCTTGTATTGTTTGAGGAGTTTTGGTTGCTGAATTGCCCATTGTTTCTTTCAGTTGTAGGCTACTTCTTGTTGTGATTGCTTTGCACTGTTCATGGCCCATTCCCTTAGCAACTTTAGTATTGCTAGATAATCCCCCTTGTGGTCTTGTATTTTGTCTTATAGCGAATTGACCAATTTGGTTTTCTAATGATTTTATTGTAGCATCTTGGTTCTGTAGCTTCATCTCTGTTCTGTTCATGAAGTCATCAGTCCTTTTCATGAAATTATTGTTTTTAGCCATATATGATTCGGTTTTCATAATAAAGGCCTTGAGAGTTTTTGCTAGTGAACTCATAGGTTGTTGCTGCTGATGCGATAGTGACTGCTGCATCTACTACTGCGGCAGTGGCTGATAATTGGAGGTCTGGTTGGTGGGGTTTAAGGCATTGTTTGGGTTGCTCCATGAAAAGTTTGGGTGCCTTTTCCAAGCCGGATTGTATGTATTTGACATCATTTTGTTATTCCAGTTATAATTTCCCACATAAAATCCAGTTTCCTCGTCTTGCATATACTCAAAAGAATTTATAGCCTTCACTTCTTGAGTATTCTGTTGTACTTGCATGTTCTGAACCATTTTTGTTAATGATGCCAACTGTGCTGCCACCGAATTGTTGGTTTTTAACTCATTTACTGTGGCATGGCGTCTTAATCCTCCTCGCCTAGAAGTAAGAAATTAGAAATCGTTCCTTGCGAGTTTGTTCAAAATCTCTATAGCTTCTTCCGGGGCCTTGTAAAGGAGTGTACCATTTGCTAAGGCATCCAACATCATTCTAGTCGGGGCATTGATGGCATTATAGAACATGGTTACTTGCGTCCATATTAGGAATCCATGTAGTGGACATTTGTTCAGTAACTCTCTGTAGCGTTCCCAAGCCTCGTACATAGGTTTGTCATCAGCCTGTCTAAATGAAGTGATCACATTACGGATTTTATCATATAAATTTGTAGGGTTAAATCTCGTAATGAATTCTCGGTAGAGTTCACTCCAAGATCCAATTGATCCTACCGGAATATTGTTTAACCAGGTTTTGGCCCTATCCCTCAGTGAATAGGGGAAAAGTTTCAGCCTCAAAATATCTTCATGTACTCCTTGGATTTTGAAAGAGTTGCATACTTCCATGAAGGATTTGAGATGCTTCCTGGCATCTTCTGTTGCAGTCCCACTGAATTGTCCAATAGTATTGAGCATATTGAACATTACTGGTTTAAGTTCAAAGTGGGTTGCCTCAATCTCTGGTGTAATAACCCCAGAGTTTAATCCATTTAAATCTTCCACCAGAAAGTCTTTGACAGTTAGCTGCCGCGGCAGTGGTTGCGGCAGAGGTTGCTGTTGCTGGCCTCCAATGCCTTCATTTAGGTTCTGATTTCCTGGATTCACTGTCATAGCTCCTTGGATTTGTCTTCTCAATCTTTGATAAGTCCTTTCGATTTCTGGATCGATATCACGTAAGAGAGTGTTAGGGTTAGCCTTTTTCATACACCAAAGATAAAATAGATTAAATGTTTTAATTTTTTTTATATATAATAACAACTTAAAAGCAAGAAAATTAAAGAAAGCAAAATTTAGTTGTCAGTCCCCGGCAACGACGCAAAAAACTTGATGTGTGTAAAAAAGCGCAATTAATTACAAGTGTACGCGTCAAGTAATATAATGATAAGTATTTGTTGAATATCATTCTCCACAGGGACTGGTGTACTTAATATGCCTCCTATTTCCTTGCTCCTGAAGTTAATAAAATAAAAACACAAGTAAAAAGATTTGTTGAATAACTAAAGAACAAAAACTTAAATAAAAGGTTGAGAACGAATAGAGAGAATGGGTAGGATCCAGTTGTATCGTATAGTGGATTCGATTGATCTGTTCTTATTCAATACAATGGCACTACGCTGCCTCGAAGTACTACAGATACTGTCTCGGCAACGACAATGTTCTTTGCCGCGACAATCTCTTGCTCTTGGCATATTTACCAAAGTTCGGCAAAGTGTCCTTGAATGATTCCGTTTATCTCTAAATCGAAATACTGTTGATGACCAGTCCTTGATGATACCTCTCGGCGTGAATCAATTATAATCACCAACCAATCCCATACTTCTTTTAGCCGCTGAAACTCTTAACCTATCTCTAGGCCGAGTTAGTGTCTACAATACCACATTTATCCCTTTCGTGAATCTAACTCTCTCGATATTAGATAAATGAATTACTTACGAGATCCTCTCCCGAGTTCGAATGCAAGAACAAAGAATGACAATAGGATAAGCAAAGTTTGATATTCTTATTGTATTGAAACAAAGAAACAAATAAAATCTTCTCACACTAATATTCAACAACCTTACCTAACCTGAGAAAGCTTAGAACATTTTATAATGAAGAACACAATTCTTAGGGTAAAGCTTTCTCTCAAATTCGGCTCTCTTCTATACATTGGACGGCTCATGTATTTATAGTCTAGACCTAGGGTAACTTTTCCTAAGTAGAATATAACTTGGAGTAGGAAAAAAGTAATAAAAATATAATATTTCCACGTTTAATTCTATCTAGAAGACTATTCCCGTATGGTCTTTGACTTGGTCTTTTCACGTGTTAATCTGCTCCAATCCAAACGCTTCAAGTCTAGGCATTCTCAGCTTATTTTTCTCTTTTAATCACCCAGCATCAGTACTGGAACTTCTACTGCCGTGGTATTGCTTTTGCCTTCGGCAATACTACTGCCTCGGTATTGGTTCTGCCTTCGGCACTGTTGCTTCCTCGGTAGGTAATTCCTGCAAATATACAAAAACATACCATAAAGCCTTCTTTTTTCACAAATATCATCTTTATATGTTGTGGCAGCAAAATGTCAGTTATTGAACAATAAGTATATGTATCAGCTCGAATTAGTGGGTAATGAGTACATATTGTTTAGGAAAAGAATAGTAAATAATAGACTTTTTAAACACTCATCAGGTACCAAAGCCTCATCCTCTAACTGCTTCGTTTTTATCATCTCAACCAACACAGGTTTTACATGTAACTCCGCCACTAAACCACCTTCATTTGAGATGTCAACTTAGCAAACATAGCCCTCAACTCCACTACTGTCTTACGACTCAAAGCATTCGCCACCATATTTACTTTTCCCGGATGATACTCGATAGTCAAATCATAATTCTTAAGCAACTCTATCCATCTTCGTTGTATAGGGTTTAAATCCTTTTGTGATATGAGATATTTCAAACTCTTGTGGTCCGTGTATATAGTACACTTTTTGCCATACAAGTAGTGTCTCCAAACTTTCAAAGCAAAAACTACCGTCGCAAGCTCCAAATCATGCGTCGGATAATTCTTTTCATGAACACTTAACTGTCTAGAGGCATACGCCACAACTTTCCCTTATTGCATCTAAACACACCTTAGACCAACATAAGATGCACCACTATAAACCATAAAGTCCTTACCCGACTCGGGTTAAACCAACACCGGAGTACTAGTCAACACCTCTTTTAACTTCTCAAAGCTCATTTGTTGACTTTTTTTCCATTCAAAAGGAACCTTCTTTTGCAAAAGCTTGGTCATCGGAGCAACAATGCTCGAAAATCCTTCAACAAACCTACGATAGTATCCAGACAACCCTAGTCTGAACCTCTAACACCGATTTTGGTTTCTTCCAACCCATAACAGCTTTTATCTTTTTCGGATCAACACTAACACCCTTTTACGACACCACATGACCAAGAAACACCACTTCCTTTAACCAAAACTCACATTTTCTTAGCTTAGCAAACAACTGATTCTCTTTCTACACTTGCAACACAATCCACAAATGCCGATCATGATCTTCCTCTGTACGTGAATACAGAAGGATATCATCTATGAATACTACCACAAACTGGTCCAAGTATTCATGAAACACTCGGTTCTTCATGTCCATAAAAGCAGCAGGGGCATTCGTCAACCCAAACGGCATCACCAAAAACTAATAGTGACCATACCTTGTTCGAAAAGCCGTTTTCGACACATCCACTTACTTTACTTTTAGCTGATAATACCTCAATCTCAAATCAATCTTCAAGAATACACTTGCACCTCGAAACTGATCAAACAGATCATCAATCCTTGGCAAAGGATACTTATTCTTCATGGTCAACTTATTCAATTGTTGGTAATCAATGCATATTCTCATAGTGCCATCCTTCTTTTTCGCAAACAACACCGGCGCATCCCAAGGTGACATGCTCGGTCGTATGAACCCGCAGTCAAGAAACTCTTGCAACTGCATCTTTAGTTCTTTCAACTCCTTAGGTACCATGCGGTAAGGAGCAATAGACACCGGGTTAGTACCAGTATAAGTCTCAATACTAAACTCCACTTCGCGATCGAGAGGCAATCCTAGCAACTCCTCAGGAAACACTTCTGGAAAATCGCGCACTGTTCGAATGTCTTGAACCCGAACATCTCCAATACCCAAACTCATCACATAGACTAGATACGCCATACTACCATGCCGCAACATGTTTTCTTCTTGCAAAGCCGAAACCACTTTGGACAAAAATCCAATATATTCACTCTTCACCACAACCTCACTACCATCCAACAACTTCAAGGTAACCCTCTTCTTTTCAAATTTTACCACCGCTTGGTCCTCCGTCAACCAGTCAACACCCAAGATAAGATCAAAACCATGGAAAAGTAACTCCATCAAATCAACCTCAAAGACATGCCCTTGCACCTCCAACGGACACCTCTTATACAACCTCCTTACTGTAACTATTTCGCCCAAAGAACTGATAACCACCAAACCCACATCTAAAACATCAACCGGAACATCCAACAAATACGCATACTCACTCAAAACATAAGAATGTGTAGATCCAAAATTTATCAAAGAAAACAACGGTACATTTTGCAAAGAAAAGGTACCTACAACCACATCTGTGGCGTTATGAGTCTCACACTAAGCATAAACCTTACGCCCAACTCCCTACCTCTGGAAAGGACCTCTACCACGGACCATAACAGCCTCAGCATGATCACCAGACTCACCAACAAACCTCGGTCAATCATGCCTCATGTGATCCTTCGATCCACAACTCATACAAGCACCAATGGCCCACCAACACTCTCCTGGATGGCGCTTAGAACACATATTACAAACTGGAACATCACCACCGCCTCTACCAAACTGCTAAGCTCGACCACTGCATCCAAAGTCACCTCGACGTCGATAAGCTCTGTATTGGTTATCACGAAAACCTCTTACCCTGCTTACTTTGAGTATTAGCCTTAACAGGCCTCTTAACAACATCGGAAGACTTCCTAGCCACCCTCAGGGGCTCTTCAACATCCTTGGCCCTATTCCCCAACACATCAAACTCAGTTACTCGATAGCCAACATGTATGTCTTAATCTCAGGATCTAACCCATACTAGAACCTATCACATCTTTTCTGATCAGTGGGGACCAACTCAGGGGTATAATGGTTAATCCTAACAAACTGTACCTCATACTCTACCACTATCATCACACCCTAAACCAAAAACATAAACTTTCTTTTTCTTGCATCTTCATACTGTGGACCCAAGAACTTCCGCACAAAAGCGGTCATGAAGTACTCCCATATCACATTACCGGTAGCTACACCAGCTTTCATGGTAGTCCACCAATGATAAGCATCTCCCTGGAGCAAAGAAACCACACAACCCAACCTCCTAGCATCTAGGCACTTCATCTGATCCATGATCCTCTCTGTACTAGCCAACCACTCCTCAGCTGAACTCGGATCCTTACCAGGGAACTCTACACCACCCAAGCTACACATTCGCTCTAACGGTAGCCCTAGAGTAACAGCAACAGTAGTGGCAGGAGCTGGGATACGCACTCCAGCAACAATAGCCTAAAAAGCACCCGTCATAGCTTGAATGAACAATTCAAACTCTCTAAACTGACCTCCCTATGGAATCGGAGGTAGACCCACGGGCAGAGGAGGAAGGAGTTGCTCTTCTCTAGTAGTTGTTTTGCCCTTATTCTAACCGTCAGTAATCATTCCAGCACTAGCTCGTGTCTTGCGTTTCGGAGGCATACTCAGAACTTCAAACATGAAACTAAAACATATGATCAAAACATATTAGACTTATATTCGGGTAAGATCCAAGAGAATCCTGTGAAGCATTTAAACATATATTGACATTGGCAATGTATAACCTTTTACTCTTTCAAATAACCACCACTTAAAACACATTCACTGGACATAATTATCAACATATTAACAATAAAACATATCAAATCACACACAATAAACCATGCTCTGATACCACCAAATATAGCCCCCTTAGCCCGGCCTAGACAAAATTGACTCAAAAGGGTTACACAGGGAATATCGAACCAAACCTACGGAGGCCCGATTCTATAAACAACCCTGAAAACCATTATTTTTTTTATCTAGATGCATAATTAAGTTCCTTCTTGTGCCGATTTTATGCAAAACAATAACGGAAACAATCCAATCAAAATTGAGTACACGATTAAACATATGAGCATATTAAGGACTAAATTGTAAATCTTTTAAATTCTATTAGAAAGGTAAAAATTCGTTCTATCAAAGTTCAATTTAACATGCAAATAACACTCGTGATAAAATTCAATCTAAACGGAGTATTCTAACATCAACAATTACATGCTTCGCTAATTTAGGGACCAAAATGTAAATCTTTCAAATTAAAAGGACTTTTCCAAATCAAGTTATCCATCTTGAAATTAAGTCAACTTTATGCATCCATGTGAAATTTCAACTCAAAATAATATCTGTAGCTACCCTAATTGAACATAGAAAGATATTCAGGACTAAAATGCAATTTCCAGCAACTATCAATTCCTTGCAGCCAAAGGTTTCGAAACCTTCAATAAAGGTTTCAAAATTTTATATAAAAGGTTTCAAAACTTCCCTTAAAGTTTTGAAATTTTTCGCGTTCACTAAGGTTCCAAAATCGAATTTGCCCACAAGGTTTCGAAACCTTCCTTAAGGTTTCGAAACTATTTGACAAAGGTTTCGAAACCTTCCTTAAGGTTTAGAAACTTTTGTACCCAGAATCTAAAATTAGTTATTTTAAGTGAATTCGACCAACTCAAAACACAACTATTTATCATCAACTATTTGCAAAAATTCCAAAATATTATGAGCAATTTATACAATCGAGTATAGTCATCTTAGACCATATAACAACTAGAGGCATGCATCCTAACATTACTCAATTTCAATAGCTACTCAAGATCAAACATGCATCAAGCATACTCAACAACATAACAATCAACCAAATCAACAAGCAAATATGTTCATAGGTTGTTTATACAATTTTATTGCTAATTCAACACACACTCTAAAAGAAAAGGGTTTACATATTGCCAAGTCTTAGCTATTTTTGCTAAATCATACCATAATGAATAAGGTTTCTCCCCTTGAACCACTTGCTCCAAATGTTGTCCGAAAAACCTTTATTTCTCTACAAGGATGAAAAGAGAGTTGATAAGTAATCAAAATTCCTATTTTTTATATCATTCTTCCACTCGATTATTGCTAGTAAAGGACAAATTTAATGGCAATATTGGATAATTCTGCTTATTTCCATATTTCAGCATCTCAATACTCAATTTATGAATTAATCTATTATTTAGCATAAAACAGATGCATTTGATAGTTTTCTTTCTTAGACAAGAAACTGCATAATAGGAATTGGCAAACAAGAAGATTGAAGCTGGAAGCTGAAACTGAAATGCAGATAAGCACCCGCCTCGGCAGCACTTTAATGCCTCGGCAACACTTTAATACCCCTGTAGCACTTTAATGCCTTGGCAGCAGTTTACTGCCTCGGCAGCAGTTTACTACCTCGGCAGCACTTTAGTGCCCCGGCAGTACTTTAATGCCTCGGCATCACCTGAAAGGCAATGTCAATATGGTAGGCGATTTGAAGAGAAAAATAAAGTGAACGTTTTAAGACAAGCGACATAGAAATCGGAGCTGGAAAACACACGAAAAGACAATGTCAAAGGCCACGTGGGAAAAGAATCCTAATAGGAATAAACTAGGAAATAAAATAAAGATCTTTTATTTATGTACTTAACTTGTGTTTTACTCCAAGTTGTATTCCTACTTTGAATAGGATTGTTCTAGGCCAAGCCTATATAAACCATAACCTATGTAGAGAGAAAGATATCTTGAAATCAAGTGTTCATAGAAAATCTTGAACTCCTTCATCGTCCCCTAGGGTTTAGGTAAAGGTTGTCGAGTATTTTGTGAGAGGATATTGTACTTTGTTTCTTGTTTCAATGCAATAAGAATATCAAAGTTTTCTTATCCTATTGCCATTCCTTGTTCTTGAATTCAAGCTCGAGAGAGAAGTTTGTAAGTAATATATTTATCTAGTATCGAGAGGTGTAGATTCACAAAAGGGATAAGTGCGATGTTGTAGACACTAACTCATCCTAGAGATAGGTTAAGAGTTTCAGCGGCTAAAAGAAGTGTGGGATTGATTGGTGATTATAATTGATTCACGCTGAGAGGTATCATTAAGGACTGGTCATCAATAGTGTTTCGACTTAGAGATAAGCGGAATCATTCAAGGACACTTTGTCGAACTTTGGTAAATCTACCTAAGAACAAGAGATTACCGCGGTAGAGAATATTGTTGCTGCCGAGACAATATCTACAGTACTGCCGAGGCAGTGCATTGCAATTGCATTAGATCGAAACAAGTCAATTGAATCCACAATATGACAATACTGGATCCTGCCCCACTTTTCCATCCTTGATTTCTTGATCATTTATCTTTATTGTTTTAATTAATTTTCTCATTTATAATTCAACTATAATAATTTGTCTTTTATTTTATTGCAGAGTGAGAAGAGAAAAGGTAGCATATTAAGTATACCAATCCCTGTGGAGACGATACTCGATAAATGCTTATCACTTTATTACTTGACGACGTGTACACTTTCACTTAATTGCGCTTTTATTACACGCATCAAGTTTTTATAAGCGCAATTTGAGTGCAAGTGTACACATCGCCAAGTAATAAAATGATAAGTATATCGTGTATCGTCTCTACAGGGATTGATATACTTAATATGTTTCCTCTTGTTCCCTTGCTCCTGAAAAGAAAGTAAAAACACAGATGAGTTAATTTGTTTAACTAACTAAATAATTAAATAACAAAACATAAAATAAAAGGTTGAGAATGATTATAGAGAAAGTTGGTAGAATCCAGTTGCGTCAATTAGTGGATTCAATTGATCTTCTTTTTGTCCAATGCAATCACACAATACTGCTTCGATAGTACTGCAGATACAACCTCGGTAGTATTGGTTTTCTCTGCCTCGGCAATCTCTTGCTCTTGGGTAGGGGCATCAAATTCAGCAAAGTGTCCGTAAGTGACTCCACTTATCTCTGAGTCAGAATGTTGTTGATGACCAGTCCTTGACGATACCTCTCGGCGTAAATCAACAATAACCACCAACCAATCCAACACTTCTTTTAGCTGCTGAAACTCTTAACCTATCTCTAGGCCAAGTTAGTGTCTACAACACCGTACTTATCCCTTTTGTGAATCTACACCTCTCGATGCTAGATAAATAGATTACTTACAAACTTCTCTCTCGAGCTTGAATGCAAGAACAAAGAATGGAAATAGGATAAGCAAACTTTGATATTATTATTGCATAAGAACAAAGATACAAGAATCAATCTCTTGTCACTAATATTGACAACCTTCACCTATCCATAAGAAGTTTAGAATATATTGTCGTTAAGTAGAATTCTTAGGGAGAAGGATTTCTCTAAAAATCGTCTCTTCTCAACAATGTGGCCGGCTAGGGTATATATAGTCTTAACCTAGGGTAAACCTTTCCTAAATAGACTTCAACTTGGAGTGAGGAACAAGTCTTCTTCAAGGAATCTGATATTTCTAAGTTTGCCGCCTTCTAGAAGGGTTTTCCCGCTTGGTCTTTGATTTGGGCTTTTAGCGCGCTAGCTTGGTCCAATTGGTGCACTGCATCTTCCAGAATGTTCTCTATATTTTTATCTTTCATTGCGCCTCCATTGTTGGTGCTGCCACACTGAATTCTGCCACAGCCTTGTCTTCTGCCGCGGTCACAACACTGCTTCACTGCCGCTTCGGCCTTGGATATTCCTGCATGTACAGAATATGTAATAATATCTACATTCTTTATAAATATTGACTTTGTAAGTAATGATAACAGAATATCCAATATTTGCAAAAAGAATCTATATTTCGGTTCAAGTTGGTGTATAATAGATGCTTAAAGTACCATGAGAAGGGTAGTAAATAACTGCCTTTTAGGCATTCATCAAATACCCCCAAACTCGAACTATTGCTTATCCTCAAGCAATACAAAACATCAAATTGCTGAACCTTACTCCCCTTTGATCTTACTCTTCCATCTATTCTCCCCACCATGGTCAGGTCTATCTTTCCGTTTTAGCCACTAGTTTACGTAAGGACTTTTACTAAGAAACAACCTATAAGGCTAGGTGAGTGTGTGCGTTTTATGGACAAGGCTGATTCAAGGCTTTCTTAGATAAACTCTAAGTTCAAAACAAATAGAATATTGGACTAAAGCTGTCTCCTTAAAACAACAAGTCTTGAGCCAATTTCGGGCACCTCAAGATATACGTTTTCTATTTCCTTCTTTTTCTTATTTATTTTTCTTCTTATTAACCACCTATTTAGCATACTAGAGCCAGTTTCGGGCACCTCTAGCACGAAGGAGAGCAAAACTAGAGCCAGTGATAGGCACCTCTACTTATTTATCCAAAAGGTTTTAAGTCTTTATCACCTAAATTTATTAAAAGAACTCCTAAATCAAAAAAGTCCAAACAGTGTTTATTTTTTTTCTAACCCTAAATCAAGCTTCTAAATTTTATTCCATGAAAATCTGATGAGTGCCTAAAAGACAGTTATTTACTATCCTTCTCATGGTACTTTATGCATCTATTATACACCAACTTGAACCGAATTATGAACTCTTTGCGCAAATACTAGATATTCCGTTATCATTACTTACAAAGTTAATATTTGTAGAGAATGCAGATATTATTATATATTTTGTACATGTAGGAATATCTAGGGCAGAAACGGCAGTGAAGCAGTATTGAGGCCGAGGCAGAAGATTAGGCCGCGACAGAATCCAGTGCGACATCACCAACAATGGAGGTGCAATGAAAGATAAAAATATAGAGAACATTCTGGGAGATGCAGCGCACAAATTGGACCAGGCTAGCGCGCTAAAAGCCCAAGTCAAAGACCAAGCGGAAAAACCCTTCTAGAAGGCGGCTAACTTGGAAATATCATATTCCTTGAAGAAGATTTGTTCCTTACTCCAAGTAGAAGTCTATTTAGGAAAGGTTTGCCCTAGGTTAAGACTATTTATACCCTAGCCGGCAACATTGTTTAAGAGAGCCGATTTTTAGAGAAAACCCTTCTCCCTAAGAATTGTACCTAAACGATAATATGTTCTAAATTTCTTAGGGATAGGTGAAGGTTGTTGATATTAGTGAGAGGAGATTGGTTCTTGTCTCTTTGTTCTTATGCAATAATAAAATCAAAGTTTGCTTATCCTATTGCCATTCTTTGTTCTTGCATTCAAGCTCGAGAGGGAAGTTTGCAAGTAATCTATTTATCTAGCATCGAGAGGTGTGGATTCACGAAAGGGATAAGTACGGTGTTGTAGACACTAACTCGGCCTAGAGATAAGTTAAGAGTTTCAGCAGCTAAAAGAAGTGTTGGATTGGTTGGTGGTTATCGTTGATTTACGCCGAGAGGTATCGTCAAGGACTGGTCATCAACAACACTTTGACTTAGACATGAGCGGACTCACTTACGAACACTTTGCTGAATTTTGATACCTCTGCCCAAGAGCAAGAGATTATCGCGACAGAGAACACCAATACTGCCGAGACTGTATCTGCAGTACTATCGAAGCAGTATTGTGTAATTGTATTGGACAAGAAGAAGATCAATTGAATCCACTAATTGACGCAGCTGGATCCTACCCACTTTCTCTATATCGTCTTCAACCTTTTATTTTATGTTTTGTTATTTATTTATTCATTTATTTAGTTAAACAAATCAACTTATTTATGTTTTTACTTTCTTTTCAGGAGCAAGGGAACTAGGGAAGACATATTAAGTATACCAATCCCTGTGGAGACGATACACGATATACTAATCATTTTATTACTTGGCGACGTGTACACTTGCACTCAAATTACGCTTATATTACACGCATCAGTATCCTATGGTTATCCCTTCAAAACAGAACTTGGCCATGGTAAGGAGAAAGATTTCTATAGCCTTAAAGGAGTAAACTAAATCAAAGCTGTTGTAAGGCAGTGCAAGATTACAAATAGAAATTCAAGAAAAGAGAATATTGTAAGAAAAAATTTTCAGTCAAAAAATTTACTCCTTTTATGGTAATGTCGCGGCAGTGGGTAGCCTCGGCAATACTTCTGCACCTACAATCTCCCCCAAACTCAAATCGAGCATTGTCCTTAATGCTCAAAATATACAGCATGCACAAGTAAAATGAGAGATACGGTGTTGGATCAATCTTCACAAATCTGCTCGGAGATTTCTTCTGTGATTCTCTATTCTGTCTAAAACACAAAAAGAAACAGTAAAAACGAAAATAAAACTAAAACTAATAATTAAATTCTTAAACTTAAACCAGAGGAGGATGTTATGTAGGTGCATCGCCTAAAGTGATGGTTACCATCGTTTTTGTTTCTTGATGTTCAGAGTAATGCTTCAACCGTTGGCCATTCATTTTGAATTCAACACCTTCCTTTTGTGACTTGATTGTGACTGCTCCATGGGGATGGACCTTAACAAATTTGAAAGGACCTGACCATCTGGATTTGATTTTCCCAGGGAATAACTTGAGTCTGGAGTTAAAGAGGAGGACCTGTTGCCCCGGTAGAAACTGTCGCGGCAGCAGTTTACTGTCATGCCACCGTTTCGTCTTTTCTTTATAGATCTTAGCATTATCATAAGCTTCCGTCCTGAATTCATCTAGTTCATTCAGGTCCAATAGTCGTTTTTGTCCAGCTTTTTCCCATTCCATGTTTAGATTCTTTACTGCCCAGTAAGCTCTGTGCTCAATTTCCACAGATAAATGACAAGCTTTGCCAAATACTAATCTATAAGGCGATGCCCCCAAAGGCGATTTGTAAGCTGTTCTATACGCCCATAAAGAATCTTCAAGCCGATGAGACCAATTCTTTCGAGAAGTGTGTACTACTTTCTCGAGTATTTGTTTCAGTTCCCTATTTGCAAGTTCAGCGTAGCCATTTGTTTGTGGATGATATGTCGTAGCCATTTTATGAGTGACACCTATTTTCTTTAGTACCGCGACAATGAGTCTATTGTCAAAGTGCTTACCTTCGTCGCTAATGATGGCTCTCGGTACTCCAAATCTTATGAATATGTTCTTCTTGAGGAATTTATGTACTGTCTTGGCGTCATTGTGGGGCGTGGCGATTGCTTAAACCCATTTGGACACATAATCTACTGCTACTAAGATGTATAGATTTCCTTGAGATGAGGGGAATGGTCCCATAAAATCTATTCCCCATACATCGAATAATTCTACTTCCAATATTGGCTTTTGTGGCATCTCGTTTCGTCTCGATATATTATCCGTCCTTTGACATCGATCACAAGCCTTGCAATAAAGGTGAGCATCTTTGAAGAGCATTGGCCAATAAAATCCTGATTGAAGCACTTTTATTGCTATTTTGTTTCTTCCAAAATATCCTCCACACGGTAGGTTATGACATTGTTGAAGAATTGCTTGTTGTTCCTCTTCTGGGACACATCGTCATATAACCTGATCTGCACATTGTCGAAACAAGAGAGGTTCATCCCAGAAATAAAGCTTGACATTATGCTGAAACCTTTTTTTTTCGTTATAATTCAAGTTATAAGGAAAAATGCCACTGACTAAAAAGTTAACAAGATCTGCGTACCAGGGAGTTGTCATTACTGCCTGTATGTCTTCTTTGATAGATTATGAAATATATGCAAACAGTGCCTGGGCCTCGTAATCATGGACTGCTATGGGTGCTGCCTCGGCAGCATGGGCATCTGTTGTTGCGACATGCAATATTTGTTCATCTCAAAAGGTGTCTTGTATGTCCTCCAGTTTATAGCCTTCATTCTCCAGTCTGGATAAATGATCAGCTACATGGTTTTTAGTATATTTCCTATCTTTTATCTCCACGTCAAACTCTTGTAGCAGAAGAATCCATCTTATCAATCTTGGTTTGGCATCCGTTTTGGAGAAAAGGTACTTAAGTGTCG
Source organism: Abelmoschus esculentus (assembly GCA_035048815.1). Lineage (NCBI taxonomy): Eukaryota > Viridiplantae > Streptophyta > Magnoliopsida > Malvales > Malvaceae > Abelmoschus > Abelmoschus esculentus. Next base: position 11,064,601 of record JAUCBN010000026.1, read on the forward strand.
AGTGGTCTGTATAGACGGTGACTTTAGCGCCAATGAGATAGGAACGGAACTTATCGAGGGCAAACACTACTGCTAGTAATTCTTTCTCGGTTGTAGTGTAATTTATTTGAGCATCATTGAGTGTCTTGATAGCGTAGTAAATAACATGGAAGATATTGTTTTTCCTCTGTCCAAGTGCTGCCCCGACAACATGATCATTTGCATCACACATTACCTCGAAGGGCAGTGTCCAATCTGGTGGAACTACTATCGGTTTTGTAATTAACTTTTCCTTTAGGGTCTCAAATGCTTTAGTATATTCGTCGTTAAATTCAATTTTTCTGTCCTGCTAAAGTAAGTTACAGAGAGGTTTAGAAATTGTAGAAAAGTTCGAGATAAACCTTCTATAGAAACCTGCATGTCCCAAGAAGCTTCGAATTCCTTTTACAGAGATGGGTGGAGGTAGATTCTTTATCACATCAACCTTGGCTTTATCTACCTCAATTCCTTCGGATGATATTTTATGGCCCAGTACTATGCCCTCGTTTACCAAAAAGTGACATTTTTCCTAGTTGAGGACTAAATTGATTTTCTCACATCTTTGTAGTACCTTCTCCAAATTGCTGAGACAGTGAGCAAAGTTGTCCCCAAAGACAGAAAAATCATCCATGAATACTTCCATGAAATCTTCTATCATATCTGAAAAGATTGCCATCATGCATCTCTAGAAGGTGGCCGAGGCATTACAAAGGCCGAACAATATTCTTCGAAAAGCATATGTTCCATACGGGCAGGTGAATATGGTTTTTGCTTGATCTTATGGAGCAATAGCAATTTGGTTATATCCAGAATATCCATCGAGGAAATAATAATAGGATTTGCCAGCAAGTCTGTTGAGCATCTCACCAATAAAGGGTAGAGGAAAATGGTCTTTCTTTGTTGCTTTGTTCAACTTTCGGTAGTCCATACAAACTCTCTACCCTGTCATAGTTCTTGTTGGGATTAACTCGGTTATGACGGTCATGCCACCTTTTTTTGGCACTCATTGTACTGGGCTTACCCATTCACTGTCAGAGATAGGATAAATGATTTCGGCATCAAGCCACTTGATTATTTCCTTCCGAACTACCTCCTTCATGGCATGGTTAAGTCTCCTCTGGGCCTCCACAATGGGTTTTTGACCTTCATCTAATATGATTTTATGCATACAAACAGCTGAGCTTATTCCCTTTATGTCATCAATTGTCCACCCTAGTGCTGTCTTATGCTATCGCAACACTTCTATTAAGCTCTGTTCCAGTTCCGGTTGTAGCTTAGAAGAAATGATTACGGACATTGTATGGTTGGGTCCCAAAAAAACATACTTTAAATTAGCAGGCAAGGGTTTTAGTTTAGTGATTACTGGTTCCGTACTAGTGGGCTCCTTGGATAATTTAGGGGTTCAAAGTACTTACCTAGAAAGTGGGTTGTCCAATTTGCTTCCTCGATTTCTTTTGCCTCAAGGCTATCAACTTCATATGCTTTGTTCAGAGCATGGTTATAGCAATCATCCTCTGAACTGCCGAGGCAGTGATGCGTCAAATTGCTGTTGGCGCTGCCGAGGCAGTTGTTTTCTAGACATGGTTATATTAAGTCCTCGTCAAAGTTTTCTGATTCTTGGCATTCTTCTGGATTATCATGATTTTTCAGCATACGAAAAACATTGAACTTGATTTGTTGATCATTTATCATCATAGTCAATTCTCCGTTTTCCATGTCTATTAGAGTACGTCCGATAGCAAGGAAAGGTCGACCCAATATGATCGGTGCATTGTCTTCGGCCTCACAGTCAAGGACAAGAAAGTCGGCAAAAAATATAAACTTGTCAACTTTTACCAGAATATCCTCAATTTTGCCTTCAGGATGCACATAGGACTGATCTGCAAGTTGGAGCAGTACTGTTGTTGGTTTTGCCAGTCCTATTCCAAGTTTTTGAAAAACTGATTTGGGCATTAAGTTGATGCTTGCTCCCAAGTCTCATAGGGACTTTCCTTTATAACCATCCCCAATCGCACAAGGGATTGTGAAGCATCTAGGATCTTTTAGCTTTGGTCGCATGCGATTATGCAGCATGGCCATGCAACCTTCAGTGGCTGCCACCGTTTCAAATTCACCTAGCCTTCGTCGTTTGGATACTATGTTCTTTAAGAACTTGGCATAGTTGGGCATTTGTTCAATAGCTTCAACTAGTGGCAAGTTGATATGTACCCGCTTCAAGATGTTTAGGAACTTCTAAAATTGGTGGTCCTGTTTGTGCTTCTTTAGCCTCTGTGGGAAAGGGGGTGGTGGTCTGATATCCTCTAGGTTTCCTTGGATATTGAGTTTAATACCTGGGGTGAACTTATCTGCAGCTGCCTCGGCGGAAGGTTCTGATACTGCTGGTTCGGTTGCTGTGGTAGAGCTTTCGACAGGGTCCTGCTCAGCTTCTGAGTCCTCATGATGTTGCTTTTCTGGTTGGACTCTATCGGTTGAGTTCCCTTCTTTATCTTTCAATTGTAGGCCACTTCTGGTTGTGATTACCTTGCATTGCTCGTGGCCTAACACCTTAGCAGCTTCAGTATTGCTAGGTAAACCCCCTGGTGGTCGAGTGTTTTGTCGTTGGGCGAATTGACCAACTTGGGTTTCTAAGGATTTTATCGCAACCTCCTGGTTCTGTAGTCTTATCTCAGTTCGGTTTATGAAGTCATCAGTACGCTTCATGAAGAGGCTATTCTCCATATGTAAGCATCAGTCTTTGTCATAAAAGCCGTGAGAGAATTTGCCCATGCATTCAGAGACTGTTGCTGTTGTACTTGTTGCTGTGGCATAGACTGTTGAGTGTTCTGCTGCGGCAGGTTCTGGTTTTGATTCTGGAATCCAAGGGCTTGATTAATTGGATTTAAGGCATTGTTAGGGTTACTCCATGAAAAGTTTGGATACCTTTTCCAAGATGGGTTGTAATTGTTGGACATCATTTGATTATTTCTGTTATAATTTCCAACATATAGGTTGGTCTCTTCATCTTGCATATAATTCGATGAGTTAACTGCCTTAACCTCATGTATGTTTCTCTGGGCTTGCATATTCTGAACCATCTTGGTCAGAGAAGCCAATTGTGCTACCACTGAACTGTGTGTATCTAATTCATGGGCTGTGGCATGACATCTCATTCCTCCTCGCCTTGATGTGGGAAATTGGAAATCGTTCCTTGCGAGTTTGTTTATAAATTCAATGACCTTCGCGGGTGCTCTATCCAAAAGTGTCCCATTTGCAGAAACGTCTAGCATCATCCTTGTGGAGGCATTAATAGCATTATAAAACATGGAGACTTGTGTCCATAAGGGAAAACCATGTAGTGGGCATTTGTTTAATAGTTCTCTGTAACATTCTCATGCCTCATACATCGGTTCATCTCCATCTTACCAGAATGATGTGATTTCATTACGGATGCGATCATAGAGATTTGTCAGATTAAACCTCGTAATGAATTCTCGGAAGAGTTCCTCCCAAGATCCTATGGATCCTGCTGGGATACCATTCAACCAGGTTTTCGCCCTATCCCTTAGTGAATAGGAGAACAATTTTAATCGTAGAATATTTTCATGGACTCCTTGAATCTTGAAAGAGTTGCATACTTGCATGAAAGATTTAAGATGTTGCCTTGCATCTTCAGTAGCAGACCCACTAAACTGTCCTATTGTGTTCAACATGTTGAACATCACTGGTTTGAGCTCAAAGTGATTTGCTTCAATTTCTGGTGTGACTACGCTAGGATTGAGTCCGTTTAGATCTTCCACCAGATAGTCTCTAACAGTAGGCTGCCTCGGCAATGGTTGCGGCATTGGCTGCTGTGGCATTGCTGGTGGCAATACATTGTGATCAACAGGTAGAATTTGTCCTCTTGGTGGATCATCCATGGCTTGAAACAGATTGCGTCTCAGATGATGCCTTGTTCGTTCAATCTCAGGATCCAACTCGTACAACGAATCACTCGGGTTTGCCCTAGTCATAAACCAAATAAATCAAAATTAATAAAAATTAAATAAATAAATAAATAGAGTTAAAGTTATATAAAGAATAGTTAAAGAGCAAGAAAATAAAGAAAAACAAAATTTAGTTGCCAATCCCCGGCAACGATGCCAAAAACTTGATGCGTGTAACATAAGCGCAATTTGAGTGCAAGTGTATACGTCGCCAAGTAATAAAATGATAAGTATATCGTGTATCGTCTCCACAGGGAATGGTATACTAATATGTTTTCTCTTTTTCCCTTGCTCCTGAAAAGAAAGTAAAAACACAGATGAATTGATTTGTTTAACTAACTAAATAATTAAATAACAAAACATAAAATAAAAGGTTGAGAACGATTATAGAGAAAGTGGGTAGGATCTAGTTGCGTCAATTAGTGGATTCAATTGATCTTTTTCTTGTCCAATGCAATCACACAACACTAGTTCGCTAGTACTGCAGATACAGCCTCGACAGTATTGGTGTTCTCTACCGCGGCAATCTCTTGCTCTTGGGTAGAGGCATCAAAGTTCAACAAAGTGTCCGTAAGTGACTCCGCTTATCTCTGAGTCAGAATGTTGTTGATGACCAGTCCTTGACGATACCTCTCGGCGTAAATCAACGATAACCACCAACCAATCCAATACTTCTTTTAGCTGCTGAAACTCTTAACCTATCTCTAGGCCAAGTTAGTGTCTACAACACCGTACTTATCCTTTTCGTGAATCTACATCTCTCGATGCTAGATAAATAGATTACTTATAAACTTCTCTCTCGAGCTTGAATGCAAGAAAAAAGAATGGCAATAGGATAAGCAAATTTTAATATTATTATTGCATAAGAACAAAGATATAAGAATCAATCTCCTCTCACTAATATCGACAACCTTCACCTATCCCTAAGAAATTTAGAACATATTATCGTTAAGTATAATTCTTAGGGAGAAAGATTTCTCTAAAAGTCGGCTCTCCTCAACAATATGGCCGGTTACGGTATGTATAGTCTTATCCTAGGGTAAACCTTTCCTAAATAGACTTCAACTCGGAGTAAGGAACAAGTCTTCTTCAAGGAATCTGATATTTTTAAGTTTGCCACCTTCTAGAAGGGTTTTCCCGCTTGGTCTTTGATTTGGGCTTTTAGCGCGCTAGCCTGATCCAATTGTTGTGTTGCATCTTCCGGAATGTTCTCTATATTTTTATCTTTTATTGCGCCTACATTGTTGGTGCTACCACACTGGATTCTAACGCGGCCTTGTCTTTTGCCTCGGCCGCAGTACTGCTTCACTGCCGCTTCGGCCCTGGATATTCCTGCATGTACAGAATATGTAATAATATCTGCATTCTCTATAAATGTTGACTTTGGAAGTAATGATAACAGAATATCCAATATTTGCGCAAAGAGTCTATATTTTGGTTCAAGTTGGTGTATAATAGATGCTTAAAGTACCATGAGAAGCGTAGTAAATAACTGCCTTTTAGGCATTCATCAAGAGCTTAAGCAAAACATGCTTAGTGAGGTAGCTCTAAACAGACGTTCATCAATGCAACATTTAAACCCAATTTAAAACCATAGCTTGTACTTTTCATACTAAACCAAAGTATGATTGATCACATGCTCATCTATATAACCAAATCATTTCATGTATCATGCATATTGGCCTTCTAGTGACAACATGTTGTGAACCTTAAGCTCACCAAATCATTTCATGTATCATGCATAGCCACCCTTGTATACATGTTACCCCCACTATGCACGGTCAGATACAAAGTCACCCTTGTTTACGTATGGGTCAACTATATACATGGTCGGACACAAAGCCACCCTTGTTTACATATAGGCAATCTCTACACACACGATCGAACATAAAGTCACCAATGTTTACGTATAGGCAACATCAATTCTCATAATCTTTATAGTGCACTTTATCCTAATGACATGTCATTTGTATTCGTTGTTGGGACCGTCGGCACACCCCATGGTGTAGCGAAACAAAATTACGACGGTCTTTTCAGTGATCCATGTACGTTTAATACAAAATCGGGAGGATGAGATGTGATGACTTACATTAGGTTCCTTGATAAGTAGCAAAAACAATTTTTCGTGATTCTAGGGTTTGGGAATTCGAAATTGTCTATTATGGCTGCTAGACCAAAGATCCTTTATATAGGTGTAACCCTAAGTATAAGAGTTTGATTTCGAATTTGTTTATAGGAAATAATTACTTTAATTATTTTCTTAAATTTCAAAATCTATATTTAATTCAAATTTAAAAAGGGATATAATTACTTTAATTATATCCTTTATTTAAAATTCGGGATTAAATATAATCTACTTATACTTATATATATTTTTGCTCCTTTTCAACCATTGGGTGTGACCTTGTAGGCTCATTGTAACGTTATTAATAATATTAGAACAATTCTAATATTACAAACAATGAGTGACATCTAGCAATATATCATTGTCATTTAAGTTACAAGAGATCATGATTCGATGTATCATGTTTGTGACCAACTATCTTAATGTATTATATCCTTTTGTCCTTTTATATCTTTAATAGGCATAAGTCTTCGAATAGTCACACTTGTATAGCCTATTTTAATATTTCTTGATATCTAGAGTGGACTAATTTTAATGAATAATTTGTGATATCTCATATCAACATATTCAAGCATGGCCATGTATTTCTAGTCTCACTCAATCAAGTGGCCTTTGATATATTTTCCTATTATGTAGGATGGACAAATCCTATCTTGATTATTCATATCTCACTACATACATTGTAATATGTCCAATGTCAGTTTTTATAGTGTAACTAATTACGAGACACGTTTAACTACATCAAAACATAAAACAACATATGTTGAGATAGTAATAATCTCAAGTCTAAGGATCGTACATATAGTTATCACTATGAGCAATATCGGGATCGTCACATAATTATCCAAGATATATGCTCATAGTGGGTCAATCCAATATATTATTCTCTACTAATATATTCATGTATTAATTCTAAAAACTCTATGTCAATGACAACTCATTGTCATCAATTAATCACATGTTAGTCTTAAGTGTATTATTATTGTCCATACCCATAATAATACTTGGCTAAGGATCTTTTAATAATAATACATATATTATTATATGAACCTTATTGTTTCTCAGTTTATGTTATACATTGACACATATATCTGAAAATGATAATGACAATGCCTTTATTCAATAAAATTGGTAAATAAAAGTATCCTTATAATCATCATATGATTGGTCTTTGGGCATACCCTAACATTCGTAACTTTAGTTAGTTTCACTAAGACAATATCATTCCAATCATGCATGTTAACTTGCTGCTCATAATGCATTCATAATATGTTCATCAAGTGAACCAAAATTATGCTCAACGGCTTAATCAAATTTAAGGCAAATAACTACATGTTGCTCCAATTCATTTTCATGCTTTCAAAAGCCATGAATGTCATTCAAAACCATGCATTTAAAGCAACTAACACATGCATAAATCATATAAAAAATCTCAATTATGCTTTTATAAATCTTTATGAAACCTTTTCCAAAATACCAATGCAAAATAGTCAAACTTAGGAACTATTTCTGAAACCATAAAAATCACTTACTCTTGAATTATGAAAAGCTTTTATATTATTCCATAACCCTCAAAACAAAACAAAACGATTGTGAAACGCATTTAACCAAAATTCACTCACTGAAAAGCGAAACAAGCTTTCACTGACGCTCCAACGGCAACGCCAACGCTCCAACGGCAACGCCAATGCACCAGCCACTTAAGAGACTTCTTGCACTTCCTCTACATCATCAAAATAGAGCATATACACATCAAAATATGCTCAACACAACAGCAACATTAAACCTCCATCATCTCTACCGAAAACAGGCCGAAAAAACCAAAAACTAAGCCGAAAACATCCAAAACAACACCAACCCCTAATCTAACGAATCTAACATCTAAACCCAAAATCCATTTCAACCCGATTCGAACCTTCCTACTAACACTCAAACTTCTAGACCCAAAATCGGGATGTTATAGGCGGGCTCACCATTGGCTTTTTGGTCGAGCGTGGTGGTTGGATGTGAACGGGAGTGGAGTCTTGTTATGATTCCTCCGTATCCAGATTGATCAGAGAAGAAGATGTTGCTTTTCTTTTTTCCCACTTTGTGCTTCCTCTAGTAGTTCCTTAATAGCCTTTACTTGGCTTGTTAGTTCCTTTTCAGAGTAACTCCATGTGAAGGTTGTAGATTGGTCTGGAGTGGCTACCGGGGTTACCGAAAGAGCTTCTATAGTTGTTGTTCCAAAAGCTGATGCGGTTGGAGATAGAGAGATAGTTGTTGAGCCTGTTGCTGAGTGAGTATGTATGAAGGGAGGCTGAGGCATGAAGAGCTTGTCTGGGAAGTTTGGGAAGATCGTCGAGCATGTTGGGAGTGCATTATGTATGGTGGAGAAAATGGCATTTTTGAATTCCCGAATGTATGTCATGAAGGCCAGCTGCCTTCTTTCCATCCTCTACAGGATCTCCAGGAGTCCTACTGTTGTGTGTTTAGCTAGGTCTGCCTATTGAGAGGCCTCGACGGGTGCTTGTTCTGTGGTTGGAGGAATATATGCCTGTCGGGTAGCTTCCTGTACTTGCATTCTTCTCATACATATTTCTGTGTACAGCTTTTCCTCATCGGTATCCATGTAGTGGACGCTAGTGAAGGAACTCGTTCGAGGCGGCATAGATTTGAAATAAGAAAAGGGAAATAGAGCATACCTCTATCTTTCTCGGCACAATCAAATATTTGCTCGTTGATGATTTAACCGATGTTGATCCACCTGTTTTGAATTATTGAGTGGATCAGAGAAAGACTCGAACGATCTACCATTTGGTTGTAAGACATCGGCATTAAGTTTCTTTTGAAGAATGTATTCCATAGCTTTGCCTCTGGTTTGAGATCTCAGCGACTGACAGAGCCGCGATGTTTTCCCGTATTTCATTCTATTCCGGGTATGCAAAGCTCTATCTTCATTGATTCAAAGTCAACGGTGGTTAGGGCAACGACGAAAGTAGCATGTTCATCGTCTTAGATATGCAGGCTGAAGATCGCATTAACGATGATGTTTACTACTGGAATGGCTCTGCCGTGAACATAAATGTAGGGATTGTTTGACAGCGGTCTTTGGGTATAGAATTCTCAAACACAGTCAATATTCGATGGATCTGGCTGCCTAGCAAACTGATGTCATCTCTGGAAAATAATTTTGGACAAAATGAAGGCTTCCAACCCTAGATCGTCTTCTTCAGTTTAATGGAAGCCTTATTGTTCCCAGATTAGTTGCGCCTTGAAATTACAGTTGTAATCTCTCTCTACATCTACGGTTACAAATCTGTTGAATGTTGTCACTCCGGCAGAGGTTGGTCTTAGGGTTGCCATGTTTTACTTGTGGAGAACGAAGAGGAATTTTGGTAGAGTAAAATTAGTGGAGAAGAAGTGTGGAAAAGATGAAGCTTTGCTGATCTATTAATAGGTGAAGGCGGCCAACCGTTGGAAGCGACAACAGTGTCATGATTATCCTTGGCGTGCATACTATGCAGATCAAGCTGGCCTCCAATGGGCGGAAGAAACGATGCGGCTTCGACTTGGGTGACAAGTTTCCCGCCGAAATATTTTTGCCTTGAGTTGGGCCACGTTTTTGGGCTTTATCATCTTCATTAATTTTATTATTCCTAAAATCAATGAAAATAAGGTAATTAAAGAAATATGTGGAAATATAAAAATAAATCTGAAAACTTAAATTGCGAAAATTAAAGTCTAAATCCTAAAACAAAAACTAAAAAATAATACTCTAATTCCTAAAGCATATAAATAAATTAGAGACAAAGAGATAAAAATTTAGGTTACTGCAGAAGTGCAATAAAATGCATCTTTGGCAGCAACCATCTTCCCCTTTTTGGATGGAGGAGAAGATGATATCTCAGTTGTTGTCTCCTCATCAGGTGGTTTCTTTCGAATGTATTGTTGTTCAAGGGGCGTGCTTCCTCGAAAGAGGTTGCCTTGGCAGGTTTTGTTCAGGCAATTTGTTTCTATTTTGAAGTTAAACTCAGTTTTAGCTTCAATTCCTGGCCTTTCATCTGGTTCGTTCTGATGCCTTAGAGTTTTAAACACATTAATCTTTATTTGTTGATCATTGAAACTTATGATCAATTCTCCTTTCTCGCAATCGATCAACGTTCTTCTTGTGGCTAGGAATGTCCTTCCTAATATGATTGGAGCATGTTCATATGCTTCACAATCAAGAATTAAGAAGTCGACAGGAAAAATAAATTTATCCACCCTTACGAGAATATCTTCAACTTTTCCTTCTGGTTGCACGTAAGAGCGGTCTGCCAGCTGCAGCATCACTGTTGTTGGCTTTGCTTGCCCAATGCCTAGCTTCTGAAATACTAACTTAGGCATGAGATTTATGTTGGTGCCTAAGTCACACAGTGCCTTGCCCACGTATTGATCACCGATTGCGCATGGTATTGTGAAACTACTAGGATCTTTTCTTTTGGTCGTGGCCTTATTGTGTAGCGTTGCCACACATCCTTCTGTTGCGGCAACTGTTTTAAATTCCCCAATTTTTGTCCTTTGGGATATGATATTCTTAAGGAACTTGGCATAGTTGGGCATTTTCTTTATTGCCTCCACGTATGTTTATTGCCTCCACCAAAGGTGATGGTTGACGCATATCTTCGATCTTTTCATCGTACTAGAATCTTATTTGCGGTGCAGCTATGGCATCATCTACTGCGATAGTGTCATCGTCAGTGTCTGCTGGTTCCTTTGCCTTAAGTTTTTTATCAATAGCTTATTTTGGGGCTAGTGTTTCAGGGGTCTTACCAACTATTTGAACAGGTATTTCGGGGCCTTTTAGTTGTAATCCACTCTTGGTAGATATGGATTTGTATTGTTCATGATGACCAATTCTAGTGACTTTAGTATCCCTAAGGAGACCTCCTATGGGTCTGCTTTTCATATGTTATGTCATCTGTCCTACAACAGTTTCTTGTGTTTTGAGAGCAACTTCATTATTCTGCATTCTCATTTCTGTTTTGCCCATGAAAGTATCGACTCTTTGAATGAACTTGTTGGTGTTTGCAATATATGCACCAGTCTGAGCCATAAAGGTTTGCAGTGTGTTCTCCAGAGTCTGGACCTCTGTTGTTTGCTGCGGCGGTAGGGCTTGTTGCGGCATCTGCTGCTGAGCAAATCTATTGTTTTGCTAGAATCTCGTAGATTACACTGATTGATGTTGCGTATTAAGTGCATTATTAGGATTGCTTCATGAGAAATTAGAGTGCTTCCTCCATGATGGGTTGTAATTGTTGGACATATTGTTCCTATTAAAGTTTCCAACATAAAAGGAAGATTCTGGATTATGCGGGCATGCATTCGAGTCATGGTTGTCACTGCATGTTTCGCGAAGAACAATGACTGCTTTTACTTCCCGAATATGGCTTGGTTTATGTAGATCTTTGACCATGTTGGTTAGGGCTGATAGTTGTGCTAGGATAGAATCTGCAGAATCTGAAGTTGTCATACCTCCCTATTTATGCATCTTCGCGTGGTTGGGTGTTGATAGTCATTCTTTGCCAACCTATCCAAAATTTTTAAACTCTCATGGGGTGGGAGGTCTAAGAGGGTGCTATTGGCGGAAGCATCAAGCATCATACTCGTAGGGGTGTTAACTGCATTGTAGAAGATGGATATTGGATCCACTCAGACAAACCATGCATGGGGCATTTTCTGTATACCTCTCTGTATCTTTCCCAAGCCTCATATATTGATTCGTCTTCATCTTGCCTAAAGGATGTTATATCGTTTCTCAGTTTATCAGTCATATTGGTGTAACTAAATCTGGCAAGGAAGCTTCGACATAGTTCTTTCCATGAGTTAAACGATCCCGGCTGGAGGTTGTTTAACCAAGATTTTGTCCTATCCCTAAATGAATTGGGGACCAATTTCAGCTTAAGGATGTTGGCTGAGACTCCGTCAGCTTAAACGAGTTACAAATTTCTAAAAAGGATTTAAGATGCTGTCATGCATCTTCATTGGCAGAACCCCCAAACTAGCCTAGGGTGCTGATCATGTTGAATATGACCGGTTTTAATTCAAAATGCTATGCTTCTATGTAAGGCATCACAAAAGCAAGAGTTAACCCATTTATATCTTCCTCTAAATAATCTCGAACGGTTCGTGCGCGTTCCTGTCTTGAATTGTTTACTGGGTCAACCATTGCAAAAGCACTACGGTTGTCTATCGCGGTGGCATTTATACCTGTGTTGTTTTGTTGGCCAGGTTCTACGTTCATTATTCGGCATGCCCTACATTTCAGATCTCATGCCGTTTTTTCGATTTCTGGATCGTAAGGGTATTGATCAATAGTCGGATTGAACCTGGTCATACACAAAATAAGCCTTGTGAGTTAATATAAAAAACTAAAACTAAATAAAAAAAGAAAGTAAAATAATTAAAAAGGTGTAGAAATAATTAGTAGTAAAATTGAGTGTCAGTCCTTGGCAACGGCACCAAATCTGATGAAGGATATGGAGTCCTGTTATTTCCACCTTTGTCAGATTATAATATTTTAGGTTTTCGAACCCACAGGGACTGAGTCGACTTCACTACTTCTTATGACTGCACTAAGAAAACTAAAAAATACAAGTAAATTGAATAGTTTGAATTATAACTAAGATAACTATAAAAGCATAAAATTAAATAACAAAATAATAAGATGATTTAAGCGAGTCTATATTGAGTGCTTTGTAGAGGAGAATCCAGTTATTTTAAGTATTCACTTATTAATGCAATGGGTTTAATTGCCGCCTCGACGGATCACAAAAAGGGTCGTCGTAGCTGACTAGGTGGGGTTATGCCTTGTCGACAATTCAACATTCTATAGTTCGACAGAGCATCCTTGTATGTCTTCTTCCTTATTCCTAAGCAAGGAGAACTATTAGAACCCACATCTTGATGATACCTCCTGGCGTGAATCAATGGCGGACAACATCCAAACACATACGTCTTGTTAATCGCTGAAATCCTTGGCGGCTGATCTCTCAACCAGATTAGCCAATACCCATGAGTAAAGACCGTATTATCTCGTTTTGTGAACCTATATCTCCCGATGCTAGGCAAATGGGTTTTTCTCACATACTTATCCTTCGAGCTCATATGCAAGAAGAGTAATTACCAAGAGAGAATAAACTATGAAATAAGTTTTGCATTAATAAATATCAATTATAACATAACCTTTTTCCCCAACTACTCTACAAACAATTTAAACCTCCAAAAGATTTAGAACATGATGTAGTCGGCGGCTAAAGGTATATAAAAGTGAGAATCTGTCTCGACTCTAGACTAAACCTAAACCTAATAAGTGTTTTATATAGGCCAAGACCTAAGTTGATCTTTCCATGCAAGGAAAGAGTCTAAAAGGGAAAGAAATCTAATTCCTAATTAAATTGTATTAATTTAATTTTATTTCCTAAAATATCTCTTCTTTCCCACAGTTGGCTGTGACATGAGCTTGACATCCTAACTGGACTTCTTCTTTCTCTTGCTCTTTGTCCGTTAAGATCGGTATCTTTTCCTCTTTCCGTCGAGCACCAGTTGTTATCTTTTCAACATCTATTTTCTCCTTTGTCCATCTCTGTGATATAGTTTCCTGTCTAAGAGAGAAAACTATCAAACGTATATATTTTATGTCAAATAATAGATAAATTCATAAAATTGGTGATCGAATTCTAAAATATGAAAAATAACCAAAAATATCCATTATCTCCTTTAAATCTGTCTTTATTAGCAATAAACGAGTGAGAAAGTGATATGAAAAATAAGGACTTTTGAGTACTCATCACAAACCTATTACATAGTCCAACTCATTTATTCAAATTCCACCGAGGAAATATCAAACTTCCCAAAAAACTATGAAGAAAAACATGTTCAACTTTCAACTGATGCCAAGATAAACACTTATCGTTGTCTCAAACACAATTTTCCAGTGTCTTTCAAACACAAGGTGAAAGTTTGCCAAAAATTATCACTATAAAGTTCACCATATGTTGACTATTGTACTATAAATGAATAACTTTTTATCCTAATATATCTTCTATAAAACATACACAATAAGAACTCTAAGTCTATAACAAATCATCAAACCTAAATTCAATCATAAAATTGTAACTTTTTAAATACAAAAAATCGTTCCTTCCCATGGCTTCCAAAACAAATTGTATTGCGTATAGAGCTACTATTAACACTCGCGTACATGAATCTATTGCATGTGATAGTTTCACACTATAACATGATACTCTAAACTTGACTCACTTAGTACGATCCATTACTTATCCAGTTTAGTTTATTTGATGGTGAATGATTATACTATAAATTGTTTTCACTTACTTCATCCTATGTCATTATCTAAACCTCAAATTTTTGTAAAGATCAAATTCCCAAAATTTTACTTATTGGGAAGAAAACAACATTCTCTCTTCTAGAAAGAATTATAACCCTGACAGTACAATAAAATATATTTAAAGTTCTTAAAATATCACTCAACTTTAATTAGGTCAACAACACTATCACAACAAAACAATCTCACATAGCTCAGGTTTCTCTCAATGTTCCTCGGATCTTTATCATACATTATCATGAGACACTTACCTTTCCTCTTTATCATACATTACCTTTTCAAAGATAATCCTTTTCTATTCCTATACAACCACATATATCATATAAAATATATAACTTATATTCGAGAAATAATACTGTTAGTTATCCAAGATGTGTTAAAGCTTGAAGACAAGTCTAAATTAACGAGGAGTGTTAAAAGTTTTTATTAATATCTAATTAGAGTTTATCCTAATTATTAGTTTAGAGTTATTATAAGTCTTATTTAAATTAAGAATAAATATTATTTAAATTAGAGATAAAGTATAATTTTAGTTATATTAAAAATCTATTTTAGCCTATTTAAAGGCTTATTCTGTAACCATTTGATATTCAAGAATAATAAAAAAATACAGAGAAATACTTTGTTCTCTCTGAAAATACCATCTTCCGTTGCATCTATGGTCATCATGGCCCCTTTCTCACATGGTATCAGAGCCAATAACGGCCTTGATGTTGTCAACATTGTTGTCATCTGTAATCAGAAACAAATCGATGATTTGATTTTTCAGATACAAATCATTTTTTCTGCTGCTATCATTAAACCACACTCGTTCATTGGCTTCTACCTCATAAAAATCTTACATCTCTAGTGAAATTTCTACTCGCTTAATTTTGTTGGTTCTTTATTTAATGGTTCTATCTTAGCCAATTAAAAAGATAGATGAAAAGATTATAGTTTAGCCTTTAAAACTATTTGGTTCTATCTTAGTCATTTGTTCCAAATGATAGGAAAAAAGGTTATAGTTTAGCCTTAAAAACTATTTGGTTATATCTTAGCCATCTGTTTCAAAAGATATGAGAAAAGGTTATAGTTTAGCCTTAAAAACTATTTGGTTCTATCTTAGCAGTCATCCAAAAAGATAGGTGAAAAGGTTATAGTTTAGCCTTAAAAACTATTTGGTTTTATCTTAGCCATCCATCCAAAAAGATAGGTGGAAAGGTTATAGTTTAGCCTTAAAAACTAAATAATATTTTTTAAAGGATTTTACATTAAAGGTTCAAGTTGGAATTCTAGTCTATGTAACTATCAACTTGATGGGGAATATAGATTCCTTTGATCACTTCATACATCATTCACATCAGATATTTTAATCAAGAACCACATGTTGGGGCATCTCAATCAAAGTCTCCCAACTTGAGAACAAGGAGCATTTTTCTCGAAGAAACAACAGAAGAAAAATAGTAGGGCACCACATCCAAGATTCAAGTTGGTGTTCTACTACATTTGTTCACCAGCTTGAGGGGAAGTGTTAATTATCCAAGATGTGTTAAAAGCTTGAAGAGAAGTCTAAATTAACGAGGAGTGTTAAAAGTTTTTATTTAATATCTAATTAGAGTTTATCCTAATTAGTAGTTTAGAGTTATTATAAGTCTTATTTAAATTAAGAATAGATATTATTTAAATAAGAGATAAAGTATAATTTTAGTTATATTAAAAATCTATTTTAGCCTATTGAAAGGCTTATTCTGTAACCATTTGATATTCAAGAATAATAAAAAAATATAGAGAAACACTATGTTCTCTCTGAAAATATCTATCTTCCGTTGCATCTACGACCATCATGACCCCTTTCTCACAAATACAATAACCCCCACGATATTAAGATAAAAATACCAAAATTATCAATATATATCGTACATTATCATGAGATACTTAACTTTCATCTTTAGCTTTTATTTATTCATTTATCAAAATACCCTCACACAAAACTCACCTTAATCCACTAACAACCTAATTGTAACTCCATAAAAATGGTATAACCTAGTTCGGGATTAAATATTTAAAATTACTTTTTAATCTAAATAAATTATGGAAAAATATTCTAAAATCCTTATTTGATATATATTTGAATTTGTTCATCTCAATTTAGAAAATTGACCCTTGAATCCCAAAGATTTTGAAAGTAGTGACTATTTTGTAAAAATTGAAAACTTAAGGATAATTTTATAAACTAAGCCAAAACTTTGAATCTTTAAGGGACTTTGATCCAATCTTAATTCTAGTTTATCTAAGCCTTCCAAGGTCCTATTTTAATAACCCATAAACCATAATTTTAATTAATAACCCAAATCACTTAATATTAATCCTAAAAACCTATTTTTTTGTCATAAACCTAAACTTATTTTTAGTATTCCGATTTTTCATGTTCTTGGAATCCATTCTGTCATACATTCAAAGGTAAACATAAATTTTTTTAATAAAAATCCGTTTGGTTAATTCTTTATAATTTTCTTCTTCGGTTTTATTTGAAAAACTCTATTTTTACATCAAGCTTTAAACCATTCTCCAAGATTTCGGTTTCTTCCGTACCAAGACATATTCTTCATCATATTTTTCAGGTAAATATCCATTCTTTTTAATAAAATTTTATTGGTTTATTTCCCTATATTTTCTTTTTCAAAATCTTTTTGTTTTTCTTCAGTTTTACTTGTTTTAAAACCTTAGAAGGAGGTTAGATCAATTTTGGAGGTGAGAATCATTCAAACCTCTGAAAACCTAAATTTCTTTAATGAAATTCCCATGTTCTTGGCTTATTGCAACAATCTTTAAATTCTTAAATCAATAGAATCAATTTTTTTGAATCAATAGAATCGTTCAAAGGTTTTACATGGTTGTTTTTGATGCCTAAATACATGAATCATAAAGTTTTTATATGTAATTAAGATGACTTTTAAGTATCTAATCCTGGCCATAAGATTTAGGTGGTGTTTAGAGAGGTTTTCGGTGAGTTTCGGTTAGGTTTTATGGTGTTTTTAGGGACTGCCATGACTTGGTCCGACTTAAAGGATATTTGGGTGTGTTATAATGCACTAAAACCTCTAATTTTGATGTTTGAATCAGGTTAGGAGGTAGAGGAACATGTTTGAGGGAGATCGGAAAGCTGAATCGTGTTTTTGGGTGACTTTTCGAGCAAGTTTTGGTAAATTGGTGAGTCGATTATGAGAGTGAGCTTCTAAGGTAGTGTTTTAATTTGTTTTTCAAAGGTTTGGGGGTGTAAGGAAGGTGTGAAAACCTCCTTATACTCAGAAGTAAGTTTAAAGTATTGTTTCTTAAAGGTTCTCATATTTCGCCGTATTTTTAATATGTTATTTGTCATGTTCTTGTTATGTTATTCATATATGATTATGCATGTATATAAATGCTCATGAGACCATTTTTAAAGGTATTTTATATGCATTCGATGTTCCCACGGTTTTGTTTTGAAAATAAGTTAAAAATGATTTTATCGTTTTTTGCAAGTGATGTGTGAAAAGTGAGATACATGTGATTTGAATTTTGTTTTGAATTAAGTTTTTAGCATTGATTTTTGATAATATATTGGTTATTTAAGTGATAAATCTTATGGGATAAGTTGATCGATCAATAGGGTTTAGAGTACACTATAAACATTAAAAATTCGTATGTGTGAAAAGTCCTTGTGTGTTGCATTCTAACTTTTAGTCTAATGTTGTGTGATGAGAGTAGTACTGTCACATCCGGGTTGATAGGTGTAGTACTGTCACCGGACACCAAGGTGAGATTTATCATATTGAGAGTAGTATCAACATGCGCATGCTTTGGGGGTAGTACTATCATGCGATTGCCTATTTATCCTAACGATTTGGAGTAGTACAAATTGGATCACTAGCACCAATATATGTTTTTACTTTTCAAAGGTAAGTGTCATGGTTTTTACTTGATTGCATATGGTATTATGCATGCGAGGTTTTATGCATTGGTATGCAGGTGATTCGAGCATTGTTATGTTGTTAGCATGTAAGACTTGAGCTTTGTGCATTGAGATGCACGTGTAAGCATTGCTATGTGAGTAACATGTAAGACTTGTGTTTTAACTTTCAAAGAATGTGATTTCAAAATGTTTTTTACAAAAATTTAATGATGGTATTGTTAGTCATGGTTTGATGACACTTGTTGAGTTTTAAAAGTGACGTTGTTAGACATGTTTGTTTTGTTTTATAAAGAGCATGACATGTTTTTAAATTGATGAAATTGGTTTAATATGATCTGCATTGTAAGATGTTTTTATACTGGTTTTTATTCACTCACTAAGTTTATGCTTACCCTCTCATTTACCTTGCAATGTAGAGTAAATAATGTTGGGGTAGAAAAGGGAAGAAAGCAACCAGGTAATCATCAAGTAAAAGCTCAAATATGTGTTTATAACATTAGTAGTAGTGAGAGAGCAATGGAGATGTTTTACCATGTTAAGAATATTTTTATGATGATGAGACTCATAGTAGTCGTATGCTTATACATGTTTGATGTTTATCAACGTTGGTGTTTCTTGAATGATAGCTTTATGAACCTAAGTGTTTTAGGTTATTTTGGTATTTGAAATTCCTATTTGGTATACTCTTATATTGATAAGGTATTTTGAGAATTGATTATTGATGATTTGAAGTTATGATAAGTCATGCTTTTTTTAATAAAGTATGCTTATGTATTGTGTGTATTGTTTATGGAACTAAGTGATGATGCATCTACAGAATATGTTGTGAGTTGTGGTTTATGCCTTTAGGTACTTATATGTATTTAGAAAGTCTTTGATTTCCATTGTAATTGAACTTAGTCCTTGCATGAACATGTAGGATATAATTAAAGATTCTAGATAAGATAAAAGAAGAGTCGTTTAATTTTTTAGGGTTGTTTATCGGGACGAGTCTCCAGATTAATCTCGGTATTCCTTATGTAACTCGTTCGAGTCGGGTGGTGTCTAGACCGGGCCGAGGAGGTTACACTAATAACAATCTCAAGGCCTTAAGATAATACCAATAAGACTCTTGGGCTTAAACATTAAAGCCTCAATGTTTTAGATTAATCTGACTCTTGGATCCTAATATTTGAGTTGTTACACCTTCCTTTATCGATTTTGTCGACTTTTTATCCAATTTTTTCTCCATGGTTTTAATGTTTGGTTTTCATGGATCTGATGACCTGCTATTGGTCTTGAATTCTTCGTTATTTTCTCACCTTAGGTATGTTCCACTAGTTTGGAATGGATTTCATTGTTACTTGGATTGTTTTCTCAAGGATAGGTTTCCATGGTTTATATTTGGTTTTGTGGATTCTTTTTGTCTTCTAAACCATTGTTGTATATTATTTTGAGATATTTTTTCATTGTTCTCGTGTGCTGATATATAAATAAAGATATTCAGGTTCTTTGTTTAAAATAAGCTTAAACGAAAGATAAGTGCATAAAATATACATCCTTTAAACTTTTATGCGTATAAAATATTTTTTTATAAAATGTGTCTAAAGTTTCAACAATTATAGTTTTAGGTTTTATAGTTAACTACTGTTAAAAATATATTTTAATGATTAAAATTTGGACACCTATCTTTTTTAATTTATTATTTTTAATTATTCTTTTGTTTTTTTAAATTAAAATGTTCAAAAATATGGATTTCAAAATAATCTAAAACAATCCCCATATCCTAAAAGCTACCTGTTATTCATTAAAAAAAAAAACAGATAATTTTAACCTTAATGTTTATAATTTTTATCATTTTGACCCTTATTCTTTTTTTTGGATAAATTTAACCCTTAACCTATATCCTTTTGACAAATAACTTATTTTTTAACTACCATGATAATTGATCCGTTAAAAATTTAACGATGATAACATGTCATATGCATATATAATATATTTTAAATGACATGACATCTAACCTATCAAATACATATATATATGAAATATAATTTTATTCTAATATGAAATATAAAACAATTAAAATTTAAATAAAATATTAAAAATTAATTAATTCTAAAATAAAAGGCTACTAAACATTCTCAACTGTAACTACGATAGAATCAAAGTTCTATCTTTAAAAAATATGAACACAGTTCTAAATTAATTAATTTTTTTAAGATATAATTTTGATTCTATCGTAGGTAGGATTGAGAATATTTAGCAACATTTTATTTTAGAATTAATTAATTTTTTAATATTTTATTTTAATTTTAATTATTTTATATTTTATATTAAAATAATATTATATTTCATATATATATATGTATTTGATAGGTTAGATGTCATGTTATTTAAAATATATCATCATATACATATGACATATCATTGTTAATTTTTTAACGGTTCAGTTATCATGATATATAAAATAAGTTATTTGTTAAAAAGATATAGGTTAAAGGCTAAATTTATCCCGAAAAAGAACAAAAAATCAAAACGATAAAAATTATAAACGTTAAAGGTTAAAATTATTTTTACGCCTAAAAAAACTAATAATATCTACCTGTTATCATCGTTGATTATCGTCTTGAACCCACCTTTTTGGTTTCCGAACCCGACCAACCATTTTTTTCAATGCATCGTCACTAGAAACTAGTGAAATGTGTTTTAGCCAAACATTGATGTGAAATAATTGTTAGATTGGCATACTGTACACCAATTTTTGACTATAGTACATTGGTGGAAATAACCAAATAGGTCTGATGATTGAAAAGGTAGAGTTAGAGACGGGAGCCGGTGGCAAAACGGTGAGGATTTGGGCATTTAAGGTTTTAGTATTTTTAGGGATCTAGGGATTGATTTAAATATTTTTATGATTTTGAGATTATTTTAAAAAAATAATTTTTATAGTTTTGTTTTAAATAATAATAATATTTTTGTTATGTATTGTATTTTAATTGGATAACATTTTTTAATATGATTGGTTTCTTAAAATTAGAATGTTTCAAACTTTAAATACGTATTTTTTTTTAAAAAAAATAATCACGTAAATTTCAATATTTATA
This sequence comes from Abelmoschus esculentus, assembly GCA_035048815.1. Taxonomy (NCBI): domain Eukaryota; kingdom Viridiplantae; phylum Streptophyta; class Magnoliopsida; order Malvales; family Malvaceae; genus Abelmoschus; species Abelmoschus esculentus. The sequence goes on from JAUCBN010000026.1 coordinate 11,086,088, forward strand.
TATTTTTGGGCACTTAATTTTATTTAAGCCTTAACAGGATTATGTCATCCACATTAACTGCTTAAGCAATAAAATTTCCTTCGCCTTTAGTAAACAAGTTCGTGTTATAGATAGCTTATTTACAACTTTGACCAATTAAAATAATGGTATATCTCTCATTCCATTGTCTACTAACTTGCGTTGGACCATATAAATTCTTATTAAGTTTACAAACTAAACCATAGTTATTACTAAAAAATCTGGTGACAAATCCAAATAGATTTCTTCTTATAGATAACCATGAAGAAAAACATTATTTATGTCAATTTAATGTAAAAAACTATTTCCAACAGTAAAAACCTTCAACTTTTTTAAAATATTTAAAATTAAGTGTATAACAACGAAAGTCGCTCGATGTAAAAACGTCGCTATTAAAATTTAAAAATTAGGGTTTAAATTGTGTGATTTAAAAATTTTGGGAAATTAGGTTATAAAACTGAAAAATTAAAATTGGGAATGATTTGAAAAGGGAATTTAATTCGAAAATTGGGGATTAGGTTTAAACACTTAAAATGGAAATTGATTTAAAAGAATTTTAAAATTAGGAGGAATTAAGGTTTGAAAAAGTGGAATTGAGAAAGCAGAAAAATAATTGAAAAAATTAAGAAGTTTGAGAAGTTTGGGAATTTATCAAAAAAATTGAAAATTAGGTTTAAAAAATAGAAATTAAAAAATTAATTTAGAATTTGTAAATGAGTAAATTAAAAATTAAAAAAAAATTATAAATACGTTGGCAAATAATTTTAAAAATAATTGAAAAGGGATTTTGAAAATTGGAGTCGTCACCGGTCATTTTGGTAGACCAAACACCGAAAAACTAGAGATTCGTTTAAAATTGGCTTCGAGAATCAGTTACGATTAAAAACGGTATTAGCGTTTAAAACCGCCCAAAATTGACACCTTTACAAAATACCGCTTAATTAATTTTAGAATTACCGATTTAAAGTGACATTTAATTAATATTTGTTTAAAAATTCAAATTCAAATTTATTCTAACCGTAACTTTATTCGAAGGTAAACGCATATACCGCCACCACTACGTCTGTTGTCGGGCTCGTTACGACTGAATAAAGATATATTGCATTATGTTCAATAATTAGATTCGGATAAAACTTAAAATACCACAAGTCATAATAAAAAGCATAATAAAGCAAACATATATGCACAAATACAATAATATGTACAAGACCATAACAAGAATGCATAAAGTAAAGACGTTCAACAATGTAATATTATGTACATAATGTAAATTAATATTTAATAACACAAATATAATGTATGTCACATTAGATGAAAATACACACACAAAAATATTAAAACAAAGAAATAAGTATGTATTAAGTTTAAGGAGAGGATTAAAAGTTTCTGGCAAATGGGATAAAATAAAATAAAAACTGTAAGGTTATATCAGAAGAAAATAAGAAAATAAATTAAATTCGATGACCAAAATACGAGAAAAACAAAATAAAATATCCAATTTGTGATAAAATTATGACGAAAATTTAAAAAAAAATAAAGCTTTCTGCGGCCAAATTAAAAGAGAAGAGATGTTTATTTGATCTGATGATCAAAATAAAAAACGAAACAAAATTACGAGACGTCAGGGTTGAATACTTTGACACGAGGGGATTTAAAAAAGTAATAAACCCTTTTTCAAAATGCTTTGAGAGTATATAACACAAATAAAACGAATTAACCATCCCTTTGGCTCATTTCTAATTCGGAAACAATTTAAAAGTCTCAATTTTTCTCTAAAATTCAAACCCATCTAAAAAATGATGAACAATGTTTGAATGTTCAACATTTTTCCAAAAATAACCACCAAAAACCAGAAATCGACAAGCATAACACAGAAAACAATCCCAAAATCCGTTTATTCTTAAAACCTAAACCCGATTTTAAATAAAAATGAATCAAACTTTTTTTCTCAAAATACAGATCGAAAAACCCTTTATTTTTTCTTCAAAACTCAAAATAAAATCTTAAACCCAAACAAAGCTATCTATTTCGGTAAAAGGAAAAGAAAAGGGATCCTCTCTTCTATGTCGTCTCACCATCGATGGCTCGAGACCATTAGGTTTATCATCGAATTCGAAGAGAAGAGAGAAAAGGAGGAAGAAGAGTCAACCGGAGACATAATCTTCCTCGATAAACACAAAACTCTAAGTTTTTTTTGCTTCTTTTTGTGTATGCAAATATGAAAAAGGAAAAGAGGTTTTACCTCTTAAAATTTCTTTCTATTCGATTCAAATGGGTGGGAGCAAAAGTTCATTACCCTGATCTTGAATTCGGTTTTTGTAACTGGTAAAAATACATGTAAATATAAATTGCTCTTATTCTACTATTGGTTCTTCTCTCTGAAATTATTGTATTTGGATTTGTGTATTGTTGAAAAATGTTAGAATTTGACGGATTATGCTCTGAAATTTTACCTCTGAAATCCGTATTGTTTGTTATCTGAGAATTGCTATAAATTTGTCTAAAATCTTTGATATTTGGTTGTTGATCATGTACGATTCTGACACTGATTTTGTTTGATTGAATGAGTCACGAACGGAGGACTACTGTAGAGACGATCGACAGCGACCAAAGAAGCTGGATGGTCGACTAGGCATTCGAACGGTCTCACGCGTGGAAATCACACGCGCATGGGAGACCCAAACAGTCGCGCGTGTGGCAAGTGCAGGGAGCTGAAAGGTTTATCTTCTTCGATCTGAGTTGTTGGATTTAAATCAGGTCCAACGGCTATGAGAGGGTTGCGCCGAGACAAAGGGTTTCTCCGGTTTAGGGCTTAGGGAATGGCTCGAAATTGGTCTTGTAGTAATAATTTAATTCGGGCTTGTTTATTTGAACAATATATTTTTTTAATTTGGGCTGTTGAAACGGATTAATAATAAAATGGTTTTTTTATTCAGATTTTGTTTCAATAATAGTAATAATAAGAAAAACAAAAATAAATAAATATTTATATATAATAAACGGTAAGGAAAGAATATAGTGAAAAGGGTGATAATGTATTTACACATAATAATTTATATATTTACGCATAATATATTTTTTTATCTTATAATAATATTTATATATACAAAACAAAATATAGTATATACTAAATAATTTTTTGGATTTTAAATTTTAATACTAAATGTATATAGTAAAAGAATAAACATAATTTTTTTATTTAAAAAATGTGGTAATATATTTACACATAATATATTTTTTTTGATTTTATAATAATAAGTCAATTAATGCCCGTTATTCGAATTCAACGAAAATTAAAATCCGGATTTAATACTTCAGATAAAATTAATGATTACATAACTATTGTCATTATTGTTCAAATAGTAGTAATTTTAACTACCGTACTAAAATTATTAAAAAAATCAACATAAACTATTGAGTATATAATTTAGCTGCTAATCTAGCTTTATACCCATCAAGAATTCTATTATATTTTAATTTAATATTAATGACCCATTTATTATTAGTAACTTTTTAGGGAAAGTAGAACTAGGTCCCAAGTATTATTATTTTCTGAGACTAGATCTCATATTCATAACATATTCTCATCAATCATGTACTACAAATTGTTTATATGTCTTAGGTTTTACTAAAACATCAACAAGAACAATATAATATTAATATTAAGGAGATATATTATAATAAGATAACGAGAAGCTATTTTTTATCTTAAGAAGATTACTTTTGAGGCAGCTTTATATTCCGTGACGGTCTTCTCATAAAAAGCAAAAAACTTGATTAGGTGCAGGTATTTTGTTATTATTAGGTTCAGGTAGAAATTTATTAAGTTAATTAATAGATACTAAAAAATTATCGAAAATAAAATCAGGATCATAATCATCTTGATTTAAGAAGTTTCAAGATTTTTACGATGTATATCAAGATAATCTTTCTGTAACTAATTTTCACTCTCAATTAAAAATCATATTAAATGAGATTTGTAATATCAGGTCTTTCATCTTGCAATTTCTTACTCTTAATTATCAAAAACAAGATTTCGTTCTTAGTTTTTTTCGAGGATTAAATGAAAATTCTCTACACTTAAGTCTCAAATCTTATAGATGAAACCATTTTTTTCATTAATGAAATTTTCTTTATTTTTGTTCATGAAAAGACTATCAATTCATTTCTTATCAGTGATTCTATTATTTTGTTAGTTGATAGACATTAGATGATTGACATAATATTAAGAGGGGAGATTAAAATCTTTTTAGTTTTGATAAATGTGGTTTTAAAAAATTCAATGACTTGAGAATCGAAGACCTTTACGTGTACATCATGGTCTGTATTAAGGGTGTTCATAACCGGGTATCTAGGATTTCGGGTACCCGGAATTTCGAGTACAAAAACATCGGCCCATAATCCGGTTCATAAAAACTGGGTACCCATAAAATTAGGGTACCCACAAAATCGGGTACCGGGTACCCGGTTTATTTTTTTTATATTTTTTAAAATTTATTTTTTAAAAAAAAATATATAAGAAATATTTAAAATTTCATGATATATATTTCAAACACAAAATTATTGATTTGAGATAGGTTTTAAAGATAAATATTTGGATATATATACATATATTAAAGTTTATCGATAAAAGGATATATTATTCTTGATCATAATTTTTATTTTAAATATCATATTGACAAATTAATATAAATATTTATAAAAATTCAAAACATAAAAGTATATAATACAAGTATAAAAAGAAGTTAAGGATTTAAAATTAATTTTAGAGAATAATAATAAAAATATATAATAAAAATAAAATTTAAAAATTAATATTTATTAAAATTGCCGGTCCGGGTCGGGTACCCGGTTCTTAAAAAATTTCGGCCCTGACCCGGCCCAACTACCCGAAAAAAACACGGGTCGGGTATCCAGCCCGAAAAATTCGGGTATTTTATTTTAAATACCCGATAATTTTAATCGTGTAGACGGATCAACGGGTCGAGTTGTTCGAATCGGATATTTTTGAACACCCCTAGTCTGTATGGGTATTTTATTGAGAACTATTATAAAAAGCATGATTATCTCATATAAATCTTAATCTAATATCAATTTTGTTGAAAATTTTAGTTATAATGAAAAATGTTGTCAAGATTCTTAAAGAAATTAATCCTATTACCTTTATTAAGAAACAATACGCTAGCTTGATGAGTATTTTTGCAAGAAAAAAAATATTTCTGTTCAGAATTCTCTTCTTAATTCTATGGTCAATGTGTATCTTTCAGTTTTGATTTTGCTCTCAGGAAGAACGAGGTATAATACTTGTTCTATTTCAGATTCTAATAATACTCTTTGAATTATTGGTTTAGGAACAACAATTCATAACATAAATTCTCTATATTTTTTAAAGAATATTCTATTGTTCAAAATAAATATGTTAAACTCCTATGAACATTTGGTTATGGTTTTGGATATAGACATAGTCCTGTTGGCTCCAAACTTAGTTCTTTACAATGTTTTCCATATTCTTTTTTGGATTTATTTGGTTTTTGTTTTTCATTTGACACAATTTTTTTTATTTTTCTCACATGATTTTTATTATATACAAGTCGTTGGAAGATGATTGATATAGTTAAAAAGAAGAATGACTTGTACCAGATTGATGTATCATGATTGTCATACAACTTTGATATAACTATTTGTCATATTAATATTTTTGTTTCTTCTAGTCAAAATTCCTTTTTACTTGATATGCTAGGTTGGGACACCCTTATATTCAAATAATGAAACATTTTTGATGTATACTTGTTTTTGTTTACATTCATTATGCTTTCATCTTGTTTTACAAGCATAAAAGAAAAAGGAATTTTTTTACTTTCTTTATATGTTTTTTATGCTTGTAGTATTATATTTCATCTTAAATATATAAGTAAACTATTGTGCTAGTCACTTTTGTTTACCCTCAGTACACTTTTGGTTACCGATTTTGCAAAATGACCAATAAGATCGTTATCGTTTTCGGGATGTAAACTTTTATTTCATCTTTAATTTGACTCTAAAATTTTAAAACTTTATATTTTTATCATCTCCCCGAAAAAACTAACCCTTGCCCTTATCCTAAACCTCAAAATCCTCGCCCAAATAACATCTCCAAGAATGAGCTTTCTTTCTTCTCTGAAAAATTGTAGAGGCTTGGAAATCTTAGACTTCAACAGCAACCAATTGTAGGGGAAGTTTAGTGAAACACTTGAATTATGTTTTATTCGGAATTATTATGCATGTCTCATGTTAAATTATAAGGTATGCATTCAAACTCGGGTATTAGATCATGATATTGCATTGAGTTGTATATTCTATTCGGGGAAGTTTATTGATATCAACATTAGGTGAGTACCACATCGGATTAGTGGCTCCACCTTCGGGTCGAGTTTTCACTTCAGATTAGTGGCTCCACATTCGGGTCGAGTTTACACTTCAGATGGTGACGATGATGTTAGAATGGTTTAGGGGAACCTACTCTTCTGATTGTGTTTAGTGTTGGGTGCATGACATTCATACATTGCATCATATGTTTTTGTCCTGTTATGTGATATGTATTCTGTTTTCATATATTTATTTTAGACATTTAATATTCTGTTGCTGTGATTATGCTATATTTGCACACTGAAGACACACTAAGCTCTCTAGCTTACACCCCTTCAGTTTTGTTTCAGATACTCAAACTTAGGTTACGGTACTTGGAGGACTCAGGTTTTCAGAACTTTTGTGTATATTTTACAATTTTAAAACTTACTAATTTTATTTCAGATATTTACATGTGTAATAAACTTTGAACTTTTTATATTGAACAATTACTCGGTTTTCAAGATTTTAATATTTATTATGAATTTGGGTTGAACCTTTAGACTATATTTAATGTTTTGTTCGGTATTTTAGTTATTTTTAGTTTAACAGATTTTAATATTTTGTTATTTAAAACCTAACTTGAATACTTAACGTGATCCTTAAGTTTTAATCTAAGAGTTTAAGTTAAATTGTGGGGTTACAATTTTTATCTCTCAGCAAAAGTATACTTTGGATTTATTGATTGAAACTGAAAAACTAGGATGTAAACCAACGGAAACACCTATAGAAATCAATCACAAGTTTGAGACTCAAAGGAGGATGATATGGTAGTTGATAGTGGTTTATTTCAGAGACCAATGTTAAGACCTATCTATTTGTCGCACACTAAACAAGACATAACATATGTTGTTGGAGTTGTGAGTCAATTCATGCATAATCCCAAGAAATCACATCTAAGGTTGTAGTTCAAATCTTTCAATACTTGAAGGGGACACCATGAAAAGGAATTATGTTTAAAAGAGGGGAAAGCTTGACTTTGGAAGCATACACAGATGCAGACTATGCAGGATCTATAATTGATAGAAGGTCACCATGTAACAAATATGATGCAAGTCTAAACAAGATTCAAAACAATAGAGTCAACATGAAACAAGGGCTAAATAGATCAAGTTTATTAAAAGAGTAAACTACTGCGCTAGTCACTTTTGTTTACCCCAATAAACTTTTAGTTACTTTTCGGGGTGTAAAGTTTTGGCCACTCCAACGTTAAGTGCCCTTAAATATTAACGAAAAACGATCTAGCACAATAAAAAATAAAATAAACAGGAAATATGTGGTTGTGGGTTGTTGAACCCACAACCTTAAAGTTCTTGGCCCAAATACCCAACCAATTAAGTTATCAAGCTCTTGTGTCTTGAACTCTCTCACAAAAATTTTATCTTGTATCAGGCCTGGTAAAATAAAATAATAATTATATTCCAATATATCAGATTACTATATTGGAACCCATATCAGATAAAAAAACCATATCCATATTTGAATCATCTCTCTCACCTACCCCATCTCTGATCCACCGTCAGATCTTCCTCTCCGTCGCGCCGTGGCTTACACCGCCACCGTTACTATGCTCGTCGTCGCCTCTCGATCATAACCCCTCAACGAACGCACTCGTCGGCCACCATAATCGGCCGAAATTGAAGTCGGAAGCTTCAACGGCGATGATGTAAACCCTAGCTTTGTTTTTTCTCATTTCCCGGCCACCACCGACGTTATCTCAATGCATCGCTGATCGTGTAGTGCTCACCGTGCCAAGGCGAGCAAAACCCCTCTAAGATTGCCTCCTTTCGACGTCGTTTAAGCCCTCATCGGTGATTTTCTGATTTGGTAGTTCGGTAAGCTTTCGACCAGTTTTTTGTGGGTTTAATGCATAATTTTGGGAGTTTTTGTTATTCTAGTGAGAAATCCGGGTTTTAGAGGTGTTTTTCGGCCGAAATGGGCCGTGCATAGCCTCCACGCGCCATCAGAGGCGATATCCGACCACCGTGAATAGCTGCGGGAACCGGTCGATTCAAACCGGTCTAACTCGATTCAAACCAACCTTGAATCGGTCAAATCGAACCAGACTGAACCGGTCCAACTCGGACCGAACCGGTCAACTCGAGTCACCCGTTGACCAACCTAACCCGTTGACCTTGACCAGTGTGTCAGCATGATGTCAGTGTTGACTGTTGACGTGGCTACTGACGTCAGCATGACGTTAGTGTTGACTTTGACCAAAAAGTCAAAATTTTCAAAAACCCATATTTTATGTTTTTCGAAGTCCTGAGTTCATCCGTGAAGTCCGTTTCCCAAAATTCAATCCCGAATGCCTCCAAATTGGACTTTAAAGTCTCAAGTCAAACTTCTTCTAAGTTAAGTTAAGTTCAGAGTTTTCATTTGGGTCTAATATTGATACATGTTTAATTGTAGGATCTCATAGTCCTCCCGATCGAGTACCGACCCAGCCCGACTCCTCCCGTTTTGACCAGTCTCGAGATCCGATCGTGACCCGTATGTATTTTAAACTCTAGTGAATAAATCTAGTATCTAGATTCATGTATTGATATAAAATTTTATCATGTATCTATAGGTCCAGTACTGCTGTAGAGTGAGGCTCAAACGCCTAGTAGGCCACCTGTTTGATTCTGCCCTTTTGAGGTGTGTTTCCTTGTGTGCTATATAACCGTACACTATTGTTTTTCCATTTTAAACAAACCTAGCATGTGCACATGACTATTTTTCCGTATTTTACAAAGACATATTTTGAACCTTAATCATGATCATATTATTTTTTAAACAAACCTAGCAGGAATTGTATTTAGGAGTTCGGTTGAGGATAAAATATCATATCATGCATATTCATGATCTGTTTTTCTGATATTACTGTATATTTGTTTTATACCTGTGTTTTATATGTACTATTGGAACACATTGAGCTCCATAGCTCATACTCATTTTCTTTCCCCTTTCAGATAACCGTAGATAGGTATCCCAGATTTGGCACTTGGAGGATCTACGTACCTTTTGGTTATATATTTTGATGTAATGTTTTAATCATTTGAATTTCAGTTAGGGTGACATGTGCCTCTATTTTGCTACTGACATGCCTATATTTTGTTACCGATTGATTTAAGCTTATTATACTTTGTTATCGGAAATGTGAATTATTTTATGAACAATGTTTTAAACATATTCTATTATGATGGAACTTTTATCAATACACGTTTCATGATTTTTAATTTGAGTCACAGTTTATGTTTTAAAGATTGAACTATTATTATCTTTACATGTTATTTGATTTTACTTGAAATATGTTTTATATTCTTTTGAAAAAAAATATGATCACTTTAGGTCGGGCTTTCCGCATAATCCGGTGTAGGGGGTTACAACCTTCCCCCAAAAAATCTAACTCTTATCCCAAACCCTAAAATCCCAACCCCTAACCCTAATACAAAATTTAAGCATTTTACTATATAATAGTTATGTTCGAACAGTCGAAAAAAGAAATACAATCCAACATCAAACCACCTTATAGGGCAACTGCCCTGTATTTTCGACCAAACTATATTTAAAGATCACGCCGTTTTACATTCTAAGTAAAAAAGTGACTTTACATGCACGGTGCACCGTCAGAATCAGGCACACAATTAATAAAATCTAAACTCAGATCATGTAGTACCGACGTGTTAATTGTGTGGTTGCTCTAATGACTTGAATCTGAAATGAGAAAAAATAAAACTGTACTACAACTACCTTAAACCTTAGCTTCTTTCGGATCATCTACTTTTGAAAGGCAGACCTATGTGTAATGTTAATAGGGTTTGGGGCATGGGCATCCCTCCGGACACGATGATTTTTGTAATAAAAGAATATGAATGATATGTGAGTCTAAATTTCAACTCCACCCCACCCCTGTTTTAAACCCTTTGTATTTGTAAATATTAACAAGAGAAGTTGCTATCTCACTGATTCCCTCACAGAGTGATAAATTTGGTCCAAAAACATCCTTGATATTGATAAGGGATCTATTACCAATGTAAAGATAATTAGTAGGGACATAGACACAACACAACACTTTTTTACCAGAGCAGCTCTGCGTTTTAAAATCGGAAGAATAAAAAAAAACTCTTGATATCAGAGTTTGCTATGAAAGTGAAACAGTACTTAAGATGCCAAATTTCAACGCAAATAATTTATAAAAAAATAAAAGCGGATAATTAGAGGTTAAATATTGATACTGTGAGCAAACTGATTGAGTTTCAATAGGAACACTGACATTGAATGTACTCGATAAGGTTGGGACTAAAATAGAGATTCCATAGTTGCTTACTGGGGAAAAAGATTTTGTACAGTGGGAGCAAAATGTGTAAATAAGACATTTGTGATTGCAAGGTACTTGAGAGTGTTTGGAAAAGAAAAAGAAAGAAACCCTCAAATTTGGAGATCTCGAACTATCAAACAAACCAAACTTGAGTATCCTATTTTTTTATTTAACATTAATATTGAAAAATCTCGATTTAAACTCAAGCATGAGCATAGATTGTTAAGTTTGAATATGAGATTTTTTTATGCATAGGAATTGAGCTCAATTTTTTACCAAGTAAATTAGTTCTGGAACAAATTAAAGATGGTACAAATATAGGTGAGGATTTTGGAGTTTGGGATGATGGTTAAGGTTACGGTGTTTTGGGAAAGATGGTAAAATTATAAAATTTTAAAATTTTAAGAATCAAATTAAAGATGAAACAAATTTATAATAATAGTTTAAGGACTATTTAAGTAACTTATCATTTTTATTATGTCAGATCATTTTTTATCAATATTTAACGGTCCTTAACGTTGGAGTAACCAAAACTTTATATCCCTAAAAACGATAGTGACCTTACTGGTAGTTTTTTAAAATTAGTGATTAGAAATATACTGGGGGTAAATGAAAGTGACTAACGCAATAGTTTACCATTATTAAAAAAACAGTAATCTAATAATAGTGGAGTAGTGAGTAGCCAACATACAACATACTATCCAATCAACCCTTTTTAATAAGCATATAATAATCACCGTAAATACACATAACAAGCATAACACAATTCATCCACCGATCATGTATAAGCAACAACCAAATCAAAAATCATCATCACAACACTCAATACAACTATTTGACCCTAAATGATTTTAAAACCTAGATTTGATAACAACAAATATACCCCCATCGACCTGGTCTAGACGAAACTCAACTTGAATGAGCTACATAGGGAATAATGATACAAAACCAAAAGGAGTTATACCGATAAATTACCCTATATTTTTTTATCCTTTTATCTTTTCTATAAGAGTTAGTGTCTTACATGTTCATGTGTTCAATTACAAGCCTTGCATTCAAAACATTAAGCGAAACAAACATCGATTGCACAAAATATGTAACAATGACCGAATTATAAATTTTCATAAATTCAAAGACCAAATATAAAATCAGTGTTACTAATATTCAATTAAATTTATTATATGCTTGCACGTCAAATTTCAACTTAAGATCATATCTAAAACTCATTTAATTGCATTCACAAGATTCAAGGACTGAATTGCAAAGAATCAAAACCTCAACTTCAGCATATAACTACCTTAACGGCACGACATATCGAAATGGTAGGCATCCCATTCCAATACGTTTTGCCACTACGAAAAATGGTTTCAGTACCAAAGCCCCACCTTTGATACGCATTTTTAATAAAGCTTTCTCGTTTCGAAACACTGACTAGGTGTTTCGATACGCTTGGCCAGAACTCACTTGTAGCCCTTTTTTCCAACCCGTGTATCTGTTTCGATTTGCATGGCCTGATTCCCTTATAAACAAGGCTTAAAACTTACTAAATGCTTACACAATAAGTTACAAAGGGTTAGCTATCTAATTAGCCATTTAAACACTTTTAAATATCTTATTCTTGGCAACTTAAACAACAAAGTAATCATGCATCTCTAAAGGCATATCAACCAATTAATCCACATCAACAACGTCAACAACTTACGCACCCATCATGCATCGTTCAACCACATTTTTATAACAAGCTTAGTACAAAACCATTATGCCAAACCTATGTATCAAATGCCATTTACAAGTTCAATTAAAATCAAAATACCAAGGCTTATAACTCCAACAAGTATCAAACTATCTTCATTGCTCTCTACTATGATTAGTGTATTTAAAAGTATATTTGAGCTACCAAATGTTTCACAATCAACTTTTTGCTTCCTTTGGTTGCCCACTCAACTATTTATCTGTATTGCAGAGTGAAATAAAGAGTAAGCACAAGCTTAATGAGGAATAAAATATATATTGAAAACTCATTGCAACACATCCCATATAAAACCAATAACTTTACTTTCAAGTGTCGTTAATTTTCTCATGATTTAAAAGCAAATAATCTCAAGTTTTATATGATGCTCACTTAGTAATACTTATATCAAATCACATGTTCTCTTTGTTGCACAACATAATAAATCTCATACATAAAACTTTATGTAAAATAAAACATGAAACTTGTATTATCAAAACTCATATATTGGCATTAGTGATCAGCCATAACCGTTGGGATAAATGGATACTCATTGGCTCACCCCAATCGAGTTGACATGATGGACTTGTTAGTTATCCAAGATGTGTTAGATCTTGAGGAGAAGTTTACGTTAACAAGGAGTATTAAGAGTTTTTATTTAATATGTAATTAGAGTTCATCCTAATTAGTAATTTAAATTTATTAGAAGTCTTATGTAAATTAGGAATAAATATTATTTAAAATAGAGATAAAGTATAATTTTAGTTATATTAAAACTCTATTTTAGCCTATTTAAAGGCTTACTCTATAATCATTTGATATTAAAGAATAATAAGAAAATACAGAGAAACACATTGTTCTCTCTAAAAAAAATTTTATTCATCTTCTTCAAACAAGAAATCTCAAACCACTAATCATAAACAAACCATTGTCATTTATTGTAACTTTGGCCATCATGACCCCTTTCTCACATGGTATCAGAGCCAACAACGATCTTAATGATGTCATTGCTACTGTCATCTTTAATTTGAAATAGATCAATGATCTGAATTTTCAGATGCGTGTTATTTTATCCGCTACTGTTATTAGACCACACTCTTTCTCTAGCTTCTCCCTCGTGAGAATCTTACATCTTTGGTAAAATTTCTACTCGTTCAATTTTGTTGATTCTTTAATAGTTCTATCTTAACCAATAAAAAATATGGATAAGGTTATAGTTTGGCCTTAAAAACTATTTAGTTTTATCTTAACAAATCAAAAATATAGATGAAAAAGTTATAGTTTAGCCTTAAAAACTATTTGGTTTTATCTTAGCAATCTGTTCCAAAAGATGGGAGTAAAGATTATAGAAAATGTTATAGTTTAGCCTTAAAACTATTTGGTTCTATCTTAACCAACCATCCAAAAAGATAAATGAAAAGTTTATAGTTTAGCCTTAAAAACTAGATAATATTTTTTAAGGATTCTACATCAAAGATCCAAATTGAAACTCTACTTTATATAACTATCGGCTTGAGGGGACTGTAGATGCCTTTGATCACTTAATATATTATTCACATCAGATCTTTTTATCAAGAATCACATTCTAAAACATATCAATCAAAGACTCCTAACCCGAGAACATAGAGTATTTTTCTCGAAGAAACAACAAAAGAAAAAATAGTACGACATCACATCTAAGATCCAAGCTAGTGCTCTACTACGTTTGTTCATCAGCTTGAGGGAAAATGTTAGTTATCCAAGATGTGTTAGAGCTTGAGGAGAAGTGTATGTTAACGAGGAGTGTTAAGAGTTTTTATTTAATATATAATTAGATTTTATCCTAATTAGTAGTTTAAATTTATTAGAAGTCTTATTTAAATTAGGAAATGTTAGTTATACAAGAAATTCATCTTACGTACAAATTTTGTATATTATAATGCACTCTAGACACTATTAATCGATCAATATATCCCTATAAACTCATCACTTAAATAATCAATATATATTCAAAACCAATGCTTAAATCTCTAATTCAAAACAGCATATTACTCACATACATCCCATTAACTAATGCATCTATTGTGCATCGATTGCACAAATCGTTTAAACATCATTCTCATGCTTTTAAAATAAAACCATGTGAGCATAATATGCAATATCAAACCACTTTAAATGGGCACCATGAGCATTTTAAAACATGTATAATCATATATGCAAACCAAGTAGAGTATGAAAAAAATAAATGTAGACATGGGATAATTACGGACCAATCCGAGAGCATTAACCATAAATCACTTGCCAATAGGCAGCTCACTCACCACCGTAGTTTGCTGAAGCCACAAAACATGTTCGCCTTGTCCGAACACCCTTAAGCGTGATTAGTGCATCAAAATGCATTAAAAATAGAGGGATTAGTGCATCAAAATGCATTCAATCAACCTCCAACTTGAACCTATGCAAAACAACACCTAAAGCTTCACATAACCCAACCATAACTCACCAAGAACACCTCTAAACTTCACCTAAATCTTAGATTCGAGATTGACTACTTAAAAACCATCAAAAACACATCCAATTACTTTAAGATTTATATATTTAAGCATCTAAAACTCCTAGCTATCATCTGAGTACAAAAATTAACCAAAATCAATGAAATCTCACCCTAAAAGTCAATTTTAACCAATCAAAATATTAAATCATTCTTGTAATTATCCAAACAATTGAAAATTTAAATAAAGAACTAAGAGTTTAGAGGTTTGAATGATTCTTACCTCCAAACCTGATCCAACCCCCTTCAAAGAATGAAAATCATGAAAAATCGATTGAAAACAATGAGAGGTTGAAAAGAAATGCAAGCAGATTAAGGAAGAATGTGAATTGCTAAATAATAATTGATTAACTCGAAAAGATGAAGAAAACCTCTATTTTGGTGCAGAAAAAAATGAACAGAATTGAGAGAAAATAAGTAATTATGTAAAATGAGATTTTAGTTAAAAAGAGGAATGATCTTTTAATGAGATGATTAAATCCTTAAAAAGCTATTTGTAAAAGCTTATTGGAAGTTTAGATCAGTTGAGAAAAGATTTGATTAATAGCCCCATAAATATTCAAAGTTTGAATCAATTAAATTTTAGTCACTAAAACAATTTAGTTTTTAATTTTTACAAAATGGTCACCAGTTTTAAAATTTTAGGGACTCAAATGTTAGTTTAAAAAATTGATTTTACCAAAATCAATATAAGTTAAATAAGAATTTTAGAACATCTTGTCATAATTTATTTCCATCAAAAACATATTTTAAGAATTGAATCCTGAACTAGGCTAAATGTCTAACACGGTTTGTCTGAACCATTAAATCGACCACTAAACTGATTTTTAGGAAATAGACTTTAACTTAAATTACTATAAAAACTCTAACTATATCTTTTAAAAAGTAGATTTTAATTTAAACATAAGATCTTCAACACTATATAATCTTACACTCCCCCTCAAGTTGGAGAATATATATTGTATATTCCTAGCTTGAATAGAAACTTGTCAAAAGAAGCTTTTTGTAATGCTTTTGTAAACACATTTGTCACTTATTCTTCCATACGAACATAGGATAAAGAAGTTGTGCCATTTGTAATCTTTTCTAAGATAAAGTATCTATCAATCTTCACATGTTTTTTCCTATCATAATGAATTGGATTTCGAGCAATTTTTATGATAGACTGATTATCGCAAAAAAAATCTCAAAATTTTTCTCTTGGTTCACATTTAGCTCTTTCAGTAGCTTTAATAGCCAAATTCCTTCACACATTTCCAATGCTAAAGCCCTATATTCTGCTTCAAAACTGTTTCTAGATAAAACTGTTTGTTTCTTACTTCTCTAAGTCACTAGATTTCCCCAAACAAAGGAACAATAACCACTTGTTAATCTCATTTTTTTTAGTTTGCCTGCTCAACTTGAATCTGAAAAAAATATGAATAGTCCTTTCTTATGTCTTTTTAAATATCAATCCTTGCCTTGGTGTCCCTTTCAAATATATCAAAATTCTAATTGCAGCTTCCATGTGATATTCCCTTGGATTAGTTATGTGTTGACTAATAACATTAATTGGAAAGATAATATTTGGTCTGGTTAATGACAAATAAATAAACTTTCTCACTAAACTTTGAAATTTACTCTTATCAATTTTATGGCTTGAGTCCTCTCTACTAAATTTTAATCTTGCTTTCATGAGAGTATCAATTGGTTTGCATCTCAGTATTTCTGTTTCATTAAGTAAATCAAAAACATACTTTCTCTGATTTAGTACTAAACATTTGCTCGACCAAGCAACCTCCATGCCTAAAAAGTATCTGATCTTTCTTATGTATTTTACTTCAAACTATGTATTTAATAACCTTTTCAAGTCACTTATCTCTTCCTCATCATCATCTGTCATAATTATGTCATCCACATACATTATTAAAATAACTATTTTATTATTAGAGGTTACCTTAATGAAGAGTGTGTAATTTGCTAAGGATTGTATCCAGCTTTTAGAATCATCTTGGTGAATCTATCAAACCATGATCTATGTGACTGCTTCAAACCATAGATGGATTTATTAAGTCTACAAACTTTTTGATCACCTTTTACTGACTTCAAACTCGAAGATACTCTCACGTACACTTCTTCCAATTTTTCATTAAAAAAGGCAATCTTAATGTCAAGTTGAAGGAGCATACAATCCTTGTTTACTGTCAAACTTAATAGAACTCTAATTGTATTTAGCTTAGCGATAGGAGAAAAAGTCTCATTATAATCAATTTCATAGGTTTGAGTAAAACCCTCAACTACCAAACTTGCTTTATACCTCTATATACTACCATCACAGTTTTATTTTATGGAGAACACTCACTTGCATCCGACTGGTTTCTTGCCCTGTAGAAGATCTGTAATGGTCCAAGTACCATTCTTTTCAAGTGTTTCAATCTCTTTTTCAACAGCTTTTCTCCACTTAGAATCTTTTAGAGCCTCCTCAGTAGTGTTAGGTATTTGTTATTTATCTAAGCAAGCTATAAAAGCCTGAAAGATGGCATTAGATTACCATAAGTAAAATACTTTGAATGGGATGCTTTGTATATTGTCTTACCCCTTTCCTTTTAGCAATTGGAAAATCATCAAACTCAGGTAACGAGGAAGGAATCTCGATTAAAATATTACCTTCATCATTCTTATTAGCAACTGAACTCAAGTCTAATTATTGGCTAGTGTCAGATTGCAAAACAATTTCTAGAATAGTTTTTTGTTTTTTGGTGTAAACTTTCAATTACTTAGAAGGTTGAGGAGTTTATGAGGAAGATTTATATGAGAATTGAGGAGCAGTAACCATAGGAGAAGGATGAAAAGTTATAGGTGTAATAATAGATGGAGAAGTGAAAAAGTTTAAAAAAGTATGAGGTTCAAATAACAAAAGATCATTAGTAAATAAATCTAAGGAATAAACCTGGTTTCTGAAAGGATGAAAAACATCATTGTTCTCCCCCTGATTTTCAAACGAGTGAAAATAAGGTTCATGTTCAAAAAAGATGAGATCCAAGAAAGTAATTTTCATTTTGAGAAGGAAGATGATATTTGTAGCACTTTTAAAGTGAAGAATACCCTACCAAGACATACTTAAAAGATATAGGGTCTAATTTTGACATAGAGAAAGTAGAATCTTTTACAAACATAGTGCAACCAAAAACTTTAAAAGTGAGAATAGATGACAATGATTTAAAATTTGGGTAACTCTTCAAAAAAACAACTCTAGGTGTTTTATATTGTAAAACATTCCTAGGTAGTCAATTATCGAGATAGGTCACAGTTAATAAAACCTAGTCTCACAAATACTTAGGAGTATTACTGGTGAACATCATAAACATAATAACCAATAACAAATGCCTATTTTTTCTTTCTACAACCCCATTTTGTTGTAGTTTATCCACAGAAGTGCTTAGTTGAATAATTCCCTTTTTGTTAAAACATTCTCCTAATGACTTGGTAAAATATCCACTCCTATTATTAAATTTAAATATCTGAACTTTACATCCAAATTGGGTTTCAACCATATTATAAAATATGTACAAGTTATTCTACTATGATCATCAATGAAAGTGATAAACTACCTACTACAGTTACATTCTTCACTCGAGAAAGACCCCAAACGTCACTATGAATCAATGAAAAAAGGTTGGGAAGGTTTGTAGAAAGATGATAAATAAGATGCTTTTTTCTGTTTAGCAAAAGGACATAACATTTAACAGAACATAGTTTTTTATTAACAAACAATTTAGGGAATAATTTAGCAAGATAATGGAAATTATGATGCCCTAACCTAAACTTGTAGAAAACAGAGGAAAATTAATCTATTACTCTTTTTATTATATTGATAAAATAGTACCTATTTATAGGTTACAAAGAGAGTCTAATTAAGGAAATATCACACAAAATCAACAATTATAAATCTAAAAATCAACAACTATAGATTAGGAAATATAATTCCTTAATTTAAACTTCTTGATAAGATCAAATAAAGATAAAATATAATTCCTATTTTATATAAAATTCCTACAATATACAGTTGTACATACTAACTAACACTCCCCTCAAATTGTGTATATGTTGTATATACTCAGTTTGGATGTAAACTCATCAAAATTCACTCTTGGAAGTGCCTTAGTGAAGATGTCAACAATCTGACTTTTGGTAGGAATATAGCTTAGCTGTACAATACCACCATTCACTTTCTCATAGATAAAGTGACTATCTATTTCAATGTGTTTGGCTCTGTCATGTTGCACTAGATTCTTAACAATACTCATAGTTGATTGACTGTCATTATATATTTTGAAACCAATCTTTTCATCCAACTCTAGTTCTCTGAGAAGGCTCTTTATCCATATTCGTTCACATATTCTAAGAGCTAATGCTCTAAATTATACCTCAGCACTACTCCGTGACACCACAACTTGTTTTTTTTGTTCCTCCATGTCACTAGGTTACCTCAGACAAAAGAACAATAACCACTTACATATCTCCTGTTAGTCAATTCTCCAACCCAATTAGAATTAGTGAAAATCTTTATTGTTCTATCATCACTTTTTCTAAAAATTAAGCCATGTCCAGGGGTTATTTTAAGGTATCTCAATATTTTGTAGACTGCATCAAGGTGTTCTTCCTTTGGATGATTCATATGTTGGCTTACAATTCTAATAAAGAAAGCAATGTCAGGTCTAGTCAAAGATAAGTAAATTAGTTTATCTACGAGTCTTTGATTTTGTTCCTTGTATATTGGAACTCCCATTTCTTCCCTCCTTGGCTTAAATTTGTTGTCCATAGGAGTTTTTACAGGTTTGCATCTCAATATTCCTATTTCTGAGAGTAGGTCAAGGATGTATTTTCTATGTTGATAACAATCCCAGCTTTCGATCTTGCCACCTTCATTCCAAGAAAATATCTAAGACTTTCAATAATGATAATGTTATCGACATAGACAATAAAGATGGCCCTTTTTCCACTTGGTCCTAATTTTACAAACAATTTTTGTTCAGTTTGACATTGTTTGTAACCATTTTTAACAACTTTGGTGAACCTCTCAAACTAAACCCTTAGAGATTGTTTTAGGATATAAAAGGACTTTCTTAGCTTGTAAACTTTCTGGTCACTTGCTTTTTCTTTCATTCCTGAAGGCACTTGCATGTAGATATCTTCCTCTAGGTTATCATTAAGGAAGACATTTTTAATGTCTAACTAATGGAGTTTCTAGTCTTCATTTACAGCTAAGGATAATAGAACCCTTATTGTATTTAACTTGGCAACAAGAGCAAGAGTTTCCTGATAATCTACCCAAAAGATTGTGTGACTCCTTTTGTTACTAACCTTGCCTTGAATTTCTCTACACTTCCATCAGAGTTGTACTTTACTGTAAATACCCATTTGCAGCCAATAAGTTTTTTTCTTGTGGTAAACCAGTCTAGGTCCAAGTTTTATTACTTTTAATAGCCTTTATCTCATCTTCAACAACCTTTCTCCATTTAGGATCTATCAAAGCTTCTTCAACTGTTTGTGGAATCTAGATGTTATCAACTTTAGTTGTAAATTTTGGAAAAGAAGGATGCAATTTTCCATATGCAATAAATCTTTGTATAGGATGATTAGTGTACCTTCTTACACCTTTCCTCTGAGTAATTGAAAGATCAGTAGTATCGATAAAAAGAATTTGAATGTCATTATTAACTGAGTTCTTACCAAGTAACTCATTACCTTCCTGATCTTCAAAGGCATTAGGATTGAAATTTAGTTCTTAGCAGAAACTAGGTTGTATGATAGATTCTAAAATTGACCTTTTCTCCTATGATAGACACTAATCTCTCCTTTTTCGTGACATGTATATTGAGTTTCTTGAGGATTTCTAGGGAGTCTAGAATTAGTAGGTAAGGGTGTTGAAGGAGAGGTATAAGTATGTGAATTTTGAGGATTAGTTGAGAAAATTTTAGGTTGAACATTCTGATTTTTTTGAATTTGTGAAGCAATAGGTTACAAAGGTGAACTTGGAAGTTGGATGATTATTTGAGGCTGTAGATAACCAGCAACAGTGGGTTGCTCGAGTGTTAAACTCAGTTGTAAATTATCAACAACAGTAGTGGGTTGCTGGGTGGCTGATTTGGGTTGTAGATTACCAACAACAGTGGGCTATTGGAATCTGTCAAAAAATTGAAATTCGTCACACATATTCTCCCCTGAATTTCAGATTTGGTAAAAAAAGGTTTGTTTTCGAAAAAAGTTACATTTATGAAGGTTTATATCGTTTTGGTAATAGGTGAGTAACACGTGTAGCCTTTCTGTGTTGAAGAATATCCCAAAAACACACACTTGATAGACTTAGGATCTAACTTATTCTTGGGTTGTTGATGATTATAGACAAAGATTGTAAATCCAAATACTTTCAAAGGTAAAGTAGAAGATATGGGTTTGAAATTAGAGAAATGTTCAAGTAGCACATCCCTAGGAACCTGAAATTTTAAGGTTTATAGGGCATTGTATTAATAAGATAGGTAGCCGTAAGAATGGCTTTCCCCCAAAGATCTTTTGGTATATTGGTAACAAAATAAAAATCTAGCTACCTCCAAGAGATGTTTGTTTTTTTCTTTCGGCTATCCCATTTTTTTGGGGTGTATTAGCATGATATGAACAATCCATTTGGTTTGAAAATATGATCCTAGAGTTTTAGTGAAATACTCACTCCCATTGTCACTATGAAACATTTGAATTTTAGTTTGAAATTGGGTTTCGATCAGTGCATCAAATCTTTTAAAAATCTCCTAAACCTCAGATTTTTCTTTCATTAAGTCCATGTAACCCTAGAGTGGTCATATATGAAGGTTATAAACCACCTCGCTCCATTTAAATTCTTTACTCTCGAAGGGCCCCAAAGGTCATTGTGTATCAATGAAAAAGGATGGGAAGATTTATAAATGGAAGTAGGATATGTTGATTTGGCTTGTTTGGCAAACTGACAAATGTCAAATGAAAAAGATTTTGGATTTTTGTGACTAAATAACTGAGGTAACAACTTTTCAAGGTAATAGAAGTTTGAATGGCCTAATTAGAAGTGCCATAACAAGATTTCATTGGAAGTATCCAAAATAGAACTAGGAAGAGAAATACTTTGATTTTTCTGTCCTTGAAGAATGTAGATCCCACCATACAACCTAGGATTGCCAATCACCTTTCCCAAATTCATTGCCTGAAATTTACAAAAATTGAAAGTAAACTTAATAGTGCAATTGAGATCCTTAGAAAGTTTACGAATAGAGAGAATATTACAAGCTAACTTTGGTACATAAAAATAGAATGTAAAGTAATATTCTAATTAAGTGTTACAGAAGTCCTCCCTGCAATCTCGGAGAATGAAACATCTATTGTTTTGATGTTTGAAGGAGAACTCAATTTTTGAAGACTTTTGAATCGGGTGATGTTCCCTGTCAATGGTCAGAAGCACCAGAATAGATAATCCAAGTGGATAGAGTAACAAGTCTAGCCAAGCTCACACAAGAAGGATTACCTTAAGTAGAAATAAGAGCTAAGGTACTGGTTGTTGTCATTTGGCTAAAAAATTCTAGAAATCTGCAGAATTTTCTACACTGACCATGTACTCTAGTTTTTTATGGATCAAAAAAACCTAACTGATATCATGTTGAAAACAGAGGAAAAGTACTTTGTTATTCTTTTTATTTTATTGATAAAATAGTACCTATTTATAGGTTACAAAAAGAGTCTAATTAAGGAAAAATCACACAAAATCAACAATTACAAATCCCTAAAAATTAATAACTAGATATTAGGAAATATAATTCCCTAATTTAAACTACTTGATAAGATCAAATAAAGATAAAATATAATTCATATTTTATCTAAAACTCTTACAATATACAATTGTACATACTAACTAACAAAAATGCCATAACATTATATTATCAATTTGTCCTAAAAAAATAAAAGAGTAATAAGTATTTGGTACGGTAGATGGTTGATTACCAAAAAGGACATATAGACTATTTTGTAAGCTAGCATTGACAAGCATTTTTCTCGAATTCATTGCATGTAGAAAATAGTAATGAACACTTCAAATTCTTGGAGTATTTACTAACAGAGATGAGATTGCAAGAAAGATTAGGCACAAACAGAACATCTTCAAGGAACAAGTATCATTAATAAGGATCGAGTCACTTCCTTTAATAGGAGAGAAAGAGTCATCGGCTGTTTTAATAGAACTTATAGAAGATGAATCGAAAAATTAAGGAACAATTCCCTATTACCAGTCATATGATCAGATTCTCTAGAATCGATAATCCATGTTGTTGTACCTTTAGTAGAAAAGAGTGCATTAGGAGGACAAATATCTTGGGAAGCCATATGAGCCTCCTTCTGAAATCTTGATCGATTAGGTTTCCAGTCAGTAGGTTTTCCATGTATCTTCCAACATTGTTCCTTCAAATGACCTGGTTTCTCTGATTTTGATGTTTGTTATAGAAGTTATTGTCTTTCTGGCACTTCCACTCATTCTTTTCATACAGGTCAATTTACTGCCAGTATTTATTGAGAATTTCAAAATATTGAACAACTTTAAGGCCTCCCTGTCTAACATTTTTTATATTATTCTCAATTTCAAAGAGTTCTAATGTATTGTTAGCACTAGAGTGAGTGTCTCAGGCAGCATTCCATATTTCTACAGCTGTTTGATACGACATACAATTCTCTCCAACTTCAAGAATCATGGAATTGATTAACCATGACATGATTGTGGTATTTTCACTCAACCAAGTGCTGTAGTTTTGATATGTTTTTTCTGGAATTGACATTGAATCAGAGAGGTATGAGATTTTCCTTCTCCTTATGATATAAAGTCGAACTGACTGGGACCATGGAAGATAATTATTTCTATTGCGTTTGTAAGAGGTTATCAGTGAAAGAGATGAATCTGAAATCTAAAATTCAGATTGAGAGGGGTTGTTCTGGGAACTAATCTCAAAAGTTGAATGTTCCAGATTTGCCATAGAAGAAAAAAGAAAAAGTATGAGAAATTAGAATTGTGTTTTGCGAAACTGAGATTGGTTTAAAGAGAATCAAAGAGGGATGGATCGCTCTAACCTGATACCATGTAGAAAATAGAAGGAATAGTTCTCTGTATTTTCGTATCTTATTCATTCATTATGAAGTCTTATTTATAGACTTATAACTAAGTACAAGAGTTTAACATAAACTAGAATACCTAATTAAGATAAGTCTCTAATCTCTTAATGAGATAGGAGATTATTTAGGCTAAAAGACTAATAAACTATTATTAAGTAGAATTCCTATCGAATAGGACTTTTATCCTATTCAACCTAATAGTCTCCTAACCAAAAACATGTTTTATAAGGAATCTTTGATAGGTCTGTTTTGGGTGATTCGGATGTGACACTTCAGATCCGGATAAAGATAGAGATGTGTAAAAAACAGGAAGAAACGATGTAGAGAACAGAGGGAATAACTCTCTGTACTTCTTAAGTTTTATTCATTCATAATGAACCTTATTTATAGTCTTCAAACTAAACAAGATTGACTAGAACTAGGACTCTCTTACAAGAGTTTGACTTAAATTCCTTTTAACTAATTTGACCTAAACTAAAACCTTAATAATTAAAACTCTTATCGAGTAGAATATAATCCTGTTCGACCTAATATTCTTATAACTAACAGGATGTTACACTTACTTCCGAGCATATGATGTTTTTTCATACCAATTCTATACTCTAAAACATTGTCAGTGACCGTGATCGGATTTTTGTGAGCGACTTGTGGACTAAATTAGCTCGATTGCAGGGTACCGAATTATGTATGATCTCAACGTACCATCCCCAAACTGGTGGCCAAACTGAGGCTCTCAACCGTTGTTTAAAGACGTACACCACTTCATCCTAGGCACAATCTAGAGAAATGGGAAAGTTACCTTGCTTAGTCTGAGTATTGATATAACACAACTTATAAAGTGTAAGATTATATAGAGTGTGAGTCTATACGATATATATATATATATATAGTATTAGTAGGAATTTGAGTTAGGATCTATTACTTAGAGATAATTTTAGTATAATTAAAAGTCTTAAGTTAAAAGGATTAAAAATATAAAGTAATTAGGACTTCTAATCCTATTCAAAGTCCTATTCTAAAGCCTATAAAAAGACATTAGCTTGTTTAAATAAAATCATTCATTCACCAACAGAAAATAAATTATGTTTCTTCTTCCTTTTCACAAAAAGCTTAAATTTTTTTTTTTGGCATTATTTTATTTTTTCAAAAAGTTAGAAGTTGATTTTCTACATAGTATCAGTCTAATATCGATCCTAGTCCAAATTATTAATGGGATTCCTTTCGAAAATCTCTGAGATGTTACCCATAGCAAAACAGACGGTTGAATTGGAATTTTTTCAACCAATTCTAGGTTTGACAGTAACCTATAAAACAAATTTAGCTCTCGTGGAGGATAAAGGCATACAATATATTTTTTCTCCTACTGTACTCTTTTCTTCTAAAGGTACATCAACATGGATCATCGATTCTAGAGAATTTGATCACATGACTGGTAACAAAGAATTATTCCTTAATTTTTAGATTCATCTTTTACAAGTTCTATTAAAACAACCGATGTCTCATTCTCTCCTATCAAAAAAAGTGTCTCGATCCTCATTAATAATAACTTGTTGCTTGAAGATGTTCTGTTTGTGCCTAATCTTGCCTGCAATCTCATCTTTGTTAGTAAACTCTTCAAGAATTTGAAGTGTTCATTACAGTTTATTGAATCTAGTTGTTTTTTAACAAGTAATGAATTCGAAGAAAATATTTGGCAATGCTAACTTACAAAATGGTCTTTATATCCTTCTCGGTAATCATCCATCTACCATACCAAATACTTCTTGCTCTTTTAATTTTTAGGAAAAATTGATAATATAATGTTATGACATTTTAGGTTAGGGCATCCTAATTTCCATTATCTTACTAAATTATTCCTTAAATTGTTTGTTAATAAAAAATTAAGTTCTTTTAAATGTCATACATGTCCTCTTGATAAACAAACAAAAGCATTATACAAACTTTCTACAAACCTTCCCAGCCTTTTTCATTGATTCCTAGTGATGTTTGGGGTCCTTCTCGAATGAAGAATATAACTGGTAGTAGGAGGTTTGTCACTTTCATTGATGATCATAGTAGAATAACTTGGACATATTTGTTAAGGGATAAATCTGAAGTAGCCTCTATTTTTGAGAAATTTTACAATATGGTTGAAACCCAATTTGGATGTAAAATTCAGATATTCAAATACAATAATGGGATTGAATATTTTACCAAGTCATTGGGAGAAATTTTAACAAAAAGGGGATTGTTCAAATAAGCACTTGTGTGGATACACAAAAAAAGGGTTGTAGAAAGAAAAATAGGCATTTGTTATTGGTTACTAGGTCTTTGATGTTCACCAGTAACACTCATAAGTATTTGTGGGGCAAGACTTTGTTGACTGCGACCTATCTCATTAATTGAATGCCTAGTAAGGTTTTGCACTATAAAACATCTAGAGCTGTTTTTTGGAGAATTGCTCAAATTTTAAACCATTGTCATCTTTTAAAGTTTTTGGTTGTACTGTGATTGTAAAGGATTCTGCTCCCTCTATGTCAAAACTAGACCCTAGATTTTTGAAGTGTGTCTTGGTAGGATATTCTTCATTTAAGAAGGGCTACAAATGTTATCATCCTCCTTCTCAAAATTTTTTTACTTCAATAGATATCACCTTTTTTTAACATGAACCTTATTTTCATTCGACTGAAAATCAGGGGGAGAACAATAATGTCTTTCAGTCTCTCAGAAATCAGGTTTATTCTTCAAATTTATTTATGAATAATCTTTTTTCATTTGAACCTTATAACTCTTCCACTTCTTCACCTATTATTACACCTATAACTTTTCATCCTTCACCTATTGTTACTAATCCTCAATTATCACCTAAACCTCCCTCACAAACTCCTTAACCCTCTAAGCAATTGAAAGTTTACACTAGAAAACAAAAAATTATTCCAAAGATTGTTTTGCAATCTAACACTAGCCAAGAATTAGACTTGAGTTCAATTGCCAATAAGAATGATGAAGGTAGTGTTCTAATCGAGATTCCTTCCTCATTACCTAAGGTTGATGATTTACTAATTGCTAAAAGGAAAAGGGTAAGAGAATGCATAAAGTATCCCATTCAGAGGTATGTTGCTTATGGTAATCTAATGTCATCTTTCAAGGCTTTTACAACTTGCTTAGATAAAGAACAAATACCTAACACTATTAAGGAGGCTCTAAATGATTCTAAGTGGAGAAGAGATGTTGAAGAGGAGATTGAAGCACTTGAAAAGAATGGTACTTGGACCATTACAGATCTTCCGTAGGGCAAGAAACCAGTCGAATGCAAGTGGGTGTTCTTCATAAAATACAACTATGATGGTAGTATACAGAGGTATAAAACAAGGTTGATAGCCAAAGGTTTTACTCAAACCTATGGAATTGATTATAATGAGACTTTTGTTCTTGTAGCTAAGCTAAATATAATTAGATTTCTCTTAAGTTTGGCAGTAAACAAGGACAAGATGCTGCATCAACTTGACATTAAGAATCCCTTTCTTAATAGAGAATTGGAAGAAGAAGTGTACATGAGAGTACATTCGGGTTTGAAGTCGATAAAAGGTGATCAAAAAGTTTGTAGACTTAATAAATCCATCTATGGTTTGAAGCAGTCGCCTAGTGTCTGGTTTGACAGATTCACCAAGGTGATTTTGAAAGCTGGATACAAACAATCCTTAGCAAATCACACTCTTCATTAAGATAATCTCTAATAATAAAATAGTTATTTTAATAGTGTATATGGACGATATAATTTTAACAGGTGATGATGAGGAAGAGATAAGTTACTTGAAAAGGTTATTAAATACAGAGTTTGAAACAAAAGACCTAGGAAAACTCAAATTCTTTCTAGGCATGAAGGTTTCTAGGTCAAGGAAAGGTTTAGTAATAAATCAAAGAAAGTATGTTCTTGATTTATTTAATGAAACATGGATGATATGATGCAAACCAGTTGACACTCCTATGGAAGCAGAATTAAAATTTAGTAAAGAGGACACAAACCATAAAGTTTATAAGGGTAAATTTTAAAGGTTAGTGAAAAAGTTGATTTATTTGTCATTAACCAGACTAGATATTGCCTTCCAGTTAATGTTATCAATCACACATGACTGATCAAGGGAACATCACATGGAAGCTGCAATTAGAATTTTGAGATACTTTAAAGGGACACCAGGGCATTGACTGCTATTTAAAATAGACTCATGAAAGTAATGTTAAGATTTTTAGATTGAAGCTAGGCAGACGAACTGACAGAAAGGAGATCAACTAGTGGCTATTGTTTCTTTGTTTGGGGAAATCTAGTGACTTAGAGAAGTAAGAAAGAGACAGTTTTATCTAGAAGGAGTATTGAAGCTGAATATAGGGCTTTAGCATTGGGAAAATATGAAGGAACTTGGTTATTAAAGCTATTGAAAGAGCTAGATGTGAACCAAGAGGAAAAGTTTAAGATTTTTTGTGATAATCAATTTGTCATACAAATTGCTCGAAATTCAGTTCATCATGATAGGAAGAAATATATGGAGATTGATAGACATTTTATCTCAGAAAAGATTACTAATGTGACAATTTCTTTATCCTATGTTCCTACAGAAGAACAAGTGACAGACATATTTACAAAAATATTATCAAAAGCTTCTTTCGACAAGTTTCTATTCAAGCTGGAATATATAATATATATTCTCCAACTTGAGGGAGAGCATAAGATTATATAGAGTGCGAGTCTATACGATATATATAGTACTAGTAGAAATTTAAGTTAGAATCTATTACTTAGATATAATTTTAGTAGAATTAAAAGTCTAAAATAATTAGGACTTCTAATCCTAGTCAAAGTCCTATTCTAAAGCCTATAAAAAGGTATTAGCTTGCGTAAACAAAATCATTCATTCAACAACAAAAAATCAATTATGTTTTTCTTCCTTTTCACAAAAAGCTTAAATTTTCTTTTTTCTTTTTTCTACATTATTTTATTTTTCATAAAGTTGAAAGTTGATTTTCTACATAAAGCCTCTGCTGGTATGAAACCATTCAAGGCGTTATATGGAAAAGACCCTTTGACCATTGTCATTTATATGGATGGTAGATCGTCTAATATTCAAATCGACTGTGATTTGAAGGATCGTCTAATGCTCAACTAGATCATTGAAAGCGAACCTGACCCATGCATAAAATCGAATGAAGATCCAAGTTGATTGCCATCGTCGTGAGTTGGAATTCCACGTAGGAGATTGGGTCTTTGTACGTTTGCTGCCGTACAGCTTTGCCCTCTGTTCTTTGTTCCATATCTTGTCCTCCAACAAGTCGATGTTGTTGCATATAGATTGGACCTGTCGGATTTGGCATGCATCCATCCTGTATTCCATGTTTCATAACTGAAACTGTGTCGTGGCCATCCTATTCAACGAATTACTCCACTTCCATTGTTGGTCGATCCAACGCTATCAACACCAAACCTTGAGGACAAGGTTTCTTTCCTTGGCGGGGGTGCTATTACGGACATAAAAGCCCAAGATAACATCCACGTCAGCACTAACAAAATGGAAGATCATGAACGACAAGGTAGTGTTGTACTAGTTGGGGAATATAGGGAAAAGTGGGAGAAAAGAATGTTGAGTTCCCTAACATATTTGTGTTCTTCTGAGGGGCACTAGCCTATAAATATTTTTATTAGTTTGTAAAGGATATGAGAAAACCCTAAGAATATCTCTCTTGTCTTCGATCTAAATATCATCATCTTACCGATTCCCTCACTTTTGGTTCTTAGACGGATAGCCCATAACACATTCAGATAAAATACATGCATGCAAAAATGTAAAGAAAAATATGCCTACTTATGCATGATACATTGATCCCTTTGCAGGGCTTGTGCCAAAAACACATACACAAATATAGCAGATAGCTATAATAATGGTAGGAAAGTGACAAAAAATGATTTTTCAGTAATTGGACTTGATAGGGAACAAAATATATTGGAGAAATATTCAGCTAATTCATCTGAACCTCAATGAATTTTGGAATAGGATGAAAAACTAATCACTAGGATATTAAAGAAGAAAACATATAATAGTAGAAAATGAATGCTAACATATTTTAGCTAAGACCTTAACCGAAAATTCTTCATGTTTCCATCACAATTCAAAGATCATTTCAAGGTCTTTGAAGATTATATATGTGTTGATAATCAAGGAAGCACTGGTAAAGCATTCTTATGTCATTTTATGGACGGCTACGCGACGGGTACAGTTATGGGACGTATCAGGGATGTCTCATGTTGACTAGATACGGATGAAAGCGATCAAAAATGGTTGGGGTATTCTCGGGGACATTTCGGGGAAGGCAAATGACCTTCTCGTCCGTCCCCGAGGTCGTTTTACAGCTAAAAGACTCACAAGTTTTGACATAGATTCTAATGACAAACTCATTAACGGATCTGAAATGATCGACGAAAAAAATTTTAAAAGAAAAAATACAGTGTAGATGAAGAACGCGAAAGGTTGAAGAAGAAGCGTGAAATACTATTCCTTCTTTGGAATATTATCTTGTGGGACCCATTGAAATATTATTATATTATAAATAATTATTGTTATGAATTGAATATTTTAACATTTTATTTAATTAATTTGTTTCACTATTTTATTATTACATAAAATTTTATTATTATTTATTATTGTGTTTTATTATTATTATTATTATTATTATTATTATTATAATAAGAACACTTTAATTTTTATTTTAATTATAAATAATTTCTAATAAAAATAAAATTATTTTAATTTTTATTAATATTTTGCTTTTATTTATTTTTTAGATATTACTATTATTTAAAATAAATTAATATATATTATTTTATTTTATATTTACCGTACCCTTATCGTACTCGCACCCTATAATTTTAGATGTTGTCGTTTTTTATCTTCGTCCCCGTATCTATCCTCGTACCCGTTTCGGTACAACATAATTGATAATCACATTAAAATTTACAAATAATATACGATACTTAAAGAATTATTTATTCCATGCACTAAAGTCAAAAGAAAATTCCACAAGTATAAATAATTTCACTTTAAAAAACTACACATCCCTATCTTTAAATCCCAAATTTCATAAACTTTAAAACCCTACAATCTAAACCTCAAAACCTAAATTAATGATTGAACCCTAAATTTGACCCGCTTGTAGAAAACTTTTTACAAGTGTTGGTGCATGAAATATTTGTGATTTTTTGAACATTCAACTTCCCTTTGTCGAGTCCGAGCAATTGAGCTATCACTAAAATTTATAGACAAGAATATGCTGAATATTTATTTGATGCAGATTATAAATTTCATCTCTATGATGACTTTAAAATTTATTTTAGGTTTCTCAAAAAATTTAGAATTTAGTATTTGTTGTGAAATCACATAATAGATTTCATAAAACTTTTTAAGTATTCACCGTTCATTCTCTAACTTTTGAATCAATTAAACGGATAGTGTATTCAAAATGAGGGTTCGCCATTAAGTAAAATGATGAATCAATAAGCTAAGAACCCAGGGCAGTAAGAAATGAATACAATTGTTCTATGTGCTTGTTTGATGGAAAAATCCAACCCAAGAATAAACCGCAAAACCTCAAAGAAACAATCCATTCGTCAAGTCAGAAAATACTGAAATCCAACTTTAATGTTTCACTGCTATGCATGGTTTTGGAACAGCAACATATAAGAGTTGGAAACAATATACTAACATATTCCTAAAAGGTCTCAACTTTAATGAGCCCATTACTTCTTTTCCATTTAATTCTTTCTAGGATGACAATGACCTAGAAAGGCTTACAGGAATGGTAGCATCCGCGAGAATTACATTTCACTTCTCATTTAAAAAATTAGCTTCTTAACCAGCAGAAAATGATAAGATCAATTATAGAATACACTTGTAAGGCTCATGTTCCACATTAAACAACTTTAACCCTGGCTCTAGGGACCGACTGCAAACTTTTAAGTTAAAAATACAATTTTTTAACAAGTTATATTAGAGAGGTAGGTCTCAACTTTCGAAAAAAATGTGTTAGAATGTATGAGTGTAAAATTACAAAATAGATAATCAAAGAAAAATATATTAAATTTAAATTATATGAAAATTTAAAATTTTCCCAACACCCCCTTCTTTCCATCTCTGCCTGTCTCACTGCTGCACATTATGATTACAAGATGAATAAAATCATTCTCTTCATATCAGATTCTTGGTTCATCCCATAAAACGTCCATACTATTTGATGAGTGCTCAAAAGTCCTCATTTTTCATATCATTTTCCCACTCGTTTAGTGCTAATAAAGACAGATTTAAAGACGATAATGAATATTTCTGGTTATTTTCCATATTTCAGCATCCGAACACTAACCTTATGAATTTATCTATTATTTTACATAAAACATATACGTTGGATAGTTTTCTTTTTTAGAAAGGAAACTATAGTCAAAAGAGAAAATAGATGCTGAATTGCAGATAAAGCACCCGCCACGGTAGCACTGTGGAGGTTGTCGCAGCAGCATAAAAGATAACAAACGGTGCTCGACAGAAAGAGAAAAGATACCGATATTAACGGACAAAGAGCAAGAGAAAGAAAAAACTCAGTTAGAAGGTCAAGCCCATGTCAAAGCCAACCGCGGGAAAGAAGAGATATTTTAGGAAATAAGATTAAATTAATATAGTTTAATTAGGAATTATATTTCTTTCCCATTTAGAACTC
Source organism: Abelmoschus esculentus (assembly GCA_035048815.1). Classification (NCBI taxonomy): domain Eukaryota; kingdom Viridiplantae; phylum Streptophyta; class Magnoliopsida; order Malvales; family Malvaceae; genus Abelmoschus; species Abelmoschus esculentus. The sequence continues at coordinate 11,118,938 of JAUCBN010000026.1, forward strand.
TTTCCTTGCATGGAAAGATCAACTTAGGGCTTTACCTATATAAGGCACTTATTAGGTTTAGGTTTAGTGTGGAGTCGAGACAGATTCTCACATTATTATATCTTTAGCTGTCGCCTCCATCATGTTCTAAGTCTTCCGGAGGTTTAGATTGTTTGTGGAGTAGTCGAAGATGAAGGTTATGTTATGTTTGATAGTTATTAATGCAAAACTTATTTCATATTTTATTCTCTCTTGGTAATTATTCTTCTTGTATATGAGCTCGAAAGATAAGTATGTGAGAAAAAATTCATTTGTCTAGCATCAGGAGATGTAGGTTCACGAAGCAAGAGAATACAGTCTTCATGGGCATTGATTAATCCGCAACGATTTTAGAGACTAACAAGACGCATGTGTTTGGTTGTTATCTGTCGTTGATTCATGGCGGGAGGTATCATCAAGACGTGGGTTTCAACAGTTCGCTTCGCTTAGGGAAAAGGAAGAAGATATACAAGGATGCTCTGTCGAGCTATAGAATGTTGAATCATCGACAAGGCATAACTCCGCCTAGGCAGCTAAGGTGACCCTTTGTACGATCCGTCAAGGCGACAATTCAATCCATTGTATTAATAAGTAGATACTTAACATAACTGGATTCTCCTCTACAAAGAACTCAATTTAGCCTTGCTTCTATTATATTATTATTTCGTTATTTAATTTTATGATTTTATAGTAATCTTAGTTATAATTCAACTATTCAAAGTATTTGTGTTTTTAGTTTTCTTAGTGTAGTTATAAGAAGTAGCAAGGTTGACTCAGTCCTCGTGGGACTGACATCTTAAATACTACAATCTGATAAAGATAGAATTAACAGGACTCCACAGCATCCATCAGATTTTGCGCCGTTACCGGGGACTGACGCTCAATTTTACTACCAATTATTTCTGCACCTATTTTTAATTATTTTCTTTAGTTTTAGTTTTTATCTTAACTCACAAGGTTTCTTTTGTGTATGACCAAGTCCAATCCGACTATTGATCAATACCCTTACGATCCAGAAATTGAAAAAACAGCACGTAGGGCACGCCAAAGAATAAACATAGAACCTGGCCAACAAAACAACGTAGGTATGAACGTCGCCGCGACAGACAACCGCGGTGCTTTCGCAGTTGTTAATCTAGTAAATATTCCAAGACAAGAAAGCGCTCGAACCGTTCGAGATTATTTAGAGGAAGATTTAGATAGGTTAACTCCTGTTGTTGTGATACCTAACATAGAGGTAGAACACTTCGAATTTAAATCGGTCATGTTCAACATGATCAACACCCTAGGCCAGTTTAGGGGTTCGACCAATAAAGATTCTCGGCAGCATCTTAAATCCTTTCTAGAAATTTGTAACTCGTTTAAACTACCGGGAGTCTCAGCTGACATCCTTAAGCTGAAATTGTTCCCCTATTCACTAACGGATAGGGCAAAATCTTGGTTAGACAACCTTCAGCCGGGATCGTTGAACTCATGGACAGAACTATGCCGAAGCTTTCTTGCCATATTCAATTACACCAATATGACTGATAAACCTAGAAACGACATAACATCCTTTAGGCAAGACGAAGACGAATCAATGTATGAGGCTTGGGAAAGATATAGAGAACTATACAGAAAATGCCCCATGCATGGTCTGCCTGAGTGGACCCAAGTATCCATCTTCTACAATGTTGTTAACACCCCTACGAGGATGATGCTTGATGTTTCCGCCAATGGCACCATCTTAGACCGCCAACCCATGAGAGTTTAGAAATTTTGGATAGGTTGACAAAGAATGACTATCAATACCCAACCACCTGAAGAGGCATAAATAGGTGAGGTATAACAACTCCTGACTCTACAGATTCTATCCTAGCACAACTATCAGCTCTAAACAACATGGTCAAAGATCTACATAAACCAAGCCACGTTCGGGAAGTAAAAGCAGTCACCGTTCTTTGCAGAACATGTGGTGACAACCATGACTCGAACATATGCCCACATAATCTAGATTCTTCCTTCTATGTTGGAAACATTAATAGGAACAATGTGTCAAAAATTACAACCCATCATGGAGGAAGCACCTTAATTTTTCATGGAGAAATCCTAATAATACACTTAACACGCAACATCAACCAGTGTAATCTACTGGATTCCAGCAAAATAATAGATTTACTCAGCAGCAGGCCCTACCGTCGCAGCAGACAACAAATGTCCAGACTCTAGAGAACACACTGCAAAACTTTATGGCTCAGACTGGTGCATACATTGCAAACACCAACAAGTTCATTCAAAGAGCTGACACCTTCATGGATAGAACAGAAATGAGAATACAGAATAACGAAGCAGCGCTCAAATCACTAGAAACCATAGTAGGACAAATGACACAACAGATGAAAAGCAGACCCATAGGAGGTTTGCCTAACAATACTAAAGTTGCTAAAATTGGTCCTCATGAACAATGTAAAGCTATATTTACCAGAAGTGGTTTACAACTAAGGGACCCTAAAATACCTACTCAAACAGTAGGTAAGACCCCTGAAACAGTAGCCCCTAAAGAAGTTACTGATGAAACATCTAAGGAAAAAGAACCAGCAAACACTGCCGATGAAACTGCCGCAGCAGATGATGCCATAGTCGCACAACAAATAAGATTATAGTGCGACGAAAAGATCAAAGATCTGCGTTTGTCACCACCTTTTCCATAAAGATTGAAACAACAAAAATAGGAGTACCAATTTAAGAAATTCCTAGACATACTTAAGCAGGTACATATACACATACCTTTGGTGGAGACAATAAAGCAAATGCCCAACTATGCCAAATTCCTTAAGTTTATTATATCCAAAAGGACAAAAATTGGGGAATTTGAAACAATTGCCGCAATAGAAGGATGTGTGGCAATGCTACACAATAAGGCCACAACCAAAACAAAAGATCCTGATAGTTTTACAATACCATGCGCTATCGGTGATCAATACGTAGGCAAGGCACTATGTGACTTAGGCGCTGATGAGTGCTCAACTCATTATCACTTTCTACACTTTTCATGAGCATTAATCATCAATTCTACACCTACTTTGACCAATACATATACTTAATGTGATATATTTAGGGAAAATACTATTAAAGATCATTTTTATAGAAAAGGCATACTTTACTATATTTTTATGTTGTGTAGGAAAAAGTATTGCCGCAACAGCAAACTGAGGCCGAGGAAGCTGAGGGCAAGTAGAGATATGGTGGGCAAGCTGAGAAGAAAAATAAGGAGAACGTTGCTGGAAAAGAAGCCCAAGGATCGGAGTTGGAGAGCACAAGGAAAGCCCAAAGACAAGGCCACGCCGGAAAACCTTCTAGAAGAAATAAACTTTGAAATATTTAACCTATGTACATGACTTGTTCCATACTCCAAGTTGTATTCTACTTAGGAAAGGTTTGTCCTAGGCCAAGCCTATATAAGGCATAATCGTCCAAGGGTATGAGAGAGACATTAGACTCATAGCTTAGAGTATAGAATTAGATTTAAATTTTCTTTTCTATATTATAATTTTGTTTAGGCATAGGTGAAGGGTGTAAAGTATTAGTGTGAGGAAGTCAAACTTTGTTTCTTGTTCCTAATGCAATAAAATATCGAAGTTTGCTTTTTCTTTGTCATTCCTTATTCTTGCGTTCAAGATCGAGAGAGAAGTTTATGAGTAATCCATTTATCTAATGTTGAGAGAGTTAGATTCACGAAAGGGATAAGTACGGTGTTTTAATCGGGAAACACTAACTTGGCCTAGAGATAGGTTAAGAGTTTTAGCGGCTAAGAGAAGTGTGGGATTGGTTGGTGATTATAATTGATTCACGCCGAGATGTATCATCAAGGACTGATCATCAATAATATTTCGACTTAGAGATAAGCGGAATCATTAAAGGACACTTTGCCGAACTTTAGTAAAGTCTGCCTAAGAGCAAGAGATTGTCGCGACAGACGAGTGACACCATTGTCGAGGCAGTAATCTGCAATCCTGCCGAGGCAGTATTGTACAATTACATTGGACAAGAACAAGTTGATCAATTCCACTATACAGCACAACTGGATCCTAGCCATATTCTTTATCCTATTTTTCTATCTTTATTTAGTTTTTATTATTTAGATAAATCACAACCCCAATTCACTTGTGTTTTTATTTTCTTTAACAGAGCAAGAAGATCAAAGGAAGCATATTAATTATATCAATCCCTGAGGAGACGATACTTGATACTCATCACTTTATTACTTGACGACATGTTCACTTGCACTAAAATTACGCATATAGAGCACGCATCAAGTTTTTGGTGCCGTTGTCGGGGATTGTCAACTAAATTTTGTTTTCTTTATTTTCTTGCAATTTTTTTCTAATATGTTTTCTTTTTCTTTGTCTTAAAAAAATTTAGGTGTGTTTCAAATTAAAGGTTCAAGATACAAGGAGAAAGAAAGAAATCTATTCGGGAGTTGATGTTGGAAGATATGAATAGCACCAATCAAGAATTTTCTAGATTACATGATGATTATCTATGCCAACCAAGAGCAACCCAACAAGTTCATACCTGGGCAAATTTTTGTTTTAATTGTGGAGATGATCATTTGGTTAGCAATTGCCCATATAGTATTGGAACATTTGGCCACAAAGAGGACCATAGATTGAACCAACAACAAAATCCTTCATGGTATGATCAAAACACTCAATTTTTTTACCATGACAATTTTGTTGATATCGTAGATATGTCATGGCAATATAAGTCTTCTCAAGAGTATCCAAATTACTTTGAGGAAACATTGAAAGCACAATGGATAGAAGTGAAGAATTAATGACAGAGCAATCAAGGTTCATGGATGCACATATAGCTAGATTGGATGCACCCTTGAAGGATTCGGAAAATCAATTGCAGAGATCCGAATATGTCATGGATAACATAACCCAACTATCAATCCTTAGGGATACTGAAATCCCAACACTAAAGGACAAAGAGGAAATTCCAGAACCTCTGAGTCTAGAACATGTTGATGAGAAAGACTGTCAAACATTGGATGAGTCTAAAAAAATAATTGCCACAACAATGGAGAAGCCTGAAAAGGGCAATGTCACGATACCACTGAACAAGGCCGATGAGAGTAATGCTATAAAAAATTCTGAGGAGTCTGATTCCCGGGATGTTACATCATCAATGATGCTGAAGAAGGAATATGAGGATTACTCTCACTCACAATTGCCTAGGCAATTACATGACGACATGCTCAATCAACAAGATGGCGATACCGTGATAATGGAATATGAGAAGGTAATGATTAAACCTTTTGAATTCTTTAAAAACTCATCTCTTCCATTGCAGGTATCTTTCGAGGAGTCAACATTAAAAGATTTGAAGCCATCACAAAAAGGATATGATTATTTGGAAGATGATATTTTATCTGTGATAATTCCATCTAATAGTAGCTCTAAACCAAAATCTCTACTGATGGAGATTTTTGAGAAGCAACAATGTGGGTTGACTCTTGAACACTTCAAGAAAGATGGTTCTTCACTTGACTTACACCGAATTTTGACAAAAGATTGCCACGGCAATTGGCTACCACAACAATTGCCTCGACAACAAAGGCTACATCCAACTATTCTAGAAGTCAACAAGAATAAGGTAATTAAATAGTTGGATATTGATATAATTTTTTCTAACGAGATATTCATGCCTTGAGAAATAATATCAAGTTAGAAATAATATCAAGTTTGAGGATAAGCATGGACTACAAGAGAACACGAACTAAAGACACCTCCACCATGATCACACAAATGGGAGTATCCGTACCCGCATTAGCCCATATCTTTTTGAGTAGAATTGTTACTCGATGGAGGGTGCAGATAGAATATAAGAAATACCAAAAATGACCCTACATAAGTTTTCTTTATATTCTTATTTTATATTAACTTTCTCTTTTATTTTATTTGATATTTTCATGAATTCTCTTAATTATAGTATTTAGGAATAATTATCTTCTCATTACTTGAATGATTTTTTCTTTATTGATGTTTATCTTTTCGGGTTAGGACAATAAAAGCAAGGTTAAAGGAGAAATATTTCACAGCAGGAATTCTGCCAAGGCAGTAAACAATGTTAGAAGCCGCAGCAGTCCCAACGGGCAGAAACAGTGTAACGGCTATCTGCTGATATTCTCACCGCGGTAGTAAATGCTAACGGGCAGTAAAAATCAAAACGGCTACAAAACGGCTAGTGGTTAAAACGGTCACACTACCGAGGCCTTTATAAGCACTTGCTTCCTCTTGAACAATTCACTCTTGCATTCTTGTTTCCTTTAGAATATTTTGATAATTTTGCTCTCATAATACTCTGCCTACTCACAACCTTCTCGCAAATTTCAGAAAACCTTCAAGAAATTCTCCAAGACTCTCAACTTTCAATTGCTGATAGATGGCCACCTACAAAAGATTCGCCCCTGCCACCGTTGAAGAATGCTTCAGCAGGTCCTTTATCTCTCGGCAATTATGGGAGGAACAAGGGTTCCAACATTTAGAGGAAGAAGACTTCGGCATCGAACATTACTTGTTCGACAAGATTAAATATCAAGAATGAGAGATTTTCTGCCTACAACCTCCCCAGGACAACACCACCATCGTGCGAGAATTCTATGCGTACGGGCCAAGCAAGGACTCTCTCTTTGTCTACTACCGAGGTAGGCTTGTCAGGATCGATGCCGAGATAATCAACGATTTCTATGGCCTAGTCCCTATACGTGATGTCCATGCCGAATTCATGGAGGATGTCACCACTCAAGACTACGAGCTAATAAAGGACGATCTCTGCTACAGCAATACTCCATGGGAGACTGGTGCCCACAAAGGATCCGTAGCAAGGCAAAACTTGAAACCCGAGGCCAAACTTTAGAATACCTTTGTAAAAAGACGCCTTATCCCAACCTCCCATAACAGCACAGTGGACCGAAAGAGATTGATGCTCATACAATCAATCATCAACAAAAGAAGCATCAACACTGGAGAAATAATTTTAAGAGAAATTTACGAATGCGGTAAGAAGGATAAAGGCCCTTTATACTTCCCTTCTTTAATCACTAGTATTTGTAATCCAGCAGGTGTACCCACTACCGAGATAGATGAATTTACACCTCAAAGAAAAGGGTGGACCAGAGACTTCTGCCACAAAGTTATGTAGACCACTCAAGTCGAACCAGTCTAGGTAACTCCGTAGCAGTTCACTGTCGACACTACTATTGGGGCCTAGTACATGGCAGATATGCCTAACGCTGCCCACACCACTGTCGCAGTAGACCCATACCAGGAGATTCTACAAAGGATGGCAGACATGGACCTTAGGCAACAGAGATACATGGAGTATCAAAGAGACTTCAACAGCACACTTACTCAAATGATGCTCCACAACTTTCTAGACCAAGGGGTGCAGTGTCCAGAATTTCCCACAAACATGTTCGTAACAGCTGCACCCTACATAGAGACAACACTAGTTCTAGGAGGACTGAGATTATTCTTCCCCACACTCCCTCAGTAACAATTTCACGCTGTTGTCCCATCCAGGGCAGCAGATTCTGTCGCGGTATCATCTGCCAGTAGAAGACCTTCCAAGAGGAGTCTAGTCTTCAGTACTCCCCTAAGATCCTCAATCCCAATATGCAGTCTATCAGCTGAGATAGATGCCTATGTAAATCAGAGTTCAGACACTACCGAGCCAAGCATTCAGAATACTAGGGTAGATCCAGAGAATGGAGGAATGGATATAATGGAGATTGAAGATGAAGGTGAAGAAAAGGTGAATGCTCCCATGCAACGAGTAACACCAACAAGAGTCTAGCCACCCAGACGAGCAAAGCCATCGCCATCACCAAGGACGCAGTAATCAACAGCAAGATCGAGAAAACAAATTGTAGAAGAAAGCTCTTCAGAATCATTATAATTGCCTATTTTCCTTTACTTGCCCCAAGTTAAGCATTAAGGACAATGCTTTGTTTGAGATTGGGGGTGTAGAGCCACTGCCGAGGCAATCTACTGTCACGACCTTACCATGAAAAGGGAGTTTTTAGTGATAAAATTTTTTTTCTTATGTCCACAACTTTACTTAAAATTGTTGCTCATACTCTTGCACTGCCCATCATCAATATTGTTTTAGTTTATTCCTTAAGGCAATAGAAATCTTTCTCCTCATAGTTAAGCTCTGTTTTGAAGGCTTAATTCTAGGATACTTAAGGAGAAAAACTTAGAAACTTATTATAAGGTTGAACTTAAAATACTTTTGGGACTTGTTTGGCTATAGGAATTCTTTTAATAAACTTAGGTAATAAAAACTTAGATCTTTGGAAAGGTGACTAGAGGTGCCTATAACCGGCTCTAGGAAATACTCTTCTACATGCTAGAGGTGCCCGAAATTAGCTCTAGTATGCTTAAAAGAATAGCAAAAGAAATAAGGAAATAAGAAGGAGAAAACACAATACTTGAGGTGCCCGAAATTGGCTCAAGAAATTGTTGTTTTAAGAAGAATACACTAAATCCAAGACTATGTATCTTGAACTTAGTGTTTATCTAAGAAAGCCTTTAATCAAACTTATCCACGAAAACGCACACACTCACAAAACCTTATAGTTTGTCTTTTAAGTACACCCTTAGGTAACCGAAAGGTTAAGTCTAAAGAATAGACATAGTTATGGTGGGGAGAATAGATTGAAGTATAAGACAAAAAGGGAATAAAGTTTGACAAATTGATGGTTTCCATTGCTTGAGGACAAGCAATAGTTCGAGTTTGGGGGTGTGATAAGTGCTCAACTCACTATCACTTTCTACACTTTTCAAGGGCATTAATCATTAATTTTACACCTACTTGGACCAATGCATATACTTAATATGATATATTTAGGAATGATACTATTTAAGATCATATTTATAGAAAAGGCATATTTTACTGTATTTTTATGTTGTGCAGGAAAAACTATTATCGCGGCAGCAACCTGAGGCCGAGGCAAGACCTGATGCTGAGGCAGCAGATGGCAAGTAGCGATATGGTGGGCAAGCTGAAAAGAAAAATGAAGAGAATGTTACTGGACAAGAAGCCCGATGATCAGAGCTGGAGAGCACAAGGAAAGCCCAAAGACGAGGCCACGCGAAAAAACCTTCTAGAAGAAATAAACTTGGAAATATTTGACCTATGTACATGACTTGTTCCCTACTCAAAGTTGTATTCTACATAGGAAAGGTTTTCCCTAGGCCAAGCCTATATAAGGTATAGTCGTCCAAGGGTATGAGAGAGACATTAGACTCTTAGCTTAGAGTATAGAATTAGATTTAGTTTTTCTTTTCTATAGTATAATTTTGTTTAGGCTTAGGTGAAGGGTGTAAAGTATTAGTGTGAGGAAGTAAAACTTTGTTTCTTATTCGTAATGCAATAAAATATCAAAGTTTGCTTATTCTTTATCATTTCTTGTTCTTGCATTCAAGCTCGAGGGAGAAGTTTGTGAGTAATTCATTTATCTAATATCGAGAGAGTTAATTTCATGAAAGGGATAAGTACGGTGTTTCAACCGGGAAAGACTAACTTGGTCTAGAGATAGGTTAAGAGTTTCAGTGGCTAAGAGAAGTGTGAGATTGGTTGGTGATTATAATTGATTTACGCCGAGAGATATCATCAAGGACTGGTCATCAACAGTATTTCGACTTAGAGATAAGCGAAATCATTAAAGGACACCTTGCCAAACTTTGGTAAAGTCTGCCCAAAAGCAAGAGATTGTCGCGGCAGACGAGTGACACCAATGTCGAGGCAGTAATCTGCAGTCCTGCTGAGGCAGTATTGTACAATTGCATTAGACAAGAACAAGTTGATCAATTCCACTATACAGCACAACTGAATACTAGCTACCTTCTTTATCTTATTTTTATCTTTATTTAGTTTTTATTATTTAGATAAATCATAACACCAATTCAGTTGTGTTTTTATTTTCTTTTACAGAGCAAGAAGTTCAAAGGAAGAATATTAAGTATACCAATCCCTGAGGAGATGATACTTGATACTCATCACTTTATTACTTGACGACGTGTTCACTTGCACTAAAATTGCGCATATATAGAACACATCAGGCGCCAACATAAATCTCATACCTAAGTTAGTATTCCAGAAGCTAGGCATTGGGCAAGCAAAGCCAACAACAGTGATGTTGTAGCTGGCAGACTGCTCTTACGTGCAACTAGAAGGAAAATTGAAGACATTCTAGTAATGGTGGATCAATTTATTTTCACTGCTGACTTCATAATTCTTGATTTTGAAGAAGATGAATATGCGCCAATCATATTAGTAAGGTCGTTCTTAGCCACAAGAAGAACGTTGATCGATTGCGAAAAAGGAGAATTGATCATAAGGGTCAATGATCAACAAGTAAAGATCAATGTGCTTAAAACTCTAAGGCATCACGACGAACCAGATGAATGTCATAGAATTAAAGCTAAAACTGAGTTTAACTTCAATCCAGAAATAGATTGCCTGAACAACCTTCGCCGAGACAGCACGCCCCTTGAACAACATTACATTCGAAAGAAACCACCTGATGAGGAGACAACAATTGGGATTTTAGCTTCTCCTCCATCTAAAAAAGGGAAAATAGTTACTGTCAAAGATGCATTTTATTGCACTTCTGCAGTAACCTAATATTTTATCTCTTTATCCCTAATTTATTTTTATGTTTTAGGATTTCAATTTTAATTTTCGCAAATTAGTTTTAAACTTTTAAATTTTCTCATAACTTTAATTTTAATTTTAGCTTTTAGGTCTAATAAAGAAAATAAAATAAAAAGATGACCAAGCCCAAGAACGCGACCCAACTCAAGGCAAAAATATCTCGGCGGGAAACTTGTCGCCCAAGTCAAAGCCGCATCGTTTCTTCCGCCCAATGCAGGTCAGCTGGATCTGCGTAGCATTTACGCCAAGGATAATCATGACATTGCTGTCGCTTCCAACGGTTGGCCACCTTCTCCTATAAATAGATAAGCAAGCTTCATCTTTTCTACACTTCTACATTACTTTTACTCTGCCAAAGTTCCTCTTAGTTCTCCACAAGTAAAATATGATAAACCAAAGACAAAACTCTACCGGAGCAGCAAAATTCAGATGCTTCTCTACTTCAACAGTCGAGCATGAATACGAATAAAATTTCAAGAACCGTCAGATCTGGGAAGAGCAAGATTTTATTATACCGATAATGAAGACCTAGACTGGAAGCATTTCTACTATCAAAAATTACTTTACAGCAATGGCAGAAATTTGCAAGGCAACCAGATCCGACGAACATCGAATGGGTTCGCAAATTCTATACCCATCGCCCCGTACCCAACAACTCATATACATATCTACGGGGACGGGTAATTCCATTGGCCGACATCACTATCAATGCCTACTTCGGCCTCGACATTAAAAACAACGAACATACAGAATTTGTAGCTGCCCTAACGGCCGGAGACTACGAGCAAATGAAGGCAGAGTTATGTCTACCAGTAACAAAATAGAATACGGGCAAGCATCGCGGATCTGTTAGCCACCGAGACTTCCGACCAGAGGCAAAACTCTGGATCATGTTCATAGAAAGGAATCTTTTGCCAACTTCTCATAACCAAACAGTAGATAGACCACGCTTAGCTCTCATCCACTCCATCATCCACAACCAGAGAATCGATGTTGGCAACATCATCAGCGAACAAATATTCGAATGCGCTACCAAGGAAAAAGGTATCCTAATTTCCCCTTGTTTAATTATCGCTTTGGAGAATTTAGAAAGAGTTCCAAACATACCCTTAGAAACCTACACACCGAGACGCGTGGGTTGGACACAGGAAATTTACATGAGGAGGATGCAAGTGGACGAAGTAGTTACACAAGACTTCATTCCTCCTCCAGACGAAGCAGCGCCCGCCGAGGCAGGTCAACAAGTAAACCCAGCTGAACAAACAACAATACAAATGCCAAGAAGAACAAAAGGCCTTGGACGCGTAGTGGATCTTGAAGTACTATTTCTATATCCCCCTGACCAAATCCACCCACATTAGGATTAATTGTTAATGGTTGATCGAGTTTGATAGATTCACCCTCTGAAACAAGAAGTTCTGGTCCTGGGAATAATATCAACCACTTGATGTTCATCTAATGCATCCGTTATGGTTATTCCGTACCCCCTTTTTCTTTTCGTATGATTTTGCTTACTATACCTGTTGTCGTAGCATTATAAACTGTATTGTTACTTTTTTTCCCGTCGGGATAAATCTGCCCCCTTCCCCTATTTTCGCCTACATATATGGGATATTTTAAGAAATAAACATCCTTATTACAAGCAGGGTCTGGGAAAAGCCTAGAGATCCTGTAGAAAATTGAGAGAAGGCAGCTGACCTTCATGAACTATATTAAGGAGTTCAACAACGCCATCATCACCACCATCCGAGAAGAACTCCCTTCATGTACGATTGCATTCCTTGATTTCATAGTCGATCTCTCCACATTTAAGCCTCCCCATACTGAATCCACTGCTTTAGCCACTGTCTCAGTTTCCCCGCCGCCACAACCGCTGTAGCCGCAACTGAATCACTTTCAGCAGACTCGGTAGCCACTCCAGACCAATCTACCACCTTCACTTGGAGTGACTCCGAAGAAGAACTAACAAGCCAAGTAAAGGCCGTCGGGGATCTGCTAGAGGCAACACAAGGTGGGCAAAACAGAAAAGCAACATCTTCCTCTCCGATCAATCTGATACGGAGGGATCATAGCAAGACCCCATTCCCGTTCGTATCCAACCACACCGCTCGACAAAGAAACCAATGGTAAGCCCGCCAAAACCGATTATCGAATGATGAATTCCTAAAAGGCAGTAATTTACTACCCTTCTTATGGTACTTTATGCACCTATTATACACTCATTTGAACCGAATCATATACTCTTTGCTCAAATATTGGATATTCCGTTATCACCACATATAAAGTTAATATTTATAGAGAACGCAGATATTATTACAATTTCAGTACATGTAGGAATATCCAGAGCCAAAGCAGCAGAAAAGCTATATTGAGGCTAAGGCAGAAGACCAGCCGCGACAGAATCTAGTGTGGCAGCACCAACAATGGACAAAAGATAAAAATATAGAGAATATTCTGGAAGACACAACGCATCAATTAGACCAGGCTACCGTGCTCAAAGCCCAATTCAAAGACCAAGCGGGAAACCCTTTCTAGAAGGCGGCAAACTTGGAAATATCAGAATTCTTGAAGAAGACTTGTTACCTACTCCAAGTTGAAGTCTATTTAGGAAAGGTTTGCCCTAGGTTAGGACTATAAATATACTAGCCGACCACATTGTCTAGGAGGGCTGATTTGTAGAGAAAACCCTTCCTCCCTAAGAATTGTACTTCCACGATAACATATTCTAAGTTTCTTAGGGATAGGTGAAGATTGTTGATATTAGTGAGAGGGGATTGATTCTTGTATTCTTGTTCTTATGCAATAAAATCAGATTTTGCTTATCCTATTGACATTCCTTGTTCTTGTATCCAAGCCCGAGAGGGAAGTTTGCAAGTAATCTATTTATCTAGCATCGAGAGGTATAGATTCACGAAAGGGATAAGTACGGTGTTGGCAACACTAACTCGGCTTATACCCTTGTGGAGGCACTAAGGGGTAGGTTAAGAGTTTTAGCAGCTAAAAGAAGTGTTGGATTGGTTGGTGGTTATCTTTGGTTTACGCGGAGAGGTATCGTCAAGGACTGAGCATCAACAACACTTTGACCAGAGATGAGCGGAGTCACTTACGAACACTTTGCTGAACTTTGATACTTCTTCCCACGAGCAAGAGATTGTCGCGGCAAAGGAGCACCAACATTGTCGAGGCAGTATCTGCAATACTATCAAAGCAGTGTTGTGCGATTGCATTAGACAAGAAGAAGATCAGTTGAATCCACTAATTGACACAACTGGATCCTACCCACTTTCTCTATAATCGTTCTCAACTCTTTATTTTATGTTTTGCTATTTCATTATTTAGTTAGATAAAACAAACCATCTTATTTGTATTTTTATTTTATTCTCAGGAGCAAGGGAACGAAGGAAGACATATTAAGTATATCAATCCCTGTGGAGACGATACACGATTTACTTATCATTTTATTACTTGACGATGTGTACACTTGCACTCAAAATAGTACTTATACCATGCCTATCAAGTTTTTGGCGTCATTGTCGGGGATTGGCAACTGAATTTTATTTTCTTTTAATTTTCTTGCTCTTTAATTATTAGTTATCTAACTTTAACTTTAGTTTTATTTTATTTTTGTTTTTATTAATTTTTATTTATTTGGTTTATGACCAGGGCAAATCCGAGTGGACCATTGTACGAGTTGAATCTAGAGATTGAATGTACAAAACACAATTTGAGACGAAATCTATTCCAAACTATGGACAACCCACCTAGAGGACCTGTTGATCATAATGTACTGCCGCCAGCAATGCAACAGCATCCAATGCCGTATCCATTACCGAGGCAGCCTACTGTTAGACATTATCTGGTGGAGGATCTAAACGGACTAAACCCTGGCGTAGTTATCCTGAAGATTGAAGCAACTCACTTTGAGCTCAAACCAGTAATGTTCAACATGTTGAACACAATTGGACAATATGGTGGGTCTGCTACTGAAGATGCAAGGCAGCATCTTAAATCCTTCATAGAAGTGTGCAACTCTTTTAAGATTCAAGGAGTCTATGAAGATATTTTGCGCTTAAAATTGTTCCCCTATTCACTGAGGGATAGGCGAAGACTTGGTTGAATAGAACCCCAACAGGATCAATTGGATCTTGGGAAGAACTTTGCCTAGAATTCATTACGAGGTTCAATCCAACAAATCTCTATGACCGCATTCGTAATGAAATTACATGATTCCGGCAAGACGAAGATGAACCGATGTACGAGGCATGGGAACGTTACAGAGAACTATTAAACAAATACCCCTTACATGGTTTTTCCTTGTGGACGCAAGTTTCCATGTTCTATAATGCTACTAATGCCTCCACAAGGATGATGCTAGACGCCTCCGCAAATGGGACACTTTTAGATAGAGCATCCGCGGAAGCCATTGAAATTCTAAACAAACTCGCAAGGAACAATTTCCAATTTCCCACATCGAGGCGAGGAGGAATGAGACGTCATGCCACAGCTCATGAATTAGACACATCAAGTTCAGTGTCAGCATAATTGGCTTCTCTGACCAAGATGGTTCAGAATACGCAAAACCAAATAAGCATACATGAGGTTAAGGCAGTTAACTTATCAGATTATATTCCAGATGAGGAGACCGTCCTAGATGTTGGAAATTATAATAGAAACTATCCAATGATGTCTAACAATTATAACCCATCTTGGAAAAGGCATCCGAACTTCTCTTAGAGTAACCCTAACAATGCCTTGAATCCAATTACCCAAGCCCCTGTATTTCAGCATCAGAACCAGAACCTGCCGCAGCAGAACACTCAGCAGCCCATGCCGCAGCAGCAGGTACAACAACAACAGTCTCTGAATACACTGGCCGGTTCTCTCACAGCTTTCATGTCAAAGACTGATGACTACATGATGGAGAATAGCCGCTTCATGAAGCGTACTGATGACTTCATGAACAGAACAAAGATGAGACTGCAAAACCAGGAGGCTGCAATAAAATCCCTAGAAACCCAGGTTGGCCAATTTGCCCAACGCCAAAATAATCGACCACCTGGAGGTTTACCTAGCAATACTGAAGTTGCTAAGATATTAGGCCACGAGCAATGTAAAGTAATCACCAACAGAAGTAGCCTACAGTTGAAAAATAAAGAGGGGACCTCAACTGAAAGAGTCCAACCAGAACAACAACCACATGAGGACTCAGAGGCTGAGCAAGACCCTGCCGAAAGCTCTGCCACGGCAACAAAACCAACAGTATCAGAACCATCCGCCGAGGCAGCTGTAGAACAATTCATCCCAGGTATAAAACTCAATATCCAAGGAAACCTGGAGGAATCAGACCATCACCTCCTTTTCCACAGAGGCTAAAGAAGCAAAAATAGGACCACCAATTTTAGAAGTTCCTAGACATCCTGAAGCAGGTCCATATTAACTTGCCCCTAGTTGAGGCGATTGAGCAAATGCCCAACTATGCCAAGTTTTTAAAGGATATAGTATCCAAACAACGAAGGCTAGGAGAATTTGAAACGGTGGCAGCCACTGAAGGTTGTATGGTCATGCTACATAATCGTATGCCACTAAAACTAAAAGATCATGGCTGCTTCACAATTCTATGTGCAATTGGAGATGGTTATAAAGGAAAGGCCCTATGTGACTTGGGAGCAAGCATCAACTTAATGCCCAAATCAGTTTTTCAGAAACTTGGAATTAGACGGGTGAAACCAACTACAGTACTGCTCCAACTTGCGGATAAGTCTTACGTGCATCCTAAAGGTAAAATCGAGGATATTCTGGTGAAAGTTGACAAGTTCATCTTCCCTGTCGACTTTCTTGTCCTTGACTGTGAAGCTGACGATAGTGCACCGATCATATTGGGTCGACCTTTCCTTGCTACTGGACGCACTATCATTGATGTGGAGAATGGCGAGCTCACAATACGAATAAATGATCAACAAATCAAGTTGAAAGCCTTCTACAATCTACCAAATTCAGACGCTCCAGCAGAATGTAAGGCTATTCATACACCAAATAAGGGTACTAAAATATCCTGCCTGGGCAGCACGCTCGACAGACTATTCAGTAAAAGAATAAAATCCAAAGGAGAAGCCGAATGCACCGAAGGGACTGGCCAACTCATATAGACAGATACGGGCCAGAAAGAGATAACGAAAGTGGGAGATGCATTCACATGCAATCCGCAAGTAACCTAATCTCTCCCCTTCACTTTTAACTATTATATTAGGATTAGTATATATAGTATTATTTTCAGCATTCTTTATTTTTAAGTATTTTTCTATTTTCAGTATTTTATTATTTTACTTTATGATCAGTAATTTTTCATTTTTATTCAGTGTTTTTAATTTTTAATAAAGTGATAAATGCAGGAAAATTTTGCCACAACAGAAAATCTGCTGTCGCGGCAGCACTGTGTCAGAACCGCAGAATTACCAACAGGCAGAAATAGTGTAACGGCTATTTGTCGAGAAATTCGCCGTGGCAATAACTGTGCATCCAGGCAGTAAATGCCTAACGACTAGTATTTTAAAAGTCGTATTTTTACAGCCTATATAAGCAGACTATCGCTGTGCATTATTTACTTTGCATTCTTGTTATCCTTACTTTCTTGAATAATCTACTCTCACTACACCTTGAATTTTTCAAAACTCTTTGAATTCCTACCGACATTCTTTCTGTTTATCTTCAAGAATATCTCATCAACATCCATGGCAGCATACAGACGATTTGCCAGCGACAACGTAGCAGAACGCTTTCAAAGATCTTTTGATGCACGACAATTATGGGAGGAACAAGGACTCCAGCAAACCACTAACGAAAACTACGGCATTGACCAATTCTTGTTCGACAGAATCGAAGACCAGGATTAGGAGAAATTCTGCCTCCAACCTCCCATAGCGAATGCAACAATTGTGAGAGAATTCTATGCGCACTGTCCGAACAAGGATACGTTATTCGTCTACTGCCGGGGCAAGCCTGTGAAACTTGATGCCGAGGAAATCAATGATTACTACGGAGTGATCCCCATACACGATGAGCATGGTGAATTTGCGACAAATATCGAGGAATATGAGGCTATCAAGGACGACCTCTGCTACGACAACACTCCATGGGAAACCGGTGCCCATAGGGGTTGTGTAACAAGGCTCAGCCTTAAACCCGAAGCAAAGCTATGGTACATATTTGTCAAATGATGCCTCATGCCCACCTCTTATAATATCACAATTGACAGAAAAATATTGCTGCTCATTCATTCCATCATCAACAAAAGGACGATCAATGTTGGAGAGATAATTCTTCAAGAGATCTATGACTGCGGTAAGAAAGAACGAGGTCCATTATATTTCCCTAGTTTAATCTCTACTTTATGCATTGCTGCAGGGGTCCCGATAGAAGCAACTGATGAATACACATCACAAAGGCAAGGCTAGACAAGAGACTTCTACCACAGAGTGATGCAGATCACCCAAGCAGACCCAATACAGGAAACACCTCAACAATTCACTACTGACTTCCCTACCGGAGGGCAGTATTCAGCAGAAGCACATGACAATACCCAAGCCCCTGCCGCAGCAGACACATACCAGGAGATTTTGCAGAGAATGTCAGCCATGGACCTCAGACAACAACGGTATATGGAATATCAGAGAGATTTCAACAACACCCTTGTCAATATGCTGACTAAGAACTTCCCCACCCATAGGATGCAGTTTCCAGATTTCCCTCCCAATATTTTCGTCACTGCCCCACCATGCACAGAGACAACAACTGCTCCAGGGCCTAGACCATCCTTTGTTGCTCGGCCATAACAACAGTTTCATGCTACCGGACCATCCATACCTGTAGGCACGACCGCCACATCATCCAGCAGCAGGCAACCATCAAAGAGGAGAGTTATCTTCAACTCTCCACAACAAAATCCTATCCCCATCGGCAGTTTTTCTAAAGATAGTCTCTCTAGACAGATCGATGAGTATGTCCATGAGAGCTCATCACATACCCACGAGAGGATACCAACTGCCGAGTTTGAGGGAGAAACAAAGGTAATGCATACAGATGACGAAGAAGCCCCACTACAGAAATAAACGCCCAGCAGAGTGCAGCCGCCCTGGCAGGCAAAAACACAGCAGTCACCTGGACAAGGATCAAGAATGAAAGCATCGGCAGGAATACCTAGGAGGGCAGCTATCTCCAGCAGCTCTTCTGAATCACAATCAGAATCTATTTAAATCATGATGCTTTATTATTCTTATTTTCTTTTGCTTCAATTCTTGTTTTCTTTTATTGTTTATTTTATATTTTGAGCATTGAGGATAATGCTCGGTTTGAGTTTGGGGGAGATTGAAGATGCAGAAGCACTACCGAAGCTACCTAATGCCGTGGCAATACCATAAAAGGGAGTAAATTTTTACCGAAATTTTTTTATATATATTCTCTTCTCTTGAATTTATGTTTGTAATCTTGTACTGCCTTATGTCAGCTTTGCTTTAGTTTACTCCTTTAAGGCTATAGAAATTTTTTCCCTTACCATGGCCAAGTACTTTTTTGAGGGATAACCATAGGATACTCATGGAATAAAACTTAGAAGCTTGCTTTAGGGTTAGACAAGAAAACAAACACTTTTTGGACTTGTTTGATTTAGGAGTTCTTTTAATAAACTTAGGTGATAAAGACTTAGAACTTGTTGGAAAAATAACTAGAGGTGCCAATCACCGGATCTAGTTTTGCTCTCCTTCGTACTAGAGGTGCCCGAAATTGGCTCTAGTATGCTAAATAGGTGTTACAAAAGAAAAAAAGAATAAATAAGATTAAGAAGGAAAATAGAAAACACATATCTTGAGGTGCCCGAAATTGGCTCAAGACTTGTTGTTTTAAGGAGATAGCTAATCCAAGATTCTACTTGTCTTGAACTTAGAGTTTATCTAAGAAAGCCTTGAATCAACCTTGTCCATTAAACGTACACACTCACCTAGCCCTAGAGTTTTTTCTTAGTAGAAGTCCTTGGGTAAACTAATGGCTAAAACGGAATGATAGACATGACCATGGTGGGGAGAATAGATGGAAGAGTAAGACCAAAGGGAAGTAAGGTTTAGCAATTTGATGTTTGGCATTGCTTGAGGACAAGCAATAGTTCGAGTTTGGGGGTATTTGATGAGTGCCTGAAAGGCAATAATTTACTACCCTTCTTATGGTAGTTTATGCACCTATTATACACCCATTTGAACCGAATCATATACTCTTTACTCAAATATTGGATATTCCGTTATCACCACATACAAAGTTAATATTTATAGAGAATACAAATATTATTACAATTTCTGTACATGCAAGAATATCCAGAGCCGAAGCGGCAAAAAAATTATGTTGAGGCCGAGGCAGAAGACCGGCCGCGGTAGAATCCAGTGTGGCAGCGCCAACAATGGAGGCACATCGAAAGATAAAATTATATAGAATATTCTGGAAGACACAGTGCATCAATTGGACCAGGCTAGCGTGCTCAAAGCCTAATTCAAAGACCAAGCGGGAAACCTTTCTAGAAGACGGCAAACTTAGAAATATCAGAATCCTTGAAGAAGACTTGTTCTCTACTCCAAGTTGAAGTCTATTTGGGAAAGGTTTGCCCTAGGTTAGGATTATAAATATACTAGCCGGCCACATTGTCTAGGAGGGCCGATTTATAGAGAAAACCCTTCCTCCCTAAGAATTGTACTTCCACGATAACATGTTCTAAATTTCTTAGGGATAGGTGAAGGTTGTCGATATTAGTGAGAGGAGATTGATTCTTGTATTCTTGTTCTTATGCAATAAAATCAGAGTTTGCTTATCCAATTTCCATTCCTTGTTCTTGTATCTAAGCCCGAGAGGGAAGTTTGCAAGTAATCTATTCATCTAGCATTGAGAGGTATAGATTCACGAAAGGGATAAGTACGGTGTCGGCGACACTAACTCGGCCTATACCCTTATGGAGGCACTAAGGGGTAGGTTAAGAGTTTCAGCAGCTAAAAGAAGTGTTGGATTGGTTGGTGGTTATCTTTGGTTTACGCGGAGAGGTATCGTCAAGGACTGAGCATCAACAGCACTTTGACTCAGAGATGTGCGGAGTCACTTACGGACACTTTACTGAACTTTGATACTTCTGCCCACGAGCAAGAGATTGTCGCGGCAGAGGAGCACCAACATTGTCGAGGCAGTATCTGCAGTACTATCAAAGCAGTGTTATACGATTGCATTTGACAAGAACAAGATCAATTGAATCCATTAATTGACACAACTGGACTTACTCACTTTCTCTATAATCGTTCTTAACTCTTTATTTTATGTTTTGTTATTTCATTATTTAGTTAGATAAAACAAACCATCTTATTTGTGTTTTTATTTTATTCTCAAGAGCAAGGGAACGAAGGAAGACATATTAAGTATACCAATCCCTATGGAGACGATACACGATATACTTATCATTTTATTACTTGACGACGTGTACACTTACACTCAAAATAGAGCTTATACCACGCCTATCACCGAACAACCATCCAAAACCCGCCGCAAGCTCTTTGTCGACAGTGACCCGAAGATTCCTTCGGATCCGTAGAATTTTAAAGGCGGTAGTTTTTCTTATTTTTTTCTTTTTCTTTTAATTTCCTTTAATTTGCAGATATTTTTTCTTTTTCTCTGTTACTTAACCATGCATTGAGGACAATGCATCTCTCGAGTCCAGGGGAGCATTTGTCTAATTTTGTAACATGTAATTATCTGCAATTGTATGAAAGTAATCAGAGTATCTTGTTATTTCCTTAAAAAATCTGCTTAATATTCTGCCTTATGTAAATGCAATTAATTTTAGACTGTTCAATTTTATTGAAATTGACTCGACAGTAATATATTCTCCAACCGTCATAGCAGTTCACTCCATTCACCAGACTTGAATTCAGAAAGGTCTACTAGGCTTAGTACTTAGGATTAGACAATGAGCCTAAAATCATATAAACACTTCTAGTCTTAGTTGATTTTAAAAGTTATTTTCTTTGAAAGCAATAAGGACTTAGGCTTAGATTTTAAACTAGAGGTGTCTATCACTAGTTCTAGTTAGTCCATAGAGGTACCCATGACTAGCTCTAGGACTTAGTTTTTCTTCCACTTACTAGAGGTGCCCGAAATTGGCTCTAGTAAGAAGTAGCTAAATACTTGAGGTATCAAAAAACTAGCTCAAGACGTATAAGTATATAGCAGTATATATTTATACATTAATTTAGGGAGAAAGAAGGAAAAAGAATCAAGAAAAATCTTAGTCGGAAGTCTTGAGCTATAAAAAGGATTAGAACTTAGAAAATCAGCCTTGACATAGCTACGCACACACGCGCTAAGACTTATAATCCAATTCCAAGGAACGCCTAGAACCTAGAAAAGGCCGAGCCAAGAAATGAATTCCGCCACGATAGGTAGGATAGTATATTACTTTAAAATTCCAAAATTAAAAATTATCTTTTGCATTGCTTGGGGACAAGCAATAGTTCGAGTTTGGGGGTGTGATGAGTGCTCAAAAGTCCTTATTTTTCATATCATTTTCTCACTCGTTTATTTCTAATAAAGACAAATTTAAAGGCGATAATGGATATTTCGGGTTATTTTCCATATTTCAGCATCCGAACACTAACCTTATAAATTTATCTATTATTTTACATAAAACATATGTGTATGATAGTTTTCTTTCTTAGACAGGAAACTATAGTCAAAAAAGAAAATAGATGTTGAATTACAGATAAAGCACTCGCCACGGCAACACTATGGAGGTCGTCGCAGCAGCATAAAAGACAACAAACGGTGCTCGCTAGAAAGAGGAAAGATACTGATCTTAATAGACAAAGAGCAAGAGAAAGAAGAAGCTCAGTTAGGAGGTCAAGCCCATGTCAAAGCCAACCGCGGGAAAGAAGAGATATTTTAGGAAATAAGAATAAATTAATATAGTTTAATTAGGAATTATATTTCTTTCCCGTTTAGAACTCTTTCCTTGCATGGAAAGATCAACTTAGGGCTTGGCCTATGTAAGACACTTATTAGGTTTAGGTTTAGTGTGGAGTCGAGACGGATTCTCACATTATTATACCTTTAGTCACCGCCTCCATCATGTTCTAAGTTTTTCGGAGGTTTAGATTGTTTTTGGAGTAGTCGGAGATGAAGGTTATGTTATGTTTGATATTTATTAATGCAAAACTTATTTCATAGTTTATTCTCTCTTGGTAATTATTCTTCTTGCATATGAGCTTGAAAGATAAGTATGTGAGAAAAATTCATTTGTCTAGCATCGGGATATGTAGGTTCACGAAACGAGAGAATACGGTCTTTGCTCATGGGTATTGACTAATCCGTAAAGAATTTAGCCACTAACAAGACGCATGTGTTTGGTTGTTGTCCGCCCTTGATTCACGCCGAGAGGTATCATCAAGACGTGGGTTTCAACAGTTCTCTTCGCTTAGGGATAAGGAAGAAGACATACAAGGATGCTCTATCGAACTATAGAATGTTGAATCATCGACAAGGCATAACCCCGCCTAGGCAACTGCGGCGACCCTTTGTGCAATCCGCCGAGGCGACAATTAAACCCATTATATTAATAAATGGATACTTAAAATAACTAGATTCTTCTCTACAAAGCACTCAATTTAGCTTCGCTTCTATTATATTATTATTTTTTATTTAATTTTATGTTTTTATAGTTATCTTAGTTATAATTCAACTCTTTAAAGTATTTGTGTTTTTAGTTTTCTTAGTGCAGTTAAAAGAAGTAGCAAGGTTGACTCAGTCCTCGTGGGACTGACATCTTAAATACTACAATCTGATAAAGGTGGAATTAACAGGACTCCATAGCCTCCATCACTATTACACCTTCTAATATAAATTAATACTAAGTTCCCTGATTTCTTAGCTTGACAACAGATAGTAAGGTTCATAATTTCCTAGGTTGAAATACCAAGACTCGAGCTGCCTAATATATATATTCCTAGAGTAGAAATAAAGCTATATAACATAAATTTTTTGTAGCCATTTTCGACTCCAATTCTTTGTTTCCATCAAATATAAGAATTATGCAAATTCACTCAAGAAAAAAGAAAAAAATGGTGAAAGAACTAATTGAAAAATTCAGAGTAGGAGCGGAGACTCATACCTTTATTGGCCAGCAGTATCCCAAATCTGCGATTTAACAGTCTTGTTATCGATGACAAGGGTTTTAGTCTGGAATTCAACATCAATTTGGATTTTGAATCCATACTGAATTCGTTCCTAGAGAAATGAGCCAGAAGCTGAGATTTCCCAACTGATGAATCCCCAATCATAACCACTTTGAACACGTAATCAATCTTATGATTATAATCTCCAGGTAAGTTTGACATTGTCAACACCCAATCAGATACAATCTGAGATAAACCCAACGCTCAAAATCCATAAATTTAACCCGATCATAAAACAGAATGATAAAAATTTTGATTAATCGTGTGGATATGTTGTAATACACAAGAAATTAAGTTTCACATAGCATAATTATAGATCAAAGTACGAATGCTGAAAAGGAATGGTGGTAAACGGGAGATGAAAATCCGCAGTTAGGGTTGGGTTTAGAGGAAGCCTGGAAAAGAAGAAGATTGAAGGAGTTTGGAATTAGTGATTTCCCCTTTCAAATTTATTTGGGTTACGAGGTTTTAAGTTTTTTCACCAAATGTCTACCTTGAGAAAATTTGTTCTGATGCATGACCATGCATGCGAATCCAATATTAGTGCGAACAATTTTATAACTATTTGTTTTTAAGTTTTATCTCTTTAACATCGTGTCATAGAGTTTTCTAATATAAGATAAGATGAAATGAGATTAAAATAAAATAAAATATTTTATAAAATTTATAAGCATTTTAATATCATTTTTTATATATATTAAAATTCATAGACTTGAAAATTTCAAATACTTTAAGAAATTTAATCTATATTAAAATCATTATATTTTTTTTAAAAAAATAGTATATTACTAAAAAATTGACACCGAATTTCTTATAATTTTTATAATAACATTAATTCCCCTCATTTTAACCCGCCTTTCCTTAGAACTTCCCTTCAACATCCGTAAACTTGCATTCCAAACTATAATTAATTAATGGTTTAACTAATCAAATGATCATTGTTGATTAAATAGACTACAAAACAGGGCGTTATCACTGACAGGAAAAATTAAAGGAACGAACTGACAGAAAGTTTGACCGTATCGTGGTACGGAGGCCACTGCCTTAGAAACAAATTGCCCCGATGTGTATACTCGCTACTTTAGGCGGTTGTCCCCCGAAGGTTAGCACGGTCCTCCAAACAGTGTACACCCAAAATTTGGAGTGGATTGTAGAGGAAATGATCGTCGGAATCGGAGTCAAACAAAATGATGCTTTCTAATTCTCTCTCAAGTAAGACAGATGAACTCTGAATGGGATGATTAAAAATGAAAGAAAAGCATCTTATTTATAGGTTGAAAGCAGGGGCAAATATGTCCGAGAATCAAATAAAATCTGATTTAAATTTAAATTTTAAATTTAATATCAGATAATATCTATCCAAAAATAGTAGATTTGATAATCGAAAATATCCATTTAAATCTCGGATAAAATCTATTCAAAATTAGATTTATTAACAGATAAAATCTAATTAAATCTCAGATAATCTGTTAATATCTATCTAAAAATAGTAGATTTTATAATCGAAAATATCCATTTAAATCTCAAATATTTTGTTATTAAATCTATTCGATTAAGTATTTAAAATTCAAAGAGAGTTTTAAATCAACTGAACTGCTCTCAATACAACCTATAAAAAAAGAGTGTGAGATTCAAGCATTACATATTTCCAACAATCCCCCACTAATGCGAAAGAATCCTCATAATGTCACAAAGTTCGACTATCATTAGACGATCATTTGCGAGATTAGTTACTTAAGTACATAGTGAACGAATCTTGAACTAGTACGTAGTGATGATGAGCAATCCTCCTCTTAGATAAGTGAAACTAGTCTTGAACTTTCTAAGATCGGGGTGAACTCATAACACATAACTAATTCCTTCATCCAGCACAGTCCGCGATGTGAAGATGTGTATATATAGAGAGTATATATATTTAGCCATCTTACCTCGGGATTTTAGTAAGTGTACTAGAAAAACAACTCATCGTTTTTCATAGAAGGCGGCTAACTCTTCTCACTTACATAGGTTATTTCATCAAGTTTATCTCAACATAAACCACCTAAGATTGGGCTATGAAATAATTAAGAGCTTTGTATAAAGCTCAACCTCACAAGAAAATAAGGTGATTTTCTTCAAGTTCATATTAAATGAACCACCCAAACTCTGGGCTAAGAAATCATTAAGAATAAAAACTCAACCTCTTTGTTCGGTAAATTTAATAATGTTCTTCTCAATAGAACAATCCAACCTCTTTGGATAGAATTTATTAAGAGTTTAAAAATAAATTCATCCTTCCGAGCGGTAAGTTCAATTAGTCCTTCGCAATAGGTCTAAGAACTTATTAAGAGTAGCTATTCAATCAAAATCGGTAAATTCATCGAGTCTTTCTCACTATGACCACCAAAACTTGGGCTATGAATTTATTAAGAGCATTTAAGCTCAACCTAGGCATGTACATGAAACGTCATAGGGGGTAAAGGGACATGTACACTATGAGTCTCTTTCATGGTTTCGTTTAACCGTATTGAACTTAGAGAACTAAGTTGGGTATCCACCATGAATCTCTCAACAAATGGGCTTAAGACCCATCCCCCTCGATGAATCCAGAATTTGTTTCCTGCTCAATCCTTTGGTAGTAGGATCAGCCAAATTCATCTCCGACTTAACATACTCTAAGGTGAGTACTCCGTTCTTTATTAGGTGCCTCACATATTCGTACCTTATGCGAATGTGTCTCTTCTTACCATTGTAAACTTGATTTAGAGCCACATGTATCGCAAATTACGAATCTCACAATAAAGATATCGGAGGAGTCGGTTTTTCCCATAAAGGTATCTTTGCTAAAAGATTCCTTAGTCACTCGGTTTCTTGCCTAGTTAAGTCTAAATCTATAAACTTTGACTCTATGATGGAGCGTGCAATATAAGTCTACTTGATAGACTTTCACGATATTGCAGCTTCACCTAAAATGAAAACATATCTACTCGTAGAGCTTACCTCATCACTATCAGAAACCTAGTTGGCGTCATAATATTCTTTCAAATAACAGGATAGCCATTAAATTTGAGTTTCCAATCCATAATACCCTTAAGGTATTTTAGTAAGCGTCTAAGAGTCGTTCAATGTTCACCACTTGGATTATGAGTATATCTACTTAATCTACTCATTACATAGGCAATATCGGGCCGAGTATAGTTCACTAAGAACATTAGGCTTTCAATAATTTTAGCATATTAAACTTGGAAAACACAGTTTCCTTTATTTTTAAAGAGATGAGTGCTAGAGTCAAAAGGGGTTCGAGTATAAATGACATATCAACTGTCAAACTCTTAATATTTTTGAGTGAACCCTATAACTACTAGCCTTGCCTTACTCTGGATTGACCCATCTGGTATGAGTTTCTTCTTAAAAACTCATTTGTTGTTGATAGGTTTAAATCCTTTAGACAAGTCTACCAATTCCCAAGTATGATTTAGACATTAGTGGCTCTAGTTTATCATTAACTATTACTCTAAAACTAGTGTCAATAGATCTCATGGCTTCTTCATAAGTTTTAGGATCTGATAAGTTGTCTAAATCATTTATCTCAGAAATAAAAGAAGTAACAAAGTCTGGTCCAAAAGATATTTTTATCTTTGTTTAGGCTCTAACTCAAACTTTAGAGCATATCATACGATAGTGTTGGTAGCATACTCAATAAATACTACATCAACGGTTTAGGCACCGATGGTGGACTTCTTAAAGTCAGGCAAACATACTTTAGCCAGACACCCCCACACTTTTAGGTATTGCAAGTTAGGTGCATAACCTTTTCACAGTTCGTATGGGGTTGAGTCTAATTTCTTATGAGGTACTCGGTTTAAGATTTACTGATAGAATAACTTTCCCCGATATGTTATCAACTAACTCAAAACTTATCAACAATGAATTTATCATCTCTTTTAAAGTTCTATTTTTCCTCTCGAATATACCGTTTTTTTGAGGAAAATAAGGGAGGAAAGTTTCATAAACTATGTCATTCGTCTCATATACCTCTTTGAGAAATTTAGATCCAAACTCACCACCTCAATTGGACCTAACACTTTTCATCTTTTTCATAAAGAGAACTTTTATGGACATTTCTGCACACTTCTAAGATAGAAAAATCTTTTCTTCCTTCTTAATTATCTGAAGAAAAGAGCCCAAAGAGATTTAATAGCTACAAACATCTTTTAGTAGCATTAATGTCTATCATTTTCTTTTTATTTTAGACAAGGTTCTTACCTTAAAAGACCACTAGAAATATTCATCTACTATAACTAAAAGAAAGATATCTTAAAGATTATGAAGATTATTATTCTAACTTCTACATTAAGTATAGAATATTTATTTAGTCATAGTATTTTATAAATTGGAATAATGAGGATAGTAATACACCAGGTAGGTTTAGAAAGAGAGGTGGTGCATAAAGCACACTTAAATACCAAGTCTTTCAAAAACCAATCCTAGACATGTATTTTTTAAACTATCTCACTATTTTCCAATTAATTTCTTATGAATATTTTTCTCCTCATTTAGGTCTTTTTAAAAGTTATGCTTAATATATATATTCCCCACAAAAAAAATTATTAAGCATACTCAAGATAAGTTTTCTACTCAAAAAGGTCATCTAGCCTTGTTTTACAACCTAGTCTAAACCATGCTCTCTAAGCTTATAGACTAGGTAAAGGCTTTAATATAAATTCATGTAATATAAATCATGATTTAAATAATCTGACCTTATAAGTAGAAACGCAATTCATGTAGATCTTATCTATTTTGATCATGTCTGTAACTTCAATCCTTGTATCATGATCCCAAATTCATCTTGACCGATATTTCATAACCATTTTGAATCTAAAAAATTCAAATAAAAATTATATATGGTTAGTCACGAAAATAATTTACTAACAGTAATAATAAATAAATAAATAAATAAAATTCACTGATAGTAAAATATCCTTATCTTTAGGATTTTGATTCTTATCTTCAAGATCACCACCACTTTCGATTATTAACCCGTCAAGTACGTCAAGCTTAAACAAACCTAAAACCACCTTGACAATAATATCATTTTTGCAGTAGATTTGTTTCTAAATTGTTGGTTAAATAGACTGCAAAACAGGGAGTTAGCACTGACAGGAAAAATTAAAGGAACGAACTGATAGAAAGTTTGGCCATGTCGTGGTATGGAGGCCACTTCCTTAGAAACAAATCGCCCCAATGTGTGTACTCGCTACTTTAGACGGTTGTCCCCTGAAGGTTAGCACGATCCTCCAAACAGTGTACACCCAAAATTTTGAGTGGACTGTAGAGGAAATGATCGTCGAAATCGGAGTCGAAAAAAATGATGCTCTCTAATTCTCTCTCAAGTAAGACAGATGAACTCTGAATGGGATGATTAAAAATGAGAGAAAAGCATCTTATTTATAGGTTGAAAGTAGGGGCAAATCTGTCCGAGAATCAAATAAAATCTAATTTAAATTTTAAATTTAATATCAGATAATATCTATCCAAAAATAGTAGATTTGATAACCGAAAATATCTATTTAAATCTTAGATAAAATCTATTCAAAATTAGATTTATTAACAGATAAAATCTAATTAAATTTCAGATAATCTGTTAATATCAATCTAAAAATAGTAGATTTTATAATCGAAAATATCCATTTAAATCTCAAATATTTTGTTATTAAATCTATTCGGTTAAGTATTTAAAATTCAAAGAGAATTTTAAATCAACTGAACTACTTTCATACAATCTATAAAAATAGAGTGTGGGATTCAAGCATTACATATTTCCAACAATCACTTATATTTTTTCAGTATAGAATTGATCATCGATTTTAAAAAAACACCATTAAAGTTACTTGTTTTTTAAAGGTTTAAACTTTTGATCATTTATTATCGTTAAATATTACCATGATACTGATATGGTATAATCAAAAATAATAAATTACTTAAATAGTGTTATGAACACAAGAAATAATCGTCTTGAACTCAAATACTAATAATAAAATTCATTAAAGAGTAAGAAATTACAGTTAAAAAAGAAGAGAAAAGAAAAAAGACAAAATAGAAAAAAAAAGATATTAATTTTTTACATTTTTCATGTCTTCCTCCTATTCTTTTGTTACCCTCTAATAGCTAATTATTGTAACTAATAACCTAATTAATTTTAGGATGCCCTGTTTTACATATTTCATCCATGGGCTGCTCATGATCATAACAATACCCTCCTTTTAGTGAGGAATTGTCCACAAGGTTTAAATAGCATGTTGAGCCAATATTCTCACCCTTCATTGTGTTTTTCATATTGTACTCATACAGTTGCACTGTGTTTATTGTCTAAACTCTCTTTTTGATCATAACATTAACCTTATTTATATTCGTTGTTTCCAATCCGAAAAATAATAGAGTAGCATCCAAAAATAACTTGTGAACTTTTTCATCTCTTTCACCACTAAATATTACAACCTACATCGCGGAACCATATATAACAACTTCATCGGTTTTGCAAAGTTTCTTTCTATTGAAAAAAACATGCAACCATTGTCGCACTTTAAGAACTTTAGTTGAGTCACCTGTAGCAAACCCAATAAATTTGATAGTAGTTGAAGTTACTAATACAACTTTCAAATTGAGCTTTTCTGAAATTATTCTTAAACACTGATAGTTCTTGACAAAGTCTAGTTCTTTGATAGTCCCTTCGGTTTGGTGCATGTAAATGACATATTATATGTATACAAAGAGATGGAGTAATCACTGGAAGGGAGAAGCGATTTCTAGTAATTCTCTTGATTGTATAAAGTCGGCAAAGACAAGTCTTTAAGACGATTTAATTTTTGAATTCTAACTGAATAGTCTCTATCAAATTCTTGGTTGACCTTTGTTAAAAAGCTCGAACAATGTTTTATATAGAGGACCATACATAAATGATTCCAATTGTCATAGAAAATAAAAAATAAGTCATTCCACATATATGACTAATATCAGAAGCTTCGAAAGAACTGTCTTTCTTTAGACAGATTGATAGAATTGTAATTAAAGATAAGTATCCTTTATCCTCGATTTTCATGGGACCAGAACATATTAATCCTAAGAATAAAGGGCAAGTGTCCCACTTTCCTTCTAGTGAGTTCAAATATATGTACCCTATATACACTTCAACCAATTCCTTTATAAAGTTGTTTGTATCGCCTTGTCCAAGCACAAGGATATGTTTTTTCTCGAGATAAAAGAAGAATGATATACTTTTTGTCAAGGATTTGCATTCGGTCATGTTGCCAAAACTCAACCCAAAGTAAATAGGCATGAGATCATTTTTCTTAGAGAAAACAAGAAGTATAACAGAGACATCGGAAAAATATTTCACTAACTTATTCATATTTATAATCTTATTAAACTTAACTTTCAAGTTTCGATTGTGGCATATCACTATTTTCTCTATCACCAAAAGTCAAAATATTAAAGTATGTTAGTATTATTCCATGATCACCCACGATACCAATGTCTATCACTTCCTTGATTTTTCTATGCTTTTGAGGTTTAACCGTTGATTTATGGGTAGTCACCAAGAATGAAGGTCTCTCAACTCCATCTTGTATTATTGTTTCATCCTTTTGAGATTCAAATTCTTCTCTGACTGGAATCTGTTGATCATCAAATTCTTCATCACTATTTTCAGCGTTAATTTTTAGGTGGGTTGATGTTGGCAATTCGTCGAACACCTGGTGGGGCTTTATGATTGAGTCCTTTGATTCTTCATTTTCGAGGTATACCTAAGACGGAAGTCCCAATTGTGATGACCTAAATTCCAATTGGCGTGCTATATCCTGAAGTATTCGTTGGTTACTCTCACTCACCTATTGTTGTTCTTCGAAGTGTGTCTGCAGAGAAGCCATTAGTTGCTCATGCCATGCTGAGGTAACTTGTAATGCTTTAATTGATTCGGCGTGGTTCATTGTAGCTCAGAAATCTCTCAATGAAAGTAACAATGTTATGAACACAAGAAATAATCATCTTGAACTCAAATATTAATGATAAAATTCATTGAAGATCAAAAATTACTATAAAAGAAAGAAGAAGAAGAAGAAAAGAATATAAAAGAGACTTAGAAACAAAGAAAAAGAGGGTATCGATTCACATTTTTTTCATTACTTTCTCCTATTTTTATTGTACTTTAATAGCCAATTATTGTAATTAATAACCTAATCAGTTTTGGAATGTCCCTTTTCACGTGTTTCATCTGTCATTTTTTGCTGACTTAGTAGTGGTTGGAGTGTGTTATATTGGCATGAGCTGCTCATGATCATAACAAATAGTTTCTAAACTATTAATTCTATCTTATTTTTATTATTAAAATAAAAAATTATATAATTACACATTCAATCCTCCACATTCGATCTTATTTGTTGTTTAGTTTCTTAATAGGGTTAAGAAAATCGTGGAGAAGATTTTAGCTCATATAGTAAATATTTTTTAATTATCCTTTAATCTTCAATCCTTCTTTCAGCTTATGTTTTTCTTTTGTTTTGTTTTTCTAAGGTTGGATCTGACGATGCCACGACTGATCAAGATGGCGCTTATTTGTTATCGCGATGATCTTCCTTGCTTTGGACCCTTAGATTGAATATGGATACGCGGTTTGTGCTCGTGGATAGTTTACCGCGACGCTCTGTTCTGATCTGCGTTTCTCAGTGATCTTCATAGATTAATCCCCTTTTGGTTCGTTTACTGATGCAATCAGATTTGTTCGTATCTATCTTTTCGATCGAATCTTTGGATAAGTTTTAAACTTTTTCATGTATGGTCCATGTCTGATCTAGAGTAGTTAGTTTTAAGAAAACGATCAAATTATATTTTTAGTTTACAATGATAATTGTAAACCATTATTGTAATATTGAGTATTTTCTTGTTAATAAAATTAGTTGCATCTGTTCAAAAAAAAAGTTAATGTGGAGTTACAAATTTGAAAAGACCAAAAGTTAATATGTGAATTATTAGTCTTTATGAAGTTTAATATAGAAATTATAGGAGTTATGATTTTTATTAAGTTTCATTATTCAATAATGCTTAGTATCTATATAAAGAAATTGTTTATTCCTTTTGTGAGTGAGCGAGAAAGAGAAAAAAAAATAGTGGTGGTGTGTAAGAGTGATAATGAGTGGTTATATGTGAGAGACATGAGTGGTGGTGTGAGAGAAAGAAGACAAAAGATTCATAGGAATAAAAGAAAAGTATTTTGACATAGTATTGTATTTGTCAATTGTCCGAGCAATTTCATTTCTTAACAATTTTATTTTATAGATAATTTTTATTCCTGAACAATTTTATTCAAATACTATTTGATTTAAAGTCTTTGTAAACCAGAAATTTCAAACATGATATTGACATATTGTTGTTCTATGAATCAAGGGTAATGGAAGAAGAAACAATTAATGTCAATAAATTCAAAGAATTAATGAGGCAAGCCCTTCGAAAATGTTGCTATAATTTCTTCGCTGGAGGAGCAGACGACATGTACACCTTAAAAGAGAAGTTTTTCACAGAATCATGTAAAGTGTTATAATTGAATCGAGTAGCGATTTATGTTTCGAACTTGTTTTCAATCATCTTCGTGCTCATTGGAAGAAGTATCTTCCTGCTACAATGCAATTCAGTTCTTCCAACTATATGTATATTCTACCTTACCTGAGCTATTTCAACATCAGCAATAGTTTTTGTTCTTTCCTTAAAAAAACATCAAAAAGAAATCAACACTGGTTTGGTTTTCTCATAATAAGTGTATAAGAGACGGGATATATCGGCTAAGCTAGTGCGAAGAGCTGAAAGTAATGGATATAAGGTTATTGTAGTAATCGTTGATTCTCCAAGCCTCGATCGAAGGTAGAAAAAGATTAAGAACAGTGGAATATTAGCTATGATTGAGGTGTACAAATCGTCTACCTCCTAATCGTGTATCCATCGGTGTAATATCTATTTTTATCATCAAATTCGAAAATTAAAATAAAATCAGATCCAAATTCAAATATAAATTCAAGCCCATTCAAGACCAATCCATTATATCCATTATAGACCAAGCCCAATACCCATCAAATAACCCAATATAAAACCATACCTGATACCCTAAATAACCTAATCCTAATTATAATTAAAGAAAACCCTAAACCTATCGGCCCTAGCCACCGGCTCCCACCATTGCGTGCATGTGATAGCCATGTGCGGCTCTTTGATTCTCGCGTGGAGATCACACGCGTTGTTATTGGACCGTTTTGCAGTCCCTTTGGCCACCGCCTCAGTAAACACCCACCGCCATTCTGACCAGTAGATTACAATCAGGAAATCTCATATTAAGGCATAAGAATATCAAACACATAGATCTTTATATTATTTTATGTTTTTCAATATATTCTAATCAGGTATAAAACCCGAAAATGAGAACTATGTAAGGCTTCTACTTTGGAATGAAAAAGAAAAAAGAAAGAGATCATTTCAAGCAAATCAAAAATCCCAAGAACATCAAACCAAACACCACCGAGAGAAAAAAAATCGAGATACATTCAAAAGAGGTAAAAAAAATCATGGTTACTTTTTTTATCAAATCTACTCTTGCATGGTTGATTTCTCGAAATTTTAAGCCCGGATTCGTACTTCTTATATTGAAACGATTCAAAAAAAATTATGACTTTTAAGCTGAAAATGGATGATACGGTTGAGAGAACAAAAGGAAGATGTGTTTTTGTTTGAATAAGGTATTATAATGAATTTTTAAGCTGAAAATGGATATGTATGGACACTTATACGACGTCGTTTTGGTCAAGTGTGTCCCCAACCAAAACGTCGTAATTATGATGCGAACCTGGATCCACATAATTAAATAGAAATAGGTTAATCGCACGTTTGGCCATCCATTCCCCGTATCCTTTGCATAAGTGGACTCCAATTTTCATTTCATTACATTTCAGTCCCTATTTTTTTATATTTGCTCTTTAAATTTTTGCGTTACTACAATCTTGCCACTGTTGTTTTTTATTTCTATAGTAGTGCCTCGTTATGTTATTATTGTTTATTACTCATATCATCATAATTATATATTATACATGTTTATATTATGCATACATATGTAGATTATTATTAATTATAAATACATATTACTAATGTTATTATAAAAATTATGTTAATACGTTATCTTTTTATTACTATCATCTCTTTAATGTAAATTATTATTTATAATATTAATATTTTATGCTTATGCCATTGCTCAGATTCTAATTTTTTTATGTAACAAATATATTATGTATTATTTACATTTGCTTTACTTTTCTTTTAATTATTTTTTGGCTTCGTATTATATTATAGGTTGTTTATGCTAAAAATTATTATCCCGATATATTTTATTGAGAGTAACATCTCGGTGTCTGAGTATTATCTTCTTTGAATTATCGTGGATATTAGAACTAAAATACGCATTTTAAAATAAAAAAATTCAAATTAAATTAATTTTTAATTTTTCATCACATGTTAGATTAAGAACCTTTAAGTGAAAAATAATTACTTCTCTTCATGGGGTATTCACCTCCATATGGATAGGAGGTTCTACATAAACAAAAGTACTAACACAACCATACGAGGGTGGTCCGAACGTATACAAATAAAAAAATGAAATAATTTATCAGAAGATCACATATGATAAATTGTCGAGGCTATTTTAATTGTTTAACAGCAGAATAAACTTTACGAGTTGAAAGAGAGATGACAAAATTGTGATCCCGATTTGAAAAAACTTTACAATAAAAGTTGTGACATAATATTGTTTCTAAACGTTTAGAATGACGTGGACATGTTTCGAGCTTTAACACAGTTTTGAAATCTTGGGTATTGTTGTTTTACTTTTGGAAAGGTTGATATGACCCCTAGAATCGAAAGATTTATAAATTTGCTTAATTTTCCAAGATTCAAGACTGAAAAAGTTTACCTCAGACCAAAAGACCCACCGTCTTTTCTAAAAAATCAATATCACTAGAATGATGAAGGAATGGTTTCAAGGAAAAATTGTGAGAAAAGGTAAAATCGATTGTATTGAGTGGCCTTATATTTGGGACTTAATCCTACATCATCCAGATCTATCAAAGAAGAGATATTTGTTCGCCTGCAGTATTTATGGCATGGTTATCTACCTGAAAGTTTTGGGGCATATAGAGTATGCAACAACTGATCTGTTCGAAGAATTCAAGAAAAAAGTCAATTCGATACCAACCATTTTTGCCGAAATATTCTATTCAATGAATGTTTCCCGAAAAATCGGTGAAGGTAAATTCTTCGGATGTGTACGATTGTTGGAAATATGGATCCAAAGTCATCCGAGGGATATAAGTTTTTCTTATTGGATGTGACTCGTCACCTTTTCACCTGTAAAGAATTTTTTGGAACAATAACGGGCGAAAGTCATGAGTGAAGATAAAGGGATGCCCGAATTTTGAGACCTCCATGATCATTTAGTCAAATGGAAGGTATTATGGTTAATCTTGAGCGAATTCCTCTACCGATACGAGGAGTATGATTGGGTACCCTTACCAGACATTTGGGGCGTAATCATTTATTATCCTTTACTCGTGTCACGTCAAGATGGATCAATATAGTATATCCCAACAACTCAAGGTTCAAAAGATTTCAACTTTGATACAAAGGTGGTTGGTATAAGAAAGAAATTCAGAAGATGAGTCGAGCTTGGACGAATATGCACATAATAGAAATATATGACACTCCATTCACTTCCAATTATGATCAGTGGAGGGTCACCAAGGTTAATGATGTTATTCCTTTTGTAAATCAACAAAACGTTTGGCTCATGAGGCAATATATAGAAGATGCTCCGTCTGTTTTAGAAAAGGCCAGAAGATCTCACGAGTAGGAGATATGAACCCTAGAAAAACGTATTTTAGAATTGAAATCGACAAATTACTTAGTCTCATAGGATGTAGAGAAGTATAAACAGAAAGGGAAGGATATCTTGAAGCAAAAAACAAATACTTAAAAGAGACTATGTAGAATTGAGGGAAGATTGGAAAGAATTGAAACATCTACGAAGAAACAATTTAAGTGTTACCGTTAAGGATAATAAACTTTTGAGAGAGAGAGATGGCTAATCATTATGACCGAAAGTACGAAGTTAGTTAGAAACAGATTGGAAACAAAACAGAGTTATAAGCGCTGAATCAAAAGTTAGCTGTCAATCAAGTTCAAAATTGGGATTTAACGTCTCAGAATGAAGATTTTGAAATTCAAATCATATGATCAGATGAACTTATTCAAGGATATCATAGTTGAGATCATGTTGCTACCATGTATCTCGTAGAAAACGAGAATGAACTGTTAAAAGAAAGGGTTGTTGAACTTGAAAATGCTCTCTAATATTGTAAGGAAAAACTTCTCTCTTTTAAAGGAGCCTCACAAGAAGATAACAACCGAATAGTGTATGGATTGCAACAAGTTGACCAATTAATTTGAGATTGGCACCAGAAGATGAGATTTTATGCAACAGGCATGAAGGGTAGCCCATTACATCCAGAATTTAACGATGGAAACCTACATGATACGGACATGTGTTAGTCTTAGGCACCATTAGGGTCCCTTATTCAAGAAGTTGAGATCTAATTGTTCTATAAAAGCATTATGTCCACCTTTTGTAATTGAACCTCTTCATCTGAATGAAGGTCTTTCTAATGACTACTTAAGAATAAACACTTTTGCATTCATATTGCATGACATATTATAACATAAAAATTGATTCAAAAATGGTCCAATTTAGAAGGCATTCGAGATTAAAAAAAATTATAATATCAAGAGCAATAATATTATAATATCATGTTCGGTCAATCAAAGACTAGTGTAGAAAGAAGACGATCTAAAAACTAGATATGTATCAAGAAGAAAAATGGTCCAGCCGACACATATTGTTCGAGATTTTATTTATTTGAAGATTATTGCCTATATCTGCACAGTCTAGCACTCTTTTTGAAGGCCACGAGATATATGACATCACTATCACAGACCTTTTAACAGAAAAAGATGATGACATCATGAAAATTATGGCATGAGATAATATCGAGAAATATCGGTCTTATTTTACACAATCTAGATGTCAAAAAACATATTATTTGTGATTCATCATATGCTTCTTATAAGCAGACATCTTTGAAAGTCTTTCTAAGGACCATTCGAGAATCAACACTTCTGTATTCATTTTTTACATTTTTTTCATGCATTAATCATCAAAACTACGAATTAATTGGTTCAATTTCTTGTCAGAGACTTCAGACTGTAATCGTTTCGCTTGTGAATTAAGGTGATAGAAGATATTGTGTCTAATTTGGAACAAGATCAGAAATATCTAAAAACTCATTTAGATAAAGTTGAACGAAGCATAAATGATCATATTACACAGTCACAAGCCACGATTATTACCCAAATTACCACCATACTTAGAAAAGAAGATGACAAAGAAAAGATATTGGTTGATCATACCAAAGAACAAAAATCACAACTCATACAGGAATGTTAACTTGAAAGAAAAGTCCACACCAATAATTGGGGTATCATTGGAAAAAAAGAGAAAAATTCTCTCGCACATACTAGAGTTTAGCTTTTTGTTATTTGGTATGATCAACCGATATCTTTTCTTTGTCATCTTTTTTTATCTTTTTGTTCATGCATAATCTTCATAATGATTATTTGTACAAGATTTTGGACAGACAATACCGATGAAGATGACTTTGTAAAAGAATTGTGTGCATCGCTGCATCAATCAAGAAGACACAAGCTTAGGTGTCATATGCCTTGATCACTTTGAAAAAAGAAGGATGGTGTGTTCTGTGTAGTGCTATAAGTAATGTATGTGAACACACATATATGTGCAAGTATACATAATCATACAAGTAATAATAGGGTGAGTGAGTATCGTTCCCATGAGGATCTTTGGTAAAGTGCAAGGTAAATTTGTCAAGGCAAAAAGGTGTCACTAACAAAAGAAATAAAAGACAATAAAGATAAAGATATGAACAAGAAGGATATGTACGGTGAATGTGTAAGGTGAAAATGCTATGACAATCTAGAATACTAGCAACTAAAATATGCCAAGGCAAAATGGTAATGATGGTGATGGCAGGATAGATGAGTGGAAGTATGTGTGAAGTGTAAAGTAGTGTGATTGAAAGATAACAAGTAAAGTAAAGAAAGCAGTTTGTAAATACGGAGGCAAAAGCAGGATGCAAGAACACATTTAAATTATATGTTGTACTGACCCTCTATTGATGAACTCTCTCGGGAATGACTGGTGGGAACTCCTATTGACGAACTCTCTTGGGAATGGTACAACTAGCCTAAAGCGAACAGCTACCGGTAAA
This sequence comes from Abelmoschus esculentus, assembly GCA_035048815.1. Lineage (NCBI taxonomy): Eukaryota > Viridiplantae > Streptophyta > Magnoliopsida > Malvales > Malvaceae > Abelmoschus > Abelmoschus esculentus. Next base: position 11,158,311 of record JAUCBN010000026.1, read on the forward strand.
GGCAACTTAAATCCATTGATGCATGTGCATTTAGGAAAAATGCAAAGATCTGTAAGTTGAATCGAAGATGCAAGGCTTTTACTCTCCGACAATTTCCCTCACTGGAGATGTGGCTGAATTCAAGCTTCATGAACAATGATATTCAAGAAACAGAACGATATTAGGTCTATGCAGCAGAAGAGGTAGATCCTAATAAAGAAGTAAGAGCATAATTTGACCAGGATGTTAGATTAATGATGCCAAGAATATAAAAAAATAGGGAATCATTTTGAAAATTCAAGTTCTTTAACCCACAAAAGTTGTTGAAACTCACAACATAAAAAAAAAACAAAGTGTTGCTGACAGTTCTATATAGAAAAAATACGTAATGGCAAGATGAAGGTTCTATACAAGAAGAACCAATAAAATCAAGATTCAAGAGAAGAATCAACCAAGAAGTTTAATACATGAAGAACTCACAGCTTGAAAAATTCTATATAGAAAGAGTCTGCATCAAAAAGTTCTATGTAACATCCCAAAAATGGGCTTAGAAGTTAGTGAATTGGTTTTGTCGGTTTAGCCTAGTTCGAGATTAAATACCTAATAATTATTTTTTATTAAAAATAAAGTATGGACAAATATATTAAAATACTTATTTAATATATATTTAACTTTTTTCAACTCAATTTCAAAAATTTTCTCTTGAATCCCTAAGATTTTGAAATTAGTGATTATTTTGTAAAAATTCAAAACTTGAGGATAATTTTATAAAAAGGCCAAAACTTTGAATATTTAAGGGACTTTGATCCAATTATAATCATAGTTAGTCTAAAATTTCCAAGATTTATTAATTAAGCCTAAAACCTTTATTTTAAGTCAAATAATTAAATAAACCAATTTTTAATCCTAAAACCTTTTTTCACATTAAAAACATAACATAAATTCTTTATTTTCGTTTCCCCTCATTAAAGGCAGCCACTCAATCAATTTTCAAGATAAAACTTCAATCCTTTTTGATTAAAATCGTTCCCTTAATTATTACTAATTCTATATCTTCAAGAATCTTAGTTTTTCACTTATTTTCTTCTTTGAAAATCTTAGAAAATGATTGGATCAATTTTAGAGGTAAGATTTCATCAAACCTCTAAAACCTTAAAGTTCTTTATTAAAATTCCCAAGTTATTGTCTTGATATAATTATTTTCAATCTTTATTTCAAGAAAAATCGATTTTTGCGGTCAAATTCATGATTTTTGTTCAAGGGATTTAACCCACTGTTTTTTAATCCTAAATTCATGATTTTGGATGTATTAAGATGTTTATAACATATCTTTAATATATTTAATCCTAGACTTAACGTTTAGGTGAAGTTTGGTGGGTTTCGGAAAGTTTTTGGTTAAGGTTTTGATAGGTTTTAAGGGTTGTTGTGTAGGGATCCGACTTAAGGGTTTTATGTGTGCGTTTGGATGCACTAAATCCTTTGGTTTTGGTGCTTAAAATAGGGCAAGAAGTTGGAGATCAAGTTTGAAGGAGATTGGTTCGTGTTGGTGACTTATCGATCAAGTAACATTTTTTGGTGAGTGGAATGATGAGAGTGGGTTGCTATGACAATATTTTACTTTGTGTAAGAAGATTTTGGGGCTGTATGGAAGCTGTAAGAAACCTCCCTATACTCCGGAGTAAGGTCAATCGTTTTGCTCTCTTGAAATCCCATATTACGCTTGTTTTACTATGTGAATTAGTCATGCTTGTATTTTATATGGTGCATATGTGATTATGTCTGAGATAGGATGCTCATGTTACTGTTTTTATAAAGATTTTGATGCTTCAATGGTTTTGTTTACAAAATTTGATAAAAGAGATTTTATCGGTTTATGCATTTGATGCATGTGTTAGTAGGAGGTATGAGGTTAACACACTATTTTTGTCTTAAAACTTGAGCATTAGTTTTGTTTTATATTGGTTTATTATGTGATGGCTAAAAGGGATAAGTTGATCGATCAATAGAATTATAGTACACTAAATATATGAAATTCGTACGTGTAAAATTCCTTAGTGATACATTAAGGGGAGCTAATGTTGCGCGGTATAAGGGACTTTATCGCATTTGGGTTTGCTAACTAACCCGGACACTAAGATGAGTTTGACATGGTGGAATATACCTCCATGTAACCTCGTTCCAGGGACAGAATGATAGTCCATTTATCCCAATGATTAGGGGTAATACTAATCAGATCACAAATACCAATATTGTTGAAGGTAAGTGTTTTTTTTTTATTTTTTATGTGTTATGCATAAGGGTTTTGTTTGAGCTTTGCTATAGGTAGCATGTAAGAATTGGATTATGCTTGGTTTGTATGTGTTTTCAAATTGCTTTTAAAAAAAGTTTTGTGTCTTGTGAGCCATGGAAACTTATTGATTTTATATTTTGGTAGCATTGATAGCCATGGATATTTTACTTACTTAAAGCATAACTTGTTTTTAATTACGTTGACTTTTATGGGCTGCATTGCAAGTTATTTTAAATGTGTTTTATGTGTTTCCATCACTAAGCTTTGGTTTAACCGCTCTTTTTTCTTGCAATACAGAGATATGAGTGTTTGGAGCAACCGAAGAGCAAACGAGTTGTATGTACCATCTATTTTATAGTTTTATTAACTCAAGCATGTTATTTTAAAAGTTATGAACCTTAGGTAGTTGAGAGCAATGGGATAGTGGACCTATGCGTTATTTGAGTTTGGCATATGAATTGCTTATTTGATATACTTTTGTTTTAAGGTGATATTTTGAGATTCAATTTATGATTATTGAGGTTATGTTATGCCTTGCGCTCATTGTTAAAAGGTTGCTTATGCAATGTTTGTTTGGCTTGTGGAATTAGGTGATGCTACATCTAGAGAACATGTTATGAGATGTGGTTTGTTCCTTCCGACTCTTTGGTCTTAAGAATGTTGGTTTTAAGAATGAGTAATTGCCCTTCTCCGACCCTTACTGCCCAACCTAAGAGCGGACAGCTAATGCATTCCACTTATTGAACAGGGTTCTATGGTCGGTCCGTGACCCTTAGATACCGTAGTTACATATATGCACTTAGAAAGACTTTCAAATTCGTTTAAGGCATGAAACTTGAGGAATCTGCACTTTTTAGGCAGAGGGTTTCGATACATCTTCTTAGGGTATCGATACCTAGGCAAAAGCATGAAGGATTTTTGGAAAACTTGGTCTGGGTATCGAAACCACATGAACTAGTATTGAAACAACAATAGGATTTTGAGCAGACATATTGATAAGCTTGACCATGGTATCGATAATGGTTTTTACATTGGTAAATGGTACCGATATGTGGTCTCGACTATATCGAAACACGAGCTTGTTAAAGAGGGCATCGGGATAGATATCGAAGGAGTATCAAAACACTAAGGTACTATTTCGATACCTGTTTTAAGTATTGCCTCGGTATCGCAAAAGGGGTAGGGGGTTTCGATACCCCCTATCTATTAAATTCGTTAGAAGCTGAACAAAGTTTCACATCTTTACATTTTAGTCTTTAAACTTTAAGTATGTAATTAGTTGACATGTAGATATTATTTTAAGTTGAAATATACTTGCAAGCATGAAATAAACTTAATTAAATACTAGTAAATTTAACTTCATGATTAGTTTATAAATTCTAAAAAGTTGCAATTAGGTCCCTAAAATTTGTTCTGTTAAAATTAGGACTCACTTTAGATTAATTTTCACTGCAATTGAACTCACTCCTTGCATGAACATGTAGGATCTAATTAAAGCATCTAGTTAAGATAAAAAGAAAAATTTTTAGGGTTGTTTATCAGGTCTAGTCTCCGGATTAGCCTCGGTATTCCTCATGTAGCTCGTTCGAGTCAGGTGGCGTCTAGACCAGATCGAGGGGGTTACATTCTATATAGAAAGAACTTGCAAGTTCTATATAGGAAGAACCAACAAGATTCTATATAAAAAGAATCTACAACAAGAAGTTGTATATAGGTAAAACTTTTGATTTTAAGACTCAAAGGTGCAAAAGATTCTATGACGGGAAGAATCTGCAGCAAGAAGTTTTATATAGGAAGAAGTTTTGACTTGATTTCAAGACGCAAAAGATTTTATGATAGGAAGAATCTTTAGCGAGAAGTTTTATACAGGAAGAACTCTTGGAATCGAAAACACAAAAGATTCTATATAGGAAGAATCTAAACGAGAAATTCAATATAGGAAGGATTCTCGACGCAAAAGATTCTATATAGAAAGAACTTACGGCGTTAACATTTTAAAAGTGAAAAGTTCAATACCGAAAGAACTTGCACCCTTAAGATTTTGCCGAAGACAAGCAGAACTCTACACATGAAAGATGTGCTCAACCAAGGCACCTAACAGAAGAGCAAACATGAAGGGATTTGTGAGCTCGAGTTCCTAGTTTTGAAGAATTTTGTTTCGGAGCAGCAAAGAAGATCAAAAGAAGAACAAGAAAAGGCGGTGATCTAGAAGAACTCAAACCAGACAGGTTAAAATAACTATTTTTCATTCTTTGCTTTATTTCTGTTACACAACAATGAGCAAAGAGGGGTAAATGTAATACCCATTTAACCACCAAACCTATAAATGAAAATAAAATCATATCCAAATTCAGAAATAAATTCAAGCCCATTTAAGACCAGTCCATTACAAACCAAGCCCAATACCCATCAGATAACCCACTATAGACCCATACTTGATACCCTATGTGACCCCTAATTATAATTAAACAAAACCCTAGACCTATCAGCCCTAGCCGCTGTCTCCCATCATTTCTCGTGCATGGTCGTCATGCACGACTCTCTGATTCCCACGTGAAGGTCATGTGCGTTGCTATTGGACCATTTTGTCGCCCATCCCAGCATCGCGTCAGTCAACATCCACCGCCCATTATGACCTACAAAAGCAAAGGAAAAAAAAGGAGATTTTATTTGGGAAATCTAAAAATCCAAAGAACTTCAAACCAAACATCATCGAGAGGAAAAAAGTCAAAATACATTCAAAAGAGGTAAAAGAAAAAGTCACGGTTACTTATCTTTTTTTCTAGATCTAATCTAGCATGGTTGATTTCTTGAAATTTTAAGCTCAGATTCGTACACCTCATACCAAAACGTTTCCGAAAAAGTATAACTTTCTACACTCCGGCCACCTTAGACGGCATATCGCCGCGAACAACCCCCATTCGGTATCCATGGATGATACGGTTGAGAGAGTAAAAGGAAGTTGTATTTTTGTTTGAATGAGTTATAATAAATTTTTAAGTTGAAAATGGATATATGGAAAACCCTATACGACTTTATTTTGACCAAGTTTGTCCCCAACCAAAACGACATCATTTCACCTCTGGTACCCGATATCGAACCCAAATATCTAACATGGATCCTCGTAATTAAACAGAAGTGGGCTAATCCCATGTTTGGCCATCCATTCCCCGTATCCTTTGCATAAGTAGACTCCAGTTTTCATTTAGTTACATTCTAGTCCCTATGTTTGTTATATTTGCTCTTTAAATTTGTGTTCTTGCAATTTTGCCACTTTTGTTTCTTATTTCTATAGTAGTACCTCATTCTGTTATTATCGTTTATTATTTATATCATCATAATTATATATTATACATGTTTACATTATGTATATATGTATATTATTATTGATTATAAATACATATTACTAATGTTTTTATAAAAATTATGTTAATACGTTATTTTATTATTACTATCATCTTTTTAATGTAAATTATTATTTATTATAATAATATTTTAAGATTATTCCATTGCTACTGTTATATTTTCTTTATTACAAATATATTATATGTTATGTATTATTTACATTTGTTTTACTTTTCTTTTAATTTTTTTTTTTGTCTTCGTGTTATATTATGAGTTGTTTATGTTAGAAATTATTATCCTGATATATTTTATTGGAAGTAACATCCTGATATCTGGGTGTTATATTCTTTGAATTATCGTGGATATTAAGATTAAAATACACATTTTAAAATTAAAAATAAGTTAATTCGGATTTTATATTTTCTTAAACAATTGTGATGTGAACTTTTAGGTATCAATTTATGGGAATTATGCGGGTGCTAATCCTTCCCCAAGCGTAATTAACTCCCGAACTCAATTTTCTCTAGTTTTATTTTTAGTGTCCGATCCACCTTTTTGAAACGGTCGGTGGGGACTCATCCAACTACCAATTAATTTTCAGATTTTAACGGTATTTCAGTATGAGTGACATCCTATTCTTCAGGTGTCATCTTCTTTAGATACCAAATTTTCAAATACTCACCGAATTTTTCAAAATTTTTAAAAAATAGTCACTACAGATGGAGACTCTGATGGGGAAGAATTTTTTTTTAAAAAGGAGTTAAGCCTTAGTTTGGTTCGTATCATAATTTTAAAAAAAATAAAAAATTTAAATTAAATTAATTTTTAATTTTTAATCATATGTTAGATTAAGAACCTTTAAGTGGGAATGATTACTTCGCTTCGTGGAGTATTCATCTTCGCATAGTGTTGTAATTTATTTTCGAAATTTTGATCCTTATATTTTTTTTGTGGTCTTCACCTCAATATAAATAATGGTCATATTCCCCGAATCGATGTCTTTAGCGACAGTTCGGGTATCGCTTACTTTAGAACCTAAACATATACTAACCCTAGAAATCTACCTACTCGAAACCATATCTTTATGCTGCCCGTTTAGAAATACCCTTTAGGTTGTCTTTTATATATGTGTTTTTACCTATTTGTTATATAGATATTTTATGCTTTGTGTTGTTTTTTGTTAATTCTATTTGGTTTATTATTTTGTATATTATTTTTTGATTAATTATATTAACTTGTTTTCTTTTTGTGTTTATTTTATCTTTTTTTTTTGCATCTATTTTTGCATATCATTTCATACATAGGTGTTTATTCAAAAGTTCAATTTAGAAGACACCAAAATATGTATGGGAGGTTTTGCATAAGCAAAAGTGCTAACACAATAATATGGGGGTGACCCAAACGTATACAAATAAATAAAAAAAATAAATTATCAGAAAATCACATATTAGAGATTGTCGAGCCTATTTTGATTGTTTAAAAGTAGAATAAACTTCACGACTTAAAAGAGAGGTGATAGAATTGTGATCCCGATTTAAAAAAAGCTTTACAACAAGAATTTGGTGACATAACACTGTTTTCAAATGTTTAGAATGACGTGCACAAGTTTCACGCTTTAACATAGTTTTGAAATCCTCTATCATCCAGATCCATCAAGGAAGAGATATACATTCGCCTACAGTATTTATGACACGGTTATCTACCCGAAAGTTTTGGGGCATATAGACTATGCAACGACTAATTTGTTCGACGAATTCAATAAAAATGTCAATCTGATACCAACTGTTTCAACTGAAATATTCCATTCAATGAATGTGTTTCAAAAAATCGGTGAAGGTAAATTCTTCGAGTGTGTACCATTGTTGGAAACAAGGATCTAAAGCCATCCATGAAGTATTAAATTTTTTTATCGGATGTGCCTCGCCACCTTTTTACCTATAAAGACTTTTTTAGAAGAATATCGGGTGAAAGTAATGACTGAAGATAAATGGATGGTCAAATTTTGAGACCTCCAGGATCATCGGTCAAATGGATGGTATTGTAGTTAATCTTGAGCGAATTCCACTACTGATACGTGGAGTATGACTGGGTACCCTTGTCAGGCATTTAGGGAAGAATCGGTTATTGTTTGTTACTCGTGTCATGCTAATATGGATCGATACAATTTATCTCAACAAATCAATGTTTAAAAGATTCAGACTTTAATACAAAGGTGGTGGTTATAAGAAAGAAATTCAAAAGATGAGTCGAGCTTAGAGGAATATACACATGATCGAAATCTATGACACTTAGTTCGTTTTCAGTTATGATCAGTAGAGGGTTACTAAGGTTAATGATGTTATTCTATTTGTAAATCAACAAAATATTTATCTCATGAGGCAACATATGAAGATGCTTTGTTTGATTTAGAAAAGGTCAGGAGGGATCACGAGGAGGAGGTATGGACCCTAGAAAAATATATTTAGAACTGAAATCGACAAATTGCTTAGCCTCACTAGATGTGAAAAAGTATAAACATAAAGGAAATGATATCCTTGAGCAAAAACAAACACTTCAAAGAAACTTGAAGAATTAAGGGAAGATTAAAAAGAATTGAAACAACTGCGAAGAAATAGTTTAAGTGCTACCCCTAAGCACAATAAACTTTTGAGTGAGAGATGGTTGATAATTATGACCAAAAGTACGAAGTTAGTTTAAAAACAGATTGAAAACAAAAAAAGGGAGTTATAATTGCTGAATTAGGAGTTAGTTGTTAATCAAGTTCAAAATTGTGATTTAACATTTCAGAATGAAAATTTTGAAATTCAAATTATACGATTGGATGAATTTTTTCAAAGATATCATAGTTCAGATTATCTTGCTGCCATGTATCTCGTACAAAACGAGAATGAACTACTAAATAAAGGATTGTTAAACTTGAAAATGCTCTCCAAGATTATAAGGAGAGACTTGTCTCTTTTAAAGGAGACTTTTCTCTAATATTATTATATTATTTTTAAAGCGGTGTATATATAACAGCCAATTAACTTCCAGTGTAATTCCAAGGCACTCTACGGATATCCTTGAAAGTGAATGCTGCAGACGAAGTGATCACAATCTTGACAGCTATTATTCGCATGCATTTCTTGCATTTTAGCCCTCAATTCACATTTTTATGCCATATAATTTTAAATTTTTGTATTCTAGTCATTAATCTATGTATTTAAGTCTTTTCAAGCATAAATATAATTAATATTATTATATTATTTTTATTATCATACTTATTTATAGTAATATTATTATTAGTATTAACTTTAAGTATGCTTTATGTATCTCATGTATGTATATATGTATGTATGTATTAATATTGTTTTGTTGTGTTTTAAATATATTATCATATTTTCTATATTTCTATAGTATATATTATATAATTTTTTAATGTACATTGGTAAAATATAATGTATGTATAATACTTTATTTGATATATATATATATATACTCATTTTTGTAAAAGGGGTACCTTAATAGTTTAATATATGTTTTATACCTAACATAAATATATTTTCCTTTATTTAAATATTATGTCACAGTTGTTTTATTTATAATTATGATATACATAATTTTGTTAAAATGTATTTTTAGCATATATAAATATATGTATACTAATAATTTAATACATGTATATGTATTTTTGATAAATAATAATATTAAATTCATTCTACTATAAATATTATATTTTTATGTATATATTTACACATGCACATTTATATGTCCTTTCTTTATGATGTAATTAAATATGATTAAAATTAAAGATTCACAAAATTCGAGAACTCAATTACCGGGCGTATAGGAATGCGACTTTCTCGATAGCGCTAAATAAATGAATATCTTTTAATATATTATGATATAATATTTACTAGGCATATAATGATGTGAAATTCTCGATTATTCTAACAACACAATGTTTTGTTAACTATTTAGAACATAATCATGCATTTAAGAATCATATTTTAAGTTTTAATCGAATTCATAATTTCCAACACCAAAATATTAAATTATCAACTATATACCAATTTTTTGAATAATATGAGAACGCTAATCCTTCATTAACCGTAATTGATTCCTGAATCTGTTTGTTCTTTCCGAACCATAATTTATAGTTTTAATAAGTTAACATTAAAACAAATTTTTATTAAAATGACCGAATTTTCATGTGATCTAACCTTACTTAAAGAATAAGATTGGTGGCAACTATATTTTTAATCACAAAACCGAGTTTTATATTTCCGTAAACAAACGCAGGTAAGCAATCTTTCATCACGAGGAAATCCTGGGCATGGACATTTTTGTGATTATATGCATTATGTTCATATATTGTTTTCATTTTGTGTCTAAAATTAGTACAATATCAAGTGAAGTAATTTATTGTGTCAAACAAAAAGAAGAAAACATTAAATAAGCAATTCAATTGCATCGAAATAGTTACACACTAAATGCTCTAGAAATCCAAATAGTAATATTTAATTGCAGTCAGAATATAAAGCTAAAGCTTTGATTTACCTTGCTTCCTTTCAGGTATCTGTAGCGCATCATAATGTCCAAAACCGTGATAAAGAACTCTAATTGGATTTTCAGTGCCATATTCATGACCATACTCGGCAATTGCGATCAAACCACCAACATCCTTGTCATACATGTAAACTGTGATTGGCATCCTGTCATCAAGTTATACATTGATTTATATAATGATTGATTTACTCGAGACTCGTATACATAGAGAAATAACACAAAGATTTACCGAAGAACATGAGAAGCCATGAACAGTTCAGGTTCACCTCCCCAGACATGTGGCTTCCTTATATGTGATACATAGGTATCAAAATCTCCCTCAACAAACCTATTGCCATTTTGACCCCATCAGATAAATGTTTAGAAGAGATTCAAGAATTTTTAACACAAATTATATAATATCTTAACTAGAAAGACCAATGTCATATTATTTGCCCAAGGTGAATGATAAGTATTGAGTTTTGGTTGACAGAGTTGCATCATGAACAAGACAAATACAAAAACACTAGGGTTTTATGACTTCAAATTAATGAGTTGCCTACACAATTCCCACCACTGATACATTTCCCTTCTTTATTTAACAATAAGTGTAACCTATGAAGATTTTTCTGGCAACAAAATAACTGACAACAAAGTGACAACAGATGGAGTCGAAAAGCTGGCAAAAACAAACAGATGTACCATTCTGATTCTTTTCTTCGCTTGATGAATTCATCTGCAACCTGAAAATTTTAATCAAACATCAAAAAATTCAAGGGCTTTAATACAAATTGCAGAAAACACAACCCTGAATTATGTATCAAACAAATTTCTTAGTTTCACAAGATCATGAACGTAACAAAATATTTATTTATCGACAAACCAACATAAAATTTTGATTCAGAGTTTTTTTTCTTAAAAGATTAGCAAAAACTGCAAACTTAGCAGTTGCATGTTATGAAAAGCATATAAATGCTTTTTTTTAAAAAAAGTCAAAAACAAAAAACAGTGTTTATGAAAACGAAGATAAAAAAAAGTACTTTAGCTCTTAAGTCATCTGCTAGTTCTCTCTGAACTTGCTCATCGGGAGCTGACTTCCCAGACCTTAAACAAGCTCCATGTGCTACAGACCGGAACATACATCTTCCATCTCCAGGTATTCCTGTGTGATTTAGGACTTAGAGAAGTGATTTAAATGAACTGATATGGTGATACCTCTAATTTAAATTCAATAACAAAGTTCAAGTACTTTCTAACCAGACTGTGTAAGGACTAGTGTCTAATATGCCACTCACCAATAACAGAGTAATTAGTATAGACTTTTTTCCCATGAGAGAATTGAGAAGATTCATATTCATCTTCCTTGCTCTGCTTAGCACCCATAGCTTCTGCATGTACTGGTTCAGAACTTGAGTAACAAATTAACAAACCAAAAGCTAAGCCAGCAGAAACAAAACCTGGAGGCCAAGATGTAGGTCCTCCGAGACATTTAAATTTTTTAAGTTTTCCTTGTTTGGGTAGCAAAAGCCTCATTTTCATACTTTGACTTGCCCAAGAAATTTCAAACTCTCTTTTCTGCTTTCCTTGATTATTAACTGAGTCAGTAATTGTTAGTTTCTGGAATTTGCCACTTCGCCTTGATGAGTGGAAGTAACCTGCTTGAAATTCTTGACAGCTAATAGCAGGTGAACCAGATATTGCACTTGAAACAGAAAGACCACTATATTTTGTTCCAGAGTACAAAAAATAACAGCATGAACTAGATGGTCCACTGGAAATGATGTTGCATAGATTGTTGCTCATTCGTGCCCTTAAGTGGACAACATTCTTAACACATGTGCTGAAGGGAGAACAAACCATCATTTTGGCAAACCCTGATACACAAGCACAATACAAAGAGTTAAATACACAATAACGAATAACCCAAAGGCATAAACGGCAAATTTCATGTCATCAAATAATTAGATTATTCATGAAATAGTAACCAATTTGCAAAATCAAGTTGCACATTCTCCCATTGCAGATCGGTTGATTTATAAAGATTATAAGCAGTTATCATCCACACCAATTACTTCATAAAATTGTTTCTCAGAGTTTCACCTATGGTGGCAAAGGAAATAGCCTAGTACATGTCACACCTACTCCATATGGGGTCCCAGCTGTTAATCCCATTCCCAACCCCAAGCTTAACATATCACAAGAATAATTTCTCTTGTGATTATACATATAAAGACAATACAAGTTATATCTTATTACATACAAACAACACAGTACTCTTGAACAAAATCAATCAGCTTCAGATTTGGGTTAGACCAATCATTGAATTCCTAACCTCATTCTCAGCCATATTTTTCGTGGCAACCTCATCTGTCCAAGCAGAAGAACTGAGTTAGGGATGTTCAATTCTCAGTTTGAAACTCTGAACAAGGTTAGCTTTAAAATTTCATGTCAACCTGAGAACCCAGGTCAAAAATCAGGTTAGGTTCATTATCTGTCAAGTCAATTTTCCTTTTGCACCACTCATTTCCATGTCAGAAAAACAAAAGAAACTTTCCCCACAAAAACAAGAAATATGGTTACTTAGACAAGTTAAGATCCCAAGCAATTAGGGAAACATCACGATGCAAAAAACAAAGAACAGGACGAACTTCTCTTCAATCCCTAAAACAATCGATAACTGGTTTCAATGCTGACGATATATTGCAGATTTAAAAAAGAAAAGAGACCGTATCAGTTCATTACGAGAACAACAAAGGCACCTGGTTTGGAAATCGGAAATCTCTCATTCACAGCGATAACTATAAATCCATATCGACACAAATTTCCCCAATATAAAATAATGAGAAAAAACAAAAAACAAAAAGGGAATCGCAGTAACAATTGCAGAAAATAAATTGATGTGAAAAGAGCAAACCTGATTGGATGAGAAAATGGAAAATGAAAGTTCCAGAAAATGGAGGGAGAAGGGAAGAGTTATAAGAGTGACAGAGGGTTAAAGGATTGGATTAAGAACAGAGAAAAGAATCATCTGGAAAAAAAAGCATTACCTGGAAATCCAAAGAAAGTAAACGAGGGAATTACACTTTTCAGTTGAGACGTCAAGCAATGAATTTTTGTTTTCCTTGTCTTGTTTCTTAAACTTGTTCTAAGAATGCGTTTAACTTTTTGCTATCCCTTCTCTCTCTCTTCCTGTTCTTTCATGGATACTACTACTGCTTTTTAGACCATGTTGCAAACTGGAGTCACTTGGACGACGTCGTTATATAACTCTGCCTGTAAGACCAATGCATTTTTTATATTTTGGTTTTCAAGATTTGGTCCTGAATTTCATATTTTATTTTAGTAAGCATTCTTTCCATAAAAGTTTCATGCATATATAATCTTTTAAAAAGAAGATTTGTTTAAATAATATTAAAGTATTTATTATTAAAATAATTTATAGTATTAATATAATTGATAGATATTTTTAATGAATTATTATAATTACTGATTTTTATTTTTATTTTATTATTATTTTAATATCATTATTATTTAATAATATTAATATTAATATGTATTATTATCATATAAAAATTAAAAAACTAACCATAAAAATTAAACAATAATAAAATATATTTACAATATAATTAGTCACATCCTTTTTCCGATATTAATTATCCATTACGATACAACGTTTTTCCTTAGGGTCGTAAACGAACCGAACGTTCAGCGAATTATTCGTGAACCGTTTGGCGGGAAATTTATTCATATTCGTTTATTTATTAAATGAAAGAACATGAACAAGATTTTCCGTTCATTTAATTAAATGAACGAACATGAACAAAGGACTCGTTCGTTCATTTATGTTCGTGACGTCGATAATTCATTCATTTATGTTTGTGAATGTTCGGTAATCTGTTTGTTTATGTTCGTTCATTTATGTTTGTTTATGTTCGTTTAAATTTATTTACATATGTCTAAGGGTGAGCATTAGATCAAGTCGAGTAATTTTTTTTGAGTTACTCGACTTAAGAAGTCTTATTTTATGACTCATTAGAAACTTCCTTGTTATAAGCTAGGGGTGTTCATCGTTTTGTTAAACCGAATTAACCGATCGAACCAAAATAAAATCGGTTAATCAATTAAATTTTAGGTTGTCTAATATTTAAGATATTTTTAATTTTAATTATTGATTAATTCAGTTTAAAACCAGTTAATTAGTTGAATTAATCGAATTAATCCAAAATAGTAAATATCTAATATCTAATATATTATTTATGTTTGTTCGTTTATGATCGTTTATTTTCGTTTATTTATGTTTGTTCGTTTACGTTCATTTATGTTTTTTCATGTTCGTTCGTTTACTTTTGTTTATCATTCAAACGAATATAAACAAGTTATAATCCTTAATGAATGAACACGAATAAGAATTTGGTGTTGTTTATATTTGTATTTGTTCATTTGTTTAATTAAAATTAAACGAACGAATGTGAACATACCCTTATTTATTTTTTAATACGATCATCATCTCTTTTAATTTCAAAAAAATACCAATTGCCATTCATCTTAAGGATGTAAAAAATTTCCAAAATTGTGGACATAAAGATAATATATCATCGTGAGCTAGGCAAATGAATTTCTCGATATTGTATCATATATAATTTTGAAGTTATCATTATTAAGAATGTCAGTGTTTAGTCATAGTTATAAAAAATATTATTCATCGAATAAATACAAAATAAATGTATATAAGTGCTTATCAAAATCCTAATACAATAGAAAGAGTTTGTCAATCATATAAATATTGTTATATTTGTACATGAAAAATCAAAAATTAACTAAGCAACACCAGTTTCAAGAATATTCATGATACGACCGTGCTTTAAAAAATGTCAAAATTATTTGTAGGGATATTTTTTTATATAAGAATGTAGAATTTAATGATATTGGCATTATGTATAATAAATCCGATGAACCTACAATATCAAAATGAAAAACCCAAAGTTATTGATAAATAAATTTTAGTTGTATGTGTTGCTCTGATACCATTGAACTCTACTTCTATGATTTAAATGACTTATAAGGGCCAAGACGAATGTAACTCACATAGATTTTTATTTTATATAAATATATTTATTTTAATTCTAAGTTATTAAAAATATTTAACATTAAAATCAATCGTTTAAAAAATATACTAAAGTAAAAAATAACATATACAATAATATTTTATACATCTCGAATTATTTGATTGAATGTTATATACAATACAAATGAATAAATAAATTTATTCTATTTAATATTTTTATTTTAAGTTATAACAATGTAAATTGAGAATTAATGAGTGTTTTACAAAAATTAATTACTAACTTAATGAAAACAATTATTTATACAGTAAAGAAAAACTAACTTAAATCCTAACTAACTATACAACTCAACAACAGTTTGAAACTAACTACAAAACTGGAACATATCTAATATCCCCCCTCAAGATGGAGTTCGATGAATGTTGAGGAGACCTATCTGGTCCAATATCAACCAATTGGTTGTTCAAGCGTACATACAAGATTTTGAGAAATTCGAAACATAATTTTTCTCGAATGAAATGATAATCCACCTCGATATGTTTGGTCCTTTCATAAAAAATTGGATTTGTTGCTAGATAAATGACTGATTGATTATCATAATATAAGGTAGCTTGTGAAATCAAAATATGAAATGATGACAATAGAGTCTATAGTCAGACAAGTTTACAAGTTACAAAGGTCGTTGTCCTGTACTCAATCTCGCATGAAGAATGACTAACCACAATTTGCTTTTTGGACTTTCATGAGGTTAAGTTATCACAAGATAAGTACCAAAACTAGTAGTAGAATGTCTTCTGTCAAGATATGAATTATAATCTGAGTCCACAAAATAATTTAATTACATAGTTGATGTGAATGAGAAGAACAAGCCAGAGTCAAAAGCTTATTTTATGTATGCTACAAATGATCTCTTCCTTGATTCTTTGCTTCTCTTTATTCAAGAATCATAATTTTTACTTCTTATACAACAAATAATGAATTAAATGATGAGTTCAACAATGGTGATAATCTATTTTACATTTATCAGTCTGATAATCTCAACACAATGCTTGTTATTCGTCCTTTTGACAATGATAATTACAATAGTTGGAGGAGAACCATGTTAATGGCCTTGTCTGCTAAGAAGAAAATTGATTTTGTTGATGGTTTAATCCTTTTTCAGCATCTTCTTCTTCAAATTTCAGTGCATAGACACGAGCCAACAATTTGATGAGTTCATGGATCTTGAATTTAGTTTCTAAAGATATAGTTGCTAATCTTCTATATCGTTCTATAGCAACAAAGATTTGGAAAGGATCTTGATGATCGATTCCAATAAAATAATGGTTCACATATTTTTTTAGTTAAAGAAAAAAAATTAAATGATCTAGTTAAGGGTTTTATGTTTATTAGTGCGTATTATACTAGTCTTAAGACTATTTGGGATAAGTTGATTTTGGTTAAACCAACTTAAACTTATTTAAAATGTGAATATGGTGGCTTCGAAAGATTTTAAAATATCAACATAAGAAGTTTATCATGCAGTTTCTAATGAGATTGAATGATTCCTTTTCTCATGTGCGTGGTATGATCTTGTTGATGAAACTCATTCTTTCCATAACTAAAGTTTTTGTTGATTATACAAGATGAAAATCAAAGAAATATGGCTAGTTATAATCCTATTGATAAAGCTGTCTTTTTAATCAAGTCTAATATACCTATTCGAAAATGTCTTCTTTAGTATAGTCATTGTAATATGATTGGTCATACTAAAGAAAAATTCTACAAACTTTATGGTATCCGTTTAGATATTTTCCTCGTGCTAAACCATCTTTAGAAAACAAAATACATATAAATATAGTTGTTGATCTCAATACTTCAACTGATTTTCTTACCATTAACCAATGTCAATAATCGATTAATGTGTTTACTAGTCAACTACAATCTGCTTCAAATGCTCCTAACATAGAGTTACCTTTCTTATCTATTAATATGGCCATGCAAGATAAAAAATTTTCTTCTATTAATGATTTTAGTTTATTTGATACTCAAACTTGTTGGATTGTTGATTATAGCGTTTTTAAACATGTCTATTTTTACAAAAATCTTTTTGAGTATTTAAGTTATATAAAAAGTGGTAAAATACTTTTACCTAATCAATCTATTATTCTTGTACAATAAAATGGTAAAATACTTTATTCTCCATTAATTATTTAGGAAGTTCTATATGTTTTAGATTTTAAATTCAATTTACTGTGTGTTAGTTGCTTAGTCAAAGACTTTAATCTTTAAGTTTTATTTTTTAATACTTATTATTTTGTTCAGGACCTTTCTCGTATGATTGAAAAGGGTGAACCTTATCAAGGATTGTACATTTTGAAGTTACTATTTAATTCTTCTATTCCAAAATCATCTATTAATACTATTGTCAATATTTGTTCTTTTGTTAATTGGTATAATAGACTTGATTATCCAATTTTTCATATTTTACATTCTCTTAAAGATGTATTACTCTTGAAAACGTTTCTGTTAATAAAGATAATTCTTGTTTTATTTGTTCACTAGCAAAACTATATCATCTTTTTTTAAAATTCTTCTACTCACATACAATCACCTTTTAATTTGGTTCATTATGATATTTGGAGCCATTTAAGACAACCACTTATAACAATCAATGATTTTTCTTAACTCTGGTTGATGACTTCTCTCATAATACTTAAACTTATTTGTTATAACACAAGTCTGATATTTTCACTGTAATTTCAAAATTTATAAATTTTATTTAAAGATAATTTAATCTTAATGTCAAGTGTTTTCGGTCTAATAATGCTTTGATACCATATAACAATGTATATTGAGAATTAATGAGTATTTTATAAAAATTACTTAAAAATCTAATGGAAACAACTATTTATATAGTAAAGAAAAATAACTTAAATCTGAACTAACTATGCAGCTAACAATAATTTGAAACTAACTATACAACTAAATATTTCCAATACAAGTAATAATTATTAAAATTGAGTAAAAAATATATTTCTTATCAAATTTTAACTATTTAAACTTTATATTGTATTTGTTTTTAAATACCAATAAAATATTGATGTATAAAAGAAGTATTATATTAATACTAATTTTGATTTTAAATAAAAGTAAAAGATTAATTTGAGATAAAAATTTTAATAAAATATTTTGAAGATTAAAATTAAAAAAACTAGGGTCAGGATTAGAGTTCTATTTACATCATTTGTGCATATCAATAAAATAAAAAATTGTTTTAGTAGTTAAACCAATAACTAAAGCAATATAAAATTTAAATTTTTGCTAAAGAAAAAAATAAGTTAGTAGATAGACTTGCGAAGGATGATAAGAATCATTCTTCTATTTTTAAAGCTTCGTGGTAGTCTATTTGACTAGGATCTGGTATGTATTACATGTAACTTGATGTAATTCTACGTGTAGTTGGATTGGTAAAGGTGAATGCAGGGTTTGGTTTTTTCAAGTTACGTGTTTTGATTTAGCTACAACGGTTAGCAGGCTCGTGTGGTTCTTTGTAACCCCTTGAGCGTATGTACTACTTTCCACCGACCTAAATTTATGGAGGTTTTTTATTAAAGTTATATTTTTAAATAAAAATTTCTTTACGGATAAAAAAAGCTAGAACCCATGGTTTAAAACTTCTTAAGGTAGTTTTCAAAATTTTAAAATTTTAAACCAATTGAATTTGTTACGTGTCAGTTTTCTACTAGTTGAAAATTATTTAATAAATATATATTTAAATAATATACCTCAAAAAATCTCGCTAACTTGACATTATTCTTGATCATCCTTAGAATCCACATTGGCATGCCCAAGACTATTTTTTAGGATTCAATATGTTGACTACGAATTCCTATTAATGCCATTTCATCTGACAAACGTTCAAACCGTGTTCATGGATCTTGTGAATCGAGTTTTTAAACCCTATTTAAACAAGTTTGTTATGATCTTCATCGACAACATTCTTGTCTACTCAAAAGACGATGTTGAACATTTCAAACAACTAAGATTTTAGTCAAAATAATTTATTTATTTATTTAAATAATTGAATAAATATATTTATTTAAATAATATATATCTTAAAACAATCTTACTTACTTAATATTATGTCAGACTATTTTAGTATCAACATTGACATGCCACATCAACATTTCAATCCAATTGATCCTGCCTAGTCAGTGATAATCGTTGATCAATAGTCAAGTAATGATTTTTATTCATCAAAGGGATCTTTTGTTAAAAAATGAAACGTGTAGAGCTATTGTGCTTCATGAAACAAATAAAAGCTAAAGTGATAAATATTTGAAATGTTAGGATAATATTTAGGTATTATACCAAGTTCATTTACATTGATATTCTCACTATATTGTATTAATAAAAATCTTTAGACACATCATTTAAAAATAGAGAGAAATGATTAAAATATTTCAAATTAATTAATATTATATTTATAGTAAATTTATTTTTTAATTTGATAGTTGATAGAATTATTCATCACTTAATTATAAATAATTTTTGTTATTTATATAATTCTTAAATTTTGTTTCTAAATTATTTGTTAGTAGAGCAAACACATTTGGTCGATTGATTTAATTGCTCATCTTTGTTCTGTCATACCCTCTGAGGTCTTAAATTCTGGACCCACTAGGAGTGCTATCCTTTCTTCCCCTCCCTTGTAGGTAAGATTAAGATTAGAACTAGGATTTCTAAAAAAATATTTGTTAGTCAAATCTTTTACTTAGCTAGTATAAATCAAGTTTCATAGTAAACTAAATATAAATTAGTCAAGTTTCATAGTAAAGAGAGGCCATAGACTTAAAGACCATGTAGCAATCATGAAGAGAGATAATTTCAGTATACCTATTACCTACTTTAGGGGCAATCTCATACAATTTGGAGACGAGAACGAGAATTGATAATGGACCACCAAAATACAAGGAATTACAAGAAAAATTTCATCTTCAACATAGAATGTTGACGAGCTTCGCAGTGCTCCGAATGAAGATCTAAAGAAGAGAAGAAGGTCGTGTAAATTTTGAGAAATCATCGACCAAGATGTTACCCCAAGTTATTTTTATAATTGATAAATCTCTGTCGTTGTATCGAGATGAGGTCCCCTTTAATGAAGATTGTTTAACGAAGATATTTGTTAACTCGATTGTGCTCTTTGCATTACATTTTGCATTTGTATGCATTATGTCTATCATTGTTTTCAATCATTTTAACATAAAGACATCATTTATCATTTTTACATCATTTATTGCATGTCATCACATCTCTATTTTGAGTAAGAAAGAGAAAATGATCCTTCACCAAGATAGTGCGAAAGCTATGTGCTCGAGTGTTTTAAAAAATAGTTGGTTGGAGTTCAAAAGGAAATATAAGCATACATAAGGGAATTTCAAGACGATTCCAGCAAGAAAATGATTGAGTTGACAAGTTTGGTTAGAAACGCCAATAAGAGTTTGAAGCCCAGCTCTAAAGTTCGAGAAAGGGAAAGGGTACCTAACAAAGAGCGAGTCCCCACCAATTTGTTTGAGGTAGGTGTTGCCACCTCGAAGCGTTCTACTGAGTTATTGTAAATAAGACTCAATATTAAAGTTTGTTGTTGTCACAATCGCTGAATGAAGGCCTAGATGAGATAGATGAAGATCTAGGAGCTATTAAGGGCATATGGACCACCGCTATGGGTAAGTCTTCGACTCCATATATTTAGGGGCAATATTTAATTTTGAAGAGCCCTATTTCCAGGCTTGAAGAGAAACAAGAGGAGTTGAAGAGCTGATGCGTGTTAGATATGCGCAATTTAGTGCAAGTGAACACGTCGCCTAGTAATAAAGTGATAAGTATCAAGTATCGTCTCCAAAAGGATTGGTCTACTTAATATGCTTTCTTTGATCTTCTTGCTCTGTAAAGAAATAAAGTAAAAACACAAATTATTAGGTTGTGATTTAACTAAATGAAGAAAACTAAATAAAGATAGAAAAAATCAAATAGAGATAGTGGTTAGGATCCAATTGTATTGTATAGAGGATTCAGTTGACTTGTTTTTGTCCAATACAATTGTACAACACTGCCTCGACAGAACTACATATTACTGCCTCGACAGTGAAGATACTCGCCTGCCGCGACAATCCCTTGCTCTTGGGCAAAGTTTACCAAATTTCGGCAAAGTGTCCTTTGATGATTCTGTTTATCCCTAAGTTGAAATACTGTTGATGACTAGTCCTTGATGATACCTCCCGGCGTGAATCAATTATAATCACCAACCAATACCACACTTCTATTAGTCGCTGAAACTCTAAACCTATCCTTAGGCCAAGTTAGTATTCTGTGATAGAAACATTGTACTTATTCCTTTCGTGAATCCAACTCTCTCGATATTAAATAAATGGATAACTTACAAACTTCTCTCCCGAGCTTGAATGTAAGAACAAGAAATGACAAAGAATAAGCAAACTTTGATATTTTATTGCATTAGAAACAAGAAACAAAGTTTAACTTCCTCACACTAATACTTTACAACCTTTACCTAAGCCTAACAAACTTAGAACATAATGTAAAAGAAAAGAAAAACTAAATTATGAAATCTAAGTTATCTATAAACCGAATTGTCTCTCAAGTCAAGTTCTCTTGCACCTTTGGACGGCTAGGTCTTATATAGGCTTGGCTTAGGGCAAACTTTTCCTAAGTAGAATACAACTTGGAATAGGGAGCAAGTCATGTACATAAATCAAATATTTCCAAGTTTTTTCCTTCTAGAAGGCTTTCCCGTGTGGCCTTGTCTTTGGGCTTTCCACGTGCTTATCCAGCTCCGATCTTTAGGCTTCTTGTCCAGAAATGTTCTCATTTTTCTCCTCAGCTTGCCTGCCACATCTCTACTTTTCCTTTGCTGCCTTGGCATCGGGTCCTGCCTCAGCCTTAAGTTGTTGCCGCGACAATACTTCTTTCTACACTGATATAAAAATGCAGTAAAATATACCTTTTCTGTAAATATTATCTTTAACAGCAAAATCCCTAAGTATATCACATTAAGTATATGCATTGGTTCAAGTAGGTGTAGAATTGATGATTAATGCCCATGAAAAGTATAGGAAGTGATAGTAAGTTGAGCACTTATCGCACCCCCAAACTCGAACTATTGCTTGTCCTCAAGCAGTGCAAAACATTAATTTGTCAAACTTTATTCCCTCTTGGTCTTATGTTTCCATCTATTCTCCCCACCATAACTATGTCCATTCTTTAGACTTAACTTTTCGGTTACCTAAGGGTTTACCTAGAAGACAAGCTATAAGGTTTTTGTGAGTGTGTGTGTTTTTGTGGACAAGTTTGATTAAGAGCCTTCTTAGATAAACTCTAAGTTCAGGACAAATAGACTTGGATTTAGTGTACTCTTCTTTTTCTAAACAACCAATTTTTGAGCCAATTTCGGGCACCTTAAGGATTGTGTTTTTCTCTTTATTATTTCTTTATTTCTTTTTTATTCTTTTAAGCATACTAGAGCCAATTTCGGGCACCTTTAGCATGAAGAAGAATAGTTCCTAGTGCTGGTGATAGGCACCTCTAGTCACCTTTCCAAAGATTTAAGTCTTTATCACCTAAATTTATTAAAAGAATTCCTATAGCCAAACAAGTCCCAAAAGTGTTTTAGGATAGACCTTATAGGAAGCTTTTAAGTTTTCACCTTAAATATTCTAGGGTTAAGCCTTTAAAATAGAACCTAATCATGGTAAGGAGAAAGATTTCAATAGCCTTAAAAGAATAAACTAAGGCAATACTGATGATGATCAGTACAAGAGTATGGGAAACAATTTCAAGTAAAGTGATGGACATAAAAAAAAATTATCACTTAAAAACTCCCTTTTCATGGCAAGGGCGCGGCAGTGGATTGCCTCGATAGTGGCTCTACACCCCAAACTTGAACCAAATATTATCCTCAATACTTAAATTAGGGGCAAACGGTAGGCAACAAAATATAAAAGGAAACAAGTAATAATAGCAGCATAAAATAAATTTATAAGGACTCCAAAGAGTTGTCCTCCATAATTAATTTTCTGGATCTTACTGCTGATTGTTGCATCCTTGGTGATGGTGATGGCTAAGTCTTTGCTTGTCGTGGTGGCTGGACTCTTGTAGGTGTTGTTCGTTGCATGGGAGCGTTCACTTCTTCTTCTCTTTCATCTTCGGTCACCATTACATCAGCTCCTCCATCATTTTCTGGATCTGCCTAGGCATGGTGAATGGTCGACTCGACAGTATTTGAACTTTGGTGTACATAGGCATCTATCTCTTCTGATAGACTGCCCATGATGATGGGGGATCTTGGGGGAGTGCTGAAGACTGCCCTCCTCTTGGAATGTCTTCTGCTGGCAAATAATGTTGCGGCAGAATCTGCTGCCCTAGATGGGCCAGCAGCGTGAAACTATTGCTGAGGGCCTGTGGGGAAAAATGGTCTCGGTCCTCCTAGAGCTAGTGTTGTCTCGGTGTAGGGTGCAGCTGTTACAAACATGTTAGTGGGGAACTCTGGAAACTGCACCCCTTGGCCTGAAAAGTTGTGGAGCATCATTTGGGCAAGTGTATTGTTGAAGTCTCTTTGATACTCCATGTATCTCTGCTGCCTAAGATCCATAGCTTCAATCCTTTGTACTATCTTTTGGTATGGGTCTGCTGCGGCAGTGGTGTGGTCAGAGTCAAGCATTTCTGCCGTGTATTGGGCCCTGGCAGCAGTGTCAGTGATAAGTGCTCAAAAGTCCTATTTTTCATACTATTCTCCCACTCGATCGTTGCTAATAAAGAATAAATTTAATGGCAATAATGGATATTTCTGGTTATTTTCCATACTTCAGCATCCGAACACTAAATACATGAATTTATCTATTATTTGGCATAAAACAGATGCATTTGATAGTTTTCTTTCTTAAGATAGGAAACTACATCATAGGAATTGCCAAGCAAAGAAGATAGATGCTGGAAACTGAAGCTAAAATGTAGATAAGTACCCGCCTCGGCAGCATATTAATGCCGCGACAGTATCTGTGGCCATGACAGCACCCAAAAAGGCAAATGTCAATATGGTAGGCTATTTGAAGAGAAAAATAAGGTGAACATTTTAAGACAAGCGACATAGAAATCAAAGCTGGAAAACACACGAAAAGTCAATGTCAAAGGTCACGTGGGAAAAGAATCCTTATAGGAATAAACTTAGAAATATTTTATTTATGGAAATTATTGTAATCCTACTCCAAGTAGTATTCCTAGTTAGAAAAGGTTTGCCCTAGGCCAAGTCTATATAAATCATATCCTATGTAGAGAGGAGGATATCATGAGATCAAGTGTTCATAGAAAACCCTAAAATCCATAATCATCCACTAGGGTTTAGGTGAAGGTTGTCGAGTATTTGTGAGAGGATATTATACTTTGTTTCTTGTTTCAATGCAATAAAATATCAAAGTTTGCTTACTCTTTCCATTCTTTGTTCTTGCATCCAAGCCCGGGAGAGAAGTTTGTAAATAATCTATCTTTCTAGACTCGGGAGAGTTAGACTCACAAAAGGAGTAAGTACGGTATTCGACTTGGTTGGAGGATACTAACTCGACCTAGGGATAGTTGGAGTTTCAGCGGGTAAAAGAAGTATGGGATTGGTTGTTGGTTATAATTGATTAACGCCGGGAGGTATCATCAAGGACTATTCATCAACAGTGTTTCGACTTAGGGATAAGCGAAGCCATCAAAGGACACTTTGCCGAACTTTGGTAAATCTGCCCAAGAGCAAGGGATTGCCGCGACGGACAAGTACTATCGCTGTCGAGGCAGTAATCTGCAGTACTGCCGAGGCAGTGTTGTGCGAATGTATTGGACAGAAACAAGTCAATTGAATCCATAATACGACGCGACTGGATCTTGCCCTACACTTTTTCCATCCTTGATTTCTGGATCATTTATCTTTATTGCTTTAATTAGTTTTCTTAGTTATAATTCAAACTCAATAATTTGTGTCTTTTATTTTATTATAGAGCAAGAAGAGTAAAGGTTGCATATTAAGTACACCAATCACTGTGGAGGCGATACTCGATAATGCTTATCACTTTATTACTTGACGACGTGTACACTTGCACTCTAATTGCGCATATTTAGCACGCATCAAGTTTTGTTACCTTTATTTTGTTACCTTTATTTTCTCGCATTTAGTTTTATTTAAAAAAAATCCTAAACTAGTCAGTGTTGTTTTGACCTGGCCAACAAAACAACACTAGTATGAATGCTCCTGAGGCAGACAACCGCGGTGCATTCGTAGTAGTTGATCCAACAAATCTGCTAAGACAGGAAATAGCACGAATAGTTCATGATTATTTGGAAAAAGACCTTGATGGACTGCCTAAACATGACCTGCCGAGTCAACCTTTACCGCGGCGGCAATCCCCTTGAGCAGAAATATATCAGAAAGAAACCCCTAACAAGGAGACAGCGACTGGGACATCAACATCTCCTCCATTCAAAAATGGTAAGATGGTTGTTGCTGGATATGCATTTTATTGCACCCCTGCAATAACCTAAATTTCTATCTCTCTGTCCCTATTCACTTTTATGCTTTAGGAATCAAATTTTATTTTTAGTTTAGGAATTAGATTTTAAACTTCTTGCAATTTAGTTTTACTGTTTTTATAATATTCTTTGCAGTTATTTAGGAAGGAAACCCAAGAAGGAGAAGTCATGGAGAACATAAAATGGCCCTGAAATAAAGCTCACTGTCCAACCTAAGAAACGACCATGGTGGTTGTCCGCCCAAATGCAAGTGATGGCGGGTTTGTGTCTCTAGAACTTCATCTCCCCCGTTTTATTTCATACTTCATTATTGTTTTCCAGTATAGTTTTTAGTTTCTTTCTCCATAAACTCCGCACCAACTAATGACCCTCAGGATACAGAAGAAGCCAGACGCAACATCTAAAAATTGGTTTATCTTTTCCTTGTCTCTTAATTTTTACCTTCTCTTCAATTGTTGCATTATGTTCAGATACATGAAGTGAGGACAATGCATCCCTCGAGTTTAGGGGAGTATTGATCCTATTTTTTGCCTTATAAATATCTTTCATGTATGGAAGTTATTCAGATTATCCTACTACTGCCTTAATTTCTATCTTTACAGTAATTTCAATTTGATGCAAATTTATTCTTAAGTCTATTGAATTTTATTGAAACTGCCTCGGCAGCAATATATTCTCCAGTCACCGCAACAATATGTACCATTCAACAGACTTGAATTCAGAAACGTTTACTAGGATTAGTACTTAGGATCAGACTATGAGCCTGAAAATATCCTAAACACTGCTAGTCTTAGTTAATTTTAAAAGTTCTTTTATTTGAAAAGCAATAAGGACTTAGGATTAGATTTTATACTAGAGGTGTCTATCATTGGCTCTATTTTAGTCCATAGAGGTGCCCATGACTGGCTCTAGGACTTAGATTTCTCCAACTTACTAGAGGTGCCTATCACCAACTCTAGTAAAAATAGCTAAATACTTGAGGTGCCCAAAATTGGCTCAAGCAATATAAATTTATAGCAATATAGATTTATGTACCACTGTTGGGAGAAGAAAAGAAAAATAATTAAAGAAAATTTTAGTCGGAAGTCTTGAGCTAGAAAAAGGATTAAAACTTAGAAAATCATCTTTGACACAGTTACGCACACACTCACCAAGAATCGTATTCTAGTTCTGAGAAATTCCTAAGAACTAAGAAGAGGCTGAGTCAAGAAAGGAATTCTGCCGCGGTAGACAAGATAGTATATTACTTTAAAATTCCTTACTTAAATTTATCTTTTGCATTGCTTGAGGAAAAGCAATAGTTCGAGTTTGAGGGTGTGATGAGTGCCTAAAAGTCCTCATCTTTTACATCATTTTCCCACTCGATTATTTTTTATCTTTTGTATTGCTTGAGGACAAGCAATAGTTTGAGTTTGGGGGTGTGATAAGTGCTCAAAAGTCCTATTTTTCATACCATTTTCCCACTCGATTGTTGCTAGTAAAGAACATATTTAATGGCAATAACAGATATTTTTGGTCATTTTCCATACTTCAGCATCCGAACACTCAATACATGAATTTATCTATTATTTGGCATAAAACAGATGCATTTGATAGTTTTCTTTCTTAAGACAAGAAATTACATCATAGAAATTACTAAGCAAAGAAGATGAATACTGGAAACTGAAGGTAAAATGCAGATAAGTACCCGCCTCGATAGTACATTGATGTCTCGATAGCACATTAACGCTGCAGCAGTATCTGTGGCCGCGGCAGCACCCGAAAAGGCAAATATCAATATGGTAGGCGATTTGAAGAGAAAAATAAGGTGAACGTTTTAAGACAAACAACATAGAAATCAGAGTTGGGAAATGCACGAAAAGTCAATGTCAAAGGCCATGTGGGAAAAGAATCCTTATAGGAATAAACTTGGAAATATTTTATCTATGGAAATTATTGTAATCCTACTCCAAGTAGTATTCCTACTTAGGAAAGGTTTGCCCTAGGCCAAGTTTATATAAACCATAGCCTATGTAGAGAGAAGGATATCTTGAAATCAAGTGTTCATAGAAAACCCTAAAATCCTCTATCATTCACTAGGGTTTAGGTGAAGGTTGTCGAGTATTTGTGAGAGAAGATTATACTTTGTTTCTTGTTTCAATGCAATAAAATATCAAAGTTTCCTTACTCTTTACCATTCTTTGTTCTTGCATCCAAGCCCGGGAGAGAAGTTTGTAAATAATCTATTTGTCTAGACGCGGGAGTGTTAGACTCACGAAAGGAGTAAGTGCGGTATTCGACTTGGTTGGAAGATACTAACTCGGCTTAGGGATAGGTTGGAGTTTTAGCGGCTAAAAGAAGTGATGATTGGTTGTTGGTTATAATTGATTAATGCTGGGAGGTATCATCAACAGTGTTTCGACTTAGGGATAAGTGAAGCCATCAAAGGACACTTTGCCGAACTTTAGTAAATCTGCCCAAGAGCAAGAGATTGCCGCGGCGGACAAGTACTATCGTTGTTGAGGCAGTAATCTGTAGTACTACCGAGGCAGTATTGTGCGATTGCATTAGACAGAAAAAGTCAATTGAATCCACAATACGACACGACTGGATCCTACCCTACACTTTTTTCATCCTTGATTTCTTGATCATTTATCTTTATTGCTTTAATTTTTTTCTTAGTTATAATTCAAACCCAATAATTTGCATATTTTATTTTATTACAGAGCGAGAAGAGTAAAGGTTACATATTAAGTACACCAATCCTTGTGGAGACGATACTCGATAATACTTATCACTTTATTACTTGATGACGTGTACACTTGTACTTCAATTGTGCATATTCAACATGCATCAGTCAGCAATGAACTGCTGCGGACTTGCCTGGACTGGTTCTCCTTGCGTGATCTGCATGATGTTGTGGCAAAAGTTTTTGGTCCATCCTCTTCTATGTGCTTTGAATTCATCTGTTTCGGCAGTGGGTACACCTGCAGCATTACAAATACCAGTGATTAAACAAAGGGAAATATAAAGGGTCTTTATCCTTCTTACCGCATTCGTAAATTTCTCGTAAAATAATTTCTCTATCGTTGATGCTCCTTTTGTTGATGATTGATTGGATGAGCACCAATCTCCTTCGGTCCACCATACTGTTATGGTAGGTTAGGATGAGGCATCTCTTTACAAAGGTGTTCCAAAGCTTGGCCTTGGTTTTCAGACTTTGTCTTGCTATGGATCCTTTATGGGAACCAGATTCCCAAGGGGCATTGTCGTAGTAAAGGTCATCGTTTACTAGCTCATAATCTTCAGTTGTGACATAATCCATGAATTTAGCATGGATATCACGTATAGGGACAAGGGCGTAAAAATCATTGATTGTCTCGGCATCGAGCTTGATAGGCCTACCTTAGCAGTGGACAAAAAAAGTGTCCTTGCTTGGGCTGTGCGCATAGAATACTCGCACGATGGTAGCATTGTCCTGGATTGGTTGGAGGTAGAAAATCTTCCAATCTTGATATTTTATCTTATCGAACAAGTAGTGTTCAATGCTGAAATTTTCTTCATCCGACTGTTGGAACCCTTGTTCCTCTCATAATTGCCAAGCAATGAAAGACCTGTTGAATCGGTCTTCAACAGTGGCTGGGGCAAAGCGTCTGTAGGTGGCCATGAGTAAGCAGATTGAGAGTTGAGGTTCTTGGAGATTTTCTTTGAAGAGTTTCTGAAAATTGCAAGAAGGCTTATAAGTAGGCAGAGAGTATTGTGAGAGCAAGATTAACAAAGATTCTAAGGACAACAAGAATGAAAGAGTGAATAGTTTAAGAGGGAGAGATTGCTTATATAGGCCTTGGCCTTGTGACCGTTTGAACCACTAGCCGTTTAACTCTTACTGACGTTTGTATTTACTGCCACGACAGGAATCTCGGCAGACTAGCCGTTACGCTATTTCTGCCCGTTAGGACTACTGCGGCTTTGACATTGTTTTTCTGCCTCGACAGAATTCTTGCTGTGAATTATTTCTCTTTTATTCTTGCTATTGTCCTAAGAAAATTTAAACAAAAACAAGAAAATTAAATAAAGCAATATAAAAAAATAACTTTAAACTAATCCTAATATAATAGTAAAAAGATAGGGAGAGATTATGTCACTGGTGGAGTGCATGCAAATGCATCTCCCAAGGTGATCATCTCTTGTTGGCCAAAATGATTCTTTAACTGTTGGTCATTGGCTTTATGTTCATCCCTTTTTGCCCTAATCTTCACTGCACCATGTTTGTCTGGACATCTGCCGTAATTTTCCTGCCAAAAATTTTGCCAATAAATATCTAATTTTCTGTTGAGCATGCTGCCCAAATAGTGGCTATTGAAACAAGATATCTCTGTGCTTGCATCTGTGGTGTGAAGGGATTTGCATTCTTCTGCATCGTCATACCTTTTCAAATTCTGGAAGGCATTGAGTTTGACTTGTTGGTCATTGACCCTCATAGTCAACTCTCCTTTTTCTACATCAATTAATGTTCGTCCAGTCGCAAGGAAAGGTCTCCCAAGGATGATCGGTGCATTCTCATATGCTTCACAATCAAGGACAAGAAAATCAGCAGGAAAAATAAATTTGTCTACTCTTACCGGTATGTCCTCGATTTTTCCTTCGGGTTGCACATATGATCGATTCGCAAGTTGGAGCATCACAGTAGTGGGTTTTGCCCTTCCAATTCCAAGCTTTTGATAGAAAGATTTGGGCATTAGATTTATGCTTGCTCTAAAGTCGCATAGAGCCTTACCTTCATAGTGGTTACCAATTGCAGAAGGTATTGTGAAGCATCTAGGATCCTTCAATTTTTGTGGCATGAGGTTGTGTAGCATTATCATGCATCCTTCTGTAGCAGCCATTGTTTCAAACTCACGAGCCTCTTTCTCTTAAACACAATGTCTTTCAAGAACTTAGCATAATTAGGCATTTGTTCAATTGTCTCTACAAAGGGTACGTTAATGTGGACTTGCTTCAAAATATCCAGAAATTTTTTAAATTGATGGTCCTATTTTTAATTTTTCAACATTTGTGGGAAAGTTTGGTGGTGGTCTCATCTCATCCAGGGTTTTTCTAGTTTGGAATTTAATACCTAGAACCCCTGTGTCTGTTGCTGTCTCGGCAGGTTGTTTAGACGCTGCCGAGCTTTTTACTAGGGCAGTGTTATCTGTTGGGACATTATCAGTTAATTCAGCATCCAAGTCCTCTTTTTTCTGGTTCTGTTGGTGGGACTTTGTCTGCTGAGTTTTCTACCTTCTCTTTCAGCTGTAGACCACTTCTGATAGTGATTGCTTTACACTGTTTATGGCCCATTACCTTAGCAACTTCAGTATTGTTAGGTAATCCTCCTTATGGTCTATATTGATATTCTGGGCAAACTGCCCAACTTGGGTTTCCAGTGCCTTTATTGCTGCCTCTGGATTCTATAACCTCATCTCAGTCCTATTTATAAATGCATCTGTTCTTTTGATGAAGTTAATGTTCTCTTCCATATATGATTTGATGAGTGCCTAAAAGACAGTTATTTACTATCCTTCTCATGGTATTTTATGCATCTATTATACACCAACTTGAACTGAAATATGGACTCTTTGCGCAAATATTGGATATTCCGTTATCATTACTTACAAAGTCAATATTTATAGAGAATGCAAATATTATTACATATTTTGTACATGCAGGAATATCCAGGGCCGAAGCAACAGTGAAGCAATGTTGAGGCTGAGGCAGAAGACAAGGCCGCGGCAGAATCCAGAGTGGCAGTACCAACATTGGAGGCGCAATGAAAGATAAAAATATAGAGAACATTCTCGAAGATGCAGCGCATCGATTGGACCATGCTAGCGCACTAAAAGCCCAAGTCAAAGACCAAGCGGGAAAACCCTTCTAGAAGGCGGTAAACTTGGAAATATCAGATCCCTTGAAGAAGACTTGTTCCTTACTCCAAGTTGTAGTCTATTTAGGAAAGGTTTGCCCTAGGTTAAGACTATATATACCCTAGCCGACCATATTGTTTAGGGGGTCGATTTTTAGAGAAACCCTTCTCCCTAAGAATTGTACCTAACGAAATTTTGTTCTAAATTTCTTAGGGATAGGTGAAGATTGTAGATATTAGTGAGATGAGATTGATTCTTGTTTCTTTGTTCTAATGTAATAATAATATCAAAGTTTGCTTATCCTATTGCCATTCCTTGTTCTTGCATTCAAGCTCGAGGGAGAAGTTTGTAAGTAATATATTTATCTAGTATCGAGAGGTATAGATTCATGAAAGGGATAAGTACGATGTTGTAGACACTAACTCGTCCTAGAGATAGGTTAAGAGTTTCAGTAGGTAAGAGAAGTGTTGGATTGGTTGGTGGTTATTGTTGATTTACGCCGAGAGGTATCGTCAAGGACCAGTCATCAACAACACTCTGAATTAGAGATAAGCGGAGTCAACTACGGACACTTTGCTAAAATTTGATGTCTCTGCCCAAGAACAAGAGATTGCCACGATAGAGAACACCAATGCTGCCGAGGCTGTATCTGTAGTACTGTCAAAGTAGTATTGTGTAATTGCATTGGACAAGAAGAAGATCAATTGAATCCACTAATTGACGCAGCTGGATCCTACTTACTTTCTCTATATCGTTCTCAACCTTTTATTTTGTATTTTGTTATTTAATTATTTAGTTAGTTAAACAAATCCACTTATCTATATTTTTACTTTATTTTTCAGGAGTAAGGGAACAAGGGGAGACATATTAAGTATACCAATCCCTGTGGAGACGATACACGATATACTTATCACTTTATTACTTGGCGACGTGTACACTTACATTCAGTTGCACTTTTATTATACGCATCAAGTTTTTGGCGCCGTTGCCGGGGATTGG
This sequence comes from Abelmoschus esculentus, assembly GCA_035048815.1. Classification (NCBI taxonomy): domain Eukaryota; kingdom Viridiplantae; phylum Streptophyta; class Magnoliopsida; order Malvales; family Malvaceae; genus Abelmoschus; species Abelmoschus esculentus. The sequence goes on from JAUCBN010000026.1 coordinate 11,190,953, forward strand.
CAACTAAATTTTGTTTTTCTTTATTTTCTTGCTCTTTAACCATTCTTTATCTAACTTTAATTTTAATTATTTATTTTATTTTTATTAACTTTGACTTCTTTGGTATATGACCAGGACAAACCCGAGTGGTCCACTGTACGAATTGGATCTTGAAATTGAACGCACAAGAAACCATCTGAGATACAACCTCTTCCAAGTCATGGATGATCCACCAAGATAATAAATTCCACCTGTTGATCATAATGTACTGCCACCAACAATGCCACAGCAGCCACTGCCGTAACCATTCCCAAGGCAGCCCACTGTTAGAGACTATCTGGTGGAAGATCTAAACGGACTCAACCCTGGCGTAGTCACACTAAAAATCGAAGCAACTCCCTTTGAGTTCAAACCAGTGATGTTCAACATGCTGAACACAATTGGACAGTTTAGTGGGTCTGCTACTAAAGATGCAAGGCAGCATCTTAAATCTTTCATGGAAGTGTGAAACTCTTTCAAGATTCAAGGAGTCCATGAAGATATTTTACGATTAAAATTGTTCCCCTATTCACTGAGGGATAGGGCGAAAACTTTTTTGAATGGTATCCTAGCAGGGTCCATAGAATCTTGGGAGGAACTCTGTCGAGAATTCATTATGATGTTTAATCTGACAAATCTCTATGATCACATCCGTAATGAAATCACATCATTCCGACAAGATGAGGATGAATCGATGTATGAGGCATGAGAACGCTACAGAGAATTGTTAAACAAATACCCACTACATGGTTTTCCCTTGTGGACGCAAGTCTCTATGTTTTATAATGCTACCAATGCCTCCACAAGAATGATGCTAGACGCTTCCGTGAATGGGACACTTTTGGATAGAGCACCCGCGGAGGCCATTAAGATTCTGATCAAACTCGCAAGGAACGATTTCCAATTTTCCATATCAAGGCGAGGAGGAATGAGACGTCTTGTCACATCCCGTGAATTAGATACATCCAGCTCGGTGGCAGCATAATTGGCTTCTCTGACCAAGATGGTTCAGAATATGCAATCCCAGAGAAACATACATGAGGTTAAGACATTTAACTCATCGGATTACATGCAAGATGAGGAAACCAACCTATATGTTGGAAACTATAACAGAAACAATCAAATGATGTCCAACAATTACAACCCATCCTGGAAAAGGCATTCAAACTTTTTATGGAGTAACCCTAACAATGCCTTAAATCCAATTAGTCAAGCCTCTGGATTCCAGCATCAAAGCCAGAACCTGCCGCAGCATCACACTCAGCAGTCCATGCCACAGCAGCAGGTACAACAGCAACAGTCTCTGAATGCATTGGTAGATTCTCTGAAGGCTTTTATGACAAAGACTGATGCTTACATGATCGAGAATAGTCGCTTCATGAAGCGTACTGATGACTTCATGAACCGAACTGAGATGAGACTACAGAACCAGAGGCTGCGATAAAGTCTTTAGAAACCCAAGTTGGTCAATTTGCCCAATGATGCGTGTAATAAAAGCGCCATTGAGTGCAAATGTACTGCCACTGAACTGGGTGTATCTAATTCACAGGCTGTGGCATGACGTCTCATTCCTTCTTGCTTTGATGTAAGAAATTGGAAATCGTTCCTTGCGAGTTTGTTGAGAATCTCAATGGCCTTCGCGGGTCCTTTATCCAAAAGTGTCCCATTCGCGGAAGCGTCTAGCATCATTCTTGTGGAGGCATTGGTAGCATTATAAAACATAGAGACTTGCGTACATAAGGGAAAACCATGTAGTGGGCATTTGTTCAACAATTCTCTATAGCGTTCCCATGCCTCATACATCGGTTCATCCTCATCTTTCCGGAATAATGTGATTTCATTACAAATGCGATCATAAAGATTTGTCGGATTAAACCTCGTAATGAATTCTCGGCAGAGTTCCTCCCAAGATCCTATGGATCCTGATGGGATACCATTCAACTAAGTTTTCACCCTATCCCTCAGTGAATAGGGGAATAATTTTAATCGTAAAATATCTTCATGAACTCCTTGAATCTTGAAAGAGTTGCACACTTCCATGAAAGATTTAAGATGCTGCCTTGCATCTTCAGTAGCAGACCCACTAAACTGTCCAATTGTGTTCAACATGTTGTACATCACTGGTTTGAGCTCAAAGGGAGTTGCTTCGATTTTTGGTGTGACTACGCCAGGGTTGAGTCCGTTTAGATCTTCCACCAGATAGTCTCTAATAGTGGGCTGTATCGGTAATGGTTGCGGCAGTGGCTGCTGAGGCATTGCTGGTGGCAGTACATTATGATCAATAGGTGGAATTTTTCCTCTTGGTGGATCATCCATGACTTGGAACAGGTTGCGTCTCATATGGTGTCTTGTGCGTTCAATTTCAAGATCCAATTCGTACAATGGACCACTCGGGTTTGCCCTGGTCATATACCAAATAAATCAAAGTTAATAAAAATAAAATAAATATTTAAAATTAAAGTTAGATAAAGAATGGTTAAAGAGCAAGAAAATAAAAAAAAACAAAATTTAGTTGCCAATCCCCGACAACAGCGACAAAAACTTGATGCGTATAATAAAAGCGCAATTGAGTGCAAGTGTACACGTCGCCAAATAATAAAGTGATAAGTATATCGTGTATCGTCTCCACAAGGATTGGTATACTTAATATGTCTCCCCTTGTTCCCTTGCTCCAGAAAAATAAAGTAAAAACACAGATAAGTGGATTTGTTTAACTAACTAAATAATTAAATAACAAAACATAATATAAAAGGTTGAGAATGATATAGAGAAAATGGGTAGGATCCAACTGCGTCAATTAGAGGATTCAATTGATCTTCTTCTTGTCCAATACAATTACACAACACTACTTTGACAGTACTGCAGATACAGCCTCGGCAGCATTGAGGTTCTCTGCCGTGGTAATCTCTTGCTCTTGGGCAGAGGCATCAAAGTTCAGCAAATTTTCCGTAGTTGACTCCGCTTATCTCCAAGTCAGAGTGTTGTTGATGACTGGTCCTTGACGATACCTCTCGGCGTAAATCAACGATAACCACCAACCAATCCAACACTTCTTTTAGCTGTTGAAACTCTTAACCTATCTCTAGGCCGAGTTAGTGTCTACAACACCGTACTTACCCCTTTCGTGAATCTACACCTCTCGATGCTAGATAAATATATTACTTACAAACTTCTCTCTCGAGCTTGAATGCAAGAACAAGGAATGATAATAGGATAAGCAAACTTTGATATTATTATTGTATTAGAACAAAGAAACCAGAATCAATCTCCTCTCACTAATATCTACAACCTTCACCTATCCCTAAGAAATTTAGAACATAATGTCATTAGGTACAATTCTTAGGGAGAAGAGGTTCTCTAAAAATCGGCTCCCTAAACAATGTGGTCGGCTAGGGTATATATAGTCTTAACCTAGGGCAAACTTTTCCTAAATAGACTCCAAATTGGAGTAAGGAATAGGTCTTCTTCAAGGGATCTGATATTTCCATGTTTGCCGCCTTCTAGAAGGGTTTTCCCACTTGGTCTTTGACTTGGGCTTTTAGTGGGCTAGCCTAGTCCATTTGGTGTTTGCATCTTCCAGAATGTTCTCTATATTTTTATCTTTCATTGCGCCTTCAATGTTGGTGCTGTCACTCTGGATTCTGCTGCGGCCTTGTCTTCTACCTCGGCCTCAACATTGCTTCCATGCTACTTTGGCCCTGGATATTCCTGCATGTACAGAATATGTAATAATATCTGCATTCTCTATAAATATTGACTTTGTAATTAATGATAATGGAATATCCTATATTTACGCAAAGAGTCCATATTTCAGTTCAAGTTGGTGTATTATAGATGCATAAAGTACCATGAGAAGGGTAGTAAATAACTGCCTTTTAGGCACTCATCATCCAACGACAAAACACTCGACCACCAGGGGGTTTACCTTGCAATACTGAAGTTGCTAAGGTGTTAGGCCACGAGTAATGCAAGGTAATTACAACAAGAAGTGGCCTACAATTAAAAGATAAAGAAGGGACCTCAACCGGTAGATTCCAACCAGAAAAACAACATCATGAGGACTCAGAAGCTGAGCAGGACCCTATTGAAAGCACTGCCACGACAGCAGAACTAATAGTACCAGAAACACCTGCCGAGGCACTTGCAGATAAGTTCACCCCAGGTGTTAAACTAAATATCCAAGGAAACCTGGAGGATATAAGACCACCACCTCCTTTCTCGCAGAGGTTAAAAAAGCCCAAACAAGATCACCAATTTCAGAAATTCCTAGACATTTTGAAGCAGGTCCATATCAACTTGCCACTAGTTGAGGCTATTGAACAAATGCCCAACTATGTCAAGTTCTTAAAGGACATATTTTCCAAACGACGAAGGCTAGTGGAATTTGAAACGGTGGCAGCCACTGAAGGTTGCATGGCCATGTTGCATAATCGCATGCCGCCTAAGCTAAAGGATCCTGGTTGCTTCACAATCCCTTGTGCGATTGGGGATGGTTATAAAGGAAAGGCCCTATGCAACTTGGGAGCAAGCATCAACCTTATGCCCAAATAAGGTTTTCAAAAACTTGGAATAGGACGGGCAAAACCAACAATAGTACTGCTCCAACTTGCGGATCGGTCCTATGTGCATCCTGAAGGCAAAATTGAGGACATTCTGGTGAAGGTCGACAAGTTTATATTTCATGCCGACTTTCTTGTCCTTGATTGTAAGGTTGACGACAATGCACCGATCATATTGGGTCAACATTTCCTTGCTACTGGACACACCATCATCGATATGGAAAATGGCGAGCTCATAATACGGATAAACGATCAATAAGTCAAGTTGAACGCCTTCCACAATCTTACAAATTCAGACGCTCCAGCAGAATGTAAGACTCTCCATAAACCAAATCAGGGTACTAAAACATCCTGCCTGGGCAGCATGCTCGGCAGACTGTTCGGTAAACGAATAAAACCTAAAGGAGAAGTCGAATGCACTGAAGGGACTGGCCAATTCATGAAGAAAGATACGGGCCAGAAAGAGATAATGAAAGTGGGAGATGCATTCACATGCACTTTATAAGTAGCATAATCTATTCCCTTCAATTTTAGTTATTATATTAGGATTAGTTTAAATATTGTTATTTTCAGTGTTTTATGTTATTATGTTTTTATGTTTTTTTAGAATAAATAAAGCAAAGAATGCAGAAAAATTATGCCATAGTAGGAAGTCTGCTGCCGCGGTAGTGCACTGTGTCAGAGTCGTAGAATTCCTAATGGGCAAAAACAGTGTAACGAATCTCTGTCGAGAAATCCGCCGCGACAGTAACTGTGCATTAAGGCAGTAAATACCTAACGACTATTTTTTAACAGTCATATTTTTACAGCCTATATAAGCAGACTCATTGATGTGCATTATTTACTCTTGCATTCTTGATACTTTTGCTTTCTTGAACACTCTTGCTCTCACTATCTTTTCAATCTCTTGAAATTTTCAGAACTCTCTCTATTACTCCAGAATTTCTCAAACCATTCTCCACGAACAATCAATGACGTCTTACACAAGATTCACCCTGGCCACTGTTGTTGTCCAATTCAACCGCTCGTTCGTTGCTCGAAAATTATGGGAAAAACAAGGATTTCAACAGACCAATGAGATATACTTCGGCATTGAATCATACTTGTTCAACAAGATTCAGTATCAAGATTGGGAGGTATTCTGCCTACAGCCTCCATCGGCGAATGTGACAATTGTGAGAGAATTTTACGCACATGGGCCGAGCAAGGACAACCTCTTTATCCAATGCCGAGGCAAGCCTGTGCAACTTGATGCCAAAGTCATCAATGAATTTATGGTCTCACACCTACACGTGATGATCATGCCGAATTCGTAGAGGGCATCATCACTCAAGACTATGAAGAGATTAAAGATGAGCTTTGTTACAACAACACCTCATGGGAAACCGGTGCCCATAAGGGTTCAATAACAAGGTAGAGTCTAAAAGTCGAGGCCAAGATGTGGTGTACCTTTTTCAAAAGATGAATTATCCCAACCTCTCATAACAACACAGTGGATCGCAAAAGACTGGTGCTGATCCAGTCTATCATCAAGAGAAGCATCAACATTGGAGAGATCATTCTTCAAGAAATTCATGAATGTGGTAAGAAGGAACGTGGACTGCTTTATTTCCCATGTTTAATCTCTGTCTTGTGCATTAATGCAGGAGTTCCAGTCGAAGACACAGATGAATATACGCCAACTCGGCAGGGATGAACATGATATTTCTGCCACTAAGTTATGCAGATCACGCATGCAGAACCTGTCCAGGCAACGCCGTAGCAGTTTACTGCCGACTTCACCGCCAGAGGGCAGTATTCAACAGAAGCACCAGCCTCTACCGAGCCAACTACCGCAGCAGACCCATACCAAGAAATTCTATAAAGGATGACAGCCATGGACCTTCGCCAATAACGCTACATAGAGTATCAGCGCGACTTCAACACATCTCTAGCCAACATAATGATACAAAGCTTCCCACATCAAGGAGCGCAATTTCTTGAATTCCCAGCCAACATATCCGTTACTACCGCCCCTTACAATGAGACAACACTTGTCCTAGGGCCGCAACCATTTTTCCAGCCACGACCGTATCAACAGTTTCATACTGTCGGACCTTCCAGGCCAACAAGGTCTGCCGAAGTATCATCTACTAGCCAAAGGCCATCCAATAGGCAAGCTGTCTTTAACTCTCCCCAGAGGGAACCAATCCCTATGCCTAGTCTCAACAGAGATACGCTGTCTCGCGAGATTGATGAATACCACAGTTCATCCCATGAATCAGCAATACCCACTACCACAGTAGGGAGCGGGACAAAAATCGTACAAATAGAAAATACAGATGAAGTGGAAGAGGGAGATAAAGTTACGGCACCAACGCACTGCACACCGCCCAGTCGAGTTCAACCGCACCGACAGGCCAAACAACAACAATCACCAGCATAAGGATCCAGACGAAAGACATCAACAGCAAGGCCTAGGAGAATTCTCTATACAAGCAGCTCCTCAGAGTCGTTATAAATCTTTCATTTACTGCTTTTGTCTATTTCCATATTTTAATTGTTGTTTTCCTTATATTTTGAGCAATGAGGACAATGCTCGATTTGAGTTTGGGGGAGATTGTAGGTGCAAAAGCACTGTCGAGGCTACCCACTACTGCAACATTACCATGAAATGGGAGTAAAATTTTTTTTTGAAATTTTTTTACAATATTCTCTTTTCTTGAATTACTAATTGTAATCTTGCACTGCCTACATCAGCTTTGCTTTAGTTTACTCCTTTAAGGCTATAGAAATCTTTCTCCTCACCATGGCCAAGTTCTGTTTTGAAGGAATAACCATAGGATACTCATGGAATAAAACTTAGAAGCTTGCTTTAGGGTTAGAAAGAAAATAAACACTTTTTAGACTTGTTTGATTTAGGAATTCTTTTAATAAACATAGGTGATAAAGACTTAGAACCTTTTGGAAAAATAGAAAACGCATATCTTGAGGTGCCCGAAACTGGCTCTAGTATGCTAAATAGGTGGTTAATAAGAAAAAAAATAAGAAAAAGAAGAAAATAGAAAACGCATATCTTGAGGTGCCCGAAATTGGCTCAAGACTTATTGTTTTAAGGAGGCAGCTTTAGTCCAAAATTCTATTTGTCTTGAACTTAGAGTTTATCAAAGAAAGCCTTGAATTAACCTTGTCCATAAAACGCACACACTCACCTAGCCTTATAGCTTGTTTCTTAGTAAAAGTCCTTGGGTAAACTAGTGTCTAAAACGAAAAGATAGACATGACTATGGTGGGGAGAATAGATGGAAAAGTTAGACCAAAGAGGAGTAAGGTTCGGCAATTTGATGTCTTGCATTACTTGAGGACAAGCAATAGTTCGAGTTTGGGGGTATTTGATGAGTGCCTAAAAGACAGTTATTTACTACCCTTCTCATGGTAATTTATGCATCTATTATACACCAACTTGAACTGAAATATGGACTCTTTGCGCAAATATTGGATATTCCGTTATCATTACTTATAAAGACAATATTTATAGAGAATGTAGATATTATTACATATTTTGTACATGGAGGAATATCCAGGGCCGAAGCAGAAGGGAAACAATGTTGAGGCCGAGGTAGAGGAAAAGGCCACAGCAGAATCTAGAGTGGCAATACCAACATTGGAGGCGCAATGAAAGATAAAAATATAGAGAATATTCTGGAAGATACAGCGCATCAATTGGACCAGGCTAGCGCACTAAAAGCCCAAGTCAAAGACCAAGCGGGAAAACCCTTCTAGAAGGCGGCAATCTTGGAAATATCAGATCCCTTGAAGAAGATTTGTTCCTTACTCCAAGTTGGAGTCTATTTAGGAAAGGTTTGGCCTAGGTTAAGACTATATATACCCTAGCCTGCCACATTGTTTAGGGGGCCGATTTTTAGAGAAACCCTTCTCCCTAAGAATTGTACCTAACGATATTATGTTCTAAATTTCTTAGGGATAGGTGAAGGTTGTAGATATTAGTGAGAGGAGATTGATTTTTGTTTCTTTGTTCTAATGCAATAAAAATATCAAAGTTTGCTTATTCTATTGCCATTCCTTGTTCTTGCATTCAAGATCGAGAGAGAAGTTTGTAAGTAATATATTTATCTAGCATCGAGATATGTAGATTCACGAAAGGAATAAGTACGGTGTTGTAGACACTAACTCAGCCTAGAGATAGGTTAAGAGTTTCAGCAGCTAAAAGAAGTGTTGGATTGGTTGGTGGTTATCGTTGATTTTCGCCGAGAGGTATCGTAGAGGACCAGTCATCAACAACACTCTAACTTAGAGATAAGCGGAGTCAACTACGAACACTTTGCTAAACTTTGATGCCTCTGTCCAAGAGCAAGAGATTACCGCGGCAGAGAACATCAATGATGCCGAGGTTGTATCTGCAGTACTGTCAAAGCAGTGTTGTGTAATTGCATTGGACAAGAAGAAGATCAATTGAATCCACTAATTGACGCAACTGAATCCTACCCACTTTCTCTATATCGTTTTCAACCTTTTATTTTATGTTTTGTTATTTAATTATTTAGTTAGTTAAACAAATCCACTTATTTGTGTTTTTACTTTATTTTTCAGGAGCAAGGGAACAAGGGGAGACATATTAAGTATACCAATCCCTTGGAGACGATACACGATATACTTATCATTTTATTACTTGGCGACGTGTACACTTGCACTCAATTGCACTTTTATTACACGCATCATGATTCAATTTTCATCATGAATGCTTTCAGATAATTTTCCAGAGAACTTACAGGCTACTACTGATGCATCTGCTACTATGGTATAAGCTGTTGGACCTGCTGCTGCGACAGATGTTACATTTGTTACTGGAATCCTAGGGGTTGAGTAGCTGGATTCAAGGCATTGTTTGGATCGCTCCATGAAAAGTTTGGATGCCTCTTCATGAGGGTTGCATGTGTTGGACATCATGTTGTCTCTGTTATAGTTTCCAACATACATGCTAGACTCTTGATTCTACATACACTCAGATGAATTGTGGTTACCTCCACATAAATTGCAGTAAGAATCAATGACCTTAACCTCATGGTCATTTTGTTGTAACTGCATGTTTTGTACCATTTTAGTAAGAGAGGCCAATTGTGTTTCAACTAAATTTGATGTTTCTAATTCATTCACTATGGCTTGGTGTCTTACTCCTTTTCGCCTAGATGTAGGGAATTGAAAATCGTTCTTTGCGAGGTTGTTCAGTATCTTAATAGCTTCCTCAGGTGCTTTATCCAAGAGTGTTCCATTTTCCAAGGCATCTAACATCATCCTTGTCGGGGAATTGGTGGCATTATAGAACATGGTCACTTGTGTCCATAGTGGAAATCCATGCAATGGGCACTTGTGCAATAACTCTGTGTAGCGTTCCTATGCCTCGTAGATAGGTTCGTCATCAGCCTGTCGAAAAGATGTAATTTCATTATGAATTCTATTATATAAATTAGTAGGATTAAAGCGCGTAATGCAATCTCGGCATAATTCACTCCAAGATCCTATTGATCCTGCTGGAATGCTATTTAGCTAGGTTTTTGCCCTATCCCTCAGTGAATAGGGGAACAACTTCAATCTTAAGACATCCTTATGAACTCCTTGGATTTTGAAAGAGTTGCAAATTTCCATGAATGACTTAAGATATTGTCTGGCATCTTCTGTCATTGACCCACCAAACTGTCCAATAGTGTTTAGCATATTGAACATAACAGATTTTAGCTCAAAGTGGGTCGCTTCTATTTCTGGTGTAACAACTTCAGGATTTAGCCCATTTAAATCTTCCTCTAGGAAGTCTCTAACAGTTAACTGTTGCGGCAGTGGTGGCGACGAAAGTCCTCCAATGCTGGCAGGTAAGTTCTGTTCTGCTTGGTTTCCTTGATGGCCTGCCATAGCTTCTTGGATTTGTCTCTTCAACCTTTGTGTGTACGTTCAATTTTTTGATCTAACTCATACAAAGGATGGGTAGGGTTGACCCTGGTCATACACCAAAAATAAACCAAAGTAAAATAAAAATAAAATAACTAAAAAGCAAGAAAATAAAGAAAAAAAATTTAGTTGTCAATCCCAAGCAACGGCGCCAAAAACTTGATGCGTGTTAGATATGCGCAATTTAGTGCAAGTGAACACATCGCCAAGTAATAAAGTGATAAGTATCAAGTATCGTCTCCACAGGGATTGGTATACTTAATATGCTTCCTTTGATCTTCTTGTTCTGTAAAGAAATAAAGTAAAAACACAAATTATTAGGTTGTGATTTAACTAAATGAAGAAAACTAAATGAAGATAGAAAAATCAAATAGAGATAATGGCTAGGATCCAGTTGTATTATATAGAGGATTCAGTTGACTTGTTTTTGTCCAATGCAATTGTACAACACTGCCTCGACAGAACTGCATATTACTGCCTCGACAGTGAAGATACTCGTCTGCTACGACAATCCCTTGTTCTTGGGCAGACTTTACCAAAGTTCGAAAAAATGTCCTTTGATGACTCCGCTTATCCCTAAGTCGAAGTATTGTTGATGACTAGTCCTTGATGATACCTCCCGGCGTGAATCAATTATAATCAACAACCAATCTCACGCTTCTATTAGCCGCTAAAACTTTAAACATATCCCTAGGCCGAGTTAGTGTTCCGTGATAGAAACACCGTACTTATTCCTTTCGTGAATCTAACTCTCCCGATATTAGATAAATAGATAACTTACAATCTTCTCTCCCGAGCTTGAATGTAAGAACAAGGAATGGCAAAGAATAAGAAAACTTTGATATTTTATTGTATTGGAAACAAGAAACAAAGTTTAACTTCCTCACACTAATATTTTACAACCTTCACCTAAGCCTAACAAACTTAGAACATAATGTAAAAAAAAGAAAAACTAAAATATGAAATCTAAGCTATCTATAAACCGAATTGTATCTCAAGTCGAGTTCTCTTGCTCCTTTGGATGACTAGGTCTTATATAGGCTTGGCCTAGGACAAACCTTCCTAAGTAGAATATAACTTGGAGTAGGGAACAAGTCATGTACATAAATCAAATATTTCTAAGTTTATTCCTTCTAGAAGGCTTTTCCACGTGGCCTTGTCTTGGGGCTTTCCACGTGCTTATCCAACTCCGATCCTTGGGCTTCTTGTCCAGCAACGTTCTCCTCATTTGCCTTCTCAGCTTGCCTGCCACATCGCTACTTGTCCTTTGTTACCTCGATATCAGGTCCTACCTCGGCCTTAAGTTGCTGCTGTGGCAATACTTTTTTCTGCACAAATATAAAAATGCAGTAAAATATGTCTTTTTTGTAAATATTATCTTTAACAGCAAAATCCCCAAATATATCACATTAAGTATATGCATTGGTCCAAGTAGGTGTAGAATTGATGATTAATGCCCATGAAAAGTGTGGAAAGTGATAGTGAGTTGAGCACTTATCAAGTGCCTTCATTTCAGTATCTTTTTTTCTCACTTGCACAAGCCTCCATATCCGAAGTGATTCAAAGAAGAAAACCATTATGGCTTTTATGCCAGAGTTCAGAGACATTCTATAGAAAAGTACATAAGCTTAAGTATAGAATCTTTTAGACCTCAAAGTGGGGAAGTTCGAACTTACTGATCAAAGAGAAGATTAGGTCACCATAGTAGCGGTGATAGATGAATCAAAGGGGTATGTGCCAGCGAAAGCTGATAAGACGGGCAAAGACTGGTGACATAGTAAAGTTCTAGGGGAGGTTTTGACTTCTCAATTAAGCACCAGACTAAAAGTTGTATACATGGCTATTGGAAGAACATGGCAAGATCAAACAAATTAGATACTGAAACCAGAAGGATATCAGAAGGAAGCAATCAGAAGCTATGACTTGCCAGAAAAAAAGAGCGAAAAGGCTAAAGACCGAGGATAGAGCGAGTGAAAGATAGAACAAGAATGACAATCGGAAGGCCGAAGTGAGCCCGAATGAAATAAAAAGGATTTTTTCCAATTTGATACCAAAAATTGCAGAAAACTGATCTAATCTAAGCAATATCAGAAAGTTGCAAGAAGATGATCAAATCCAAGTAGAGGATAAACTAGAAGTACTTCAATTTGGTGATACACCCGAAAATTTGAATGCAAAAGAAACCAAAAAGGAAAAACAATGTTGTTTGCACTACATATTTAGATCAAACAATCTAGAGTCAGAAACACAATTAGAAGAAATGAGACAAGGATAAACAAAGGATCTTCATTCTAAACGCCTCATGATCTCAAAGATTTGTACATAAACAATATTGAAGCTCAACTGAGACAAGATGGCCTAAAAATTGCCAATTTTGGAAAAGAGAATGAACTTTAGGGTGAAAACCTAAAGCAGACAGTCTACAGCGACTAAAAAAGCGAAGGAGAATAAAAAAGGAAGATTACTGAGAATTCTATATTACAAATACGGAGACACATTTACTCCCATCACTGATCCAAATCTTAAAAGTATCCAAAGATAATTCTGATCATTCAGCGACGTCCAAATTAAATGAGATGGTCTTCATATCACACTCCGATCAAAGGTTAACCTTGCTTCAAGGAACGTCAAACTTCGAAGTACCTGATCGACACCCAAATAAGGGAAGGATGGGGCACGATGATAAAGTGAGATAATGAGAGTCACATGAAAAGGGGCAGTCTTTAGGAAAGGGGTTGTTCTTTTTGAAAGCCTGATGTTCCAGAAGAGACTATGCATTTGTGTATATTCCCGTAATAGTCGAGGATCCTTTAAATATACTCTTCATTATAGTCGAGCTTTTCTAGATTAGGGTAAATATGTCATTGCATTTGACATTTAAAAGGAAAAACTTTTTTCTTAAATTTTTTTTGCAAAACACTTTGATAATCATATACGATATATATATATATTAAAAAAATCTGTCTTGTATAAATGCAAATAAAAATCATTAAAGAAAATTGAGAGTTAGCCTCCATTGAGGTACCTCGACGAACATAAAAATGGAATCAGGATATAAAAATGTTTGATTAACCATAACACTAATCTATATGCGAACAGAACATCATTGTCTGCGAAGCGACAAAATCAGAGCCAAGATTAAAGTTGACCAAGAGAATGACCCATCGAGGATTGCAACAAGAATGCACATGTTGAACGATTAAAGGGAATGGGACAAGTTCCACCTTGACACTCTGGAAAGGTTGAGGGGTCTAAGTTTTTGTTTACCCCTTTCGATCAGAAAAGAACACTTCTTATAGGCCGAGAGACAATATTTTTGATCCTGACATCAAGGTAGGGAGATGCATCTAAGAATCGATTCAAAAATGAACACATTATACTCGCATCGAGTTTGAGATGATTGTCAAACTTCAAGAAGTAACAATCTTCGAAGAATCTGGCTGAAACCAAATAAAGAAATGATGGGGCACGAAGAGTCCCAAATTCAAAGCATTTTTGTTGCCTTTTTGGCGTATGTCCCAAATTTAGAGAAGAATAACAGCCTTTTCAGCGTGAGACCCAGATTTAAAGCATCTTGACAACTTGTAGTATGAGTCCCTAATTAAGATATTTTTGCAGCCTTGTCACTTTAGTCCCAAATTCTGAAAACTTTGACAGTCTTTCCAACGTAAGTCTCGAATTCAACACTTTTTGACAACTTTCCCAATGAATCCCAAATTCAAAGAACTTTGGCATCCTTGTTGCGTGAGTCCCGAATTCAGAGTTTTGGTTGTCTTTTTGGTATGAGACCTGAGTTTAGAGTAATTTGGCAGCCTATGTGGTGTGAGTCCAAAATTTTGAACCAAGATAAATAACCTCTTCGGCATGATTCCCGAGATTTTAAATGACATCGATAGTGATTGTTTGCCTCATATGCATAAATCTCAATTTTTGACAAGATTGACAACCTTTTGGCGGGATTCCCGAGAAATTTCAAGACAAAGATTTCAAGAAGAACCCATAGATCAAAAAAGAATCAAATAAAAAAAATCATCCATGCATCATAAATAGTTAGGCATACCAGGATTAGGAGCATGTTAACATATTTTTCAAAACATTCCATACCTTTTCACAGGTATTGGGAAGCAAAAAAGGAGCAACCATCGAAATGGAAGCTTAAAAAAATTGAATGAAGAATTTAAAAATCAGGACCGAGACGATATCAACTTATTCGATCAAAAGCAAGAAGAGCATAATTATTCCAGTTGATGCAGAGAAGACAACCGAGTGTTTACTACAGCTTCGGAGATCACATCCATTCTAGAAATTAATTCAAAGACGTCCAAAACCCATCACCATTTCAAAGGGGCATGGTATCTGCAGAAAGATTGCTTTCTGTCGCCTTGGGAAAGCAAAATTATTTCAGAACAGTTGTTGTCGCTCCAGAATGATGAATCATTCCAAATTGTTTTAATTGTTCGTTAGTGCTTCGGGGAATACAATTCAAAAACATTTAAACCCATTGCCTTTTTAGAGAGGCATAGTATCTTCAATTAAATCACTTTCAACCACTATGGGAAAGTGAAGCTATTTTAACTCCTCATCATTTAAATATCGGTTTGTAGTCCTCATCCATTATAGGAGGATTTACTAACACCATTTGATCTACTCTTATACCACTATGGGAGAGTAAGATTCTTTCAATCGTTTTGTATCGCTCCGGAGAACGAATCATCATTCAAAACCACTTGGTGGTCCTTTTCCATTTCAGAAGGATTTACTTTCTATTCATTTTCTTTAGACCATGAAGGGAAGCAAAATATGCCTTTAAAACATGAAGGGAAAGCAACATTAGCTTTATGATCACGAAGGGAAGCCAAGTTCGCTTGCAACCGTGAAGGGAAAGCAAACACCTAATCTAAGATCATTCAGGGGAGGAAAATTTTCTTTAGGACCACGAAGTGAAGTAGAACACACCATTAGACTATGAAGGGAAGGCAAAATCGACTTTATGACCACGAAGGGAAGCCAAGCAAACATCTACTTTAAGACTACGAAAGAAATCAAAATAAGCCTTTAGACCATGAAGGGAAGGCAAAATCGAATTTATGATCATGAAGGGAAGCAAAGTAAACATCTGCTTTAGGACTACGAAAGGAAGCATAATACGCCTTTAGATCACGAAGGGAAGGAAATATAGACTTCCAGACCATGGAGGGGAAGTTAAGATCCGCTCTTTTACCATTTTGGGAGAGCAGATCGTGCTAATAAGGAAGTAGGACAAAACTAGTGATTATGGTCTTTGCTTTACCCTTGTTTCACAAGTGTAAGCAAAGAGAGGCAACTGTAATCATAATTTTTGTTCGGTTCTAACCTATTCATTTTATGTTTTAATTAAAGGGCTTTTATTTGGTCTTCATTTAATACATAATATAAGCATGTTATAATATGTTGCATGTGCCATGTGTATGCATGTTCATTTATTTGGTTTTCTACGTGTATAACATATGTTTTTGTTATGCATATAATATATGTTTTTGTATGTATGTAATCTATGTTATTATCATTTGTTTGCATTATTATCATGCATTTATATTATAATTATGTGACTATTTAATATGAGTAGCTTATATTATTATCACATGTCATATGGCCCCAAATTAAATAAGTCATTAAAAATCTAAAAATATTATTAGTTCATATCTTATTATACAAAATCATTAAATAATAAATTACAAGCTCAAAATAATTAAATTATTACCCAATAAAATATTGTTTATAGTTTATTTTGAAGTCCCAACCAGCCTAATTAATGAACCCTCCTTTTCCTACAGCCGAAAGAAGATAAGGACCATTAGATTGAAACATATCTAACGGCCATGATGCAAGAAAGAAGGTTTATAGTCTATTTTGCGTCTCTAATTTTTTTTATTGTGACTATCCATTTGTGTCATTGTTTCCCCATTTTAATTTTACATATATTATCATAAAGAGCACATCGAAGTTAAAAATAGTTTGAAACTAACAGCTTTGTTAAGATTTCGTTCGAAACAATGAGAGAGATCAAACATGGTCAAAAAGATATAATCGAAAGAAGAAGATCATACCTTAGCCAGATTCAACCAAAAAGTACAAAGACATGGTGACTCGGAGAACCAAGCTTGAATGGCTCATTTTGACGAATGAAGTTCAAAACATGAAGATTAAGGGGCAACCATGATAGGTCAATTCGAGTACGCCTAAAGCCGACGTTAGAGACACATCACTTAGTAGCCTAAAACATTAGGGGAAAGAGCAAGAATTAGCATAATGTACCACTTAGACGCAACAGACTACATGGAAGAATTAATTTCTAGGGAATGATGCTAATGAGCTTCAGGATATTCTGGGTAAAGGATCGAAGAATATAAGAAGGTGGTAAAGAGAGGCCATCGATTTAAAGACCATGTAGTGATCATGAAGAGAGACAATTTCAGTATACCCATTACCTACTTTCAGGATCGAAGAATATAAGAAGGTGGTAAAGAGAGGCTATCGACTTAAAGACCATGTAGTGATCATGAAGATAGACAATTTCAGTATACCCATTACCTACTTTCAGGATCGAAGAATATAAGAAGGTAGTAACTAGAATTGATAATGGACCGCCCAAATACAAGGAATTGCAACAAAAATTTCATATTCAACATAGAATGTTTTGTTAATTTGAATTCACCAATTAAGTTAAGCCCGTTTAATAAAGGTCAATTTTGAATTTAGAAACTAATTTAAATTTAAGTTAAAGTTCAAAAGAAAAATATTTTTGGTATCAATTTTCGAGCATGTTGGGGTGCTAATACTTCCCCATGCGCAACCAACTCCCAAACCTCTTTTCAGAATGAATCTCTAGTTTTCCTTTTACAATGTTCGGTCTAACTAAGTAACCGATGGAGACTCCAATTTTATCATTTTAAAAGAATTAATATTTTTTAAATAATATTTTTTAAATTAGTAGCATCAAATATCTTTTACCCCACACACATTTCAAATTAATTTCTCGTTTTTATTTTCAGACTTAGAAAGCTCGCTAAGAGGTAAGGTTTTTAGTGGGGTTTTTGTGGTAGAAAGGGAATAGGTTTTGAGGAGGCTTTTGGTTCCTTTAATTACCTAGATAGTGTAGTGACATCTTGGTAATCTTCCTTGTAGTTGGAGTGCAAGGAGAGCCATCAAGGTGCTTGGGCAAGGAGAAGGCTTGAGAGCTTATTGTGGAGCTTCTTCAACTCCTTTTGGAGGTTGATACACTTCCAAATACTTTGCATTTTCATGTGCATCATCATTTTAGCATGTTTGATTGATTGTATGATGGTTTGGCTAGGATAAAGTCTTTACATGCTTTAATGGTGTCTTGAATTCTAGTTGATAAAATTGAGTAAACTTAATTAGAAACTCACTTAAACTACTTCAATAATGAGTAGGAACGTTTTGGCATCGATTGAGGAATTTTTGGTTAGGATTCTTAAGTTTTTCATGTTGCAAACCTGCATTTTGTGCAGGAGTATCGATACCTCTGGTAACGGTATCGATACCATAGAGAGGAAAGTATGTTGTTTAAGGTAGGCATCTCGGAATGCCTAGCCCGTGTATCGAAACCAAGTCCTTTAGAAACCTTTTGGTTCGATACCCTCTTTGGGGCGTATCGAAACAAGGAGCCGTATAGATACCCCACATAGGTGTATCGATACAGGTTGGTCTATCTTGGTCTCAAATCATCGCCATAGTGTATCAAAACGCGAGGGATACATTTTGATATGTGGGGGAGTTTCGATACCCCTATACAGGTGTATCAATACGCCTAGGTAAATTTTCCCAAGTTTAAGGGGTTGAGTTCGAGGGTCCCGTAATTCATGATATGAATTTCTATGGGTCGTTTAAGGCATAAAATGACTAATGAAATTGGTAATTGGTAATGTGGACTTTAATATGATGGAAATTACCTTGTGATAAGTGCTCTATTCACCATCACTTTTTACACCTTTCATGGACAATAATCACTTAATCTACACCTACTTGGACTAATGCATGTACTTAATGTGAGATATTTAGTTACTTTGCTTTTGTAACATATAAAGATGATATTTATAAAAAAGAAAAGCTTTACTGCACTTTTATGCATTTGCAGGAATATCTATTGTCGCGACAACAATTGAGGCCGAGGCAGAACCTGAGACCGTGGTAGCAGCTGAAAGACATGTATCGATATTATAGGCGAGCTGAAAAGAAAAATGAGGTGAACGTTTCTAGACAAGCAGCACAAGGATTGGAGTTGGAA
This sequence comes from Abelmoschus esculentus, assembly GCA_035048815.1. Taxonomy (NCBI): domain Eukaryota; kingdom Viridiplantae; phylum Streptophyta; class Magnoliopsida; order Malvales; family Malvaceae; genus Abelmoschus; species Abelmoschus esculentus. The sequence continues at coordinate 11,209,757 of JAUCBN010000026.1, forward strand.
AGCAAGTAGAAAGCGGAGTCATCTAAGGGATAGGTTAGAGTTTCAGTGGCTAAGAGAAGTGTGGGATTGGTTGATGATTATAATTGATTCACGCCGGGAGGTATCATCAAGGATTGGTTATCAACAGTACTTCGACTAAGGGATAAGCGGAGTCATCTAAGGACCCTTTACCGAACTTTGGTAAAGTCCACCCAAGAGCAAGGGATTGTCGTGACGGGCGAGTATCATCACTGTCGAGGTAGTAATCTGCAGTTCTGCCAAGGCAGTGTTGTGCGATTGTATTGGACAGAAACAAGTCAACTAAATCCTCTATACAAGACAACTAAATCCTAGCCACTTTCTTTATTTGATTTTTCTATTTTTGTTTAGACTTCTTTATTTAGTTTAATCAAAAACCCAAATCACTTGTATTCTTTATTTTATTTCTGTACAGAGCAAGAAGACTAAAGGAGGCATATTGAGTAGACCAATCCCATGGAGACGACACATGATTTACTCATCACTTTATTACTTGCGACGTGTTCACTTGCACTAATTGTGCATATTTGAAACGCATCACTAATATCGGGAGAGTTAGATTCACGAAAGGAATAAGTATGGTATTTTTTCTATTCGAAAAATACTAACTCGGCCTAGGGATAGGTTAGAGTTTCAGTGGCTAAAAAAAGTGTGGGATTGGTTGATGATTATAATTGATTCACGCCGGGAGGTATTATCAAGGACTGGTCATCAACAGTACTTTAACTTAGGGATAAGCGGAATCATCAAAGGACACTTTGTCGAATCTTGGTAAAGTTCATCCAAGAGCAAGGGATTGCCATAGCGGATAACACTTAATGCTGTCGAGGCAGTAAAACTGCAGTACTGCCAAGGCAGTGTTGTGTTATTGCATTGGACAGAAACAAGTAAATTGAATCAACTATACAACACAACTAGATCCTGGCCACTTTCTCGTTCTGATTATTCTATTATTATTTAGTTCTCTTTATTCAAGTTATTTAGTTTATTTCAAACCAATAAATCTGTATTTTTACTTTATTTCTTTTACAGAGCAAAAAGACGAAAGAAGACATATTCAGTAGACCAATCCAAGCACTTTATACACTGATGAGTGCCTAAAAGGCAGTTATTTACTACCCTTCTTATGGTACTTTATGTATCTATTATACACCAACTTGAACTGAAATATAGACTATTTGCACAATATTAGATATTCTGTTATCACTACTTACAAAGTCGAAATTTATAGAGAATGCAGATATTATTACATATTCTGTACATGCAGGAATATCTAGGGCCGAAGCAGCGGTGAAGCAGTGTTGAGGCCGAGGCAGGGACAAAGTCGCGACAGCATCTAGAGTGGAAACATCAACATTGTAGGCGAATGAAAGACAAAAATATAGAGAACATTCTGGAAGATGCAGCGCACCAATTAGACCAGGCTAGCGCACTAAAAGCCTAAGTCAAAGACCGAACGAGAAAAGCCTTCTAGAAGGTTGCAAACTTGGAAACATCAGATCTCATGTAGAAGACTTGTTCCTTACTCCAAGTTAGAGTCCATTTAGGAAAGGTTTGCCCTAGGTTAAGACTATATATAGCCTAGCCGACCATATTGTTAAGGGAGTCGATTCTTGAGAAACCCTTCCCCTAAAATTTGTACCTATCGACATTATATTCTAAATCTCTTAAGGATAGGTGAAGGTTGTAGATATTAGTAAGAGGAGATTGTTTATTGTTTCTTTGTTCTAATGCAATAATAATATCAAAGTTTGCTTATCCTATTGTCATTCCTTATTCTTGCATTCAAGCTCGGGAGAGAAGTTTATAAGTAATCTATTTATCTAGCATCGAGAGAGTTAGATTCACGAAAGGGATAAGTACGGTGTTGACGATACTAACTCAGCCTAGAGATAGGTTAAGAGTTTCAGAAGCTAAAAGAAGTGTTGGATTGGTTGGTCGTTATCGTTGATTTACATCGAGAGGTATCGTTAAGGACCAGTCATCAACAACGCTCTAACTTAGAGATAAGCGGATTCAACTACGGACACTTTGCTGAACTTTAATGCATCTGCCAAAGAGCAAGAGATTGCCGCGGCAGAGAACACTAACGCTGCCGAGGTTGTATCTACAGTACTGCCAAAGCAGTATTGTGTAATTGCATTGGACGAGAAGAAGATCAATCGAATCCACTAATTGACACAGCTGGATCCTACCCACTTTCTCTAGATCATTCTCAATCCTTTATTTTATGTTTTGTTATTTAATTATTTAGTTAGTTAAACAAATTCACTTATCTGTGCTTTTCTTTATCATTCAGGAGCAAGGGAACAAGGGGAGACATATTAAGTATATCAATCTCTGTGGAGACGATACACGATATACTTATCACTTTATTACTTGTGACGTGTACACTGCACAGTTACGCTATTATTACACGCATCATACACACAACAAGTTTTTGTCGTCGTTGCCAGGGATTAGCAACTAAATTTTGTTTTCTTTATTTTCTTGCTCTTTAACCATTCTTTATTTAACTTTAATTCTAATTATTTATTTATTTTATTAACTTTGACTTATCTGGTATATGACTAGGGCAAACCCAAGTGGTCCATTGTACGAATTGGATCCTGAAATCGAACGCACAGGACACCATCTAAGGCGCAACCTGTTTCAAGTCTTGGATGATCCACCAAGAGGACAAATTCCACATGTTGATCATAATGTACTGCCACCAGCAATACCGCAACAGCCACTGCTGCGACCATTGCCGAGGTAGCTCACTGTTAGAGACTTTCTGGTGGAAGACCTAAACGGACTAAAGCCTGACGTAGTCACCCTGGAAATTGATGCAAATCACTTTGAGCCCAAACTAGTGATGTTCAACATGTTGAGCATAATTGGACAGTTTAGTGGGTCTGCTACTGAAGATGCAAGGCAACATCTTAAATCTTTCATGGAAGTGTGCAATTCTTTCAAGATCCAAGGAGTCCATGAAGATATTTTACGATTAAAGTTGTTCTCCTATTCACTGAGGAATAGGGCGAAAACTTGGTTAAATGGCATCCCAACAGGATCCATAGGAGCTTGGGATGAACTCTACCGAGAATTCATTACAAGGTTCAACCCGACAAATCTCTATTATCACATCCATAATGAAATCACATCATTTCGGTAGGATGATGATGAACCGATGTATGAGGCGTGGGAACGCTATATATAATTGTTAAATAAATGCCCACTACATGGTTCTCCCTTGTGGACACAAGTATCCATGTTCTATAATGCTACCAATGCCTCCACAAGGATGACGCTAGATGCTTCCGCAAATGGGACACTTTTGGATAGAGCACCCGTGGAGGCCATTGAGATTCTGAACAAACTCGCAAGTAACGACTTCCAGTTTCCTACATCAAGGCGAGGAGGAATGAGATGCCATGCCACGGCCCATTAATTAGACACAACCAGTTCGGTGGCAACACAATTGGCTTCTCTGACCAAGATGGTTCAGAATATGCAAGCCCAGCAAAATATACATGAGGTTAAGGCAGTCAACTCATCTGATTACATACAAGATGAGGAAACCAGCCTATATGTTGGAAATTATAACAGGAACAATCATATGATATCTAATAATTACAACCTATCCGGGAAAAAGAATCCAAACTTTTCATGGAGTAACCCGAACAATGCCTTAAATCCAATCAACCAAGCCCCTGGATTCTAGCACCAAAGTTAGAACCTGCCGCAATAGCACGCACAGCAGTCCATTCACAGTAGCAGGTACAACAGCAGCAGTCTCTGAACGCACTGACAGATTCTCTCACGACCTTCTTGTCAAAGACTGATTCATACATGGCCGAGAATAGCCGCTTCATAAAGCATATTGATGACTTCATGAATCAAACTGAGATGAGAGTGTAGAACTAGGAAGCTGCAATCAAGTCTTTAGAAATCCAAGTTGGTCAATTTGCCCAACAACAAAACACTCGACCACTAGGGGTTTTACCTAGCAATATTAAGGTTGCTAAGGTGTTAGGCCACGAGCAATGCAAGGTAATTACGACAAGAAGTGGCCTACAATTAAAAGATAAAGAAGGGCCCTCAACCGATAGAGTCCACCCAAAAAAGCAACATCACGAGGACTAAGAAGCTGAGCAGGACCCTGTCGAAAGCACTACCACGACAGCAGAACCAGTAGTACTTGAAAATCCTGTCGAGGCAACTGCAGATAAGTTCACCCCAGGTATTAAACTCAATATCCAAGGAAACCTAGAGGATATAAGATCACCACCTCCTTTCCCGCAGAGGTTAAAAAAGCACAAATAGGATCACCAATTTCAGAAATTCCTAGACATTTTAAAGCAAGTCCATATCAACTTGCCATTAGTTGAGGCTATTGAAAAAATGTCCAACTATACCAAGTTCTTAAAGGACATAGTATCCAAACGACGAAGGCTAGGGGAATTTGAAACGGTGGTAGTCACTGAAGGTTGCATGGCCATGCTACATAATCGCATACCGCCTAAGCTAAAGGATCCTAGATACTTTATAATCCCTTCTGCGATTGGAGATGATTATGAAGGAAAGGCCTTATGCGACTTGGGAGCAAGCATCAATCTAATGCCCAAATCAGTTTTTCAAAAATTGGAATAGGGCGGGAAAAACCAACAATAGTGCTGCTCCAACTTGCGGATCGGTCCTATGTGCATCCTGAAGGCAAAATTGAGAACATTCTGATGAAGGTCGACAAGTTTATATTTCCTGCTGACTTTCTCGTCCTTGATTGTGAGGCCGACGATAATGAACTGATCATCTTAGGCAGACCTTTCCTTACTACTAGACGCACCATCATCGATATGGAAAATGGTGAGCTCACGAAGCGGATAAACGATCAATAAGTCAAGTTAAACGCCTTCCACAACCTCACAATTTTAGACGCCCCAACAAAATGTAAGGCTCTCCATACACCAGACCAGGGTACTAAAAAATCTTGCCTGGGCAGCACGCTCGGCAGACTATTCGGTAATCGAATAAAGCTCAAAGGAGAAGCCCAATGCACTAAAGGGACTGACCAACACGCGAAGAAAGATACGAATCAGAAAGAGATAATCAAATTGAGAGATGCATTCACATGCACTCCACAAGTAACATAATCTCTTTCCTTCCATTTTATTTATTATATTAGGACTAGTTTTATATGTTGTTATGTTTTGTTTTCAGTATTTTATGTTTTTAAGTTTTTTCTTTAGGATAAATAAAGCAACGAATGTAAAAAAATTATTTCACAGTAGGAAGTGTGCTGCCGCGACAGTGCACTGTGTCAGAGCCGCAGAAATCCTAGCGGGCATAAAAAGTGCAACAACTATCTGTCGAGATTCCCGTCGCGACAGTAAATTGTTGATTGGGCAGTAATTGCCTAACGGCTAGTTCTGAACGGTCATATTTACCAAAGCCTATATAAACAGCTTCATTGCTATGCACTATTTACTCTTGCATTCTTGCTACTTTTGCTTTCTTTAACAATCTTGTTCTCACTATCTTTCCAATTTCTTGAAATTTTCAAAACCCTCTCTACTACTCTGAAAATTTTTTCTCAAACCATTCTCCACGAACAATCAATGGCTTCTTACACAAGATTCGCCCCAGCCACTGTTGCTGATTGATTCAACCGCTCGTTCATTGCTCGGTAGTTATGGGAAGAGCAAGGATTTCACCAAACCAATGAGGCATATTTCGACATTGAATCATACTTGTTCAACAAGATCCAATATCAAGATTGGGAGGCATTCTGCCTACAGCCTCCACCGGCGAACGCCACCATTGTGAGAGAGTTTTACACACATGAGCCGAACAAGGACAACCTCTATGTCCACAGTCGAGGCAAGCCTGTTCGACTTGATGCTGAGGTTATCAATGAATTTTATGGTCTCACCCTCACACGTGATGTTCATGCCGAATTCGTAGACGACATCACCACTCAAGACTATGAAGTGATTAAAGATGAGCTTTGTTACAGCAACACCTCATGGGAAACCAGTGCCCATAAAGGTTTAGTATCAAGGTAGAGTCTTAAACCCAAGGCCAAGATGTGGTGTACTTTTGTCAAGAGACAACTTATCCCAACCTCCCATAACAGCACAGTGGACCGCAAAAGACTGATGTTGATCCAGTCTATCATCAAAAATAGAAGCATAAACATTGAAGATATCATTCTTTACGAGATTCATGAATGTGGTAACAAGGAACGTGGACCTCTATATTTCCCATGTTTAATCTCTGCCTTGTGTATTACTGCAGGAGTCCCGGTCGAAGACAAAGATGAATATATACCAACTCGGTAGGGATAGACAAGAGATTTCTACCACCTTATGCAAATCACACAGGCAAAACCTTTCCAGGCACACTGCAATAGTTCAACGCAGACTTCACTGTCGGAGGGTAGTACTCAGCAGAAGCACCAGCCTCCTCCGAGCCAACTGTCGCAGTAGACCCTTACCAAGAAATTCTGCAGAGGATGACAGCCATGGACCTTCGCCAGCAACGCTACATGGAGTACCAGCGCGACTTCAACACATCTCTCGCCCACATGATGATGACAAGCTTCCCAAATCAAGGGGCGCAATTCCCAGAATTCCCAGCTAACATCTTTGTCACTGTCGCCCCTTATATCGAGACAACACCTGCCCCAAGGCCGCAACCATTTTTCCAACCACGGCTACCTCAGCAGTTTCATGCTGTCGAACCTTCCAGGCCGGCCAGGTCTGCCGGAGTATCCTCTACCAGCCAAAGGTTATCCAAGAGACGAGTTATTTTTAACTCTCCCCAACGGAATCCAATCCCTATGCCCAGTCTCAGCAAAGACACTTTGTATCGTGAGATTGACGAATACCACAGTTCGTCATATGAATCAACAATACCCACTGCCACGATAGGGGGCAGAACAAAAATCATGCACACAGAAAATATCGACGAAGTGGAAGAATAAGATGAAGTTACTGCACCACCGCAACGCACACCGCCCAGTCGAGTTCAGCCACATCGGCAAGCCAAACAACAGCAATCACCAGCACAAGGATCTAGACAGAAGTCGTCAGTGGCACGGCTTAGGAGAATGCTTCGTACAAGCAGCTCCTCGGAGTCGTTATAAATGATTTCTTTTAATGCTTTTGTCTATTTCCTTATGGAAATTTTTGTTTGTCTCATGTATTGAGCATTGAGGACAATGCTTGGTTTGAGTTTGGGGGTATTGTAGGTACAGAAGCACTACCGAGGCAACCACTACCGCGGCATTACCATAGAAAAAGGGAGTATTTTTTTTGAAATTTTTTGGCAATATTCTCTTTTCTTGAATTACTGTTTTTAATCTTGCACTGCTCTACATCAGCTTTGCTTTAGCTTACTCCTTTAAGCCTATAAAAATCTTTCTCCTTACCATGGCCAAGTTCTGTTTTGAATGGATTATCATAGGATACTCATGGAATAAAACTTAGAAGCTTGCTTTAGGGTTAGAAAACAAAGAAACACTTTTTGGACTTGCTTGATTTAGGAGTTATTTTAATAAACTTAGGTGATAAAGACTTAGAAGCTTTTGGAAACGTAACTAGAGGTGCGTATCACTGGATCTAGTTTTGCTCTCCTTCATGCTAGGTGCCCGAAATTTGCTCTAGTATGCTAAATAGGTGGTTAAAAAGAAAAAAAATAAGAAAAAGAAGAAAAATAGAAAACGCATATCTTGAGGTGCCCGAAATTGACTCAAGACTTGTTGTTTTAAGGAGATAGCTTTAATCTAAATTCTAGTTGTCTTGAACTTAGAGTTTATCTAAGAAAGCCTTGAATCAACCTTGTCCAAAAAACGAACACACTCACCTAGCCTTATAGCTTGTTTCTTAGTAAAAGTCCTTGGGTAAACTGGTGGCTAAAATAGAGAGATAGACATGACCATGGTGAGGAGAATAGATGAAAAATAAGACCAAAGGGGAGTAAGGTTCGGCAATTTGATGTCTTGCATTGCTTGAGGACAAGCAACAGTTCGAGTTTGGGGGTATTTGATGAGTGCCTAAAAGGCAGTTATTTACTACCCTTCTCATGGTACTTTATGCATCTATTATACACAAACTTGAACTGAAATATGAACTCTTTGCACAATATTGGATATTCCATTATCACTACTTACAAATTTGAAATTTATAGAGAATGCAGATATTATTACATATTCTGTACATGCAGGAATATCCAGGGCCGAAGCAGCGGTGAAGCAGTGTTGAGGCCGAGGCAGGGACAAGGCTGCGGCAGCATCCAGAGTGGCAACATCAACATTGTAGGCGGATGGAAGACAAAAATATAGAGAACATTCTAGAAGATGCAGCGCACCAATTTGACCAGGCTAGCGCACTAAAAGCCCAAGTCAAAGACCGAACGGGAAAAGCCTTCTAGAAGGTTGCAAACTTGGAAACATCAGATCTCATGTAGAAGACTTGTTCCTTACTCCAAGTTAGAGTCTATTTAGGAAAGGTTTGCCCTAGGTTAAGACTATATATAGCCTAGCCGACCACATTGTTAAGGGAGACGATTTTAGAGAAACCCTTCCCCTAAGATTTGTACCTATCGACATTATGTTCTAAATCTCTTAGGGATAGGTGAAGGTTGTAGATATTAGTGAGAGGAGATTCTTTAATGTTTCTTTGTTCTAATGCAATAATAATATCAAAGTTTGCTTATCCTATTGTCATTCCTTGTTCTTGCATTCAAGCTCGAGAGAGAAGTTTGTAAGCAATCTATTTATCTAGCATCGAGAGAGTTAGATTCATGAAAGGGATAAGTACGATGTTGACGACACTAACTCGGCCTAGAGATAGGTTAAGAGTTTCAAAAGCTAAAAGAAGTGTTGGATTGGTTAGTGGTTATCGTTGATTTACGCCGAGAGGTATCGTCAAGGGTCAGTCATCAACAGCGCTCTGACTTAGAGATAAGCAGAGTCAACTTTAGACACTTTGCTGAACTTTGATGCATCTGCCCAAGAGCAAGAGATTGCCGAGAAGAGAACACTAACGCTGCCGAGGTTGTATCTGTAGTACTACCAAAGCAGTGTTGTGTAATTGTATTGGACAAGAAGAAGATCAATCGAATCCACTAATTGGAACAGCTGGATCCTACCCACTTTTTCTATATCGTTCTCAATCCTTTATTTTATGTTTTGTTATTTAATTATTTAGTTAGTTAAACAAATTCACTTATCTGTGCTTTTCTTTATCTTTCAAGAGCAAGGGAACAAGGGGAGACATATTAAGTATATCAATCCCTGTGGAGACGATACACGATATACTTATCACTTTATTACTTGTGACGTGTACACTGCACAGTTACGCTATTATTACACGCATCATACACACAACAAGTTTTTCTCGTCGTTGTCGGGGATTAGCAACTAAATTTTGTTTTCTTTATTTTCTTGCTTTTAGTTATTTTTATTTTATTTTTATTTTACTTCGGTTTTTACTGGTGTATGACCAGGGCAAACTCAAACAACCCTTTATATGATTTAGATCCAGAGATTGAACGCATACGTCAAAGGTTGAGAAGACAAATCCAAGAAACTATGGTAGATAACCTAGGAGAGCAGAATTTACCTACCGGCAATGGAGGCCTTCTGCCGCCACCACTGCCGCGGCGGCTCACTGTCAGAGATTTCCTAGAAGAGGATGTAAATGGGTTAAATCCTAGAGTTGTCACACCAGAAATTGAAGCAGCCCACTTTGAACTAAAACCTGTCATGTTCAATATGCTCAATACTATTGGATAGTTTGGTGGGTTTTTGACAGAAAATGTCAGGCAACATCTTAAGTCATTCATGAAGATCTGTAATTCCTTCAAAATCCAAGGAGTCCATGAAGATATTTTGAGATTTAAATTATTTTCCTATTCACTGAGAGATAGGGCAAAAACCTAGTTATATAACATTCTAGTAGGATCAATAGGATCTTGGAGTGAATTACGTCATGATTTTATTACACGTTTTAATCCTACAAATTTATATGATCGTATATGTAATAAAATTACTTCTTTTCGGCAAGCAGATGATGAACCAATTTATGAGGCATAGGAGCGCTATAGGGAACTACTGCACAAGTGTCTTTTACATGGATTTCCATTGTGGAAACAAGTGACCATGTTTTATAATGCTACCAATACCCCAACAAGGATGATGTTAGATGCTTTTGTCAATGGAACACTCCTTGACAAAGCTCTGGAGGAAGCTATAGAGATCTTGAACAAACTCGTAAAGAACGATTTTCAATTTCCTACATCTAGGCAAGGAGGAGTAAGACGCCAAGCCACAGTGAATGAGTTAGACACATCCAATTCAGTGGCAGCACAATTGGCCTCTCTTACTAAGATGGTGCAGAACATGCAAATGCAGCACAATACCCATGAGAATCAAGAATCTAGCCTTTATGTTGGAAACTACAATAGGAACAATATGATGTCCAACACATACAACCCATCATGGAAAAGGCATCCCAACTTCTCATGGAGTAATCCTAACAATGCCTTAAACTCAACTACTCAACCCTCAGGTTTCCAGCAACCAATGTAAATACAACATATGCCGCAACAGTAGATACAACAACCAATACCGTAGCAGCAGATGCATCAGCAGCAGCAGCCTGCAAGTTTACTGGAAAATTCTCTTAAGGCCTTTATGATGAAAACAGAATCATACATGGTAGAGAATAGTAACTTCATTAAAAGAACTGATGCATTCATAAATAGAACTGAGATGAGGTTACAGAACCAAGAGGCATCCATCAAATCACTAGAAACCCAGGTTGGGCAGTTTGCTCAAAATCTGAATATTAGACCACAAGGAGGATTACCCAGCAATACTGAAGTTGGAAAGGTAATGGGCCATGAACAATGCAAGGCAATTACTACTAGGAGTGGTCTACAACTTAAGGAGATGTTAGAAAACTCAGCAGACAAAGTCCTACCAGTATAACAAGAAGAATCAGATAAAGAAGACGTAAATGCTGAAGCAAAAGATCATGCCACAAAAATCCAGTAGAAAGCACTTTCATGGAAGATAAATTTGCAGTACTACGCCTAGCGGCCGAAACAACAAAAGATCTAGTGGTGCCAGGTATAAAATTCCAAACTAATGAGACATTGGAAGAGATGCGACCACCACTACCTTTCCCACAAAGGTTAAAAAGGCATAAACAGGGCTATCAATTTAGGTGAGCTGAAGAGAAAATTAAGGTGAACGTTTTTGGACAAGCAGTACAAGGATCGGAGCTAGGAAGCGAGAACAAAGCCCAAGTCAAAGGTCACGCGAGAAAAAAACCCTAGTGGAAATAAACTTGGAAATAAAACAAATATTTTTATTTATGTACTTGACTTGTGTCTTACTCCAAGTTGTACTCCTACTTAGGAAATGTTTGCCCTAGGCTAAGCCTATATAAACCATAGTCGTCCAAGGAGAAGAAAGAAATCACATTGGAGACTAGAGAGCCGAATTCATCTTAGATTTTAGAGTTTTCTTTACTTTTCATTATGTTCTAATTTCTTTTAGGCTTAGGTGAAAGTTGTAGAGTATTAGTAAGAAGAGATTGAACTTTGTTTCTTGTTTCAATGCAATAAAATATCAAGATTTGCTTATTCTTTGTCATTCTTTATTCTTGCATTCAAGTTCGGGAGAGAAATTTATGAGTAATCTATTTATCTAATATCGGGAGAGTTAGATTCACGAAAAGAATAACTACGATATTTTTCTATTCGAAAAATACTAACTTGGCCTAAGAATAGGTTAGAGTTTCAGCAACTAAAAGAAGCCCGTGATTGGTTGGTAATTATAATTGATTCCTGTCGGGAGGTATTATCAAGGATTGGTCATCAACAGTACTTCAACTTAGGGATAAGCGGAGTCATCAAAGGACACTTTGCCGAATCTTGGTAAAGTCTACCCAAGAGCAAGGGATTACCGTAGCGGATGACACTTAATATTGTCGATACAGTAAAATTGTAGTATTGTCGAGGCAGTATTATGTGATTGCATTAGACAGAAATAAGTCAATTGAATCCACTATACAACACAACTGGATCCTGTCCACTTTCTCATTGTGATTATTCTATTATTATTTAGTTCTCTTTATTCAAGTTATTTAGTTTATTCTAAACCAATAAATCTGTGTTTTTACTTTATTTCTTTTACAGAGAAAGAAGACGAAAGAAGACATATTAAGTAGACCATTCTCTATGGAAACGATATACGATAATACTTATCACTTTATTACTTGCGACGTGTACACTTGCACTATTTGTGCACTTTATACATGCAACACCTTGCATGCTTGGTTTGGCTTGATTTTGGTATTGGTTGATATAAAATCCTAGGTGGATCACCTTGTGTGGTATGAGTTATTGTTTGATGAGATTCGGATACCCAGGAAGTGATAGTGTTGCAACACAATTGAACACCATCCGATGTGAGATTCTGGGTGATGTATCAAAGGCCATCTAATGTAAGATTCCAGGTGATAAATTTGCTCGATATGAGATTTTGGTACCCACTCGATGTGAGATTCTGAGTGAAGACTCGATGTGAGATTCTGAGTATCCCACTGTGAGATTCTGGGTGGGGTGAGTTCCCCAATGTCAAGTTGGTAGTGGTCTCACTTCTGATTTGTTTACTTTACGATTTGGTTGTATTTGGCATATCATATCATCATATTATCTCATCGTGCATGTTTTAGTTATAATTCACTTGAAAGCACAGTTGATAGGTTGTGTACCCACTAAGCTTTCGTAGCTCAACGTTTTGAAATTTGTTTCCATGTGTAGGTAAGTAGGCAGCGATCTTGTGGACGCGGTGGAGCATCATCATCGTAGGAATTCAGGATTAACCAGTTAGTAGAGTACAGTTGCTAGATTATTGGGCTATGTATTCGTAGGATCATTGTTGTAATTATAACTCTATTTTAGTTTAGATTGTCAATGTTAAATTCTTTTATTAAACTTGTATTTTGGAGCTCCATTAATACTTTTGGATTTACTAAACTATTTTTAATATTAAATGTCATTTTAAATTTTATGTCGTATTTGATGGTATATTTGGAAAATATGAAAATCTTCATGGGTACGAGTTGGGCTTCTGGACCAAATGTGGCACCCGAGTTTGGGTTGTTACAGCGTTAATAAAACTTTAATAAAGATACAACTTTGTTCCACAACTACTTTAAAAGTAACCTAAGCCTTAGGAAGAATTTAGAACTTGATAATAATTGTGGCTGCTATGATTCTAATCGGTGGAGATTAGTTGTTTCTCCTAAATTTAGGGGTTGGTTTATATAGGCCAAGCCTAGGTCAAAACTTACCATAAGTGATAGAAGTTTTAATATGAATAAAATACAACTTTATATTAAATACAAACTCCTAATTTTATTTCCTAATTTAACTTCTTTTGGATTCTTGAATTCCCGTAACATTGACCACGGCTCGGCTTGCTTTCCTTTTCTCTGTTTATTCTCTAACTTGGTTCACTACCATGGCAACCAAATTGCTGCCTTGGTGGGTGTTCCTATGTATCTGCTCTTATCTACATTCTTCATTCAGTAACTATCGATGATATATGGTATCATTGAGAGGTCTATTTCATTTATAAGAAAGAAAACTGTAATCATGCTCATTTTCTAGCAAATAATATATATATAAATAAACAATATTTAAAAACTTGGATACTGAAATGTAGAAAATATGTAGATTTATCTAATATTTCCTTCAAATTCAATTAATTATAAGTAATAATTGAGTAGAAAGTGGTATAAAATATAGGATTTTTGAGCACTTATCATCACCCCTAAACTCGAACTATTGCTTGTCCTCAAGCAATGCAAATATAATCTAAGAAAGAACTTTCATATTAATATGCCTTTCCGTCTGTCGCGGCGGATCTCCATTCTTGGGCCGGCCTCTTTCAGGTTCTAGGATTCCCTCGAAACTGAACTATGAGTCTTTGTGAGTGTGTGCGTAGCTATGAAAAAATTGATTTTCTAAGTTATAATCCTTTTCCTAGCTCAAGACTCCCGACTTAGATTTTTAGTATAATTTTCCTTTTTACCTATGATGTATATAAATATATGTGAGTATATATTTATACTACTTGAGCAGATTTCGGGCACCTCAAGTGTTAAACTACTCCTACTAGAGTCAATTTTGGGCACCTCTAGTAAGTGGGAAAATTACCAAGTTTTAGAGCCAGTGATGGGAACCTCTTAAGACTGCACTAGAGTCGATGATAGACACCTATAATAATAATCTAAAATCTAAGTCTCTATTTCTTTTTAAAGAAGATAACTTCTAAAATCAATTAAGTCTACCAGTGTTTATAGTTTTTATGCTCATAGTCTAATCCTAAGTACTATTCCTATGAAACCTTTCGAAATTCAAGTTTGGTGAAGGATATACTATGCTATGGTGGCTGAATGACATATTGCTACTGAGGCAGTTCTCTATAAAATTTAAAGATTGAAGATAAATTGCATAAAGAAGTATAATTAACAAAAATCAACGCAATTATCGATAAGGTAGCAAAGATTTCCATACATTGAAGTTTTAATTACATAGTAAAAAGGTGGACTAATGCTCCCCTAAACTTAAGGGATGTATTTTCATCAATGCATAAAAATATAAGATAGAAAAGAGAAAAAAAACAAAAAACAAGAAATAAATAAGATAAAGAAAAAAAAAGAAAATGTTATTGTCCTAGATTTATGGAGATTCGAATAAATCGATTGAGTCACTATTAATAAACGGCTTTAGGAGGCTCCTCGGTGGTGGTTGGGATGCTTTTAGCGAGCTAACAATAGGCTTCTTTAATGATCGTGAAGGTTGGAATCATATGGGAGTGGGATGCTTCTCGATCTCCTCGTCGGAGTTAATGTTGATTGGGGCAGTGAAAGATGCCTTCCTCTTTTGGCCAGACTAAATCTTTTTGAAATAGGCCATTGTTGCCCTCAACGGGGACTCGTTGTTCCCAGATGATGTGCTCCAATCGAATGGTCAGACCCTTCTGGGGATTTTCTTTGAATAAGGGTGTCAATCGTCTCTAGTTCAGCCTTGAGTTAGCTGTGGATGAAAGGGGTTTGTTGCTGCGACGACTCAAGTGATGGCTAAAGAGATCTGTAGTGGCACAGTTGCGGAGGCGAAAGTAGACACAACAGAAGGCCCTTGCGTTGGAGATGATAGTGATATAGAGAGATCAACCATAAATTCAGGGAATACAGTATAATAGTCCGTGGAAATTTCTTGGATTGTTGCGATGATGGTAGTCTTGAAGTTTCGAACGTACCCTATGAAGGTCAATTTTCTTCGCTCCATGCATTGCAGCATTTTTAATACTCGTTTTATTGCTTCATCTCTCGATGCTTGATCTATTGCCCCGTTAGAATCTGTTGATGTGGCTGGTGCTACAAATGCTTAAGGCACAACATTCTCAACTTGCATCCACTTCATGTACATATATCCCTTGTCTAGCCTTTCCTCACTAGTGTGTACAAATCGGTGGGCAGCGTGGGTACTCTTTCTAGTCGACCGAGACTAGTAATTAATTAAGGAAAATAAAGCATACCTCGATCTTTGGCCATGCAGTTGAAGATCTACTCACTTTTGATGTGGCCAACGTTGATTCGTTGATTATAGATGATGGAGAGGATAAGGGCGAGTATGGGCTGATCAACCGTCTGGTTGTGAGAAGTCGACAACAAGCAACTTTTTATGAACGTGTTCCATAATTTAGCCTCTGGTCGAAGGTCTCGATGGTTTACAAATCCATGGTGCTTCTCGGTGTTCTAGTCAGCGCCTGGCATATAAAGTTCTGCCTTTATCATTTCGAAATCGACAATAATGAAAGCGGTAGTGAAGGCAACATGTTCGTCTTCTTGAATATGAAGGCTAAAATTGGCGTTGATCGTGATGTTTGCCACTAGGATCACCGATACGAAGGTAAATGTATGGGTTGTTTGGCTATGGTCTGTAAGCATAGAACTCTTATACCAAGTCTACATTTGCTAGCTTCGGCTGCTTCATGAATTTTTGACAACATTAGAAGGATATTTTCGACAAGATGACTGCTTTGATGCCGAGATCGTTAGTATCAGAGTAATGGAAATCCTGTTCCTCCCATACTTGTCTCGCCTTAAAGTTGTGATGATAATTTTTTTTGACCGCCACCGTCACAAATCATCTAAACTTTGTTTCTTGTTGCTAGCTGTAGATTGACGCTTCTATCTCTATTCTAGCATGATTTTGTGAGGTTTTAAGAAGAAGAAAATGTAAATGATGAAGATGAAAGAAATAAAAAGATGAAGGGAAATGAAATGGTAAATTGGTTATAGGATGTGTATTTAAAGGCATGGATAGGCACGATATTTAAAGGAGCGGCGTGATTATTGTTGCTGATGACATGCATGTGATGCTTCTCAATTGACAACAATTAGTGTTATAATCCAAGCGGGATTGAAATTGAACCGGAATTTTGTTGTTGTGTTGCTAGGGTGGATAATGGGCTTCTATGTGGGCTGGTTATCAATTCATAACCCTTCTTTATTGGATTTGAAATAATAAAAATATGAATAAAGCAATTATACTAAGTAGAGACAAAACGAAATTTTTGAAAATTAAATGTAGAAAAAATTTAAATCCTATAACATAAAACTAAAAAATGGAATATTAAAGATGTTTCTGAACACACTGATTCCTTAAGGAAAGAATCAATGTTGCCTTGCCAGTGATGGCCTTGGCGAGCCTTGCTCAAGCACTTTGTTTCAATATCAAAATTAAATTCAGCTTTAGCCTGAATTTATTGGCATTCATTTGGTTCCTCTAGATACCTTAGTGCTATGAACACATTTGTCTTCACTTGTTGGTCATTAAGTCGAATGACCAATTCTCCTTTTTTGTAATATATCAATGTTTTCCCCATCGCCAAGAATGGAATTCCCAGTATGATTGGGCATTCTTATATGCTTCACAATCTAATATAAGAAAAATAAGTAGGAAATATAAATTTAACCACTCTTACCAGGATGTCTTCAATATTTCCTTCGGTTTGCACGTAAGAGTGGTCTATTAATTGCAACATTACCGTAGTTGGCTTTGCTTGCTTAATGCCCAGCTTCTGGAATACTGACTTAGGTATCAAATTTATGCTTGGACCTAAGTCTCATAGTGCTATGCCCATGTATTGATCCCCTATAGAGCATTGTATCATAAAACTATTGGGATCTTTTCTCTTTTTTCTGTCTCGATTGTGTAGCATTACCACACATCCTTCTGTTTCGGCTGTAGTTTCAAAATCCTCAATCCTTGTCCTCTTTGATATGATATCTTTAAGGAACTTGGCATAATTTGGCATCTGTTTGATTGCCTCCATGAAAGGTATATTGATGTGTACCTATTTTATGATATCGAAAAATTTCTTGAATCGATACTTATGTTTTTGTTGTTTTAACCTTTGTGAGAATGATGGTGGCAACCTCAGATCTTTGATCTTTTCAGAATATTAAAATCGGATCTATGGTGTTGCCTCGGCATCATCTGATACGGCATCATCTGATGCGGCATCATCCTTGGCATCTATTTCTACTAGTACTTCCTCCTTAGGTTTCTTTGCATTTGCATCCTTGTTATTTGTTGTCTCAGATTTCTGACCAACTATTTTGGTCGATTTCTCAGGGTCTTTCAATTGTAATCCACTTCTGTTTGTTATAGCTTTGCATTGTTCATGTGGACCTGTTTTAACGACTTCAATATCGCTTGGTAGACCTCTTATAGATCGGTTATTCATCTATTGTATAATTTGTCCTATTGTGATTTTTAGTGTTTTCAGAGAAACTTTGTTGTTCTACATCCGTATATCTGCTTTATCTATAAAGGTATCGACTCGTTGAATGAATTTATCTGTATTGGATATATAGGCACCAGTTTGAGCCATGAACATGTTTAGAGTATTCTCCAAGGTTCGTAGATTTATCGGTTGTTGCCGTGGCAACTACTATTGAGCTGGTCGGTTATTTTACTGGAATCCTACAGTTTGCACGTTCTGTTGTTGTGTATTAAGTGCATTGTTGCGGTTGTTCCATGAAAAGTTTAGGGTACTTACTCTAAGCTGGATTGTATGAGTTGTACATATTATTTTGGTTGAAATTTCCAACATAAAAGCTGGATTCTGAGGGCACTCACTTGAGTCATGATTTTCGCCATATAATTTACAAAAGGGGACGATCACCTTAACTTCTTGAACTTTGCTAGGCTTTTACAGATCCTTGACCATATTTGTCAATACTGATAGTTGGGCTAAAATCAAATCTAAAGAGTCCAGATTTGTCACTCCTCTCCTTGTTGCTCCTCTTTTTTATTGTAGGATGTTGATAATTATTTTTGACGAGTCGGTCCAAATTTTCCAAACTTTCATGTGACAGTCGGTCTAGAAGAGTCTCGTTTGCCTAGGTATCAAGTATTATCCTTGATGTGTATTTAATATATTGTAGAAAATTAACACTTGAGTGCATTCTGGCAATCCATGCATTAGGCATTTACGATAAAGTTCTCAGTATTTATCCCAAGCCTCACACATAGATTTGTCATCCTCTTGCCTGAATGATATAATGTTGTTCCTAAGTTTGTATATCATATTGGTGTAGCTAAAACGGGTAAGAAAATTTTGGCACAATTATGTCCATTAACTGAGCGATCCTGGTTTTAAATTATTTAACCATGATTGTTCCATATCCCTCAGTGAATAAAGAAATAACTTGAGCTTAAGAACATCGACAAATACTCTTGGTAGTTTGAAAGAATTACAAATTTACCGAGTAATATCCCTCGGTATCTTGAATTCACGTAGCTTTGACCATTACATCGTTCAGGCTTTGACCATGGATCGGCTTGCTTTCCTTTTCTCTATTTCTTCTCTAACTTGGTTCACTGAATTTGGCACTTTATTATCCATCTGTCGCACAACATATGTCTTTGTTGCTCTGCTGTCGTGGTAACCAAACTGTTGCCTTGGCGGGTGTTCCTCTGGATCTGATCTTATATGTATTCTTCATTCAGCGTTTGTCGATGGTATCTGGTATCATTGGGAGGTGATTTCAAATCTAAGAAAGGAAATCGTAATCATACCCATTTTCTACCAAATAATATAAAAATAGTATTTAAGCACTTGAATGCTGGAATGTAGAAAATATGCGAAATTATCTAATATTACCATCAAAGTTTATTGATTATAAACAATAATTGAGTGAAAAGTGATATAAAATATAGGAGTTTTGAGAACTTATCATATTTTATAGAAAATATTGGTTGGTTATAATTTTCTCTAACATCTCTATATTTTTAAAACAAATTAAAAAAAATTCTACTTTCAAGATAAAATAAAATATAAAAGGCATTACAATAAAATTTAATATTGTTCCTATGTCTTTAAGAATATTCATTTTACTCTTTTTTGTCATAATAGTTCAAACAAATATTCTTGATGTCTTTGCTAAGTTTTCCGCAAAGATTAACCTAAAAATAAATTTAAGTAAGATAAGTAAAAGTATAAATCACTTTAATACTCGAACAATAAAAATATGTAGAATTTATTTATTAATATATTTTGTTTTAGTATTTTTTGATGCTTGAAAAGAAGTTTCTAGTTCAACAACTTCATTAACAATTGTGATGCCTAAAAAGATATATATTTTCAGTCAAGCAACACTAGAAGGTTCTTGCAAGGCCTCTATTGATATTCAAGTACAGGGTACTATGCAAGGTTTGCAAGGTCTTCAAGTGTCTCTTCTATAAAAAGTGAAGAATGTGAAGTCCTCAACCGAGCTTGAGCATAAATTAATGTCTCTATTGTTCCAGAAGGTCTGATGCACTATCATATTTCATTGATATCTAAGTTTCAATAACAAAAATTTCTTGTAAATACATATTTTTAATGACATAAAGCGAACTGAACAACCTTATTGTAGCTTAATAAAAATTCTTTAGAAAAAAAGTAAGTTACGAATGCAATTTCAATCATCATCAGTAGGCACCCCATTATACTTGGTTAACTCATCACGATATCTATCATTCTTAGACAGCAAATTAAAAGTTTTTTTTGAAATTTTAAAACACTTTCTAGCATTAAAAATATAGAATTTTAATTATCTAAAAAATATAGAATTCTATCTAGTCTCCACGTCTAAACACAAAAAACTCTTGTTATCAATATTCTTTTATTATACATAAGCTTTAAAACTTTGTAATCTAGCTCGAGAAAAACAAACATATTTAACAGCAATACACATCTAAAAAATAGAGCGAGCACATTTTTTTAAACCATCTTTAATAATTAAATTTAAGATATGAGAAGTGCATCTCATATGCAAAATTCACCTTTTAAAATACATCCATCTCAAATATTAAGTCTTTTCCTCAAATGAGCAACCCCGCATCATTAGAACTAGCATTGTCTATTGTTACTGTAAATACATTTTCAATTCTCCAATCAAGTAAACATCCTTCTACATTTTTTTTCAATTGTGATGCGTGTAATAAAAGCGCAATTGATTGTAAGTGTACACGTCGCCAAGTAATAAAGTGATAAGTATATTGTGTATCGTCTCCACAGGGATTGGTATACTTAATATGTCTCCCCTTGTTCCCTTGTTCCTGAAAAATAAAGTAAAAACATAGATAAGTGGATTTGTTTAACTAACTAAATAATTAAATAACAAAACATAAAATAAAAGGTTGAGAACGATATAGAGAAAGTGGGTAGGATTCAGCTGCGTCAATTAGTGGATTTAATTGACTTCTTCTTGTCTAATGCAATTACACAACACTGCTTTAACAGTACTACAGATACAGCCTCGGCAGCATTGATGTTCTCTGTCGTGGCAATTTCTTGCTCTTGGGTAGAGGCATCAAAGTTTAGCAAAGTGTCCATAGTTGACTCCGCTTATCTCTAAGTTAGAGTGTTGTTGATGACTGGTCCTTACGATACCTCTCGGCGTAAATCAATGATAACCACCAACCAATCCAACACTTCTTTTAGCTGCTGAAACTCTTAACCTATCTCTAGGCCGAGTTAGTGTCTACAACACCGTACTTATCCCTTTCGTGAATCTACACCTCTCGATGCTAGATAAATATATTACTTACAAACTTCTCTCTCGAGCTTGAATGCAAGAACAAGGAATGACAATAGGATAAGCAAACTTTGATATTATTATTGCATTAGAA
This sequence comes from Abelmoschus esculentus, assembly GCA_035048815.1. Taxonomy (NCBI): domain Eukaryota; kingdom Viridiplantae; phylum Streptophyta; class Magnoliopsida; order Malvales; family Malvaceae; genus Abelmoschus; species Abelmoschus esculentus. The sequence goes on from JAUCBN010000026.1 coordinate 11,231,030, forward strand.
CAAAAAAACAAGAATCAATCTCCTCTCACTAATATCTACAACCTTCACCTATCCCTAAGAAATTTAGAACATAATGTTGTTAGGTACAATTCTTAGGGAGAATGGTTTCTCTAAAAATCGGCTCACTAAACAATGTGGTCGGCTAGGGTATATATAGTATTAACCTAGGGCAAACCTTTCCTAAATAGACTCCAACTTGGAGTAAGGAACAAGTCTTCTTCAAGGGATCTGATATTTCCAAGTTTGCCGCCTTCTAAAAGGGTTTTCCCGCTTGGTCTTTGCCTTGGGCTTTTAGTGCGCTAGCCTGGTTCAATTGGTGCGCTGTATCTTCCAGAATGTTCTCTATATTTTTATCTTCATTGCGCCTCCAATGTTGGTGCTGTCACTCTGGATTCTGCCGCGGCCTTATCTTTTGCATCGGCCTCAATATTGTTTCACTGTTGCTTCGGCCCTGGATATTCCTGCATGTACAGAATATGTAATAATATTTGCATTCTCTATAAATATTGACTTTGTAAGTAATGATAATGGAATATCCAATATTTGCGCAAAGAGCCCATATTTCAGTTCAAGTAGGTGTATAATAGATGCATAAAGTACCATAAGAAGGGTAGTAAATAACTGCCTTTTAGGTACTCATCAAATTGTTTCTCCCAAATGACTAAAAATTGAACAAAAATTCAGATTTTTTTTACAAGTTCTAATTCTCATCAAAGAAATGGACAGTCAAATACATGTAACTAAGATTTTAGTAAGAAGTTCATGTATCAAATATCAAACAAACTCTAGCTTTATTACTTGAAAATGTTTCAATTTATTCTTCTCCTCTCCATATATACCAAAACAGTCCCTAGTTATAGTTCAACATGAAAGAACAATAAACTTCGGTTGCATCACTTGAAAAAATTCAAGAAACTCTCACGTTCACAAACTTAATTCATCAACAATCATCATTTTTATTAATGTTTTCCTACAAGCATCGTGATCAAATTTTTAAATTTTAAGTCTAAAATGTTGTACTGTATCATCAAGATGCACACAACCAGATTAAAAATATTTTTTTAGATTTATCAAAATATTAGATAAATACTTTTTACACCTTAATAGATAATTAGACAAAGAACTATTTTCATTATAAGATGCACAATCAATATATTTATCACAGTACGAGCGTATAATTATATTTTTACCAAGAGATTCACATTTAATAAAATAGCTAATACCTAAAATCTTTTTGTGTTGTCAACTTCGTTTTTGGCCTTTTTGAGGGCGGAGACATTGAGCATTAAATTTCATTTATTGTTGAATGAGTTTGATTTTATGGCTGGTTAGAGCCTAAAAAATCAAGATTATTGTTATCAATTTCTATTGAAACACTTTAATATTTAGAGATAGAAGACATCTGTAAAATAAAATAATAAAATAAAATTAGATAATAAAATCAAAATATATAAGATACTTTAAACCCCAAAATATCTAATAACTTATTACAATTCACATGAGACCAATAATTTATGTACAAGTAACTACCAATTTCAGTCAATAAACTATTAGTGATTATTTTATTTTAACGTTTCAGTTTTTAATAATTAATATATTTCACAAATAACAATATATCAGGGTAAAATTATTATAAACCATTAAAGAATAAAATGCTACCATAATTTTTTTTAATATTGCACTAACGTTTTCCATGGAAATTAATTAAAAAGAAATTTAAGTATTTAACCAAATCAATTACTTCAAATTAAAATTATCATTTTTATTTTTTTTTATATAAAATAACCAAATAAGTCAAGTATTTAAAATTTTCAACTTCTGCGAGTTAAATTTTTTTGAGCCAAGGATTGAATTGTACAAGACATTCATATTATGCTTGATCGGGTGTGAAGTTCAAATCATACGATTATAACCCAAATTTGAAATCGAACAGAAACAATACCAATTAAAAATATATAAAGTAAAATAAAAATTAAAGATATTTACACGTATAACAATTTCTTCACACTTATAGTGTTGATTGTTGAAGATTATTACTGATGTTGAGTGGCTGAATCACTTGAGTAACAAACTGATGGATGTTTAAGAATTAAGGGTTTTATTTTTATGTGAAAATTGTAAGAAATAGAGAGATTGAATCAGATAAGATTAGAAATAATAAAGTTAGATGAAGAGAAAGAGTCGTTAGAAGAATTTAGGAGGCTAAAGTTTTTACCTTTAGTTTTGGGAAAATAAATTTATACATTAAATGATATTATAATGTAAATATATAAATATATAATATTATATTATTATATTATCGGTCGGTTTAGTTACCTGAAATTTTACAAAACTGAAAACCGTAATTGAATTTGTATTTTATAATTAAAAAATAATTTATTCAATTCGATTAATCAAAATTTTGGCTCGATTTTTCAGGTTTTAGGTTCGAGTTTGGTTTTTCGGGTTTTTTGCACACCCATGTCCCTAAGTGGAAAGGAGTCGTAAAGAGATAAAAATTATGCATTTTTGTTTAATGATGAAAATGTCGCTTCATTTTCTGAACTAACTTCATCCTCCAAAACTCTACCTTACGGAACTCTTGCAATGACACTCAATAAAAAAAAGGTGAGATTATCTCTAAAAAGGGTAATTTTCTTGCGCAAGTATTAAGAATTTTTTTGTTTGAAATTAAGATTATTTTTGGTTGAAACTAAGAATGTTTTTAATCCACACAATCGCTTTTCTTTATAGAAATTCTATCACTTATTCTCTGATACACGAAAGCTTACACTTCGAGTTCATTTATATGCAAAGAAAATCGAAATCATTTTGATTGTGCTAGCTATGGTTTCTGAGAAGAGCTTTTTAGGATTAATAAAGTTCATTTTTAGGGACAAAACGTAAAAAACGATGAAAGAAGTATTTTAGTCATTTGGTGAACACTATCCACGGCAGACACTATCAATTTACTCCAAATCAAGGTAAATTGATTTCATAGAAGAAATGGGTACAAGTTCCATCGACCTTCAATGAATTAAAGGACCTACTCCTAAGACAAATTGGTCCCCAAGGAACTATTTTTGTCTGATGAAACTTGTTATATCATTTTCTTCATCATGCAGCACAAATGATTGAGAGTTTACAAGCAAAACTACATCCTCAAAAGGTAGTGTCTACAGATACATTTCGTGTAAAAATGATGATTTCAACGTTATTTTGAGCCAATCCAATGATCCATTCACTGTGTGTCGAAACCAGATCGGTAGAAACTGGAATGAAAGTTGAGCAAGGAAATGTTATTGACAGTTGAAGGCCTGAAGTCCAAAGGATTGTTCCATTGCAAAGTTCCTCCATCGATCCAATTCATGTTCACATTCTCGACATCCAAACCATCAATATGTTCCATGATAATTCCAGCTATGCTGTGATTCACAAGTCCCTGACATCCAGGCCTGTAGTCAACCAACCCGCCCTTGTAATTTGTCCTTCGTCTGTAAGTTAGATTCATGTTTATGAATCTCAAATTCCTTAGCAATCCACCTTTTGACCCTGATAAGAAGATACCATTTTCAGAATTTACAGTGATGTTTATGAAGTTCAAGTTCGTGATTGAACCCTCTTTTGAATTCAAGTGTCGCGGGCAGGTTGTGACATAAATAGGCTCCGCCCTCCCCCACCATGACGGATGGTAATATCTTGTGCTTATGTTTATGTTTGAGAAAATAACATCGCTTACATTTCCTGCACAAGATAACCAAAGACCAGATAACATCAACCGCCAAAGAAAAAGAACGAAAGAAGAAAAACACAAAACCCAGATAGCATTACCTCCATCGCGTATCTGAAATCCAAGCCCTCTATGAGAATCTACAATGGTTATGTTATCAAAGACCAAATTCTTGAACTCAAACCAGCTAGCACTTCCAAGTTTAATCGCAGAAGATTTTGTTCGAATCCAGGAGTTTGTTGCAGTTAAGTTATATAGAGGGCCAGTGTATGTCTTGGGGCATATAGCATCATCTCCTGTATCAATGTGGCATCTCGTAATCACAGTATTATTTGAATCCTCAATGTCTATCCCATCATTGTTGGGTGTATTGAAATCTCCATAGATTGAGACATCATGTATCGATGTGTTTTGACATCGAATAATATGCAAGCTGCATATAGCCAAAGTGTTCATCACAATACATGGAATAATAGCAATAGCAATAGCAATTTTCAGGTTTCTTATTTGTTTCTTTTGGAAGGGATGGTCGTTCTATACTTAAAATCAACATTAGTTATCAGATCCAGCGTTCCCCTATATTTTTCTTCCCAGATTACTAGTTTTGAAAACAATACTAGATCACATAATCAAATGAAATATTAGATTATCAATCTTCTTTAAAAATTCACACTTCCATCTCGTATCCGAATATATTTACAAAGGAAATATTACCATAACACTAACAGAATACTGGAATAGAGAAATGACAGACTATCAGGTGAAGGTAACCTACAAAAATGTAATATTTAAAAAAACAGAATGTTAAGTAAAAGGCAAGCAAATTTAGAAAGAAGAGAGACTGACCACCAATACGCTGGCTGCGTGAAGGTAACATTCCAAACTCTAACATTGGTAGAGTCAAGAAAACCCACCAGCCTCGGCCGACACTCGTCGCCGGAGCAAGCCCCCGTTTGGTTCCAGCTCACCATCACATTTTTCCTTTGATCGAACTTCACCACGAACTCCGACCCCTGCCCATCCACCACCCCTCCCCCTGTTATCCCTACATCGCTTGCGTTCTCAGCTAATATCACATACCATTTATGGGATTCTTTCGGGTAGTCTTCCAATTTGGTTCCGCCCAAGATGGTGCTGCCTTTGGGGATGTCTAAAATCACGTTTGATTTGAGGTAGATTGTGGCTGTTAGATAGGTTCCTGTCGGGAAGGTTATGTAGCAAGGCTTAGTGTGGCAGCTGTCGATGGCCGATTGGATAGCGGATGTGTCGTAGTGCTTGCCGTCTCCGGTGGCTCCGAAGTCCCTGACGGAGATGGTGGGAGTATGAGATCCGGTGATGGTGGGGAGGAGGAATAGGAAAGTGATCACTGTTAGATGCGGGATTGGAGCTGCGGCAGCACCCATTTCTTTGGGATTCCTACAACTGATGGAGAAATCTGTGGGACGGAACTTTGATACTATATAAGTCGAGTACTTCCAACCTTATCAACAAAAGATTACTAAACATGAATATGAAAATTAACTTTTAGTGCCAATAGACTATTGATTTCATTCTATTTTAATTATTAAACTATAAATTTTAAATCATTAAATTATTATAATAATGTTAATCAATTCAACTAATTACATATTTTATCAACTTAATTTTAATGTAATAACTTTTAATCTTTAAATCTGATAATAATAAAAAAATATTGAAACCAAACGCACAGTTTAACAAACAAGGGCACGTGATTAGCGAAGCTTGGGAGAATTTACGCCGAGATGGTAATGGATCTCGCATCTGATCCGAATTCGTAGATTCATATATTTTATAGAGTTTGGATCTTAAAATTTTAAACTCTACGAATCTGAGTTAGATCTGAAATTTTTAATTAAAGTATAAATCTGGATTCGGATCTGACACTAAGATCCGAACCTAGACCTGAACTCGTATACCTATTTATTAAAAAATTCACCTTTTGTTTTAAAATATATATAAATATATAATAATAGGTTTTATATTTCACATTATTCTCTAATGTATTCTTTATTTATTTATGACAAAGAGACCTTTTAAAAGAATACATGCTTATTCTAATATTAATGAAGATTATAATGATGATGCGAAAATAGTGAATATCATTGACATTTTATATAAGAAAGTTATTATATTATATAACCTTAATATTAATATTTAAATTTTAAAAATATTATTTTTATAATTTTTTTTTCTTTGGTTGGTTGTTTCTTATCTGTTTTAGGATGTTTATGATTTAAGTAATGATGAAGACTAGCAACTCTAAAAGATAAAAGTACGATAATAAATTTACGACAATAAAATATTTTATGATCTACATTTTTTAATGTTTGTATTATTTAAAAGACATTTGTGTAATTGTTGAATTTTTTAAAGATTTTAGTTATCATTTTTTCTTCTAATACTAGTTAATTGAAATTAATTTTTTTCTCCATTGAAGTTGTGAAATTAATTAATAACAGTTCTATTGAGTTAAAAAAAAGTCGAATGATATTTTTTAATAGATCCGTTTTAGACCCGTTTTGGACTCGGATCTAAAAGATCCATTAGATCTGGATTTAGATCTCAATTTTTTAGACCCATGAAGTTGGGGCGAAACTGGATTCGATCAAGATCCGCCTTGTTGCCATCCCTAATTGGCACCCTCAAATTTTGGGAAATATTTAAACTATACCCCTAAAATATTTTGAAATTTTTAATTAAGCCCCTTAACTTTCTTAAAATCTCGTTAAATCTCAAATACTTTTAATTATAAATAGTAAAAATATTATTAAGTATCTCAAAATTTCTAAAAAAATAATTAGATTTTCATTATTTTCTAAAAATGTCAATAGATTCATATTTTTTTAAAAAAAATAATTAAACCTCCAAAAAATTTTGATTAAGCCCTCAAACTATCAAACTTGATTTGAAACTTGGTTTCTTGGGACACTACCCAAACAGAACGATTAATTAGATTATAATTTACAATATATATCTTAAAATATATCAAATTGTTGAAAATAATGAAAATAAAAGTGAGAGGGATACTCAAATCTATATAATATATCAATGAGATAAGAGCATAACTACCATTAAGCCAAGTTTAACATTTAAGATTTTTTATAACATATATATATATATATATATACTAGTTAATTTAAATCCAAAACTTAATCTACAAAGGTAATTTGAAGATGGTATTTTTTTCATACATATTTTAACCCTTTGACAATGAATATATACCTTACAAACAAAGTGATTGAATACGGTTTTCAAAATCTCAGGGTGAGCACAAATCTTAAATATTATAAAAATTTAAAGATTAATTCATAAAAATTTTTAAAAAATAAGGATAAATATATGAATTTTAAAAATTCAAGGTGAGTTCTTGTCCATCCTACCATAAGAGTGCATCCGCCAGTGTCATAGGATGAACATCATCTGCTTTTCCATTAAGACTACTAATTAGATTATTTTATGGACCAGTTATATCAAAGAACATATGAACATAAAATATATTTTTAAGTTATGATAAAAAAAAAAACATTATTATAACGATTTAAGTTTCTAAGTAAACATTTAAACATTGACCCAGATAATGGTTCTTCGTGTTGGTTGGAGTAATTAGGCCAAGTTTGGGCCTTTTTAGTTGATAATTGCGCTAATTATACTTTACAAGTAATAAATTTATAAAAGACAAAGACAATTTTAGTTATTAATATTTATAGTTTTTATTATTTTGGTCTTTATTCTTTTTTTGGGTAAATTTATCCCTTAATCTATATCTTTTTGACAAATAGTTTATTTTTTTAACTATCATGATAACTGAACTGTTAAAATCTAACAATCATGACATGTCATATGCATAGGATAATAATTTTAAATAACATGACATCTAACCTATCAAATATATATATATGAAATATAATTTTAATTTAATATAAAATATAAAACAATTAAAATTTAAATAAAATATTAAACAATAATTAATTACAAAATAAAATTCTACTAAACATTCTCAACCCTAACTACGATAGAATCAAAACCATATCTTAAAAAAATATGAACAGAGTTCGAAATTAATTAATTTTTTAAGATAGGATTTAAATTTTATCATAGTTAGGATTGAAAATGTTTAGTAGTCTTTTATTTTAGAATTAATTAATTTTTAATATTTTATTTGAATTTTAATTATTTTATATTTTATATTTCATATATATGCATTTGATAAGTTAGATGTTATGTCATTTAAAATATATTATCATATGTATATGACATGTCATAATCATTAAAGTTTTAACGGTCCAGTTATCATGTTAGTTAAAAAATAAGCTATTTGTCAAAAAGATATAGGTTAAGGGCTAGATTTATCCAAAAAAGAACAAGGGCCAAAATAATAAAAAAATATAAATGTTAAGGGTTAAAATTATCTTTATGCCTTTATAAAAAGGGAACAACCTTGGTTTATATTATAATTTCAACTTTATTCAAAATAAAGGCCAAAAATCAATTAAGTACTTGGTATATCACATAAGTTGGGAAAAGGAGATAAAAGACAACATCATTTTTATCTTTTTTTAATCTCACATATATGGGTATAATGCTTGAATCCCACATTCCGTATTTATAGGAGACATAGAAACAGTTCGGTTAAGTTAAAATTTATTTTGAATTTTAAATGTGTAACTGATTAGATTTAATAAATATCAGAGATTTAATTTGATATTATCTATTATTAAATCTAATTTTGAATAGATATTATCCGAGATTTAAATGGATATTTTCGGTTATCAAATCTACTATTTTTGGATAGATATTATCTAATAATATTCGAGATTTTAAATGGATATTATTTGATATTATAAGAGATTTGATTGGATATAATCTGTTATTTAAATCAGATTTTATCCGATTCTCGAACAGATTTGCTCATGCTTTCAACCTATAAATAAGAGGCTTTTCTTTCATTTTTAATCATCCCATTCAGAATTCGTTCTGATTCTTTGAGAGAAATTAAGAGCATTCTTTAAAAGCTTCTGTTAACTTTTGTTCGACTCCGGTTCAGACGACCACTACCGTCATAGTCCACTCCAAACTTTGGATGTATACTGTTTGGAGTAACCGTGCTAACCTTCGGAGGTCAACCGCCTAAAGTAGCGGGTACATATATCAGGGCAAATTGTTTCTAAGGCAGTGACCTCCATACCATGACACAGTCCATTTATCTTTCAGTTAGTTCATTTTATTTTTCTATCAGTGCTAACGCTCTGTTTTGCAGTCTATTTAACCAACAATTTATACACAATTCTACTACAAAAATGATATTATTGTCAATTTGGTTTCGAGTTTATTCAAGCTTGACACACTTGACGGGTCCATAATCGAAGGTGGAGGTGGTGGTGAAGTTGAAGATAAGAACCAAAATCCTAAAGATAAGGATATTTTACTATCAATAAATTTTATTTATTTATTTATTATTACTGTTAGTAAATTATTTTCGTGGCTAACCATATATAATTTTATTTGAATTTTGTAGATTCAAAATATATGAGAAATATCAGTCACGATAAATTCTAGGGTCATGATGCAAGGAATGAAGCTGCAGGCATGATCAAAATAGACAAGGTCTACATGAATTATGTTTCTACTTATAAGGTCAGATTATTTAATTCATGATTTATAATACATGAATTTATTTTAAGCCTTTACTTAGTCTGTAAGCTTAGTGGGTATCTTTTAGACTAGATTGTAAAAGAAGGATAGATGACCTTTCTGACTAGAAAACTTATCTTGAGGGTGCTTAATAATTTTTTTTAGTGGGGAATATATGCTTAATAAAAGATCTAAATGAAGAGAGAAATATTCATAAGAGATTAATTGAAAACTAGTGAGATAGTTTAAAAATGCATGTCTAGGATTGGTTTTTGAAAGACTTGGTATTTAAGTGTTCTTTATGCACCACATCTCTATTAAGACAAGAATCTTGTCTAAAATAAAGAGAAAATGATAGACATGAATGCTACTAAAAGATGTTTGCAGCTATTAAATCTCTTTGAGCTCTTTTCTTCAGAGTATTAAGAAGGAAGAAAAGATTTGTCTATCGGAGTGTGCAAAAATCTCCATAAAAATTCTCTTTATGAAAAAAATGAAAAGTGTTAGGTCCGATAAAGGTGGTGAGTTTAGATCTAAATTTCTTAAAGAGGTATATGAGACGAATGACATAGTTCATGAAACTTCTGTCCCTTAATTTCCTCAACAAAACGACATAGTCGAGAGGAAAAACAGAACTTTAAAAGAGATGATAAATTTATTGTTAATAAGTTCTGAGTTAGCTGATAACATATTGGGGGAGGTCATTCTATCGATAAATCTTAAACCGAGTATCTCATAAAGAAATTAGACTTAACCCCATACGAACTGTGAAAAAGTTATGCACCTTACTTGCAATACCTAAAAGTGTGGGGGTGTCTGGCTAAAGTAGGTTTGCCTAACTTTAAGAAGTCCACCATCGATCCCAAAACTGTTGATATAGTATTTATTGAGTATGCTACCAACAATATCATATGAGATGCTCTAGAGTTTGAGTTAGAGCCTAAATAAAGATAAAAAACATATTTTGGAACAGACTTTGTTACTTCCTTTATTTTGAGATAAATGATTTAGACAAACTTATCAGATCTTATGGCTCAAGTTTCTTGTTAGATGAGGATCCTAAAACTTATAAAGAAGCTATGGGATCTATTGACACTAGTTTTTGAAGAAGTGTTAGTAATGATGTATACTAGAGTCAATAATGTCTAAATCATACTTGAGAATTGGTAGACTCACCTAAAGGATTTAAACCTATCAGCAACAAATGGGTTTTTAAAAAAACTCATGTTAGATGGGTCAATCCAGAGTTATAGGTGAGGCTAGTAGTCATAGGGTTCACTCAAAAAATATTAAAAAGTTTGATAGTTGAGATGTCATTTATACTCGAACCCCTTTTTTGACTCTAGCATTCATTTCGTTAAAAATAAAAGAAGTTATATTTCCCAGGTTGAATATGCTAAAATTATAGAAAAGCCTAATGTTCTTAATGAACTATAATCGTCTCAATATTTTCTATGTTATGAGTAAATTGAGTAGATATACTCATAATCCAAGTTGTGAACATTGAACGACTCTTAGACGCTTACCAAAGTACCTTAAGGGTACTATGGATTGGAAACTCAATTTTGTTGGCTATCCTATTTTTTGAAAGATGTTGTGACGCCAACTAGGTTTCTAATAGTGATGAGGTAACTCTACGAATGGATATGTTCACACTTTAGGTGGAGTTGTAATCTTGTGGAAGTTTGTCAAGCAGACTAGTATTGCACACTCCAACATAGAGTCAGAGTTTATAGCTCTAGACTTAACTAGACAAGAAACCGAGTGGCTAAAGAATCTTTTAACAGTGATACCTTTTGGGGGAAAATTGACTCATCCGATATCTTTATTTTGCGATTCGTAATTTGCGATATATGTGGCCTTAAATCAAGCTTACAATGGTAAGAAGAGACACATTCGCATAAGGTATGAATATGTGAGACGCCTAATAAAGAACGGAGTACTCGCCTTAGAGTATGTTAAGTCGGAGATGAATTTGGATGATCCTCCTATCAAAAGATTGAGCTGGAAACAAATTCTGGATTCGTCGAGGGGGATGGGTCTTAAGCCCATTGGTTGAGTGATTCATGATGGATACCCAACTTAGTTCTCTAAGTTAAATATGGTCAAACGACACCATGAAACGGCTTATAGTGTACATGTCCATCTACCCAATCCCTATGACGTTTCATGGTGGTCTTAGTGAGAAACACTTAATGAATTTACCAATTTTTGGCTGAATAAATACTCTTAATAAGTTCTTAGACTTATTACGAAGGACTAATTGAACTTACCACTCGGAAGGATGAGTTTATTTTAACTCTTAATAAATTCTATCCAAAGAGGTTGAATTGTTCTATTGAGAAGAACATTATTGAATTTACCGAACAAAGAGGTTGAGTTTTTATTCTTAATGATTTCTTAGGCCAGAGTTTGGATGGTTCATTTAATATGAACTTGAAGAAAATCACTTTATTTTCTTATGAGGTTGAGCTTTATACAAAGCTTTTAACTATTTCATAGCCCGATTTTGTGTGGTTTATGTTGAGATAAACTTGATGAAATAACCTATATAAGTGAGAAGGGTTAGCCGCCTTTTATGAAAAATGATGGGTTGTTTTTCTAGTACACTTACTAAAATCCCGAGGTAAGATGGCTATATATATACCTCATATATATACATATATCTTCACATCGCGGACTATGGTGGATGAAGGGATTAGTTATGTGTTATGAGTTTACTCCGATCTTAGAGAGTTCAAGACTAGTTTTACTTATCTAAGAGGAGGATTACTCATCATCACTACGTACTAATTCAAGATTCGTTCACTATGTACTTAAATAACTAATCTCGCTAGTGTTCTTCTTGTGTTGGTCGAACTCTATGATTTCTTTTAGGAGGATTCTTTCGCATTAGTGGGGGATTGTGGGTATAATGCTTGAATCCCACACTTCGTATTTATAGGAGATATGGAAGCAGTTTAGTTAAGTTAAAATTCATTTTGAATTTCAAATGTATAACCAATTAGATTTAATAAATATCAGAGATTTAATTTGATATTATTTATTATTAAATCTAATTTTGAATAGATATTATCCGAGATTTAAATGGATATTTTCGGTTATCAAATCTACTATTTTTGGATAAATATTATCTAATAATATCTGAGATTTTAAATGGATATTATCTGATATAATAAAAGATTTGATTGGATATAATCTGTTATTTAAATCAGATTTTATCCAATTCTCGGACAGATTTGCCCTTGCTTTCAACCTATAAATAAGAGGTTTTTCTCTTATTTTTAATCATCTCATTCAGAATTTGTTCTGATTCTTTAAGAGAAATTGAGAGCATTCTTTAAAAGCTTATGTTAGCTTTTGTTCGACTCCAGTTCAGACGACCACTACCGTCATAGCCTACTCCAAACTTTAGGTGTACACTGTTTGGAGTGATCATGTTAATCTTCGGGGGACAACCGCCTAAAGTAGCGAGTGCATACATCGAGGTGAAATGTTTCTAAGGCAGTGACCTCCATAACACGATACGATCCATTTATCTTTCAATTAGTTGATTTTATTTTCCTGTCAGTGCTAACGCCCTGTTTTGCAGTCTATTTAACCAACAATATAACCTATTTTTATCTTCATTTAAGCCAAATTTCAAATATTAAAAATTCAATTTTTTTAATCATTTCTTCATTAGAGGATTCAAGATTTGCGTATATTAACCTCCTCTCTATGTGCTTTAAGAAAAATATAATTTTTATGTCAAAATAGGTAAGTTTCACTTATGGATTTTTACAAGGTTTAAGCTTTGGGTTTTTATGGAGTTTTCTAATAATTTTAAGGATGTATTTTCGTAGCTAAGTTACAACAATAGTTGTTTCATGCTCTAATTCAATTTTCATGTTGGTATGACATGTGAAAGAGGTTAATAGGTGTCCAAGCTTGAGTCAAGGAAAAAGTTGAAGAATATAAGTGGGTGAATTATTTCGAAAATTTTGGTTTAAGGTCATTATATCTCTAACTCTCACTCTTCTTGAAGATTATGAAGTGATCACGTTTGCTTGTTTCGAAATTACCCAAAAAGAATATTTTATAACTAAAGTTGGATAAGATTGAGCTATGTATTTTAGTTTAATTGAAGCTATAACTATATGAATTTGTAAATTGTAACCTAAAGGAAGAGTGTAACCCCCATAACCCGGTCTAGGAGGAACCGACACTAATGAGTTACACGGGGAATATCGAACCAAACCCGCGAAGGTCTGATTCAATAAACAACCCTAATAACCGATATAATTTTTTAACTAGATGCACAATTAAATTCCTATATATAACGGGTTCAAGCAAAACGAGAACGGAAACATTTGGTCCACAGTTAATCTAGCAATCAACATTTATGCACTTATGGACTAAATCGTAAATATATTAAATTCAAACCATCAATGAGGAATTCAAGCTACCATAGTCCAATTAGACATGTATAACATACTCTCATTAAATTTCAGGTCAATAGGAGCATCATCAATTTCATGTTTCAATATTTAGGGACCAAAATGTAAAACACGTAAAACATAGGTACTACATCCGACTTTGATTAACCGATATGAAATTGATTTAACATCATGCATCAGAGTGATTTTTCAACTCAAGATGATATTCATAGCAACCCTACTCGAATACAAGTAAATAACCGACACCACACGAAAATCCATGCTTAAAATTCTTCCTTTTCAATCATGGGTATCGATACCTTCAGGCAAGGTATCGATACCATAATGACAATAGGGCTAAACCAACCTTCGAAAAAAATGGTATCGATACCTTGGTACATAGTGGGCTAATTGCATCGAGCCATGGTTCGATGTCGCTTATTTTATGCCTTGAGGTATCGATACCACCACAGGATGTTTCGATACCCTCTGTGCACAGAATGTAAATTGAGAAATTAAGGTTGGTTTAATCTTATCCACTCATAACTAAAATCACTAGCAACTAGATGCATAACTCCTAGTCACCTTAGGCACTTTAAAACATTCATTCATGGTCATCATATAATCCAAAGGACCTATAGGCATGCTTCCTAAAGATTAACTCAACCAAAAGCCACAATTAACCAAATGCACTTCTAAGAATTTCAACTACACAATACACACCAAAAACAATAAGTAACTTATTTTAACAAATATCCATTACAATTCTTTAGCAAAAATCAAAACACACTCTTAGGGATCCTCCCCTAGATCCTCTTGCCCAAAATGGTTGTCTGAGTAGCCTTTATTTCTCTACATGGATGAGAAAAGAGAGCTTAAGCAAAACATGCTTAGTGAGGTAGCTCTAACAAGTTCACCAATACAATATTAAAACTATTTAAAAACCATGCTTGCAAACTTTGTGCCAAATTAAATCATGCTTAACCAAGTCATGTTCATCATCATCATAATCAAATCATTCCTTGTATCATGCATATTGGCATACTTGTGACAACTTAATGTGAACTTTAAGCTCACCGAATACACGGATTCCTTATCATAATTAGAGACACTCGGTCTCAACATACATTAGTCGGAAACATAGTCACCCTTGTTGATGCATGCAATAAAAGCACAATTAAGTGCAAGTGTACACGTCGTCAAGTAATAAAGTGATAAGTATATCGTGTATCGTCTCCACAGGGATTGGTATACTTAATATGTCTCCCCTTGTTCCCTTTCTCCTGAAAGATAAAGTAAAAACACAGATAAGTGGATTTGTTTAACTAACTAAATAATTAAATAATAAAACATAAAATAAAAGATTGAGAACAATATAGGAAAAGTAGGTAAGATCTAGCTGTGTCAATTAGTGAATTTGGTTGATCTTCTTCTTATCCAATGCAATTACACAATACTGCTTCGACAGTACTGCAGATACAGCCTCGGCAGCATTAGTGTTTTCTGCCGCGGCAATCTCTTGCTCTTGTGCAGATGTATCAAAGTTTAGCAAAGTGTCCGTAGTTGACTCCACTTATCTCTAAGTCAGAGTATTGTTGATGATTGATCCTTGATGATACCTCTCAGCGTAAATCAACGATAATCATCAACCAATCCAACACTTCTTTTAGCTGTTGAAACTATTAACCTATCTCTAGGCCGAGTTAGTGTCTACAACACCGTACTTATCCCTTTCGTGAATCTACACCTCTCGATGCTAGATAAATATATTACTTACAAACTTCTCTCTCGAGCTTGAATGCAAGAACAAGGAATGACAATAGGATAAGCAAACTTCGATAATATTATTGCATTAGAACAAAGAAACAAGAAATAATCTCCTCTCACTAATATCTACAACCTTCAGCTATCCTTAAGAAATTTAGAATATAATATCGTGAGGTACAATTCTTAGGGAGAAGGGTTTCTCTAAAATCGGCTCCCTAAACAATGTGGCCGACTAGGCTATATATAGTCTTAACCTAGGGCAAACCTTTCCTAAATAGACTCTAACTTGGAGTAAGGAACAAGTCCTCTTCAAGAGATCTGATACTTCCAAGTTTGTCGCCTTCTAAAAGGATTTTCCCGTTTGGTCTTTGACTTGGGCTTTTAGTACGCTAGCCTGGTCCAATTGGTGCGCTGCATCTTTCAAAATGTTCTTTATATTTTTATCTTTTACTGCGCTTGCAATGTTGATGCTACCACTCTGGATGCTGCCGCGGCTTTATTCCCTGCCTCGGCCTCAACACTGCTTTACTACTGCTTCGGCCTTGGATATTCCTACATGTATATAATATGTAATAATATCTGCATTCTCTATAAATTTCGTATTTGTAAGTAGTGATAACGGAATATCCAATATTATGCAAAGAGTCCATATTTCAGCTCAAGTTGGTGTATAATAGATGCATAAAGTATCATGAGAAGGGTAGTAAATAACTGCCTCTTAGGCACTCATCACTTGTATACATGTTACCCCCACTGCGCACGGTTGGACACAAAGTCACCGTTATTTATGTAGGTATCAACTATATGCACGGTCGGACACAAAGTCACCCTTGTTTACATATAGGCAAGCTCTACACATATGGTCGGACACAAAGTCACCCTTGTTTACGTGTAGGCAACATCAATAATCTCATCATTTTTATAGTGCACTTTATTCTAATGAAATGTCATTTGTATTTGAATCTAAAGTTAGTGTCACTAAGCCAATATCAAATATCAATCATGCATGTTAACTTGTTGCTCATAATGATGTTCATCATATGAATCAAAATCATGCTCAACGGCTTTATCAAATGTAGGGCAAATAACCTCATATTATACTAATTCATTTTCATGCTTCCATAAGCCATGAATATCTTAATAAACCATGCATTCCCAACAATAAATACATGCATGCATCATTTCAAAATCATAATTATGCATTTCAAAAGTCTCAATAAATCATTTCCATAAAAGCCATTTCCGAAATTACCGATACTCAAGAAAATGCATCAAAGTCATTCAAATCACGTACTCTTGAACTTGGGAAAGTTTTCATACTATTTCATATTCCCCAAAACAGAATCGAACCAATGCGATTCACTTAGAACCCAAAATCACTCACCGACAAGCGAAACGAGCCTTCGTCGATGCTCCGACGGCAACGCCAATGCACCAGCCACTTATTGTAGCGACCCTTATAAAATTCTTAAAATAATAATAGGTGTGGTAGAAGAGGGAAAAAGGGTCACTAGTGGAATTGAAATTAAGGTTTGAAAAGTGGAATTTAGGGATTTGGGTTTAAAATAAAATTTTGAGGAAATTAGAAAATTAGGATTTAAAAATTAGGTTTTTAAATTGTGTACAAGAATTGGGAATTTTAAAATGTTGAAAGAAATTTGAAATCTAGGGTCCTTTTTTTTAAAAAAAAATAGGAATTAGAAAGTTAAAATTAGGGATTTGAGATTTTAAAAAAATTAGATTGAAAAGGGAAATTTTAAAATTAGGGATTTTAAAAAAGGGTGGAGTCGCCACCGGCCACTTTGGTAGGCCGGACACCGTAAAACCAGAGATTCGAAATGATTTGGGTTCGAGAGTCGGTTACGGTTAAAAACGGGTTTAGGGTTTAAAACCGCCCAAAATTGGCACCTTTATGAATTACCACTTAATTAATTTTAGATTTTTTAGATTAAAGTGGCATTTAAATTAATTTTTGTTTAAAGATTCGAATCAATTTTATTTTTACCGTGTCTTTATTCGGAGGCAACGTACACACCGCGACCAATGCGTTGGAACACGGGCCCGTTACGACCGATAAAGGCGTAATTAAATTAGGTTTATTAATTAAGAAGGTGTGAAATGTGAGTAAAGATGACAAAGTAAAATGCATGTTCCAATTTACAAGAATAAAAATAAAGTGCATAAGTAAAAACATGCATCAATAAAAGTAAACATATGTACAAATAAAATATAAATAAATGAATTATATACCGCAAAACAATAAACATGCATATAAAAAATATAAAATAAAAAAGCAACTAAATAATGCAACATAAACCACAACTATAAACACAAATAAAATAGAAATAAATATGAATGACATATGTATTAAAATGTAACAAAATATATACATGCCCAAATAAAATACACAAATAAATGGACAATATTATAAAATACAGAAATAACAAAAAGCATGAAATAAAGACAAGGCATGAATAAATATACGTTTGCACCATGAAATAAAATACGTAGATGAAATGTATGGCATAAGAAAATGAACAAGATGACCAGAAGCATATTAAATAAATATTTACAGAAATAAATATGCATGTAAATAATAAAATAAAAACGACCAAAATAAGAAAAATAGCCACTGGAAAATGATCCACAAACCCAATACTCGGAAGGAATCGAATATCACCACCACCGTGATTGGTATTAATCAAATCCACTCGCTAATAACAAAATAAACAATCAATACATTAATTTACATAACTCGAACAAATAACGCAAAGGGGACGAAAAAAAATCAAAGAAAAGAAATATGTGATCTCAAATATACACAAAATAACATACAACGTGACATAAATAATACATATAATATGGATAAATAAAAATATGATGCTAACACATATATAATATGCAAAATGAACATAATATCAAATATGTAATATGACTTAAGACTATATAACATAATATACATATACATAAAAACAGATTAATATATACATATAATTAAAACATATATAACAGATTATATAAATAATTGGTAAAGAAGAAATGGAACTAAAATAAATATAATCAGTATGTATGGTACTAATTTATGACATAACTATGAATAAATGGCAAAACTAACTCACCTATATAATATTATATTTCCTATACGTAACAAATATATGCAAGCAAATGAGATTAAAACATGATATAAATATTAAAGTAAACGAACAAAGGATTATGCCCCAGATTCAAGGATACACAAATCTATTTGCTAGTCTCAAAAGTCCAAGTCTGGAGTGATGGTTTGGGTCCACGCATTTGGCCAAAATGTGGGCTGAAACGAATCACCAATAAGGGTTGTTTCTCATTTCCCATTTCCTCCCTCGGCAAAACCAAAACAGAGTTTTTCCCTTTAAAAACAAAATTGCAGCCGTCGCCTCTGTATATTCGCTGTCGACGCCGTTCCAATGACCATCACCGAAGAGCTCTCGCTTTCCCTTTTCTTTCTACGACACTGATTTCACCATGGAAACTTCGAAACGTTGCTAAACTTCAAGAACCCGTCGAGCTTTCATGTCGTCGATCTGAGAAACTAGACGTTGGATCGTCACGGTTTCGAGGTATGTGGTTCACCGCGCCGTGAGCTCGTCCCTCACCGTTGGGATTCGTTATCGGAGTCTCCGTTCACCGGCGACCACCCTAACCGAAGGTAAAAGACCCTCCTTTTTCAATTTCTTTTTGATTTAATAGATGGCTTTTGAACACACACTATTGTTTTTTATTTTTCCTACTTGAAAAGGGAGTGATTTCAGAAGCTTTTAAGAATGTTCCTCTTCTCCCTTTGATTTAAACTGGAGCACTCTTGTGTTTTTCTTTTGTTTTTTTATGAATACTGATGATATATCGAAAGAAAATAGTATTTGAAGGAGGAAAAGTAACAGTGTTTT
This sequence comes from Abelmoschus esculentus, assembly GCA_035048815.1. Lineage (NCBI taxonomy): Eukaryota > Viridiplantae > Streptophyta > Magnoliopsida > Malvales > Malvaceae > Abelmoschus > Abelmoschus esculentus. The sequence continues at coordinate 11,250,499 of JAUCBN010000026.1, forward strand.
CTGGAAATTCTTTGCTTCTCATTTCATTTCTTGAGGTAGGAGAGAAGAGCCCCCTTTTACAATGGTTTGAATCGGTACTTATAACCGAAAATATATTAAAAATGAAAATGGAAAATATTAATTTCTCTTGTCTTCATTCTCTGCTATTGTCCTTTACTGCCATCTGAAAATTTGTGGATTATCCTCTATCAATTCTGAATTTTTTGGTTGTTATTCTCCTTCCATTCTCTGATATAGTTTGTTTGTTGTTTGCATATGAGCTGGAGAGGGGGGACCATCCTGCTGCCAAAAAAAGGATCAATGGTGTTGTTGGTCTAAGGAAGGGTTGGTCGAGCATTTGAGTCGGGACTAGGGGTGCTGGTGTATTGAGCATAAGTGGTACGGTTCTGGTCTATGAGGGGCCGAAAAGAAGCACACCAGGGGCTCGGGATATCCATTGCGACCATGTGTTGCTTCGAGTCTGCAACAACAAAAAATAAATAATTATCATGTTTTGTAATTTTTAATTATTTTATAATATTTTTGAGTTTTTTTTTAATATTATAAATGGATTGAGCTATCTTATTTATTTAATATTTAGGCTTTTTTAATTTATATTGATTTTATTTATCTTATTTATGACTATTATATGTATGATAGTAATAACATAAGAAACACAATAACGACAACTAACATGAATGTTAAAACTAATAATAATATGCATATAAATCAAATATATTCTAGATTGATCTTTTTATTTAAAAATATTAATAATATATACATACTTAAAAAAAGGTAACAAGTAATATCACCAACAAATAAGCTAATATAATGATAAAAAGGTATTTAAATTAAGATAACATCAGTATAATATTTTTAGGGTTTTTCAAGTAATATAATAATGGTAAATAACATACTAGCATAATAATATATTTTTAATTTATTTTTTTAAATTAAAACGTAGCCCATTATTTAAATAAGAAATAAAAGCGGGTTAATACCCCGGATAAAATTAGTGATTACACTTATGTACCTTTTGTACTTCCTATACAACATTAAAAACAAAGCATATTCATATCATAACATGCTCAAAACAACAGCCACATCGGAACTCCACAAAACTACCGAAAACCTAGCCGAAAAGACCAGAAACTAAGCTGAAACGCATCCGAAACATCATCAGCCCATAACCTAATGAATCTAACCTCTAATCCACCTCAATTATGATATAAAATAACTTCCAAACCATCCTTATACTTCTAGCAAAAGAAGAGCACCTAAAAGAGCCCCTAAAACAACCGAAAACCACCTTAAAACACCATCGAGTACATTATTTCGAGATTAATTTGATATTAAATCATTTCAAGACTCAATCAATCATTTAATTGATATAATATCATAAATAAATTATCCTAATAACAACATTAATTGAGATCTAAAAAGATTTCATAAAAACCTCCATAAAACCCATAGATCTTGAACTAGAAACATAAAATTAAATCTTAATTGTTGATTAGCAAGCCAATACTTGGGAACTTCAATAAAGAACCTTAGAAAAGGATGAGAAATCTGAATTTTTACCTTTAAAATTATCTCCACCAAAAGATGAGAAATCCTCTCTTGAATTCCTTGAAAATGGATGTTGATTTGCAAAAATTGATGAGTAGGTTTTGTAGAGAATGAAAGGATGAGTAAAATGAAACAAATCTTGATGAAAATGATGAAGAAATCAGCAAGTAGTTGAAGAAATTTGGAGAAGAAGATGGAGAGAAAATGGAGAGAAAATTGGAGAGAAGAGATGGGAAAATAGGAAGTTACAAAAGAAAATGTAATTATCATCAAAAATAAAATTTTGTAAAAACAATTTGGGTGGATAAATCATTAATTAAAAATAAATTGGGTTTATGGCCCTCTAAGGATTCTAAGTATGGCATGCTTTCCAATTTAGTCACTAAAAATCTTTATTTTCAAAAATTATTAATTAAACCCCTAAATTTTCCAAAATTCACAATTTAGTCACTAATACAAAATTAAGCTTAATAAAAATCAAATTAAAGTTCAAACAATATTCCTTTAATTTTAAAACATTATTTTAATACTTTTAAAATCTATTCACAAAAATTATTACTTGTCTGATTAAAATATTAATATTTTAATTTTTCCGCAATAACGAACCCAAGGAATCCAATTCGACCCAAATTGAGCTTCCCCGACTAACCCTCAAACTACTAGACCCAAAACCGGGATGTTACAACTCTCCCCCTCTAAAGAAATTTCATCCTCGAAATTCTTACATGAAGCAAACAAGTGAGGAAATTGTTCCTCCATGTTCTTCCTTGTCTCCCAAGTCGCCTCTTCAACACCTCGGTGTCTCCAAAGCACTTTAACTAAATCTATGGTATTTCCTGAAGAACCTTTGTATCCACATCCAGAATCCTTACCGGTTCTTCCTCATAACTCATATCCGCTCTTAGCTCAATCTCCTCAACTGGAACAACATGCGAAGGATCTAATCTATACTTACGAAGCATCGATACATGAAAAACATCATGCATCCTACTCAAATCTTCCGGCAACCTTAACCGATAAGGAACCGAACCAACTCTCTCTAACACCTCATATGATCCAATGAAACAAGGACTCAACTTACACTTACGCCCAAACCTCATTACTTCCTTCCACGACGAAACCTTTAGAAATACTTTGTCCCCGATATCATACTCTATCTCTGTAGGCCTCAAATCGTCATAGGACTTCTTTCTATCTGAAACCTCCTTAAGCTTAACACAAATAAGCTTAACCTTCTCATCCGTGTCCTTCAACACTTGAGGTAAAGAAACATACTTTTGTCTAACTTCCTTCCAATACAAGGGTGTACGACACCTACACCCATATAAAGCCTCAAAACGGTGCCATCTGTATACTCGCCTAAAAACTATTATTATGAGCAAACTCCACCAAAGGCAACTGTTTCTCCCACGAACCTTGAAACTCAATGATGCAACATCTCAACATATCCTCCAAATTCTGAATAACACGTTTCGACTGACCATCCGTCTGTGGATGATATGCTATACTGAAACTAAGCATCGTACCCAAAGCCGCTTGCAAACTCTTTCAGAACTTAGAAGTAAAATGTGGATCTCTATCAAATATGATCGACTTAGGCACACCATGCAACTTCACCACCTTAGAAACATACAACTCTTCTAACTTATCCATGGAATACGTCGTATGCACGGCAAGAAACTGTGCACACTTCGTAAATATGTCAACAATCACCCATATGGAATCCTTTTTGGATGACGTTAATGGTAACCCCGTCACAAAATCCATAGTCACTCTCTCCCATTTCTATTCCGGGACTTGAACTGGTTGTAACAATCCTGCAGGAAACTGATGTTCAGCTTTTACCCGCTGACACATCATACACCGAGACACAAACTCCGTCACATCCTTCTTTAAACCAACCCTAAAGTATACACTTTTGAGATCTCTATACATCTTCACACTACCTGGATGCATAACAAACGGACTAGTATGCGCTTCTGCCAAGATAGCTTGCCTCAACTCAACATCATCTGGCACCATAATCCGACCTCTATAACAAAACACCTCATCATCATCAAAATGATACTCGGTCGGTTAACATTCAGCGATATCTTCTACAAAAGGTACTAACGCCTCATCCTTCAACTGTTTCACCTTCATCATCTCAACCAAAACAGGATTAACTTGCAACTCCGCTATCAAACCACCTTCCTTAGAAATACTCAACTTGGCAAACATCGCCTTCAACTCAACCATCGCCTTAAGGCTTAAAGCATCAGCTACCACATTAGCTTTTCTCAGATGGTACTTAATAGACAAATCATAGTCCTTAAGTAACTCCATCCACCTTCGTTACCTAAGGTTTAAATCCTTTTGTGACATGAGATACTTCAAACTCTTGTGATTCGTGTATATAGTACACTTCTCACTATACAAATAATGTCTCAAATCTACAAGGCAAACACTATCGCCGCAAGCTCCAAGTTATGCATCGGATAGTTCTTCTCATGCACCCTTAATTGTCTAGAAGCATAAGCAACAACCTTCCCTTCTTGCATCAAAACACATCCAAGACCAACATAGGATGCATCACTATAAACCACAAAATCCTTACCAGACTCGGGTTGAACCAACACTCGAGCACTAGTCAACACTTCCTTCAACTTCTCAAAACTCTTTTGTTGACTTTTCTTCCACTCAAAAGGAACCTTCTTTTGCAAAAGCTTAGTCATAGGATTAGCAATGCTCGAAACCCCCCCAATAAACCTACGATAATAATCAGCCAACCCTAGAAAACTCTGAACCTCTAACACCGACCTTGGTTGCTTCCAGCCCATAACAGCCTCTATCTTCTTCGGATCAACACTAATACCTTTCTCCGATACTACATGACCAAGAAACACCACTTCCTTTAACCAAAACTAATACTTACTCAACTTAGCATACAACTGGTTCTCCTTTAACACTCATAACACTATCCGCAAGTACCGATCATGATCTTCCTTGGTACGTGAATACACAAGGATATCATCTATGAATACCACCACAAACTGGTCCAAGTATTCATGAAACACTCGGTTCATCATATCCATGAAAGCAGCAGGGGAATTCGTCAACCCAAACGGTATCACCAAAAACTCATAATGGCCGTACCTTATCCAAAAAGCCGTTTTTAACACATCCTCCTCTTTCACCTTCAACTGATAATACCCTAATCTCAAGTCAATCTTCGAGAATATACTAGCACCTCGAAACTGATTAAACAGATCATCAATCCTTGGTAAAGGATACTTATTCTTCACGGTCAACTTATTTAGTTGCCGGTAATCAATACACATCCTTATAGTGCCATCCTTCTTCACAAACAACACCGATGCACCTCAAGGTGATATACTCGGTCGGATAAAACCTCGGTCAAGCAACTCTTACAACTGCATCTTCAACTCCTTAGGTGTCATACGATAAGGAGAAATGGACACCGGGTTAGTACCAATATAAGTCTCGATACTAAACTCCACATCACGATCAAGAGGTAGTCCTGGCAACTCTTCAGGAAAAACTTCTAGAAAATTGCGTACTATTTGAATGTCCTACACCCGAACCTCTTCTATCCCCGGATTCATCATATAAGCTAGATATGCCACACCACCATGCTATAGCATCTTCTCCGCTTGCAAAGCCGAAACCACGTTAGACAAAAATCTGGTATACTCACTTTTCACCACAACCTCACTACCATCCAACAACCTTAAGGTAATTGTTTTCTTTTCAAAATCCACCCCTTCTCTATGCTCCGCCAACCAGTCAACACCCAAGATAAGATCGAAACCATGAAAAGGAAACTCCTTTAAATCAACCTCAAAGACATGTTCTTTAACTTCCAACGGACACTTTCTATACAACTTCCTTACTGTAACCGTCTAACCCAAAGAACTGGTAACCACCACACCTACGTCTAAAACCTCAACCGAGATATCCAACAGATATGCATGCTCACTCAGAACATAAGAATGCGCAGATCCTGAATCTATCAAAGAAAACAACGGTACACTATGGAAAGAAAAGGTACCTACAACCACATCTGTCACACTACGGGTCCCACGCTGAGCATAGACTTTACGCCCATCACCTTGCCTTTGAAAAGGACCTCGGTCACGTCCACGTCCTCTAATAGGCATCACTGTAGTCTTAGCACGGTCTCCTGACTCACCAGCAAACCTAGGGCAATCACGCCTCATATGATCCTTAGATCCACAACCCATACAAGCACTAGTAACCCACCAACACTCTCTTTGATGGCGCCTAGAACACAGGTTATAGACTGAGGCGTCACCACCACCCCTACCATACTACTGAGCATGACCGCCGCATCCAAAATCATCTCGACGTCGGTCAACTCTGTATCGGTTATCCCAAACCTCTTACTCTGCTTAACTTGAGCATTAGCCTCAGTAGGCCTTTTACCAGCATCGGAAGACTTCCTAGCCTCCCTTAGAGATTCTTCGACATCCTTAGCCCTATTAACCAGCACATCAAACTCGGTGTACTCCATAGCCAAAAGGTATGTCTTGATCTCGGGATCCAAACCATAACGGAACCTATCACACCTTTTCCGGTCAGTAGGAACCAACTCAGGATCATAGTGACTCATCCTGATAAACTGAATCTCATACTCTGTCATTGTCATAATCCCCTACACCAAAGACAAACTTTCTCTTTCTTACATCCTCATACTGGGGACCAAAAAACTTCCGCACAAAAACGGTCCAAAAATACTCCCAAGTCAAGTTAGCAGCAGCTACACCCGCTCTCGTGGTAGTCCACCAATGGTAAGCATCACCCTGGAGCAAAGATACAACACAACCCAGCCTCCTCATATCCAGACACTCCATCTGATCCAATATCCTCTCGGTATTGGCCAACCACTCAACGACCGAACTTCGATCCGAGCCACAAAACTCAACACCGCCCAAGCTACACAACCGCTCTAGAGGTAGCCCTGGGTTAACCTCAACAGTAGGGACGGGAGCCAGAATATGCACTCCAGCCATAGCAGCCTAAAATGCACCCGACATAGCCTGCATGAATGGTGCAAACTCTCTAAATTGACCTCCCAAATGAACCGGAGGCACACCAACTGGTGGAGGAGGAGGAAACGGCTCTTCCCTAGCAGTTGTCTCACCCTCAGCCTGACCCTCAGTGATCATTCCAGTACTAGCTCTAGTCTTACGTCTCGGAGGCATATTCCAAAAATTTCAAACATGCAATTTAAAACTTAATGTTAAAACAAAATAGACTTATATTCGGGCAAGATCTAAGGGAACCTGAAAAGCAATTAGAAATTATATTGGCATTGACAATGTGTAACCGACAATCCCTTCTACACACCTATTATACAAACACCATTATCAAACATAATTATCAAACATATTAACAACGAATCATGTCCAAACATACAACATCACACAAACCAAACCAACTTGCCAAACCTGGCTCTGATACCATAAAATGTAACCCCCTTAACCTAGACTAAGTAAAACCGGCACTAACGGATTACACGAGGAATATCAAACCAAACCCGCGAAGGTCCAATTTGATAAACAAACCTAATAACCGATATACTTTTTTTAACTAGATGCATAATTAAATTCCTATATGTAACGAGTTCAAGCAAAACGAGAACGAAAACATTCGATCCACAGTTAATCTAGCAATCAACATTTATGCACTTAGGGACTAAATCGTAAATATATTAAATTCAAACCATTAATGAGGAATTCAAGCTACCATAGTCCAATTAGACATGCATAACATACTCTCATTAAATTTCAGTCAATCGGGGCATCATCAATTTCATGTTTTAATATTTAGGGACCAAAATGTAAAATACGTAAAACCTAGGTACTACATCCGACTTTGATTAACCGATATGAATTTGAGTTAACATCATGAATCACAATAATTTTTTAACTCAAGATGATATTCATAGCAACCCTACTCAAATACAAGTAAATAACCGTCACCATACGAAAATCCATACTTAAAATTCTTCCTTTTCGATCATGCGTATCGATACTTTCAGGCATGATATCGATACCATAATGACAATAGGGCTAAACCAGCCTTCGAAAGCAAATAGTATCGATACCTCCTTGAGTGGTATCGCTACCATGGTACACAGTGGGCTAATTGCATCGAGCCATGGTTTGATGCCTCCTGTTTTATGACTTGAGGTATCGATACCACCATAGGGTGTTTCGATACCCCCGTGCACAGAATATAAATTAAGAAATTAAGGTTGGTTTAATCTCATCCACTCATAGCTAAAATCACTAGCAACTTGATGCATAACTCTTAGTCATCTTAGGCACTTTAAAACATTCATTCATGGTCATCATATAATTCAAAGGACCTATAAGCATGGTTCCTAAAGATTAACTCAGCCAAAAGCCACACTTAACCAAATGTACTTCTAGGAATTTCAACTACACAATACACACCAAAAACAACAAACAATTTATTTTAACAAATGTCCATTACAATTCTTTAGCAAAAATCAAAATACACTCTTAGGGATCCTCCCCTTGGATCATCTTTCCCAAAATGGTTGCCCGAGTAGCCTTTATTTCTCTACATGGATAAGAAAAGAGAGCTTAAGCAAAACATGCTTAGTGAGGTAGCTCTAACAAGTTCATCAATACAATATTAAAACTATTTAAAAACCATACTTGCATACTTTGTGCCAAATTAAATCATGCTTAGCCAAGTCATGTTCATCATCATCATCATCATCAAATCATTCCTTGTATCATGCATATTGGAATACTTGTGACAACTTAATGTGAACTTTAAGCTCACCGAATATACGGATTCCTTATCATAATTAGATACACTTGGTCTCAACATGCATCGGTCGGACACATAGTCACCCTTGTATACATGTTACCCCTACTACGCACAGCCGGACATAAAGTCACCCTTGTTTACGTATGGGTCAACTATATGCACGGTCGGACACAAAGTCACCCTTGTTTACATATAGGCAACTTGTACATGCACGGTCGGACACAAATTCACCCTTGTTTACATGTAGGCAACATCAATAATCTCATCATTTTTATAATGCACTTTATCCTAATGACATTTCATTTATATTCAAATCTAAAGTTAGTGTCACTAAGCCAATATCAATATCAATCATGCATGTTAACTTGTTGCTCATAATGCATTCATAATATGTTCATCATTTGAACCAAAATCATGCTCAACGGCTTTATCAAATGTATGACAAATAACCTCATATTATACCAATTCATTTTCTTATTTCCATAAGCCATGAATTTCTTAATAAACCATGCATTCCCAGCAATAAACACATGCATGCATCATTTCAAAATCATAATTATGCATTTCAAAAGTCTCAATAAATCATTTCCACAAAAGCCATTTCCGAAATTACCGATACTCAAGAAAATGCATCAAAGTCATTCAAATCCTTACAATATTTGTATCAATTTATGTATTCTTGTAGTAAATTATGTATGTACATAAATTCTTACAATAAGATGACCTCCTTTAGCTCATGGTGAGAAGGTCTAAGGATTTCGGTATATACCTTTTGCCTTATAATTTTCGTAAGCATTTGTGTATACATTTAGGGATTTATACATATACACAAATTCTTACAATGCTTGTTCCAATTTATATATTCTTATGTAAATTGTGTATGTACACAAATTCTTACAATAAGATGATCTCCTTTAGATCATGGTGAGAATGTGTAAGGATTTTGGTATATAATTTTTTCCTTACAATTTTCGTTAGCATTTGTGTATACTTTGTAGGGATTTATGTACATACACAAATCCTTATGATGTTTGTATCAATTTATGTATTCTTGTAGTAAATTATGTATGTACACAAATCCTTTAGAGATATCAGCAAAAGAATAAATAATTTCAAATAAGAACTTGAGCTTGGTGGGTTTAGACTTGCGCTTATTGAGAAAACAGTACATAATATGTATAGTTTGGAAAAGAAAAAAAATCAAATCCAGTAGCTAAAACCTGAGATTTAGGGTTAGACAAAATACATTTTGCCATAAATTTTGCAATCCCATCCACAACATTCTCTTCAGTAACAATAATATACTTCTCATCATAAACCGAGTATAGAGCTACATTCAATTAAATCATTAGGTTCCAGAAATTGAAAATAAGAAACAGAAAATCAACAAACAAAAAGGAGATTCAGGAAAATTGTTGAGGAGTTTGAGCTTCATGATAAGAAATCAAACATAACCGAGTATAGAGTTGCATTCAATTAACTCATAAGAAATCAAACACAGCCGGGTACAGAGCATGCTTTTCTAAAGAAAATGAAAAAGCAGTGATAAAGAGGGACTCCCTGAATTGGTCGTTGGGTCTGTCACCAACGACAATCCCTGAATAGGGTGAGCCCCCACGTCGGACCGAGACTAGTGAGGAAGAGACTTTTGATTTTGCAGCAAATCAAACTTTCTAGGTTTGATAACAAGAATCCCGATTTTTTTCTTCAGTTGAAAGGGTTCCTACACATGATTAAAACAATCGATGATGAACGAAGAAGACCAAATGACCAAGTCTCGTGGAGATCAGAGCCTACCAGCGTTGATAGCGATCGGAGTGTTGGGTTCTTTCTTTTAGGTTTAAATTTCTAGATTTCGTTTTCTTTTCTGGGTATTAGAGTTTAGTTTTCTGGGGTTTAAATATTCTAGGAAGTTGAGGGGTTTAGTTCTCATAAGCATTTTTTTAATGGAGGGTTAAAATTTGGCAAAAGTGCGTTTACAAATCTCATCTAAATGATAAATAAAAACTGTCTTTTACGGTGTTTTAGGAAAAACGTCACTAGAAACAATGTCTTTTGCGGCGTTTTAGAAAAAATGCCACTAGAAACAATGTCTTTTGTGGTGTTTTAGGAAAAACGCCACTAGAAACAATGTCTTTTATGGTGTTTTAGGAGAAATGCCACTAAAAACAATATCTTTTACGGTGTTTGCGTAAAAACGCCGCAATAAATATTGCTTTTAATGGCGTTTTTCCCAAATCATCGTAGATGACTATATATAATGGCGTTTTACTAAACACGCCACTAAAAGTGTAAATGTTATGGCGTTTGCTAAAAAACGCCACTAGAAATATCGCAAAAAGCCTATTTTGCTGTAGTGCCTGCACTAAGATGGCCTCCTTTAGTTCATGGTGATAAGGTGTAAGGATTTTGATATATACATTTTTCCTTACATTTTTCGTAAGCATCTGAGTATACTTTGTAGGGATTTGTATACAAACACAAATCCTTACAATGTTTGTACCAATGTATGTATTCTCGTGGTAAATTATGTGTGTACATGAATACTTACACTAAGAAGATCTCCTTTAGCTCATGGTGAGAAGGTGTAAAGGTTTTGGTATATACCTTTTTCCTTACAATTTTAGTAAGCATTTGTGTATACTTTGTTGTAATTTGTGTATATACACAAATCCTTAAATTCCTTGTCTCATATTATGTATTCTCGTAGTAAATTATGTATGTACACAAATTCTTACACTAAGATGGCCTCCTTTATCTCATAGTGAGAAGGTGTAAGGAATTCGCTATATACCTTTTCCTTACAATTTTCGTAAGTATTTGTATACACTTTTAGTGAATTATGTACATACACAAATCCTTACATTCTTTGTACCATATTATGTATTCTCGTAGAAAATTATTTATGTACACAAATTCTTACACTTAGATGGTCTCCTTTAGCTCATGGTGAGAAGGTATAAGAGTTTCGGTATATACCTTTTTCCTTACAATTTTCATAAGTATTTGTGTATATACACAAATCCTTATATTCTTTATCCCATATTATGTATTCTCTTAGTAAATTATGTTTGTACACAAATCCTTACACTAAGATGGCCTCCTTTAGCTCATGGTGAGAAGGTGTAAGGATTTCAGTATATATTTTTTTCCTTATAATATTCGTAATAATTTGTGTATACTTTGTAGTGATTTGTGTACATATATAAATACTTACAATATTTGTACAAATTTATGTATTCTCGTAGTAAATTGTGTATGTACACAAATCCTTACAATAAGATGACCTCCTTTAGCTCATGGTGAGAAGGTGTAAGGATTTCGATATATACACTTTCCTTACAATTTTCGTAAGCATTTGTGCATACTTTGTAGGGATTTGTGTACATACACAAATCTTTACAATTTTTGTACAAATTCATGTACTCTCGTATTAAATTGTGTATATAAACAAATCCTTACACTAAGATGACCTCCTTCAAATCACACTGAGAAGGTGTAAAGATTTCGGTATATACCTTTTTCCTTACAATTTTCGTAAGCATTTGTGTATACTTAGTAGGGATTTGTTTATAGATACAAATCCTTATAATTTTTGTACCAAATTATGTATTTTGTAGTAAATTGTCTATGTACACAAATCCTTACGTTGTAACATTTTATGTATATACCGTTTTTCTTACAATATTTGTAAGGATTTATGTTTGTACAGAAATCCTCAAGTTTGTAATAATTTATGTATATATCTTTTTTCTTACAGTTTTTGTAAGAAATTATATACATACTTCGTAAGAAATTATGTATAAAAAATGACCGGATAAACCGATTATTCTTTTTTAACCGGCTTTTAAGAGTCATTTTCTATAATCACCCGGAATGGTCTATTGTCAAAATTAATAATTCTCTCTGCTCCCTGAGGAGTGTTACTTTATGATTATTGGCTTCCATCATGTAGTACACAAGAATTTAAATATGTAAGAGCTTTTTGCTTACCATCTGAAAACGTGTTATGGGTTAAGTAACGAGATAATATAACTTTTATATATAATTACCAAAGACAAGTTTTGAAAATTTTTATTTCTTAAGATATTTATATTTTTTTACTTTTAATTGTAATTACTATGACACATGGTAGCTGTATTTGAAAAGTCAACTCAATGCGATGGGAAAAATAATAGTTGATATGTATTTTTAAATATGTATTGGTTAAATTTATTAAATTATTTTAAATTAAGTTAAATTGATTGAATATATAGGTTTTGAAGATTCAATATTTCATTATACCAAAATATATTAAATATTTAATTAAATTTTAACGAAAATGGTATCTGATTATAACCAAATGACATGTTTATTATCATGCGGAAATATTTTAATAATTGAGTGGTTCAATAATAATGTTTGCATGTATTTATTGTGAGAGTGACCAAATTATAACAAAAATATTAATATGTGACCTAATTTTAATATTTAATAATTGAATGATTCAAATATAACTTTATTAATAATTGAGTGTTTTTCAAAATTAAAAAAATCGTGGGCAGAGTCCCTAAACTTCCTAGGTTTTGAAGAAGGGCTATGAAGTTTGACTTGCAAACAATTAAGTACAAAAACTTTCCACAATTTTCTTGTTTTGTATTTTTTAAGGTACATAATTCAATTCAAATAAATGATAAATATGAGAGTAATTTATGGATTTTGAAATTAAATAGTACAAAAGGGCACATGACTCTATCAATATTTACATAAAAACCTTGCAAAAATTTCATGAGAAAAAGTCAGTTTTAGGAAGTTGTTCAGTACAATGCGAAGTATCTCGCTTAGAGCCGAACAAAACTCGAATCGATTAAAAATCTAATAAATTAATTATTCAAGGTGTAAAATAAAAATTCAAATAATTTAAATAACTCAAAATTTTGATTAAATCAAATAACTCAAATAAAAATTTTATAAACTCGACTCGAAAAAAATTTAAACAAAGTTTGAGGTGTAAAATAAAAATTTGAATAACTCAAAATTTTTAGTAATTAGAGGATTTATTTTTAAGTTTGAGACAAATCCTTCAAATTTTTATGATATATATACCGATATATAAAAATATTAAAAAACATTGTCATATATAAAAATATGAAAAAATATATAGATCTTATATGATTAGTGAAAGTCGTTTAAACAATAATCAAATCATATTATATTATAATAAATAATTATAATTAAGTTTTTATAAGAACTTGAAAACTAGACTCGAATTTATTCAACTCGACTCAATTCGAAAAATTTTCGAACAAAAGTTTGAATGATAAAATTAGACTTGTCAACTTGAATAACTCAAAAAAATTTTACTCGACTCGACTTGATCGAACGCTCACCCTTAATCTCGCTACCTTTTGTTACTATAACTATGGAATTTCTTATGAACCAACAAAAAACTATTAATGATAGAGAGTGTAACACCCCGAACCCAAATGCTATATTTGGGCCGCAAGCTCAAACCAATCCCATAAAGATGAAAGAAGAGTGAAAAAAGATAAGATATCATTTTTTTTACATTTTGTAAAAAATTAACTCTCATTTCTTTTTTCTTCACTAACCATTTACCATATTAATTAAGCCTAATTAACTCCCAAGCCCAACAAAGTTTCCAAGACCCAAACACAAGGCCCATTACTTCGGGTTAACCGGACAATGATAATGCGATTGTCTCTTCTATCAAAGATCTTCTTCAACAAGATTAGCAGGTAAAAGTCCAATATATACGAAGGGAGATAAATATTGTGGCAGATCGTGATGGTCCTATTGGAACTATATTTTTTAATTCACCACCATCTTCTTTGGTGTCTCTTGTTCAAGATGAGGCAAGATCGGCTTTAGAATGGAAGTCTTCTCATGCAGGTAGACAAAATTGTTATTCTTCTTAATTATATTAGTTGCGATGAGGTTTGTTTATTTATCGTAATGGACATTTCTTGTTAGTTTGTTCATGTTTGTAATGCTATTGTGGGTACTTTTTTCCTCTATTTAGGATTAGAGAGGTTTTTAACGAGGCTCATAATATCATCTCCATTTTTTATCAAAAAAAAATTGTAATACTTGCTACTAGAAGACTATTAGCATAATATTTTTTTTCAAATACTTATTATTAGAGGTCTATTTTTAATACTTGTTATTAATGTCTTAATTTTTCAATAATTGTTATTAGGCAAACTATTTAAATTATTTTTTCAATATTGTTATTATGAATCTAATATTTTATCATATTTATTATTGAAAACTTTTTTTTAATATTTATTAGTAGGGGTCTAATCTTGAAATACCAAAAATACGTATTAATTTTTTGTAATAATTTGTTATTAGATCCTAATTTTTTAAATATTTTTGTTGAGGATCTACTCTTTAAATAGATTTTAAAAAAAAAATATTAGGGTCTTAATTTTTTGGTTACACCTACAAATTTTAATTTTTTTATAATTATTTTTATATTTTTCATTGATAATCTAATTTACACCATTAAAATTTTATACTTCTACATGTTACATATTTATATAACTTTTTAATAGTTCGCCGCAATAATTGCGATAGTCTCTTATGGTTATGAAGACTATAAAATTTTCCATTTGAGTGCAAATAATAATGTCATTAGTGTTAAACTTTACAGTATTTAAACAAAAAGGAAAAAAGGGAAGAAGATGAATTTATTTGTATTATTTTTAGAAAATATGATAAAAAATAATTTTCGACTGTTTGGTTTATAATGTTGCAAAATAAAAACATAAAGGCAAAAGGAGACTACCAAAAAGTACATGGATAAATACACTTTGTCGTTGGCCGTATTCCATCAACCTTCCATGCCTTTCAAGACACTATTGTCATTGAGTTTATTAACGATGTTGTTGGAGGGTTATAAGGGTGTGCATCGACGGCTGACAAAAGAAATAGTAGAAGATTAACTATAAATATGGCAATGGGATGTGTGAGATGGATTTTTGGTTGATCTGACTCGAACATTAAAATATTCGCTTTGACTCCGTCTCGATTTTAATATGATTTTCCTTGACCTAGTCCAACCGGCATAATGAAAAATATAATTCGATTTTGACCCAATCTTGATATTTTAATATTTTTTGACTAAACCAGATTTGACTCAAGAAAAAAATAATTAAAATATATAAATATATCAGATAGAGAAACTTTCACTCTAAACCAGGAATCAATCCGAATTAATTTTTTAATAACCATTTTGACCTGTAAACCCCTCGACCCGGTCTATACAACACCTGACTCGAACGAGCTACACGTGGAATATTGAGGCTAATCCAAAGACTCGCCTTGATAAACAACCCTAAAAATTTCTTTTTATGTTATCTTGATGATTTAATTAGATCCTACATGTTCATGCAAGGATTGAGTTCAATTGCAGCGGAAACAAAAAAGGAACGAATCCTAAAAAGTAAAGAAATGTTTCAGGGACCAAAATGTAATTTCCCAAAACTAAAGGACTAATTATGAAATTAATGTTACTAATCTTTAATTAGGTTCATTACATGCTTGCATCTTAAATTTCAGTCCTAAATACACATTATCCACATATCATATACAAGTTACTAGATACATTGCAATCTACTAGCAACAATTGATTCAACTCATAAATAGTCATGCTTCATTATCAACAACACTCAAATTCACACATAGGGATAACAAGAATCAAATTTCAATGTAACTTTATTGTAACTAAAGGTATACCAATAGGCAATTTAATTCCATGTCACAAGGCTAACATTATCTCGACTAATCAAAACATATTATTCTAGCTAAAGGTATCATAACCTAATTTCAACATAAGGTTCAAGACTCTCAAAATATTCATACATTAAGCTTTTATTCAAGAAACACCAACATTTAATATCATCAATATGTATAAGCATACAACTATTTCAAGTCTCAATAACATAGACAATATTCACTATATGATAAACCCATCCTCATTGCTCTCTCACTACTAATAATGTTATAAAGACATACTTGAACTTTCACTTGGCGATTACCTGGATCCTTGCTTCCTTTTTGTTGCCTCCACATTAAATACTCTAAATTGCAAGGCAAATGAGAGGGTAAGCATAAACTTAGTGAGTAAATAAAAACATATTGCAATGCAGCCCATAATATACCAAAATCAATTTTAAAACAAGTCATGCTCTAAGTGAAAACAATGTCCATGACCGTCAACACCACTATTTGAAAAACAAGTGTACCATGGCTCAAAAGATACAAAACCTTTTTAAATACCTTTTGAAAATACATACTTTATAAGCATAACACAACACTTACATGCTGCATAAAGCAAAGCTTAAATGAAACACTTTTTCATTTATCAAATACACATGCAAACTTCGTTGTAAGGTATCATCCATTAATTATTAGGATAGACGGAAAACTCGCATGAAGACATAATTCTAGGACATGCCACGTATGGGGCTAAATTGTTGTCCATACCTCGTATGAGGGCTATACCACCTATTCATATCTCGCATAAGTTAAACTCATGCACACTATAGATTAATTCCAATCATGTTTCCCATCTTAGCTTTTGGGATAAATTACGCTTAAATGCAATACAACACATATACCATAATTCAAATAATAACTCTAATGCATCACTAAGGAATTTACTCATGTATACAAATTTTGTAATTTATAGTGCACACTGTACATCCTATTGATCGATCAACTTATCCACGTTACAATCATTTTTAATATCAATATAAAAACAAAACCAATGCTCAAGTTTTGAGTTAAAAACAATAAGTAATCACATGCATCCTACTAACTTATACATTAATTACATAAAACGGTAAAAACCACTTTTTATGTTTTCTAAAATAAAACCAATGCTCAAGTTTTGAGTTAAAAACAATAAGTAATCACATGCATCTCACTAACTTATGCATTAATTGCATAAAACAGTAAAAACCACTTTTTTGTGTTTTCTAAAACAAAACCATGGGAGCATCAAATGCATATTAAAACTTTGTAAAATATCTCATGAGAATTGAAACACATGCATATTAACATATGTACAAGTATAACAGGAGCATGACTAAAATATATAGTAAAAAAAGACATAATATGTGGAACTTTAAGAAAAAAATACTTTAAACTTACTTCCGAGTATAGAGAGTTTTTTACCACCTTTCCTACACCCTCAAACCTTTAAAAACACATTTAAAACTTTAACGAATTGGCAACCCTCATAATTCACTCACCCAAACTGAAACTTGCTCGATAAGTCACCCAAAAATGCTATTCAACTTTTCAATCTCCTTCAAACTTGTTCCTCTACCTCTTGAACTGATTCAAGCATCAAAGCTAGACATTTTAGCTCATTATAACACACCCAAGCATCCCTCAAGTCAGACCAATACATGGCAACCCCTAAAAACACTATAAAACTTAACCGAAACCCATTGAAAACCTCTCCAAACACCACCTAAACCTTATGTTTAGGATTAGATACTTAAAATTAATCTTAATTACATCTAAACACTTAGAGTTTTATGTATTTAGGCATCAAAAACCGCCATATAAAACCCTTGAATGAAAATCAAGAAAATAATGGAATTTTTATCAAGAATACCGATTTTATTGATTCAAAACTTTAAAGATTATTGCAATCAGCCAAGAACTTAGGAATTTCATTAAAGAATTTTAGGTTTTAGAGGTTTGATTGGTTCTCATCTCCGAAATTGATCCAACCTCCTTCCAAGGTTTAAACACAAGTAAAACGAAGAAAAACAAAGAGATTTTTAAGAAGAAAAATATAAATAATTGACCAAACGAATTTTTATTTAAAAGAATGATGTTTACCTTTGAAAAGATGATGAAGTGACTGCAAAAAAGAGAAGTCAAAATTCTAAGAAAATAAGTTTATATTTTGATATAAAATAAGATTTTATGATTAATATTTAGATATTTGGGTTATTTATTTAAAATTATGGGTTAAGTGTCATTAAAATAGGCTCATGGAAGGCTTAGATAAACTAGGATTACAATTGGATCAAAGCCCCTTAAAGATTTAAAGTTTTGGCTTAGTTAATAAAATTATCTTCAAGTTTTTAATTTTTATAAAATAGTCACTAATTTCAAAATCTCAAGGATTCAAGGGTCAGTTTTCAAAATTGATCTGACCAAAATCAAATATATGTCAAATAAGAATTTTAGAATCTTTTTCCATATTTTAATTTTATCAAAAACGATTTTTAAGAATTTAATCCCGAACTAGGCTTAATCGATTAAACCGGTCCACTAGACCTTTAAACTGGACATTAAATTTTTAGGCTCACTTCTGGGGCTTTACACAACCAAAATCTAATTTTTTATTAATAAAAAAATTATAACTTATTAAATCGAATCAAATCAAATCAAAAACCACTAATTTTGAATAAATTGCCATCCTTAATTAATTATTATAATGAGAGGAAGGATATTAAAAGTTTTGTTTGTTTTCTTTGTTGTGATAAGTTTGTTGAAAGAAAGTGAATAGTAAGACGGAAACATTAAAATCAAAGACGACAACTTGATCTTTTATACGATTATTATTGAATATTATAAAAATATTAAATTATATTTTTTCTAAAATTCTCGAGGGCTAAATTAAAAATTAATTCTTTTATTAGTGATAATGTAATTCTGTAGTGTATGTAATCAAATAATTATTTTTTTAAATTCAGAGATAAAAATATGAATAAACTCAATCAAAAGTAACGTCTACTGTAATTTATCCTAAAATTAAAAGTCATTGGTAGTTTGAGATTTATTTCAAATGTAAATATATATAATTTTTAAATTAGAAAAATAATTTATGTTAAATATAATTATGTATTTGTAAAAATTAAATTATAATAAAATATAATAAATGAAGGCTAAAATTGTAATATGACTCTTAAAAGCACTTTCTAAATGCAAAAGCTAACTTTTTAAACGCAGTTTCTTTTTCAAAAGCTAACTGCTTAACATTGTTTCTGCGTTTCAAACCAGTTTTTGACCCAAAAGCTGGTTTGAAAAGCAATGCTAAACTGCCCAAGTTAAGCACGCTCCCACGCTGAAAAGCACCTTCCCTTTTCCACACTCCAGTTCCTTTCAACCTGTTCTAATAAAGTAATAAACCCTGCAAACAAAGGAGGGTTTTCCTTCTCAAAACAAAAGGAAAGAAAAAGAACCGGTCGCTAATTAAACTTTTGACATTGTTGGGGAAAATGGCGTGGGATTTGATTTTCTGGGTTCTTTGTTTCTTCATCAACATTGCTCTTCTCGCTTCATCCTTTTATCGGGTAATTATCTGTAATATCACTGATCAATAAGAATTTTTAAAAGAGCAAGAAGAGAAGAAATAGATTAAGATTGAGGAAGGAAAAACCAGAGAGAGACAGATAATTTCATTCAGTTTGGAATGAGCCTCCACTGAGAGGTTTCTAACTCTTTAAAACTCTAACAGATCAAACGACCACGTTTCGGCCAACAAAGGTAGCCTCAAAATGCTGCGCATCATTAAACTAAACAGGAAATAACAGTAATTAAAATAAAAACAGATATTTAAATCCCAACGATCGACTTATTTGAACCCGCGTCTAACAATACTTCCTCCTTAAGCCAAAACCTTGTCCTCAAGGATCACTCTGAAAACTGTGGATATTGTTGCTTCAGCATGTGAAGAACTTCCTAGGTTGCGTCTTTTGGGAAAGAATTAGACTATTCCACTAGAACTTCTGTAATAGCCTTGTTCGCCTTTTTCTCGATTCTCCTGTCTAAAATCTTTATCGGCTCCTTGCTGATACAACCATTTAGATCGATCACTGGCAAATCAGATTGCACCAGCTCTGTCCTAATTCTTTTCTTGAGTTGTGAAATATGAAAAACTGGGTGGACTCTTGAATTCTCAGGTAACTTTAGCTTGTAAGCAACCTTTCCAATCCGAGCAAGAATTTGAAATGATTCAAACCATTTGGGGCCAATTTCTGAGAATTTCGGGTGACTATTGTTTGTTGTCTATTTGGTTGTAGCTTTAAAAGACCCAGTCACCTACCTGCAGCTCACTTTCAGTTCTCCCTTTATCCGTCTGTACTTTCATTCGATCTTGAGCCCTCTTAAGATAGAATTTCAACATCTTAATTGATGTTTCTCTCTGTTGAAGACCTCTGTCCACAGCTGCTACTAACGATTCCCCAACCAAATATGGAATATGCACTGGTGGAGGTTGCCCATACAAAGCTTGGTAAGGAGTTGATTGTATGGCAGTGTGAAAGGTGGTGTTATACCATCACTCAGCAAGGTGTAGTTAATCCTTCCATTCCCTAGGCCTCTCCCCCGTCATACAACGCAAATATGTCTCCAAGCATTGGTTGACTCTTTCAGTTTGCCCATCAGATTGAGGATGATAGGTTGTCGAGGCATTAATAACCACTCTCAATTTCCCCAACAATTCTTTCCAAAACACACTCATAAACACCTTATCTCTATCACATACAATATCTTTAGGGAGACCATGCAATTTGAAAATGTGTTCCAAGAATAACTGAGCTACATCCCTTGCTGTGTACGGATAAGATAAAGGTACAAAATGACTATACTTTGTTAATCAATCCACAACCACCAAAATGCAATCTTTCTTCTTCGAACTAGGGAGACCTTCAATAAAATCTAAACTAATGGAGGACCAAATTGTATCTGGGATGGGTAAAGGTTGTAACAAACCTTTAGGATGCTTCAATTTACTGTTATTTCTTTGGCAGATCATGCATTCTCTGATCCAATTTTTGATGTCTTTTCTCAGTCCCTTCTAATAGAACACAGCAGTGATCCTTTTAACAGTGGTATTTACTCCTGAATGTCCCCCCACTGCACTCCCGTGAAAGAACTGTATTAATTTTTTTTAACTCCCAATCATTGCCAACCACCATTTTTTTTCTTTCGTTGCAAAATACCTTCAGTCCAGCTGTATTTCGAATAGTTGTTGCCGCCTTCTTCTAACTCTTTAATTAACTTAGCCAGCTTTTCATCTTTGTACCATGATTTCCTCACTCTTTTAAAAACATCAGTATTCACAGAACTCACCTGCAGATTCATCAAACTACTATGTTTTGGATTCCTTGATAGCACGTCTACAACCACATTGTTAGCCCCCTTTCTATATTGTATTTCATAGTCGTATCCCATCATCTTAACGACTCATTTTTGCTGAAATGGAGTCACAGCCTGGTTCTTGACTAGGAATCTTAAACTCTGATGGTCGGTTTTGATTATAAAATGTCTCCCTACCAAGTATGTTTTCCATTTTTTAATTGACATCAATACCGCAAGCATCTCCTTCTCATAAACTGAGAGCCCTTTATATTTAACTCATAATCCTTTACTAAAGAAAGCTATGGGTTTTCCATTTTGTACCAAAACAACTCCTATCCCTTGGTCAGAAGCATCAGTCTCTACCACAAATGGAAGCTCAAAATTAGGAAGAGCCAATACTGGAGCTGAACTTACAACTTGCTTCAATTTTAAGAACACTGCCTCCTCTTCCTTACCCCACTTCCAAACCCCCTTTTTCAACAGATCAGTCAATGGTTTTGCCATACAACCATACCCGTGCACAAACCTCCTGTAGTAGCCAGATAGCCCAAAAAATCCTCTGAGTTCCTTAACTGAAGTTGGTGCTGGCCATTATAAAATACACTCCACCTTTGCTTGGTCCATTGATATGCTTTCCTTGGATATCACATATCCTAAATAGTCTATTGTTTCAGCTCCAAAACAGCATTTGGAATATTTTGCATACAACTTGTGGCTCTTTAAAATCCCCAAAACTTCTTTTAATTGCAACAAATGAGTCTACTAATCTATAGAGTATATTAATATATCGTCAAAAAAAACTAAAACAAACCTTCTAAGCTGTTGCTTGAACACTTTGTTCATAAGACCTTGGAACATCGCTGGAGCATTAGTGAGCCCAAAGGGCATCACCAAGAACTCTTAATGTCCTTCGTGAGTTCTAAACGCAGTCTTAGGTATGTCTTCCTCTCTCATCCGAATTTGATGGTACCCGGACCTAAGGTCCAATTTTGAAAAGAAAGATGTTGCTCCCAATTCATCTAATAACTCTTCGATTACGGGAATAGGAAAGCTATCTTTAAGGGTCAATTGGTTGAGCCTCCGATAGTCCATACACATACGCCAAGAGCCATCCTTCTTTTTCACCATGACAATAGGAGAGGAGAAGGCACTACTACTGCCCCGAATCACTCCAGCATCTAATATTTCAGCCACCAATTTCTGAATTTCATCTTTTTGATAGGCTGGATGTCTATAGAGCCTTTCTTTAACTATAACACTCTCCTCTTTTAATTCTATTCTGTGAGTATATCCCCTCTCTGGTGGTAACCCTTATGGCTCAGAAAAAACCTCTTGAAACTATTGCAACACCTCCAGGATATTTGTTGGCAAGTGTTCCTTCTTCTTGACTTCTAATTGCAGATTAATCATCCATAAAGCTGCTGTGTAAGGCCCTTTAAGCCCCCTTACTAGTTTGTCATATGTTTTACTGTTCATCCATTGTAAACATCCATGTCTTAACCCCACTAATTTCACCTTTGTACCATTGTGAATAAATTCCATTCTAAATTCTGCAAAATTCCATTTAATTGTACCCAACTGAGATAACCATTGAACACCAAGAACCAAGTCACAGTTTTTCATCTGCAGTGCGTAAAAATCAGCTTGAAATTCCAGGCCTTGAGCTATCCATTGCACTTTTTTACACATTCCCATAGTCACCATCCAGTTACCATCAGCCACTGTCACCTTTACTTGTTCTCTCTTGTCCATTCTCAAATTAAGTCTCTTAACTAGAGTTAAACTGATGAAGTTGTGTGAGCTTCCAGAATCCAATAAGGCTACATCATTTTTCCCTCCTAAATCTACACTAAGCTTCATTGTCTCCCAATTAATGGCTCCCCACATAGCATTCAAAGATAGTGTTGGCCCCTCCCCTTGAGGACCCCCACCCTGGACATTTTCTTCAATTTCCTCACAATCTAAGAAGACCTCATTTTTAGTCTCTTCCTCCGCTCCTTCAACCATATTTGATATAGTTGAGTTCTAGCACATCGGTGACCTGGTGTGTACTTGGCTGCACACCAGAAACACAACCCTTTTCTCCTCCTTTCTTCTATCTCCCCAGCAGAAAGTGTCTTCCTAGTTCCTTTCTGACCAACTTGCGTCCCTCTTTTTCGGTTCTGTGGACTCACTGATGTAGAACCAACATAACTCCCAAATTGAGGACCTCCTGACATAGTAGTACCCACTGGACCTCTAGTGTTGTTGTTGTTTCCAAATCGAGGAGGAACTGAAATATTCAAAGATGTAGACCCCCTTAATTGAGATAATGGTGGTCTCTTCTGATTAAGAAAAAACATTGCTTCCACATGTTTCGCTAAATGGTAAGCATCTAACAACGATTTTAGTTGTAACAGTTTCACCATAAGACTTATCTCGATTCGTAAATGTTCCTTAAACAGACTCAACACATACTCTTCAAGCAGTTGGACTTGGTTCAACAGATGAGTAAAATCATTATAAAATTGCTCGACAGTATCATCTTGCCTCAAAGCTACTAAGGCAGCAAAAGGATTAAAAAACTCATCAGGGGCAAATCTCTCTTTCATTTTACCCAAATAATCCTCCCAGCATGCTTGATTCAAATTACCTAAAGTTTTGGCTATGAATTGATGCCGCTCCAAGGCTTTTCCTTCTAAATTCATCATTACTAAACGTACCTTGGCATTTTCGGGCACCCTCTCAGCCTCAAAGTATTGCTCCAGTTTAGCTATCCACCCCCTGAAATTCGAGCCATCAAACTTTGGGCACATAAGCTTGTAAGCAAAATTTTTAGTCATTGGACTCAACCCTTCCATTTGAACACCTTGATTCACTTCCTTTTCAGCTACCAATTGAACTTGTCGCGCACTGGACCTAGCATTCTCCTCTTGTATTGGTGGTTGAGTAGGTTGTGGTTCTTGCCGACCCGATTATGGTGACCCTAAAATTCCTATGTGAGGGTGCAAGAGTTCTGCAACATCAATCTTTTTACCCATGACTATTTCGAACATCTTGTGAAGGTTAGCCAACATCATTGTCTGCATATCTTGGAAATGAGTATTCATGTTGTTCTCCAAGCGTTGGACATCCTCCTGTAGTTTATCTGTAACGGACTTCCACTCCGGAGCAGGTGCAAGATTTGAAGCTTCTGAGCTCGGGGTTTGAGTTCTCGAAGCTACCAATGCCGCCTTACTGCGTGTCTCAATCATAGTCCGAGAATCGGTGGCTCTGATGCCTCTGTAATATCACTGTTCAATAAGAATTTTTAAAAGAGCAAGAAAAGAAGAAATAGATTAAGATTGAGGAAGGAAAAACTAGAGAGAGAGACAGATAATTTCATTCAGTTCGGAATGAGCCTCCATTGAGAGGTTTCTAACTCTTTAAAACCCTAACAGATCAAACAACCACGTTTCGGCCAACAAAGGTAGCCTCAAAACGCTGTACATCATTAAACTAAACAGGAAATAACAGTAATTAAAATAAAAACAGATATTTAAATCCCAACGGTCGACTTATTTGAACCCACGTCTGACATTATCTTATCCCTCCGCTTTTCTTTCTATTAGCATCTTCTTTAATTTTGTTTGGGAACAGTTGCTGTCCTTATCAGATCTTGAGGCTGATCATCTCAATCCTTTTGAGGCGACGACTCAGATTAATTCGATTGTTCTCCCGGAGTTCCTTCCACAAGGATTTTTCTGCCTTTCTTTCCTGTTTACCTGGCATTGGTTCATGTTTATCTTCACTCTCCCCATTACTGCTTATCATCTGATGCTGTAAGTTCATTTACTTATTCTCTAAATACCCCCATCTTGCGCTTTACTAGATTTGATTTTGGGCAAATCTTTTAAACTTGTCGAAACCTAAGAAAAGGTGCACAGATCGTTGATTTGTAAATTGTGTTGGTTGGCGCAACTTCCAAGATTTGAATCTTGGTAGTATTTTAGTTTTAAATTTTAATTTAGATCCTTACGCTAAGTTTTTTTGTACTTCCAGAAGAGTTGGTATTATATTTAGTAAGTTGTGCTTGTGGAATCTATAATAAGATTCTTTCGCCATTTCAGAGAGACAAACGTGTGTGGTTGGAAAAATTATATCATGAGTCAGTCCCACCACGTGTCCATGGGACCGACCAATAATAACTACCCACTTCATCAACTTTTTCATGTCATATTTTTTTTTCCAGGTGAATCTTCACTTTAAAAATTAAAAAATAATGAGGTGGATAATTATCATTGGTCGGTCTGTAGGACTGACCCATGATATAATTTACCGTGTGGTTGGGTTAAAGGTAAGTCTTCAAGCAAAAAATCTTGGAAGTTATTTTTTCTAAATATAGTAATTTTAGGCAATGCCATCACGGATCCTTATAAAACAAGTTTACAAGTGAATCAACTAACTTATCTTTAGTATAGTGATGTTTTGAACTAATTTTTGTAGTTAATTTTTGATTGTGTGATGTTTGATTGGTAATTGAATGTTTCAGGTACTTGAACCGGAAGCATCTTCTTGATGTCACTGAGATTTTCAGAGATCTTAATACTGAGAAGAAATATCGCTTTGTCAAGCTGGCCATTTACTTATTGCTCTTCACTGTAGTTTTGTTCAGGTTATTTCTGAACTCAATCCATATTTCGTTTTCGATTCACTCTAAAATTATTATTTCTAGACTGTCATGTACTTATCGCATGATTTAATATATCTAATTAAGCTTTCCCCTCTTTGTTGGGTGTAGACTTCTTTATACTAGCATATTCTTTTTCTTCACTTGGAAGTTTGAAGAACTAGACATTCAAACCTCACTTTTCTACTAGCATTTTTAGGAACCCTTTGGTTAGTCCTTGGGGCGGAGCCATGTATTTTTTTTGATATAATTATATTTAAGGTCCTTAATTTAGATAGTAATAAAATAAGGCTTTTACCCTACCTAAATTTTAGATTTAAAGGCTTAATAGACCTTTACCTCTCCCAATGTTCGATCCTGGCTCCGTCCCTAGATTCCTCCTGTCATAATTCAGCTCACACATGTACCATTTATTTGTTATTATTATTAAAATAGATTGCAGTATTTACCGTTTACATTTGTGCTGGTTTTGCATGCATGAATAACCTAGCAAGTTTACTGTTTGTATTATGCAAAATAGTTTCAAATTGTTCAGAATTTCATATCAACTTGCATATCAGATTTTTTTTGTATATGCTTTTCTGGAAACTTTTGATTGTGTATGATTTGAGAATTTCATTTTCAAAAACTGAAACTCCATTTTTCACCCGGGACATTTTATTAGTAAACCCGTAGTATACCTGCAAACAACCCTATTTCCATATGTATTCAAAGATTCTTTTTGAATTAATAGGTAAAACAATTGTAATGCTATACGTATATCTCGTGAGAAGTGCAAAATATTCAAAGTTAATGCAGGTGTCATTTGTTTATATTTTGTGTGGAAACTATTATCTTTTAATGTAAGCAATTATATTATCAGCTCTTATATTTTTAAGAAGTTAGTTAGCATGTTGTTATCTGTTAGTAAGTCTGTTAGGGTTTAATAAGTTAGTTAGGGTTTGCATTCTTTGTAGCTACATATATTAGCTCAAGTTGTATGTTGAAGTTGTGTTTCACGAATATGTGGGCTCCATGGGAGCAATATTCTCTTTTTATATTTTAATGGGAAGAATAGCATCTTCCAAACTAAATTTGGAAGAATACACTCTTTCTGCATATGTATACAATATTCGTATTCTACAGAATGCATATTACTAATTTGTGTCCGGAAGAACGCGAAATGAATGTGATGTGGATTATCATCTTTGTTTATTTCTTTAATTTTTAAAAATAATTCGCGTATAATAGGATGCGAATTACATTTCAATTTAAAACGATTTTGTGCTATTTCTGATGATATTTTGGGCGTAATTCGCGTCCTATTGGATGCGAACTTTTCGGGGCCAAACTTTTTTTTAGCAATGCTCAACCGGTACGTTTAAATTAAAATTTCATGATGTTAGAGAATAAAATTTTATAATTTTTTATTCTGTATTGTAGTATGATACATTTCTTTAAACGATATAAAAATCGACTTAAAAACTACATTGTAAAGGGGTTTAGAATTCGAGTTTAAAAGGCTATATTGACATTTATTTGCATGAATTCCTTTGTAATATAAGTCTATATTTATGTTTGATGCTTAATTTAAAAAAACGCGTCTAGGCGTGGCTAGAGGAAGGAATCGTCTCGGTCTCCTCAGTTTGGAAGAGGAAGTAATGTTCAAGATGAGCCACCTGCTACCCCAATGGCAGAATCGTCTTGGTCTCCTCAATTTCCACAACCATCGGAGGGTTTTTTTACTGACGTCTTGCATTCGTTTGTCTGTTACAGGTGCTACCACAGTTCCGATGTTGTTGTCTTATTACTATCCGCAGCCAACATATGTGCCTGAGTTTGCTCCTGTGCCTCAATTTACATATTTTGGATCTACCACAGGTATTGCAGACCAAACTCCTCCTCAGAGCCTCTTTTATACCGGTCCCAATGGTAGTGATTCTACCTCAGGTAATGTTTAAGGAGAAGAGGATAAGAAAGAAAAAGACGTAGAAAGATTACAACGAAAAATCCATGTCGGGATCATCGTCCACCACGTTGCGGCACGAGTGGACGTAGACGTCATTAGTATTTTAGTAATGTAATGTTTTGTTAATTTTTTATTTCATATGTTGAACCTATTTTATCTATTTAATGGTTTTTTTAAAGAAATCTAATGTTTTGAATGTTAATTTTATCGTAGAATATTTATGAAAACAATTGTGATATTTTAAAGAATAATAAATATAAAACAACTATGACATATTAAAGAATAATCAAATACTAAGAATGAATAATAAATGTACAACAATTGTGACACATTAAAGAATTATTATTCTACAAATTAAAGAATAATTAAATACAAATAAATAATAATCACTCAATTGAAGGACAAACTCGAATAGGACATGTTCTTTTTGTGTGTCCTGTATTCTTATATATCGTGCGTAATTTTGGTTGCCCAGTACTTTCTCTATGACCGACCAAATCTTCATCGCAGAATATTCTAGTTGATATTGGACGACCTTTTTTCTCTTGTCTTAATGCAAAATTAGGGAGTATTTTCGGTTTATCATTCGCTGCAACTTCATCTCATTCATTTCAAATAGGAGGAAACTCGCGTTCGTAAACCTTAAATACGGTTTATAGCAAGTAAATTGAGTCTAAAACCATCATGTAGTTTAAACGGACAGAAGAACAAGCAGCAATGGCGTGCGGGCAGGAATATTTAAATGTTTGGAAGAACCCCTTATCGAATGTTTTTTTCCTCAGATCAACGACATAAGCATTATGTTGTATACCTTCTAATGGTTTAGAGTATTCCGAGACACGGAATAAATGCCTTTCCCATGAGAAACACGTCGCAATCATCAAATTCGACTGTTGTACAAATGCTTGCAATTTCTTTGTAGATATGGGTGAACTGTATGACCACTTTTCATATATTCTTGAGCTTGTTAACCCAATATGGTAAAAAGGGTACCCAACTAATAATATGTGGCTTTGACAACAGAAGTTATCGGTAAGTGTTTCACTCCTTTCAACGATGAGTTGATCGCCTCGGCTAAATTGATGGTCATGTGACCATATCTTTTTCCTTCATCAAATGAACAAAGCCACTCATCTTGGGGTACATTAAGAAACTAGTTATATCCATCTAAATTTCTATATAATTCCTCCAAAAGTTGTTCGACTTTACGAACCAAATATGTGTTTCCTATGTAATAAAAAATGCTTGGTATAGAACTATAATAACAAATTTACAGATAACAAAGAAGAATAATAAAATGCTAACCCATTCGAAACACTATTATACGTTCATCAGGGCTTTTGAACCTCGCCAAGTAATTGGTTGCAATGTGTCTTAAACAATACCGATGATAAATCTGTGATGGTTGCCAAGATTGACTCATCTGCTGCATTGCGTATTTAATTGCTTTGCCTCGGTCAGGAATTACATATATTCCATCTCTATCCCGCAAGACAAGTGATAGAACATACCTTCACAAATTCTTGAGGAAGAACTCCCAACAAGGGAGATCCTCTTTTTCGACAATTATGAAGGCAATTAGAACAGTCTTTCGGTTATCATCTTGTGCAACTGCCAACAATAAGATTTGGGTGTACCTACCGTACAACCAATTATCGTCGATCTGAATCATCGGTTTGCAATACCGGAATGCATTAAGACATTATGAAAAAATCCAAAATAACTGTTCAAATTGGCAAAAACCGAGTATGACACGATCATTTTCATACGCCGGTATTGTTTCTATCTTCACCACCGTCCTCGGAATATATTTTTTCATCAGCGAAAGCCACGGTCGTAATTCATTGTACGATTCCTCCCACTAACCGTCATCTCCCCCGTTTTATTGTACTAAGAATTTCATCTCCCCTATTTTATTTTATACTTTTTCATTATTATTTTCTATTACAGTTTTATCTTCTTAACAAACTCCACACAAACTGATGACTCATGATACAAAGAAGGCTAGACGTGACATATAAATATAGGTTTATCTTCTCTTTGTCTCCTAATTTTTAGATTGTCTTTTATTGTTACCTTGTGTTCAGATTCATGCATTAAGGAAAATGCAACACTTGAGTTTGAGGGTGCACTATCAATATTCTTATAATCAGATATGTCAAGTCTCAATTGCCCTATAATCAGTTCATTTATGAAAAAAATTAAGTTTGAAATTTTTATGAGTTACCTGCCTCAACAGTAATATGTCGACTTAGCTACCGTAGTAGAGTGCACCCTTCACCAAGCTTAGAATCAGAAGGTTTCTGAGGAATAGTTTTTAGGATTATACTATAAACCTGAAAAATCTAAACACTGCTAGACTTAATTGATTTTAGGAGTTCTTTTCTTTGAAAAGCAATAAGGACTTAGACTTTAGATTTCAACTAGAGGTGCCTATCACCGGCTCTAGTATAGTTCATAGAGGTGCTTATCATCGGCTCTAAGACTTAATTTTTTTCTCACTTACTAGAGGTGCCCGAAATTGGCTCTAATAAGAGTAGTTTAACACTTGAGGTGCTTGAAACAGGCTCAAGCAATATAAGTATATAGCAATATATATTTATATACAAATTAGGGAGAAAAAAAAGAAAATGATTGAAAGAAATCTAAGACGGTAGTCTTGAGCTAGAGTAAGGATTAAAACTTAAAAAATCAGTTTTGTCATGACTACGCACACACTTACGAGACTCATAGTTCAGTTTCGAGGAAATCGTAAAAGTCAGAAGAGACCGAGCAAAAGCACGGAACCCTGTCGTGGCAACTAGGAAGGCATATTGCCATAAAAAATCATTAACTTAGTTTATTTTGCATTTCTTGAGGATAAACAATAGTTTGAGTTTGGAGGTATGTGATAAGTGCAAAAAAGTCCTATTTTATAGGTACTTTTTCTCTAACTATTGTTAGTTTTCGGGTTATTTGAGTGAAAATATTGATTATTTTTGCATATTTTTTACAATTAAGCATTAATACACTTAATTATAGAATTTATGCAATATTTGGTAGAAAAGTTATTGTTTTTGTCTTCATTCTATGATAGGTAAAATGCCTCGGCGAAGGTTGCCAAGACAACAAGATGGCAACTACAGTTGAGATTTGTCACCAGACATCGTAGAGATATGCTACGCTGAGGAATGAGTAGATCAAACCAAGCTAAGAGAACTGTACTGACGCATTTCCAAGTCGAGAAAAAGTAAAACAATTATTATGACAGCAACCCGCTGCGGTAACCGATGTCAAGGTAGCACTTGGAAAACAAATATTGATATGATAGACGATCTGAAGAGAAAATTATGGTGGACGTTTTAAGACACACGACATAGAAATTAAAGATAGGAAACACATGAAAAGACAAGGTCAAAGCTACATGGAAAAAGAATCCTAATAGGAATAAACTAGAAAATAAAATAAAGATATTTTGTTTATGTACTTAACTTGTGTTTTACTCTAAGTTGAATTTTACTTTGGAAAGTTTGCCTTAGGCCAAACCTATATATACCAGAGCCTATGTAGAGAGGAGGTATCTTGAAATCAAGTTTTCATAGAAAACCCTAAACTTCCTTCACCGTCCTCTAGGGTTTAAGATAGTTTGTAGAGTAGTTATGGAAGAAAGTTTGTAATTTGTTTAGTTCTTATTAATGCAATTCTAGAATTTATAGTTTATTCTCTCTTGTTATTTGCTCTTCTTTGCATATGAGCTTGAGATGATAGTGTATGAAGAAAAATCTATTTTTCTAATATCGGGAGTGTTAGGCTCACGAAACAAGAGAATACGGTCTTTGCTCAAGGGTATCAGCTAATCCGAAAGGGTTTAAGCGACTAAAATGATGCATATCATCGATTGTTGTTCATCCTTGATTAACGCCGGGAGGTATTATCAAGACATGGATTTTAATAGTACTCTAAATTAGGGATAAGGAGACATACAAGGATGCTCTGTCGAATTATGTGTTGTTGAATTGTCAACAAGGCATAACCCCGCCTAAGTAGCCAAGGCGACCTTTAGTGTGACACGCCGAGGCGGTAGTTCAACCTAAGTATTTGTGGGGCGAGGCTTTGTTAACTTCGACCTATCTCATTAATCGAATGCCTAATAAGGTTTTACAATATAGAACACCTATAGTTGTTTTTTTAGAGAGACCCAAATTTTAAACCATTGTCATCTATTCTTCCTTTTAAAGTTTTTGGTTATACTGTGTTTGTAAAAAATTCTACTCCCTTTATGTCAAAACTAGACTTAGATCTTTGAAGTGTGTCTTGGTAGGGTATTCTTTACTTAAGAAGGGCTACAAATGTTATCGCCCTCAAAAATTTTTTACTTCATTAGATCTTACCCTTTTTGAACATGAACCTTATTTTCACTCGACTGAAAATCAGGGGGAGAATAGTGATTTCTTTCAGCTCTCAGAAATCAAATTTATTCTTCAGATTTATTTGTTAATAATCATTTATCATTTGAACCTGATAACTCTTTCATTTCAAAACCTACAACTTTTCATCCTTCACCCATTATTACTATTCCTCAATTCTTACCTAAACCTTCCTCACAAACTCTTCAATCCTCTAAGTAATTGGAAGTTTACACCAGAAATAGAAAACTATTCTAGAGACTATTTTGCAATCTGACACTAGCCAAGAATTAGACTTGAGTTCAGTTGCCAATGAGAATGATGAAGGTAATGTTCTAACCGAGATTTCTTCCTCGCTACCTGAGATTGATGATTTGCCAATTGCTAAAAGGAAAAGGGTAAGAGAATGTACAAAGCATCACATTCAGAGGTATGTTACTTATGGTAATCTAATGCCATCTTTCAAGGCTTTTACAACTTGCTTAGATAAAGAACAAATACCTGGCACTATTGAGGAGGCTCTGAATGATTCTAAGTGGAGAAGAGCTGTTGAAGAGGAGATTGAAGCACTTGAAAAGAATGGTACTTGGACCATTACAGATCTTCCACATGGCAAGAAACTAGTCGAATGTAAGTGGGTGTTCTCCATAAAATACAACTCTGATGGTAGTATACAGAGGTATAAAGCAAGTTGGTAGCCAAAGGTTTTACTAAAATCTATGGAATTGATTATAATGAGACTTTTGCTCCTGTAGCTAAACTAAATACAATTAGAGTTCTCTTATGTTTGGCAGTAAACAAGGACTGAATGTTGCATCAACTTGACATTAAGAATGCCTTTCTTAATGGAAAATTGGAAGAAGAAGTGTACATGATAGTTACTTTAGGTTTGATGTTGATAAAAAGTGATCACAAAGTTTGTAGACTTAATAAATCCATCTATGGTTTGAAGCAGTCGCCTAAAGCTTGTTTTGATAGATTCACCAGGGTGATTCTGAAAGCTGAATACAAACAATCCTTAGCATATCACACATTCTTCATTAAGATAACCTCTCACAATAAAAGGGTTATTTTAATAGTGTATGTGGACGATATAATTCTGACAGATGATGATGAGGAAGAGATAAGTCACTTGAAAATGTTATTAAATATAGAGTTTGAAACAAAAGAACTAAGAAAACTCAGATACTTTCTAGGCATGGAGATTGCTAGGTCGAGCAAAGGTTTAGTAATAAATCAAAGAAAGGATAAATTTAGTAAAGATGACTCAAGCCATAAAGTTGATAAGGATAAATTTCAAAGGTTAGTGGGAAAGTTGATTTATTTGTCATTAAACAGACCATATATTAACTTTCCAATTAATGTTATCAGTCAACACATGACTGATCCAAGGGAAAATCATATGGAAGCTGCAATTAGAATTTTGAGATACTTGAAAGGGACACAAGGGCATGGACTTCTATTTAAAAAAACTCATGAAAGTATTGTTTATCAGATTCAAGCTAGGCAAGCGAACTGATAGAAAGAAGATTAACTAGTGGCTATTGTTTACTAATGGACATTTTTTGTGATAATCAGTCTGCCTACAAATTGCTCAAAATCCAGTTCATCATGATAGGACAAAACATGTGGAAATTAATAGACATTTTATCTCAGAAAAGTTTACTAATGGGACAACTTCTTTATCATATGTTCATACAGAAGAACAAGTGGCACAGATGTTTATAAAAGCATTACCAAAAGCTTCTTTCGACAAGTTTCTATTCAAATTGGGAATATACAATATATATTCTCCAACTTGAGGGGAGTGTAAGATTATATATAGTACTAGTAGGAATTTGTGTTAAAATCTATTACTTAGAGATAATTTTAGTAGAATTAAAAGTATCAAGTAATTAGGACTTTTAATCCTATTCAAAGTCCTATTCTAAAGTCTATAAAAAGGCATTAGCTTGTGTAAATAAAATCATTCATTCAACGACAGAAAATCAATTATGTTTTTTCTTCCTTTTCACAAAAAACTTAAATTATTTTTTACATTATCTTATTTTTCCATAATGTTAGAAGTTGATTTTCTACAAGTACGTGCAATTATGAGAAGATATTATTTTAAGTTAAGTATGATAATATATTATTTATCATGTAATTATAGAAAGTCAACTTTAGTACAATATCTTTAGAATCATATTTAGGATTGTACCTTTAGTTACCTAGAATACTAAGTCAGTCTTTGTATATAAACATTTTCTCTTTCTATAATAAAATTAAGAGAAAATTTCTTCCTTTATCAACATCTCTATTGTTATACAATATTTAATTTTGCTAATGGCATTCCTAGGAAAAGATGGTCTCAAGCCTATAATGAAGGTTGATGTTACGGTTATATGACAACTGATCTTGCTGAGGCCATAAACTCGGTTCTTAAAGGAACTCGTCATCTTTCTATTGCTCCTAAGTATTGTGTGAGAGACTTATTTTAAGATCGAGTAAAGTTTGGTATGACAAGGAAAAAGAAGTTAACACTA
The DNA here is from genome assembly GCA_035048815.1 of Abelmoschus esculentus. Lineage (NCBI taxonomy): Eukaryota > Viridiplantae > Streptophyta > Magnoliopsida > Malvales > Malvaceae > Abelmoschus > Abelmoschus esculentus. The sequence continues at coordinate 11,285,494 of JAUCBN010000026.1, forward strand.
TGAGGGTTAGAATATTCGACCCTAGTGGAGTAGAATTTACTATTGAAGGTAGATTTTGAGGTGAACAAAGAATTTTCCTAGTTATACTTAATCAACGGTGGTGTGATTGCAGTCAATTTCAAGCATTTTGATGCCCTTTCTCTCATGCGCATGCAGCTTGTATGCATATTCGTATGGATACATGTATACAAATTCGTGTTATAACAAGAAGACTATGGTCAATATATATTGATTTCTGTTCCTTTAAAAATCGAGTTTATGGTCTCAGCAAGATTAATTGTCATATGACCGTAACGTCGGCCTTCATCATAGGCTTGAGAACATCTTTCACTAGAATACCATTAACAAAATCAAATACAAGATGCCCATGACTTATCAATCTTCTTATTATTGCATCGAATTTTGGTCGAACTAGTTTATTCCTTATTAAAAAATAGTTAGTTTTATAAACTAAAAACATAAATAATTTAAAAAAGAACAATAATTTACCTGATCCAAATATCTCTCTTTATATCTCATTGTTATCGAATCTAGTTTTCGCCTTGGACACAATATGTTCGGTATGCATAGGGAGGAATTCATAAATTGCATGCTTTATCAATTATTGATAAAAGCATAGTTCTTTTATCAGAAATCAGACAAACTCCATCTTCTTTTACGACATGGTTGCATAAATGATTCAAAAAAATTCATCCAGTAACATCTTCCTTTTCATCTATGACAAAGGTAATTGAGAATATATTAGTGTCTTTATCTTTTGCAACAATTACAAGTAACATATGATTGTACTTTTTATATAACCATGTACCATCAACTTGAATCATACGTTTGTAGAATGAGAAACCTTCAATGCACGCCTTGAACGCCCAAAATAATTTGTTGAAGATCTTTTTACCAGAAATTAACTCGCTTCCTAAGGTGTATGTCGGTATTGTTTCACACTCTACAATGATTCCTAAATAAATATTTTCATTACTCATATAATAGCTGGTAGCTCATTATATTTATCTCAATCACTATACACTTGCGCCATCGCCTTCTATTTAGGTATTCCTGCCTTGTAATAAGATGAAATATATATAAGTTGATTTCGATTGGATGCTACTAATACTGAAATCGCAATCTTTTGATCTTTTTCAACAAATAATCAAGTGTAGGCACATATTAGATAGGAGTAAATTTATGTGATCCTGTAACAGTGATATATTTGAACATGTATGTTGCTCATTGAACCTTGTTATCCCCCACATTCACTTCTTTTTACAAATGAAATTATAATCTTCCATGGACAATTACTCTTTCAATTAATACACCTAGCACAATATGTATGCCTATCAGACTGAGTGACACATGATACCCTATGGTGTTTAATACAATATTCCTTAACTGCATGTTGAACATCTTTTTTGTTTCGAATTGAGTTTTTATTTTTAATTCATAATATTTGGATGATGAAAAAGAACCGAAGACGCGAGATATATATTCTGAATCTCACATTGCAGAAAAATCAACCTCATTCATGTGAGCGAGATGTACATAAACTGGATAAATGGTTATATTTTCTCGGGCTCTTGTGTACATAACCCCAAATAGATAGATAAATGATTTATCAATCAAAGCAACAACAACAGACCATATATCATCTTCTACAAGCATATTGTCACGGGGTTAGAGTTTTAGCGCAAAGACTTTCACCCGTACGGCACCTCAAGTCTCTCGCATACCCGAGGTTCAACCTTTACGATCTTTGATGCTTACTGGTTTTGCTCTCCCATGGGCTCATCAAGGAAGCGGGGATAACTCCCGACCAGTGTGGTGCACGATCAGCACGCCCATCCGAAGATAGGTCGACTGCTCGGCACGTACTATACTCTTATCTCTATCCCGCTCACATGCATTAAGCATAACCAGAAAGCATCTCACTCGGTCCCGCGTCGTCACGACGAACGGTACGTGACATTCTCCCCCACCTAATTCATGCACGCCCTCGTGCATGGGAAGAAAATCTTTCCCTTCTCTTTAAATTCGTCAGGAACTAGTGTGCAATTCTCTCCACTCGCCCTCTAACTGGGGTCGCCCTCCGATGTTGGGCACAGGTCTACTTACAACCACCTCATGGCCACTCGCCACTTTAACAAGGTGTCCCGTTGCAGATCGACCCTCTAGAGAACTTTCGTTGCGGCTTCCTACTTGTCCTCATTTCAATCTCTTTCTAGAGGACCTACTTGCGAACACCTTTGTCTCATTAGGGTACGAGCTAACACGCTCGTCCACATGACTCGCTCCACAGCACATGGGGCGCTTGGTAAACCCAACAGCTAGCACATAGTCTCGCTCTTATACCACTTATCATGGGGTTAGAGTTTTAGCGCAGGGACTTCCACCCGTGCGGCACCTCAGGTCTCTTGCATACCCGAGGTTCAGCCTTTACGATCTCTGATGCTCACTGGTTTCTCTCTCCCATGGGCTCATCAAGAAAGCGGGGACAACTCCTAACCAGTGTGGTGCGCAATCAGCACGCTCATTCGAAGATAAGTCGACTGTTCGACACGTACTACACTCTTATCGCTATCCCGCTCCCATGCATTAAGCACAACTAAAAAGCATCTCGCTCAGTCTCGCATCGTCACGTCGAACGGTACGTGATATTATCATTACCCTCAGTCGCCTCAGTCATAACAACTTCAACATCATCAACAAACAAGTAAATGAACATCATCATTTTCCGTGATCGATACAATATTTTCTTCATCCTCACTAAAATCGGCAAGTGATGCCCCCAATGACCAACCAGGTTTTTAGTGTCACAATATGGAGAGGTGCTCATTCTATCTATCTATTAAAAAACTGTATAAATAACATTCAAATATAACTTCAATCACACGTACAAAACAAATATGGTTTATAAACTAATAAAATTTTAAAACATATCACAAAATCCATAAAATATAGCTTTCTCGAATCAATTTAAAAAAACGAGTACTTATTTTTAAGAACCCAAACAGATACACTTTAATAATTTTTGCTTCTTCAAATATATTGAAAAAAAACTCAAAATCCCTCAATTCTTTATGCATATTTGTAGCTCAAACCTCTCAAGCTCCCTAAAAGTAATAATTATTGTCGTTTTTTCCTTGCACAACCTCTTCTATCATTCAAACTTGTGTTTTATAGTCGTATTTTATACATAAAAAATTATTGTTACCTTTATGTGGTGTTATGGTACCTGAGCCAAGTAGCTTTAATCATACTCTAAAAGAGTATGCAGCTGCATGCATGGAAGGTGAAGGTGTAGCAGGCATAGCACCAAGAGCACCTAGCGTTATGCTCGATCATAATGCCAAGAAAGATGTTGTGCTCATGGTCGTTGGATCCAAGTCAGGTTTCAGCCATGTAGTTTGCTGGGGAATAAAATAATATTTTTGAAATGGAGAATGTCATATCTTCTTGGCGTTCTCCCTAATGCATTGTGGTTTTGGAACATTCAATCGAAATATCACTTTACATTTTGTTTTTTATGTACAAAAGTTGGTTGTAAATCTTCTCTTTGTTCGTAAGCTTTCAAAGGATCTTAATTGCACGACTAAGTTTAATTCCAATTTTTGTGAATTTTAGACGATAGATTTGGGGAAGGTGATTGAAAATGCTAGGTTGTATAAAGGGCTCTATATTCTTCAAGGACAGAAAATGTTTTTATTTTTGATACTTCCAATGAAATCTTGTAATGACACTTTAAATTAGGTCATCCAAATTTTCATTACCTTCCAAAACTGTTACCTCATTTATTTAGTTACAAAAATCCAAAATATTTTTCATGTGGCATTTGTCGGCTTGCCAAACAAGCCAAATCAACATTTTCTACTTTCATTTATAAATCTTCTCATACTTTTTTACTTATACATAGTGACATTTGGGGCCCTTCGAGAGTAAAAAATGTAAATGGAGCACGGTGATTTATAAACTTCATAGGTGACCACTCTAGAATTACATGAACTTTCTTAATGAAAAAAAATCTGAGGTTGAAGGGATTTTTAAAAGATTTGCTACTACGATTGAAACCCAGTTTCAAAGTAAAATTCAAATATTTCATAGTGACAATGGGAGTGGGTATTTCACTAAAACTCTAGGATCATATTTTCAAACCAAAGGGATTGTTCATCTCACTTCTTGTGCTACTATACCCCAACAAAATGGGATAGCTGAAAGAAAAAAAAAATCTCTTGAAGGTAGCTATATCTTTACTTTTTTTACCAACTTACCAAAATACCTTTGGGGGGAAGCCATCTTTACTCCTACCTATCTTATTAATAGGATGCCTTATAAAACCCTGAAATTTTAGGTTCCTAGAGATGTGCTACTTGAATATTTTCCTAATTTCAAACCCATACCTTTTATTTTACCTTTGAAAGTGTTTGGGTGTACAATATTTTCTATAATCATCAATAATTTAACGTAGGTCAAGTATGGGAATATATTATGTATCTTGTACTTATGGTAAATCAACTTTAGTAGAATATCTTTAGAGATCAATTTAGGATTGTATCTTGTGTATTTACTATAGAATATTCAGTTACCTAGAATACTAAATTAGTCTTTGTATATAAATATCTATTCTTTCTATGAATAAAATTAAGAGAGAATTTCCTTCAATTCAAACATTACAAAACTTACTTTCAAGTTTTACTTCTTCAAAATTCTATATCCACTCAAAGTTCTGTATTGATGGCCCCTCCTATATATAAGCTGAAAATGCAAGTGCTCCTTGCCATGTTCTCTTTAAAAGTTGAGGTAGTGGATGGACAAACTTGAGTATGAGTATGTTGAAAATCAATGTAATTCTCTCCCTAGGTTGCAAGAAATAAGGATCAATTTCAAAAAAGGTAAGGTCTAAGTAAAATATTTTCAAGTAGGTGGATGGTAACATTTATAGTCCATCTTTAGAGAATACTCTACTAAAACACATTTGAAAGATTTTGGATTTAGTTTTACAACAAAAACCAACATGTACAATGCTACTCCTGCTCCAACACCAATGGTTTCCACACTTTAGTTATCAGGGGATCCACATATACATAATACGCGACCTTAATTGTAAAAAGTGCGCCCGAGGCACGCTTAGGCGTGAGGCGCTGCAAAGCGTTTAGAAAATCGCCTCCAATAGCTAAGGTAGAGCGAGGTATTGAAAGGTGCGTGCCTCCGGAGCTTCTCGTCAGAGGCGTGAGACGAGCATTTTTGTGCATTTGGTCGGTAAAAGAAATTTGAGTTAATGAACACAAAAAGAAGCAAAGATGCAGATCTTATTGAAGAAGAAGTAGAAACGCGTTGAAGAAGAAGAAGCATGCTGTTGAAGAAAAGTTCTTCAGTTTTTGACTCCATTAAATATTATTTTAGATGTATTTTATTATTTATTTTATTTTGGAACTTGTGCCGGTTTTAATTCTATTTCTTAATATATTATATAATTAAAAAACTTGTTAGATATTTTTAAATTCACTGGAAGTTTTGAGCAGCTGGAGTTTTTTCTTTCAATATCCTTTTATTAAAATTTTATTTTTTATAAAAATTATATTATTAATTTTGTTATTAAAATATTTAATATTAATTTTAATATAAATTAATATTATAAATAAAATATTTTAATATTATGTTTAAAATAAAATATTAAATTTATATATTCAAATAATATAATATATTAATATTTTAATATGTATTTTTTACAAATTTTGAATTTATATATAACTAAAATATTTTAATCCTTTAATATTTATAATATAATTATCATATTTTTAAGTATAAAATATATTATAAAATTGATTTATAAATTTTTAGATAAAAGACGCCTCACCTACGAGAGGCGAGCGCCTAGTGCCTCACACCTCACGCCTCGGTTGTATGGACATTTTACATCTCGAAGCGTCTCGCGCCTTTTAAAACTAAGTACTCGACCTGATATTCATTTTACAGTAAACAAGGTCAATCAATTCATGCATGCTCCTTTAGACAAACATTGGAAGGTTGTTAAAAGAATTTTAAGATATCTAAAAGGAACAATGAATCATAATTTATTGATTCAAGCTTTTATGCCTCGTGACAAACTAGTTGGATACTCAAGTTTTGATTGGGGAACAAGTGTGGATGATAAACGGTCTATTTCTGGATACTACTTATTTCTTGGCTATAATCTGATAACCTGAAGTTTGAAAAAATAAAATATAGTTTCTCGATCTTCAATAGAAGCTGAGTATAGAAACTTAGCAAATGCAATGACTAATGTCATGTGGATTAAATTCATGTTAATAGAGATTAGTGTACGAGTTGATTCAACATCTATTATGTGGTGTGTTAATACAAGTTCAATAGCACATGCTTCTAATCTTGTTCATCATATTAAGAAGAAACACTTAGAGCTTGATTTAAGCTTTGCAAGGGAGAAAATAGCAAAAGGTGTAGTAACGGTGAATTATGTTCCTGCAGTTGATCAAAGTACAAATATGTTTACAAAATCTTTGTCTATTGTTTTCTTTTGTTCGATTAAGAGAAAAGCTAAGGTGTGTACGCCAGAAGATTTGAAGGGGTCCTTATGTATGAGTCATTTCGATCATGAAAGCTGTGAGGAAGTTGTTGAGTATGAAAAAGATACTCGACATGAAGAAGAATAACTTTGCTAAAATTTTGCTCATAGTCAGGCCATGCTTGTAGTCAACTATAGTCAAGTTGTACTCTTTTATTTACCTTGTTGCTATTCTAAAATAAAGAAGTAAAAAGTAGGTGTATTGAGCAGCTATATTATTAGTTATATTGTTATGAATTTAGTGTGTTGTTATCTTCAGTACGTTAGTTAGGGTTTGTAGTCTTTGTAACTATATATATTAACTCTAGTTGTATGTTGAAGTTGTGTTCCATGAATATATGAGATACATATTTCCTTTACATTCTCTTGTCTTTATCTTGCTTCTTAGTTCTCTATAACTTGTCCCTCTTGACCATATTCCTACAACTAGGATAATTAAGAAGCAATGAAAAATGCTAGTGTATCCGTCATTCAGAGGTATTTTGAAAATCATACATGCATGTTAACAGTGGAGATAAGAGAACTATTTCTTTAATTGATGTGAAGATTTTATAGTTATGTTGTTTACTACCTTAGAATATACATATTATGAAACTTGTAGTGGAAGGAATCTAAATTAGGTTATTTGTCGCTTTAATTGTGATAGAATATACATATTATGAAACTTGTAGTGGAAGGAATCTAAATTAGGTTATTTGTCGCTTTAACTGTGATTTGCATGAGCTTTTCTTGAACAAATTTAGCATCGCCACTGGCCGTTACTAGATTGAAAATACAAGATAGTCGGTTGTGAAGTGAATGAAAGAAGAAGTAACGTGTTGGTATGATGTATGCAATGTGTGGACCTGTAATGAATGTTGAACAATGGTATGTTGGATTTAAAACAATTCATGAAGCCTGACTAAGTTAATATTGTCTATAAATTTATCAACGTTAACCATCTCAAATTTTTTGGCAGAGTTCAATATTATAAAACACTAAAGGATATTATTAGTTCTGAGAAAAGATGGCATATAGAGAAAAATAATATTCGATAGTTTAGATTTTCTTATTATAGTGTTTTTTCTTAGTTAGTTTGTGTTTAAATACAACTCTTTAAACTTTAGAAAATTTTAGTCTACATAGTTTTCTTTCGTAATTAGTTTCTTTAGCACTTTCTTTTGTCTCCTTGAAGATGTGATTTTCCCTCTCTCCATGTTATTAGTGCTGGTAATATTTAATTTGCAGGCTGGTGATATCTGCGTTCAACTCTTTACACGATGAAGTTGATGTTCATACATTTTGATTTTTAGGCAGTGCCGTAGGCGGTATTTGTAAACTTGTGAAGCATATTTTCTGATCCTCGTTGGAAGTGAAACTCTTAGCTAACTGATTTACTCTAATTTTTGTAAGCCTTGAACTATAGTGAGTTACTCACAAATGCTTATCGTAGATTACACCTCCTCTTTTATCTCAAATCTTTTAGTAAATTGTCTTTTATTAAATTGAGTTTTTTCGTCAAAACATAAATACCCATTTTTAATGAAGCCACTTTCAATACCATATAATGTTCCAAAAAAATGTTGAAATCTCTACCAATATTTTTGATGTCATAAAAAACTTATGAAACATTTTTGATGTCATAAAATGATTCTAAACGAGCTAGGGTGTAACAAGAAAAAAATGGGAAATTCTGACCATTAATAGAAGGAAGAGTTTAGATAAGTTATCGTTTGTTCTTTATTTTAATCAAATGTTGCGTTCTAGATTTTGGTTTGTGAATAGAAGATGCACAGTCAATTTGACTATTAAGACTGAGTTTTATTCTTAGGTTTGGTGTTTTGTTTAGGTATCGAATGAATAAAAATAAAATTTATCTCTTTCTCTTATTCCGTTTCTCTCTTTTCTCTCTCAAATTCTTTTTATCTTTGCTTTCGTTTTTCTTATTTTTGTTTAAGCCGTTACATAGAGCTCTAAATATGAATATGTCACTAGATCTAAAATAATTATTTCTCTTTTTTATTAAACTTCTTTGCACTCTGTCATATAAATGATTATGTATGAGATAGTCACCAGATCCGAATATGACATTGGATTAAGAATAATCGTTTTTCTTTTATTACTAATTTTTTTTTGCCCATGTATCTCGAGCTTTCATACTCTCTACTTCTCTTTCAATCAATTCTTTTCTCAGTAAACTTTAATCTTCAACTAGGTTTCTAGCTCTCCTCTCTTTAGAAATAATGTTTGTTATCCCTAAATATACTAAGACCACAATATCCTTTAACTATCATTAAATTACTGGTCATCAAGATTTTTAACAAAAACACTAAAATTTGATTTTATTCAATTTTTGAATGTCTTTCTCCTAGATTGTCTTTATCTTGAAATTATCAAAATTCACCGGTGTCTTAGAGTTGAGCATTTCATTATTCTATTTATCATATCTTCTAGATTATCTACATATGGCCTAGCCGTGTTGATTTGAATTTGCTCTTTTTATTTTTTTTCTTTTGTTTTTTTATAGATTGAATGAAGCCTTACGTAAGATAAATTTTCATCTTGTTCACCTATTTTATTATTTCATTTAGAAACTTTTTTTGTTCGATCTCACTAGTTTCAAGAAATGTGATAGCATATATTTTTATCTCATTTTTAAATTTATCAATATTTTGTTTTATACGATCCAAACAACCCTCAAAAACTTGTGAAACTAATCAACTTCAATAGATTTATTGCTCATTCTTTTCATAACACAATGTTACTTTAAAAATGTAATATATTTTTTATTTTTATATTTTTATAAGTGTAATATTTAAATGATGTAATGCATGAATGTATGTGGTATTGATTTCAAAAAGCAATCTTTCGAGAAATATCCATTTAATCAAGAGATCTAATACAATGAAAAGTCAATATGTTCACTAATTCCAGTTCTTTGGTTAATGGTTATGCTTAACATTCGAGTCAACATTTATATCAACATCTGTATTGTATATACTAGACAATTATTCATATTTGACTCTTGGAGTTGATCATCTCATAATTTGGCCTTTGGGTAACCTGGGTGAATACCTCAGCTAAGGATTTAGTGTTTTGTTTTTCCTTTGTAACGCTCATTCAAAAATTTATAAATTAATCTTTTAGATATTGTACTATTTTTTCCAATTCTACCATTTTATTTTTCACACTTCAATTTATTACAAGAGATTAATCATTTTTTTTAATTACAGTATCCTTTGATAACTCTCATTATTTATGAAACTAGGATATGGACTCTGAGTTCAAAGCTTTCTCTTCCTCCTTAACTTCTCACTTATTGAAAATACCCCTTGAGTACCCCTTCAATTTATTTATTATCTATCTTTCTTTTAGTTATCATTGCCTTTTTCAGCTACCAAGCTTCATTTATTCTTATAAAAACCACCGACTAAACAGGAGGATTCAGGTATGTACTCGGTTCGAAGTGGATATCACATGCTTCTACAACCTGCAAATAAGTTCGATTCTCGACCGCCCGACCTAAACAGGAGGAATTTCCAGATTTTTCTGGGAAACAAACAATCCCTGGAAACCGGCCTAAACCGTCCGAACCGGCCCAAAACTGAACCAGCCCAGACCCGTCTGACCCGATCGCCCGATCCGACCCGATCTTTGACCCGTTTCCCGACCCGGCTGACGTCATCGCTGACGTCAGCTGCTGACGTCAGCGTTGACTGATAAGGTCATTGTTGAGGTCAGCGTTGACCAATGCTGACGTCAGCAATTGACTTTTTTTGACCCGGGCTCACTTTATGTTTTTCGACGTCCTGAATCCAATGGCGTTGTCCGTTTTTCGAAATTCGAACCCGAAGTGTCATTTTTGGGAGTTTTATGTTCGATAAGTTATCTAAAAATTTATCTGTAAAGGTTTCTGAACAAGTTTCTGTTTGCTTCAGGTGACGAGGATTCCGATCCCAAGCAGTTACCTCCTCCTGCTCCTGTACGAGGACCGATACATCCACATTCGGGACCTTCACGTGAGTAACGAATTATTCTGTTTAGATTATTTTCGGTAATGTGGCATAGTAGAAAGTCTAACTTATTTCCGTTAATTGTAGACTCTACTCCTGCTCAGCCTGGTGGTAGAGCCGAGTCCAGTAGACGTCAGGATCGTCGTTGAGTCTTCTGATACTGGTGTGTTCTCTCCCGACCATCCTGTAAATTTGTATTCTGTATATTCGATTTCTGTTATCCGTATGATCATGCATCATTCTGTTATACCATTTCTGATTCTGTTATCTGTCATGCTTGCCTCCTGTTAGATAATAAGGCATGCATTCTAATTCTGTATCTGCATATATCATAACATCTGGGATATTATCTATGTACGGGGAAGTTAGTGATTTATCACTTCTGTTCAGTGGCTCCACCTTCGGGTCGAGATACCACTTCTGTTGGTGTGATGGTGTTAGAGTGGTCTGGGGACCAACTCTTCTGTGGTGTTCGGAGATGGGTGCATATCATGCATACTCGGTCTATTCTGCATATTTTGTTCTGTTATTCGGTTTATCTGTTCTAGAGACACACTAGGCTCCCTAGCTTACACCCTCTCAGATTTTTGTTTCAGATCTCAGACCTAGGCTCGGTACGGTACTTGGAGGTTCCTGTTTCAGTTCTGGTTTATAGTATGTTTTGCCATTATCGGATTCCGGACTATTTATGTTTAAATAATAATTTCTGTATTACGCTTATTATACTTTTATCGGGTTCTGTTACATTTATTGTTTATAATTTATGAGTTGAACTTTGTTTTTGTAAATGTTTAATTTTCATTATTATTTTAATTTATCAATTATTTAATAAATTTTTCTGAATATTTTATTAAATTTTGTAAAAACCCTAACTTGCGAAACAAGTTTTCTGTTTGTAAACCCTAACTTGTAATCTAAGAAATTATGTTAATTTTAGGGGTTACAAGTTATATTATTCATTTCTGACTCATTTTGAACATGAATGCTCATGGAGTTATTAATACCACATTAAAGACATATGCTACATATATTACCAAAAGGATTATCTTATAAGTGTCTTCAATGATGTACAGAGGTTTTAAATGATGTGGTAGACATTTGTGTTGAAATATGAAATTGACAGTGGTTAATAAAAATATGAATCTGTTAGACATGCGCTTCCACTCTTAAAGATGTAATTCTAAACCAAAGACATCGAATCATGAAAATGTTTTGCTAACCTTAGTGGGGATTTATAAATGCTGCATTTAAATTAATTTTACATTCAATTCTCTTCAAAATCATTTTTATTCTTTCACTTTCTTTTGTTCATGTTTCATGTGTGTTCAAGCGGAAGCCGTTATTCTTTCTCAGCACAACTATTTACTTGATTGCATTTGTCCAACCCCTAATGATATAACTCGTCATTGTTTTTTCTACCTTGTTAACAAATGCATGCTTGTTAATTATTTATTTTCTTTCGTATCTTCTGAGTAGATATGGACATGAGAGGCCTTTTATCAACAAAATTATCCGTTTCCGCAATCACTCGGACTGAAATCAAGAAGGCTATTACTGCATCTTGAAATCAAAGGTGAGATTATTTTCCTTAAACTTACCTCTAATATTCCTAGCAATATAGAGCAGTAGAATAGACATGACAGAAACAGAAATGGTCCTGCCTCTTCCAAGGAATCACCAAAGCTTCTTTATTCATTTCTGCTTAGTGACGTTTGATATATAAAACGCCGCTAGAGATCACATACTATAGTGGCGTTTTTCGGAAATAAACGCTGCGGATATTAGCAGCGTAGGTTTTAGCGGCGCTTCTTGCGGCGTTTTTTCAAGTGCCGCTACTGCTTATAGCGACGCTAAAAAACACCACTAAATACCTTAAAAGACGTTGCTAAAACTCCATTTTGTTGTAGTGTCTCAAGTTGATACATGAACTTTAATTTCATTCGTAGTTTTGATATTTTTATTAATAATTTAGTCCTAAAAACATATACATTCTATTAATTTGGTCTCAATTCAAAATAATTCATTAAATTTAATCCTTGATATTTTAAAATTACAACAATTTAGTAAAAATATATGATATTATCAAATCAAGTGAATATATTAGATTAAAGAAATAATTGAACAACTATATTCTACGATAAAACAACAAGTTATTATTTACTTTTGTTATACTAGGGAAGTAATAAAAAATTCTTGATAGAATAACAAACAATTTAGGAGAATAACAAAAAATATTTTGATACAATTTAGAAATATAAAGTGTTAAATTTATTGATTTATTTTGAATCAAGACAATGTACAAGTTTTGATACCAATTTGAGAGAATGTCTAGTTCAAGTACCAATTTGAGAGTAAAAATTCTTTAATTGTCGACTTCGTAGAATATGCCTAATTCGAGAGAAAAAATCCATTAGTTACCAACTCAGTAAAATGATCCTAATTAAGGTACCAAATATAATAAATTGTATTCAAAACCATTCCTTTCACTAAATCGTTAAATTTTGGTTTTCCCACGTTCAATATTGAAGATGTTCTTGAGCTTTTCTTCAAGCAAATGAGGAAATAGAGAAGATTCTTATCAATATTGAAGATGTCCCCCTTAAACCCAACGCCCAAACAAACATGTGCATTCATGTGTTTTTCAAAATGGACAAATTGTCCCATAAGTCTCTTAAATTCCATACCTAGCGCCCCCCCCCCCCCAAAAAAAAAAAAAAAAAAACAAAACTGTTAGGCTCAGTTTTCTTTCGATTAAATCAATCCTTGGCCTAAAAATCTAGTTTGAACCCAATATTTAGTATAACTTCGTTAGGATCGAGATACAAAATTTTACTCGTAAAAACAAATGTCTTTCATAAGAATGTTCATAGTTAACCAACATACTTCAAGTCTACAATAGTTAATATGTAGGTGTTGTAAAATTAATTTATTGATTAACATATTATTTAATTGGAAATAAATAATAATGATATAGCCTATGGTGGGAAAATTTTGAGAAATGTTGATGTTTAAAATTAAATTTAGGGATATAAAGATGTTTGAACGAATATTGTTAAAATGGATTAAAAAATACAGTACCATGCTATGTCTATCCAACGACTAAAGGACGCCATGCTTACCTGACGAGGTTGAATGGAACACGTCACCAAAAGGCGGCGAGGTTCTGCCATGCTTATCTGCTGCAACCTGGCTTGCTAAATGAATGCATGCCATACAACCTGTTGTGGCCTGCTGTGGTTCTGGGTACCCTTGGTTTGTTTACAAGCCGATTTGACCGGTTGAAAGAGAAACAAGTACACCTCGTCACCTTTTGGTGACGAGATCAGTGTGTTACTATGCATTTTAGTCTATTTTCCTAATATTCTTCAAACATTTTCATGCCCTTAAATTTAATTTTAAACATCAACAGTCCCTAAAATTAGCCTGGTGAACTTGGTTTGGTTTAAACAATATATATATATATATATTTCCAACCTAAAATAGAAAAAATAAAAATCTTGTAAAGATCTAATACTACCCCTATTCTTAAAATATGTCTAAAATCAAGTTGTGCAACATGAAATTATTTAGCCGAAGATTGATCCATATGCATTGTTTGGCTGTTAGCTGTCAATGCAAACTGGTGGTTGGCCAAAATCTCATAATTTTTGAAGGAGAGTGGGTATGAATAACTTGAAACTTACAAAACCAGCAAATTCACATGTCTACTGTGACCATCTCTTTTTTATAATTAGAAAATAGAACCCCACAGTCACCGACCTTGGGACATAAATAAATAGATTTAAAAGGAACTGTTAAACTATCCAAACACTTACTAATAACGTACGATGACTTCAGTAAGACAACTTGCATTTAATGGTGAGTAATGGGTTGAGAATTAATGGAAAGAGATCTTAAATATTATTTATGGTGATTTGTCGGAATTTAACTAATAAAATAGTACCAAACAGCAAAACAAATTGCTGATACCTTGCTTGTGGTTCCACGTTCATTGTGGAATAAGGATTGAATCAAATTTGATTTTTTTTAGATAGATAATACATATAATGATTCATATGCAATCAGGAAAAAATCAAATAATCAGATCGGATATTTAGATATCAGATTACCTAAAAATATATTCTAATTTAATTATTTTTTGAATTTGAAGAGCATATTTATGAAAATTTTAGAGTTTCAAATATAAAAAATAACTAAATATAACAAGATTTACATTTACGATTTTTTTAATTTTTGCATATAACAAACATCAAGTTGTTAAAAAATATTCATGAAGAAATAATTTTTTGGATTTTTGAATAATCCAAAACTTTAAATATTACAATCCATATTCAATCTAAAAATTTTTAAATCAGATCGAATATTTAATTCAAAAATAAAATTCAAATCAAATATCTAAATTTTCATATTAAATTAATAAATAATTAAATCATTTCGTATATTTTTTAATATCCCTACCTGTGATTTAGTCATTTGTAGCATTCCAAATCTCATTTTTTATTTACTTGTATATTTCACTTTCATTTTATAGTATATTCAGAATTTATGAATAAGATTATTAATAATGTCATATCTAAGATTTAAACGTTTATTCTTTTCTTTGAGCATATAATATATTTTATTATTGTATTTAATATTTATTAATAAAAATAATTGGATTTTAATCTTTGAGAAAACAAAAATTGAGAAATAAACTTCCATAAACAAGGGTTAAGTAAATAAATGAATTCCGACAGGTTTGATTATTAAATCCAGTAAGGTGAGTTGTTTTGTATATTATAGAAGAGCCTGCCTGGTACGATATGATACTATGAAAGGAAAATGAATGCATTTAGAACTCATTCGATCTAAGATGTTAACTACTAGGGGACAGATACTATGAAGAGAATTAGTATTTAATGAATGAAACTTTGACCATAATTTTATTTAATAAAGTAGATCTGTTGAGCCCTATGAACAAGATCGAGCGTTCTACAGCTTAACTCGTTTTATTGCTCAAACCTACCTTTTATTCTGCCATTGTAGATCACAGATTCATGCATTATTAGAGATTTTTCTTTATAGTCTTTTTTTTATTATTTTTTTTTCAAAAATGATTTTTTGATATTTTTTAAAATATTATTTTTCGATAATTATTTATATATTTTTAAAGTATTATTTTTCGATAATTATTTATATATTTTTAAAGTATTATTTTTTAAAAATATTTTTTTGATAAATTGAACTTTATTCATCCTAGAATATCTAAAAAAATACTTTACAAAATATTAACCACCCTCACCTATCCCACTCGAATGAGCTATTCACATAACCCCCATCTCATAACTATGTTTCGATTAAAATTTTTAAAACAACAATCAACTAATTTGAGTCTAACATCTTTCTTTATGAATAAAAATCTCCAATGCTTATTGTTGTCCTTTTCTTCTGTTGTTTCTTTTTTTTTATTCCTTTAGTCTTAAATAATAATTTTATTTTTTAAAATTATTTATACACATCTTAGCACGTTTGTTTGTATGTTTCTGTGTAAAAATTTTATATCTTATAATACAGTTTTTGTCTATTTTTATGATAACTTAACGTTTATGTAGTGATCGTTATGGTTTATCTCTGATCATGGAAGGTAGTCTAAAATAATTATATTCTATTTTGTGATAATTTATCGATACAATCAGAGTTGTTTAAAAAACAATTTATGAGATTATTTCTTTGGTCTTTACTTGTATGTCAATATATCACCTGTTAGAAAAGACATGAATATTTTTATGATAATCGTTGATTATTTTTATATAAAAGATAGAATGACTTATACGAAAAAAGATTAAATAATTTTTCTAGACATACTTTGAGCTTATATTTTCAAAATTTTTCAAGAATTTTTTAATAGACTTGATCTTAAATTTCTTTTTATGATTTATGTTGTATGTATTATATTTTTTTCTATTTTTAATAAAATGCAATTTTTTATACTTGTAAAAGCTTCATATATTATTAAAATTAAGGGTAATGCTTAAATCTCTCTAACATCTTCTGGGATTACATTTTATTTTAATCAGAAATTATTTTTACTAACTAGACTATTTATTTATTTAAATACGGAGGAAAAATATATTTGAATATGGCTTTTCCTTTTAAGTTAATTTGTTTCTTATTGATCTAGTCTTTTCTATCTCTAGTTTAATTTTGTTATTTCTTTGGCCATATAAATTAATTTTGCTAATAACGGACACAACATAAGATGATCATATAATATAATTATATATTATAATATAAAAATAAAAAATAATATTAAGGTCAGACATAAAATGAAAATTGCTGAACATGTTACAAATAGACAAAGCTATATATTCAATAAAATATGATAAGTACAATCCGGATCATTAACGTGCCAACATTTTCATAAAATTATGACTAATAAATTAAACGCAATGAATGCATGTGAAGTTATTAATTTAGTCAAGAGTCCGTAATTTGAATATTGAAGTCGAATGCTTTGCAGTTAGAATTAATTCAAAGACAGTAATAAATCACTTGATAAAAGTTTGAATACCATAGTAAGTCACATGATTCCTAAAGGAATGGAGGAACCGTACACCTACAAAGATACTTTTGTAGCTCCATGCAACTGTCACGTCACGTGTATTAGGATATGCGACAATCGCGCACAAGTTCGATAACAAGATTCTATCAAATTTATTAAGACTATCAGATTTAACCCAACACTTGAAAAATGCTAGAGAGATTATTTGAGATATGAAAAAAGATAATTTATCAGATAAAATTTTCGATCACTTAATTAAAAAATTAGATAATCAATCATCAAAATCTAAGTGACGTGATTATTAATCAAAATTTGTATAATTATATATTTGATCTTTTAATTATTTATTATATTAATTTAATTAAATAAATTAATTACTTAATTAAATGACAACATGTGTTATCACTTTATTAGAAGATTTTAATTGTATTGCCTCTGTAAACAATTAAACTCAGATTTTCTTGAGAATATATGGTGCGAGTTTGTCACTAAATCAAGTGACCATTTGTAACGATAAAATACAAAATATAATATATGTTTTAGTTTATTATTAATGCAAGAAAAAGAAAATAAATATGAACTAAGAAAACTGGAACATTATACACTTGAGAAGCATAAAAAATATTTAATCATTATAAAAATATAAAATTTAAATTAAATTTAAGAAGGTTTTATATATTTATAAATATTAAAAATTCAAAATAATAGTTAATAAAAACATATTAATCATTTTTTACCTTAATATATAAAATGTCCTATTTGCGAAAGGTACTTGTAACTTATATTGTATAAAATTTATTTTATACAATTTATCTACCTTAAATATAAGTTCTAAAAGCTAAAATTTTAAACAAACTCTAATATTTAGTCACTAAATATGACCTATATATCTTAAAATTTGCATGATGTGTAAATTAAAATTTACCCAACATACCTATCAAAATATTTTTCTTACATTATTGCTCAAAAATTATTTTGCAATTTTTCCACTTTAAATAAACATAATTTTAGCCTTATATATAATATAAGAAATGAAATGAAATGCGGGAAAGGGAACTAAAGGTTTAAGATGAATTTACTTTTTGTTTGGATAACTAAAACTAATAAGGGGGAGAAAAGGAAAAGAAAGGTAAAAGAAAGTAAATGATATATTTATTTGGGTAATTAAAATTAGGCTTAAACGTTAAATAGGTTTTAAACTATACCATTTTTTCAGTTAAATGTCTAAACTATTTTTCGGGCCAATTAAATACCTAACGTTTTATTATGTAACTCATTTAAGATTCTCTATTAATTCTCATAATTAAAGTATACATGTCATCTCTAAAAAATTCTAAAATTATATTCAAAATAAATAAAATTAATAAAACTAAAAATATATTATAAAATTTTTAAATATTATCAAAATAGTCCCTAAAATTAATAAACTTCCAAATTTGGCCACTCCTGCCGACTTTGTCAGCTATGAAATGAAGCGCTTTTCCTACATCGATAAACTCTCACGTTGTTCTTCATTTGTCCTATCGTTATAGATAGTGAATGGTTCAAAGGAATCGTTTGATAATTTTGATATTTCGCGTGGTGTCGGTCGATTTTCGATAATGGAATGGTGAGGGAAATGATCATGAAATTCCAGTGACTAATGTGGTGGACGACAATGTGACATTCGGTGATGAAATTAGCCTAAATTCGAATTTAGATTTGGGGAGTTAGGAATTTTGAAGCTTGAAGGTTATTTTGTGAAATCTGAAAAACTTAAAGATTTTTTAAATTACTTATTTATTTTTAATATAATTTTAAAATTTTTAAGAGCTAATATGTATCTTTTAACGGTGGAAATTAACAAAGAACCTTAAATGAATTACGGAATAAAATGCTAGGTATCTAGTTGACCCAAAAAATTGTTTAGGCACCTAACTAAAGAAAGATATAATTTAGATAATAAAAGAATTGAAGTGAAATTTTTTGAATTATAACTACAAAAGCAGAAGAGATAGGCGTAAATCATTTGTTTTTTTATTATATTTTTTATACTTTCATTTTGAATTAGTGAGTTTAGGGTATGAAGTTTAAGGTTAGAGATTGTGAATAAGTTTTGAAAATTAAGAATATTATGTATTTTTCAGGTTTAATGTTTAGAGTTTAGGATATAAAAATTAAATTAAAAATAATTAATGTACGACATAAAAAACATAATTTCGCCAAACAGCTAAGGTAACCGAGCTGTCCCAAACAGCTATAAATTTCGCCAGCATCCAATGGAGCCAACGCCAGAGGTAGAGAGTATAGCTCCATCTAAGACAAACCCAACCATGATCTGGACGCTAGTCGACGATATGACGAGTTTATACAGCCGGTCAGCAATGTGATCCGCACAGATTATGCTACAGTAGAGGGTGTTATCGATTGAGAGACAATCAAGAGAGAAGATGAAGTCATTGCGTCTTTTCTATATATACCGAACAAGTGTTGAAAAGTATAAGTTCCATAGAATCTCCAGCGATAGAACGTGAAAATCTATATTCATTTCTATCCATTAAGCAAGATCCAAAGAGGAAAAAAGAAACACCGGAAAAATACCAAGAATAATATTATGCAAAGACTACAAATTGTCAAAGTGCACCGACTAAAAAACCCAGGTTCATTTGGAAAAACATTTTCTAATTAAAAAATGGTTTATGAGGAGAGTTCTCAGAAATTTCGTGCTTTTAAATAAAATTTAGAATCGTAATTTAGATAAATTAGATCGTACATTAAAAATAAAATAAAAGATTAATTAGGTATGGAAGTAGGTTATGAGTGGAAATAATTCACACCCACACCATATCCGAAAATTGATACTTAAAAAGTTTGTATCATGTTTATTAAAGAAAATTAAGATCCAATATAATTTAATTGCCTATTAGAACATATATCTCACACAAAAAAAAAATCTAAGAAAGATAAATCATTTGTTGGCTTGATGCGAATTAATGATATTACATGTAAAATAACATGTCATTAACATTACCAAAACCGGCTGTCTTTATAAGATAATATGGAAAAAGATCTCATAATTTTATCAACCGAGCAAGTAACCTCGCAAATAACAAGGATACATATGACCATCTAGTCGATGCATCGATTAAAATCGTAAAATATCTACATAGACTATAAGAAAGGTGTTTGGACCCACATATATCACCTTATATTCATTCCAGAAAATTAATAGATTTACACTCTATCTTAATTGTTGATGATTGAATAATCAGATTGCTTTCATAGTAAGTATCACATGAAAGATTACTTTGAAGAAAATTTTAGTTCTTCAATAAGTGGCCACATGAAAGTGTTAATAAATTTTTGCATCATAATTGAATCGGGATGACCAAACCGATCAAGCCAAATCAGTAAACAGTTGGTTTACAATAGCATGAACTTCAATCTGTACTAATTATTTTATAGTACAATATAGATGACAATAAATATAATTTTGTCAAGATTTTTCTTATTGCCTTGAGTTATACTCGTAATATTGAGATAGTTGGTATCCCCTTAACTAATATTCTCAATATATTTCTATAAATATATTTAAAACTCTATAAGTCTCTTTGCGATTTTGACGAGTATAAACATTATAAATATGAAATGAAGTTCCATTTGACAATAACATAGTTGCTTAGTCAGAGCCTTCTGTGATATTACTACTTCTGGGTATTCTACTGACATTATTCTCTTATATTTAAAATGAGAAAAATATGTATAATTTTGTATATATTTTAATAAATGCTTTATTTCATTCACTTCAGGGAATAAAAAACATGTTCTTTGTTGTACCATTCACTTTGGGGAATGGAAAAATATTAAAAATAGCTCATCATATCAAATCAGCTATCTATCAAAGATAAACTCTTAAGAGTTCTACCGAAGCATTGATATTTTAGTACTTTGAGATATAATACTCATATTTTTTCTTGTATTTAAATGAGAAAATATTTCTTACGCTTAAGTATAGTATGAGTACTTGCACTGTCTGTTAAGCATAAATTGCCATAATTTATTGCATATTTTATTCCGGAAGTAATCATATTGTCACGGACCGTTAGTCGTGACTACACGGGACCGAGCGAGATGCATTCTGGTTGTGCTTAAAGCTTGGGAGTGGGATAGCATTAAGAGTGTAGTACGTGTCGAATAACCGTCCCATCTGGGATAGGCGCGTTGATCGTGCACCATGCTGGTCGGGAGTTGTCCCCGCTTCCCTGATGAGCCTATGGGAAGGCGAAACCAGTAAGCATCGGAGATCGTTAAGGCTGATCCTCGGGTATGTGAGAGACCCGAGGTGCCGCACGGGTAGAAATCCCTACGCCAAAACTCTGACCCCGTGACAAGTGGTATCAGAGCGAGGTTGTGTGCTAGCTGTTGGGTTTCCTGAGCGCCCCATATGTTGCGGAGCGAGTCAAGTGGACGAGTGCTTTAGCTCACACCCCTAAGAGAAGAGTGTGTTTGCAAGTGAGTCCTCTAGAGACGAGGACGGGTAGGTAGGAAGCCACAATGAAAGTTCTTCGGTTGGTCGAACTACAATGGGACACCTCGGTAAAGTGGCGAGTGGCCATGAGGTGATTGCAAAGAGACCTTGGCCCGACATAGGAGGGCGACCCCAGTTAGTGGGCCAGTTTGGGAGAATTGCACACTAGTTCCTGGCGAGTTTAAAGAGAGGGAAAAAGTTTCCTCCCCATGCACGAGGGCGTGCATGAATTGGGTGGAGGAGAATGTTACGGATCGTTGGTCGTGACTACGCGGGACCGAGTGAGATGCTTTCTGGTTGTGCTTAAAGCTTGGGAGCAGGATAGCATTAAGAGTGTAGTACGTGCCGAGTAGGCGTCCCATCTGGGATGGGTGCGCTAATCGTGCACCACATTGATTGGGAGCTGTCCCCGCTTCCCTGATGAGACCATGGGAGGGTAAAACCAGTAAGCATCGGAGATCGTTAAGGCTGATCCTCGGGTATGCGAGAGACCCGAGGTGTCGCACGGGTAGAAGTCCCTGCGCTAAAACTCTGACCCTGTGATAATATTCTTTAAAGGAAAAATTAACATAAAGCATAAATAAATAATATATAAAATAAATTAAAATAAATAAATAATAAATAAATTAACATAAAACAAATAAATAAAAAATCAATTATTTTCTTTAGAGGTTACAAAAAAATAAATAGTGAATTATTCCTTTCGAGGGTTATGAGAAAATTAACAATATCCAATTGAGTTGGATCAACGCCATAATTATTTTCTCCACAAAGAAAATATGTTCATTTATCATTCATAATTATGAATAAAGTTCATAATATTTTTCTTTTGACAAGTACGAGACCAATGGTTTGTACCATCGCATTGATAACATAAAGATTTTGATAAGATCTCTATCATTCTTTTCTTCCTTATAATTCCACTTTTGGTGGATGTTAGGTGTTTAATTGTGCTATTTTTATTATCATTTTTACTCATTATTGTTAGACTTAGGCATATTATTAATTATATTATTAGTTATTTATGCACTTTTACATATTTTCCTTGGTTGTCACATTTAATTCGTGTTTTGGTTGAATTATATGGAAAAAGATACTGACTTGGTGTATTTCCATGCTTGCAGGAATCATTCCTTTGATGATAAGCTACCGAATTGGAAGAAAATTATTGATGATAAGGTCAATGTTAGAAGACAACGAAAGATTTAGAGATTGAAGCAAAGAAGAAAAGATATGATAGGAATCAAGTGAGAAATTGAAATATTCTTTCATTATTATTTCTAATTCAATCTTATTCCATCATCTAAGTTGACCAAACCAAGCCATATAAAAGGAGACTATGGCGTCAAACACAAAGATGAGTCAAATTTAGGAGTCAATTGTTAGAGTTGGTTTAGAGAGATTCAATTTGGAATTATTCTTTGTATATCTTTAGAACTCAATTATGAATTGATGTAATTGGTTTGAGTTATTTTGTTTTGTGATGTGAGAAACGTTTGAATTCTATTTATGTAATTGAGTTTGTTCTTAATCAAGGTTTGCATATTCTTGGCATTTTAATTGGTTTGTGAGAGAATTGGGAAAAGACCTCGTAAAACGATCCATTTATCTTGATTCGGGAGAATTAGATTCATAAAACGAATAAGCATGGTTCGATCCAAGTATGTGAGAACTAATCCGGCTTAGGGATAAGTGCAAGATTTTAATAGCTAAAAGAAGTACAGATTGGTTGTTGTACACTTTTAATTAATGCAGGGATGTATCATCAAAGATTGTACAATTAACAGAGTTTTGCGTTAGGGATAAAAAAGACCATTGAAGAACGCTTCGCCGAACTTTGAGGATAGTCGCCCAAATTGCCTGAGAAATTCTCTCATCGCAATTGCCCAAGCATTCGAAGAACTGACTAGGCAATCCGACTAAGCCCAATTGTCGGAATGAATTGAGCGGTGCGAGCACTCATTTAAAAGGAAGAATTTAATTCGGACATCACTCCACAACTCATGATAATCCAACCTCTTCTCTCACCTATTCGATTTCATCTATCTTTTCTTTAATTGTTTATTTTACTTTATTTATTCAATTAAACCCCAATTATCATTACTTGTGTTTTTATTTACAGTGTGATAACTTAAGCAAAGTGGCCTAAACCAATCTCTGTGAATACGATATCTAATCTATATTATTACTTGGGATGTGTACACTTGCGTCGTTTGTGTTACACTAAAATCACGCAACAGTGGATATAAGCATTCTTGTAACACCCTCGCCCCGGGTTAGGAGACAGGGGCGTCGACCGGACTTACAGACCCGAACAATGTATTCAAATTCAAACAAATTATTTATATAACATTGTAAGTCAATCCCTAATAATACCTACTTATTATACGGACCAAGTTCTTGTATTACTTATACAAATTCGAGGCAAATTTAAAACTTTTTCAATACTTAACAATTTTCCATTTCGAGTTCCGGATACCATTCATTATTCGAATATAGCCTTAATTGAATTGATCAAAACTTCTATATCAATTTGTATTCATTTAACCACCATTAATTATGTCTTATTAATTAAGCAATTACCCTTATTAAATTTGAACCCAAGTAGTAAGGGGGTATCGATACCCCTATAATGTAGGTATCGATACAGGAGTATCGAACCAGGTATCGATACCGGTCCTTGGTGTTGACTCGTTGACCAAGGCTAGGTAGCTTGTTTCGATACTGGTATCGATACTAAAGGTTACTGGAAGTTCCAGTATCGAAATAGGTATCGATACTAAAGGTTACTGGAAGTACCAGTATCGAAACAGGTATCGATACTGGCCTGCCTCATTGACACGTTGACTAAGGTCAAAGCTTGGTATCGATACAAGCTTCAGAACTAAAAGCTTCTACCAAGGGTGGTATCGATACCCCTACTCGAATTTGACAAATTCAAGCCTTTCAATTACTTAGACATTTCCAAAGGGCTATCTAGTTGAACTCAACCCAACCCTAAGCCTTAAGGATCATTAGACATGCTTAGGCATCCTATAACGATCCACCAAACTTGTTCATTTTAGCCAATTCATTATGCATTTCAATATTCGAATCATCCGTTACTTAGGACAAACATCTAGCCTTATCTTTTCTATGGCTACTTAAGCAATCTTGTTAGTGTCCTAAGTTCACATGTCCTAGACACTAAGATAAATCAACGACAAACCAAATGCATGCTTCGAAGCCAACATACCAACCATAGCCAAGTACCCAAAATATACAAGGCTAGCCTACCATGTACATTATGCCTTATGGCTTACAACCCTAAAAGCTCAAATGATCACATAAATATATACACAAATCATGAGCTAGCTAACAAAATGCATATACTAGTCTAGCATGATTACTAAGCCACCATACGTTAGGAGTTACAAAAGTTATCAAAATATCATACTTTGGCTTGCTTTGCGTGTCCTTGCATCAGTTCAAGCTTGATCTATCTCTTTCACTCGTGAACCTGTTGTTTGAGAAAGGAGGAAACAAAGAGTGTAAGTACTAAGAAGTAATTAGTGGGATAGCCTAAGTCTAACCAATTTAGACATGAATTAAAACAAATGATATACTTCGAATGAGCAACAAATCAATTACATATGGCGATTAGTACATCACACAACATGCTTAAATGTACAATGGCAAGTCATATTCAAGTACCCTATGGCAAAATCATATCCAATGCTCAAGTTCAAATCATATCGAATGCCCTATGGCAAGTACATATCAAATGCTCAAGTTTAAATCATATCGAATGCCCTATGGCAAGTGCATATCAAAGGCTCAAGTTCAAATCATATCAAATGCCATATGGAAAATACATATCAAATGTTCCATAGCAAATACATTTCAATGCTCTAATGCAAGTTTATAACAAATGCTTCATGGCAAATACATGTCGAATTCTCAATGGCAATTATCTTAATTATAGTCTTTCAAATTAGTTTCAAACATTGCCTTGGTATAGTTAGACTAGGTAAGCGAGTCAACAGAAGTACCATAAGGTACTGACAAAAGTGCCACTAGGACACTAACAAAAGATACCCATGGTATGTACAAATGGTGACTAACCACCAATAAAGGTACCCATTGTACCAACAGAAGTACCGAAGTACTGATCAGAAGTACCGAAGTACTAACAAATGAGCTCAGACCCTAGGCACGCCGTACTACCTATGACCAACTATAACCCAAGGCTCAATCAGAATTTCTCATTCAATTAATCTTCTATTTTACTTATTCAAGTTCCTTATTACAGATGATGTACATAACATGGCACTATCGAAAGCATTAAGTCATGCTACCAAGTTCAAAAGCATAGATGTCATGCTATCAAATTCAAAAGCATATGTGTGATGCTAACATATCAAGCATACATAGGCATCATGTTACCAAATTCTAAAAGAATATGTCATGCTAACATATCAAAGCATATACATATCACCATCTTACCAAAATCCAAAAGCATAGGCCATGCAAACATATCAAAAGCATATACATATCATGCTATCATGGGTGTACCTCATGCATGACTCACGTACCTGGCATCCTTAGCCGCGTGTCGTTACTTACCTCGAAATTTTCGAGCTATGCAAATGTTCTAAACTAGTTTATCATCTAGTACTCAAACATAGTGTAAAACAAGTCATTATCATTTAATCCTCCTTCCCGTATTGTCAAATATTCATTTAATTCGGTTATGTTACAAAGAAAATTAAATAATCAAAGTTGGTTAGGACCCTAGGACCTAACCTTAAGGTTTGCCACATTCACCAATTCTCCGAGCTATCAAGGGTTGTAGATCGCAACCCCTTTGTCTCGCTTTCTTGTTGCTTCGATCCTCTCTTGATCCTCGTTAATTTCTTCTCTCGAGGTATCTAACAATTCACATATAATAGCTATATATCAATACATTTTTAATTTTCTATTTCAAATATTCTTAAGCCTAAAAAATACAAACATGTACATTTGTTCTTTACGAACAATTTTGCTACCCTTTAGCGAAACGATCGTATCTCCTAGCTCTGATGTCCGATTTTAGTCCATTATACCTCGTTGGAAAGCTAGAAGAATCCTCTACCAGGATAAACTAACCCCACATTTTAATTTCTATTCGATTAGCTCCAGATTTTATTCGAAACAGATCTGGTCGGATTTTCCCAGGACTGTTCGGGTAGCCCTACAGAACAACTTATATCCTTCTCTACCGGACTCAGATTAAGGTCCCGTAAATTTTCATTTATACTAGGTTTACATGAGTATCATAGTATAAAATTTCAGCTCTATATTCCTTAAATCCCGACTTGGGGAAATTCTCAAAGATAGCTACCCGAAATAGCATTTCTAGGCTATTTTCGGCTAACTTCTATTCTAAGTGTCCGAACACCATCCACACTTCTTTTCACAATTTTACAGCATCTATGACTTAAATTTAACATCACTTAACACCTTCCTCTTCCATTATTTGAATCCTTTAACCCATATACATAGCATTTACGAAATCTAGGTTTCAAGCTCCCTAATCCATCCGTTCATGCTTCAAAAGCTAAACCCAACCAATTAAAACCTCTAATATAACATCAAGTCATCATGAAAACATTTAAAATCTAAGAACTCAAGATGCTATTGTTTAGATTATAGAAAACGAAGCTTACCAATGTCCTTAAGCTTGGTTTTCTAGACCAAAATCACTCTCATGCAAAGATTTAAACTCCCTCTTCCATGGCTTCTCCAAAAATTTCCACTCTCTATTCTTTCTCTTGTTGTCGTGCAAATAGGGGAGAAAGAGGCAAAATTAGCTTCTTTTTTTAATGGATAATAGGTGCGAAATACCCATATTACCCTTAATGACTTGCCTAGACATATTTTATTACTAAGGGTAGTTTATGGAACTCTCAATCTATCATGCAATCTCAATATTTATCTTATAATTCAATTAAGTCCCTTCTTCCAACTCAATTAATAAGGTGGTTTGATTTAATTTTATATTATTCGAACCGTTTTCACTAACCCGGTTTACGGGGTGTTACAATTCTCCCCTCCTTAGAAGAAATTCTTCCTCGAATTTACCTGAAGGGTACAGTTGCAGATATTGGGCTTTCATCATGTCCTCGGGTTCCCAAGTAGCTTCTTCCTTCTTGTGATTTCTCCGAAGTACTTTCACTAAAGGAACATTCTTGTTTCGAAGTCTCTTTACTTCTCGATCAAGGATCTGAACCGATTCCTCTTCGTAAGAAAAATCGGGATCTAATTCTAGTTCCTCAGGTTCCAAAACATGAGAAGGATCGGATCTGTATCTTCTCAGCATAGAGACGTGAAACACATTATGTATCTTATCAAACTCATTGGGGAGAGCAAGACAATTGGCCACCAGGCCAATTCGTTCAATAACCTCAAAAAGTCCGATGAATCGATGGCTAAGCTTTCATTTTTCCCGAATCTGAACACTTTCTTCCAAGGAGAAACCTTTAAGAAGGCCTTGTCTCCTACACTGTACTGAATGTCTCTTCGTTTCAAATCTGCATAAGCCTTTTGTCTATCGAAGGCTTGTTTCAATCGATCGTGAATGATTCGAACTTGTTCCTCTGTTTCCCGGATCATTTCAGGTCCCAAAACCTTATTCTCTCCCAATTCGGACCAACACAAATTGTTCTACATTTCCTCCCGTATAAAGCTTCAAAAGGAGCCATCTGAATCGACGCCTGATAGCTATTGTTGTAAGCAAATTCTACTAAAGGTAGGGACTTTTCCCAATTCTTCCCAAAGTCTATAACACAAGCACGCAACATGTCTTCCAACACTTGTATCACCCTTTCCGATTAGCCATCAGATTGCGGATGGAAGGCAGTACTAAGATGCACTTTAGTTCCAAGAGCTTTCTACAAGGACTTCCAAAATCTGGAGGTAAAGTTCGGATCTCTATCAGAAATGATGGAAGTTGGTACACCATGTAATCGAATCACCTCATGGATATACAATTCAGCTAAGGTCTCTGAGGTCATGTTCTTTCGAACCGGAATAAAATGCGTTAACTTGGTGAGTCTATCAACTATCACCCAAATAGCATCATTCTTTTTCGGTGTAACAGGTAATCCAGTGAAAAAATCCATTGTTACCCGATCCCATTTCCATTCAGATAGTTCAATAGGCTGAAGCAGTCCTGTAGGAGCTCGATGTTCAACCTTAACTTTTTGACATGTCAAACATCGGGATACGAAATCTGTGATGGCTGCTTTCATGCTAGGCCACCAATACAAAGACTTCAAGTCCTTATACATTTTAACAGAACCAGGGTGGATCGAGAACAAGCTTTGATGTGCTTCTTGTAGGATATCCCTTTTCAGTTCTTCATTGTTCGGAACACATACTCTATCTCTAAAGCAGAGCAATCCATTCGGATTGAGGGAGAATTCGACATTAGCTTTCGAATCAAGCTTTGATGCAATAGATTGAAGTTCAGAATCAGACTGTTGAAGATCTTTGACCCTCAAAATCAGATCAGACTGAACCTGGAGTTTAGATAAATATCTTTGCTTTCGATATACTCGAAGATGAGCATTAATCGAATTTGGGGCTACAAGGAAATTTTTAAATCCGATACGAATATTCAAAGGGAACTTATAATATTTCAAAGTTATCAAATAGCTTACCCAATGTCGGTTTACGACTAAGAGCATCGGCCACCACATTGGCCTTTCCGAGATGGTAGTCAATGACCAAGTCATAATCTTTTAGCAACTCCATCCATCTCCTTTACCTCAAATTCAAATCTTTTTGAGTCAAGAGGTATTTGAGACTCTTGTGATCGGTGTACAGATAATACTTCTCACCATATAAGTAATGCCTCCATATCTTGAGGGCAAAAACAATAGTAGCTAACTCGACGTCATGTGTCGGATAATTCAACTCATGAGGCTTCAATTGCCTTTATGCATAAGCAACCACTTTATTTTCTTGCATTAGGACACAACCTAGTCTTGAATGTGAAGCATCACTATACACGGTGAATTCCTTACCGGACTCCAGTTGGATAAGGACAGGAGAATGAGTCAAAGCTTGCTTAAGCTGATCAAAGCTTCTTTGTTGGTCCTCTGACCATTCAAACAACTTATCTTTTCTTAGAAGCTTAGTTAAAGGCAAGGCGATAGTGGAGAATCCTCTAACAAATGTCCTATAATACCTGGCTAAATCAAGAAAACTTCTGACCTTAGTAACATTTCTCGGAGGTCTCCAATCTAAAATAGTTTGTACTTTCTTAGCATCGACTTTGATTCCTTCTGCCGAGATAACATGGCCAAGGAATGACACTTCCGATAACCAGAACTCACACTTGGAGAACTTGGCAAACATTTGACGTTCCCGAAGTGTTCGTAAAACAATTTGAAGATGTTCCGAGTGTTCCTCCTTGGTCCGAGAAAACACCAGAATGTCATCAATAAAGACAACCACAAACTTATCGAGATGAGGCTTGAACATCCGATTCATTAGATCCATGAATGCAGCTGGGGCATTGGTTAGCCCAAATGGCATCACCAAGAATTCAAAATGTCCATATCGAGTTCTGAAAGCCGTCTTAGGAACATCTTCCTCTTTCACTCTCATCTGATAGTACCCCGATCAAAGATCAATTCGGAAGAACACCGTAGCATTCTTAAGTTGATCAAATAGATCTTCGATTCTAGGTAGGGGATACTTGTTCTTAATGGTAACCTGATTCAGTTGCCGATAATCAATACAGAGCCTCATTGTTCCATCTTTCTTCTTTACGAACAAAACAAGAGCACCCCATGGTGAGGAACTAGGACGAATGAATCCTTTATCTTGTAGCTCTTGGAGCTGCTTCTTAAGTTCCTTCAACTCAATAGGTTCCATCTTATATGAAGAAATCGACACCGGATTAGTCCTAGACTGGACTTCAATCCCGAATTCCACTTCTCTGGTCAGAGGAAGGCCAGGGAGTTCCTCAGGGAAGACATCAACAAATTCGGATACCACTGGAATCTTTGGCAACCCAAAATCATATTCATCTTGTAAAACCATAGCAGTAAAGATCGAAGTTGGTTTCTTATCAATTAGAAGAATTGACTCCTTTCCCAAGCCACGAAGATACAATCTTCTGTTCTGACAGTCGATCCAAGCTTCAAGTTTGGTTAACCAATCCAACCCCAATATAAGGTCGAATTCACAATTTGGTAATAATCCGAAAAGGAATATTCCGAATTGAGATCGGAGATTCTTTACAAACGAGGTTAACATTCATCATACCTCCTATAGGCTTTGATACTACAAGACCCCTATCAGTATTTTCAGGCTCTAACTTAGTCTTTACAAGCATTTTAGAACATACAAAGGAATGAGTAGACCCTAAATCTATCAAAGCATATGCAGGACTCAAATTTAATTCAATTGTACCTGCAATAACATCGGGAGACTCTTCCTCCTCTCTACGAAAAACATGGTACATTCTAGTAGGAGCTTGAGATCCTTGACGAGGAGGGGCTGACTGACGGTCCTTTCCTCTACTCTGGTTCCCAGAATGGGCCTGTCCCAGGCCCTTGTTTCTATTTTGAGGTGGAGGACTCTAATAGGCACGAGATTGAGGTGTGCCCCTATTTGGATTCTAAGGACAATCTCGGATAAAGTGGTCTGATCCACCGTAAGCATAGCATAGTTTCATCTGAAGCCGACAAGGCCCAGCATGAAACTTCTGACAGAACTAACAAGCCTGAGCTCTTTCAGAATTTCCCGTGCTATGAACAGATACAACCGGGGCCGGAGGTCTATTTGCCAATTAAGGTTTTGGCACGTAATGGCTCTTGGACTCATGATGGTAGGTCAAAGAGCCTTTTCTCTGCCTCTTGACTTTCTTCACACTCCAATCAGGCTTATCTTCCCATTTCCGTTTCTTGTCGTTCTTGTTTCCACCCTTTTTTTTCTCCGAAGCTTTTAGCTTGGCTTCGGTAGCAATAGCCCTGTTGACTAGAATCTGGAAGTCTGTGATCCCCAAAGCTGTGAACATAGGGCTCATTTCATCATTTAGCCTATCTATAAACATCTGACACTTCTGTTTCTCGGTCTTGATATACTCAGCTCCATATTTGCAGTATTTACAAAAGTCTGCCACATACTGTTCTATAGGCCTATTAGCCTGCTTCAAATACAAGAACTTCCTTCTTCTTTCAGCCAGGTACTGCTCACTGATGTACTTCTTTTTGAAATCCTCCACAAAGAAGTCTCATGTAACAGAGTCGGTGGGAAAATTTAAGGTTGTTGTCTCCCACCAACTTAAGGCTTCATCAGCCAGAAGCGAGATAGCACACTCAAGTTTGTGTTCGTCTGAGCACTGCAGTTGCTTATTCAAAATCTGAGTGGTTCTTTCTAACCATTGTTCGAGTTCCTCGGGTTTATCCTTATTAACACCAGCAAAAGTAAAGGCTCGATATCGAGCAAGCTTCTCAATTGGTGCCCTACTTGACACAACATTAGCATGAGCTGGACGATCTTGTCTCAAGTCAGACACTAGCTGATCAAACATTCCCTTCATACTCAGAAGACATTCCCTCTGAACGTTTTGTATAACTGGGACTATCTGCTCAGGGGAAGCTTACACCGGAGGTGGTTCTTGTTCTAACGGAGGATTTTGTTCCATCCTTACATTTTTATTCTCATTAGACGGTCCCTCGGGACTTTCATCTCCCAGGGCAAGTCTCGTATCAACCATACTACAAAAAGGTGAACAAACATTATTCAAATAAGCAAGAACACAAGCAAGTACGGTATAAAACTCCTAGGTGGCATAGTTCAATCCTATATGATGCATGTATATTACTTTCGGTCCGAGAATCATGTAACTGAAAGCTCTGATACCACTAAATGTAACACCCTCGCCCCGGGTTAGGAGACAAGGGCGTCAACCGGACTTACAGACCCGAACAATGTATTCAAATTCAAACAAATTATTTATATAACATTGTAAGTCAATCCCTAATAATACCTACTTATTATACGGACCAAGTTCTTGTATTACTTACACAAATTCGAGACAAATTTAAAACTTTTTCAATACTTAACAATTTTCCATTTCGAGTTCCGGATACCATTCATTATTCGAATATAGCCTCAATTGAATTGATCAAAACTTCTATATCAATTTGTATTCATTTAACCACCATTAATTATGTCTTATTAATTAAGCAATTACCCTTATTAAATTTGAACCCAAGTAGTAAGGGGGTATCGATACCCTTATAATGTTGGTATCGATACAGGAGAATTGAACCAGGTATCGATACCGTTCCTTGGTGTTGACTCGTTGACCAAGGTTGGGTAGCCTGTTTCGATACTGGTATCGATACTAAAGGTTACTAGAAGTTCCAGTATCAAAACAGGTATCGATACTAAAGGTTACAGGAAGTACCAGTATCGAAACAGGTATCGATACTGGCCTACCTCATTGACACGTTGACTAAGGTCAAAGCTTGGTACCGATACAAGCTTCGGAACTAAAAGCTTCTGCCAAGGGTGGTATCGATACCCAAGCTAATGGTATCGATACCCCTGCTCGAATTTGACAAATTCAAGCCTTTCAATTACTTAGACATTTCCAAAGGGCTATCTAGTTGAACTCAACCCAACCCTAAGCCTTAAGGATCATTAGACATGCTTAGGCATCCTATAACGATCCACCAAACTTGTTCACTTTAGCCAATTCATTATGTATTTCAATATTCGAATCACCCCTTACTTAGGACAAACATCTAACCTTATCTTTTCTATGGCTACTTAAGCAATCTTGTTAGTGTCCTAAGTTCACATGTCCTAGACACTAAGATAAATCAACCATAAACCAAATGCATGCTTCCAAGCCAACATACCAATCATAGCCAAGTACCCAAAACATACAAGGCTAGCCTACCATGTACATTATGCCTTATGGCTTACAACCCCAAAAGCTCAAATGATCACATAAATATATACACAAATCATGAGCTAGCTAACAAAATGCATATACTAGTCTAGCATGATTACTAAGCCACCATACGTTAGGAGTTACAAAAGTTATCAAAATACCATACTTTGGCTTGCTTTGCGAGTCCTTGCACCGGTTCAAGCTTGATCTATCTCTTTCACTCGTGAACCTGTTATTTGGGGAAGGAGGAAACAAAGAGTGTAAGTACTAAGAAGTACTTAGTGAGATAGCCTAAGTCTAACCAATTTAGACATGAATTAAAACAAATGATATACTTCGAATGAGCAACAAATCAATTACATATGGCAATTAGTACATCACACAACATGTTTAAATGTACAATGGCAAGTCATATTCAAGTACCCTATGGCAAAATCATATCCAATGCTCAAGTTCAAATCATATTGAATGCCCTATGGCAAGTACATATCAAATGCTCAAGTTCACATCATATCGAATGCCCTATGGCAAGTGCATATCAAAGGCTCAAGTTCAAATCATATCAAATGCCCTATGGCAAGTACATATCAAATGCTCCATAGCAAATACATTTCAATGCTCTAATGCAAGTTTATAACGAATGCTCTATGGCAAATACATGTCAAATGCTCAATGACAATTATCTTAATTTTAGTCTTTCAAATTAGTTTCAAACGTTGCCTTGGTATAGTTAGACTAGGTAAGCGAGTCAACAGAAGTACCATAAGGTACTGACAAAAGTGCCACTAGGACACTAACAAAAGATACCCATGGTATGTACAAATGGTGACTAACCACCAATAAAGGTACCCATAGTACCAACAGAAGTACCGAAGTACTGATCAGAAGTACCGAAGTACTAACAAATGAGCTCAGATCCTAAGTATACCGTACTACCTATGACCAACTATAACCCAAGTCTCAATCAAAATTTCTCATTCAATTAATCTTTCATTTTACTTATTCAAGTTCCTTATTACAGATGATGTACATAACATGGCACTATCGAAAGCATTAAGTCATGCTACCAAGTTTAAAAGCATATATGTCATGCTATCAAATTCAAAAGCATATGTGTCATGCTAACATATCAAGCATATATAGGCATCATGTTACCAAATTCCAAAAGCATAGGCCATGCTAACATATCAAAGCATATACATATCACCATGTTACCAAAATCCAAAAGCATAGGCCATGCAAACATATCAAAAGCATATACATATCATGCTATCATGGACATACCTCATGCATGACTCACGTACCTGACATCCTTAGCCGCGTGCCGTTACTTACCTCGGCATTTTCGAGCTATGCAAATGTTCTAAACTAGTTTATCATCTAGTACTCAAACATAGTGTCAAACAAGTCATTATCATTTAATCCTCCTTCCCGTATTGTCAATTATTCATTTAATCTGATTATGTTACAAAGCAAATCTAATAATCAAATTTGGTTAGGACCCTAGGCCCTAACTCTAAGGTTTACCATACTCACCAATTCTCCAAGCTATCAAGGGTTGTAGATCGCAACCCCTTTGCCTCGCTTTCTTGTTGCTTCGATCCTCTCTTGATCCTCGTTAATTTCTTCTCTCGGGGTATCTAACAATTCACATATAATAGCTATGTATCAATACATTTTCAATTGTCCATTTCAAATATTCTTAAGCCTAACAAATACAAACATGTACATTTGTTCTTTACGAACAATTTGGCTACCCTTTAGCAAAACGATCGTATCTCCTAGCTCCGATGTCTGATTTTAGTCCATTATACCTTGTTTGAAAGCTAGAAGAATCTTCTACCAGGATAAACTAACCCCACATTTTAATTTCTATTCGATTAGCTCCAGATTTCATTCAAAACATATCTGGTCGGATTTTCCCAGGACTGTTGGGGTAGCCCTACGGAACAACTTATATCTTTCTCTACCGGACTCGGATTAAGGTGACGTAAATTTTCACTTAAACTAGGTTTACATGAGTATCAAAGCCTAAAATTTCAACTCTAAATTCCTTAAATCCCAACCTGGGGAAATTCTCAAAGATAGCTACCCGAAATAGCATTTCTAGGCTATTTTCGGTTAACTTCTATTCTAAGTGTCCGAACACCATCCACACTTATTTTCACAATTTTACAGCATCTATGACTTAAATTTAACATCACTTAACACCTTCCTCTTCCATTATTTGAATCCTTTAACCCATATACATAGCATTTACGAAATCTAGGTTTCAAGCTCCCTAATCCATTCGTTCATGCTTCAAAAGCTAAACCCAACCAATTAAAACCTCTAATATAACATCAAGTCATCATGAAAACATTTAAAATCTAAGAAATCAAGATTCTATTGTTTAGATTATAGAAAACGAAGCTTACCAATGTCCTTGAGCTTGGTTTTCTAGACCAAAACCACTCTCATGCAAAGCTTTAAACTCCCTCTTCCATGGCTTCTCCAAAAATTCCCTCTCTCTATTCTTTCTCTTGTTGCCGTGCAAATGGGGGAGAAAGAGGCAAAATTAGCTTCTTTTTGTTTAATGGATAATAGGTGCGAAATACGCATATTACCCTTAATGACTTGCCTAAACATATTTTATTACTAAGGGTAGTTTATGGAACTTCCAATCTATCATGCAATCTCAATATTTATCTTATAATTCAATTAAGTCCCTTCTTCCAACTCAATTAATAAGGTGGTTCGATTTAATTTTACATTATTCGAATTGTTTTCACTAACCCGGTTTTCGGGGTGTTACAATTCTCAATAGAATCATCTTAACTATGTCTATTTTATGACCTCAATCGCGACCATAATTACTAATATGATATTTATTCTTTCCGCTATAAGATATCAAATTCTCTTCAAGGAATGGAGCGGAGAGACTACTAGGTATTTTAAACTTTTTCATGATATTGTATCTGCAAGACAATATTAATGTGTGAAAAATGGAGTATATTTTTCTAACATATCCTCATCAGTGATACTCTGGCACATAAATGAGTTTTATTCACTAATCATATAGTGGATTATCATGTTTGCATTCACTTCAAGAAATTAAACAAATTAATAATCGCATGAAATAATCATCACGCTTGCATTCACTTAAGGGAATAACACAAATCCAATGATCGCATGGAATAAACATCATTCTTGCATTCACTTAAAAAAATGACATAAATCCAATAATTATATGGAATAAACATCATGCATGCATTCACTTCAGGGAGTGCCTTCCATAAAAATTATTAGATCAAGACGATTTTCGTAACTTGAACTTGGGAGAAGTTTATAGTCGAGTTTTTCGACACAAAAAATATTGTTTTCAAGCAAATATAGACTTTATAACATTAATACTATTAAATAGTAATTGACCAACCAATATATATACAATACATATAAGGAAAAAAATTAATCATGATACGCGGCGTTGTTAAACCAGTCCACAAGGTCCTTTAAAAAGAACCTCCTTTGAGACCAGCAGCCTCGCAGAACGGGATATTCAACCAATATACTTGGATTAAACCGATATAACAAAAAACATATTAATTAATTAATTAAAGATTTAATATTTATTACAATATCATGTAATACTTAGAATGATACAAAAACATAAAATTTAATAATAAAAAAATAAATAAATAATAATCATAAATAAAGAAGAAAAAACCTCAAATTAAAATGGTACAAAAACACTTCATCTATGTTCTATTGTGTTTTAAACAAATGTTAATTCTCCACTTTTAACAACTATCCCTAGATGGTAAGAAAATAAATCACTTCATTGAAAAAACATATTCATATATATATATATATATATATATACTCAATATTAGATATATTATCAAAGAAACAATAAAATTAAATATACTAACCTTAATTTGAGAAAAATCAATCATTCATTATATCAAAATAAATAAATAAAACATACTGGATTTTCCAAGCTAAGTTGAATATATGATAGATTTAGTCACCAATATCTTGTTAAAATCTTTTTCAGGAATTGTCGATAAGAACCACGGTAATTAAGTCACTTTATCGCTACACAAATACCAAATAACCAATGATTTTTTCAAAATTTAAAAATCAAGTTAAAGATCAAGAGAGAAAAATAATCGATAATTAAAATACAATAGAGGGAGAAGAACTTATCTTTAATTCATGCTAGTAACAATTTTTTTTCAATAACTCCTTTAAGATTCGAATGATAAACACCTCTGTTGGTTAAAATCTTGTGCTGATAAAGTGTTGTGAATAAAGTAAGAACAAAAACAAAATATATGAACAAAGACGAGAGACAAAATATATGAACAATGTTTTCTCCAAAAGTATATATCTATAGGCATAAGATGAAAACCCTAATTTTAATGGATATTAAACCCTAATAATAAAACCCATTAAAATTTAATTTAATATATGAATATCCACCATAAATAAAGATATTCATAATAATTTATGAGAAGAATTCTTAAAAATTTTGTATTTTTAAATAAGATTTAGAATCGTCATTGATTACTTAAATAAGGTAGATCGTACATTAAAAGTAAAATAAAAGATTAATTAGGTATGGGAGTAGGTTATGAGTGGAAATAATTCACACCCACACCATATCCGAAAATCGATACTTAAAGAGTTTGTATCATGTTTATTAAAGAAGATTAAGATCCAATCTAATTTAGTTGCTAACACCCTAAAAAAGAATGCATGCATGACCAATCGTATGGCTCAAATATATAAAATATTGCAATTTAAAATATTCAAAGAAGATGAAGCTTGACTTACGACGACATATATCTAATGCATGCAGGGGCGAATTTGTAATTGTGCCTGGTAGGTCACGTGACCTACCATTAATAATTAAAAAGAAAAAAAATCTGAGTTAATATTCGAAAAATTGGTTACTTCTCAACTGGGTTTTTCAATTTCTTCTGTTAAAGATTACAACGATTCAACCTTCTCTTATTTTAATTTTTTATATCTTTTCATTCAATTTTTTCACCGATCTTCTCATAGCAGGATTAGTGAATCAAGTATTATTTATCTATTTTTCTTTAATTTTTTCCTTAATTTTCTTCTCTTAATTTTCTTTTCCCTAATCACTAGTGTAGCAATCTAAAAAAACGAGTTTCGGTGATGTCGCTAAAAATATTCTTTCTCGACGTAAAAAACATTTTTGATGTATCGTTTTGAAATGAATGTCTTTCACATTGGGTTTTCGGTTAAAATAATAATTTTAGAAAATTGGAGTCGTCACCGGCCGTTTAGATAGACCGGACACCATAAAACCAGAGATTTTAAAGTTTGGGGTTCGGGAGTCGGTTACGGATGGGGAAGGATTAGCACCCCTACACCGCCCAAAAATTGATACTTTATTTAATTATCGCTTCATTAATATTAAATTTTCCAGGCTAATTTGACGATCGAATTAATTTTTAATTAAACGTGCGCATTTATTTTAAAGCACCTAAAACCGAAGATAAGCGTCCGAACCACTACCACCTTATTAGTACTGGCCTCGCTTACGACCGGACTTAAGGGCCCGCATTAATAAAATTAAATATTAATTCATGCAACTCTTAATACAAAATGACATTTACAATCTTAAAACCGAAAGAAGCGTAAATAAAAGACAAAACATAAGACAACAAATAAATAAGTTGAAACAAACTGCAAACACAAAAGGAAACAAGACATGCATAAACATTAGTTAGTTGACTACGTCACTACGTCATGAAATTTACGCGAAAATTAATGAATTTTCTAATTCCCTTTCTTATCTAACTCAAGTGCTCATATAAATTTTAAATTCTTTTTTTATAAAAATCATGCAAATCACGATATTAATATTGATATGAAATTTATAAAAAATTAATGGTGTATGTGATGTAAATAAAATTCCTTTCTAGCTTAATAATATAAAAATAAATAGAAGGTATAAATAGAACGTAAATATAAAATAAATAAGAATATGTATGTCAAACTTTCTCTATATAGATATATTCAATATAAAATATTTACCATGTTTACTATACAAGATGTTGTAAAAAAGAAAGTAAAAGGCAAGTAAATCAATAAATTTATGAAAGGTAAGATATTTAGATATATCTATTATAAAATATAATAATTATTCTATTATAGTATTAATGTAAACCTACTTATCATATAAAATAATAAAAAAAAGGTTATATCGGTAATAAACAAAATAAATGAGTTTTACATTTTCAAAGAGAAATTTTCAGAATCTCAACATTTCCCAGATTCAAAGAGAAACTTAGAAATAAAAGCCAGAAAATAATTTGTCTCATCAGTTTCCATAAACCGAAAATATAGAGCAGTTCCACTCTTCCTCGCTTTATGGATGCCAAGCAAGCTTAGATCTCAACCAGGTTTAATGGACGAAGGGCCACCATTGGTTATCCTCGACCACTTTCCTCGGCATCAAGAAAAATACTTTTCCTAATTCAGAAATGAAGATTGAAACGCAACCCGTCTTTTCGGTTTTACTCCCGCAATAAAAGGCTCGCCCCTAGAGGGGTCACTGTCGGCGTTGAAGTTCACCGATCAGGGAAGTTTTTGTTTCTCTTCGATTTTATTTTTGCTATATGCTGATATATTGAATGCAAGCAAGCAAGGTGGGAAAAGAATGATTTACCAGAAAGTTCTGGTGTTTTCTTTCTTTTTGATTGATGATGGGTAGAAGGTTACAATGGTTTTCTTTTCTGAATGGTTGCTCTCTGATTTTTCGTTTTCAATGGTTCTCTTTTCAGAGCTCTCTCTCCTTTTTTTTTGAATCCCCTTTTTTGTTCTACCATGGTTCCTTATATTTCTCCTTGTCTCAATGCTCTCTATACAGAGGTCTTGGATCTTCATATTTTTTGATCAAACATAGATTTGCCTTTTTCCTGGTTTAAAGGCTTTTTCATTCTTGGGAAATTTGATTTTAATGTTGTTTTGTAAATTAATATAGACTTGGATTGATTATTTATTTATTTATGATTTTTTTAATATTATAATATGGGCTACACAATTATTACACAATAACAATAACAATAATAATAATAATAATAATAATAATAATAATAATAATAATAATAAAAATATTAACATAATAATAATATGAAAACATTAACATAATAAAGCGCTAACATAATAATAATAACAAAACATTAACATAATAATGACACACATAACAAATATATTAATTAAATACGTGCATAAATACCACACAAAAACACATATAAATAACAAATAAAACAATAACATAAAA
This sequence comes from Abelmoschus esculentus, assembly GCA_035048815.1. Lineage (NCBI taxonomy): Eukaryota > Viridiplantae > Streptophyta > Magnoliopsida > Malvales > Malvaceae > Abelmoschus > Abelmoschus esculentus. Next base: position 11,326,349 of record JAUCBN010000026.1, read on the forward strand.
CAAATGCATATGACCCCTAAAAAACACAACAAAATAACATAACATTCATGCATCTAACAAAATTAAAACAAGTACTACATGAAACATTTAAACATGACAAAGCCAAAACGAGGCACCACTAACATATATGATAATAAAAGACATACATAACACGTACATATAACACATATATACGATAACATAGGCCCTTATTTGAAATAAGAAAATTGAAATATTTTAATTTTTTCGATTAAAAATGGGTGATTACAACTAGTTAATATATTATTCTTTCCAATTTGACAGGGAAACATAATAGCATCGATTTGAATTTACTATAGAACAACAATTGAAGAATTTGATTTGACGATTTATTATTCACCCACCAATCAAAGCAGGTATTTATCAATTATCACTAATTAGATATTTAATCTTTTTTGTTGGTTGATAAGCATGATTTTTTTATTGACTCATATATGTTAAATATTCGAATTCCTTGTAAAAAAAATACTTGAGAAGTAAATTGATGTTACTGCCTTTTGTTACCTTAAACTTGGATGAAGCTTGAATGTTTTTATTGTTTTAGTTCTGGGATTCGAGTTTGTGGAAGTAAAAGGCAAAATGGGTTGCTGAAATTAGCTTCAGAACTTGATATTGTAATTGTTTCCTTTTATATGGTGTGTTGGAGTGATTTGGAAAGTTAGGTTCAATTATTTGATTTTGGCATCTGTTCTGAATTCAAATCCTTCTTCCTTAAATGAATGATGATTATGATCTACTCTTCTTTCCAGCAGTTTGGTATTTGTTTTAATTCCCCAAAGAATAAATCTATGCTTACTGACAAAAAGATCTTTTCTTTGCATCATTTACTGTTCACAGTCTTGTTTAAAAGTTGTTTAATTTAGGTCTTTTTATATAGAAAAGAGATGAAAGAATGGATAAAAACAAAGGTGAACACAAGATTTATGTGTTTTAACTGATTAAACAGAGAAAAAAAACTACTAAGAATTGGGATCTGTGAGGTCAAAAGTGTATGTTAAATTGTTGTGTTTGCTGATTTAGAGATGGGAAAAGTGACAAATCTTCATCATTTTCGAGTTGAAGTATTTCTTTGCATAATCAATTTACAGTTGCAAGAACTTGAAAGTCGATTTAATGAGGCAAGTAAGAAGTTACATGTTTGTATGTCTTGCTTTCATCCTTCTAATCGGTTTTTTCTTTTGAAAAAAAGAAACTACTACCTTACTGAATTCTATCCTAGAGAATTTTCAGAAATTAAATTGTTTTATTTTGAATATTCATTGAGAAATTTCATTGCTCATATTCGAAATGATGAGAGATTTTAGGATGTGAAGAACTTAAATGAGCTTTCTATAAAACTTGTAAAGACAAAGAAACATGAAATTCATTCGGGAATCTACTTGCTTTTGTAGTTAGTGTTGCTTCTTCCTGTGGTAACTTTGACAGTGGAAAGAGCTTTTTCAACAATAACAATCGTAAAAATAAATTACACAATAGCATGAGAGATCAACTATTAAATGATTGTTTGGTTACTTTTATAGAGAAAGACTTGTTTGTGGATGCTAGCATTGATGCTATTGTACAACGATACTAAAATATGAGTACTGTCCATTAAACTTTAAACAGTGTTTGAATTAAAAATTAAGCACTGTTAAAAGTAGAATTCTTTCCATTCGACTTTAAATAATGATTTTTTTAAAAAAAATTACACATTGTTCAAAGTATGGGTACTTTCCATTAAACTTCAAACAATGTTTATTTTAAAAAATATATATATATATTCACTGTTCAAAGGCGAGGTGTTTTCCATCCGATTTTAAACCAAAAAATATGATGGCTGTGGGGATTGCCATGTGTCAATGTGGGACGACATGTGCCACAATTCAAAGTCGGACTGTCATCCCTCTGATTTTGAATAGTGACCTGATAGGAGACAGTTCAGTGGCAAACTTGCATGCCTCAATTTTATTTTTTATCTGATTTTGTTTAGGTATGAGGTATACATAGGTATTTTAATTTTTTAAGTATTTTAAATTATATAGGGGTAATGTAATTTTTTATTTGAAATGTATTAGTGAATATTAAATTTCATGTAGGGGTAATTAAGGAAAAATATTTTAATTGTTTTATTTTAAATATGTTATGATTGGATGTAATTTGTTTGAAAACAATTGTGTAATAATTTGAGTAAAGAGGGAGAAGAAGAAGAAGAAAGATGTGGAGAAAATATTGTAAGTCATTCTATTTTTTTTTAATTTTTTTCATATAATATTGATGTTAATTTTAATTTAATTGTTATGTTAGGGATGATTTAGAAGAATATTGTTTTGAGATTTTTATTTTTTAGAATGAACTATGAATATTCTTATTTTTTTGAAACTTGTATAGTTTCAAAGAGTCATTTTGAATATATATTTGAAATACTTTTGTGGATGAGTTTTATGTTCTAAAATATTATTACTTTTATTTTAAATTTAGTGGCACTTTAGTTATTTATTTTATTTTATGTATTATTATTAAAATTATTTCCCTTGAAATTGCAGAAAAAATGAGGAACAACAACTTTGTCGCGAATGTTCATTATAATAGAAAATGGTGAAAACTGATGCTAATATTATTTGAATGTGAAAGATTTTTGAATATAAGATTTAAAAAAGATATCATGCTTTGAGTATTGATGGAGAAGATCTTAAAAAAAATTGGATCTCATATTCATGGTTTGCTATACCGGTGGTTATGTGATAATTTAGTCAGATATTTCACAATAGCTCTCAAAGATAATTCATATTTAGAAATAATAATCGTAGAGCATGATTTTATGAATATTTGGAATGTTGATTTATTTACTAAGGTGCGTGATATTTCTATCTCATTCAGAAACATTTTTGGAGACTAGTCAAATGGGTTTTGATAACGAATTTGATATATCTTGAGACAATTTTATTGAAATGATGGCAACTAGGGAGAATTTACAAGGTCAATGGGAAGAATCACTTGAGGATTAAAGCGAAGATGAAGATATTGAGGATCATGATTTGTTCTCCGATGACATTGATGAAGTCCCTAATTTCAGTGTTGGAGAATTTGTTCAAACAAGGGACGACATTACATTTTATAAACCTTTAACTCATATAAACTCGATGAATTTCGATATGATGAGGAAACCTTAATTATCACGACTTGGATTTGGATCTAAGGGTTAGGTTAACCCAAAACATTAGGCTTAGACGTTTGGGCCCTTATTGGGCCTCTATTTTGAGTTTTGGGCCTTAGACTTTGGGCCTTGAGTGGTTGTTGGGCTTTGAGAGTTTGAGTTTGGGGGTATTTTGTTAAATAAATAAAGAGGATAAAAATAAAAGAATGGGTTTATGTTTTTCTATAGATATGATATCATCCATTTTCCTATTTTCTTTCCTTCGTCATCCCCTATTTGTAAGAGAAAAAACCTAGCAAAAGGTTCCATCTTTGTTTTGTGACTTGAGAGTCTTAGTTCTAAGCTGAAGAGGAAGTTTTAGAGAAAAAGCCTTACAAAAGGTTCAAATAAGGTAATGATGTTTTGGTTTGGTGAGAAAATTGTTTTTATGAGTGTAGTTTGGGGGAAAAACGAGATGAAAGTTTTTTAAGCTTAAATATCAGTTTTCTAGTGTCTTTTAAGTTTTGAGAATATTCCCCATTGGTGTTTAATGATTGATTTGTCTTGTATTTGTAGAGAAAGAGATTGGAGAGCCTTCAAAAAGCTTTGGGAAGGAGAAAGCTTGAAAGGAAGAAGGAGGACGCGTTTTTTGTTGCTTTTGCTTAAGGTTGGTACTCCTCTAACTATCTAGCATCTTGCATTTCATGAATTTTTTCATGTGTTGCATGTATGATAATTTGTTTGAGTGTTTGAATGCATAGAGTCCCCTCTAATGGTATAGTTGTGGATTGTTGATGAATCTTTGTATTTTAGGTATAAACAGGCTTAGAATCATCCCCATAACGTGTAGGAATGAAGGGAAAATAAACCATGTAGGTTGAGTCGAGAATTTTGGCGAATTCTCACCCAAAACATGCACTTTCAAGTAGGGGTACGCTAAACCTGTATACTGATACACCCTGTTTGATTCAAATTCCAAAAATGTTTCTCGGTACCAGTACGTAAGGGCGTACCAATACCGTTGTTACATTGGGTTTTAACATAGAGGGGCATATAGATATGCCAAATAGGCGTATCGATACCAGGTTGGTCAAGTACCGTTACAGTTATGGACCATATCGATACGGGTAGATCTGAACTTGGTCTTCTCATAGTTTTTTAGCTTGGCGTATCGATACGCAAAGGAAGTGTATCGATACTAGGGGCGTAGCGATACCCTATAGAGGCGTATTGGTACTCGTTGGGAAATCTATCAAAAAATTATCACTTTCGTTCGGGGGCTCTATAATTCGGGTCAAAGGGTCCTAAGGGTCTCTTAAGCTGTAAAATGAATACTAAGATTGAGAAATTGACATTTTAACCCCGTTTAAGAGGTAATTGGCTAAACACATGGTAACCAGTATGTAATTGTTTTGTGATGGAAACCAAATGAGTATTAGTGGTATAAATATGTGGTACAGTAAGCTAGGGGCTTTCTTAGTGTTGATGGGTCACCTAGTATTATAACATTATGTAGTGGATCCAAACACCCTTTATATATATATGATTAAAGTGCTGCAACACTCGAAGATTTTTCGATCGTAGGATCTCGATACTTAGTAGACGTGGGCCAGTTCAAAAATGTTTGATGAACCATTTGAAGCATGGATGTAGGATCTTGATGCTTAGTGGATGCGAGTCTTATCCTATAGTACGGGATCCCAATTCTTAGTGGACATAGGCTCTGCTCGTAGTGTATGATCTTGATGCTTAGTGTTCGTGGGCTGCCCTACTTATATATATATATATACACTTGAGATGCTATGTGGATTTCTCTTGATATGTATATGTTGTGTGCTGATAATATGCATGCATGATATCAAGTGTTTAGGCGGATATGGTAGTGCCTTATTACACATACAATGTCATCATTCATGTTGCTTATGCTTAATTATGATATGTGTGATGTGAATCGATTGGTAGAATTATGTATATGTTGTGTGCTCAACATTTCAAAATGTATTTTTGTACGTAGTTTAGGAGAAACCTTTGATCAGAGGAGCACCATCGTGGTTGGTTTCAGCATCGACTATTAGTTAAAGTACTTTATTAGATGTAATGGGTCTTGTACTTGGAGGACTCTATATGTGTAATCGTAACTCTTGTTTTATTTTAATTTAATTCGAATACATTTAAAAGTTGTGATATTTTGGAGCTTCTTTGAATTTATCAACTTATTTATGGTTTGAATTTTAATAGACCTATCATGTTTTAGACTTAAAATTACCCAATGTGACACTGAGTCAAGGGTGTTACATTTAGTGGTATTAAAGCCTAGGTTTAGTCGGTTCTATGAAGTCCAAGGGGAGTCTAGTATGGTATATAGGTGTTAGATAAGTCCATACCCATGAGTCGAAGTCGTACTTGCTTTAATGTTGAAAATTCGATGGTGTGACCTCATTTGTTTGCTTACGAATAGAAGTATATTGAGAAGAAGTATTTAGGTAGGACCCACTTTGACACCTTGAGGGATTGATTCACTTGTCTTGTGTTAAGGAATCGATTAGTCTTCGTTATGTGCAAGTGTTAAACGCAATCCTAAGAATGGATTGGCTATTCGAACATGATACAAGTTTGGGGTATAAATCATAGAGAGTTGAAGCTCCGTGTTACGGACGAGTTTAAGCTTATTGTGAGAGGTGAGAAAACCTCTATTTACGAATATTGTGTCATCTTTGTTAGCTCAACGGTTAATCCAACAAGGTTGTGTTGCTTTCTTAGCTCATGTAGTAGATGTGAAGGATGAGAGCCCGACGCTAGAGAGTTTAAGGATATATGTGAGTTTGTGGGTGTGTTTCTAAAGTATTCGCACGATTTACCTCCTAACCGTGAGTTAGAGTTCCGTATAAAGGTATTATTCGGTATTGCACCAGTTTCCATAACACCATACCATATGGTATCAGCAGAGATGAAAGAGTTGAATCAACAAATTCAAGAGTTGTTGAGAGGGGGTTTATTCGGTCAAGATGTCACCTTAAGAAGAATCGGTGTTGTTTGTTAAGAAGAAAAATGGGTAAATGCGGATGTTCATCGACTACCGTCAGCTCAATAAAGCTACAATCAACAACCGTTATCCTTTTCCAATAATCGATGACATGTTCGATCAGTTGAGGGGTGCACGTGTGTTCTCTAAGTTTTACTTGATGTTGGGTTACTACCAGTTGAAGGTAGTGGAAGAGGATGTCCAAAAGACCACTTTTAGGACACGTACGTGCATTATGACTTCTTGGTAATGTCGTTTGCGCTTACAAATGCAACTGCAACTTTTATAGACTTGATAAATCGAATCTTTCAACCATACTTGAATCAATTTGTAGTGGTGTTCTTCAATGAAATCTTAGTGTACTCACGCTTATAGGAGGAGCACGATTATCACTTAAGAGTGGATCTTCAGGTTTTGAGGGATAGTCGTCTCTACGTCAAGTTCTATAAGTGTGAGTTCTAGTTGTAAGAGGTGGTGTTTCTTGGCAACATAGTTGCAACGGATATGGATCCTCAAAAAATCTATGTTGTGATGGAATGAAAACCAGCAAGGAATGTGTTAGAAGTCTATAGTTTTCTTAGACTTGTCGGATGCTACCAAAGGTTTGTTAAGGGTTTCTCAATCAAAGTGGCACTATTGACCAAGTTGCTCTAGAAATGAGTTCATTTTGTGTGGAATGAGAGAAGAAAATGGAGTTTTGAGTAGTTGAAGGCCTTTCTTATGGAGGCATTATCTTTACGGGGAGAAATGTTAAATCTACACCAATCACAAGAGTTTGAAGTATCAACTTACACGGAAAGAGTTGAATATGAGTCAGCGAAGGTGGATAAAGTTGTTAAAGAACTATTAATACGTTATAGTGTATCACCCAGAAAGATGAATATGGTCGGTGATGCTTTGAGTCAGAAGTCCTTGATGGACTTGAGAGTTATATTTGCTCGCTTAAGGATAACCGAGGATAGAGGTCTGTTGGCAGAGTTGCGTGTGGAACCCACGCTAGTTTAAAAGATAAAGAGAGCATAAGTGCTTGACGAGGAGTTGTTATCAAAGTTGGAGGCAGTTCATAGAGGCGAGGTGTTAGAATTTGAGGTATGGGATGGTGGATTCCTTTACTTTAAGAGTCATTTATAGGTCCATGCTTTAGAGGATTTAAGAGACTGTATCTTAAGGGAATCTCATTGTAGCTTGTTTTTTGTTCAACTAGGTTGTAACAAGATATACTAAGATTTCGCCTTCTTTTGGTGGCCTTATATGAAAAAAGATATTTCCGAGTTTGTAACAAGGTATTTGGCGTATTAGCTTGTAAAGACGGAACATCAGGTTCCTTCGAGTTTGCTTTAACCCATCGAGATTCCACAGTAAAAGTAAGATCGAGTGACCATGGACTTCATCACCGGGTTACCGTTGATGATGAGAAAGCATGATGTTGTGTGGGTTATTGTTGAACGATTGACTATGTTGGCTCACTTTTATCAGTAATGATGGACTTCAGTTTGGAAAAGTTGGCATAGTTGTACATAAAGGAGATTGTAAGGTTATATGGTGTACCTTCATCGATCATATCAGATAGAGATTCGAGGTTAACGACAAGGTTGTGGAAGTTTATCCATAAGACTTTGAATACCAAGTTGTATTTCAACATAACCTTTTATCCTCATACTGATGGACAGTCTGAGCGAGAAATCCAAATCTTGGAGGATATGCTTAGATGTTTTGGACTTGTCTCGGAGTTCAGAAGATCAATTACCGCTTAAGGAGTTGCTTACAAAAACAATTATCAATCAAGTATCAGAATATCTCATTTTGAGGCTTTGTAAGGTGTAGGTATCGAAAACCTTTGTGTTGGACCGAGATTATTGAAAGAAGGATAGTGAGCTCTTAGCTTATTAAGCAAACTGAAGAGAAAGTATAAATCATCAAGGAAAGGTTGCAAGCAGCGTTTGATTGGCAAAAAGCTTATGCGGACCGTAAGCGTAAGCACATAGAGTATGAATTGGAAGAAAAATTGTTTCTTAAGGTATCTTCATAGAAAGGGATCATTCGTTTTGGATGGAAGAGAAAGTTGAGTCCAAGATATGTTGGACCATATGAAGTTTTTGAAAGAGTGAGACCCATAGCTTATCGGCTAGCTTTACCTCCAAAATTGGTACATATCCATGATGTGTTCCATGTGTCCATATTAAGATATTACTATTCGAATCCTTCATACATTGTTCAACTTGACGAAATAGAAGTCAATACGGATTTGACTTACAAGGAGAGGCCTATCGGAGTTATTGCCAAAGGGGTAGAAGTGTTTCGCAACAAGTGTATACCTTTAGTTAATATGTTGTGGAGGAATCATGATATTGCGGAGGCGACGTGGGAAGTCGAGAAGGATATGAGAGCTCAATATCCACACCTCTTCTTGTCGGGTAAATTTTGAGGACAAAATTTTCTTTAAGGAGGGGAGAGTTGTCACGACCTGGATTCAGATCCGAAGGTTAGGTTAACTCAAAACATTCATCTTAGACGTTTGGGACCTTTTTAGGCATCATGTTTGAGTTTTGGGTCGGCTTTGGGCCTTGAGTGGTTGTTGGTCTTTGGGAGTTTGAGTTTGGGGGAATTTTGGTAAATACATAAAGAAGATGAAAATGAGAGAAGGGGTTTATGGTTTTTTGTAGAGATGATATCATCATTTTTACCATTTTCTTTTTTTCCTCCTCCATTTGCAAGAGAAGAAACCTAGCAAAAGGTCCCATCTTTGTTCTGTGGCTTGGGAATCTCGGTTCTAAGCTGAAGAGGAAGTTCTAGAGCAGTTAGTGATCTATCAAACAAGATAAAGATGTGTTGGTTTGGTGAGAAAAGGGTTTTATGAGTGTTGGCTGGGGAAAAAACAAGATAGAAGTTTTAGAAGCTTAAATCTCAGTTTTTTGTGGCTTTAAGTTCTAAGAATCTTCCCCATTAGCGTCTAATGGTTGGTTTGTCTTCCCTTTGTAGAGAAAGAGGTTGGAGAGCCTTCCTAAAGCTTTGGGAAGGAGAAAGCTTGAAAAGAAGGAGAACGTGTTTTTTTTTTTTTGCTTAAGGTTGGTACACCTCTAACTCTCAAACATCTTGCATTTCATGAATTTTGTTATATGTTGCATGCATGATGATTTGTTTGAGTGTTTGAATGCATGGAAACCCCTCTAATGGTAGAAATGTGGATTGTTGATGAACCTATGTATTTTAGGTGTAAACAGGCTTAGAATCATCCCCATAACGTGTAGCAAGGGAAAATCAACCATGTAGGTTGTGCTGGGAATTTTGGTGAATTCTCACCCAGACTTGCACTTTCGAGCAGTGGTACTAATATGGGAAGGTCCCGTATCTGTACGCTAGAGTGTATAAGTGTGTGGGATATGAAAGGCGTATCGGTACGTCACACCCATATACCGATACACTCTGCTTGGTTCAAATTCTAGAAACATTTTTCAGCACCGGTACGCCAAATAGGCGTATCGATACCAGCTTAGGCAAGTATCGGTATGGGTATGGACTGTATTGATATAGGTAGGTTTGACCTTAGTCTTCTCATAGTTTTTTAGCTTGGCGTATCGACACGCAAAGGAGGCGTAACAATACCATGGGGTGTACCGATATCCTATATAGGTGTATCGGTAATCGTTGTGCAATTTGTCTAAATATTAACATTTTCGTTCAGGGGCTTTATAATTTAGGGTAAATGGTCCTAAAGGTCTCTTAAGGTGTAAAATGAATACTAAAATTGAGAAATTGACATTTTAATCCCGTTTAAGAGATAATTGTCTAAACACATGGTAATCGATATGTAATTATTATTGTTACGTGATTTTAGTGTAATGCAAATGGTGCAAATGTACACGTCGCAAGTAATATTGTAGATTAGATATCCTCTCCACAAGGATTGGCTTGAGCCACTTTGCTTAAGTTATCGCAAGGTAAATAAAAACACAAGTAATGATTATAAGAGTTTAAATAAGTAAAAAAATAATAAAAGAAAAGATAGATAAAATCTAATAGGTGAGAGAAAAGGTTGGATTATCCTGAGTTATGGAGTGATATCCGAATTGAATTCTTCTTTATAAATGAGTGCTCGCGCAGATCAATTGTTCCGGCAATTGGGCTCAGTCGGATTGCCTAGTCAGTTCTTCGAATACTTAGGCAATTGCGATGAGGAAAATGCTCGAACAATGTGGGCGACTATCCTCAAAGTTCGGCGAAACGTTCTTCAATGGTTTCTGTTAACTCTAACACAAAACTCTGTTAATTATGCATTCTTTGATGATACATCCCTACGTTAATCAAAGGTGAAAACAACCAATCTTGCATTGCTATTAAATGTTGAAATCTTTAACTTATCCCTAAGCCAGATTAGTTCTCACGCACTTGGTTTGAACGATGCTTATTCGTTTATTGAATCTAACTCTCATAATATTAGATAAATGGATCATTTTACGAGTTTTTTTCCGAATTTTCTTGCAAACCAATTAAGTATCAAGAATAAGTAAACCTTGATTAAGAATAAAATCAATTACTTAAACAAAAACTAAATTGTTTCTCACAACCACAAAACAAAATAACTCAAACCATTTTATATCATTTCATGGTTGGGTTCGAAACATATACAAATAATAATCTCAAATCATAAAATAAAAATGTGTTTCTCTCTCCAAATCAACTCTTAAATTTGAATCTCCTATTCGACTCTCTTTATGTTTGACGGCATGTTATTTTTTTATAGAAGGTTAGGCCAAGTCTTGTGGTGAGAATTGAAAACAAATATTAAATAGATAAATATCTCTTTTGAAATCCTTTTTCACACTCAATTCAAATCTCCACTTGCCATATTAGATTCAATCTTTTAGAATCTTTCCTTGCCTTTGAATTTGACTTGATCGTATCCTATCTCTAAGGAATTAAATCCTACAAACTTGAAAACACACAATCACATTATATTTTCCCACAAAATTAACCAAAATATGGAATTAAATACAACAGTTAAGGAAATTACGTGAAAAATGCTTGAATGACTAACAATGCAACTAATAATGTGCTTAATTCTAACAATAATATAAGTAAAAAGGGTAATAAAAATAGTATTTTTGAATACTCATCAGTTATGTGATGGAAACCAAATAAGTATTGATGATATAAATATGTGGTACAAAAAGTTAGGGGTCTTGCTTAGTAATGTTGGGTCGCCTAGTATTATAATATTATATGTTGGGTCTGGACACTCTTTATATATATATGATCAAAGTTTTACAATACTCGAAGACTTTTCGAATGTAGGATCTTGATGTTTAGTGGATGCGGGTGAGTTCAAAGATGCTTGATGAACCATTCCAAGCATGGATATAGGATCCCGATGTTTAGTGGAAGCGGGCCTCATCCAAGAGTACGGGATTCCGATGCTTAGTAAACGCAGGTTCTTCTCGTAGTGTACATATGTATACAAATCACAATAAAGTTTTTTGAAAAAATAAAATTTAAATTTAAAATCAAAATCAAGAGAATTACCTAGGCACAAGAAAAAACTGAATCGATATTCGCGTAATCGATGTCTAAAAGGGCAATCGTTGCCAAGTCTACGTTTACAACAATAACAAATATCCATCGATACCCCAAACCTTATGACCAATTACTTTGGTAGTGTTATTGCACAACTCGCGATACAGGAACGCTAATATAGATACTCCCTAACTATATTTTGCAGCTTCCCTCGGGTACCTCATAAAGCATAGATACCGTATATGAACAACATTGCCAGATTTTTCTGGTAGCAGTATACCTCCAATGAGTTGAATAATATAAGCTCGATTGACCTTATAAATTACAACAAACGAGCTATATTCACTCAGTTTAAAATTACTTTCCAACCAACTCATTTTATACGAGATCCTTTCAAATTTGATTTATTAGGAACCTTCCTAAGGTAACATGAGCATATTGTTTTAGGTATAGCTATCGTCGTGTCGATCAATGTGTCCTGGTCAATGGTTCTCCGATCAATGGTGCCTTGTTTATTGGGAGCCCAATAAACATGATAACATCTTCAAGTGTGGTTGTGAATTTCCCACACGACATATAAAACATATGTGTTTCTTGTCTCCAACTCTCGATTAAAACGATTATTAATTCACGTACCAACTTGTACCCACGGATGAAGGTCACATAATAAAATCCATAAGCTTGCAATCATTCAATAATTCGATCATCTGGATGGATTTTGGCTATGGTTAGATGATGCTTAAAGGTATTTCATAATCTTGTAATTAACAAATTAAAAAATAAATAAAATTTTAATAACTTAGTTTAATTTATAATAGATAAATTATTAACAAATTTTTATCATTCCAGGAACTACCAAACTACTAACGTGTTGATCTTATAATCGCAACAAATGAACTTGCTCAACCATTCTATAGGACAAGTAAGGATATATTACGCCCCGTGAATAAACCAACTACATTAATTAAAAAGATAATTTACTAATAAAGATGATACACTAAAATTTACAAACAAAATTTAATTTATTTTTTTAAAAGACATTAATACTTAGTTTTTCCAAAACTAGACACTAATTTTAATCGTTCTTTATAATCATTAAATTTTAAATCCTTTATAAACTAGTCATTTTTACTAATTTGCCTTCAAAATTAATCAACTTGGCCTATTTTCAAAACTAGTTACTATTCTATTAATTTTTCTCAAAAAACTTAAAATTTTAAAATTTTTACAAACTAATTACTAATTATCTAATTGACCTTCAAAATTACTCAATTTAGTCGATTAGTAAAAACTAATAACTATTTTACTACTCACTATTTTACGAACTAAAAAAACTAATAACTCCTCTACTCGTTTTCCCAATTTTAAAAAAAATTAAAGAACTAGTCACTAAAATTTAGAATAATTCTTACAAACAAACTTTTACAAACTAATTTACAAAACTAGTAAATCCTCTACTAGTTTGCTACATGCAATTTAAACTAATTTTACAAACAAATTTATAAAACTGGTCACTAAATTTTAAAATATTAATTTATTTTTTAAAATTCTAAGAATCTTAAATATTGTTATTTGTTAAAATTTTTATAAACTAATCCTCTACTAATTTACTTGCTAAATTTTTACAAACTAATTTATAAAATTAGTCATTAAATCAACTTATTACTTTAAAGATACAAAAAAATTATAAAAATTATAAAAGATTATAACTGTAAAAATATTCATATAAAATATTTATAATATAAAAAAGTTATACTTACAAAATAGGATGAGTCTACAACGGGCGTCGAACACCGCTGAACATTGTTAATATTGAACACCGTCGAACATTATTAAATTAATTTATAAAAAATTAAAATCTAAAGGACTATTCATACAATTATTAATTATTTGCTAAGTTTATCACTTTTTATTAATTACATATTTAGTCCTCAAAATTTAAATTTTTTTAATTAATTTAATAGTATTTAGTAGTGTTCGACTCCTATTATAAAAATTTCCTACAAAATATCTTCTTCTCTAAAATTTTACATAAACTATTAACTTTTAACCTTTGTTTGACACAAACTATTTTAAATTTTAATCACCCAAAAATCACCTTTTTATTTACGAATCGAATTATATACAACATGCAGGTCTGACACCCCTATCACTTCACTATTTAAAGTCTGGATGGAGGACAATCAACTTTGAACAATAGCACATGTCTTCCCATATGGATACATGGCAATCCTCATGACCATCGTAATTTTATTTGGTTTGAAGTCGTATAGAAAGCATCCTAACTTTAAATAATTATTACTTTTTTTTAAATAAATACTGTTTGAAGTCGATAGAAAGCACCCCGACTTTAAACAATGTATAATTTTTTCAAAAATATCATTAGTTAAAATTAAATGAAAAATATTTCAACTTTGAACAATATTTAATTTTTAATTTAAACACGGTTTGAAGAAAGAAAAAAAATTCAATCTTCTGAATTATATAATAAATTATATTAATAAAAAAATTATGAGATACCATATTTAAGAAAAAAACAGAGACACAATATTTATATAAAATATCCCAAATTAAAGTACATGGATTGAATAACTATTTGGGGCATCGTACAGGGAGCGAAACGAGAATTATATCCTAATAAATTGCCTAAAATCCGTTAAAAACCGTCAACCGGTGATACCCGGTGAGACTCTCCTCACCGACAACCCCCAAGTCGCGTCGTCTTCATCTTATTCATACTGTACGACATCATTTCCGTTTTAAATGCCCCCCTCCTTCCCTGCACTAAAATAGTTAGAAACTCCATTGCACGAAAATCAAAGCATCCAGAATTAAAAGAAAAAGCGCAGAGAGAAGGTTAGGATCCCCAGAGTTTCAACTTGTCCCAACTCTCTCTCGATTCTTCCAACAACCAAATACAAAGCTTTGGTAAGTTCAATCCATGAAATCTCCCTTTCACCTTTCTTCACTTCTTTTGGCCTTTTGCATTACAGCTTTCTTCTCTTTCTTCTTCTTCTTCTTGTTCTTTTTCCTTTTGCATTACAGCTTTTTTACGTTTCTCGTTGTGTCACTAGCTTTTCAAGTTCAAACAATAACTGCATTTTCTACGTTTTTTTTTTTTAATTTCTTTGCATCGAGAAATGGTCTGAATACTTTCCATTTTGATCCGGTCTTTCTCTGTTTTTTTTTTCTTTATTCCGTGAGTTAACCTTCATCTCTGCTCTGCCCTGGGTTTTCTGTTTGCTCTGATTCAGTTCCACTTTGGGTTTGTGTGTACTTGAAATGGTTATTGATCTATAGATGATATGAACCTTTTAAAATGGTGATTGACTTCCTGGAATTTTCAAACGAAGGAAAAATCTAAAAGAAGAAAAAAGTGGGAGGTGCTGAATTTCAACAAATAAAAACTCATGTAGTTCTGGGTTCTATAATCGTTTTTGATTAAGATCTCTAGTAAGAGAAAACTATGTCGGTTTTAATCATAAAATTTGATTGGTTGGCAAAAGAAGAAAGAAGATATTTTTTCTCGGTTGAAAGCCAAAAGCGAGATTGCGACTAAAAAGTAAAGTTGGCTTAGTTGCTCAGCTGCATATCTTATTGCCTACTATGCTTGGTTTGTCTATACATATGTGTCTACATAAAAAAGATAAAATTTAGTCTAAATTAATTGATATTTAAGAAATCATCGGTTATACACCTATATACTTGAAAGCCAAAGATTTTTCTTTGGGAAAAACGCTTCATGAACCTTTCGTTATTTTTCCAGGTCATCCCGATCCTGATGAAAAGTGTTCAAGTTTGTACTGCTGGAAATTGATCTGTTAGCCTTTGTTTTTCCTTTTCATCTTTGATCTGAGTTTTGGAATTTATTCAACATTAACTTTGAATAGAAAATGCATATCCAAGTAAACAAGAAATTGAAAATGCGCAATTTGTTTGATGTCGTGGGTAATACTTTGGTTGTTTGACATTTAAGGATTCTTGTTTGTAAGTTCATGGCAAGATGTTAGTTGAAGAAGGAAGACTGATCTAATTAGGTTTTAGTTACGTAGCAGGGGAAGGGTATAATACTTTTTTAGAATCGTGTAACACTCAACTCAATTTTATGAATTATGGACAATTTTATTTATACATTATTTTTCACCAATGTTTATGCAATGGTGAATTTCACGTTAATTTTCTAGCTGCAAGTTTTTGTCATTGATTTCAGTTGTGAAAATTGAACCTAGAGAGCCTGAAATGTTTCAAACAAGAGATATATACAAATTTCTGGTTGTTTCGGGTTGATAATTTTTTTTAACTTGTAATCTTCATTGTTGTTAGTCTCAGTTGTGATTTTTTAAGAGGATGATTTATTCCTGTGACATACAAGTTTCTTTGTCACTCTCAAATATCATGTTGATAGCTTTAAGGTTCAGAAGAAGCTTCCAATGTGTCTTCGATTCAGGTCTGAGAGTTGTTTTAAATCATTGTTGCATTTGAATGGCAAGTTGGCAACCTTTAGTTTGTATTTTACAGAATCTATTGATACAGGCCTTGAATTGTTGCATGCGTTGCATGCTTCGCCCTTTGTTGTGTCTTTTCTTCCGCTTGTTTATTTTCTCCCTGCTCTTAATTCCTATGCTTTTAGCTTGAAGCTCTAATCAGGTGTGGTGCTGCATCTGTGAGACTGTAATTGAATTAATATTCCTTAATTGTACTATTATATGTTGCTTTCTATGTTCACGCAGAGCTTGTAG
Source organism: Abelmoschus esculentus (assembly GCA_035048815.1). Lineage (NCBI taxonomy): Eukaryota > Viridiplantae > Streptophyta > Magnoliopsida > Malvales > Malvaceae > Abelmoschus > Abelmoschus esculentus. The sequence continues at coordinate 11,342,751 of JAUCBN010000026.1, forward strand.
ATATTTTGTTCTTGGTTAAGTGTAGCTGAATTTGGCTAATATCAAGTAATTCTGTACTGATGATCCCGGCTTCTCTCTTGTGCAGAAGCACTGAAGTGGTAGAAGGACCTGAAGAAGATTGCCCTGTCGCTAAGTGAGGTGGTTTCTTCTAAGTAGGTGCAACTACGTTCCATTTTGCATCTGGTGTTGAAATTCAACCTACAAGTTTGGTAGCGATATAAACTGCTATTCTCTCTCTTCTCATAGTTTCTTCCTTAATTGTAGTTAAAAAGTGAATCGACTTCAAATATGAAAGACACCGGCAACAAGAGGAGAAATTCAGCTAATGTTCAATCGAAGCACCCTGGAAGAACTGATAGGAGAAACAATAAACCAAACCAAGGGAATGGTGGCAAAACTTTGAAGCCGAAGGAAACTGAATCCAAAGCTTTAAGAGCTAGATCAGACGCTAGTTCTAAAGTAAGTGATTCAAATGTGGGCTCTGAGGCTACTGAAGTTTACGAGAACGTGATTGTACATTATGTGGATGATGTTAACAAGGCTGAAGAAACATCTCCTGATCCAAAAGGTAATAAAATGGCTACAAAAGTAAAAAAAGATGAAGTTTTAGACGACTGCTCCAGTGATATGGAGGAAGAAACAACTCAGAGTAAGGAAGATGAATCAGATTCTGAGTCAATAAAAGATTCAGTATCTTCTGTGGGAGATCTCTTGACTGCCGAGGATGAGAGAGAAGAGACTATTTCCAGAGTTTCTAATGGTGTTCACAATAACAACCTCACAGATGGCTCTTCCCATGGTTCCAGAATGGGGCCTGAGCATGAGACATCAAATGACACTCAAAGTTATGTAAGTGACAATGAGCCTGTTGTTGCTGATGACAAACCTCAAGTTGGACAAGAGGCAACTTTAAAAGACAAGATAAAAGAAATGGAGACTAGAATCGAGAAACTTGAAGCAGAGCTGAGAGAAGTGGCCGCCTTGGAAATTGCTCTTTATTCCGTTGTTCCAGAGCATGGGAGCTCAGCACATAAACTGCACACACCTGCCCGACGTCTTGCTAGACTTTATATACATGCTTGCAAGCATTGGGCTCAAAACAAACGAGCCACAATTGCTAGAAACACAGTGTCTGGGCTTATTTTGATTTCAAAATCTTGTGGTAATGATGTTTCAAGGTATGGCAATTATAAGCAGATAATTTTCATGAGTGTTTTTTAATTTTTCAACTTACCATTGACAGCCGAATAATACTCCACTCTTGTATTTTAAGGTTAACTTTCTGGTTATCAAACACTATACTGCTGAGGGAGATCATTTCTCAATCATTTGGCACTTCACACAACTCGAGCCCATTTTCCCGGCTTCCTGAGTTGAATGGAAGTAACAAAAGGGGTGACATAAAGTCTTCAACTCTAAAATGGAAAGGTGGTGCTGGTAGTAAACAAGTAAACAGTTTTGTGCCGCTTGTCGATGATTGGCAAGAGACTGGAACCTTCATCTCTGCACTAGAAAAAGTGGAATCTTGGATCTTCTCTCGAATAGTTGAGTCAGTGTGGTGGCAGGTAATTAGTTGTCAAATTTTTTACATTTAAGGGAAAGTGCTATTTAAAAATGTAAGTCATCTAATTGATATCACAGTTGAGTCCCTAAATTACAAATATGAGAGAATTTATGTGTGGTCCTTATTTCAGGCTCTTACTCCATATATGCAAACTCCTCTTGAGGGTTCATCTGTGAGCAGAATAATTGGAAAGTTGTTGGGGCCAGCCTTGGGCGACCAACAGCATGGAAGTTTCTCGATTAACCTATGGGAAACTGCTTTCCAAGATGCTTTTCAACGACTCTGTCCTGTTAGAGCAAGCAGTCATGAGTGTGGTTGCTTGCCTGTTATTGGAAAATTGGTATGTACTTATGTGTTCTCCCTCTGTAAATATTCAGTAGAGGTCCGATGTATATTTGTTATGTCCTCATATATTTACTCTTTGTGAACTAATTGATATACTCTTTTTTACTAGGTTATGGCACAGTGCATTGCGAGGCTAGATGTAGCAATGTTCAATGCCATTTTGCGGGAGTCTGCTAATGAAATCCCAACAGATCCTGTATCTGATCCTATTGTAGATTCTAAGGTTCTGCCTATTCCGGCTGGAGATCTTAGCTTTGGATCTGGTGCACAGCTCAAAAATGCTGTATGTATTTTATCAGTAGACTTTTATTTTTTTTTCTTGATATCTGTAGTATATCTAGTTGGGGCTAGTCCTTGCACCATACCTATAATATCTTAACAAGCAATTGTTGCTGTGAATCTTAATAATTCCTATGCTTGTTATATTTAACTCCATTCCATGGTTCTTATGCTTTGTTGGAACACCGCCTCTTAGAAATTTTATCAGTCTTGGCGGTGATCAAGTGATAGTGCTATTGGTTACAAATAGTGGTTCTTTTGATAAATACATGATTCATTCTATGGTTTAAGTTTTGAACTTTACATCATATGGAAAATGCATTAAAAATGGAATGGTCTAAAATGCTGAGACAATATATTAGAAGGAATAATATGTTGCCAATGGAAAAATCTCAGATGCTGCAAATGACATGAATTCTCATGTTCTTTATAGGAAGTCCTCAATTTTATGATATCTATGATACCGCTGTTTACCTTTTTGTTGTGTGATGATTAGTATTGGAATGGTTTCCATCTGCTTCGAGATGAATAAGTAATTAGGGATTTCATTGCCTTTCCCAATTGGTGAAACCCATTTGTAATACCTTTTTACGTGGAAATATTATACACAAGTTCTTAATGAGGGACAATTATTTTGCAGGTTGGTAATTGGTCTAGATGTCTGACCGATATGTTCGGTATGGATAGTGATGATGATTTGAATGAAGATCAACATAGCACGCAAGATGACTTCAGACAAAATGGAGACGGGAAACCTAGATCCTTCCCTTTTCTTAATTCCCTGAGTGATCTTCTAATGCTTCCGAAAGACATGCTTTTGGACCGTTCAGTTAGAAAGGAGGTGGATTTTTAATAAAAGTCTGCATCTTTCTAATCTCTTTGATGTTGGGTCTCTCTACTCTTTTGACTAAATCATTTTCATGACTTTAGGTGTGCCCATCAATTGGTCTTCCATTGGTTAAACGCATTCTCTGCAACTTCACTCCTGATGAATTTTGTCCCGATCCTGTTCCAGGTGCTGTATTGGAAGCCTTGAATGCTGAGGTATGATTAGTTCGGGGGTCTAATGTTTTATGCATTTGTTTGTCAAACTTTTTAGAAACTCATAGCATAATTCACAATCTCCGCCTGCATATTCTTTTCGTGTTCCTTATTTCGATGGACTCAAATTTTCCTTTAACCTGTAAAAAGGGCACAAAAGTTTTTTTCTGATTCATGGTTCTTTCGTCCATTAGACTATTGTTGAGAGGAGATTATCAGGAGAGCCGGCTAGAACTTTCCCTTATACAGCTTCCCTCGTTGTCTATACTCCTCCATCCTCAGCAGATGTCATGGATAAAGTTACCGAGGCAGGAGTGAAGTCACCACTGTCAAGGAATGCACTGGTGGCACAGAGGAAAGGATATACCAGTGACGAGGAACTGGAGGAATTGAATTCTCCACTTACATCGATAATTGATAAATTACCATTGTCACCAACGATTTCTGTCAATGGATCAGTTAATGGAAACCATGAGCATGCAGGCTATGTTGGTGCAAATGCAAGATACGAACTCCTTCGTGAGGTATGGTCCGCTTGACTGCTTATTCTAGATCGTTGTGTATGTCTCTCATGTTTTGTAACAATGGGAAAGTGAATGTAAAGGTGAAGAAACATATAAAGGCGAAAAGTTTAAATGGTTTAAAGTTATAGGAAATTCTCAAACATTTTGTAATGGCTCGACCGTACAGCGGGGAGAACTTGCTTTGCTTTTGTTGAATTGGAGAGAGTTTGAGATCAAACTGCAGTACATGGAATAATTTCTTATTTCTCTCTCGAGTTTTTGTTATTTAGACTTGTTTTGTCCTGAAGATACAAATCGTTTTATGGTTAAGTATTAATTAGAAAGAATACAAAAAAGTAACATATCAGTAAGCATTACAAGCTCTGATTATCTGTCAAGCGTGCACTGCAATTGCTGAAGATGAAGGCTGTTATTTGAAGTTCATTATTAGTTTTACAATATAACTTCATAAAGAAATCAAAGTGTATTGTTTTTTTGGTGGATCTTAAAAGCAAACACGAGTCCAAGTTCATTCCTTGCTGGCAAACAACTTGAAAGGTCTGGTTCAGGTTAGAAAAATATTCATTCCATTTCCAGTGGTTTCAGGATTGTGTTTAACCTCCATATTTGCTCCAGCGCCCGACTCTCTTCTTTGTGCTTGGAATCCCCTTGAAAATCTCATTACATGAATCTTCTGAGCTGTTAAGAATGGTTGAGTTCGATTAATTCTTCATAAAAAAGTTAGACTGATATATATACAACCAACATATTTAACTTAGAAAATTTCTAAATTAGATAACTAACCAACTCTAAAGATGTTGACCCAAAATTAAAGCCTTAAACTTAAGGTTTACAAATGCTAAGATATTTACAATATTTTCTAATTAATTTATACAATCTCTAATTTAGGAAGTTGATTTCTAACTTTCTGTTTTAAACTGAAAAAGTAAATACTTGCCAAGATAATTCATTCAAAAATATATATGTTAGTTGATCTTGAGTGAATATTTGTGTTTCCTTTTGTCATGTTCAATCGAATTATGTGCAATATTTATGAAAGATTTGTTATCACAGTATAACTTTATCGGATATTCATATTTAACCTTCAAATTCTCTAAAATGATTTTCAACCATAATAGTTCACAAACTTTTAGTGGTATTATTCTAAATTCAACTTATACATTGGATCTATTCATCGTATTCTGTTTTTTTTTTCTCCAAACCAAAAGACTTTTTTCTAAAAAAGCGTAATAATTTAAAGTTGATATTCTATCAACTATAGCCCCTACATAATTTGAATTGGTATATGTTGTTAAATTCATTTGCTCCTTTTTTTATAAATAAAATCCTCTACTTGATATACCCTTTATATACTATTGGATTTGATTCATAGGCTTAAGTGTGATTCTTTAGGGTTGTGCATGAATTGACTGACAACAATAATTGCATAAGTGATATCTGGTCTAATATATGTTAAATAGATAAATCTTTCTATGAGCCTCTCATACGAAATCTTAAAAACTATTATATTCTCTGTTTATCTTCAAGTTTCTGATTCATTTTTATAGGTGTTACTGTAACACCCTCGACCCGGGATATCATACTTGGGCCATAAGTCTAAATCTTAATCATAAAATTTCGTTCATAAAAGCCCATAAAATAAATCCAATATCTAAAATAAGTCTATCAAATTAAAAACGATATAAATTTAAGTATTTTTTAAAAGAGTAAATAGAGCTCCAAAATTATACAATCATTTAAAACATTCGACTCAAGCCCAAGATAAAATAAGATCTGCAAATACACATATAGGTTCCTCTAAGTACATAACCCAAATCATCTAGTAATATACTCTAACATTAAGTCGATGTTGAAAATCTAACCCTTGATGGTGCTCCTTTGAATCTAGTTGTGGCCTAGAGACCTTGCAAGCGGAAACAACGATTTTGAATGTTGAGCTAACAAAGCTCAATGGATACACCCCCACTCGATCAAGTATCACATATATCATAAATAAAACAATACAACATGAATGGTATCATGGTAAGATAACAATGACGCTACCATATCCACCTTAACACATAACAATCATGCATATATATATTTGTACATAGCATATATATATGGAAAGAGTAGTTCACACAAAATCACATAGGTAATAATAATAAGTAACTAGGCCAATCTTCACTAACCATCGAGATCCTACACTATGAGTTGGGCTCGTTTCCACTAAGCACCTAGATCCCATACTCACGGGATTGAGGTTCTCATCCACTAAGCATCCATATCCTCAATCCATGCATGAAATGATCCATCAAACATCTTCGAATGAGACTTGTAACACCCCGAAAATGACCCTAGAAGTTTAGTGTCCACTTTAGAGGTTTAGTGAATTGGTTTACTCGGTTAAGCCTAGTTCGGGATTAAATTCTTAAAAATCAGTTTTTGATAAAATTAAATGATGGAAAATATTCTAAAATTCTTATTTAAATTATATTTAAGTTTGGTCAAATCAATTTTGAAAATAACCCTTGAATACCTGGGGTTTTGAAACTAATGACAATTTTGTAAAAATTGAAAATTTAGTGGCTAAATTATAATTGGTCCAAAACTTTGAATCTTTAAGGGGATTTGATCCAATCATATTCTTATCTTATCTAAACCTTCCAACATTCTATAAAAACAATCTTTAATTACTTGTTTTAACCTAAGTAATCAAAATTCCCCAATTTTGATCCAAAACAAAAAAAAAATCACTTTTTAAATATAATCATTCTCAAAATTTCGGTTTCATCTTCTCAAATTTAGACTCTTCATCATATTTTCAAGGTAAACATCCATTCTTTTAAATAAAAATTTGTTGGTTTAATTTCTCATAATTTTCTTCTTTAAAATCTCTTCGTTTTTCTTTGATTTTACTTGTTTTAAACCTTGGAAGGAGGTTGGATTAGTTTTGGAGGCGATGATCATTCAAATTTCTAAAACCTTCTTTGGTGATTTCAACAACCTTTAAAGTCTTGAATCAATAAAATCGAGTTTCTTGATAAAAATTCCATTATGTTCTTTATTTTTGTTCAAGGGCTTTACATGGCTATTTTTGATGCCTAAATACATGAATCTTGAAGTTTTTAAATTTAATTAAGATGATTTTTAAGTATCTAATCCTGGACATAAAGTTTAGGTGGTGTTTGAAGATGTTTTTGATGAGTTTCAATTAAGTTTTATGATGTTTTTAGGGGCTATTTGGTATAGGTCCAAGTTGGAGGATGTTTGGGTGCATATGGATGCACTAAAACCTTTGTTCTTGGTGTTTGAATCAGGTCAAGAGGTATAAAGACAATTTTGAAGGAGATCAGAAAGCCAAATCGCTTTTTCGGATGACTTATTGAGCAAATTTCGATTTTAGTGAGTAAATTATGAGGGCTGTCAATTCGGTAGGGTTTTAAATGTGTTTTCAAAGGTTTGAGGGTGTAAGAAAGGTGTAGAAAAACTTCCTATACTCGGAAGTAAGTTTAATGTATTGGTTTCTTAAAGGTTCCTATATTATACATTGTTTTTACTATGTTAATTGTCATGCTCATATGATATTTTGCATACTTGTTTATGCATGTAATTTAATGCTCATTGGATTATTTTACAAAGGTTTATATATATATGATGCTCCGATGATTTTTTTTTGAAAACATGAGAAAAATGGTTTTTACTAGTTTATATAATTAATGCATGAGTTGGTGGGATGCATGTGGTTACTTATTGTTTTTAACTTGAAACTTGAGTATTGGTTTTATTTTGTGTTGGATATTAAGATGATGTTAATAAAAATAAGTAGATCGATCAATAGGATGAGAGTGCACTTTATTTTACAAAATGCGTACATGTGTTAAATACCTTAGTAATACATTAAAGTTGATGCTTAGGTTGTTGTTTATGCGTTATATTACATTTAAGCATGACAACTATACTGGATGCTAAGGTGAGATTTTAGGATTGGAGGTGATCTATCATGGGTATGAGTAGGCGGTTTAGCCCTCATACGTGGTATGAGTAGCGGTTTAACTCTTATACATGGCATGTTGGCAGTTTAGCCTCATGCGTAGCATGCCTAGGCATTTATGCCTAAATGCGAGTTACGTTTATCCCAACGATTAGAGGTAAGACTAATTAGATCACAATACCAATACAAGAAAACACAAGTGTAATATTTTTATTGATTTTTAATGCAAATAAAGTTTGTTAGAGTGTTTGATGTTGAGTTCAAATGTTTTATAAGCATTGTTATTCGAAACATGTAAGCCTTGAGTTTTATGGCTTAGTGCCACATGTTGAAATAATTGCTGATTTTACAAAGGTGGCGTTGTTAGCCACGATTGATTGTTTTTATAAAGAGCATGATTTGGTTTTAAATTGATGAAATTAGTTTAATATGGGCTACATTGCAAGTTGTTTTTAAATGTGTTTTATTCCCTCACTAAGATTTATGCTTAACCCTCTCTTTTTCCTTGCAATGCAGAATAAATGATGTTAAGGCAACATGGGCAAGCAAGGATTCCATGTAATTGCCAAGTGAAAAGCTCAAGTATCTATTTTATTGTATTAGTAGTAGTAAAAGAGCAATGAGGAAGATATACCATATTGAGAATATTGTTTATGCTAGTGATACTTGAAATAGTTATATGCCTATACATATTTGATGAATATCAAAGTTAATGTTAGCTTGTAACTTGGATTTGAAATTGCCTATTGGTAATTCTTTAGTTATAATAAATTTATATTGAAGTTTGATTCTTGTTGTTCCTATGTGTGAATTTGAATGTTGTTGTTGATAATGAAACATGACTAATTTGAGTGAATCTATGATGTGGTTATTTAGGATGAAATGCATCTAAAAATCATGTTGAGTATATTGATGTTGTGCTTATATGTGTTTATGAGATAGTTAAAGTTGAAGCATGCTATTAGGAGTTCGAATATATTGTTTCTAACCAAGTTACAATGCATCTAGTAAGTTATATACGTGTACTTCATAGTAATTTTATATAGAGAATATTTTGAAACCGTTTGATACTTGAAATCTAGAAATCTGTAGTTGTTGAGGTTTGATGTGTGGTTATAAAATGAATGATTTTCGTGCAAGTATACACATCGAACAAGTGATAAAGTGAGTAAGTGAGATCGTTCTCACGAGGATTAGGTAGGAAAGTTCAAAAGTAGTTAACATACATAAAAGATAGTAAAATATTTTGTATGGAAATATGCTAAAACAATTCTATAACTGCCACTAAAATGCTGTAGTAAAATGAAATTGAGAACGGAGGAATAAGACAAAGTTGCACGAGCACAACACAGAGGAATATTCCAAGTAAAGATTGGCTAGGCTTGTTATGAAAAGTTCTTTACTTTTATTCTGAATGTTTACTGTTTCAGTGGTTTAAATACAGGTTCGACAGAGTTTGCTAAAAATACCTCCACTATCCCTAGTCAAATGTCTAACACTAAAAAATGTTAAGGTATTACCTCCCGGTTTCAACCCTAACATTTTTAATGTTGACAAAATTCTACCCTTTTTATTCATTGAAACCCTACCTTATCCTTAAGGTGAATTAGGATTTTGTTCCCATAGTAACCCCATTGTTTATGGTGGTTTAGCTTCGCCTATCCTTAGTTCTAAGCTACTCCAACCCCTTAACAATGATAATCTCCCAATAGCTCTTACAAACTAAGGTTGAAGATAAAGGTTTAAGATTTTATGAACAAAACACATGTAAAAACCAAAAAACAGTAAAGTCATTCATTCAATACAACAAATCATCATAAACAAGCCTAAGCCACACTAAAATCAGTTCTTGGCTTGGTTAAGAAAACTATTCATACTTTAATCTTTGAAATACATTCCCATTAAAATGACAAGAGATAAAACAAAGCAAAGAGAAAGAAAGTCTCAAATACTATGCTGTGATATCTTCTAGCTTGCCTCTTCTCCCGAAGTCTTGCAAATATCCCTTGCTTGAAGCTCCAAACTATGGTTTCTCGTTTGGAGGTAGAAGATAATGAAAGTGACCGCCATTATTATTTTTTCTATCCTCACTTTTTGCTCCTTTTATTTGGCTCTCTCTGATCTCTTTTTTCCATGACGGTGTTGCTTGGTATTTATATGAGGCTTCTAGGATTTTCTTCCCTAAAGATACAAGGAATATTCTTTGAATTTGTGTAGAGAATTGCAGGGAATTATAGCTGACCTAAAATTCACGAGTAGGGACTGAGACTGCATATTTGTCTCTTCTACAAATCTGTTTGGTGTGCCCAAAATGCTATAGTATCTTTGAGTCTGATCCATTATAGCATCTTTTCCATTCTTTAACTTTGCCCCAACAAATCTGCAACACAACACTAGAAAATACCTTTCACAAGCAATATCTTTTAAAATAAAAAATAAAAATATGAAAACTTAATCTAATACAAATGAAATGCAACTAAATGTAATACAAATAAACTTGAAATCAAACAAATTCTTAAGTAAAAGAGTATAAAATATATGCTTTTTAGATTGTTAATCCCCCAAACTTAAGATATTGCTTGTCCTCAAGCATTGACATACAAAATGCTATAACAAAACTTTCAATTCTTAACAACAGTTTAGACAGAACATCAATCCTCAGAATATAAACGTTGTAGCATTCTACATGATATTGAGAATTCCAAGAACTTAAACTTAGACAAGATACCTTGTATGTGTGTGCGAGATTGTATCTAATCTATGCTTAACAATGTTAGAAAAATTCTAGGTTTCCTTTTCCACTACTCCCTAGTTCTTAAAATTACTCCCATTCTTAGTTTTTAATTTTTTTTCAAACTGCTTCAAGCTCATCACAACTACCATCCTCAACTCTAGGTTAGTATGGAGCAAACATCTCACCCCTAAACTAGTAGGTAGAGTCTTCCCGTGATAACTTTTATTCGCTCATATGTTGTAGCATTATTTATTTATGTTTAGAGTCTAAGCTAACTTTTCAATACATGAGCGTCCTTCTACAGTTTTATGCTAAATTATTTATTCATATATATATTTTCTTTTTATATACTATAGAAAAAAAGAGTTTCTTCTTTTCGAACTAACTAAGGCATAGATTATAAGTTTTATAAAAATCTCCTAACACACAAGCATAGAAAACATACAATCTTGTTAATTAAATTCCCAAAGTATCAAATCCTAGTTCAGTTAAATTTATTCTCAATGTTTTCTACTATTCAGTACAAAGGCATTAAAAATTCTCATCTTTAGAAATTATTTATTCTATTCTAAAGGTTATCCCAAATTAACTCTAATGTTATAGCAACTTTGTACATATATAGAATGAAAATGCTTTAGCAAGACTTTGCTACCCCTAAACTTGAAGTTAGAATTATCCTCAATGCAACTAAATAAGACTATATGAAAAATAAAAATGTAAAATAAAAAGAAAAAATAAATATCAGATGCTTACTTCTTCGTTGATCTTGTGGCCATGCGCTTCACTCTCTTAGCAAGCTTCGGTGGTGGTGCTGTTGTGTGTGTGATTTCGGTATCCTCTTTGTAACCTTCTACAACTGTCTCTGGTACTACAACATCCAGCTCTCTCTCCTCCTCCTCTCCGGGCTGAGGCAGAGAAACATTTCTTCTTGCTCTCCTCTTGACTCGTCATCGAGGGGTGAGGGCTTCAAATACTTTCGTAAGTGGTGCCTCAACTTTCAGCGAAAGGATGTCATGGTCACCACTGGTAAGGTGTATAGTTCTGACCCTAGAGGACATAGAATCAGTAGCAAGTCCTTGCCTTTTTCCTTAGATAATTGTGGTGGAACTGAAGGACCGACAAGGACTTGATGAGATGTTGTGAAAGATTCAGCTAGGGTAGGCGATGGTGCAGGTGCTGGTTCAATTTGTTGTTGCTATAATGGAAAAATATATGCTCTAGTTGTTGTTGAGTTGGTCTTGGTTGGGACTGACAATTAACAGGCTCAGGTCAACTTGCTCAAACAAATGATTGGGGAAGTTAGGGAACATGACAATATTATCAGGATATAGCTCCATAAAATTCATCTAAAGTACCAAATCTCTTTGTCACACATAATTAAGGAAAGTCATAAACTTTTCATGGAGTTTAGCGACTTGAGTCGCGTCCTTTCTACTGCGACAGTCAAAGCAACTATTTTTGTTGTGGAAACATTTTTAAGTCCTATTGGCTGATTAGGTGCTATAGCATCATCATCAAATCCCATAAGCTTCGGGATTTCTGATAAAGCAATTCCCTGCCTTCGCTTAAGCTCATAATCATGAGATTGTTGTGATCAGTTGCGAAAATATCAAGGGGCTTTGCTTTCTTTATAAGGCTGTATGTGCCTCTTCTAGAATAATTTTTCTACAATGATGGGTCACTTGTGCAGAATATAGTGAAGAAGCTGCAACCTTGCCAAATTTGTTGTGTTAGTGTGCGAAGTGAGCATCATATTTTTTTGATGAAATGCCTCCAAAGTTTACCCTCGAACTTGAGTCTGGTGCATTCTAAAATGGGATTTTCTCACCTCACTCTTTATTTTTGAAGCAGATGTTAACATTCTAAAAAGCATGTATCTTATATCCTTTTTCTTAAGGTTTTGTTTGATTTCAAGCTCATTTGCATTGCATTTAGTTGCATTTCATGTGAATTTACATTTAGATTAGGTTTTTATTTTATTTTCTCTTTTATTTTTAAAGATGTTGTTCTGAAGGATATTTTATTGGTGGTGTTGTGCAGATTGTCATGGCAAAGTTGAAAGAATGGAAGAGATGCTATAACAATTTTTAGTGCTGGATCGGACTTCAAGATGCTATAGCATTGTGGGCAGACAAAACAGAACTACATAGAGGACAAACCTACAGCCCATTGTCCTTATGCGTTAATTCCAGGCCAGCCACACCTTCCTTGCAGTCCTTGCATTTTGCTGCAATTATCTGCAGAAAAATATCAGGGAATATTCCTTCCATCTTTAGGGCACAAAACCCTAGAAGCCTCCTATATATATACAAGGTCAAATCCTCTTTTACAAGTGTAGCAAGATAACCAAAGAGAAGCCACAAAGAAAACAAAAAGGTGTAAACTTTAAGGAGAGCAATGAGGGTGAAGAAAGAAGAAAGACGACCACTTTCCTTCATCTTCAACCTCAAGTCGAGCTACCATTGTTGGAAAGCTTCAAGTAAGGGATTTGCAAGACTTTGGGAGAAGCGACAAGTTAAGAAAGCTTCACGGTACAAATGTTTGTAACTTCCTTCCTCTTCACTTTGCTTTACCTCTTTTATAAGTTGTTGAAAATGTATTTCAAAGAACGTAAGTTGAATAGTTTGCTAAACCTAGCCATGAACTAAACTAGTATGGCTTAGGCTTGTTATGGATGATTTTTAATCTTTTGTTAATGAATATGTTTACTATTTTTCTGATTTTATTTGAGTGTTTTGTTCATGGAAGCTAACACCTTTATCTTTAAACCTTGGTTTGTAAGAGATCTCAGGAGATTGTCGTAGCTAAGGGGTTCGGGAAGCTTAGATCTAGGGATAGACAAAGCTAGACTAACATGAACAATGTGGTTATTGTGGGAGCAAAATTCAAACTCACCTTAGGGATAAGGGGGAGTTTCAATGACTAAAAAAGATAGCACTTTATCAACATTAAAAGTGTTAGGGTTGAGACTGGGAGGTAATGCCTTAGCATTTTCGAGTATTAGGCCTTCTGACTAGGGATAGTGGAGGCATTTTTAGTAAACTCTGTCGAGCACTTGTAAACCAGTAGAACAGTAAGACTTTCAAGAAAAAAGTGGAATCTTTTCCATAACAAGCCTAGCCTGTCTTAAGCTTGAATTTCTTTTATGTGTTGCGTTTGTGCAGCTTTATCTATTACTCCATTTTCAATTTTATTTTGCTACCACATTTTTTTGACAAACTTTATTTTTCTACCACCTTACCAATGACACATTTATTTTGCTAAAGCATTTTGGTGACAATTGTAGAATTGTTTTAACTATTTTTGAAATAACTTACCCAATCCTCGTAGGAACGATCTCACTCACACACTTTATTAATTGTTCGATGTGTATACTTGTACAAGAATCAATTTCCATTTAAGCACACATCAATACTCAACAAGTTTTTGGTGTTGTTATCGGGGATTATGGCAATAGGCAATTTCAATCATAGTTTTCATACTTTTATTTTTGTTTGTTTATTTCTTTTGTTTAGGTTTAATCTTTGTTTTCTTTGATTTATTTATAGATTTTTGGTTAGTCGATGCCCATAGTGAATCCTCGAGAATTCCTCAAACTATTTATTTTGGAAATCAAAAGGTATTTTAGAAAAACTAGGCGAGAGCAAAGAAGAAGAACCATGTTGCCTACTCAGGGTTATCAAAATCAAAATGCTGCAACAAATCCTAAAGTTACAGTAAGACCAAGGTCAATTCGAGATCACTTGACAGCGATCTTGGATGACCTCAATTCTAGTATAGTGACACCTGAGATACAAGAAACAGTCTTTGAGCTCAAACATATGATGTTTAATATGCTCAACTCGATCGAACAATTTGGAGGATCTCCTCACGAGGATGCTCGATAACATATCCGTGCTTTTTTGGAGGTTTGCGATTCATTCCGCCAACAAGGAATGCACGAAGATGTGATGAAGCTCAAGCTATTTCTATACTCTTTGACAGAACAAGCTAAAGAGTGGTTGAACGGTATTCTAGCCGGTTCTATGGAGTCGTGGACAACTTTGTGCAAAAGCATTTTGGTAAGATGCAACCCACCGAACATGAACACCCAATTGCGAAATGAGATAACATCCTTCAGACAAGGGGATGATGATTCGATGTAAGAGTGCTAGGATCGGTATAAAAGTCTATTGAGAAGATGTATCAATCACGGTTTTCAAGATTAGACTCAAATTGTGATGTTCTACAATGGAGCCAATGCACCCACAAGGATAATGTTAGATGTTTTAGCAAATGAGACATTGCTGGACAAGTCACCAGAAGAAGCATTTGATATTTTGGATAAAATAGCCAACAATGATTATCAGTTTCCAACTACACGACTTGGAACAAGACGAAGAACTCAAGGAAAGCTGAAGCTCGACGCTAATGATTTTGTTTCAGCATAACTTTCTGCTATCACAAATATGTTGAAGAACCTTCAACAGCCCAGTAAAGTACGAGATGCTAAAGCATTAAGCTATATGAACTGTAGTGGAAACCATTTCGATAAAGACTACCTAACTCTTTTAGAGTTTGCTCATTAGGTTGGTAACTTCAACAAAAATTCTAACAACCCCTATTCTAATACGTACAACCTAAGGTGGAGGCAATATCCAAATTTTTCTTGGGGTAATCAAGGATCAAATCAAGCTAGCAACTCGAATAGGCAACAACCAATGGTAGAACAATAAGGAGTCCAAGGTTTTCAAGCGAATATGCCATGCAAAATGAACATAAGGGAACAATACATTAACATCCCAACAATTCTTTGGAAGCTTCGCTGTAAGAATTCATGGCTTCTACCAAGGAGTTTATGACATCAACGAAAACATTATTGCAGGAGCATTCCATGAAAATCTCTAATCAAGGAAATCTGTTGTAGACCCAATGAGCATTGCTACAAAGTCACATCTCTTCATTTAGATTGGTGGAGACTCAATTGGGTCAAATTGCTAAATCATTACAAGTAAGATCGAGAGACAACCTATCTAGTGATACTAAAGTCACTAAAAACCATGGCAAAGAGTAATGCAGCGCACTTACCTTGAGGAGTGGAAGACAAATCAACAATGGGGAGCAATTCAAAAGAATGGAGAAAGAAGAACCCCCCATTCAGGAGCAAAACGAAGTTGAACAACAAGAAGAAAAATCAGCTCAAGAAAAAACTGAAAAAAACTTAAATACTGAGGCATTTGGTGAAAAGCTTGCAGATGCTACAGCAAAAGCACTACCAACGCAACCTTCGGAGGATGTAAGACCACCACCATTCCCTCAGCGATTGAAACAACACAAAGAGGATCTCCAATTTTAGAAATTTATAAGTATCCTAGACCAATTTCATACAAATATTTTATTTTTAGATATTATTGATCAAATGCACTCATATGCAAAGTTTTTGAAATATATTATTAAAAAAAAAGAAAAGCTGAGAATTTTGAAACAATTCCTATAGCATCTAAGTTTTATTCTGGGAAGACTGAGCTTCTTATGGAGAGGCAAGATCCTGGTAGCTTCATTATTCTATGCTCAATAGAAGACAATTTTGTGGGTAAGGCACTATGCAACCTCAGTTCGAGTGTCAATTTGATGCCCTTTCAAGAAGCTTGGTATAAGGAGTACACAACCTACCACTGTCATCTTATAATTGGCGGACCATTCTCATGTCCGACTCGAAGGCAAAGTGGTATAAGTTCGTGTTCCCATCATCTTGGGACGACTATTTCTAGCTACTGGTCGAATTCTCATCGACTGTGAAAAGGGAGACTTCACAATGCGAGTAGTAGATCAATCCATAACTATCAATGTCTTCAACACTCTCAAGTACATGGATGATAATGATGAATGTCACTGTATAGCTGGGATAAATGCTACAACAATTGAAGAAGAAAATGTAGATTTTTGCTGTGACAATTCTCCATAAATGAAAGACTTTATAAAATTGTTGGAGGCACATGATCAGGATGAAGAAGAAGCTCATCTGGAGCTACAACAAATTGACTATTTCAAGCCAAGACCAGGTACAAAATTTGAATCAATTGATTTCTCTGAATTTATTCCTATGAAACCATCACTTTTACATGCACCATCTTTAAACATGAAACCACTATCATCGTATTTGAAATATGTTTATTTGGGATCTCATAACACTTTGCCAATGATTATTTCTTCTAGCTTAGATCATAACCAAGATCTTAGTCTTGTGAATTTGTTATCTCAATATAAGAAAAATCTAGAGTGGACTATGGCCGATATAAAGGGCATCAACCCTACAATCTACATGCACAAGATCCTGCTAGAAGAATGCCACAACAATTCTATTAAGCCCCAAAGAAGATTGAACCCAGTAATGAAGAAGGTCGTAATGACAAAGATTATAAAGTGGTTGGGTGCATGAGTCATATACCCAATTTTTGACAGTTCATGGGTTAGTCATGTGCATTGTGTTCCTAAGAAGAGAGGCACGATAATAATCACCAATCAGGATAATGAGTTGCTCGCGATAATGACATTGATAGGCTGGCGCATTTGTGTGGACTATAGGAAGCTTAACAAGTCAATAAAGAAGGACTATTTCCCCTTCCTTTTATCGATCAAATACTAGATCGATTAGCATGAAAGGCTTGTTATTGCTTCCTCGATGGCTATTCTGGGTACAACCGAATTGCTATAGCACCAGAGGAACTTATGGCTATTCACATATCCTTATGGAACTTATGCTTTTTGTTTGAGCTCCACGGGTAAATGACAAATCTTCCTATAAACCAACTTAAATGGAGACATTCCTAAAGGAGTTTTGTAGGCAGTCCTATATGCCCATAAAGCTTCATCGAGCTTTGAAGACTAGTCCTTTCTCTTTGTGCTATTTGTCTTCTCTATGATATGCTTTATTTCTCTATTGGAGATATCAACTTAACCATTTGTTTGCGGATGATATGTTGTAGCAATTTTGTGACTAACTCTATAGCGTTGCAATACCTTAGCAATGAGCTTGTTGTCAAAGTGCATTCCTTCATCCCTGATTATGGCTCTAGGGACTCCAAACCTTGTGAAAATATTCTCGTGTAATAATTTTAGGATTGTTTTCGAATCATTGCGAGATGTTGCCATTGCTTCAACCCATTAACTCACATAGTCCACTGCGAGGTGTTACAATGGCATTTCATTTCTTCTCGAGATGTTCCTTGTTTGCTAACATCTATCATATGCCTTGTAAAATGTTTCAGCATCTTTCATAAGTGTGGGCCAATAGAATCCAAATTGAAGGACCATTGTATTAGTCCTTGATCCACCAAAGTGCTCTCCACACGATGTTGAATTGTACATATTCATGTTGAATAGTGACTCTGATGAAAATTTGTTATATTTATTGTTAAGAGCATGGAACTAAGATGTTTGGCATCTTGAAAACCTGTTGAATTATGTGTCTTTTGCCCTATAGGTGAATAAAAGCATTAAGTACTCTTGTGGTCACGTTTAAAGCATGAAATCTGGGTGAACTACTATTTTTAGGTAGAGGGTTTTGATACCCGTTCATAGGGTATCGATACCTAAGCAAAAATATGATAGTTTTCTTGAAAATAAGCCTGGCATCGAAACCACATGAACTGGTTTCGGAATAGTTTGATGATCATAAGAAGATGTTCCGATACCCTTGGTGTTGGTATCGATACCAACCTTTACAGTTTCAAATGGTATCGTTACGGGGTCTTGGCTGTATCGAAACGCGGGCTTATCGTGCAAGCAATCTTCTGAGTTATCGAAGGTGTATCAAAACATTTAATCCCAGTATCGATACCCCTTTTTCATTTCATCCGTATTGATACTAGGACGGGGTGTTTTGAATCCCCTGGTAGTGAAGTTAGTTATAGGTTGGTTTAAACTAGAATTTCGCGTTTTAGTCACTAAACTTTGGAGAACGAACTAGATGACTTATGAATATTATTTTAATTTAAAAATTTACGTACAAGCATGAAATATATATAATTAAATAATGATATTATTAATTTCACCTTTTGAACATAACTTTTTGGAAAATTGCAACTAAGTCCCTAAAACTTGTTTGGTTTAATTAGGATATATTTTTCATTAATTTCTGCTACAAAAAAACTCAGTGCTTTCATAAATATGTAGGATCTAATTAATGCATTTGAAGAAGATAAAAGAAAAAAAAATAGGTTTGTTTATTGGGGAGAGTTTTTGGATTAGTCTCGATATTCTCCGTGTAGCTCGTTCAAGTTGGGTGGCTCTAGACCAGGTCGAGGGGGTTATATTTGGTGGTATTAGAGCTTAGGTTTATGAATCTTTAAGTGATGTTTTGTGTTGCTTTGCTACGATGCACGGTGGTTGTTTACTATGTTTTGTTAATATTGCACGGTGATTGCTATACATGCTGATATGTTATATGCACGGTGATTGATTAGTTATTGCTAATGTTAAAGCATGTTAGACCTATATATCCATTACTCCACTACTTTAGGTTAGTTTTTGTTAAAACTTGAGTTAGTTGACTCATTGCTTCTGGTAGACTCACTTAGTGTTACATTTTGCTTTGTTGCATATTAATAGTAATATGGGACCCCATAAAGAGCCTAGAATGAACACTCGTTCCATTATTGATGAAAGAGAAGTGCGTGAGGAAGAAGAGTTCCGCCACCACCACCTATTGAATCGCCAGCAGCTCCACCTACTGTGCCGGCTGTCGGTGACATGTCACAATTGGTTCAGGCTATTGCGGGAGCTTTCCAGACTGCAATTGATGAAATGTAGGCCACGGTTTCTCCACCAGTAGCTAATATTGGTTTACCTTTATAGAGACTCCGTAGTTTAGGGGTGGTTGAGTTTAGGGATTTATCACTGGAAGACTCAGAAACTTGGTTAGAAAGTACAAGCCATATTTTGGTCCAAATGTGTTGTACTGATGAGAGAAAGATTGGT
Organism: Abelmoschus esculentus; assembly: GCA_035048815.1. NCBI lineage: Eukaryota > Viridiplantae > Streptophyta > Magnoliopsida > Malvales > Malvaceae > Abelmoschus > Abelmoschus esculentus. The sequence continues at coordinate 11,362,169 of JAUCBN010000026.1, forward strand.
TGTTCAGTTGTTTTGCTTCAAGGTGATGCTTATATGTGGTGAACTACTACTACTTATGGTTTAGAGGCTGAGAAGATAACATGGGATTTCTTTAGTGAGGCTTTTAGGCGTAAGTATCTGGGTGTTCGTTACTTGGATGAAAAGAAAAAGGAATTTATGGCTTTAGTGTAGGGAAGTATGTCAGTATGCTCCTGAGCTGTTACCTAATGAGAAAATCCATTGTGATAGTTTTCGTTATGGTTTGGTACGAGAGGTTAAAACTTATATGTTGGCTACGTACTATACGGACTTTAATGTGTTAGTGGATTGGGCTAAGGATATTGAGCAGAGCTTGGGCCTGAAATCATCGGGATCTGGTTTTAGTGAGAGACCGACTGATAATAGTAATAATAGGGATAAGTTTAAGAGACAAAAAGATAGTCAGTATGGTAGAGATCATTATAGAGGAGGAGGAGTTAGTTATGGGTATCAGGAAGGTCAATCTAAGGGTGGTGTGTGTAACAAGTGTGGGAGACGTCATAATGGGTAATGTTGAAGTGGACACATTTATTGGCAACATGGTGTTGCGAGACACACTAAGAGAGAGTGCCCTTAGTTGGTGGGTGGCCATCAGGGTCAAGGTCGTGGAGACGATCAAAATAGAGGCAGAGGTAGAGGTAGAGGAGGTTTTCAACACCATGATGAGAATCAAGGATAACAGCGTCGTGATGAGGGTCAAGCAAGAGTTTATGCACATAGGGAGGTCCAGAAATACACCAATGTGGTTGCAGGTATATTTTCATTGCAATCCTTACCCTTCTTCGCTTTGTTAGATTTTGGATCTACTCACTCTTATATCCTTACTAAGCATTTTAGAGCTTTAGATATACCTATAGAGAACATGACCATAGGTATGAGTGTTACTAGTTCTTTTGGAGAGATAATGGTACTCAAGAGAGTTTATATGAGATGCCCCTTAGTTGTTCAAGGGCATGTTTTTGTTGCCAATCTTACGGAGTTACCTTTTCAAGGGTTTGACCTTATTTTAGGTATGAACTGGTTAGTAGAACATGGAGCTATTACAAACTTTAGGACTAAGAGAGTGTCTTTAAGGTTTGATGATGACTCTGAAATAGTGATCGTTGGTGAGAGTGTGAGTTTTTTGTCTAATATTATGTCGGCTTTGGAAGTTCAGAGGTTGTTAGTTAAGGGTTGTGATGTATTTTTGGCTTATATTATGAACCCTGACATGAAAGAAGCTAGACCGTGAGATATTAGGACTATTTGTGACTCTCCGGGAGTTTTCCTAAAGAGTTACTAGGTTTACCACCTAACTGGGAGGTTGAGAGCTTGGTATTGAGCTAATAGAGAGATCCTTACCTGTCTCTATTACTCCTTATTAAATGGCACCTAAAGAGTTAAAGGAGTTGAAAGTTCAGTTACAGGAGTTGTTGGATCATGGGTTTATCCGTCTGAGCACTTCACCTTAGGGTGCACCGGTCTTGTTTATAAAAAATAAAGATTGTAGCATGCGGATGTACATAGATTATCGTCAGTTGAATAAGTTGATGGTAAAGAACAAGTATCCCTTGCCTAGGATAAATGATTTTTTTGACCAGTTTAGAGGTGCTATGGTGTTTTCTAGAATTGATCTTTGGTCTAGGTACTATCAATTGAGGGTTAAAGATGAAGATGTTCCTAAGAAACTTTTAGGACACAATATAACCATTATGAGTTCTTGGTTATGCCTTTTGGTTTGACGAATGCACATACTGCTTTCATGGAAATGATGAATAAAGTTTTCTATAAGTTTTTGGATTAGTTTGTGATAGTGTTCGTCGATGATATTCTCATGTATTCACATACCGAGGAGGATCATGATAAGCATTTAAGGATGGTTTTGTAGACTTTGTTGGATAACCAGTTGTATGTGAAGCTGAGTAAGTGTGAGTTTTGGATAGAATGAGATGTTTTTCTTGGGCATGTAGTTTCGGCAGATGGTATTAGAGTTGATCCGCAGAAAGTTGAGGCTGTTGTAAGTTGGAAACCACCTAGGTCTATGATGGAGGTACGTAGTTTCCTGGGTTTGGTAGGATATTATCGGATGTTTATGAAAGGTTTTTCTCGGATTGCAGCACCTCTAACCAAGTTGTTGCAAAATGATGTTAAGTTTGAATGGAATGTTAAGAGATAGGAGGCTTTTGAGAAGTTAAAGGAGGTGTTAACTCAGGCTCCGATCTTAGTTTAACCAGAACCAAGAAAGGAGTTTACGGTTTATAGTGATGCATTATTTTTGGTCTTGGTTGTGTTTTGATGCAAGAGATAAGATTGTTAGCTTATGCATCTCGTCAGTTAAACGTGCATGAGAAAAACTACCCCACATATGATATTGAGTTTGATGCAATTGTGTTTGCTCTTAAGATATGGAGGCACTATCTTTATGGTGAGTGATGTGTGCTTTTTACTGATCATAAGAGTTTGAGGTATTTTATGTCCTAGAAATATCTTAATCATAGGAAACAACATTGGCTTGAGTTGCTTAAGGATTATGATCTGACTATTGAGTACCTTTCGGGAAAGGCTAATGTTATTGCTGATGCTTTGAGCAGTAAGGTAGTTGTTGAGTTACGAGCTATGTTTGCTAGGTTGATTTCGTCTTAGGATGGTGGTTTGATAGCCGAGCTGCAAGTTAAACCTTCTCTGATTGAAGTGATCAAAGAGAAATAGTTATTGGATGAATCCTTGGTACCTTTTGTTCAGGATATAACTGAGGGTGTACCTACGGAGTATAGTTTTAGAGAAGATGGTGTTTTATGTTTCAGAGACCGTGTTGTGGTATCGAATGATATTGAGTTGGGACAGACTATTCTTGCGGAAGCACATAGTAGCCCTTTTGTTATGCATCCGAGTAGCACTAAGATGTATCAGGATCTGAAAAATGACTATTTTTGGGTTGGTCTGAAAAAGGATGTGGCCAAATATGTGAGTAAATGTCTAGTGTGTCAGCAAATTAAGGCTGAACATCAGGTTCCATCAAGTTTGTTGCAATCGTTGAAAATTCCTAAGTAGAAGTGGGAAAGGATTACTATGGAATTTGTGACGGGTTTGCCTCTAACGCCGTCCAAAAAGGACTCGATATGGGTAGTTGTGGACATGTTTATGAAGTGTGCACATTTTATCCCAGTGCATACTAAGTATTCCTTTGATAAGTTGGTTAAGCTATATGTTTCTCGTGTGGTGAAGTTGCATGGAGTGACGGAATCCATAGTATCCGATAGGGATCCGAGGATTACGTCAAGGTTTTGTAAGTCTTTGCAAAAGGCTATTGGTACTAAGTTGAGCTTTAGTACATCTTATCATCCTCAGGCGGATGGACAATCTGAGAAGGTTATCCAAGTTTTGGAGGATATGATGAGGTGTTGTGTCATAGTTTTTCAGGGCTCTTGGGAAAAGTACTTGCCTTTGGTGGAGTTTTCTTATAAAAACAGTTACTAGGGAAGTATCCAGATGGCACCATTTAAGGCCTTGTATGGAAGGAGATGTCGTACTCCATTGTGTTGGGCTTAAACTGGTGAGAAGTTTGTAACCTACCTAATGTTTTGAAGGATACTAATGAGAAGGTTAAACTCATTAGTGGTAGACTTAAGGCATCATCGGATCGTCAAAAGTTTTATGCTGATATTAAGATGGAAGAGTTATAGTTTTTTGTAGGTGAGAAAGTCTTTCTGAAGGTATCTCCATGGAACAAGGTGATACATTTTGGCAAGAAGGGAAAGTTGAGTCTGAGGTTTATAGGACCGTTTGAGGTGTTAGAAAGAGTTGGACCAGTAGCTTATCGTCTAAGGTTATCATCCAAGCTCGAGAGGATACATGATGAATTACATGTATCGATGCTTTGCCACGTGAGAGAAGTTGAGCTTAATCCGCATCTATCCTATGATGAGGATCTAGTAGAAATCTTAGTACCAAGTTATAAGTGGTAAGACCATCGAGTTAGTCAAAGTGCTATGGCTACATCGAGGTGTTGAGGAAGCCACGTGGGAAAAAAAGTCGAACATGGAGGAACAGTTTCCTTATCTGTTTCCACCAGGTAATTTCAGGGAATAAATTTCATAAGTGGGGTAGAGTTGTAGCACCCTAAAATTTGGCCTAGAAATTAGTGGTTCGATTTAACCAGTTAAACCTAGTTCGGGATTAAATTCTTAAAAACTATTTTTTGGTTGAAATAAATTATGGAAAAATACCCTAAAATCATTATTTAATATATATTTGACATTGGTCATCTCAATTTCAAAAATTGACTCTGAAAACCTTAAGATTTTGGAATTAGTGACTATTTTGTAAAAATTGAAAATTTGAAGATAATTTTATAAATCAAGCCAAAACTTTGAATCTTTGAGGAACTTTAATGCAATTCTATCCTAGCTGGCCTATGCTTTAGAATTTTTAATTAATTAAATCCAAAAATTATATTTTATCTTAAATAACTAATTAAACTTGACTTTTAATTCTTTAAAACCTATTTAAACATCATAAACCTAACCTATTTTTATAATTTTTGTTTTCCCTCTCCCCAAGGCAGGAACCATTATTTTTTCCAAGGCAAACCTAAATCTTTTCATCAATTTTCGTTTGGATTAAATTATATAACTTTTTCTTCTTTAAAACTTCTCGTTTTCTCATCGTTCTCATATTTTAAAACCCGGAAAACAACTGGATCAATTTTGGAGGTTAGATTTCATCAATCCTCTAGAACTTTGATGTTCTTTACTGAAAGTCTTAAGTTCTTGGCTTGGTAAAAACGTTTTTAATCCTTTGTTTTTGAAAAATCGGTTTTGGGGTCAAAATATACAATTTTCATTCAAGGATTTTTACCCATTGTTTTTGGGTCCAAAAAGGATGAATTTTAATATGTTATAATGTTTATAAATTATTTTTAAAATCCCTAATCCCGGACTAAAGGTTTAGGAGAAATTTGGTTGGTTTCGGAAAGTTTTCGATTGAGGTTATGATATGTTTAAGGAGCTATCCAACTTGGGTTTTGTTGAGTGCGATTAGGAGCACTAAATCCATAGTTTTTTATGATTGAAACAGGAAAAGAAGAAGGTGATCTCTTTTGAAGTAAACGAGTAAAGTTTCGGTGACTTGTCGGACAAGTTTCGGTTAACGGGGAGTGATTTATGAGAGTGGGATGCTTCAGCGGTGTTATAAATCTTTTTACAGAGGTTTTGGGGTGTAGGGAAGGTGTGAAAAGCCTTCTTATACTCGTTCATAAGTATTTAAGTTTTGCTCTTTTGAAAATCCTATATTACGCCTTTTTACTATGTGATTTTGTCATGTTCATGTTTTCTTTATGCATATGTGATTTTGCATGTGATTAGATGCTCATGATACTATTTTTATAATGTTTTGATGCTCCCATATTTTATTTTCAAAAATTTGAGGAAAAGATGTTTTAATTGTTTATGCATTTGATGAATGTATTGATGGGAAGCATGAGTGTGATTCACTACTTTTTATCTTGAAACTTGAGCATCGTGTTTTGTTTTTAGTGTTGGTATTAACGATGATGAAACGTGGATAAGTTGATCGATTAATTGGATGTGAGTGCACTATAATTAAAAATTTGTACGTGTATAAATTCCTTAGTCATGCATTAGAGGTGATGCCTAGCGCTGTGTGATATAATAGTTACCTTATCACATTCGGGTATGACGAACTATCCCAGAAACTAAGGTGGAATGATATGGGTCACCGTGGATTGTGTTATTCAATCACGGGCATGTTAGCAATATAAGCTACATGCGAGTTTTCCGTTTATCCTAACATTTAGTGGTAATCTAAATGGTTCACTAATACCAATACAATGTTATAAGCAAGTATATCTTGTTAATTGAATATAGTTTTCAATAAAGCTTTGCCTTAGTAGCATGTAAGACTTGTGTTATGCTTATCGAGCATGTGTTTTCAAAAGTTATTTGAAAAGGGGTTTATGGCTTATGCCATGGTATACTAGCTGATTTTCATGATGTTGGCATAGGTAGCCATGTGTTTACTTCTTTAGTTGAGCATGACATGTTTTTATAAAACCTAGCTTTTATGAGCTGCATTGTAAATTGTTTTTACTTATGTTTTTATATGTCATTGACTAAGATTTTGCTTAACCACTCTCCTTTACTTGCAATGCAGATAAATAAGTGATTGGAGTGCCATCAAGAAGCAAGGAAGTCAAGTAATCTATTTATACTTTCTTAGGCTCAAGTATGTTTTAAGTTTAATTAAGGATCTTAGGTAGATGAGAGAAATGGAGCAAGGAATTGTTATGATTTTCTGGATATTCGTGTTTTTAAACTTCTGTTATGACGATTGTTATGCTATTGAAGTTTTTTGGATTTGATTCATATCTTGATTGTGCTTATTCATATTGGATTGTGATTCTGATGAAAATTGGTTATATTTATTATTAAGAGCATGAAACTAGGATGTTTGGCATCTACAAAACATGTTGAATTATGTGCTTTTTGCCGTATAGGTGAATAAAAACATTAAGTACTCTTGTGATCACATTTAAAACATGGAATCTGGGTAAACTGTTGGTTTTTGGTAGAAGGTTTTGGTACCTGTTCGTAAGGTATCGATACCTAGGAAAAATATAACGGTTTTCTAGAAACATAAGCCTGAGTATCGAAACCGTATAAACTGATTTCGAAACAGTTTGATGATCATAACCAGACGTTCTGATACCCTTGGTCTTGGTATCGATACCAACCTTTACAGTTTCAATTGGTATCGATATGGGGTCTTGGCTGTATCGAAACAAGGGTTTGTCGCATAGGCAATTTTCTGAGTTATTGAAGGTGTATTGAAACATTTAATTCCAATATCGATACCCCTTTATCGTTTTGTCCATATCGGTACCGGTACGGGGTATTTCGAAACCCATTGTAGTTAAGTTAGTTATAGGTTGGTTTTAAACTTTAGAACTTCGAGTTTAGTCACAAACCTTTGGAGAAATAATTAGATGACTTATGAATATTATTTTAATATGAAAATTTATGTGCAAGCATGAACATGTAGGATCTAATTAATGCATTTATAAAAAATAAAAGAAAAAATTTTAGGGTTGTTTATTGGGGCGAGTTTTTGAATTAGCCTTGGTATTCCTCATGTAGCTCGTTCGAGTTGGGTGACGTCTAGATCGTGTCGAGGGGCTTACATTATTCCTCTAACTACCCTTATATAAAATCAACAGTGGCCAATACTTACTTATATCAGGTGTATGAACTATATGAAAGTCTTAAAGGTATCATTTCAGATAGAAACAAGATTTTTACTAGTAACTTTTGAAGAAAAAAACTGATAAAACACACGGTCACTAAAACATTGTTTAGCGCAGCCTACCATCCTGAAACTGATGCATAGTCTAAAAGACTGAACCAATGTTTGGAGAAATGCTAGAGAGGATTATGTTTTTTGAGCCCAAGACTTGGCCCAATGGTTCTCTTAGACATAATGGTGGTACAATATCAATTTTTACTCAGCAATAGGCATTATCCCTATCGAGGCACTCTATGATTACAAACCAAAGGATATGGATTGGCAAATTGACACTCTAGTTCAATTATTGACAAATATAGTAAAAACAAGAGAAGCCATGAAAAAGCTCTTACAAAATAATCTAAGTAAGAATCAAACACGTATGAAGCAATATGCATATTTACAGAGATCGGAGAGAGAATTCAATGTTGAAGACATGGTTTACCTGAAAATTGTATATCTATAAACAAGCAACAGTAAGCCTTTTAAGGAACATCAAGCTTCCTGTTAGATATTATGTCCCTTACCCCCATTATAAGAAGAATTGGCTTCGTTGTATATCAATTATTACTTTATACCATAGTAAAAATCTACAATATAATTCATGTGAGTTTATTGGAAAAAAAAGATTATGAACATCATCACTTCTAAGGTTTTTTAAGAAGTAACTGAGGATGGACAATTAAAAATTTACCTTTAAAAGACCTTGACAAAAGCAAGGTCAAGAGGGACAATTACTTAGTGACACAACAGATAGAATGGACAAACTTGAGAGTTGATAACGTTACTTGAGGATTTTTCAATTTTCCAATCCCAGTTTTCTAAAATTGATCCTTGGAAACAAGGCTTAAGTGAAGTAGGAAATATTGTCATGATGGAAGATCGAAGAATGTGAGAAATTACAGAAACTAGTATTCAAGTTGAGAGAAACGACATTGTTTCCATTAAGAAAGGAGATAAGTCAATAGACTAAAAAGAAAATGAGAGTGAAGGCCCCAACTCGTTATCTCAACGGGAATTAACATTGAGATGAAACATTGCACCACTAGAGAAAAAAGAGAAGTTGCTATACCGTCGCTAGATACAATGATGAAAATAAAAGGTAAATATTGTTGGAGCAAAGATGCAGAAGGTAAAATGACATTCAACATAAAAATGAAAGGTAAAAGTTTTGCCTTAGATATAACAAAGGATGAACAAGTTGAGGTTCTTCCCAAGATAAAGATTAAGTTTCGACGAAAAAGACTGAATGCTACATCTTCCAAGTCAAGAAGGAGTGTTAGAAATATGACTTAGAATATTTCAAATATCAAATTGAATATATGCGGTTGGAGCAAAATCATTTTTAAAGTTTAAATTTTAAATTGTTAGGATAAATTTCAGATTTTAAATATATTTATGTTATCTCTTTATTAGAAATAGCTCTATAAATTGAGCATTTTACATTAAATAAAATCATACTCCCACACAACAATTCTTGTTTCTCTTTATTATTCTTTTTCATACACCTCAAAAACCAACAATCTCTTTTACAATTTTTTACTTCCGTCTCTCTCCATCTTTACACATCTTAGTTACAAGGTTGTTTTTCGTACTAGCTTTGGATGCTGACTCCTTAGTACTAAAATGCTTATGTGTACATCATTAGACATTTTCCGAGATGCATGTATATTTTCTTGTCCATTTGATACCCCCAACTCTTTAACCCCCTATATTTTTTGACGCCATTTCTGTTGGAGAATGATTTGTTAGGCGTCTTCTCCTTGTGGATACTTGTGGCTTTACAAGAAGATAAACAATAGATGAGATTCTGTAGTGAATGAGATGCAGCTATAGATGGGGATGCCTTAATAGTTCAGTCGCCTAAAACAATAAAATCTCTTTGATCAGTATCTATATTAATGTTTAAAACTAGAAAGTCATGTACAAGGTAACTTGCACTAACTGTTGGTATATGTTCAGGGTTCTTCCTTTGCTTACTCTTGATTATTTGTTTCATTTAAGAGTTTTTTAGAAAGAAATAAAATAAGATAGGCTATACTAAGTAAATACATCCAATAATAATTAACTGAAATTAGGATGGGCATTTAAAAACTATTAACTTATGTGATAGGTTGTAGAGGAAGAGAGAAATTAGATTAAAAAAAATAGTAGGTTTTACATCAATATCATCATCATACTCCTTCCTACAATATTAGTACATGTAATATACTACTTAGCAAATGATATAAATTTATTAATTAAGATGTGTCACTCATTCCTAACTTCTAACAACGGTATAGCAACTTCTTTATCTTCCTCCAACTGTGCAATATTCCAACTCATTGTTAATTTCCGTTGAGATAAAGAGTTGGGGTCTTCACTCTCATTTTTTTCGGTCTATTGACTTATCTCCTTTCTTAATGGAAACAATGTCGTTTCTCTCAACTTGAATACTAGTTTCTATAATTTCTTACATTCTTCGATCTTCCATCATGACAATATCTCCTACTCCACTTAAGCCTTGTTTCCAAGGATCAATTTCAGGAAACTGGGATTGGAAAATTGAAAAATCCTCAAGTAACGTTATCAACTCTCAAGTTTTTCAATTCTATTTGTTGTGTCACTAAGTAATTGTCTCTCTTGATCTTGCTTTTGTCAAGGTCTTTTAAAGGGTAAATTTTTAATTGCCATCTTTAGTTACTTCTTAAAGAACCTTAGAAATGATGATGTTCATAATCTTTTTTTTTTAATAAACTCACATGAATTATATTGAGGATTTTTACTATGGTAGAAAGTAATAATTGATATACAATGAAGTCAATTCTTCTTATAATGGGGTAAGGGACATAATATCTAACAGGAAGCTTGATGTTCCTTCAAAGGGCTATTGTTGCTTGTTTATAGATATACAATTTTCAGGTAAACCATGTCTTCAACATTGAATTCTCTCTCTGATCTCCTTAAATATGCATATTGCTTCATACGTATTTGATCCTTACTTAGATTATTTTGTAAGAGCTTTTTGATGGCTTCTCTTGTTTTTACTATATTTGTCAATAATTGAACTAGAGTGTCAATTTGCCAATCCATATCCTTTGGTTTGTAATCATAGAGTGCCTCGATAGGGATAATGCCTATTGCTGAGTAGAAATTGATATTGTACCACCATTATGTCTAAGAAAACCATTGGGCCCAAGTCTTGAGCTCCAAAAAACAGAATCCTCTCGAGTATGGTAAGCTGCGCTAAACAATGGTTGAGTGATCATGTTTTTTATCAGTTTTTTTCTTTAAAAGTTACTAGTAAAAATCTCGTTTCTGTCTGAATTGATAGCTTTAGGACTTTCATATAGTTCATACACCTTATATAAGTAAGTATTGGCCACTGTTCATGCTATATAAGGGTGACTTAGAGGAATAATATAAATCCCTCGACACGGTCTAGACGTCACTCGACTCGAACGAGCTACACGGGGAATACCGAAGCTAATCCGGAGACTCACTTTGATAAACAAACCTAAATTTTTTTCTTTCATCTTTTCTAAATGAATTAATTAGATACTACATATTCATGAAAGGATTGAGTTTGTTTGCAGCGGAAATTAATGAGAAATATATCCTAATTAAACCGAACAAGTTTTAGAGACCTAATTGCAATTTTCTAGAAAGTTATGTTAAAAAGTTGAAATTAAGATTATCATTATTTAATTAAATATATTTCATGCTTGTACGCAAATTTTTAGCTTAAAATAATATTCATAAGTCATCTAACTGGTTCTGCAAAGTTTAGTGACTAGACAAGAAGTTCTAAATTTTAAACCAGCCTATAACTAACTTAACTACAAGGGGTTTCAAAATAACAAGCAAATAAATAGATCATATCCAATATGTTCTCACTGCAAAAAAAAACTAATCATCCTCAGCAGAAATATTGGTGGAACCAGATGTGAAATACAACAAATGCGGTCGACAAGGACACTGAAAAATATATGTAAAACTCCGTTGCAGCAAAATGTGACCAATTGTGCAGGTGAACAATTGCTAAGATGATGATGAACTCTTTGTTACAACTTCTGTTGAAAATAAAAATACTCCTGAGATTTGGCTTGCTGACAGTGGTTGCACACATCACATGACATACGATCAAGATCTTTTTGTGGAACTTGATAACACAAATATTTCCAAATTTAAAATTGGAAATGGCCAGTATATCCCAGTAAAAGACAATGTAATAGTAGATGTGCAAAGCCAAGCAAGCACAAAGCTCATTTATGATATTTTATTTGTGCATAACATTGATCAAAATTTGTTAAGTGTTGGATAACTTATGAAAAAGGGATTTAAAATCCTATTTGAAGACAAACATTGGTGGATCAAAGATATAGAAGGTACAATGATATTCAACATAAAAATGAAAGGTAAAAGTTTTGCCTTAGATATAAGAAAGGATGAGCAAGTTGAGGTTCTTTCCAAGATAAAGATTAAGTTTCGACGAAAAGATTGAAAGCTACATATTCTAAGTCAAGGATGGATGTTGAAAATATGACTTAGAATATTTCAAATATCAAATTGAAGATATGTTGTTAGAGCAAAATCGTTTTTAAAGTTTAAATTTTAAATTGTTAGGATAGATTTCAGATTTTAAATATATTTTTGTTATATCTTTGTTAGAATTAATTCTATAAATTGAGTATTTTACATTCAATAAAATCATACTCCTACAAAACAATTCTTGTTCCTCTTTATTATTCTTTTTCAAACACCTCAAAAACCAACAGTTCCATGAACATTTCTTCTAATAAATCTTCATTCAAAAAAACATTATCAACATCAATTTGCCTCAGCGCCGAACCTTTGCTCAATGCCAAGTTGAGTAGAACTATTACAATTGTTGGTTTAACAACTTGATTGTATGTCTTGGAGTAATCAAACCCAGTTTGTTGAGAATATCCTTTTGCTACTAACCTAGTTTTAGACCGAGAAACATTTTCATCTGGATTCTTCTTTACTTTAAAAAATAACTTACATTCAATAGGTACCCTATAGATGGCAAAAAGACTAATTCCTAAGCGTCCTTGTTAATAAGAGTTGTGATCTCACTCTGAACAATAGCCCTTCGATCTTTAGATTGCATGGCTTGATGTAGATCTTTAGGTTCATAACTAAGCAACTCTACAAAGTAGATTTTTTGTTTACAAATTCTAGCTTTAGACCTAGTGAGCATGTGATGCTCACCCTTTGCCTTCTGAGTATACCTTTGTCTTTGGTTGCGCACTCAAAGATTTGCTCACTGATGATGCGTCCTACGTCTATCCTTCTATTGTGGATGACTGAATGAATTAGTTCCAGGCGTAGTCGATCTACTGTCTGGTTATGAGATGTTGGCAGTAGATTTCTTTTGACAAACGTGTTCCATAATTTAGCGTCCGGTTGTAAGTCTTTGTGGCTAATAAAACCACGATACTTTCCTGTATTCCATTCGGGTCCAGGCATGCAGAGTTCCTCTTTCATTCTGTCATAGTCTTTGGCCGTTAGGGCAGCTTCGGACGTAGCATGTTCATCAGTTTCGATGTCAAGGCCAAAATAGGATTTGATAACATCTGCTATAGGTATTGTTCTTCCCCTGAGGTAGGTGTATGGATTTTTCGCCATTGGCCTATGTGTTTAGAATTCTCGTACCCATTCAATGTTTACTGATGGAGGTTGTTTTGCAAACATTTGTCATCTCTGAAAGGTGATCTTAGATAGAATGAATTTGTCTAACCCGAGATCGTCATTACCTGTGTAGTAAAAGCCTTGTTCCTCCCATATTTTTCGATTTTGGAAAAGACGATGGTATTCATACTCAACTTCTGGTGTGGAGAATCTTTTAAATCTTACTACTCCGATCGTGTTTTGTGGTTGATTTGCCATCGGGGCTGGGGTTGTAGAGTAGATGATGAAGAAAGGTGTTTAAGATTGAAGGTAGATTGAAGGATGAGAGATGGTTACCCTTTCCCTTGCCTTTGTATTTAAAGGAGTGAAATGGCGCGACGATTGAGGGAACGAGCATAATTAATGTCTGCTAGCGTGCATGCGATGCTTCTACAGCTGGTGTCCGTTGGCAATAGAAACGGTATAATTTTTAATGAGTGGTAAATTTTTCCGCCGAGAGTTTGGGCCGCCTTTCGAGCTTGGTTATCTTCATATTTTATTTTCTTTATTGGAACTAAAAACTTGAATAATAAAAAATGTGAAAAATTAAAATTTAAGACTAAATTATGAGAGTTAAAATATAAATCCTAAAACTAAAAATAATTTTCTAATTCCTAAATCATAAAAACTAAATTAGGGATTGAGAAATTGAAAAATTAGGTTACTGTAGAAGTGTAATAAATTGCATCTTCATCAGCAACCATCTTCCCCTTTTTGTCTGAAGGAGAAGCTAATGTTTCAGTTGTTGTCTCCTCATCTGGTGGTTTCATTCGAATATATTGTTATTCAAGGGGCGTGCTGCCTTGGCAGAGGTTGCCTTGGCAGATGTTGTTCAGGCAATCTACTTCTGGATTGAAGTTAAATTCAGTTTTAATTTCAATTTTCTTGTATTCGTTGGGTTCGTCCGGATGCCTAAGAGTGTTGAAAACATTGATCTTTACTTGTTGATCATTGACCCTTATGATCAATTCACCTTTTTCACAGTCGATCAATGTTCTTCCTGTGGCTAGGAATGACCTTCCTAATATGATCGGAGCGTGTTGATCTGCTTCACAATCAAGAATTAAGAAGTCAACAGGAAAAATAAATTTATCCACCCTTACCAGAATATCTTCAATTTTTCTTCCTGATTGTACGTAAGAGCGGTCTGCCAGCTGTAGCATAATTGTTGTTGGTTTTGCTTTCCCGATACCTAGCTTTTGAAATACTAACTTAGGCATGAGATTTATGCTGGCGCCTAAGTCGCATAGTTCCTTACCCACGTACTAATCTCCGATAGAACATGGTATGATGAAGCTACCAGGATCTTTTCATTTAGTGGTGGCCTTGTTATGAAACATTGCCAGACATCCTTCTGTTGCGACAACTGTTTCAAATTCCTCAATTTTTGTCCTTTTGGATATGATATCCTTAAGGAATTTGGCATAGTTCGGCATTTGCTTAATTTCCTCCACTAAAGGTATGTTTATTGTACTTGTTTAAGTATGTCCAGGAATTTCTTAAACTGGTACTCCTACTTTTGCTGTTTTAACCTTTATGGAAAAGGTGGTGGTGGAAATAGATCTTCGATCTTTTCATCGCACTGAAATCTTATTTGTGGTGCGGCTATGGCATCATCTGCTGTGGCAGTATTCTCGGCAGTATCTGTTGGTTCCTTTGCCTTAGATTTTTCATCAGTAGCTTCTTCAGGTCCTACTGTTTCAAGGGTCTTACCTGCTGTTTGAGCAGGTATTTCAGGGTCCTTCAGTTGTAATCCACTTCTGGTCGATATGAATTTACATTATTCATGAGGACCAATTATAGCGACTTCAGTATCGCTTGGGAGACCTCTTATAGGTCTATTTTTCATCTATTGTTCCATTTGTCCTACTGTGGTTTCCAGTGCCTTGAGAGTAGCTTCGTTATTTTGCATTCTCATTTCTATTCTATCCATGAAAGTGTTAGCTCTTTGGGTGAACTTTTGGTCGATATGAATTCCATCTGTTGTTTCATTTGTCCAAAGTCTAGACCTCTGTTGTTTACTGCGGAGGCAGTACCTGCTGCGGCAACTACTGCTGAGCAAATCTATTATTTTTTTGGAATCTCGTAGCTTGCAGTGATTGATGTTGCATGTTAAGTGCATTATTAGGAATGCTCCATGAGAAATTAGGGTGCATCCTCCATGATGGATTATAGTTGTTGGACATATTGTTTCCATTAAAATTTCCAACATAGAAGGAAGATTCTGAATTGTGTGGGCATACGTTCGAGTCATGATTGTCCCCACATGTTTCGCAAAGAATGGTGACTACTTTTACTTCTCGAACATGACTTGGCTTTTGCAGATCCTTCACCATATTTGTCAAGGCGGACAGTTAGGCTAAAATAGAATCTGAAGAATCTGAATTTGTCATGCCTCGTCTATTTATGCCTCTTCTGGTGGTTGGGTGTTGGTAGTCGTTCTTTGCTAACCTATCTAGAATTTCTATACTCTCATGGGGTGGGCGGTCTAAGAGGTTGTCATTAGCGGAAGCATTGAGCATCATCCTCGTAGGAGTGTTTACTGCATTGTAGAAGATGGGTACTTGGGTCTACTCAGACAGACCATGTATGGGGCATTTCCTGTATAATTCTATGTATCTTTACCATGCCTGATATATTGATTCGTCTTCATCTTGCCTAAAGGATGTTATGTCGTTTCTGAGTTTATCAGTCATAATGGGTTAACTAAATCTGTCAAGGAAGCTTTGGCATAGTTCTGTCCATAAATTAAACGATCCCGATCGGAGGTTATTTAACTACGATTTTGCCCTATCCCTCAATAAATAGGAAAAATATTTTAGCTTAAGGATATCAGTTGAGACTCCGGTAGTTTAAACGAATTACAGATCTCCAAAAAGGACTTAAGATACTGTCGATTGTTGCGTGTCAAAAGTGCGCAAATTGTGCAAGTGAACACGTCGTAAGTAATAAAGTGATAAGTATATCAGATATCGTCTCCACAGGGATTGGTCTACTCAATATGTCTTCTTTTGTCTTCTTGCTCTATAAAAGAAATAAAGTAAAAACACAAGTAATCTTGGGGTTGAGTGAACTACATAACGAAAAATAAATAATGGGAGAATAAACAAATAAAGAAAGTGGCCAGGATTCAGTTGTGTTGTATAGTGGATTCAATTGACTTGTTTCTGTCCAATGCAATCGCACAACACTGCCTCGGCAGTACTAAAGATTACTGTCTCGACAGTGATAATGCTCATCCGCCGTGGCAATCCCTTGCTCTTGGGTGGACTTTACTAAAGTTCGGCAAAGTGTCCTTTAATGACTCCGCTTATCCCTAAGTCGAAGTACTGTTGATGACCAATCCTTTATGATACCTCCCGGCGTGAATCAATTATAATCATCAACCAATCTCATACTTCTTTTAGCCGTTGAAACTCTAACCTATCTCTAGGCCGAGTTAGTGTTTCCCGATTGAAACACCGTACTTATTCCTTTCATGATTCTAACTCTCCCGATATTAGATAAATGGATTACTCACAAACTTCTCTTCCGAGCTTGAATGCAAGAACAATGAATGGCAAAGAATAAGCAAACATTGATATTTTATTACATTGAAACAAGAAAAAAAGTTCAATCTTGCCTCACTAATACTCTACAACTTTCACCTAAGCCTAAAAGAAATAAAAACAAAGAAAACTCTAAATCCTAAGTTGAACTCTCTAGTCTCCGATGCGATGTCTCTCTTCCTTGGGCAGCTATGGTTTATATAGGCTTGGCCTAGGGCAAACCTTTTCTAAGTAGGAATACAACTTGGAGTAAAATACAAGTTAAGTATATAAATACAAATATTTGTTTTATTTCCAAGTTTATTCCTATTAGGATTCTTTTCCCGCGTGGCCTTTGGCCTTGACTTTTTGTGTGTTTCCTAGCTCCAATTTCTATGTCGTTTGTCTTAAAATGTCCATCTTATTTTTCTCTTCAAAACACCTATAATATCAATATTTGTTTTCCCAGCACTGCCGCAGCCTCAAAATGCTACCGAGGCGGGTGCTTTCCTACATTTCATTTTTAGCTTCCAACATCCATCTTCTTGTTTGGCAATTCCTATGATGTAGTTTCTTGTCAAAAAAGAAAACCATCAAATACATCTGTTTTATGCCAAATATTAGATAAATTCATCATCGAGCATTAATCGAGTGGGAAAATGATATAAACTATGAGGACTTTTAGGCATTCATCACCGAGCATCTTCATTGGTCGAACCCCCAAAATGGCCCAAGGTGTTGATCATTTTGAACATGACCGGTTTTAGTTTGAAGTGTTATGCCTCTACATTAGGCATCACAACAGCATGAGTTAACCCATCTAAATCTTCCTCTAAATAATCTCGAACAGTTCGAGCGCGTTCCTATCTTGGAATATTTACTGGATTAACTACTACGAAAGCACCACGGTTGTCTGTCGCGGCAGTGTTCATACTCGCGTTGTTTTGTTAGCCAGGGTCTACGTTCAATCTTTGGTGTGCCCGTCGTTTCAGATCTCGTGTTGTTTTTTCGATTTATGGGTCGTAAGGGTATTGATCAGTGGTAGGGTTGGACCTGGTCATGCACAAAACAACCCACAGAAGTTAAACTAAAACTAAAACTAAATAAATAAACTAAAATAATTAAAAAGATGCAGAAATAATTGGTAGTAAAATTGAGCGTCAGTCCCTCGGTAACGACGCCAAACCTGATGGAGGCTATAGAGTCCTTATTAAATCCCACATTTTTTAAATTGTAATATTTAGGATATCGATCTCACAAAGACTGAGTCGATTCTACTACTTCTTATAACCGCACTTAAGAAAATTGAAAACATGAGTAATTGGATTAGATTGATTTCATTAACTAAACTATACTAAATTATAAAAAGATAATAATGAGAAGAAAGATGTTAGATTGAATGCTTTGTATAGGAGAATCTAGTTATATTGTTAATCCACTTATTAATGCAATGGGTTGAACTGTCACCTCGGCGGATCGCACAAAGGGTCGCCGCAGCTGCCTAGGTGAGGTTATGCCTTGTCGACAATTCAACTTTTCATAGTTCGACAGAGCAGCCTTATATGTTTCTTCCTTATCCCTAAGCAAAGAAAACTGTTAAAATCCTCGTGTCCTGATGATACCTCCTAGCGTTAATCAAGGATAGATAACAACCTCACATGCGTCTTGTTAGTCGCTGAAATTCGATCCGGATTAGTCAATGCCCTTGAGCAAAGATCGTATTCTCTAGATTCATGAGCCTAACTCTCCCGATATTAGACAAATGGATGTTTCTTCACATACTTATCATCTCGAGCTCATATGCAAAGAAAGTTAAGTACCCAGAAAGAATAAACTATGAAATAAGTTTTGCATTAATACATATCAATAACAATATAACCTTCCTCTCCATCTGCTCCACAACAATCTAAACCTCCAAGGGAGTTTAAAACATGTTGTGGTCGGCGGCTAAGGATATGTTATGTGTGTAAAAACCGACCTTTCTCTAACCTAAACCTAATAAGACCCTTATATAAGCCAAGCCCTAAGTTGATCTTTTCATGCAAGGAAAGAGATCTAAACAAAAAAGAAATCTAATTCCTAATTAAATTATATAAAATAATTCTTATTTCCTAAAATGTCTCTTCCCGCGTTTTGGCTTGGGCTCGACCTCCTAACTGAGTTTGTCTTCTTTCTTTTACTCTTTGTCTTTCGGTATCTTTTCCTCTTCCTGTTGAGCATCACTTGTCGTCTCCTATGATGCCGCGATAGTCTTTAGAACGCTTCCATGGCGGATGCTTCATCTGCAATTCAGCATCTATTTTCTTCTTTGGCTCTTTCTGTGATCTAGTTTCCTGTCTAAGAAAGAAAACTATCAAACATATATGTTTTATGTCAATTAATAGATAAGTTCATAAAAATAGTATTCGGATGCTAAGATATAGAAAATAATCAAAAATGTCTATTATTACATTTAATTCGGTCTTTATTAGCAATAAATGAGTGGAGAAATGATGTGAAAAATAGAGGACTTTTAGGCACTCATCACACCCCCAAACTCGAACTATTGCTTGTTCTCAAGCAATGAAAAAGATAAGTTTAAGTAGGAAATTTTAAAACGATATACCGTCCCGCCTGCTATTACTATAGACAGTCCTTAACATGTTAGACACCAATAGCAACTTACCAATTCTAGGTTATTTAACCAAAACATCATTCAAGCTAGCACATATACCATTCCATTCAAATTTACCATAGCAATTAGCCTAAAATCTCTTAGCTTTAAGGCCTGCATACCAACCTACTTAGTTCCATGTTTTTCATGCCAAGATAGTTACTTACATACCAAATCCATATGTCCAAGACCAATATGCAATACATATATCAAACCTTAAAATGCATAAAGCTAGCCTAACATGATCACCATGCTTTAAGGCTTACATACTATATGCTCAAATGGAAATATACAAATACAAACCATAAGACAAAACATGATTACTATGTCACCTTAGTCTACGAGTTAAAAAATTTACAAAATACCATACTTGACTTGCTTGTTATGCTTGCTTGCAATCGATCTCAATCTAGCTCCTTGGCTCGATAACCTGTTGTTTTGGGAATGAGGAAACAAACGAGTGGTAAGTACTTGCTAGGTACTTAGTAAGGCAACCCTAAGTCTAACCATATTAGACATAAAACATATAGCAAATAGCATGCTTAATTCAAACATTATATCAAGTTCATGGCAACAATTTAAACCATTTGTACAAAGACTAGCAAACACCAATTGTCGTGCTTAACATGTTTGTCATACTATCATGCTTATCATGTCACTATCATACAAACTAAGTTCACAATTTTTATGCTCATGCACTAGCTAACATATTTGATGCATATGACTCGATAGTCAATTTCCATGTTTCAAGCTTTCATAAGCAAAATCATATCAAAGGCTACTTATAACCACATATTCATTCGAATGCTCATTAGCAATTTTATATTCAAATGCTACTCATAGCAACAATTTTATTCAAATGCTTTACATAAAATTCATAGCCATTTTCAAATGTTTCTCAAGCAATTACATGTACATATAGTTTCACATTTAAGCATTAATCTTTCAATTTAGTTTCATATGACGCCTTGGTATAGTTAGATAAGGTAAACGAGTCAACAAGAGTATCACAAAGGCACTAACAAGAGCACCACAAGGGCACTAACAAGAATACCACAAAGGCACTAACAAGAGATACCCATGGTATCTAACAAATGGTGACTAACCACCAATCAAAGGTACCCAAAGTACCAAACAAGAGTACTGAAGTACTGGGCAAAAGTAACAAAGTACTAACCAATGAGCTTAGACCCTAGACATGTCGTACTACCTATGACCAACTATCGACCAAGGCTCATTAAAAGTTTCATTATTCGTTTGATCCTCTTTCAATTCGTATTAACCAAGTTCATATCACCAAACGCAAGTATCCATAACATGCTATCAAAAGACATTTACACCATATAAGTAAACAAACATGCACATCATGTTATCAAACCAATGGGCATATCATTATCTACATGCTTCATGCATGATTCACATACCTGGAATCCCGTAGTCACGTGCAATAACTTACCTTGGCATTTCCAAGCTATGCAAATGTACTAAGATAGTTCTAGCAATCTAGCAATCAATTCATATTATCACACAAGTCATTTAACAATTAAGCCTCCTTCCCTTTTTATCAAATATAAGATTAGTCCAATTACATGATAAATTGAATAAAAAAAGGTGGTTAGAACCTAGGTCCTAACCCTAAAGTTTGCCATACTCACATATACTTCCGAGCAAATCAAGGATTGTAGAAGGTGATCCTTTTCCCCTTTTTTCTTGCAAGCTTTTGTCTTTCCTCCCTTTCGTTATCTTCTTCTCTAGGGTTCTCTAGCAAACCATACACGTGGGCATTCATTAGAACATATCAGAGTCGCTTAATTCAAGTGATCAAGTGCTTAACAATGTAAACATTCTCATTTGTTCAATAGGGACAACTTTGCTACCTTTTAGAAAATCGATCATATCTCCTAGGTCCCTTATCCGAATTGAGCTTATTTTATACCCTTAGAAAGATAAGGAGATCATCTAAAAGGATATATTAACCTCACATTTTAATTGCTAACCAATTAGCACCAGAATTCTTTAAAAATCAAATTAGTCCAGATTTGGGACTACTCGAACAACCCTTACGAAAAGGCTTATAAGTTTCTCTACATAGCTCCAAACGAGGTGTCGTAAATTTTTATTTAAAATAGATACATGGGGATATTATAATGCAAAATTTCAGTCTCTAATTCCCTCAAATTCGTCCTAGGAAAATTTTTCAAAATGGCTACCCGGAATTGTATTTCTAGGCAAATTTAACTATCTTTCATTCCATGTCTTTAATTCCTAATCCAATCTTGTTCTCATGAATTTCCAACACCTTAAACTTAAAATTTAACATCATTTTGATCCCTTTTCCAGCAACTTATCGAATCAATTAACACACATGTATCATTTATAAAATCCAAATTCCAAGTTTTCTAACTTATTTGTTCATGCTTCAAAAACACAACCAAATAAATACTAACTTTAGATTAGGCCTTATAACAACCTAATCCATCATAAAAGCATCAAATTAGCTTTCAAAATTTAAGAATTTAAGCTTTCAATATTTCGGTTATGGAAAGAGAAGCTTACCAAGACATTTAGACTTGATTTCCTAGCCCAATTTCCTAACTATACAAGAATTTCAAGCTAGCTTTCTTAAGCCTCCATGAGTTTTTCTCTCCTCCCTCACTCTTTCTTGTTCACGTGAAATGGGGGAAGAAAGGGAGAATTGGGCTAAATTTTCTTTGCTCATTAATGGGATGTGGAAGGATCAATTTGCCCTTAATTCTTGGACAATTAGAAGACCAAGGGCAAATAAGGGAAATCGGAATTTTAGCATGCAATCATCTTATTTTATTCTAGTCACTTCAATTTAACCTTTTTTACTTTTTCATTGTTTCAATTAAGTCCCCTCTATTACATAATTTAACTATCAATTGGTCATGGTTCCTCCTAAGCCCCATTGAGGGTGTTACAGAAATAGTCCATTAAATGACTTCTTTTTGTGCACCCAGCACCATAAAAAGGCACTCCTCTTCCTTGGTTAGTTTGTTTGATATAATCACCAGCAGAGTATCGTTATCACCCGAGAACGCGTATTTTAAGTGATTCGGTAATTTCTTTAATTCAATCTAAGGAGCCTGCAAAATAGAAGGAAATGATTTAGATTTGGACAAAGTAATTAGTTTATCAGAATTAATTTAAAAGTTTCTTTAATCTTCCTATATTCCTTATCAATAACGTCCAAATTCCTGCAAAATTTATCAACAAAATTAGTCTCAATATATTCATCATCTACAGGTTCAATTACATAAACAAAATTTATACTCTTAACATTATCAGGATACCACATCACTTTATAAACATTAAATTTAACGATCTCACCATCAAACTCCATTATAAGGATGTCGCTTCTTACATCGATCTTTGTGTTGGTGTTAATGGGGAAATACCGCACTAAAACAATCTCAGATGAAGTATTTGAGCGATTCTTTTCCATGTAAATGATATAGAAATCGTCCAGAAAGATTAGTTCTTTTACCTTTACCAGGACATTCTCCAAGAGTCCTTCTGGGTAGACAACTAAACAATCCGCCAATTGAATAGTAACTCTCATTTCCTTCAAGGGTTCGACTGAAAGATTATTATAAACGGATAAGGGCATCACATTTATTGAGGCTCTCGAATCATACATTGCACGCTTTATACTCACTTTGCCAATTTTGCTAGGTATGGCAAGCATGTCTTGGTCCTTCAACTTTGGTAGAAGTCATCGTTGAAAAATAGTAAAAACATTCTCGACAAGATTTACTTTCTCGTTTCTATTAAGTTTTCTTTTTGTAGTGCATAATTCTTTAAGAAATCGGGCATACCTTGGTATCTTTCGGATTACTTCTAAGAATGGAATATTGATCTCAATTTTTTGGAATACATATAATATCTCTTTCTTCTCGGCTTGTTTGTCTTTTTTATGAATCTTGAGGGGAAAAGAGGTGGTACCTCGTATGGAGATGACGTTGGTTTGAAATTCTTTTTCTTTCTTTGGATCTTGGCATCATCTCCTTTCTTTTCTTGGGACTTGTCATCAACTGCTTCTTTATCTTTCTATAATTTTGCATCAATCTTCTTTCCGATCGGTTGTTCAACAATTGTATCGCTTTTAAGCGTAATAACACTTACATTATCTTATGGATTTATTACAGTTTAAGATGAAAGTTTACCTTACGATTCTAGGCGCCCATAATTTGTGTTAGTTGACTAATTTGCTTATTTATTTTTTGCAAGTATGACTCTGTACGATTCTGAAATTTCTCTTGGGATTAAGTCAATCTTTCCATAAGGGGCTCGAGTGAAGATTTTTGTGATTGAAACTGTTGTGGTGGAGGTGGCCTCTATTGATAAGCCTGATTTAACCTTTGGTTTTATGCATAGCTAAATTTCAGATGATCTCGTCATCCCGGATTGTATGTGTTGCTATGGGGGTTATAGGGTCTTTTAGGGAGGATCCGAAAAATTCCCTATTGCATACACTTGTGCGCTTATGTCTTCTTGTAGTGTAGGACAACAATCGGTTGGGTGGTCTGACATGGTGCATATCCCACATAATCTAGTTGATTTTTTTTTGTGCAACAAGAGAATTAACGATATTAGTTAATTTATTAATTTTATTTTCAAGTGAAACAGTGCTTACCTCATAAAGCCATCGACTAGGTTCACTCATAGTGCCAAAAAGTTAAGAGTTGGTTGCCATTGTTCAAATTAATTATCTTGTTGCGTTTGGGGTCATATTAACAAAAGATCCTCCGCTATCAACATCGACCATTTTTATTTCCATGGGAAGCAATCACTCGTAGAAATATTGTAGAAATGTTTGTTCGGACAATCCGTATTGTGGACAGGTCGCACATAGCTTCTTAAATCGCTCTCAATAGTTGTAAAGTGATTCTTCGTGTTTTTGTTTGATTCCAAGGATGCTTCTTCAAAATTTTAAAATGAATAATCAATCCGAGTTGGATTGAATAAACATATTATACTCTCAAATTCAGTTTAAATAATCAATTCAACTCTTTATAATATATCCTCACCCCATGTCTATTATCGTATCAACATTTTAAACTATCAATGTAATATTATAAATTACCACATCATCAATGTTAATTATTACATTAATACTATAGTGATTAATATCGACCGAATCATAATTTGATTGATTAACATCTCTCAATGGTTCAGATTTTAAATCTTTCCATTAAAGGGCTCGTAGTATCTTAAACCTTATATTTTCCAAGTTCACTCGACAAATAAACACTACAACTAGAGTAAATTACATAAATAGTCCATAGACTATATTTTAATTATCTTTTACTTTCCTCGACTATTATAAGTTATAAATTGGTCTAATGACTTAAAAATTATAATAAATTGATCTAATATCGTTAAAAATTAACAGTTGATGATGCGACAGTTAATATAAATCGATATATTTACATAATTAGTCCCCAAGTTCTACACTTGTTTATATTTGACTCTAATTTTAGAAATTAAATTATATAATTTTAATAATCTATCAATTTAGTCTCTCCTTAAACGTTAAATGTATGTTCCTTCCTTCTTGGCTTATTAATTCTTTCAATACTGCATCCACTCTAACCCTTTTTGTTTTTTTATTTGCTTTGTTTTTGTCAAACATTTATCCTTCAATTTGAATTTTTACGTTAAAGTTTATTTTTGAATTTTTTATGGGTTCTTTTCATTAAATGCTTTTGAGAAACTTGTTTAACAATCAAAATCTTTTATGTTTATCTCAATTCTAACGATATCAACTTGTTTAATAGCTTAAACACTTCTACTGGCTTTCCAACACAACATTGTGAATCTTGGAACTACTATCTCGATTGTAAATACTTTCGTGTATTGAATGGGTGGCCATCATGTGTGTTCTATGAACTGTATATATAAATAAATTCAACAGTGATTGTTGAGCGTTACTATACAGTTACTTAGTTTTGTATTAGTTTAAAATCAATTTGTTTGTTAGATTGTTGTGAGTTTGTTAACCTCAAGCTTATATAATAAATGTAAATAGGCTTAGGAAAGTACCCATTATATTTTCATTCTTTATCAATGAAAAACTCCTCTTCTTCTCTTAAATAATTGTTCTTCTATCGTTAATTTTTCATTCACTATCTTTCATCACTATGACTCCATTTTCACATGGTATCATTCGCCATTGAAGATCCTGACCTGTTTGTCTTCCGCCTCTATTTTCATTTAGATCTGCCGTTGATTTCTTGTTGCATTCTGAGTCTCTCAATCAACTTCTTTTAAGATCGTCGTTGCAGTTCTACCATCACCTTTACCACTGATTAGTCGTTAGTTTGGTTCAATAAATCGGATACTTTCAATTCGTAGATCTGACATATTTGTGTTGATACGTTCATCTACAATCTGACCACAACGGTTAATTCTACCGGTGATTTGATCTGATCTCATCTTTGATCTACTGCATGATAATTTTGACATTGCCACCATCGACAAGAGTTTCACATCTCCGATCTTTATAACCTGGTCTGTCTTGCTTTCTCTTGTGATCTTGCTGCGATCTTTATTTTCTTTATTTAAGTTTTATATCTCTCTATTGTTGACTTTGATTGATTCCGGGAAAATCAAATTAGTGTGTCTATTGTTTTGAATTCCTGAACTAAGCCAATATAGGTTGTCATGGATCTCTACACTTAATATTTGGGGAGGTTGTTTCTAGATGTGCGCTTGAGATCAACCTAGTTGTTCTTTCCAAGTTCTGGTGAAAATAATTTCATGAGTTTAGTCGAATATGTCACTATCATTGGCTTGCCTTGAATTTTTTATTTTGTCTCAGTCCACAAAATGGTTGATCCTCCCAGATTATTTCATGAGTTTAGTTGATTGTTGATATCAATTCTTTGAAAGTTAAAGTATGTGTTACTGTCGAATTATGTACTGATTGATTTCAAGTTGGGATATGCTCAAGTTTGGTTTTTGTGTTCAATAGTGCTGAAAGTAATCAAGAGTTTGGTTCATAATTTTTCACATGTTGATTGTTCTTCTCACAAGTTTCATATCTTGGTCTACAATAAATGCTCTACAATTCAAGATACCAAACAGGCAGACCATGAAAGGTCCCAGAAGCTTTTGAATTTGATGATTATGGAGTCTTTCAATTTGTTGCTTTTGCATAATGCGTCGAAATGATTTGGTTGAAGGGATTCTTCATGCTCTAGACTAGATAAGGAAGTTTGCTTGGTGTTTGGTAATTGGTAATCAATATTCAAGTTTGGTGCTTCAATTTTTACAAAAAGAATTTGTTGTTGTTGGAAATTATTGTACATCGTTATGTTGCATTGGTTACTGTTGAAGCTGAGATTGCTAGAATTGTGTTCAAAACAGCCTGAATGTATGTTTTTTTGGCAACTGAATCTCTGACAAGGCAATTGGAACTTGATGTTTTATACTCAATTGTTCATGGAAGAAAATCTTTGGGGAGTGTATAGTGTTTAACAGCCTTGTATTCCGTTAACCGGATAAAAGAAGTGTTTTCTTGCTCGAAAGGGGGCTTCAGACTGCACTCAAAAGCTTGACGCTTAACGCCCTTGTTTCCAATAAAAAGATGGTTCAAATAAGTGGGAGAAAAAACAATGAAAGTTAAAAGAAAAATTTAAAAAGAATTCAAATGAAAAAATTGTTGATAGAAAGGTGAGCAAAGAAGAACAAAAGGAAGAAAATGAACTCTTTTGATCTTTCGATTCTCGGTAAGCCACCAAGTAAGAAATATAATTTTCTTTTTCAAAAAAAAAATTCAGATGAAGAATTGAAGAAACAAGATTATTCTATCATGACACAAACCAGTCCAGCTCATTTGATTGTACCCTTTGTTCAAGGGTCAGCTTAAAAACAAGGGATGAATGAAGAAGTAAAACAAAAATGGTGTTTTTCTGTTTTTATGCAAATCAACTATTTTATTTCAGCATTAAGAAGGTTGAGAGTAGGGAGAATGTTGAGCATTACTATACAGTTACTTAGTTTTGTATTAGTTTAAAATCAGTTTATTTGTTAGATTGTTGTGAGTTTGTTAACCTCAAGCCTATATAATAAATGTAAATAGGCTTAGGAAAGTGCCCATTATATTTTCATTCTTTATCAATGAAAAACTCCTATTCTTCTCTTAAATAATTGTTCTTTTATCTTTAATTTTTTATCCATTATCTTGCATCACTATGGCTCCATTTTCACAGTGATTTCATTTTTAATGGGACTGATGAATTTTTTTGTATCTTATTCTTTTGTATGTTGGGGATAGGGAGATAAAGCCCAAGTTAGTCAAGTGTTGTTCTTTATGTCGGATATTAATACGTTGCTTCAAACGCTTATCAGATCGAGACTTCCTATGGTGATGGGTGTTTCATTTGCATACACCTTATTGTTGTTGTTGGCAAAATTTTGAGTGAAGTCGGCGATTCGACCAAGCTTTTAGGAATGAGAGAAGAGAATGAAAGAAATGTGGAAAGGGAGAAGAGTTGTAATAGATGGTACGATGATACAGTAATCGGGTAAATTTCAATCGTTAGAATTAAATGGAAAGATGTCGATTTCAAAAACTCCTACCATTATTGATGGATCTCTAGATTTTGTTGCGAGTGGAGTGAAAGTGAATACAAAGAGCAAAATAGATTGAAGAAGAAAAAAGTAAAAAGAAAAATGGTTGAGTGAAATAAGATTAAATTGATAGATTATTAAAATTATATGTATTGTTTTTAAGAATTAAAGTTAAATAAAAATAAATATAGAATTTAAGAATTAATTATATAAATATATTAATCTATATTAACTATCACGTCATCAATGGTTAATTTTTTAACGGTATTATATTAATTTATTATATTTTTAAAATCAAAAAATCAATTTATAACTTATGATAGTCAAAAAATATAAAAGATAATTAAAATATAATATGAGACTATTTATGTAGTTTTCCCGTAGTACTATTAGACTAGTAAACTCCTTTTAGTCAAACCCTTCCCTCCTTCCGTCGCCTATCCCTCGTTTTCTTTTCTTATTACAATGAACTGCACATCTCTCGTTCTCGACCCCACCCCAGTCGCCACCTCCTTATGGATCTGTCGGAGCCGAAGCCTCCCCTTTCAGCACCACCGCCGCAACTTCGTTTTCTGCTGCTTGAAGCCCGCTGCCTCCTCTTCTTTGAGCGTGTCTGAGTCAGCCGCCAGCGAGTCCCTGAGTCGAATCGGATCGCTGAGCCAGGTATCCGGCGTGTTGGGATCTCAGTGGGGTGATGAAGGCAAAGGCAAACTTGTCGATATCTTGGCCGGTCACTTCGACATCGTTGCTCGCTGCCAGGTACACCTATGCCTGTATTTCATTGCGTATTTTTATTCTTGTTCTTGCTTCGTTTTTAAAATGTACTTTTTTGTGGATTCTACAAAAGAATTAGTTATAGGAATATTGTGTACTTTTTTATTATTTTACTTCTACATTTTAGAAAAATAAATAAATGATAGAAAGCAAATAGAGGGCAAAGGATGAAACGGGCAGAGCCTTTGTTTAACATATTTAGTTGGATTTAGAAAAGAGTAAATTTTAGTATTTATTTTCCAGGAAAAAAGATAATTTTTCATTGTTATTATTTTCAATTTGATACTTAGAAAACTGCTTCAAAATTGAGGTTAAAGGTCAATCTGTACTGCTCACACTCTATCTAAGTAACCAGAAACGTTTAGTTAGACAGAGTTCGAGTACATATGTGATGATAATATAGGTTTAATTAGCTGACTCGAATATTTTGTTTCTTATTCTTAGTATTGGGCTTCTTTTCTGACTTCAGGGTGGAGCTAATGCTGGACATACAATCTACAATTCGGAGGGAAAGAAGTTTGCCCTTCACCTTGTTCCTTCTGGCATACTTAATGAGGAAACTCTGTGTGTGGTCGGAAATGGAGTAGTGGTGCATTTGCCAGGTCTATTTAAAGAAATCGATGGGTTGGAAGCTAGTGGAGTTTCCTGCAAAGGAAGGATATTGGTATCTGATCGTGCTCATTTGTTATTTGATTTCCATCAAGAAGTTGATGGACTAAGGGAAGCTGAGCTTAACAAGTCATTTATTGGCACAACTAGAAGAGGGATCGGACCTTGTTACGCTAGCAAGATGAACCGGAATGGTATTAGAGTAAGTGACTTGAGGCACATGGATACTTTTCCCCAGAAGCTTCATAATTTATTATCTGATGCGAAATCTAGGTTCCCAGATTTTAACTACGCCCCAGAAATGCTGAAGGAAGAGGTTGAAAATTACAAGAGATATGCTGAGAGGTTAGAGCCTTTCATTGCGGATACTGTACATGTAATGAACGAATCAATTGCACAGAAGAAGAAAATACTGGTGGAAGGTGGCCAGGCTACCATGCTCGACATTGATTTCGGTACTTATCCCTTTGTAACTTCCTCAAGTCCATCTGCTGGTGGAATCTGCACTGGGCTTGGTATTGCTCCTAGAGTTGTGGGTGATCTAATTGGAGTTGTAAGTGAATATTCTTTTTTTCTTGTTTTTTTTTTTTGTTCATTGAATTATTTGTTCTGTGGTTGGTGTTACAAAGTACAGGCAGACAAAATCAAATGGTTCAAAAAGTTAAAAGTTTTTAGTTCTAATGCTCAAAATAGGTTTAACTTTAACCACTTTCCTATCTTAAACTGTATGCAGGTGAAAGCTTACACCACAAGAGTTGGTTCTGGTCCTTTCCCAACTGAAATCCTTGGTCAAGGTGGTGATATCCTTAGGTTTGCCGGGCAGGAATTTGGCACCACAACTGGCCGCCCACGTCGTTGTGGTTGGCTTGATATAGTTGCTCTTAAGTTCTGTTGTCAAATTAATGGCTTTTCTTCTCTAAATCTCACCAAATTGGATGTTTTGTCTGATCTTCCTGAAATCAAACTGGGCGTTGCTTATAAACAAGCTGATGGTACAGCGGTGCAATCATTCCCTGGAGATCTTCAACTTCTTGAGCAGTTGAAGGTTGGTAAACTTTCCCAACATAACTAATACCCATTAGATATTTTGCTTATATATATATATTCTTTTTCTTCACTTTTACAAATATGCTTATCGTAACTGGGGTGGTCTGATGGTCGAACCGGTTGTCCTGGGACTTAACTCCGGTGGGTTCTATCATTGAACTGTTCAGGCATCTTTTTCTATTCACTTTTACAAACATGCTTTTCATAACGAGGGTGGTCTGATGGTCAAACCAGTTGTCCTGGGACTTAACTCAGGTTGGTTCTATCATTAAACCGTTCAGGCAAGTGGAAGAAGGTGACCTATCAATGAACATGATAATAAGTTGTGTTGGTCATAATGCTAACAGTGAATGTTTGACGCATTAGCAATGGTTGTATGCGCTTGTGTATGTTATTTTTGTAGCAGTAATGAAGCATTGGGTAATTCATTTCCTTGTGTTTAGGTTGAATACGAAGTTTTGCCTGGATGGCAGTCTGATATTTCTTCTATCAGAACCTATTCGGATCTTCCAAAAGCTGCACGACAATATGTTGAGAGGATAGAGGAACTTGTTGGGGTGCCTATCCATTACATCGGCATTGGACCTGGTCGTGATGCTCTCATATACAAATAATTGCCCATTTTTTTGTACTCGTGCTATTGCTAGTTGATTTATTTTTCTGCACACAGGCAGAACCATAATTTTTGTGCTGGGGAAAATTTAAAATGATGGGGCAATTTTTGGGACGAAATTAGGGGAATACATCAATGTGTTTTAACAACACAACAAAAAATATTTGAGCGGATTTCTATCTCTATAAGAAATGAATGCCCAGTGTGCTTATATATATGGTTTTGGAAAGGTCTTTTGCTTGCAGGGATTAGTGAATCCAAGTTTAAATACACGTGAGCAATTTTGTAGCTCTTCAGCAGCTTCAAATGCTACTAAGCGATAGCTTCCTGGTAAGGCTGAGGCACGTATTTTGTTGACTACTTGGCCTACCTTTTCTCTTAACACACGAGAATATATCTTGGAGTTAGACGTATAGACTTGCAGCAACAGAATGAGATGAACGCTAAAAAATGAAGCCGAAAACAGAACTAATTGTCCCTATACATTTACATGTTTAAAAATGAAAATAATATGAGTGGCGAGGGAAACTAACGATTAAGGATGGCAGTGGAGTGGATTAGATTTTATAAAGTTTAATTTAATTAATAATCGTTTTTTTTTAAATAATCTTACTTCAAATTCAAGTCTAATTACATAAATTCAATTTAAATTAGATAGTTCAAATCCAATTATTTTTTAAAATAATAGCTCAAACAAATATCTTCAAATATTTGTTTCACCAAACAAATATATTTATATTAATAGTACAAATAAATCTGAACAAATATTACAATCCAATATAAAACAAATTAAAGTAACAACATAAATTGCAATTAAAAAAACTCAACAACAATTAAATTATGTTTACATAAACTATTATTATCTTACTAGTATACTAACATAACTATTTTTCAAATTATAATCATAAAATATCTAATAAATATTACAATCCAACGAAACAGATTAAAAATAGGGTAAACTACTATACTAGTCATTTTTGTTTACTCCCAATATACTTTTGGTCGTCAATTTTGAAAAACTATCAATAAGGTCACTATTGTTTTCGAGGTCTACGATTTTGGTCACTCCAACGTTAAGTAGTGATATTAAATATTGACGAAAAGATGATTTGATACAATAAAAAAATGATAAATTACTTAAATAATCCTTAAATTATTATTATAATTTTATTTCATCTTTATTTAACCCTTACAATTTTAAATTTTATATTTTTATCATCTTCCCCAAAACCCTAACCCTTATCCTAGACCCAAAATCCCCACCCCAACCTTAACATATGCATTTTACACTCACTTTGGAATATAACTAAAATCTTTCTATTAAGAAAGCTAACGGAGATGAATAAATCTGGCAACAATTGTAAGCTTTCTAATAAAAAAAATACCATATTCAATTGTAACATTCTAACACAAGCAACACGAACGAAGAGAACAAAGATGACAAAAAGACCAGACGGAAGTTCAAGTTACCACAACCAAAACCTTGATCGACAATACTGGCAACGGACGTGTTTTAGTCTTTTAGATTGTATTGAGCCAATGAATGGAATGCTTCCACAATCCGCAAAGCGCCGAGCAGGATTAATCGGTCTCCTTGACATGATTATAATACAGTGCTAAGACTGCAATGTAACGTGACTTCTGTAGGTGAAATAAAGAAGAAATTACAAAATCCTAAACCCTAAATCATACACAATAACTGTTTTTGGTTACGTCAACAATTCCCACACATGTTTTAGCATAATCATAAATTTCGGTTCAAATCAACAATCCAAAAACGATTAACCTCAATCAAATTCCAGTTCTACTTTCTCAATACAAAAACTACACGATTATTGTAGTAATCATTCGAAGAATTAAAAATAAGAAGCTTTGATAATACAGTTGGAATCAAATTCAAAGTTACTGAGGTTTAAGGAAGAGGAAGCAATCAGTAGGAAGATTACCTGAATCCGAAAAAGAATTTAAAGATTTCAAGTGATTTTTCTTTTATGGTTTCTTTTCTTAGGGCCCGATCCAGATTGTATCTTTCTAGGGTTACTTATTTTACTCTGTTTTACTTTTCTAGTATTTTTAATTAATAAAAAGTGTGTGAGATTTTTTTATTATTATTACAGGATAATCTGAGGTCTAAAACAATGTACTTTTCGTCGAAGGGAGAGAAAAGATTTCACTCTCGGAGACTCCGACATGGTCAGTAGGTTTTATTAGACCCGATAAATTTAGTTCAACAAAAAATAAACCAAGCAGAAAAATAATCAAAACCGAAGATAATTCGTATTTGTTTTAGGGTGAACCTCATCAAGTGTCATGAAACAGAGGTTCTGAAGTACCTAAAGTGAAGATATGTGATTCCCTATCTTGAATATAAAGTTTTTTGGGTTAAAGAAGTTTTAGAGAAATGAATATTTTTTTTGAGAAAGATGATAAAAATATAAAATAAACAAAAGTATAATAATAGTTTAAAGACTATTTAAGTAATTTATCATTTTTTATTGTGTCAGATATTTTTTCATCAATATTTAACGTTACTTAACTTTGCAGTGACCAACTTTAGACTCGTAAACCATAATGACTTTATTGGTCATTTTTCATAATCAGTGATAAAAAGTGTATTGAAGGTAAATGAAAATGACTAACACAGTAATTTACCCTAAAATTAAAACATTTTATGCTTAAAACTCTATAAACCTCATCATTATCCTTTATTTTTTTGCAAAATTATTAGGTGAACTTTGTTCACTACGTCATCTATGGTCCCAATTAATCAGGACCGTTGATTTTAATTTTTTCTAAGTGAATCATCATCTCTTTCCTATATGGATTTAATGGGTGGATAGTTATTAG
This sequence comes from Abelmoschus esculentus, assembly GCA_035048815.1. Taxonomy (NCBI): domain Eukaryota; kingdom Viridiplantae; phylum Streptophyta; class Magnoliopsida; order Malvales; family Malvaceae; genus Abelmoschus; species Abelmoschus esculentus. Next base: position 11,395,806 of record JAUCBN010000026.1, read on the forward strand.
GTGATTATTTAAAGATCAACGGTCCTAATTGCTTATACCATAAATGACGTGGTAAACAGGGTTCACCTAATAATCTCTCATTTTTTTCTACCCCATTTAATCCTGCTTAAAACACCCAAACCTTTTCTCTCTCATCTTATTAAAACCTATATTCCCCCAAATCTTTCACTTTTACCCTCCTGATTTATCTCAGGTAAGAAATCAAAAACTTCAATTTTTTCTTCTCACGTTGAAATCTTGTTTCTATCTTCATGGTTTCATCATTCACTCATTTCAATAGAATTTTCAACGACGAAATTCATAAGAGGTTTGATGAAAGTTTCTCGAAAAAATCATTTTTTTATGAGAAACACTTCGATTTTTAATCTGATGCCATTGTTGAACTTTTGTGAAGGTTCATGTCCATCGTTAATATGCATGGCTAGAGTTCTTTATGTCAATCTTAGGATTCATCATTACTAATGATTAAAGGTAAGTACCTTCATTTTTATGAATATTGCATTAATTCTTTGTTTTCTTTTTCAATTGAAGGAGATGAGTATTTTGCGTATGCTAAAACCATGAATGCTGCCAAGAGAAAGAAGATTTTGCAAAACTTCTACGATCTTGACACAACCTGGATTGTTTTATCGATCACTGAATAATCAAGAGTTTGGCATTGGAGCCTAAGATGAGGGGTTGGAATCATTTTGTTGCACTACATTATCAAAGGGCGCAAGATCAATGTTGGTAAAATCCTTATCGAACAAATCTAAAAACATGTTGTCGAAGGTAAGGAAGTTTATTTTTTTCTTCATTGATTTGTAATATCTATTTACGTCAATAAGTGCTTAAAATGACGATCAAGGCTGGTTGGTCAAGGGTACTACCATAACTGCCAATATTTTGAGGAAACTTATTGAATTTGAGATCAAAGAGAAAGAAAAAGGCAAAGATAAGTTTGCCATCCAAAAGCTGAAACCAAAGGATGAAGCAGTAAATGTTCCAAAGACCATGCTAGCAAGTTCTATGGCAGTGATGTCTCAAATATATTCAAGCTAGGAGATTATTCTCTAGAAAATAGAGAGGGCTGAAGAGCTCAATGTAAAGATATGACACTACACCAAAAAACGAGATTCCATTGTCAGGGAAGTCCTCGTAAAACTTTCTTTTGATATGGTGTTGGTCTTTTCGTCTTTCCCTATCAAGCCTGCTACTTGTAAGGCAAAGCCAGCAAACCCACAGTTGTTAGCTTGTCTAACAAATCATGTCAATCATGTCAAAGTCAACTAATCCAGGCAAGTCTGCTAGTCTAGCTAGCCCTACAAGTCTAGTTAATTCTTTAAGTGCAAGTTGAGTGTCCAACACCGATTCCTCAAGTCAAAAAAGATTCCAACCAAGAAAATAAGGCTATCCGAGTTTGTTAAAAATAAGGATGATCTTAAAGCCTTTATTGCTGCTTCCAAGCAAGGCTAGAAAGAAAAGAAGAGAATAGCCCCTGAACGTGAGAGCTTTACCTTGAGAAAGAAACAAACCAGAAGAAAAGAAGAAGCTCGTGCCAAGCGAGAGAAAACCTCAACTGAAGAGCAGTTTCCTTCTATCTAACTCAATGCATTTGATTTTTGCATCTCATTTTATATTTTCATATTCATGCATTTTAAATTTATGTATACATAATGTCTTCATGCATTAAGGATAATGCACATCTTAGGTTTGCAGGTGTGTATTTACTCACATTATGTCATGCCATGTATTACACATTTGAATTTTGTTTTCCATGTATTGCACATTTAAATTTTTTGTTTGCCATGTAGTTCATGTATACGGAATCATAAAAAAGACAGATTTTTTTTTGTCTCGACTCATATTTGGAGTTTGTTAAGAACTATTAGAAAAGATTATTTTGATTTACTTGTTTCTCCAATAATGATTTTTTAATTTTTTGTTTTCTATGCTAGTATATTATTTGTATGCCAAATTTGTCATGATAATTAATCTTTAGTTTAGGAAATTTATTTTACACATAATAATTGATATTATCTAGTTCCTTAGCAAACTTAGGTAATTTAAAACGACACTTATTTTTTAAAAAGAAAGAAAGATGATACCAGGGTTAATTTTAATTGTATATAAATAAAACATCAATGTTCTGTCAGGGTAAGAAAAAAATTTGAACTTTACTCTGTTTAGGGATAATAAGTACTTAAGGCTTCGTGGTATGCTCCTTAATTCTTAAATCTAAAATCTTAGTGTATGAGTTTAAGAGAAAACCTTGTGATGTTTAAATTAAAGTGGAGATTCGTAACATGCTCTCTCTTATTACTCACAATAAACAATATAATAAAACAAGCTTAAGTTAATGCTGACAAAATCCTTCGTAGGAAAAAAAAAGGTGAAAAACAAATCAGGGTTTAGGTAGTAAAATTAGCTAAGGGAGTGAAAGGATATTAAATGCATATTGCCTACACTTTGCACACATATCATGTATTTAGACTAGAGTTATATTATTTCACTTGAATTGTTATTTGCTTTGCACTATGAATTAGAATTTTTGAAGGTAACACCATGTAATCACACATTTTTAGGGAAAAAAGAAAAATACAAGATCCCAAATTGCTTGGGATCTCATTTCCCCTCCCCAAATGCCTATAAAAAGGGCATGGGTCACATGACTCAAGGTAACCAATTGTGTAAGGATCGTATCATATGATCTTGATTCGAGAGTTTAGTTCTCCCTAAATTTTTGAGTGGTTCAATCAAAACTTATTTTGAATACGATCTAAATAAATATGTTGGAGAAGTCATGGTAAATTTTGGTGAGGATCAATCTAGTATAGCTGTTCGACTACCTAGGTATATTTTTATTTTTTTATTTATGTTATATTTTGTATAATTAAAAATGTTGTTTATTAATATAATTATGCATTAGATTAATATTAATGTTTTAGGATTAATATTTATGTATGTTTTAATTTATGTTTCAAATTAATATTTATGTATGATTTAAATTTATGTTTTAGATTAGCTATAACATATGTTAATAATTGTATTTATTTATTGTATTGTATGTAAATTATTTTTTAATTAAGATTTGTATAATGATTTTCATTAATTAACGTGGTAACCCTAAATTTGTTCGTAAGCGAGGTTAACTTCAATTATGGTGGCGGTGATTTGGATGCTTACTTTCGGTTTAGGTGCGTATAAAATAAACTTACAAATTCAATTGAAAATTTATTCTATATCACTTTAGCCCAAAAAATTTAATATTAATTATCAAAGTACCAATATTTGGCGAGTGTGGGGTGCTAATCCTTCCTTATCAACTGACTCTTAAACCTTATTTTTAAAAATCTATGGTTTTATGGTATTCCGTCTACCTAAATGGCCGGTGGCGACTCTAATTTCAAAAAATATATTCTTTAAATAAAAATCCCCTTGGATGATATTATTTTCAAAATGAATCAAAAATAATATTTTCCAAGCAACAACAAAAAAGATTTTTTGGCAAGATATTTTTTTAGATCGCTACAGATTGCTACTCTATTGGGATAAAATTTTATTTTTAAACAAATAATGAGTCAAGCTTTTAAATTAATTACCGCTTTACTAAAATTAAAGATTTTAGTAAATCCAACTTTTCTTATGATCTCTACCTCGCCTTGACAGTATTCCACTTATGTACAACAAGGAAACAAGGTTACACAATCGAAATTTTAGCTTAAAGCAAGTATGACATCGACTCATGGGCATGTACTCATCTAACACCAGACTCCCCCGAGAACTTCCTAGAACAGAGTAAATCTATGCTCTGATATTAGGGTTGTAAATGAACATGAACGAGAGTGTGTTCATGTTCGTTCGTTTAACTTTAATTGAACAAACGAACACAAATTTTCTTGTTCGTGTTCGTTCGTTAAGGATTGTTGCTTGTTTATGTTCGTTCATTTAAATGATAAACGAACGTAAACAAACGAACATAAACGAACGCAAAAAATGAACATAAATGAACGTAAATGAACATAAATGAACGTAAATGAACGAACATAAATAACATATACAATATGCTAAATATTTAAGATTTTGGATTAATTCAATTAATTCAACTGATGAACTGATTTGAAACCAAATTAATCAATAATTAAAAGTTAAAAAAACTCTTAATTAATAGACAAAACCTAAAATTTAACTGATTAACCAATTTTGTTTTGGTTCGATTTGTTAACTGGGTTTAACAGAATAATGAATACCTCTAGCTTATAATAAGGAAATTTTTAACGAGTCATAAAATAAGACTTCTCAACTCGAGTAATTCAATTTTTTTTGACTCAATTTACTTGATATAAGGTTGAATATATGTGAATAAATTTAAACGAACATTAACGAGCGAACATAAATGAACGAAACTAAATGAACAAATTATCGAACATTTCACGAACATAAATGAATGAACGAGCCCTTTGTTCGTGTTCGTTCATTTAATTAAACTAACAAAAAATCTTGTTCATGTTTGTTCGTTTAATAAATAAACGAACATAAACGAACTTCCTGTCGAACGGTTCATGAACGATTCACCAAACGTTCGATTCGTTTATAGCCTTATCTGATACCAATAAATTTAATATCCTCGACCTAGATATCATATTGGGCCTTCAGCCTAAACCCGTACCGATAAAAATTTTGCTTCAAAAGCCCATTAAATCATTCAAGTCTAAAACAAAACCATTAAATTCAAGTCTAAATAAAACAAGCATTTCAAAATAGTAAATAACAACTCCAAAATAATACAGATCAATTAAAAGCATTCATCCCAAAACCCAAATTAAATAAGAGTTACAAATTAAAATATAAGGTTCAACAAGTACTAGCCTATTACATTAAGTAGCATGTGCTCTAACACTGAGTCAATGCTGAAATCTAACCTCAATGGTGCTCCTTTGTTCTACAACTTTATTTAATCTACGCACGAAAACATATTTGAAACACTGAGCTACAGAAGCTCAGTAGGTACACTGTCACTCGACCAACATTGTACATATCATGAATAAAGCAGTGCAATACATGTGTAATATCATGCATGAAATGATGGTGCTACCATAATCGCCTAAATATATGACATCATAAATGTATATTATCGCACACAACATATACATGTCAACCAATAACCACAAAGTAGTAAGGTATACATCCACACAATATCGGGATCCTATACTACGAGTGAGACCCATGTCCACGAAACATCAGGATCCTACACTCAGGGATTGAGTCCTGCATCTACATAACATTGGGATCCTCTAAATCCCATGCTCGAAATATTACGTTGAGCATCTTCAAATGAGACCCGCATCCATACAACATCGAATCCTCCATTCGGAATAGTCTTCAATACATCACCTAGAATGTTACATCGAATAGACTTCATTGTGTTGCAACATTATTCTTGGGTATTCGAATTTCCATCACACAAGGGTTTTTCCTAAGCTAAGCAAGCAACCTATCAGCACACAACAACGATTCTATCTATCATAAAGCATCAAAATCATCAAGGATCCTTATGGTTTCTATCATTCAATTAAATCAACTTAGCTTACCAACTCTTTAGTCCAATTATTCACATACGAAGTTTAATTTATCAGATTCTTAGTTTTAGTATTTGTTTTGCACCATAAGAGACCCTTAGAACCCATTATCACAAATTATAGAGCACCCTAACTAAAACACTAATTTTTGGATAGATTGTCCAACGAGTACCCATATGCCGATTTGGAGTATCGATACACTACCCATTATCGATACTAACTTGACCTTTGGAGTCCTATGCTTATTTTCAAAGCTACCACCTCTTTTATCAAATTGTAATACTTAAGATTATCGATCCCAAAGGGACTAGATCATCCTTGGCTGCACATTAATCCTACACGTGGAAAAGTAAAAACACAAGTAATAGGTTGGTGTTGAAGATGACGTAATTAAACTATATAAATAAACTAAATAAAAGAAGCAAATCTTAGTGATAGAGATAAGTCCATATCGATTGCTTTGAAGAAGGGAGTCCAGTTGCACTTATTATCCACTTATTAATGCAATAGGCTGATTTGCCACTACGGTAGGTCGCGCTAAGGGTCTCCTAGGTTGGGTTATGCCTTGTCGACAACTCAACTTTCCATAGTTCGACAGAGAATCCTTCTATGTCTCCTCCTTATCCCTAATTCGGTGAACTATTGAAATCCATGTCTTGATAATACCTTCCGGCGTGAATCAAGGATGAATAACAACCGATGATTTGTATCCTTTTAGTCATTGAAACCCTTGCATTAGACAATGTCCATGAGCAAAAACCGTATTCTCTCGTTTCATGAGCCTAACTCTCCCGATATTAGATAAAAGAATTTTTCTTAACATACTATTTTACCGAGCTCATATGCAAAGAAGAGTAAATACCAAGAGAGAATAAATTATGAAAATAAGGTTTGCATTAATAAATATCAATTAGTACAACTTTCTTCCACAACTACTCTACAAACAACCAAAGCTTCGAAGGGGTTTAGAACATGATAAACTTTTTTGGCGGCTTTAGGTTTTACTATGGAACTTGACTTGTTTTCCTAACCCTAGGGGTTATCCTTATATAGGCCAAGCCTAGGTTTAAGTCTTCCATATATAAAGGGAAGAATTTTAAAATAAAAAGAATACATATCCTTATTAAACTATAACACTTTATTATATTCCCTAAATTAACTCTTTTAATCCCGTGTTAACTTTGATCGTGGCTTGACTCTATTTCTCCACTTCTGTTTCTTCTCTCTTTGTGTTCATCAAAATCGATATATTTTTCTCTATTTATCGTGCATCGATTATTGTCTTTAATCTGCTGCCATAACCTCCAAAATGTTGCCAAGACGTGTGCTTATCTACATTCAAGCTTTAGTTTCCAGCATCCAGCATGCTATCTGCATTACTTGTGTGGCAGTTTCTTGTTGAAGAAAGAAAACCATTAACCGCACATATTTTGTACCAAATAATAGATAAATTTATGAATTAAGTGTTGAGATACTAAAATATGGAAAATATGCAGAATCATCCATTATTGCCATTAAATCTGTCCTTTATTAGCAATAATCGAGTGGGAAGTGACATAAAAAATAGGAGTTTTATGCACTTATCAAATACCCTCAAACTCGAACTATTGCTTGTCCTTAATCAATACAAAAGATAATTTTAAGTAAGAAATTTTAGAGTAATATACCGTCCTACCTATCGCAGCAAAATTCCTTTCTTGTCTCGGCCTCTTCTTGGTTATAGGATCTCGAAATTGAACTATGAGTCTTGGTGGGTAGGTGTGTAGCTGTGTCAAAAAGTATTTTCTAAGTTCTAATCCTTTTTCTATCTTAAGCCTTTCGACTTAGATTTTTATTCCATTCTTTTCTTTTCTTTCTCTCTAATTTGTATATAAATATATATTGCTATATACTTATACTTCTTGAGCCAGTTTCGGGCACCTCAAGTGTTTAACTACTCTTACTAGAGTTAATTTCGGGCACTTCTAGCAAGTGGGAAAAAGACTAAGTCCTAGAGCTAGTGATAGGCACCTCTATGGACTATACTAGAGCCGATGATAGACACCTCTAGTTAAAATCTACGCCTAAGTCCTTATTGCTTTTCAAAGAAAAATAACTTTAAAAATCAATTAAGACTAGCAGTGTTTACATAATTTTAAGCTCATAGTTTAATCTTAAGTACTATTCCTAAGATACCTTTCTGATTTTAAGTCTGCTGAATGATGCAAAGTACTTTGGCTGCTGGAAATATATTGTTGCCGAGGCAGACTTAATAAAATTAACAGACTTAAAAAATTTACATCAAATTGAAATTGTTGTAAAGAAAAAGATTAAAGCAGTAGTAGGATAATTCAAATAATTTCTATACATAGCAGATATTTACAAATTTCAAAATTAAGATCAATACTACCCCAAACTCGAGGGATGCATTATCCTCAATGCATGTATAGAAGTAGATGAGATATAAAATATATAAAGCCAAAAATATATTAAAAACAAAAGAAGAGAAAAATTTAGAACAAACTACCATCCTTAGAACTGAGTTGATCTGAAAGAGTCATCCGAATCACTGTCGATGAGGAGTTTGCGATGGGTCTTGGGTGGTTGTCGTGTTGTTGCCTTCAGCGGGCTTACTGTGGGTTGTGTAGTAATTGGGAAAACCTAAAATAAAACAAAAACTAAAAATTAATATGTCTATTCCTAAAGCATGAAATAAAATAGAAAAGTAGAGGATTAGGTCATAGTAGGAGGGCATTCGGGGGCATCTCCTAAAATGACTACGTCCTTGAGTTTCTGGGATGTTGGTCCTTTGTATTGTTTTAGACGTTGTTCGTTGACTTGAAATTCATGTCCATCTTTATGAGATTTTATTATAATTGCCCCATGAGGGTGTATTCGAACAACATCAAATGGTCCTAACCATCGAGATTTGAGTTTTCTAGGAAAAAGCTTTAATCGGGAATGGTAGAGTAAGACTTGTTACCCAGGCAAAATCTATTGTAGCAGCAATTTCTGGTCATTCCATTTTTTTTGTATTTTCTTTATAGATTCTTCCATTCTCATACCGTTTCTCTGAATTTGTCGATTTTGTTTAGGTCTAGTAATCTTTTCTGCCCTGCTTTCTCCCAATCTATGTTGACCATTTTGATTGCCCAATATGCTTTATGTTCAATTTCTACTGGCAGATGGTAGGATTTACCATATACCAGTTGATATGGGGACATATTTATGGAGTTTTATACGTCGTTCTGTATGCCCAAAGAGCATCATCTAATCGTAAGGACCAATCATTCTGAGTTGGATTTACAACTTTTTCCAACACTGTTTTAAGTTCTATGTTTGATACTTCTACTTGACCGTTTGTCTGCGGGTGGTATGCCGTGGCAATTTTGTGCGTGAAACTCAGTTTCTTTAATGTTGTGGCAATGTGTCTATTGTTAAAGTGCTTACCCCCATCACTAATTATTGCTCGTGGAACACCAAATCTAGTGAAGATATTTTTCTTTAAAAAATTTTGAACTATTTTCGCATCATTCTTCACTGTTGCTATTGCTTCTACCCATTTGGATACATAATCTACTATCAGTAAGATATAAAGGTTACCGTGTGAGGATGGAAATGGCCCTATGAAGTCGATACCCCATACATCGAACAATTCTACTTCTAGAATGTTTTGTAGAGGCATTTCATTCTGTTGCGTGTAAAAAGTGCGCAAATAGTGCAAGTGTACATGTCGCAAGTAATAAAGTGATAAGTATTATCGTATATCGTCTCTATAGGGATTGATCTACTTAATATGCCTTCTTTTCGTCTTCTTGCTCTGTAAAAGAAATAAAGTAAAAACCCAAACTAATTGGATTGGAGTAAACTAAATAACTTAAATAAAGAAAACTAAATAATAAGAGAATAATCAAATTAGAAAAGTGGTCAGGATCCAATTATATTGTATAATGGATTCAATTGACTTGTTTTTGTCTAATACAATCATATAACACTGCCTCGACAACACTACAGTTTTACTGCCTCGACAACAATAAGTGTTATCTGCCGCGGCAATCCCTTTCTCTTGGGTGGACTTTACCAAGATTCGGCAAAGTGTCCTTTGATGACTCCGCTTATCCCTAAGTCGAAGTACAGTTGATGACCAGTCCTTGATGATATCTCCCAGCGTGAATCAATTATAATCACCAACCAATCCCACACTTCTTTTAGCTGCTGAAACTCTAACCTATCCCTAAGCCGAGTTAGTATTTTTCGAATAGAAAAATACCGTACTTATTCCTTTCGTGAATCTAACTCTCCTGATATTAGATAAATAAATTACTCACAAACTTATCTCCCGAGCTTGAATGCAAGAACAAAGAATGACAAAGAATAAGCAAACCTTGATATTTTATTACATTGAAACAAGAAACAAAGTTCAATCTCTTCTCACTAATACTTTACAACTTTTACCTAAGCCTAAAGAAAATTAAAACATAATAAAAAGTAAAGAAAACTCTAAAATCTAAGATGATGCCCCCTTCTCCTTGGACGACTATGGTTTATATAGGCTTGGCCTAGGGCAAACCTTTCCTAAGTAGGAATACAACTTGGAGTAAAACACAAGTCAAGTACATAAAAATATTTGTTTTATTTCCAAGTTTATTCCCACTAGGATTCTTTTCCCGCGTGGCCTTTGAGTTGGGCTTTCTGCTCGCTTCCCAGCTCCAATCCTTGTGCTGCTTGTCTAGAAACTTCCACCTTAATTTTCTCTTCAACTCACCTACAATATCGGTACTTATCCTTCAGCTACTGCCGCAGCCTCAGGTCCTGCCTCGGCCTCAATCACTGTCGCACAATAAATATTCCTACAAATGCATAAAAGTGCAGTAAAGCTTGTCTTTTCCATAAATATCATCTTTATATGTTACAAAAGCAAAGTACCTAAATATCTCACATTAAGCACATGCATTAGTCTAAGTAGGTGTAAATTAAGTGATTATTATCCATAAAAGGTGTAAAAAGTGATAGTGATTTGAGCACTTATCATATTCCTTTTTGTAATGTTCCTCATGCGTTGGCATTGATCGCACTTTGACAATATTCTTGTGCATACTTGTATAAGCTTAGACAGTATAGTCCTGATTGCAAGAATTTTGCTGCAGTTCTGTTGCCTCAGAAGTGTTCATCATATGGTGATGAGTGGCATTGTGCAAATACGTTTTCTTGCTCTTCCGGGATGTATCATATTATCATTTGATTTGCACATTGTTTGAACAAGAAAAGGTCGTCCCAAAACTAATGCTTTGCATTATGTTGGAACCTTTTCTTTCCTTAATGGTTAAGATAATGAGGCAAAATGACACTAATGATATAATTAACAAGATCCGCATACCAGAGTGTAATACTTACGACCAAGGCAGTGAATTTGATGTACTCTGAAAGGACAGGTGCAATCTTGTCCACTATTAATTCTGGATCTTCTACCGAGATTTTCCATATTTCTGCCGTGGCAGCTAACAATTGTTCATTAGGGAATATTTCTTTTATTTCTTTTTCTGGTTTTGTTATTCTATCCCTTTCTAATCTCGAGAGATGATTTGCTACTTGATTCTCTAAGCCTTTTCTGTCTTTGATTTCCACTTCAAATTCTTGTAGTAACAAGATCCATTTTATTAACCTTGGTTTTACATCTTTCTTGGAAAGCATTTATTTATGGCAGAGTGATCCGTGTGTACAACTACCTTGCTGCCAATGAGATAAGATCTAAATTTGTCAACCGCAAAGACTACTGCCACAAATTCTTTTTCTGTTGTGGTGTAGTTGACTTAGGCGTCATTTAGTGTTGATGAGTGCCTAAATGACAGTTATTTACTACCCTTCTCATGGTACTTTATGCAGCTATTATACACCAACTTGAACTGAAATATGAACTCTTTGCATAATATTGGATATTCCGTTATCACTACTCACAAAGACGAAATTTATAGAGAATGCAGATATTATTACATATTCTGTACATGTAGGAATATCCAAGGCCAAAGCAGTAGTGAAGCAGTGTTGAGGCTGAGGCAGGGGACAAGGCCGCGGCAGCATCCAAAGTGGCAGCATCTAGAGTGGCAGCATCAACATTATAGGCGCAATGAAAGATAAAAATATAGAGAACATTCTGGAAGATGCAGCGCACCAATTGGGCCAAGCTAGCGCACTAAAAGCCCAAGTCAAAGACCAAACAGGAAAATCCTTCTAGAAGATGGCAAACTTGGAAATATCAGATCTCTTGAAGAAGACTTGTTCCTTACTCCAAGTTAGAGTCTATTTACGAAAGGTTTGCCCTAGGTTAAGACTATATATAGCCTAGCCGACCATATTGTTTAGAGAGCCAATTTTAGAGAAACCCTTCCCCCTAAAAATTGTACCTATCGATATTATGTTCTAAATTTTATAGGGATAGGTGAAGGTTGTAGATATTAGTGAGAGCAGATTGTTTCTTGTTTCTTGTTCTAATGCAATAATAATATCAAAGTTTGCTTATCCCATTGCCATTCCTTGTTCCTGCATTTAAGCTCGAGAGAGAAGTTTGTAAGTAATATATTTATCTAGCATCGAGAGGTGTAGATTCACAAAAGGGATAAGTACGGTGTTGTAGACACTAACTCCGCCTAGAGATAGGTTAAGAGTTTCAGCAGCTAAAAGAAGTGTTAGATTGGTTGGTGATTATCGTTGATTTACGCTGAGAGGTATTGTCAAGGACCAGTCATCAACAGTGCTCTGACTTAGAGATAAGCGGAGTCAACTACGGACACTTTGCCGAACTTTGATGTATCTGCCCAAGAGCAAGAGATTGCCGCGACAGAGAACACTAATGCTGCCGAGATTGTGTCTGCAGTACTACCAAAGCAGTATTGTGTAATTGCATTGGACAAGAAGAAGATCAATCGAATTCACTAATTGGTGCAGCCGGATCCTACCTGCTTTCTCTATATCGTTCTCAATCTTTTATTTTATGTTTGTTATTTAATCATTTAGTTAGTTAAACAAATCCACTTATCTGTGTTTTTATATTTTTCAGGAGTAAGGGAACAAGGGGAGACATATTAAGTATACCAATCCCTGTGGAGACAATACACAATATACTTATCACTTTATTACTTGACGATGTGTAGATTTGCACTAAATTGCACTTTTATTGTACGTATCAAGTGTCTTACTTGCATAATGTATGATATGAAAGATTCTATTTTTCCGCTGCCCAAGTACTACTCGTACAGCATAGTCACTTGCGTCACACATTAATTAAATGACATATTCCAATCAGGTGGTACTACTATGGGTGTTGTTACTAGTTTTTGTTTCAAAGTTTCCAAGTCCTTGGTACAGGATTTGTAAAATTGAACGGTTTATTCTGTTCTAGTAGTGAGGAAAATGTTTGGTGATTTTTGAAAAATCTTCAATAAACCTTCTGTAGAAACCTACATGACCGAGGAAGCTATATATTCCTTTTATGGATGTCGGTGGTGGTAGTTTTTCAATCACATCTATCTTGGCATTGTCAACTTCTCTACTGCAGCAAGAGATCTTATGGCTGAGCACTATCCCTTGGTCAACCATGAAGTGATATTTTTTCTTATTTAAAATTAGATTCGTATCGTTGCATCTTTCTAATACGTTTTCCAAGTTGCCGAGGTAGCTATAAAAATCATCTCCGAAAATAGAGAAGTCATCCATGAAAATTTCAAGATGGTCTTCTACCATCATGCATCTCTGAAAGGTGGCAAGGGCATTGCATAATCTAAAGGGCATCCTTCTAAATGCATATGTTCCGTATGGGCATGCGAAGGTTGTTTTCGCTTAGTCTTGGGGGGTATGACAATTTGATTATATCCTGAATAACCGTCTAGAAAACAATAATAAGGTTTACTGGTTATTCTATCAAACATTTGATCAATGAATGGTAGAGGGAAATGATCTTTTCTTGTTGCTTGATTTAGTTTTTGATAGTCCATGCATACTCTATATCCAGTCACTGTTCGTGTTGGAATCAAGTCATTGTTTTTATTTTTTATTATTGTCATTCCTCTTTTTTTTGTACACATTGTACTAGACTTACCCATGTGTTGTCGGATATAGGGTATATAATTCCCGCATCAAGCCACTTAATAATTTCCTTCCTTATCACTTCCTTCATTGTTTGATTTAGCCTTCTCTATGCATCAATGGATGGTTTATGATCATCTTCCAGCAAGATCTTATGCATGCATACTATTGGACTGATTCCTTTTAGATCTTCAATTGTTCAGCCGATTGCCTTTGTATACTTCCGTAGCATTTCAGTCAGCCGTCTTTCCTACTCAGGCTATAACTTAGAAGAAATAATTATGAGCAGAGTATCATTTGATCCTAAATAAATGTATTTCAATTGATCAGGTAGTGGTTTTAATTCCAACTCAGGTGGTTTCTCAATGGATGGTTTGTGTTTTTTGCTTTCATTTGAAGTGTAATTGAGTGGTTCAAAATACTTACCTGGATATGTAGTCACCCAATTACCTTCTTATACTTATTCTTCCTGAATTTTAGATTCTTGGTTTCCGATACATTTTTCTCCATAAAAACAACGGCCGTGGCATTCCAGGTTGCGGCCCTGGCGGGTGTTGCGTAGGCTGTCCATTTCTGTATTGAAGTTGAATTCAGATTTCACCTTGATTTGTTGACATTCTTCTGGTTCCTCTGGATGCCTTAGAGATTTAAACACATTGATCTTCACTTATTGTTCATTGACCCTTATGACGATTTCTGCTTTTCATAATCGATCAATGTTCTTCCTGTGGCTAAAAACGACCTTCCCAATATGATTGAAGAATTTTCATCTGCTTCACAATCTAAAATTAAGAAGTCAGCAGGAAATATAAATTTATCTATTTTTACCAAAATATCCTCTATTTTTCCTTATGGTTGCACGTAAGAGTAGTCTGCCAATTGCAGTATCACCGTGGTTGGTTTTGTCTGCCCGATGCCTAGCTTCTGGAAAACTAACTTAGGCATTAAATTAATGTTGGCACCTAAGACACATAATGTCTTACCCACATATTGATCTCCGATAGAGCATGATATGATGAAACTATCAGGATCTTTTCTTTTCGTTGTGGCCTTATTATGCAGTAATGCCACACACCCTTTTGTCGCGGCAACAATTTCAAATTTCCTAATTTTTATCCTCTTTGATATGATATCCTTAAGGAATTTAGCGTAATTGGGCATTTGCTTTATTGCCTCCACTAAAGGTATATTAATGTGTACCTGCTTAATGATGTCTAAGAATTTCTTAAACCGGTACTCTTGCTTTTGCTGCTTCAACCTTTGTGGGAATTGTGGTGGTAATCGTAGATCTTCAATCTTTTCAGAACATTGAAATCTTATTTGTGGTGCTACTACGACATCATCAACGACAACTTCTACTGGTTCTTTTACCATAGGTTTTTCTTTAGTAACCTCCTTAGTGATTATTGTCTCAGTATTCTTACCTACTGTCCTAGCAGGTATCTCAGGGTCCTTCAATTGTAGTCCACTTCTGGTGGATATAGCCTTACATTATTCATGTGGGCCATTTTTAGCGACTTCAGTATTGTCGAGTAGACCTCTTATGGGTTGATTTTTCATCTGATGTGCTATTTGTCCTACTTTGATTTCCAACGTCTTCGGAGCATCTTCATTGTTTTACATTCTCATCTCTGCTCTGTCTATGAATGTATCAACTTTTTGTATAAATTTATTTGTGTTTGCTATATAAGATCTAGTCTGAGCCACAAACATATTCAATATACTCTCCAGGGTTCGGATATCATTTTGTTGCTACTGCAGTATCGCCTGCTACAGTTGCTGCTCGACGATTCTGTTGGTTTATTTTAATCCAGTATTTTGCATAGTTTGATGTTGCAGTTTTAGCGCGTTATTTTGATTACTCCATGAGAGGTTTGAGTGCTTTCTCCATGTTGGGTTATAATTCTTGGACATTTATTCCTATTGAAATTACCAACATAAAAAGTTGATTCTGGATTTTGCGGGATTGAATTCGAGTCATGATTGTCACCACATGTTTCACAAAAAATAGTGATTGCCTTTACTTCTCGAACGTGACTAGGCTTTTGCATATCCTTTAACATATTTGTCAAAGATGACAGTTGGGCTAAAATAGAATCTGAAGAGTCTAAGTTTGTCATATCTCGACTTGTTACTCCTCATCTAATGGTCGAATGTTGATAGTCATTTTTTGTTAATCTATCCAAAATCTCTAGACTCTCATGGGTAGGCGATCTAGTAATGTGTCGTTAGCGGAGGCATCAAGCATCATTCTCGTAGGTGTATTTATTGTATTGTAGAAGATTGATACTTGTTTCCACTCAAGCAATCCATACATTGGGCATTTTTTATATAACTCCTTGTATCTTTCTCATGCCTCAGACATGGACTCATCTTCTTCTTGCCTGAATGACGTTATATCATTTCTTAATTTATCTATCATATTAGTATAGCTAAAACGGGCCAGGAAGCTACAACATAGTTCTGTCCATGAATTCAACGATCCAGGTTGGAGGTTATTGAGTCAGGATTTTGCCCTATCCCTCAGTGAATAGGGAAAAAGTTTTAAATTTAGTACGTCGACAGAGACTCCCGACAACTTGAATGAATTACAGATCTCTAAGAATGAATTAAGATACTGTCGAATATCTTTATTGGTCGATCCCCCAAATTAACCTAGAGTGTTGATCATGTTGAACATGACCGACTTGAGTTCAAAATGTTCTGCTTCAATGATAGGAATGACTACGGTAGGTGTCAATCCATCCAGATCTTCCTATAGATAATCACGAACAATGTGTAAACACTCCTATCGTGGAAGGTTGGCTAGATCGAAAACTGTGAATGCGCCTTGGTTATCTGCCTCGACGGTATTCATGCCAGCATTGTTCCCATGCTGTCCATGTGCTGGATTCATCCTTTCACTTAGCCCTTATTGTGGACACCTTGCGATTCTCACGATTTCAATATCAAAAGGATAAAAGTTTATAGATAGATTAGACCTGGTCATACAACAGAACAATCCCAATTATATCGAATAAAAATAAAAATAAAAATTAAAAAAAATGCAGAAATAAATATCAATTAGGTTGAACGTTAGTCCCCAGCAACAGTGACAAATTTGACGTAAGCTTTGGAGTCCTATGCTTATTTTCAAAGCTACAACCTTTTTTGTCAAATTGTAATACTTAAGATTGTCGATCTCACAAGGACTGGATCAACCTTGGATGCACATTAATTCTGTACGTTAATTCTGCACGTGAAAAAGTAAAAACACAAATAATAGGTTGGTGTTGAAGATAACGTAATTAAACTAAGTAAATAAACTAAATAAAAGAAGGAAATCTTAGTGATAGAGATAAGGCCAGGTCGATTGCTTTGTAGAGGGGAGTCCAGTTATACTTATTATCCACTTATTAATGTAATGGGTTGATTTGCCGCCGCGACGGATCACACTAAGGGTCGCCTTGCCTGCCTAGACGGGATTATGCCTTGTCGACAACTCAACTTTTCATAGTTCGACAGAGCATCCTTGTATGTCTTCTCCTTATCCCTAATTCGTAGAACTATGGAAATCCATGTCTTGATAATATCTCCTAGCGTGAATCAAGGATGAGCAAAAACCGATGATATGAGTCCGTTTAGTCATTGAAACCCTTGCAGATTAGTCGATACCCTTGAGCAAAGACTATATTCTCTCATTTTGTGAGCCTAACTCTCTCAATATTAGACAAATAGATTTTTTTACACATACTATCTTATCGAGCTTATATGCAAAGAAGAGTAAATGCCAAAAGAGAATAAACTATGAAAATAAGGTTTGCATTAATAAATATCAATTAAGTACAACTTTCTTCCCCAACTACTCCACAAACAACCTAGGCCTCGAAGGAGGTTTAGAACATGATGAACTTTGTCGGCGGCTTTAGGTTTTACTATGAGAACCCGACTTATTTTCCTAACCCTAGGGGTTGTCCTTATATAGGCCAAGCCTAGGTTAAAGTCTTATATAAAGGGAAAAGTTCTAAAAGGAAAAGAATAGATATCATTATTAAACTATAACAGTTTATCCGATTTTCTAAATTAACTCCTTAAATCTCGTGTTGACTTTGATCGTGGCTTGACTCTATTTCTTCACTTCTGTTTCTTCTCACTTTATGTCCCTCAGAATCAACATATTTTTCTCTATCTAACATGCACCAGTTATTGTATTTAATCTCCTGCCACAACCTCCAAAGTGTTGCCGAGGCGGGTGCTTATCTGCATTCCAACTTCAGTTTCCAGCATCCAACATACTATCTGGTATTACTTGTATGACAGTTTCCTGTCTAAGAAAGAAAATCATTAATCACACATGTTTTATTCCAAATAATAGATAAATTCATGAATTAAGTGTTAGGATACTGAAATATTGAAAATATGCAGAATTATCCATTATTGCCATTAAATCTGTCCTTTATTAGCAATAATCGAGTAAGAAACTGATATAAAAATTAGGACTTTTATGCACTTATCGGATACACCCCAAGGCATACTGTTACGTTATTGTCTTATAAGAGCCCAAACTGCCCACCAGTACCTATACAACCTAGCCTCGTATCGGTACCAATTCGTACCGATATTGATCCACCTATATGGCATATCAATATGCCTACATATTTTAAACCAATGCAGTACAAGTATTGGTACGCCATTGCGTACCAATAGCCAAAAATATTTCTGAATTTAAATTAAGCAAGGGTGTCAGTACATGATGTTGGCGTACCAATAAGCCTGTTATCTAAGCCCTCATTTTCCTTCTAGGGTACCGATATGCTCCCAACCCGTATCGGTACGCCTGTACGAAATTGTAGATTTGAACCCGAAATTTATTAAGAACAATAGCCTAAACCAAACCATTCAATCCCAAATCGTTCTTACACATTATTGGAAGAGTTTAAGGTGTATTGTCATCAGTTTTACTTCATCAAACATTCCAATAAAAATTCACAATTTAAGTCTCCTAAGCTCCCAAAACAAGTCAAACATGAAAATCACAAGCAATGTAACCTAATTTCATGAGATGAATGATGCATTAAGAGTTAGAGGGGTACCAAAGTCAGAACTACTAAAAACATCCCCTCAAGTCTTCTCCTTGCCAAGACCCCTTGATGATGCTCCAACGTCTTTCTCTACAAAGAGAAGTTAAAACCAGCAATTAGACATTGCTAGGGGTAAAACTACAGGCTAAAAACGCTAATAAAACTGAAGGAGAATTTCAACAACACCCTTAACCCGTTTTGCTTCTGCAACCTCACTCAAAACCTTCCTCCACCAAACTAAAACCTTTTTACCTTGACTTATAGATCCTCTCAAGCTTGACAATTTTCTCTCAACACTCAAAACACATTCCTTGATAAAACTTACTCTGATGTTATTTTATTTTTAAATCAACCATTTTAAACGATAATGCTTTCTTCCAAAATAAGTAAACTTTTCAAACAATTGAATCCCAAAAGTAATCTTGGTGGGATCAATAACTCTACTTATCAAACTATATTACTTGTAGAAGATCTAAATCTATAATTACTTGCAAAAGACTCTTGGCATATTTCAATTTGCTCAATTACACATTAGTTAAACTTTTTGCCAACATCAAAATTCACATCTCCCTGAGAGTCTACACTTACATCGATGCAAGACTTTGTAATCTATTTGGGTCTTTGTCTATTAACAAATCACAAAGACTTACAATGACGTAAGTCTTCTAATTTGTTATTGTAATTTTTGTCTAAATTAAAAATCATTAGCCATGAAATAGTGAGAACAATTATGATTATATTACACATGTAATAAAGACTTATATCAATATATATCTTTATAATCTATTAGTAGGCAAAGATAAAAACAAATTATAAAGACTTACATGGGTGTAAGCCCTTGTAATTTGTTAGTAGGGAAGGATCTCGATGGTATAAAGCTCATGATTTTAAATTTCAAGTGTTTTTTTAATCTTGTAAAATCTCTCAAATACTTGGTTGCTTCATCTTCTTCATCAATTTCTCAGGGTAAGTTTATCAAAAATATTTATCGAAACTTCAAACAATCAAAATGATATAAAATCATTACTATTTTTTTTATGCTTTAAATCTTTAATACTTATATCTTTTTTTTTCATGCTTTAGCTTCTCAAACATGCTTCTAACAACTCAAATATTGATTTTACAAATAATGTCGCGTTTATGGGTATTTTGAAATGGTAATAAAAGACCTATGTATCGAAATCTTTACTCGAGATCTCCAAAATTAAAATAGAAAACTTATTTAAAAATATTACAAGATCAATAACATATTTTATAAAATCTAAAAATCGTGGGATAAATTTAATGTGTGTTAAAAAAAATAAAAATGTCTATTTTATTTTAAAGATTTTAGTGGGTTAGTAAAATGATTTTTTATTATCAATTAATTTCTATTGAATTTATTTTAAAATATTTTATGGATCATTTTTCTTATTATATAGAACAATAAATATTTTAAAAAAAATTGTAGTCCATTAATCCCACAAATTTTAAGATATTCACTTCATTTGATCCTTACTTGTTAGATTGATATTATCAGTCTTTTACGAAGAATTATCAGAAGATAATGTTTGTGGGATAATAAGGGCTCTATCCGTCAAAATTGAGATTTTCGAATAACATATCATCTGGTTAACTATAATTAAGCACACAAAAAAAGAAATATCATCAATAACCAATATGATTGAAGACTTCAAGTTCTCATTTAAAGATAAAGAAATCAATCCACACTTTCTCACTCTTTCAACAAAAATTTTGAACTCATATAATTTAGAAGTGTAATTCATTCGTGGGCAACAATACACCATCATCAACAAGAAATAGTCAATAAAAATTAATCTTTAAAATTATAATTTGAAGATAAAGATTATTAATTTGAAGATACGAACATTGTATTAAATCAAATTGAGTCTCACCTTTTTTTATTAACAACAAACTCTTTCAAAGAGTAAGGCCTGTGTTTATCGACCTATAGTTTCTTTGTATTGTTTTTTTAGAATTTAGGCCACATTATGGTTCTAATTAGGCTTAAAAAAATTCTACAACAGTTGTCGAATACCGCTGAACACCATTAATATTGGATATCGTTAAACACTACTAAATTAATTAATAAAAATTAAAAATCTTAAGGACTCAATATACAATTAATTAAAGAGTGATAGACTCAACATATAATTATTAAATATAGTTTAGATCTTTTAAATTTTTATTAATTAATTTATTAATGTTCAGCGTTGGTAGTATTTAAAAATATTCGACATCCGTTGTAGACTCATTCAGATAAATATGTACATTTATTTTAGAGAACAAAACTATATGTCCATCCATTCGCATTTAAACTTATTTGAGTTAACTTGGAGTAGATGACTTCGAACTAGAATTTTGATAATTTGAGTAGGTTCAACTTGATTTGGATCATACTGATGTGATTTTTTCCCCTTCAGTTCCATTGATTCACACCATTTTTTCGATTCTAATCAGCTACACTAGTTGGTGAAGGCTCGGAAGTCCTATGTTTTCCACCTTTCGCCAAATTATAGTATTTGAACTTGTCGAACCCACAGGGACTGGATTGACTTCACTACTTCTTAAACCTACGCTTATAAAAATAAAAAACACAAGTAATTGGATGATTTGGAATAACTAAATTAACTAACTTAAAAACTAAATAAAGAAAGAGAATAATAATAAAAGTGAGGCCAGGTTGAATGCTTTGTGGAGGGGAATCCAGTTGGACTATTTATCCATTTATTAATGCAATGGGTTGATTTGTCTCCTCGACGGATCGCACTAAGGATCGTCGCAGCTGCCTAGGCAAGGTTATACCTTGTCGACAATTTAACTTTCCATAGTTCTACAGAGCATCCTGGTGAAGGGTCGGAAGTCCTACTTTTATGATGAAGTATTCGTCCATCCATCTTTTACCAAATTTTAGTATTTAAGATGTCGATCCCACGAGGATTGGCGTTACTTACGCAATTTATTCTTCCTACACAATGAAAAAGTAAAGACACAGATAATTGAGTTGGATTATAACTAATAAAACTAATTAAAGCAATAAAGATAAATGATCAAGAAATCAAGGATGAAAAAGTAGGGCAGGTTAGAGTGCTTCGTAGTGTGGAATCAATTGACTTGTTTCTGTCTAATGCAATTATGTAACACTACCTCGACAGTACTGTAGTTTTACTGCCTCGACAGTGAAGGGTTTCGTCCGCTGCGGCAATTTCTTGCTCTTGGGTGGACTTTATCAAGGTTCGGCAAAGTGTCCTCTTTTGACTCTACTTATCCCTAAGTCAAAATACTGTTGATAACTAGTCCTTAATGATACCTCCCGGCGTGAATCAATTATAATCACCAACTAATCTCACACTTCTTTTAGCCGATGAAACTCTAACCTATCCCTAGGCCGAGTTAGTATTTTCCGACTAAAAAAATATCGTATTTATTCCTTTCATGAATCTAACTCTCCCGATATTAGATAAATAAACCTCTCACAAACTTCTCTCCCGAGCTTGAATGAAAGAACAATGAATGGAAAAGAATAAGAAAACCTTGATATTTTATTGTCTGAAATAAGAAAACAAAGTACAACTTTCTCCCACAACTACTCCACAAACTAACCTAAACCCTAGGGGACGATGGACGAGTTTAGGATTTTCTATGAACACTTGATTTCGAGATATCCTCCTCTCTACATAGGCTATGGTTTATATAGGCTTGGCCTAGGGCAAACCTATTCAAAGTAGGAATGCAACTTGGAGTAAAACACAAGTTAAGTATATAAATAAAAGATATTTATTTTATTTCCTAGTTTATTCCTATAAGGATTCTTTCCCACGTGGCCTTTGATATTGACTTTTCGTGTGTTTCCCAGCTCTAATTTCTATGTCGCTTCTCTTAAAACGTTCACCTTATTTTTCAATTTAGATCGCCTATCATATTGATATTTGTTCTTCAAGTGCTACTGCAGCCTCAAAGTGCTACCGAGGCGGGTGCTTTTCTGCATTTTAGCTTCAGCTTCTAGCATCCATCTTCTTGTTTGGCAATTCCTATGATGCAGTTTCCTTTCTAAGAAGGAAAACCATCAATGCATCTGTTTATGCCAAATAATAGATAAATTCATGAAATCCATATTCGGATGGTGAAAGATAGAAAATACGCAAAAATATCTATTATCGCCTCTAATTCTGTCTTTATTAGCAATAATCGAGTGGGAAAATGATTTAAAATATGAGGACTTTTGGGAAATCATCACATCCTTGTATGTCTCCTCCTTAACCTTAAGCGAAGAGAACTATTGAAACCCACGTCTTGATGATACCTCCCGGTGTGAATCAAGGGTTAATAACAACCGATTGTATGCTTCTTTTTAGTCGCTAAAATCCTAGACAGATTATCTCTAAATTGGATTAGTCAATGCCCTTGATTAAAGATCGTTTTCTCTCATTTCAAGAGCCTAACTTTCCCGATATTATACAAATAGATTTTTCTTCACATACTATCTTTCCGAGTTCATATGCAAAGAAGAGTAATTGCCAAAAAAGAATAAACTATGAAAATATATTTGCATTAATAAATATAAATTATAATACAACTTTCTTCCTTAACTATTCCATAAACAATCTAAACCTCGAGAGGGTTTTAGAACATGGTGTAGTCGACGACGTAAGGATTTTGCTATAGGAATCTGACTCTCTTCTTCCTAACCCTAATGGTTGACTTATATAGGCCAAGCCCTAGGTTAAATTCCTCCACATAAGGAAAGAGTTATACAAGGAAAAGAATACAACTCATTATTAAACTATAATACTTTATTCTATTTCCTAAAATAATTCTTTATTTTCGCGTTGACCTTTGACTAAGGCTTGACTCCTTTAATCTGCTTCGGCTTTCTCTAGCTTTATGTCCGTTATGATCGGAATCTTTTTCTCTCTCTATCAAACACCAGTTTTCATCTTTATTCTGCTACCGTGACCTCCAAAGTGTTTTCGTGGCGAGTGCTTATCTATATTCCGGCTTTTAGTTCCAGCTTCCATATTCTTGTTTGGACATTCCTATGATGTGTTTCCTGTCTAAGAAAAAAACCCATCAAATGCATATATTTTATACCAAATAATAGATAATTTCATGAATTAAGTATTCGGATACTGAAATATAGAAATTAAGCAGAATTATACAATATTACCCATAAATATGTCCTTTATCATCAATAAACAAGTGAGAAAATGATATAAAAAATAGAACTTTTATACACTTATCATATATCCCCAAACTCGAACTATTGTTTGTTCTCAAGCAATGCAATAGATAGATTTAAGTAAGTAATTTTAAAATAATATATTATCCTACCTACTGCGGTACAATTCCTTTCTTGAATCAGCCTTTTCTTGGTTTTAAGAATTCCTCGGAATTGGACTATGAGTCTTAGTGAGTGTGTGCGTACCTGTGTCAAAGTTGATTTTCTAAGTTCTAATCCTTTTTCTAGCTTAATACTTCCGACTTAGATTTTTCTTCGAATCTTTTTCTTTTCTTTCACCCTAATTATATATAAATATATATTGCTATATACTTATACTGCTTGAGCCAGTTTCGGGCACCTCAAGTTTTTAGCTATTCTTACTAGAGCTAATTTCGGGAACCTCTAATAAGTTGAAGAAAGACTAAGTACTAGAGCCAGTGATGTGCACCTCTATGGACTAAACTAGAGCCGGTAGTAGGTACCTCTAGTTAAAATCTAAGCCTAAATCCTTATTGATTTTTCAAAGAAAAGAACTTTTAAAATCAACTAAGACTAACAGTGCTTAGGAAATAAGAATAAAGTATTATAGTTTAATTAGGAGTTATAATTCTTTCCCTTTTAGATCTCTTTCATTGTATGAGAAACTTTAACCTAGGGCTTGGACTATATAAACCACCCTTAAGTCTAGGTTTAGGGGAGTCGAATCTTACATCTCATATATCTTTAGCCACCGACTATATTATGTTTTAAGCTACATTATGTTTTAAACTTCTTATTAATGCAAAAACTTATTCCGTAGTTTATTCTCTCTTGGCATTTACTCTTCTTTGCATATGAGCTCGAGATGATAGTATGTGAAGAAAAATCTATTTGTATAATATCGGGAGAGTTAAGCTCACAAAACGAAAGAATACAGTCTTTGATCAAGGGCATTGAATAATCTGGTTGAGAGATTAACCGTCCAGGATTTCAACGACTAACAAGACACATGTGTTTGGTTGTTGTTCACCATTGATTCACGTTGGGAAGTATCATCAAGACATGGATTTCAATAGTTCTCTTCGCTTAGGGGTAAAGAAGAAGACATACAAGGATGCTTTGTCGAACTATGAAAAGTTGAATTGTCGATAAGGCATAACCCCGCCTAGGCAGCTGTGGTGACCCTTAGTGTGATCCACCGAGGCGACAATTCAACCCATTGCATTGATAAGTGGATAAATAATACAACTGGATCATCCTCTTCAAAGCACTCAACTTAGCCTCGCTTTTATCATATTTATCCTTTCGTTATTTAGTTTTTCTATTAGTTAATTTAGTTAATTCAAACTTAACAAAAATACTTGTGTTTTTATTTTCATAGTGTAGCTTTAAGAAGTAGTGAAGTTGACACATTCTCTGTGGGTTCGACAACCTAAAGTATTACAATCTGACAAATATGGAATCAAAAGGACTTTCGAGCCTCCATCAAATTTGGCGTCGTTGCCAAGGAATGACGCTCTATTTTACTACTAATTATTTATGCACCTTTTCTTTTATGTTTATTTTATTTTATTTAGTTCTAGTCTATTTTAACTTACTGGGTTGTTCTGTGTATGACCAGGTCCAACCCATTGCTTGATAAATATCCTTATGATCCAGAAATCAAAAGAAAACACGAAATCTGAAACATAGGGTATGCGAAAAAATGAACGCAGTACCTGGTCAGTAGAATAACGCGGGAATGAAAGTTGTCGAGGAAGACAACCGCGACACATTCACAGTTGTTGACCCAGTAAACCTCCCAAGACAAGAACTTACATGAATCGTTCGTGATTATCTAGAGGAATATTTGGATGGGTTAACTCCTGCCATTGTGATGCCTAATATAGAGGCAAAACACTTCGAATTAAAACCGGTCATGTTCAATATGATCAACACCCTAGGCTAGTTTGGGGGGTTCGACCAATGAAGATGCTCAGCAACATCTTAAGTCCTTTCTGGAAATTTGTAATTCGTTTAAGCTGCCGAGAGTCTTAGCCGACATCCTTAAGCTGAAACTATTTCCCTATTCAATGAGGGATAGGGCAAAATCGTATTTAAACAACCTTCAGCCTGAATCGTTGAACTCATAGACTGAACTATTCTGAAATTTTCTTGCCCGATTCAGTTATACCAACATGACTAACAAGATGAGAAACGATATCACTTTATTCAGGCAAGATGAAGACGAATCAATGTATGAGGCTTGAGAAAGATACAAAGAACTATACAGAAAATGCCCCATGAATGATCTACCCGAGTGGACTCAAGTATCAATATTCTATAATGCAGTAAACACTCCTACGAGGATGATACTTGATGCTTCTGCCAATGGCACCCTCTTAAACCGTCCACCCCATGAGAGTTTAGAAATTCTGGATAGGTTGGCAAAGAATGACTATCAACACCTAACCACCAGAAGAGGAATAACTAGGCAACATATGACAAACTCTGACTCTTCGGATTCTATCCTAGCTCAATTGTCAACTTTGAAGAACATGGTCACGGATCTGCAAAATCCGAGTCACGTTCGAGAAGTAAAAGTAGTCACCATTTTCTATGAAACATGTGGTGACAAACATGAGTCGAACGCATGCCCGCATAACCTAGAGTCTTCCTTGTATGTTGGAAACTTTAATAGAAACAACATTTCTAACAATTATAATCCATCATGGAGGAAACACCCGAACCTCTCATAGAGTAACCCCAATAATGCTCTCAACAACAGATGCCACAACAGGCGCTACCACCGCTGCAACAAATAAATGTCTAGACCCTGGAAAATACACTATAAACATTTATGGCTCAAACTGGTGCATATATAACAAACACCAATAAGTTCATTCAGAGAGCCGACACTTTCATGGAACGAGCAGAGATAAGAATGCAAAACAATAAGTCTGCTCTCTAGAAGTTGGAATTCACAATGAGTCGGATGACATAGCAGGTGAAAAGCCGACCTATAGGAGGTCTACCAAGCGATACTGAAATCGCTAAAATCGGTCTGCATGAACAGTGCACAGCCATATCTACCATGAGTGGTTTACAACTAAGGACCTTGAGATACCTACTCAGCCAATAGGTAAGACCCCTAAGACAATAGCCCCAAAAGAAGCTATTGAAGAAAAAACTGAGACTAAGGAACAAGCAAACACTACCGACCGTGATGCCACAACAGAGGATGCCATAGCCGCACCGCAGATAAGATTCCAATGCAATGAAAGGACTGAAGATCTGCGCTTAACACCACCTTTTCCACAAAGGTTGAAACAACAAAAACATGAGTACTAGTTTAAGAAATTCATCGACATACTTAAATAGGTACATATAAATATACCTTTAGTAGAGGCAATCAAGTAAATGCCCAACTACGCTAAGTTCCTTAAGGATATTATATCCAAAAGGACAAAAATTGGGGAGCTTGAAATGGTTGCCACGATAGAAGGGTGTGTGGCAATGCTGCATAACAAGGCCACAACCAAAAGAAAAGATCTTGGCAGCTTCACCATACCTTGCTCTATCGGTAATCAATATGTAGGCAAGGCATTATGATACTTAGCTGCTAGTATAAATCTTATGTCTAAGTCAATATTCTAAAAATTAGGCATCGGGAAGGTAAAACCTACAACAATTATGCTGCAACTAGTAGACCGCTTTCATGTACTACCGGAAGGAAAAATTGAAGATATCCTGGTAAGAGTTGATAAATTTATATTTCCTGTTGACTTCTTAATTTTTGATTTTGAAGCAGAAGAAAATGCTCCGATCATATTGGGAAGACCGTTCCTAGCCACGAGTAGAACATGGATCGATTGCGAGAAAGGTGAATTGGTTATAAAGGTCAATGACCAACAAGTGAAGATCAATGTATTCAAAGCTCTCACGCACCCAAATGAACCAGAGGAATTCCATATTGATACTAAAACTGACTACCTAACCAATACCTGCCGAAGCAACACTCCCCTGGAACCAAAATACATTCGAAAGAAACCACCTGACGAGGAGACAACAACAGAGACATCCGATTCTCCTCCACTCAAAAAGGGGAAGATGGTTCCTACTGGAGATGCAATTTATTGTACTCCACCAATAACCTAATTTTTATCTCTATATCATTTAATTATTTTTTATGTTTTAGGAATTAGATTTTTAGTTTTCATTTTTAGGAATTAGATTTTTTTTCACAATTTAAATTTTCATAATTTTTATTATTTCCACATTTTTTAATTACCTTATTTACAGTTATTTTAAGAATAATAAAAGAAATGGAGATGACCAAGCCCAAAACGCGACCCAATCCAAGAAGAAAATATCTTGGCGGGAAACTTACCGTCCAAGGTGGAATTTGTATCGTATCTGCCACCAATGCATGCCAGCTGAATTTACGTCGCGTGCACGCCAAGGATAATTTTGTCACTGTTGTCGCTTCCAACGGTCCGCTGCCTTCACCTATAAATACACAAACAAGGTTCATCTTTTCTATACTTATTCTCCACCACTTTTACTTTGTCAAAATTCTTTTTCATTCTCCACAAGCAAAATATGACAACCACACGACCAACCTCTGTCGGAGCAGCAAAGTTCAAAAGATTTTCTACACCGGTAGTCGAGTAAGAATATGAGAGAAACTTCAAAAACCAACAACTATGGGAGGAGCAAGGCTTACATTACACCGATGCATAAGATTTGGGAATAGAAGCCTTCATACTGTCAAAGATCTCTTTTTATAGATGGCAAAAATTTACAAAGCAACCGGATCCGGCGAATATCGAATGGGTTCGCGAATTTTATGCCCACCGTCTAGTACCAAACAATCCATACACCTACCTGCGGGGACGGACAATCCCAGTGGCTGACATCACTATTAAGGCCTACTTCAGCCTCCACATCGAAAACAACAAACATGTAGAGTTCGCTGCCACCCTGACAGCCAAAGATTATGAGCAGATGAAGACGAAGCTCTGCCTTCCGGGAGCATAATAGGACACAAAAAAACATCGCGGCTCAGTCAGCCACCGAGATCTCAAACCAGAAGCTAAACTCTGGAACGCCTTTATTAAAAGAAATCTACTACCGATATCGCATAACCAGATATTGGATAGACCACGCCTGGCGCTCATCCACACGATCATTCACAATAGGCGCATCGACGTTGGCAGCATAATCAATGAACAAATATTTGAGTGTGCCACTAAAGAAAGAGGTATTCTCATTTTCTCTTGTTTAATTACTACTTTGGGAAATTTGGAGAAAGTTCCAAATCTGCCATTAGACACCTACACACCAAGAAGAGCGGGCTGGACACGAGAAGTGTACATGAAGAGGATGCAAGTGGAAGAAGCAGTTCCATAAGCTTACATTCCTCCCACTACTGAGGAAGCATCTGCCAAGGCAACTCAACAGGCAGAACCAACTGAGCACACAACAACATGACTTCTGGAAACCCTGCAGCGAATGGAAAGAAGGTAGTTGACCTTCCTGACACACATTCGAGAGTTCAACAGTGCCATCATTGCCACCATACATGAGGCACTCCCAACATGCTCGACTGTCTTCCCAATTTTCCCAATCGAGTTCTTCACGCCACAGTCTCCCCCTATTGCAACTGCTAATTCAGCACCAGCTTCTGCAATAATTCTCTCTCCAGTCGCATCCACTGCTGTAGCCATAGCTATAAAAGCCCTCTCGACAACTTCGATAGCCACTCTAGACCAATCTATCACTTTCACCTGGAGTGACTCTAAAGAGGACACGATGAGCCAAGTAAAGGCCGCCGAGGAACTGCTAAAGGCGGCACAGGGAGGGCAGAAAAGAAAAGCAACCGCCTCATCTCTGATCAATCTGGATACGAAGGAAGAACCAGCCATAGAACCCACTCTCGTTCGAGTCCAACCAACACGATCGGCCAAAAAGCCAGCTACCGAGCAGCAACCGAGGACCTGCCGCAAGCTCCTAATCAACAGCAGCTCCGAAGATTCTTTCGGGTCTATAGAATTCTAAGGGTAGTAGTATTTCTTTTGTATTTTGTTTTTTTTATTTTCGGTTATTTTTTTTCTTTTCTCTGTTACTTGTCCATGCATTAAGGACAATGCATCTCTTGAGTTTGGGGAGCATTTTTCTGATTTTGTAATATGTAAAAGTTATAGTGTATGGAAGTAATCAAAATATATTACTATTGCCTTAATTTTTGTCCTAATATTCTACTTTCAATTACTGCAAAAAAAAAGTCTGTCGAATTTTATAGAAAATACCTCGGTAGTAATATATTCTCCAGCCGCCGCCGCATTTTGCATCATTCACCAGACTTGAATTCTAAGAGGTTGCTAAGCTTAGTACTTAGGATTAGATTATGAGCCTGAAAACATCTTAAACACTACTAGTCTTAGTTGATTTTAAAAGTTCTTTTTCTTTGAAAAGCAATAAGGACTTAGGCTTAGATTTTAACTAAAGATACCTATCATCGGCTCTAGTTTAGTCCATAGAGGTGCACATGACTGGCTCTAGGACTTAGTTTTCTCCCACTTACTAGAGGTACCCGAAATTGGCTCTAGTAAGGAATAGCTTAACACTTGTGGTGCCCAAAAATTGGCTCAAGCAATATAAGTATATAGAAATATATATTTATATACCAAATCAGGGAGAAAGAAAAATAATCAAGGAAAATCTTAGTCGGAAGTTTTGAGCTAAAAAAAGATTAGAACTTAGAAAATCAGCTTCGACATAGCTAAGCACACACTCACTAAGACTCATAGTCCAGTTCTAAGGAACACCTAGAATCTAGAAGAGGCCGAGTCAAGAAAGAATCTCTGTCACGGTAAGTGATGCGTGTCAAATATGCGCAATTTATGCAAGTGAACACGTCACAAGTAATAAAGTGATGAGTAAATCAAATATCGTCTCCAAAGGGATTGATATACTCAATATGCCTTCTTTTGTCTTCTTGCTCTGAAAAGGAATAAAGTAAAAGCATATATAATTTGGTTGTGATTGAACTAAATAAAGAAAACTAATTAAAAAGATAATAAACAAATAAAGAAAGTGGCCAAGATCCAATTGTGTTCTATAGTGGATTCAATTGACTTATTTCTATCCAATGCAATCGTACAACATTGCCTTAGTAGTACTACAGATTACTGCCTCGACAGCGATGATGCTCGTCTACCGTGACAATCTCTTGCTCTTGGGTGGACTTTACCAAAGTTCGGTGATAAGTGCCTAAAAGGCAGTTATTTACTACCCTACTCATGGTACTTTATGCATCTATTATACACCAACTTGAACCGAATTATGAACTCTCTGTGCAAATACTGGATATTCCGTTATCACTACTTACAAAGTCAATATTTATAAAGAATGCAGATATTATTACATATTTTGTACATGCAGGAATATCCAGGGCCGAAGCGGAAGAAAAGCAATGTTGAGGCCGAGGCAGAAGACAAGGTTGTGGCAGAATCCAGTGTGGCAGCACCAACAATGGAGGCACATTGAAAGATAAAAATATAGAGAACATTCTGGAAGATGCAGCGCATCAATTGGACAAGGCTAGCGCTCTAAAAGCCCAAGTCAAAGATCAAGCGGGAAAACCCTTCTAGAAGGCGGAAAACTTAGAAATATCAGATTCCTTAAAGAAGACTTATTCCTTACTCCAAGTTGAGGTCTATTTAGGAAATGTTTGCCCTAGGTTAAGACTATATATATCCTAGCCGGCCATATTGTCTAAGAATTATACTTAAACGATAATATGTTCTAAATTTCTTAGGGATAGGTGAAGGTTGTCGATATTAGTGAGAGGAGATTGATTATTGTATGTTTGTTCTTATGAAATAATAATATCAAAGTTTACTTATCCTATTGCTATTCTTTGTTCTTGCATTCAAGCTCGAGAGGGAAGTTTGCAAGTAATCTATTTATTTAGCATCGAGAGGTGTAGATTCACGAAAGGGATAAGTACGGTGTTGTAGACACTAACTCAGCCTAGAGATAGGCTAAGAGTTTCAGTAGCTAAAAGAAGTGTTGGACTGGTTGGTGGTTATCGTTGATTTACGTCGAGAGGTATCGTCAAGGACTGGTCATCAACAGAACTTTTACTCAGAGATGAGCGGAGTCACTTACAGACACTTTGCTGAACTTTGATACCTCTGACCAAGAGCAAGAGATTGTCGCGGCAGAGAACACCAATACTGCCGAGTCTATATCTGCAGTACTGTCGAAGCAGTGTTGTGTAATTACATTTGACAAGAAGAAGATCTATTGAATCCACTAATTGACGTAGCTGGATCCTACCCATTTTCTCTATATCGTCTTCAACCTTTTATTTTATGTTTTGTTATTTATTTATTTATTTAGTTAAACAAATAAACTTATTTGTGTTTTTACTTTCTTTTCAGAAGCAAGGGAACTAGGGAAGACATATTAAGTATATTAATCCCTGTGAAGACGATAAACGATATACTTATCATTTTATTACTTAGTGACGTGTACACTTGCATTCACATTGCGCTTATATTATACGCATCAAGTTTTTGGCGGCGTTGCCGGGGATTGACAACTAAATTTTGTTTTTCCTTATTTTCTTGTTCTTTAACTATACTTTATCTAACTTTAACTTTATTTATTTATTTTATTTATTTTTACTAACTTTAATTTATTTGGTTTATGACTAGGGCAAACCCGAGTGGACCATTGCATGAGTTGGATCCTGAGATTGAACGCACAAGACATCATCTGAGACGCAATCTGTTCCAAGTCATGGATAATCCACCAAGAGGACAAATCCCACCTGTTGATCATAATGTTCTGCCACCAGCAATGCCACAGCAGCCACAGCAGCAACCACTGCTGAGGCAGCCCACTGTTCAAGACTATCTGGTGGAGGATCTAAACGGACTCAACCCTGGCATAGTCACCCCAGAAATCGAAGCAACTCACTTTGAGCTAAAACCAATGATGTTTAACATGTTGAACACAATTGAACAGTTTAGTGGGTTTGCTACTGAAGATGCAAGGCAGCATCTTAAATCTTTCATGGAAGTGTGCAACTCTTTCAAGATTCAAGGAGTCCATGAAGATATTCTACGATTAAAATTGTTCCCCTATTCACTGAGGGATAGGGCGAAAACTTGGTTGAATGGTATCCCAGTAGGATCCATAGGATCTTGGGAGGAACTCTGCCGAGAATTCATTACGAGGTTTAATCCGACAAATCTCTATGATCGCATCCTTAATGAAATCACATCATTTCGGCAAGATGAAGATGAACCGATGTATGAGGCATGGGAACGTTACAGAGAACTATTAAACAAATGCCCACTACATGGTTTTCCCTTGTGGATGCAAGTCTCCATGTTTTATAATACTACTAACGCCTCCACAAGGATGATACTAACGCTTACGCAAATGGGACACTTTTGGATAGAGTACCCACGGAGGCCATTGAAATTCTGAACAAACTCGCAAGGAACGATTTCTAATTTCCCACATCAAGGCGAGGAGGAATGAGACATCATGCCACATCTCATGAATTAGATACATCAAGTTCGGTGGCAGCACAATTGGCTTCTTTGACCAAGATAGTTCAGAATATGCAAGCCCAAAGAAACGTACAAGAGGTTAAGGCAGTTAACTCATCGGATTACATGCCAGATGAGGAGACCAGCCTATATATTGGAAATTATAACAGAAACAGTCAAATGATGTCTAACAATTATAACTCATCTTGGAAAAGACATCCGAACTTCTCATGGAGAAACCCTAACAATGCCTTTAATCCAATTAATCAAGCCCCTGGATTCCAGCATCAAAGCCAAAACCTGTCACAGCAGAACACTCAGCAGTCTATGCCACAACTGCAGGTATAACAGCAACAGTCTCTAAATGCATTGGCAGATTCTCTCACGGCTTTTATGACAAAGACTGATGCTTACATGATGGAGAATAGCCGCTTCATAAAGCGTACTGATGACTTCATGAATTGAATCGATATGAGACTGTAGAACCAGGAGGTTGTAATAAAATCTTTAGAAAACCAAGTTGGTCAATTTGCCAAACGAAAAAACACTCGACCACCAGGGGGTTTACCTAGCAATACTGAAGTTTATAAGGTGTTAGGCCACGAGCAATGCAAGGTAATTACAACCAGAAGTGGCCTACAATTAAAAGATAAAGAAGGGACCTCAACCGATAGAGTCTAACCAGAAAAGCAACATCATAAGGACTCAGAAGCTGAGCAGGACCCTGTTGACAACACTGCCCCAGCAGCAGAATCAATAGTATCAGAACCACCTACCGAGGCAGCTGCAGATAAGTTCACCCCAGGCATTAAACTTAATATCCAAGGAAACCTGGAGGATATCAGACCACCACCTCCTTTTCTACAGAGGCTAAAGAAGCAGAAACAAGACCACCAATTTCAGAAATTCCTAGACATATTGAAGCAGGTCCATATCAACTTGCCACTAGTTGAGGCTATTGAACAAATGCCCAACTATGCCAATTTCTTAAAGGACATAGTATCCAAACGATGAAGGTTGGAGAATTTGAAACAGTGGCAGCCACTGAAGGTTGCATGGCCATGCTACATAGTCGCATGCCACCAAAGCTAAAAGATCCTAGATACTTCACAATCCCTTATGCAATTGGAGATGGTTATAAAGGAAAGGCCCTATGCGACTTGGGAGCAAGCATTAACCTTATGCCCAAATCAGTTTTTCAAAAACTTGGAATAGGACAGGCAAAACCAACAATAGTAATGCTCCAACTTGCGGATCGGTCCTATGTGCATCGTGAAAGGCAAAATTGAGGACATTCTGGTGAAGGTTGACAAGTTTATATTTTCTGTCGACTTTCTTGTCCTTGATTGTGAGGCCGACGACAATGCACCGATCATATTGGGTCGACCTTTCTTTGCTACTGGATGCACCATCATCGATGTGAAAAATGGCGAGCTCACATTGCGGATAAATGATAAACAAGTCAAGTTGAACGCCTTCCACAATCTTCCAAATTTAAACGGTCCAACAGAATGTAAGGTTCTCCATACAACAAATCAGGGTACTAAAATATCCTGCCTAGGCAGCACGCTCGGCAGACTGTTTGGCAAACGAATAAAACCCAAAGGAGAAGCCGAATGCACTGAAAGGACTAGCCAACTCATGAAGAAAAGATATGGGCCAAAAAGAGAGAATGAAAATGAGAGATACATTCACATGCACTCCACAAGTAACATAATCTCTTCCCTTCAATTTTTGTTATTATTTTTGGATTAGTTTCAGTATTTTTGTTGTTATACTTTATTTTTAGTATTTTACGTATTTTATGCAATGAATGTAGAAAAATTACTCCACAGTAGAAAGTCTGTTGCCGCGGCAGTGCACTGTGTCAGAGCCGTAGAATTCCTAAATGGGCAAAAATAGTGTAACGGCTCTCTGCCGAGAAACCCGCCGCGGCAGTAACTATGCAACAAGGCAGTAAATGCCTGACGGCTACTTTTTAACAGTCATATTTTTACAGCCTATATAAGCAAACACATTGCTGTGTATTATTTAATTTTGCATTGTTACTATATTTTTTTTCTTGAACAATCTTGCTCTCACTATCTTTCAAACCTCAGAATACTCTTTGTTTTCTTACTCGCAGTCTTGCACTTTACAGCCTATTTTCAAGAACATATCATCAATATTCGAATCCTCCATGGCAGCATACAAACGCTTTGCCAATAGCAACGTAGCAGAACGATTCCAAAGGTCTTTCGTTGCACGACAGTTATGGAAAGAATAAGGATTCCAGTACACTAATGAAGAAAACTACGACATCGACCAATTCTTGTTCGACAAGATCGAAGACCAAGATTGGGAAAAATTTTGCCTCCAACCTCCCATAGCAAATGCCACAATTGTAAAAGAATTCTATGCGCATTACCCGAACAAGGACACGCTGTTCGTTTACTGCCGGGGCAAGCCAATAAAGCTTGATGCCGACGCAATAAACGATTACTATGGTGTTATCCTCATAAGCGATGAACATGGTGAATTTGCAGCCAATACCGAGGAATACGAGGCTATCAAGGACAAACTTTGCTACGACAACACTCCATGGGAAACCGGTACCCATAGGGGTTGTGCAACAAGGCTCAACCTTAAACCCGAAGCCAAGCTTTGGTGCATGTTTGTCAAGCAGCGCCTCTTGCCCACCTCCCACAACAGCACAGTTGATAGAAAAAGATTGTTACTCATTCATTCAATCATCAACAAAAGGACCATCAATGTTGGAGAGATTATTCTTCAAGAAATCTATGATTGCGGTAAGAAAGAACGAGGTCTATGATAATTCCCTAGTTTAATCTTTGCCCTATGCATTGCTGCATGTGTCCCTATAGAAACAACCGATGAATACACAACACAAAGGCAAGGTTGGACAAAAGAATTCTGCCACAGAGTGATGCAGATCACCCAAGCAGACCCAGTGCAGGAAACACATCAACAATTCACTACCGACTTTACTGTCGGAGGGCAGTATACGGCAGAAGCACCTGACAATGCCCAAGCCACTTCCGCAACAGATCCATATCAGGAAATTTTGTAGAGGATGTCAGATATAGACCTTCGCTAGCAAAGATACATGGAATATCAGAGAGATTTCAACAACACTCTTGCCAACATACTGATCCAAAATTTTCCCACCCATGGAATGCAGTTTCCAGAATTCTCTCCCAACGTTTTCATCACTACCGCACCTTACACAGAGACAACACCTACTCCAGGGCCTATACCATTCTTTATCACTAAGCCACAACAACAGTTTCACGCGGCCAACCCATCTAGACCTGCAGGCACGGCCGCCACATCATCTAGCAGCAGGCGGCCATCAAAAAGGAGAGTTGTCTTCAACTCTCCACCACCGAGTCCCATTCCCATTGGCAGTTTCTCTGGAGATAGTCTTTCTTGACAGATTGGTGAGTATGTCCATGAGAGCTCATCGTATACACAAGAGAGAATACCAATTGCCGAGGCAGAGGGAGGAATAGAGGTGATGCATATAGACGAGGAAGAAGAAGGAAAGGAAGTTACGACCCCATTGCAGAAACAAACACCCACCAGAGTATAGTCGCCCCGGCAAGCAAAAACATAGCAATCACCAGGACAAGGATCCCTACAAAAAGCATCGACAAGAAAACCTAGAAGGGCTGCTACTTCCAGCAACTCTTCTGAATCACAATCTGAATCTATTTAATCCCTTATGCTTTACTATCCTTGTTTTCTGTTGATTGCCTTATATTTTGAGCATTGAGGACAATGCTCAGTTTGAGTTTGGGGGAGACTGTAGTTGTAGAAGCACTGCCGAGGCTATCCACCGTTGCAGCATTACCCTAAAGGGAGTAAATTTTTCTGAATTTTTTTTATATATTCTCTTTTCTTGAACTTATGTTTGTAATATTGCACCGTCCTACGTCAGCTTTGCTTTAGTTTACTCCTTTAAGGCTATAGAAATCTTTCTCCTTACCATGGCCAAGTTCTATTTTGAAGGGATGACCATAGGATACTCATGGAATAAAACTTAGAAGCTTGCTTTAGGGTTAGAAAGAAAATAAACACTTTGTGGACATGTTTGATTTAGGAGTTCTTTTAATAAACTTAGGTGATAAAGACTTAGAACCTTTCGGAAAAATAACTAGAGGTGCCCATCACTGGCTCTAGTTTTGCTCTCCTTCGTGCTAGAGGTGCCCGAAACTGGCTCTAGTATGCTAAATAGGTGTTAAAATGAAAAAAAAGAAAAAGAAGAAAATAGAAAACACATATCTTGAGGTGTCCAAAATTGGCTCAAGACTTGTTGTTTTAAGGAGATAGCTTTAGTCCAAGATTCTACTTGTCTTGAACTTAGAGTTTATCTAAGAAAGCCTTGAATCAGCCTTGTCCATAAAACACACACACTCACCTAGCCTTACAGCTTGTTTCTTAGTAAAATTCCTTAGGTAAACTAATGGCTAAAACGAAGAGATAGATATGACCATGGTGGGGAGAATAGATAGAACAGTAAGACTAAAGTGGAGTAAGGTTCGGCAATTTGATGTTTTGAATTGCTTGAGGACAAGCAATAGTTCGAGTTTGGGGGTATTTGATGAGTGCCTAAAAGGCAGTTATTTACTACCCTTCTCA
The DNA here is from genome assembly GCA_035048815.1 of Abelmoschus esculentus. Taxonomy (NCBI): domain Eukaryota; kingdom Viridiplantae; phylum Streptophyta; class Magnoliopsida; order Malvales; family Malvaceae; genus Abelmoschus; species Abelmoschus esculentus. The sequence goes on from JAUCBN010000026.1 coordinate 11,433,874, forward strand.
TGGTACTTTATGCATCTATTATACACCAACTTGAACCGAATTATGAACTCTCTGCGCAAATACTGGATATTTTGTTATCATTACTTATAAAGTCAATATTTATAGAGAATGTAGATATTATTACATATTCTGTACATGTAGGAATATCCAGGGCCAAAGTGGTAAAAAAACAATGTTGAGGCCGAGGCAGAAGACAAGGCCGCGGTAGAATCCAGTGTGGCAGTACCAACAATGGAGGCGCATTGAAAGATAAAAATATAGAGAACATTCTGAAAGATGCAGTGCATCAATTGGACTAGGCTAGCACGCTAAAAGCCCAACTCAAAGACCAAGCGGGAAAACCCTTCTAGAAGGCGGCAAACTTGAAAATATCAGATTCCTTGAAGAAGACTTGTTCCCTACTCCAAGTTGAAGTCTATTTAGGAAAGGTTTACCCTAGGTTAAGACTATATATACCCTAGCCGGCCACATTGTTTAAGAGAGCCAATTTTTAGAGATAACCTTTCTCCTTAAGAATTGTACTTAAATGATAATATATTCTAAATTTCTTAGGGATAGGTGAAGGTTGTCGATATTAGTGAAAGGAGATTGATTCTTGTATCTTTGTTCTTATGCAATAATAATATCAAAGTTTGTTTATCCTATTGCCATTCTTTGTTCTTGCATTCAAGCTCGAGAGGGAAGTTTGCAAGTAATCTATTTATCTAGCATCGAAAGGTGTATATTCACGAAAGAGATAAGTACGGTGTTGTAGACACTAACTCAGCCTAGAGATAGGTTAAGAGTTTCAGCAGCTAAAAGAAGTGTTGGATTGGTTGGTGGTTATCGTTGATTTACACCGAGAGGTATCGTCAAAGACTGGTCATCAATAGCACTTTGACTCAGATATGAGAGGAGTCACTTACGGACACTTTACTAAACTTTGATACCTCTGCCCAAGAGCAAGAGATTGTCACGGTAGAGGACACCAATACTGCCGAGACTGTATCTGTAGTACTGTTGAAGCAGTGTTGTGTAATTGCATTGGACAAGAAGAAGATCAATTGAATCTACTAATTGACGCAGCTGGATCCTACCCACTTTCTCTATATCGTCTTCAACCTTTTATTTTATGTTTTGTTATTTATTTAGTTAGTTAGTTAAACAAATCAACTTATTTATGTTTTTACTTTCTTTTCAGGAGCAAGGAAACTAGGGAAGACATATTAAGTATACCAATCACTGTGGAGACGATACATGATATACTTATTATTTTATTACTTGGCGATATGTACACTTGCAGTCAAATTGAGCTTATATTACACGCATCATTCGGCAAAATATCCTTTGATGACTCCGCTTATCTCTAAGTCGAAGTACTGTTGATGACCAGTCCTTGATGATACCTCTCGGCATGAATCAATTATAATCATCAACCAATCACACACTTCTTTTAGCCGCTGAAACTCTAACCTATCTCTAGGCCGAGTTAGTATTTCTCGATTAAAACACCATACTTATTCCTTTCGTGAATCTAACTCTCTCGATATTAGATAAATGGATTACTCACAAACTTCTCTCTCGAGCTTGAATGTAAGAATAAAGAATGGCAAAGAATAAGCAAACCTTAATATTTTATTGCATTGAAACAAGAAAAAAAGTTTAATCTCTTCTCACTAATACTCTACAACTTTCACCTAAGCCTAAAGAAATAAAAACAAAGAAAACTCTAAATCTAAGTATCGGTCTAGGTCAAAGCTCTCTATGATCCAAATTTCCCTTCTCCTAGGACGGCTATGGCTTATATAGGCTTGACCTAGGGCAAACCTTTCCTAAGTAGGAATACAACTTAGAGTAGGATACAAGTCAAGTACATAAATAAAATATTTCCAAGTTTATTACAACTAGGAGGCTTTCTTGCGTGGCATTTGTCTTGGGCTTTCCACGTGCTATCCAGCTCAGATCCTTGAGCTACTTGTCCAACAACATTCTCCTCATTTTTCTCCTTAGCTCACCTACAGTATCGCTACTTGTCCTTAGTTGCTGCCTCGGCTTCAGGTCTTGCCTCGGCCTCAATCGTTGCTGCGGTAATACTTTTTTTCTGCAAAAAAATACAAAAATGCAATAAAGCTTTCTTTTTCTGTAAATATCACCTTTGACAGTATAATCTCTAAATATTTCATATTAAGTATGTGCATTGATCCAAGTAGGTGTACATTTGGTGATTATTACAAATGAAAGGTGTAAAAAGTGATAGTGAGTTGAGTACTTATCACACCCCTAAACTGGAACAAAGTGTTTGTTGCTCGAACATGAGTTTTTCTCGAAAAAGAATTTCTCAATAAGAAAGGAAAGGGTAGAGACATTGAACTTGGAGAATTTCAAGAACAACAATTCACTGAACCTGAGATTGAACATGTCCCACAAATTATTAAGGATCAGTCAACAGATTTAGAAACACAACCACTGCACAGGTCCACAAGAGAACGCCATGCACCTGAGAGATATGGATTTCTCATTACCACGCATGGAGATGTTCTCATTATGGATCAATATGAGCCAAGAACTTATCAGGAGGCAGTATCGAGCCCAAACTCTGAGAAATGACTTGAGGCCATGAAATTTGAGATGGAATTTATGTCAGTCAACCAAGTATGGACTTTGGTTGAATCACCTGAAGGGGTAAAACCTATAGGGTATAAATGGGTTTTCAAGAAGAAAACCGGCATGGATGGAAATATACAAACATGCAATGGGCGACTAGTCGCTAAAGGTTTTCGACAAGTTCATGGTATTGACTATGACGAAACTTTCTCCCCTATAGCTATGTTTAAATCCATACGGATCTTGCTTGCTATAGTTGCATTTCATGATTGTGAAATTTGGCAAATGGACGTCAAAACCGCTTTCCTTAATGGAAAACTTGAAGAGGATGTGTATATGACACAACCAGAAGGTTTTGTCGCTCCAGGAAATGCTGGAAAGGTTTGTAAGCTACAAAGGTCCATTTATGGACTAAAGCAAGCTTCTCGAAGCTAGAATCTTCGTTTCAATGATGCGATCAAAGAGTTTGGTTTTATCAAGAATGAAGATGAGCCTTGTGTTTACAGAAAGACTAGTGGGAGCATTGTTTCTTTCCTAATCTTGTATGTAGATGACATACTTCTTATAGGAAACGACATACCTACTTTACAGTCAGTTAAGACTTGGTTAAGTATTTGTTTCTCTATGAAAGATTTGGGTGAGGCGGAATATATCTTAGGGGTTAAGATCTTAGAGATAGATCTAGACGATTTCTAGGTCTGAGTCGAAGTACATATGTAGACAAAGTTCTAAAGAGATTCAGTATGGAAGAATCCAAGAAAGGATTCTTACCTATGAGACATGGTATATCTCTTTCGAAGGAAATCTGTCCATCAACTCCACAAGAAAGAGAACAAATGAGTAAGATTCCATTTGCTTCGGCTATTGGTTCTATCATGTATGCCATGATATGTACTCGACCAGATGTGTCGTATGCCTTAAGCATGACAAGTCGATATCAGGTAAACCTTGGTGAAAGTCACTGGATAGTAGTAAAAAACATCTTTAAGTACTTGAGAAGAACTAAGGATACATTTCTTGTCTATGGAGGCAAAGAAGAGCTTAGTATAAAAGGTTATACTGATGCTAGTTTCCAAACAGATAAGGATAACTCAAGATCGCAATCTGGATTTGTGTTTTGCCTTAACGGAGGTGCTGTAAGATGAAAAAGTTCTAAGCAAGATACAGTAGTTGATTCTACGACAGAGGTTGAGTATATTGCAGCCAGTGAAGCAGTAAAGGAAGTTGTTTGGATCAAAAAGTTTATATCCGAACTAGGGGTTATTCTAACCATATCAGATGCTATAGAACTCCGTTGTGACAACAATGGAGCCATTGCACAAGCAAAGGAACCTAGATCTCATCAACGATCCAAACATATTCTTAGACGCTTCCATCTCATTTGAGAGATCATAGATCGAGGAGATGTAGAGATATGTAAAGTACACACGGATGATAACATTGTTGATCCCATGACGAAGCCTCTGACACAACAGAAGCATGATCGTCACACTGAGTCACTCGGTATTAGATATGTGAGTGATTGGTCTTAGTGCTAGTGGGAGATTGTTAGAGTATGCCCAAAGACCAATCATATGATGATTGTAAGGATACTTTTATTTACCAATTTTATTGAATAAAGATATTGCCATTATTGTTTTCAGATATATGTGTCAATGCATAACATAAACTGAGAAACAATAAGGTCCATATAATAATATATGTATTATTATTAAAATATCCTTAGTCAAGTATTATTATGGGTATGAACAATAATAATACGCTTAAGACTAATATGTGATTAATTGATGAGAATGAGTTGTCATTGACATAGAGATGTTAGAATTAATATATGAATATATTATTAGAGTAATATATTGGATTGACCCATTATGAGCATATATCTTGGATTATTATGTGACGGACACGATATTGCTCATAGTGACAACTATATATAAGATCCTTAGACTTGAGATTATTACTATCTCAATATATGTTGTTTTATCTTCTGATGCAGTTAAACGTGTCTCGTAATTAGTTACACTATAAAAACTAACATTGGGCATATTACAATGTATGTAGTGAGATGTGAATGATCAAGATAGGATTTGTCCTTCCTACATAATAGGAAAATATATCAAAGGCCACTTGATTGAGTGAGACTAGAAATGTATGGCCATGCTTGAATACGTTGATATGAGATATCACAAATTATTCATTAAAAGCAGTTCACTCTAGATATCAAGAAACATTAAAATAGGCTATACAAGTATGACTATTCCAAGACGTGTGCCTATTAAATATATAAAAGGACAAAAGGATATAATACATTAAAAGAGTTGGTCATGGACATGATACATCGAATCATGATCTCTTGTAACTTAGATGACAATGATATATTGCTATATGTCATTCATTGTTTGTAATATTAGAATTGTTCTAATATTATAACTAACGTTACAATGAGCCTACAGGGTCACACCCAATGGTTGAAAATGAGCAAAAATGTATATGTATAAGTAGATTATATTTAATCCCGAATTTTAAATATAAAGGATATAATTAAAGTAATTATATCCCTTTTCAAATTCGAATTAAATATAGATTACGAAATTTAAGGAAATAATAATATTAATTATTTCCTAAACAAACTCGGAATTAAACTCTTATACCTAGGGTTACATCTATATAAAGGATCTTTTGGTCTAGCTACCAATATAGAGAATTCTGAATTCCCAAACCCTAGAATTACGAAAAATAGTTTCTCGAGATTTTGCTTTATCAACCGGGTGAACTGAGTAGAGGCCGAGACGATATTCATGGAGGCTAAAGATTCGAATTGTGAAACGATCATAATTGTCGCAAATCCAATTGTTTTTTTTCTGCTTATCATGGAATCCAATATAAGTCATCACGTCTCTTCCTCCCGATTTCAGATTAAAAGTACATAAATCACTGGAAAGACCGTTGTAATTTTGTTCCGCTGCACCATGGGGTATGACGGTAGTCCCAATAGTGGTATCAGAGCCACTTGTACGATCCGTAATCGGGTTAAATACTTAGGTTATGCGATATGTATGAGATACATGCTTTATTTTACTGTGTCGACGATATATATTGATATTGCTAGTTGATTAGGGATACGATTAATATGTTAATATGTTAATTACAGTCGCCACGTTGCTACAAGGGTTTTACGATAATCATATGTCAATAGTTGACATAGTGGTCGGTGAAAGTGCGATAGCAGATCACATCAAGGGAAAATGAATAATTGTTATTCTGATACGGAAAAATCTAAGGGATTTTAAAAATCCCAAAAACACGATTTTGTTGATAAATCTTATTAAATCATGAAGTTTTTTCATAAAAAAATAGTCGCTATTTTTTAAAATTTCCTACCATGGCCGCAAGGGGTTTGACATGCATGGTTATATTGGTAATATAACGATTTCTTGCCCATATTGGTAACATAGATTGTAGGCAACATAGATTGTAGACACATATTGGTAATATTAACGATTCTTTGATAGCATATATATGATATGTTTGCTTTACACGGTGTTTGACATGCATGGTTATAGCCCTTGCTTTTACAATAGTTGTAAATTTTAAATACGGCCTGCGTGTTGTGCCTTTCTCTATCTTAGTTGTACTTCTCTTCTCATCTTACTCCCTCGTATGTAAAACGAGTTTCTATAATTGTAATATTATTCCAAGAAGCAATCGAGACGTTTGGAGAAAAGGCAAGAAGATGTTTGAGAAGCAGTTTTAGTATAGAATTAGTGTTTTAAGGTTCTCCCATTGGCTTGGGATAGGCCACCTTAGTTATTTATTTGGGGCTATAACCATTGCAATCTTTTTATTTTATATCTATCATGTATGTGATACAATGTATGATATATATCTTCCACTCGCATATATTGGTGAGATCAATAAGGGCAAGATTAAAAGAAATAACGATGAGATATTTAATGTTTTCCCTCAAATTAATCTAAGTTAAAATTAGCCGTCCAATATTTACCCTCGTTAAGGCCTTGATCAATCTTACGTGGGCTTTGCCAAAGCATTAACACATAAGTCCATCTTGGTTAAACGCGAAGAATAAACAAGTGATATTCGTCGGTCGAAATTTTGGTAGTAACTTAGTTAGGTTGTTCTAATAGAATTAGAAACCTAAAGGCTAAGTATTTGGTTAAGTCATGAGATGACTGAACAAGAGTTGTTCACCAAATGGAAGAGTTACATGAGATGTAATTAGTAAACGGTTACTTACTTAAATAACATCTGTCCTGAAAGAAAAGCCAAAACTGATTTAGGAAATTGGTGAATTATGGATCCTCACTCACTAGAAAAATTTTCGTCAAATTTTTCCGAAATTAAAAACGAGAGGGGTTTTTAATTTTGAACAAAATAGTGAGAGTATTTTATAAACAAAGTCTTGTTTATAATATTTCAAATTGGTAAATTTATATTATGTATTTCCATTATTTTAGATCTAAATGGTAAACAACACTATATCATTGCGATCACTCATTAAGAAGGTGAAACTCAATAGCGTAAACTTCCTTGATTGGTTCCGTAATTTGAGAATTATTCTCAAACAGGAAAGAAAGGAATATGTCATTGAAGAACCTGTTCCAGATGAACCGACAACTAATGCTTCTAGAGCTGACAAAGACAAGTTTAAGAAACATATGGATGACATGTTAGAAGTGGATGTATTATGCTTACTATCATGACTCCCGATCTTCAGAAGCAACATGAGGACATGGTTGCATATGATATGATTCAAAACCTCAAAGAAATATATGAGGAGCAAGCACGTCAAGAAAGGTATGAGACCTCTAAAGCTCTATTTCAATGCCAAATGGTAGAGGGATCTCCTGTAGGAGCTCATGTCATTAAGATGATAGGCTATATCCAAACGTTGGAAAAACTAGATTTTCTTCTCAAGGATGAATTGGCTACTGATGTTATTCTGCAATCGTTGTCGAATAGCTTCAATCAAATTGTCCTTAATTTCAACATGAATGAAATTAACAAAACTTTGCCACAGTTACTTGGCATGTTACGAACTGCTGAGAAAAATATGTCTAAAGGTGGACCTAATCTCATTCTGATGGTCCGCAAGGACAAAGGAAAGGGAAAGACAGTGGCAAAGTACAAGGGTAAAGGTAAGTCTATACCCAAAGGACATGATGCACTGGAACCCAAAGGGGAGTTAGCAAGGAAGGAAAATGTTTCCACTGTAATAAGACCGGACACTGAAAAAGAAATTGCCCCATTTACCTTGAAGAGGTCAAGAAGGCAAAAGCAGATGGTACATCTGCTTCAGGTATTTATGTTATCGACGTGAATCTGTCAACATCTTCTTCTTCGGTATTAGATACCAGTTGTGGTTCTCACATCTGTACTTCTATACAGGAACTGCAAAAGAGAAAGGATCTAGCTAAGGAAGACGTAGACCTACGAGTGGGAAATGGAGCAAGAGTTGCTGCATTAGCTATAGGAACATACGTTTTATCTTTACCTAGTGGACTTGATTTACATTTAGAAGATTGTTATTTTATGCCTAGTTTGACTAAAAACATTATTTCTATTTCTTGTTTGGACAAGATTGGATTTGAGATTATTATTAAGAATAATTGTTGTTCTTTTCATCTCGATAATGTTTTTTATGGTTCAACATAATTGGTTAATGGCTTATATATTTTAAATCTAGAAAGTGCCATTTATAACATAAATACCAAAAGATCAAAAACAAATAACTCAAATCAAACTTATCTCTGACATTGTCGTTTAGGCCATATAAGTGAGAAACGCATATCAAGACTCCATAAAGATGGATTCTTGGATTCATTTATTTTCGAACAACTGGATGTATGTGAATCTTGCTTATTAGGAAAAATGACTAAGGCTCCTTTTAATGGTAAAAATGAGCGAGCAAGTGATTTATTGGAATTAATATATAGTGATGTATATGGACCAATGAACACACAAGCTAGAGGTGGATTTCAGTACTTCATCACTTTCACTTATAACTTCAGTCGATATGGTTACATTTACCTTATGCGCCATAAATCTGAGGCTATCGAAAAGTTTAAAGAATTCAAGAATGAAGTACAAAATCAACTAGGCAAGAGTATTAAAGCACTTCGATCAGATCGAGGTGGAGAATACTTAAGCATAGAATTTGATGAACTCCTTAAAGAATGTGGGATTGTCTCACAACTTACTCCACTAGGTACATCACAGTGGAATGGAGTTTCTTAGAGAAGAAATAGAACTTTATTAGACATGGTTCGATCAATGATGAGTCATAGTGATCTTCCGACTTCTTTCTGTGGACATGCACTAGAAACAACTACTTTCACTTTAAATCATGTTCCGTCTAAATTGATGAGTGCCTAAAAGGTAGTTATTTAGTATCCTTCTCATGGTACTTTATGCATCTATTATACACCAACTTGAACTAAAATATGGGCTCTTTGCGCAATATTGGATATTCCGTTATCAATACTTACAAAGTCGAAATTTATAGAGAATGCAGATATTATTATATATTCTATACATGTAGGAATATCCAGGGCCGAAGCAACAGTGAAGCAATGTTGAGGCCGAGGCAGAAGACAAGGCCGCGGCAGCATCCAGAGTGGCAGCACCAATATTAGAGGCGCAATAAAAGATAAAAATATCGAGAACATTCTGGAAGATGCAGCGCACCAATTGGACCAGGCTAGCGCACTAAAAGCCCAAGTCAAAGACCAAACGAGAAAACCCTTCTAGAAGGCGGCAAACTTGGAAATATCAGATCCCTTGAAGAAGACTTGTTCTTAACTCCAAATTGGAGTCTATTTTGGAAAGGTTTGCCTAGGTTAAGACTATATATGCCCTAACCGACCATATTGTTTAGAGAGACGATTTTTAGAGAAACCCTTCTCCCTAAGGAGAGCCAATTTTTAGAGAAACCCTTCTCCCTAAAGAGAGCCGATTTTTAGAGAAACTAATGAGTGCCTAAAAGGAAGTTATTTACTACCTTTCATATGGTACTTTATGCACCTATTATACACCAACTTGAACCGAATCATGAACTCTTTGCACAAATATTGGATATTCCGTTATCATCACCTACAAAGTTAATATTTATAGAGAATGCAGATATTATTACAATTTCTGTACATGCAGGGATATCAAGAGATGAAGCGGCAGAGAATCTGTGTTGAGGCCGAGGCAGAAGCGTGGCCGTGGCAGAATCAAGTGTGGCGGCACCAACAATGGAGGTGCATTGAAAGATAAAAATATATAGAATATTTTAGAAGACTCATCGCATCAATTGGATCAGGATAGCATGATCAAAGACCAATTCAAAGACCAAGCGGGAAACACTTTCTAGAAGGCGATAAACTTGGAAATATCAAAATCCTTGAGGAAGACTTGTTCCCTACTCCAAGTTGAAGTCTATTTAGGAAAGGTTTGCCCTAGGTTAAGACTATAAATATACTAGCCGACCACATTGTCTAGGGAGAGCCGATTTGTAGAGAAAACTCTTCCTCCCTAAGAGTTGTACTTCCACGATAACATGTTCTAAACTTCTTAGGGATAAGTGAAGGTTGTCGTTATTAGTGAGAGGAGATTGATTCTTGTATTCTTGTTCTTATGCAATAATATCAGAGTTTCCTTATCCTATTACCATTCATTTTTCTTGTTTCCAAGCTTGAGAGGGAAGTTTGCAAGTAATCTATTTATCTAGCATCGAGAGGTGTAGATTCAAGAAAGGGATAAGTATGGTGTCGGCGACACTAACTCGGCATATAACCTTGTGGAGGCACTAAGGGGTAGGTTAAGAGTTGCAGCAGCTAAAAGAAGTGTTGGATTGGTTGGTGGTTATCTTTGGTTTACGCCGAGAGGTATCATCAAGGATTGAGCATCAACAACACTTTGACTCAGAGATGAGCAGAGTCACTTACGGACACTTTGCTGAACTTTGATACTTCTGCCCACGAGCAAGAGATTGTCGTAGCAGAGGAGCACCAGCATTGCCGAGGCAGTATCTGCAGTACTATCGAAGCAGTGTTGTGCGATTGCATTGGATAAGAAGAAGATCAATTGAATCCACTAATTGACACAACTGGATCCTACCCACTTTCTCTATAATCGTTCTCAACTCTTTATTTTATGTTTTGTTATTTACTTATTTAGTTAGATAAAACAAACCATCTTATTTGTGTTTTTATTTTATTCTCAGGAGCAAGGAAACGAAGAAAGACATATTAAGTATACCAATCCCTGTGGAGACGATACACGATATACTTATCATTTTATTACTTGACGACGTGTACACTTGCACTCAAAATAGCGCTTATACAACGCCTATCAAGTTTTTGGCGCCGTTATCGGGGATTGGCAACTGAATTTTGTTTTCTTTAATTTTCTTGCTCTTTAATTATTAGTTATCTAACTTTAACTTTAATTGTTTTTTATTTTTGTTTTTATTAATTTTTATTTATTTGGTTTGTGGACCATTGTACGAGTTGGATCCTGAGATTGAACGTACAAGACATAATCTAAGACGGAATCTGTTCCAAACTATGGACAATCCACCTAGAGGACCTGTTGATCATAATGTACTACCGCCAACAATGCAGCAGCAGCCAATGCCACATCTATTACCGAGGCAGCCTACTGTCAGAGATTATCTGGTAGAGGATCTGAACGGACTTAACCCTGGCGTAGTTACCCCAGAGATAGAAGCAACTCACTTTGAGATTAAACCAGTAATGTTCAACATGTTGAACACAATTGGACAGTTTGGTGGGTCTGCTACTGAAGATGCAAGGCGGCATCTTAAATCCTTCATGGAAGTGTGCAACTTTTTTAAGATTCAAGGATTCCATGAAGATATTTTGCGCTTAAAATTGTTCCCCTATTCACCTAGGGATAGGACGAAGACTTGGTTGAATGGAATCCTAGCAGGATCAATAGGATCTTGGGAAGAACTCTGCCAAGAATTCATTACGAGGTTTAATCCGAAAAATCTTTATGACCGCATTCGTAATGAGATCACATCATTCCAGCAAGAAGACGATGAACCAATGTACGAGGCATGGGAATGTTACAGAGAATTATTAAACAAATGCCCCTTACATGGTTTTCCCTTATTGACGCCAGTCTCCATGTTCTATTATACTACTAATACCTCCACAAGGATGATGCTAGATGCTTCCGCAAATGGGACACTTTTAGATAGAGCTCCCGCGGAAGCCATTGAAATTATGAACAAACTCGCAAGGAACGATTTCCAATTTCCCACATCAAGGCGAGGAGGAATGGGACGCCATGCCACAGCCCATGAAATAGACACATCAAGTTCGGTGGCAGCACAATTGGCTTCTCTAACCAAGATGGTTCAAAACATGCAAAACCAAAGAAGCATACATGAGGTTAAGACAGTTAACTCATCAAATTATATGCCAGATGAGGAGACCGGCCTATATGTCAGAAACTATAACAAAAGCAATCCAATGATGTCCAACAATTATAAACCATCTTGGAAAAGGCATCCGAACTTCTCTTGGAGTAACCCCAATAATGCCTTGAATCCAACTACTCAAGCCCCTGGATTTCAGCACCAGAACCAAAACCTGCCGCAGCAGAACACTCAGCAACCCATGCCGCAGCAGCAGGTACAACAACAATAGTCTCTAAATGCATTGGCCGATTCTCTCACAGCGTTCATGTCAAAGACTAATGCCTACATGATGGAGAATAGCCACTTCATGAAGCGTACTGATGACTTCATGAATAGAACGGAGATGAGACTGCAGAACCAGGAGGTTACAATAAAATCCCTAGAAACCCAGGTTGGTCAATTTGTCCAACACCGAAACACTCGACCACCTGGAGGTTTACCTAGCAATACTGAAGTTGCTAAGGTGTTTGGCCACAAGCAATGTAAAGTAATCACCACTAGAAGTGGACTACAGCTAAAAAATAAAGAGGGGACCGCAACCGAAAGAGTCCAACCAGAACAACAACATCATAAGGACTCAGAGGCTGAGCAGGACCTTGCCAAAAGCTCTGCCACGGCAACAGAACCAGCAGTATCAAAACCTTCTGCCGAGGCAGCTACAGAAAAATTCACCCCAGGTATAAAACTCAATATCCAAGGAAACCTAGAGGATATCAGACCCCCCCTTTTCCACAGAGGCTGAAGAAGCAGAAACAGGACCACCAATTTCAGAAGTTCCTAGACATCCTGAAGCAGGTCCATATTAACTTGCCCCTAGTTGAGGCGATTGAACAAATGCCCAACTATGCCAAGTTTTTAAAGGGCATAGTATCCAAATAACGAAGGCTAGGAGAATTTGAGACGGTGGTAGCCACTGAAGGTTGCATGGCCATGCTGTACAATCGCATGCCAAAATTGGACTTGTTTGATTTAGGATTAAACAAAAAATAAACACTTTTTGGACTTGTTTGATTTAGGAGTTCTTTTAATAAACTTGGGTGATAAAGACTTAGAGCTTGTTGGAAAAATAAATAGAGGGGCCTATCACCGGCACTAATTGTGCTCTCCTTCATGCTAGTGGTGCCCGAAATTGGCTCTAGTATGCTAAATAGGTGCTAAATAAGAAAAAGAATAAATAAGAAAAACAAAGAAATGGAAAACACATATCTTGATGTGCCCAAAATTGGCTCAAGACTTGTTGTTTTAAGGAGAAAGCTAAGCCAAAATTCTACTTGTCTTGAACTTAGAGTTTATCTAAGAAAGCCTTGAATCAGCCTTGTCCATTAAACGCACACACTCACCTAGCCCTATAGTTTGTTTCTTAGTAAAAGTCCCTGGGTAAACTAATGGCTAAAACGAAGAGATGGACATGATCATGATGGGGACAATAGATGGAAGAGTAAGACCAAAGGGGAGTAAGGTTTAGCAATTTGATGTTTGGCATTGCTTGAGGACAAGCAATAGTTCGAGTTTGGGGGTATTTGATGAGTGCCTACAAGGAATATCAACTACAAAGTTAATATTTATAAAGAATGCATATATTTTTACAATTTCTGTACATATAGGGATATCCAGAGATGAAGCGACAGAGAATCTGTGTTGAGGTCGAGGTAGAAGCGTGACTGCGGTAGAATCTAGTGTGGAAGCACCAACAATGGAGGCGCATTGAAAGATAAAAATATAGAGAATATTTTAGAAGACTCATCGCATCAATTGGATCAGGCTAGCGTGCTCAAAGCCCAATTCAAAGGCCAAGCGGGAAACACTTTCTAGAAGGCGGCAAACTTGGAAATATCAGAATCCTTGAGGAAGACTTGTTCCCTACTCCAAGTTGAAGTCTATTTAGGAAAGGTTTGCCCTAGGTTAAGACTATAAATATACTAGCCGGCCACATTGTCTAGAGAGAGCCGATTTGTAGAGAAAACCCTTCCTCCCTAAGAGTTGTACTTCCACGGTAACATGTTCTAAACTTCTTAGGGATAGGTGAAGGTTGTCGATATTAGTGAGAGGAGATTGATTCTTGTATTCTTGTTCTTATGCAATAAAATCAGAGTTTCCTTATCCTATTGGCATTCCTTGTTCTTGTATCCAAGCCCGAGAAGGAAGTTTGCAAGTAATCTATTTATCTAGCATTGAGAGGTGTAGATTCACGAAAGGGATAAGTATGGTATCGGCGACACTAACTCGGCCTATACCCTTGTGGAGGCACTAATGGGTACGTTAAGAGTTTCAGTAGCTAAAAGAAGTGTTGGATTAGTTGGTGGTTATCTTTGGTTTACGCCGAGAGGTATCGTCAAGGATTGAGTATGAACAACACTTTGACTCAGAGTTGAGCGGAGTCACTTACGGACACTTTGCTGAACTTTGATTCTTCTGCCCAAGAGCAAGAGATTGTCGCGGAAGAGGAGCACCAGCATTGTCGAGGCAGTATCTGCAGTACTATCGAAGCAGTATTGTGCGATTGCATTGTACAAGAAGAAGATCAATTGAATCCACTAATTGACGCAACTGGATCCTACCCACTTTCTCTATAATCGTTCTCAACTCTTTATTTTATGTTTTGTTATTTACTTATTTAGTTAGATAAAACAAACCATCTTATTTGTGTTTTTATTTTATTCTTAGGAGCAAGAAAACGAAGGAAGACATATTAAGTATACCAATCCCTGTGGAGACGATACACGATATACTTATCATTTTATTACTTGATGATGTGTACACTTTCACTCAAAATAACGCTTATACCATGCCTATCAAAAACCCTTCTCCCTAAGAATTGTACCTAACGACATTATGTTTTAAAATTCTTAGGGATAGGTGAAGGTTGTAGATATTAGTGAGAGGAGATTGATTATTATTTCTTTGTTCTAATGCAATAATAATATCAAATTTTTTTATCCTATTACCATTCCTTGTTCTTGCATTCAAGCTCGAGAGAGAAGTTTGTAAATAATATATTTATCAAGCATCGAGAGGTGTAGATTCACGAAAGGGATAAGTACAGTGTTGTAGACACTAACTCGGCCTAGAGATAGGTCAAGAGTTTCAGCAGCTAAGAGAAGTGTTGGATTGGTTGGTGGTTATCGTTGATTTACGCCGAGAGGTATCGTCAAGGACCAATCATCATCAACACTCTAACTTAGAGATAAGTGGAGTCAACTACGGACACTTTGCTGAACTTTGATTCCTCTGCCCAAGAGCAAGAGATTGCCGCGGCAGAAAACACTAATACTGTCGAGGCTGTATCTACAGTACTGTCGAAGCAGTGTTGTGTAATTGTATTGGACAAGAAAAAGAGCAATCGAATCCACTAATTGATGCAGTTGGATCCTACCCACTTTCTCTATAATCGTTCTCAACCTTTTATTTTATGTTTTGTTATTTAATTATTTAGTTAGTTAAACAAATCCACTTATTTGTGTTTTTACTTTATCTTTCAGGAGCAAGGGAACAAAGGGAGACATATTAAGTATATCAATCCCTATAGAGACGAAACACGATAAACTTATCACTTTATTACTTAACGACGTGTACACTTGCACTCAATTGCGCTTTTATTGCACACATCAAGTCTTTGGCGCCATTGCCGGGGATTAGCAACTAAATTTTGTTTGCTTTATTTTCTTTCTTTTTAACCATTCTTTATCTAACTTTAATTTTAATTATTTATCTTTCTTTTTTATTAACTTTGATTTATTTGGTATATGACCAGGGCAAACCCGAGTGGTCTATTGTACGAATTGGATCCTGAAATCGAACGCATAAGACACCATCTGAGGCACAACCTGTTCCAAGTCATGGATGATCCACCAAGGGGACAAATTCCACCTGTTGATCATAAGGTACTACCACCAGCAATGCCGCAGCAGCCACTGCCACAATCATTGCCGAGGTATCCTACTTTTATAGACTATCTGGTGGAAGATCTAAACAGACTCAACCCTGGCGTAGTCACCCCAGAAATCGAAGCAACTCACTTTGAGCTCAAACCAGTGATGTTCAACATGTTGAACAAAATTGGACAGTTTACTGGGTCTGCTACTGAAGATGCAAGGCAGTATCTTAAATCTTTCATGGAAATATGCAATTCTTTCAAGATCCAAGGAGTCCATGAAGATATTTTACGATTAAAATTGTTCCTCTATTCATTGAGGGATAGGACGAAAACTTGGTTGAATGGCATCCCAGCAGGATCCATAGGATCTTGGGACGAACTTTGCCAAGAATTCATTACGAGGTTTAATCTGAAAAATCTCTATGATCGCATCCGTAATGAAATCACATCATTCCGGTAGGATGATGATGAACCAATGTATGAGGCATGGGAACGCTACAGAGAATTATTAAACAAATGCCCACTACATGGTTTTCTCTTGTGGATGCAAGTCTCCATGTTTTATAATGCTACTAATGCCTCCACAAGGATGATACTAGACGCTTCTGCAAATGGGACACTTTTGGATAGAGTACCCGCGGAGGCCATTGAAATTCTAAACAAACTCGCAAGGAACGATTTCCAATTTCCTACATCAAGGCGAGGAGGAATGAGACGCCATGCCACGACCCATGATTTAGACACAACCAGTTCGGTGGCAGCACAATTGGCTTCTCTAACCAAGATGGTTCAGAATATGCAAGCCCAACGAAATATGTATGAGGTTAAGGAAGTCAACTCATCTGATTACATGCAAGATGAGGAAACCAACCTATATGTTGGAAACTATAACAGAAACAATCATATGATCTCCAACAATTACAACCCATCCTGGAAAAGGCATCCAAATTTTTTATGGAGTAACCCCAACAATGCCTTAAATCCAGTCAACCAAGCCCCTGGATTCCAGCACCAAAGTTAGAACCTGCCAAAGCAGCACACTCAGTAGTCCATGCCACAGCAGCAGGTACAACAACAGCAGTCTCTGAACGCACTGACAGATTCACTCAGGGCCTTCATGTCAAAGACTGATTCATACATGGCCGAGAATAGCCGCTTCATGAGGCGTACTGATGACTTCATGAATCGAACTGAGATGAGACTGCAGAACCAGGAGGCTGCAATCAAGTCTTTAGAAACCCAAGTTGGTCAATTTTCCCAACGACAAAACACTCGACCACTAGGGGGTTTACCTAGCAATACTGAGGTTGCTAAGGTGTTATGCCACGAGCAATGCAAGGTAATTACGACAAGAAGTGGCCTACAATTAAAAAATAAAGAAGGCCCCTCAACCGATAGAGTCCAACCAGAAAAGCAATATCACGAGAACTCAGAAGCTGAGGAGGACCCTGCCGAAAGCACAGCCCCAGTAGCAGAATCAGCCGTACCTGAAAATCTCGCCGAGGCAACTGCAGATAAGTTCACCCCAGGTATTAAACTCAATATCCAAGAAAACTTGGAGGACATCAGACCACCACCTTCACACAAAGGCTAAAGAAGCACAAACAGGACCACCAATTTCAGAAATTCCTAGACATCTTGAAGCAAGTCTATATCAACTTGCCATTAGTTGAGGCTATTGAAAAAATGCCCAACTATGTCAAGTTCTTAAAGGATATAGTATCCAAACGACGAAGGCTAGGGGAATTTGAAACGGTGGTAGACACTGAAGGTTGCATGGCCATGCTACGTAATCGCATGTCGCCTAAGCTAAAGGATCCTGGATGCTTTACAATCCCTTGTGCGATTGGGGATGGTTACGAAGGAAAGGCCTTATGCGACTTGGGAGCAAGCATCAATCTAATACCCAAATCAGTATTTTAAAAACTTGGAATAGGGCGGGCAAAACCAACAACAGTACTGCTCTAACTTGCGGATCAGTCCTATGTGCATTCTGAAGGCAAAATTGAGGACATTCTGGTTAAGGTCGACAAGTTTATATTTCCTGCCGACTTTCTTGTCCTTGATTGTGAGGCCGACAACAATACACCGATCATATTGGGTCGACCTTTCCTTGCTACTGGACGCACCATCATCGATGTGGAAAATGGCAAGCTCACAATGCGGATAAACGATCAACAAGTCAAGTTTAATGTTTTTCATATACTTAAAAATCATGACAATCTAGAAGAATGCCAAGTATCAGAGATCTTAGACGAAGACTTGATACAACCATGTCTAGAAAATAACTGCCCCGGCAGCGTCATCAACAATTCTAAGCATCATTGCCTCGGCAGTTCATAGGATGATTGTTATACCCATGCTCTGAACAAAGTACACAAAATTGAGAGCCTTGAGGCACAAGAAATTGAGGAAACAAACTAGACAACGCACTTTCCAGGTAAGCATATTGCACCTTTGAATTATCCAAGAAAGGATAATGAGCCCACCAGTACGGAGCCAGTAATCACTGAATTAAAACCCTTGCTTGCCAATTTAAAATATGTTTATTTGGGACCCAACCACATAATGCACGTAGTCATTTCTTCTAAGCTGCAGCCGAAACAGGAACAGAGCTTAAGAGAAGTGCTGCGGCAGCATAAGACAACACTAGGGTGGACAATTGATGACATAAAGGGAATAAGCCCAGCCGTTTGTATGCATAAAATCATATTAAATAAAGGTCAAAAACCCACCGTAAAGGCCCCAAAGAGACTTAACCATGCCATGAAGGAGGTAGTTCATAAGGAAATAATCAAGTGGCTTGATGCTGGAATCATTTATCCTATCTCTAACAGTGAATGGGTAATCCCAGTACAATGTGTGCCAAAAAAAGGTGGCATGGCTGTCATAACCAATAAGAACAATGAGTTAATCCCAATAAGAACTGTGACAGGGTGGAGAGTTTGTATGGACTACCGAAAGTTGAACAAAGCAACAAAGAAAGACCATTTTCCTCTACCCTTTATTGATGAGATGCTTGACAGATTGGCTGATAAACCCTATTATTTTTTCCTTGATGGTTATTTAGGATATAACCAAATTGTTATTGCTCCAGAAGACCAAGCAAAACCCACATTCACCTGCCCATATGGAACATATGCTTTTAGAAGAATGTCGTTCGGCCTCTGTAATGCCCGGCCACCATCCAGAGATGCATGATGGCAATTTTTTCAGATATGATAGAATATTTTATGAAAGTATTCATGGATGATTTTTTAGTCTTTAGGGACAACTTCGCTCACTGCCTCGACAATTTGAAGAAAGTACTACAAAGATGTGAGAAAACCAATTTAGTCCTCAACTGGGAAAAATGTCATTTTATGGTAAACGAGAACATAGTACTGGGCCATAAAATATCATCAGAAAGAATTGAGGTTGATAAAGCCAAGATTGATGTAATAAAGAATTTACCTCCACCAATCTCTATGAAAGAAATTCGAAGCTTCTTGGGTCATACAGGTTTTTATAGAAGGTTTATCTCTAACTTTTTTGCAATTTCTAAACCTCTCTGTAACCTACTTGAGCAGGATAGAAAATTTGAATTTACCGACGAATGTACTGAAGCATTCAAGACCCTAAAGGAAAAGCTAGTTACAGCACCGATAGTGGTTCCACCGGATTGGACTCTACCCTTCGAGTTAATATGTGATGCAAGTGATCATGCTGTCGGGGCAGAACTTGGACAAAGGAAAAACAACCTCTTCCATGTTATTTACTATGCTAGCAAGACACTCAATGATGCTCAGGTAAATTACACTATAACCGAGAAAGAATTACTAGCAGTAGTGTTTGCTTTTGATAAGTTCCGTTCCTATCTCATTGGAACTAAAGTTACCGTCCATACGGACCACTCGGCGCTTAAATACCTTTTTTCCAAAAAGGAGGCCAAACCAAGATTGATAAGATGGATTCTTCTGCTACAAGAGATCGATGTGGAGATAAAAGATAGAAAAGGTACTGAGAACCAAGTAGATGATCATTTATCCAGACTAGAAAATGAAGGCTATAACAACAAACTGAAAGACATACAAGACACCTTTTGAGTTGAACAAATATTGTATATCGCAACAAATGATGACGATACTGCTGAGGCAGCACCCATAGCAGTACATGATTGCGAGGCCCAGGCACTACTTGAATATATTTCAGAATCTATAAAAGAAGACATACAGGCAGTAACGACAACTCCCTAGTATGTTGATCTTGTTAACTTTTTAGTCAGTGGCATAGTTCTTTATAACTTAAGCTATAACGAAAAAAAGAGGTTCCAGCATAATGCCAAACATTATTTCTGGGACGAACCTCTCTTGTTTCCACAATGTGTAGATCATGTTATACGACAATGTGTCCCAGAAGAGGAACAACAAGCAATTCTTCAATAATGTCACGATCTACCGTGTGGAGGACATTTTGGCGGAAATAAAACAACAGTAAAAGTGCTTCAATCAGGATTTTATTGGCCGACGGTCTTCAGAGATACCCACCTCTATTGCAAGGCTTGTGACCGATGCCAAAGGGTGAGAAATATATCTAGACGAAACGAGATGCTACAAAAGTCAATACTAGAAGTAGAATTATTCGATGTATGGGGAATAGATTTTATGGGACCATTCCCTTCATCTCAAGGAAATCTCTACATCCTATTAGCAATGGATTATGTGTCCAAATGGGTTGAAGCAATCGCCACGCCCCACAATGATGCCAAGACAGTACACAAATTTCTCAAGAAAAACATATTCACAAGATTTGGAGTACGGAGAGCTATCATTAGCGACGAAGGTAAGCACTTTGACAATAGGCTCATTGCCGCGTCATTAAAGAAAATAGGTGTCACTCATAAAATGGTCACGATATATCATCCACAAACAAATAGCCAAGCTGAACTTTCAGATAGGGAATTAAAACAAATCCTCGAAAAGGTAGTACACACTTCTAGAAAGGATTGGTCTCATTAGCTTGACGATGCTTTGTCGACGTATAGAACAACTTACAAAACGCCCTTGGGGATATCACCCTATAGATTAGTATTTGGAAAAGCTTGTCATTCGCCCGTGGAAATTGAGCACAGAGCTTACTGGGTAGTAAAGAATCTGAATATGGAATGAGAAAAAGCTGGACAAAAACGACTACTGGACCTTAATGAATTAGATGAATTCAAGAAGGAAGCTTATGATAACGCCAAGATCTATAAGGAGGAGACGAAACGCTGGCATGACAGCAAACTGCTGCCGCGACAATTCCTACCGAGGCAGCAAGTCCTCCTCTTTAACTCCGGACTCAAGTTATTCCCTGGGAAACTCAAATCTAGATGGTCAAGTCCTTTCGAAATTGTTAAGGTTTATCCCCATAGAGCAGTCACAATTAAGTCATAAAAAGAAGATGTTGAATTTAAAGTGAATGGCCAACGGTTGAAGCATTACGCGGAACATCAAGAGACAAGAACGATGGAAACCATCACTTTAGGCGATGCATCTACATGACATCCTCCTCTGATTTAATTTTGAACATTTAATTGTTAGTTTTAATTTTATTTTCGTTCTTATTTTCTTTTATTTTGTTGTCGTTTTAGACAGAATTGGGAATCACAGAAGACATCTCCGAATAGATCTACGGAGATTAATCTGACACCGCATCTCTCATTTACTTGTCATTTGCCTTATATGTTGAGCTTTCAAGACAATACTCGGTTTGAATTTGGGGGTATTGTAGGTGCAGAAGCATTGCCGAGGCAATCCACTGCCACGGCATTACCATGAAAAAAGGGAGTAATTTTTTGAAATTTTTTTGGCAATATTCTCTTTTCTTGAATTACTGTTTTTAATCTTGCACTGCTCTACATCAGCTTTGCTTTAGTTTACTCCTTTAAGGCTATAGAAATCTTTCTCCTTACCATGGCGAAGTTCTGTTTTTGAAGGGATAACCATAGGATACTCATGGAATAAAACTTAGAAGCTTGTTTTAGGGTTAGAAAACAAATAAACACTTTTTGGACTTGCTTGATTTAGGAGTTCTTTTAATAAACTTAGGTGATAAAGACTTAGAACCTTTTGGAAAAATAACTAGAGGTGCCTATCACTGGCTCTAGTTTTGCTCTCATTCTTTCTAGAGGTGCCCAAAATTGGCTCTAGTATGCTAAATAGGTGGTTAAAAATAAAATAAAATAAAATATAGAAAACACATATCTTGAGGTGCCTGAAACTGGCTCAAGACTTGTTGTTTTAAGGAGATAGCTTTAATCCAAATTCTACTTCAAAGAAAGCCTTGAATCCACCTTGTCCATAAAATGCACACACTCACCTAGCCTTATAGCTTGTTTCTTAGTAAAAGTCCTTGGGTAAACTAGTGGCTAAAACGGAGAGATAGACATGACCATGGTGGGGAGAATAGATGGAAAAGTAAGACCAAAGGGGAGCAAATTTCGGCAATTTGATGTCTTGCATTGCTTTAGGATAAGCAATAGTTCGAGTTTGGGGGTATTTGATGAGTGCCTAAAAGGCAGTTATTTACTACCCTTCTCATAGTAATTTATGCATCTATTAAACACCAACTTGAACTAAAATATGGACTCATTGCATAATATTGAATATTCCGTTATTACTACTTACAAAGCTTACATTTATAGAGAATGCAGATATTATTACATATTTTGTACATGTAGGGATATCCAGGGCTGAGGCAGTAGAGAAGCATCGTTGAGAACGAGGATGAGACTAGGCCACGGCAACATCTAGAGTGGCAACATCAACATTGTAGGCGAATGAAAGACAAAATATAGAGAACATTCTGGAAGATGTAGCGCACCAATTGGACCAGGCTAGCGCACTAAAAGCCCAAATCAAAGACCAAACGGGAAAAGCTTTCTAGAAGGTTGCAAACTTGAAAATATCCGATCTCATGAAGAAGACTTGTTCCCTACTCCAAGTGAGAGTCTATTTAGGAAAGGTTTTCCCTAGGTTAAGACTATATATAGCCTAACCGGCCATATTATTAAAAGAGCCGATTTTAGAGAAACCCTTCCCCTAAGATTTGTGCCTAACGATATTATGATCTAAATATCTTAGGGATAGGTGAAGGTTGTGGATAGTAGTGAGAGGATATTATTTCTTGCTTCTTTTTTCTAATGCAATAATAATATCAAAGTTTGCTTATCTTATTGTCATTTCTTGTTTTTGCATTTAAGCTCGAGAGAGAAGTTTGTAAGTAATATATTTATCTAGCATCAAGATGTGTAGATTCATGAAAGGGATAAGCACGGTGTCGACGACACTAACTCGGCCTAGAGATAGGTTAAGAGTTTCAGAAGCTAAAAGAAGTGTTGGATTGGTTGGTGATTATCATTGATTCACGCCGAGAGGTATCGTCGAGGATCAGTCATCAACAACGCTCTGACTTAGAGATAAGCGGAGTAAACAACGGACACTTTGCTAAACTTTGATGCATCTGCCCAAGAGCAAGATATTGTCGCGGCAGAAAACACTAATGCTGCCGAGGTTGTATCTGCAGTACAACCGAAGCAGTATTGTGTAATTGCATTGGACAAGAAGAAGATCAATTGAATCCACTAATTGACGCAGCTGGATCCTACCCATTTTCTCTATATCATTCTCAATCTTTTATTTTATATTTTGTTATTTAATTATTTAGTTAGTTAAACAAATTCACTTATCTGTATTTTTAGTTTATCTTTCAGGAGCAAGAGAACATGGGGAGATATATTAAGTATATCAATCCCTGTGGAGACGATACACGATATACCTATCACTTTATTACTTACGACGTGTACACTGCACAGTTGCGCTATTATTACACGCATCTCTTATCCTATTGTCATTCCTTGTTCTTGCATACAAGCTCGAGAGAGAAGTTTGTAAGTAATCTATTTATCTAGCATCGAGAGAGTTAGATTCACGAAAGGGATAAGTATAGTGTTGACGATACTAACTTGGCGTAGAGATAGGTTAAGAGTTCCAGAAGCTAAAAGAAGTGTTGGATTGGTTGGTGATTATCGTTGATTTACGCCGTGAGGTATCGTCAAAGACCAGTCATCAACAATGCTCTGACTTAGAGATAAGCGGAGTGAACTACGAACACTTTACTGAACTTTAACGCATTTGTCTAAGAGCAAGAGATTGTCGCGGCAGAGAACACTAATGTTTTCGAGGTTGTATCTGCAGTACTGTCGAAGCAGTATTGTGTAATTGCATTGGACGAGAAGAAGATCAATCAAATCCACTAATTGACGCAGCTAGATCCTACTCACTTTCTCTATATCGTTCTCAATCCTTTATTTTATGTTTTGCTATTTAGTTACTTAGTTAAACAAATTCACTTATCTGTGTTTTTACTTTATCTTTCAGGAGCAAGGGAACAAGGGGAGACATATTAAGTATACCAATCCTTATGGAGACGATACACGATATACTTATCACTTTATTACTTGCGACGTGTACACTACACAGTTGCGCTATTATTACACGCATCAGTAAGAGAGGCCAACTGTGATGCCACTGAATTTGATATTTCCAATTCATTCACTATGGCTTGGCGTCTTACTCCTCCTCGTCTAGATGTAGGGAATTGAAAATCGTTCTTTACGAGTTTGTTTAGGATCTCAATAGCTTCCTAAGGTGCTTTATCAAGGAGTGTTCCATTGGCAGAAGCGTCTAACATCATTCTGGTTGGGCAATCGGTGGCATTATAGAACATGGTCCCTTGTGTCCACAAGGGGAATCTATGCAAAGGACACTTGTGCAGCAATTCTCTGTAGCGTTCCCATGCCTCGTACATAGGTTCATCATCTGCTTATCAAAAAGAAGTAATTTCATTACGAATTCGATCATATAAATTTGTAGGATTAAAGCGTGTATTGAAATCTCGACACAATTCACTCCAAGATCCTATTGATCCTACTGGAATACTATTTAACCAGGTTTTTTCCCTATCCCTCAGTGAATAGGGGAATAATTTTAATCTTAAGACATTTTCATGAACCCCTTGAATTTTGAAAGATTTACAAATCTCCATGAATGACTTAAGATTTTGCCTGGCATCTTCTATTATAGACCCACCAAACTGTCCAATAGTGTTTAGCATATTGAACATGACAGGTTTTCAGTTCAAAGTTGGTTGCTTCTATTTCTGGTGTAACCCCTCCAGGATTTAACCCATTTAAGTCTTCTTCTAGGAAGTCCCTGACAATAAGTTGTAGCGGCATTGGTGGCGGCGGAAGGCCTCCATTGCCGGCAGGTTAGTTTTGATCCCCTTGATTTCCTGCCGTGGCTTCTTGGATTTGTCTCCTCAACCTATTCTGTGTACGTTCAATCTCTGGATAACCCTTTGGGTTGGCCCTAGTCATACACCAAAAACAAACCAAAGTAAAATAAAAATAAAAAGAACTAGAAAGCAAGAAAATAAAGAAAACAAAATTTAGTTGTCAATCCCCAGCAACGACGCCAAAAACTTGATGCGTGTCAAATATGCGCAATTTGTGCAAATGAACACGTCATAAGTAATAAAGTGATTAGTAAATTAGATATCATCTCCGCAGGGATTGGTATACTCAATATGCCTTCTTTTGTCTTCTTGCTCTGAAAAAGAATAAAGTAAAAGCACAGGTAATTTGGTTGTGATTGAACAAAATAAAGAAAACTAATTAAAAAGATAATAAACAGATAAAGAAAGTGGCCAGGATCCAGTTGTGTTGTATAATGGATTCAATTGACTTGTTTCTGTCCAATGCAATCACACAATACTGCATCAGCGGTACTGCAGATTACTGCCTCGACAGCGATGATGCTCGTCTGCCGCGACAATTTCTTGCTCTTGAGTGGACTTTACTAAAGTTCGGCAAAGTGTCCTTTGATGACTCGGCTTATCTTTAAGTCGAAGTACTATTGATGACCAATCCTTGATGATACCTCTCGGCGTGAATCAATTATAAGCATCAAACAATCCCACACTTCTTTTGGCCGATGAAACTCTAACCTATCTCTAGGCCAAGTTAGTATTTCCCTATTGAAACACCGTACTTATTTCTTTCGTGAATCTAACTCTCTCGATATTAGATAAATGGATTACTCACAAACTTCTCTCTCGAGCTTGAATGCAAGAACAAAGAATGACAAAGAATAAGCAAACCTTGATATTTTATTGAATTGAAACAAGAAACAAAGTTCAATCTCTTCTCACTCATACTCTAAAAATTTCACCTAAGCCTAAAGAAATAGAAACAAAGAAAACTCTAAATCTTAGTATCGGTCTAGGACTAAGCTCTCTATGATCCGAATTGCCCTTCTCCTTGTACGACTATGGCTTATATAGGCTTGACCTAGGGAAAACCTTTCCTAAGTTGAAATACAACTTGGAGTAGGACACAAGTCAAGTACATAAATAAAATATTTTTAAGTTTATTCCAACTAGGAGGCTTTCCCGTGTGGCCTTTATCTTGGGCTTTCCACGTGCTATCCAGCTTCGATCCTTGGGCTACTTTTCGAGTAACGTTCTCCTCATTTTTCTCCTTAGCTCGCCTACAATATTGTTACTTGTCCTTAGTTGTTGCCTCGACATCAGGTCCTGCCTCGGCCTCAGTCGCCTCCGTGACAATACTTTTTTCTACAAAAAATATAAAAATACAGTAAAGCTTGCCTTTTCTGTAAATATCATCTTTAACAGCACAATCTCTAAATATTTCACATTAAGTATGTGCATTGGTCCAAGTAGGTGTAGATTTGGTGATTATTACCCATGAAAGGTGTAAAAAGTGATAGTGAGTTGAACACTTATCAGCAGGTAGGACGGTATATTACTTTAAAATTCCAAATATAAATTTATCTTTTGTATTGTTTGAGGATAAGCAATAGTTCGAGTTTGGGGATATTTGATAAGTGCCTAAAAGTACTAAATTTTATACCATTTTCTCACTCGTTTATTACTACTAAAGGATAGATTTACCGGTAATAATGGATATTTCTGCTTATTTTCCATATTTCAGCATCCAAACACTTAAAACTTGAATTTATCTAATATTTGACATAAAGCAGATGCATTTAATAGTTATCTTTCTTAGACATGAAACTATATTATAGAGATGGCCAAATGAAAAAATGGATGCTAGAATGCAGATGAAGCACCCGCCACGGTAGCATTTTGGAGATCGCGACAACAGCATAAAGATGACAATTAGTGCTCAACAAAGAGAGAAAAAGATGTTGATCTTAACGAACCAAGAGCGAGAGAAAGACGGAGCCGATTTAAGGAATCAATCCCTGGTCAAAGTCAAACGCAAGAAAGAAGAGTTATTTGACGAAATAAGAATAAAGTATTATAGTTTAATTAGGAGTTATAGTCCTTTATTTTTTAGAACTCTTTCCTTGCATGGAAAACTTTAGCCCAGTGCTTAGACTATATAAACCACCCTTAGGTCTAGGTTTAGGGGAGTCGGATCTTACATCTCATATACCTTTAGTGTAACATCCCGATTTTAGGGTTATTAGTTTAGGCTTAGTTAGGGGAATTCGATTCGGGACGAATCGGGTTCTCCGGTTCATTAATTCCGGGAAAAGTAAAATAAGGATATTTTTAATTAAGGAAAATAATAATTTTGGAATAAGGTTTGGAATATTAAAAATATGTTTCAAAATTAAAAGAAAGTAGTTTGGATTTATTTTTGATTTTTAATTATGCTTAATTATGCATAAATGACCAAATTGTAATTTTTGGAAAAAAAATTGGAGGACTTATTTTGTAATTTTCGGAAATTACATGTTTTAGTGACTAAATTGAAAAGCAAGCTAAACTTAGAATCCTTAGAGGGCCATAAACCCATTTCTAATTTTTAATAATGATTTATTCACCAAAATATATTTTTATTATTTTAATTAGAGATTTTTAATCATTTTCTTTCAAAACCACTTTTTCCTCATTTTTCTCTCATCTTTTTCTCTCATTTTCTCTCCACTTTCTCTTCATCTTTTCTCTTCAATTCCTTGCTGATTTTTGCATCTTTTTCAACAAAGATTACATCATTTGCATCATCTTTCCATCCTTTACAAAATCTAAGCATCAATTTCATCAAATCTACATCAAATTGTAAGGAATCAAGAAGGGGAAAATCTCATATTTTTGGTGAATAGATCTTGAAGGTAATTTTCTGGATTTTTATTCTTTTCTAAGGTTCTTTATTGAAATTCCCAAGTATTAGCTTGCTAATCTTTGAATAAAAACTTAATTCTATGTTTTAATGTTAGATCTAGTGATTTTGTGATGTTTTTGTGAAATCTTTTTGGATCTCATTTAATGCTGGAAATTATACGAATTCAATTATGTTTTTATGTTGATTTAATGATTAATTGAGTCTTGATTTGATAGCACATTAATTTAATCCCGGAATAATGCAATCGGTGTAGTTTTAAGGTGCTTTTTGGTTGTTTTATGGGTTGTTTTAGATGCTTAAATGTTGCTGGAGATATAAGGATGATTTGTATGTGTTTTTGGATCATAATTGAAGTGGATTAGATGTTAGATTCGTTAGGTTTTGGGCTGGTGTTATTCGGATGCATTTCGGCTTAGTTTTCAGTAGTTTTATGGTGATCGGATATGGCTGTTGGTTTGAGCATGTTATGATGTGAGAATGCTCTGTTTTTAATGTTGTAGAAGAGGTACAAAAAGAAGCTTGATTGCTGGTGCGTTGGTGCGATCATCGGATAGCGGCGAAAGCTCGTTTCTCTTGTTGGTGAGTGGTTACGGATTTTAAAGCGAATCGCGTTTGGTACGTTCTATTTTTGGGGACTATGGAAGAGTGTGAAAACCTTCCATGGTTCAAGACTAAGTAAAGTATTTGTTTTGTTAAACCGATATGAGTTTCGGCTACATTTTATAAAGGCATTATGTTGGTAATGCAATGAGATTTATGTAAATGCATGAGCATGATTTGAAATGATGAATACATGAGAATTACTTGCTGAAGTGCATAGCTTATTTAGCATCCATGATTATGGAAAATTATGAAAAATGATTTGGGATACAATATAGTTATTTGCCTATTATATGATGGTGCCTTTGGGCATGGCTTTGGTTCATTTGTTGAACATATTATGCATGCTTTATGAGTAGCAAGTTATATGATTTGAAATAAAATATGGTTAATTGCCTTATACATGATGGTGCCTTTGGGCATGGCTTTTGGTTCATTTGTTGAACATATTATGCATGCATTATGAGCAGCAAGTTATCATGCACATTTGATTATGATATTGGCTTAGTGACACTAACTTAGATTCGAATACAAATGACATGTCATTAGGATTGAATGCACTATAAAATAAAGAGAATATTAATATTGCCTACACGTAAACAAGGGTGACTTTGTGTCCAACCGTGCGTGGTAGAGCCGCCTACACGTAAACAAGGGTGACATTCTGTCCAACCGTGCGTGGTAGAGCTTGCCTATATGTAAACAAGGGTGACTTTGTGTCTAACCGTGCATATAGTTGACCCATACGTAGACAAGGGCGACTTTGTGTCCAACCGTGCGTAGTGGGGGATAACATGTATACAAGGGGGACTAAGTGTCCGACCGATGCATGTTGAGAAAAATGATCCGTGTATTCGGTGAACCCAAGGTTCGCATTAAGTGGTCACTAGGAAGCCAATATACATACATGAATTTGAAATGGACATTGTACATCATTTATAAATTGTTTTGACAAGGTTATGTAAACACAAGAATGCATATGATTTAAAGAACATGAGCAAGAGATGTTAGCATGCATGATTTAACAATGTATTACAAACTATGGTTTCATCATGATTTTAAATAGATGCATTGATGATTTGTGTAGAGCTTCCTCACTAAGCATGTTTGCTTAAGCTCTCTTTTCATCCATGCAGAGAAATAAAGGCACTTGGAGCTTCGTTCGAGGCAAGGAAACCAAGGGGAAGAATCACTTTGAATTTGGTATGTTTTTGACAAATAAATTGGGCAAGGCAATGTGTAACACAACCTATGTGAAGAATGTGTAATTAGGCTTTGGTTTATGTTATAATAAGACCATTATTGTTTGGTTGTTAATTATTGAACTTTGGAATTGTTTGAATTGTTGAAGCATGTATTAGCATGATTGATATGTTGTTAATCATTTCCTAGGGAGCATGCCTATAGTTTGATTGAAGTCCGTGACGTTGTTGATTGTGTGCCATGTGTTGCTAATTGTGTTTAAGATTGATGCATTTAGTGGTTCTAGTTAATGGTTGAGTATTTGAGTAAATGGTATATATTTAGTGTAATGAAACTTTTGGTTCCAGACCCAAAGTTTCGAAACCTTTGGGTGAAGGTTCCGAAACCTTTGTCAAATAGTTTCGAAACCTTCATAAGGTTTTGAAACCTTGCGGGCAGTTTCAATTCTGGATAGCTACTGGACGCAAAAAGTTTCGAAACTTTCCAGGAAAGTTTTGAAACCTTTGATCACCTAGAATTGAAAGTTGCTAGAAATTGTATTTTAGTCCCGAATATCTTCTTTTGGTCGATTAAGGTACATGCAGATGTTATTTTGAGTTGAAATGTTGCATGTATGCATAGAGTTGATTTAATTTCAATATGGTTAATCTAATTTGGATGAAGTCCTTGTATTTTGGAAGATTTACATTTTGGTCCCTAAATTAGAGGAACATGCAATTGATGATGTTACAATGATCCGATTGAGTTGAAATTTGCTGTGAGGAACTCTTGTATGTTTAATTGAACTTTGATGAAGAGAATTTATATTTTGTTAATAGGATTAAAAATTTTTACGTTTTAGTCCTTAATCTATGTTAGTGTTTAATCGAATGGTTGTTTTTAATTAGTGTATTACCGACAATGCTTTGTATGAGACCTTGTCACATAAGAATAAGATTGTGCATCTAGTAAGATAAAAATAAAAAAATATAGCAGTTTAGGGTTGTTTATCGAATCGAACCTTCACGGGTTTGTTTTGATATTCCCCGTGTAACCCGTTAGTGTTGGTTCTGTCTAGGCCGGGCTAAGGAACCACATTTGGTGTATCAGAGTCAGGTTTGTAAAATGTGTGGTTGGTTTTAAAAGTGTGTTGTAAGGTTTGTAAAATGTGTTGTTGGTTTGTAAAGTGTGTAGTTGGTTGGTTAAAGCATGCATAAGATTGCTAAGTTATGTGCTTAAATGTGCGATTGATCATGATATGTGTGATTGAGTATGATATGTTGTTAGAGTGTGAAAATCTATTCGTGATGATTGTACGTTGAGTAATGATGGTTAAACTGGGGTTATCGGTTACACATTGTCAATGCCAACATATTTTCAGATGCTCTCAGTTTTTCCCTTGGATCTTGCCCGAATGTAAGTTTGTTTTATTTGAACATTATGTTTTAAACTGCATGTTTAAAGTTTTTGAATATGTTTCTGAGACGTAAGTCACTGGATACTGTTGGTATGAACTCTGATGGTCAAGATTGAAGATGAAACGACTGTTAGGGAAGAGTAAATTCTACCTCCTCTGTGAGTGTGCCTTCGGTTAGGCCGGAAGGTTAGTTTGTAGTGTTGCACCGTTCTTTCGGGTGTGTTTTAGTCTGTTGAAGCTAGTACGGCTGTTGCTAAACTGACTTGGGAGCTGTCAATAAGATGGTAGTTAAAGTTGTTGGATTTGAGGATGTTATTTGTGAGTGTGAACAATAATCATGTTTAGATTAAGAGCACATATATGTATATATTTATAGATAATGTAGGACATGCATGCATTCTTGAGCATGATATTAGAAATTACATTTACATGCATATGCACTTGCATAGGCATTTATGAGGGCATACAGGAAATCATGCATACATTTGTTCACACTTGCGAGTAGCTCCTTGAGGGTGTAAGGGGAGAGTGGTTGGTTCTTTTAAGGTGAAGGTATGAAAGAAAAAAAAGAAGAGGTTGAAAGAACTTTCTTGTAGTGTTAAGCTGAATGTGTAGTGGACAAGCTACCCTTTTGGTTAGGGAATAGTCTTGGATGAACAATGAGTGGTTGGTCTCAGAGTTTTGAATGTTTAAAACCGAGGTAAATATACTGTGTTATGGTTAGTTTGAGTGGTCATTACTAAAGGAAGGGCTGAGTTTTACGGATTCTTTCTAGTTAAGATCTAGAGGTTGTAATAGGGTTGTAGCATGTTTTGTAGAGTAAGGCGGGTTAGTGTTTTTCTAAGTGATGTGAAATTATTTTTGTGGAAATTACATGGAATTCTTTGTAGTGTGGTTAGTGTGCAGTTAGATCGGGGGTTGTGACCAATCTGGTATGGTCAAGATGGAAGTAAAATATGAGATACATATTGGTATGAGAGTTGTGAAATTGGGGGTTTGAATCATAGATTATTGTGACCTTGAGAGGTTTGGTTGTACTATAAAGGAGGAAAGTGTACACGTTGTGTTTACAGGAAGTTAAGTTGGATATACTTCGGGTAAAGTTAGTTTTTGATGATGTCTGAAGTGGTGTAATGTGGATCGCTGGACAATTTATGGTTTATATCGATTGTTCAGTTTATGAGTTTGCTTTTATTGAAAAGTGTTTTGAGATTTTATGTTCGGTGGGTTCGTGTTTGTGGATGTTTCATCTTTATGATTACCGCTTTGGCAAGTTTATAAAATAAGAGATGTTGGAGCTAGTGGAAGGAATGGTTCTACAAGTTTGGATTTTGTTGTGGTATAGTTAATGTAGGAGTTGGTTTGTCGATGAGTTAATAATGGAAAAAAAAGGTTTTGGGTTAAGTGTCAAGGCACTTAATGATGTGTAGATTTTAAATTTTGAACCTTGGTGGAGTTGGTTGTGGTGGCTAAACCTTAAGTTGGAGATATTATCGTTATAATGAGTATAATGTTGAGGTTGACACGAAGTTGGTAAGTTTCTTGTATGATATGTTTTGTAGAATGTTAGCAACTGGGGTTGACTTGGCTTACATAAGGATGCTTGCAATGGGAGTTTTTGGGGTTATTAGTTTAGGCTTAGTTAGGGGAATTCGATTCGGGACGAATCGGGTTCTCCGGTTCATTAATTCCGGGAAAAGTAAAATAAGGATATTTTTAATTAAGGAAAATAATAATTTTGGAATAAGGTTGGGAATATTAAAAATATGTTTCAAAATTAAAAGAAAGTTGTTTGGATTTATTTTTGATTTTTAATTATGCTTAATTATGCATAAATGACCAAATTGTAATTTTTGGAAAAAATTTGGAGGACTTATTTTGTAATTTTCGAAAATTACATGTTTTAGTGACTAAGTTGAAAAGCAAGCTAAACTTAGAATCCTTAGAGGGCCATAAACCCATTTCTAATTTTTAATAATGATTTATTCACCAAAATATATTTTTATTATTTTAATTAGAGATTTTTAATCATTTTCTTTCAAAACCACTTTTTCCTCATTTTTCTCTCATCTTTTTCTCTCATTTTCTCTCCACTTTCTCTTCATCTTTTCTCTTCAATTCCTTGTTGATTTTTGCATCTTTTTCAACAAAGATTACATCATTTGCATCATCTTTCCATCCTTTACAAAACCTAAGCATTAATTTCATCAAATCTACATCAAATTACAAGGAATCAAGAAGGGGAAAATCTCATATTTTTGGTGAATAGATCTTGAAGGTAATTTTCTGGATTTTTATTCTTTTCTAAGGTTCTTTATTGAAATTCCCAAGTATTAGCTTGCTAATCTTTGAATAAAAACTTAATTCTATGTTTTAATGTTAGATCTAGTGATTTTGTGATGTTTTTATGAAATCTTTTTGGATCTCATTTAATGCTGGAAATTAGACGAATTCAATTATGTTTTTATGTTGATTTAATGATTAATTGAGTCTTGATTTGATAGCACATTAATTTAATGATTAATTGAAGTGGATTAGATGTTAGATTCATTAGGTTTTGGGCTGGTGTTATTCGGATGTGTTTCGGCTTAGTTTTCGGTCTTTTCGGCTAAGTTTTCGGTAGTTTTATGTGATCAGATATGGCTATTAGTTTGAGCATGTTATGATGTGAGAATG
Source organism: Abelmoschus esculentus (assembly GCA_035048815.1). Classification (NCBI taxonomy): domain Eukaryota; kingdom Viridiplantae; phylum Streptophyta; class Magnoliopsida; order Malvales; family Malvaceae; genus Abelmoschus; species Abelmoschus esculentus. The sequence continues at coordinate 11,467,850 of JAUCBN010000026.1, forward strand.
CTCTATTTTTAATGTTGTAGAAGAGGTACAAGAAGAAGCTTGATTGCTGGTGCGTTGGTGCGATCATCGGATAGCGGCGAAAGCTCGTTTCGCTTGTTGGTGAGTGGTTACGGATTTTAAAGCGAATCGCGTTTGGTACGTTGTGTTTTTGGGGACTATGGAAGAGTGTGAAAACCTTCCATGGTTCAAGAGTAAGTAAAGTATTTGTTTTGTTAAACCGATATGAGTTTCGGCTACATTTTATAAAGGCATTATGTTGGTAATGCAATGAGATTTATGCAAATGCATGAGCATGATTTGAAATGATGAATACATGAGAATTACTTGCTGAAGTGCATAGCTTATTTAGCATCCATGATTATGGAAAATTATGAAAAATGATTTGGGATACAATATAGTTATTTGCCTATTATATGATAGTGCCTTTGGGCATGGCTTTGGTTCATTTGTTGAACATATTATGCATGCTTTATGAGCAGCAAGTTATATGATTTAAAATACAATATGATTAATTGCCTTATACATGATGGTGCCTTTGAGCATGGTTTTTGGTTCATTTGTTGAACATATTATGCATGCATTATGAGCAGCAAGTTATCATGCACATTTGATTATGATATTGGCTTAGTGACACTAACTTAGATTCGAATACGAATGACATGTCATTAGGATTGAGTGCACTATAAAATAAAGAGAATATTGATATTGCCTACACGTAAACAAGGGTGACTTTGTGTTCAACCGTGCGTGGTAGAGCCGCCTACACGTAAACAAGGGTGACTTTCTGTCCAACCGTGCGTGGTAGAGCTTGCCTATATGTAAACAAGGGTGACTTTGTGTCCAACCGTGCATATAGTTGACCCATACGTAGACAAGGGCGACTTTGTGTCCAACCGTGCGTAGTGGGGGATAACATGTATACAAGGGGGACTAAGTGTCCGACCGATGCATGTTGAGAAAAAAGATCCGTGTATTCGGTGAACCCAAGGTTCACATTAAGTGGTCACTAGGAAGCCAATATACATACATGAATTTGAAATGGACATTGTACATCATTTATAAATTGTTTTGACAAGGTTATGTAAACACAAGAATGCATATGATTTAAAGAACATGAGCAAGAGATGTTAGCATGCATGATTTAACAATGTATTACAAACTATGGTTTCATCATGATTTTAAATAGATGCATTGATGATTTGTGTAGAGCTTCCTCACTAAGCATGTTTGCTTAAGCTCTCTTTTCATCCATGCAGAGAAATAAAGGCACTTGGAGCTTCGTTCGAGGCAAGGAAACCAAGGGGAAGAATCACTTTGAATTTGGTATGTTTTTGGCAAATAAATTGGGCAAGGCAATGTGTAACACAACCTATGTGAAGAATGTGTAATTAGGCTTTGGTTTATGTTGTAATAAGACCATTATTGTTTGGTTGTTAATTGTTGAACTTTGGAATTGTTTGAATTGTTGAAGCATGTATTAGCGTGATTGATATGTTGTTAATCATTTCTTAGGGAGCATGCCTATAGTTTGATTGAAGTCCGTGACGTTGTTGATTATATGCCATGTGTTGTTAATTGTGTTTAGGATTGATGCATTTAGTTGTTCTAGTTAATGGTTGAGTATTGAGTAAATGGTATGTATTTAGTGTAATGAAACTTTTGGTTCCAGACCCAAAGTTTCGAAACCTTTGGGTGAAGGTTCTAAAACCTTTGTCAAATAGTTTCGAAACCTTCACAAGATTTTGAAACCTTGCGGGCAGTTCAGTTCTGGATAGCTACTGGACGCAAAAAGTTTCGAAACCTTTAGGAAGGTTTCGAAACCTTTGATCACCTAGAATTGAAAGTTGCTAGAAATTGTATTTTAGTCCCGAATATCTTCTTTTGGTCGATTAAGGTACTTGCAGATGTTATTTTGAGCTGAAATGTTGCATGCATGCATAAAGTTGATTTAATTTCAAGATGGTTAATCTAATTTGGATGAAGTCCTTGTATTTTGGAAGATTTACATTTTGGTCCCTAAATTAGAGGAACATGCAATTGGTGATGCTAGAATGATCCGATTGAGTTGAAATTTTCTATGAGGAACTCTTGTATGTTTAATTGAACTTTGATGAAGAGAATTTATATTTTGTTAATAGGATTTAAAATTTTTACGTTTTAGTCCTTAATCTATGTTAGTGTTTAATCGGATGGTTGTTTTTAATTATTGTGTTACCGACAATGCTTTGTATGATACCTTGTCACGTAGGAATAAGATTGTGCATCTAGTAAGATAAAAATAAAAAAAATATAGCGGTTTTAGGGTTGTTTATCGAATCGAACCTTCACGGGTTTGGTTTAATATTCCCTTTGTAACCCGTTAGTGCCGGTTTCATCTAGGCCAGGCTAAGGGGGTTATATTTAGCCGTCGACTACATTATGTTCTAAACTTCTTTGGAGGTTTAGGTTATTTATGGAGTAGTTGGAGAAGAAGGTTGTATTATTCTTGATACTTATTAATGCAAAAACTTATTTCATAGTTTATTCTCTCTTGGCATTTACTCTTCTTTGCATATGAGCTCGAGACGATAGTATGTGAAGAAAAATATATTTGTCTAATATCGGGAGAGTTAGGCTCACGAAACGAGAGAATACGGTCTTTGATCAAGGGCATTGACTAATCTGGTTGAGAGATTAACCGCCCAGGATTTCAATGACTAACAAGACTCATGTGTTTGGTTGTTGTTCACCCTTGATTCACGTCGGGAGGTATCATCAAGACGTGGATTTCAACAGTTCTCTTCGCTTAGGGATAAGGAAGAAGGCATACAAGGATGCTCTGTCGAGCTATGAAAAGTTGAACTATCGATAAGACATAACCCCGCCTAGGCAGCTACGGTGACCCTTAGTGCGATCCACCGAGGCGGCAATTCAACCCATTGCATTGATAAGTGGATAAATAATACAACTGGATCCTCCTCTGCAAAGCACTCAACTTAGCCTTGCTTTTATCATATTTATCCTTTCGTTATTTAGTTTTTCTATTAGTTAATTTAGTTAATTCAAACTCAACAAAAATACTTGTATTTTTTTTTCATAGTGCAGTTTTAAGAAGTAGTAAAGTCGACACAGTCCATGTGGGTTTGACAACCTAAAATATTACAATCTGAAAAAGGTAGAATGAAAAGGACTTTCAAGACTCCATCAGCGTAGACTATAGCGACGGCTAGAGAATATATTACTCTCGAGGCAGTTTCAATAAAATTCAATAGACTTAAAAAATTGCATCAATTAATAAAAGTTTTTAAGAAAAAAATTAAGGCAGTAATAAGATAATTTGAATATTTACATAGATTGTAGATATTTACATAATACAAAATAGGATCAAAGCTCCCCCAAACTCGAGGGATGCATTATCCTCAATGCATATAAAGGAAACAGAGAAAATAAAGAAAAGCTAAAAATAAAATAAAAAACAAAAGATAAAAGAAAAGACTATCGCCCTTTAGAAAGTGGAGGATCCAAAGGAATCCTTGGAATCACTGTCGATGAGGAGCTTGTGGCGGGTCTTGGGTGGTTGCTACGCTGTTGCCTTTGGTGGGCTCACCATTGACTTTTTGGCAAATCGTGGTGGTTGGACTCGAATGAGAGTGGGTTCTTTCACTGGTTCATCCTTTGTGTCGATCTAGATCGGGGAGGAGGAGTATGCCTTTTTTTCTGCCCTCTTTTTGTTGTAGCTAGAAATTCCTCGGCAGCTTTGAGGGGGCCTTTTAGATCCTTAGAGGAGTTGCTCCAAGTGAAGGCGTTGGACTGTGATGGGGTGACCCCTCTGTTGGGGGAGTCCATGTGGAGGACTCGGCTACAGAATCTGTCGAGAATGGTTTGGTGGTTGTCGCAACGGTTGTGGCGGCAGGAGAAACTAGGACTGTGGTTGAGGTAGTTGCTGATTGGGTAGGATTAGGTGGAGGCTGCTGGGGTATGGAGAGATCGACTATGAATTCTGGGAAGACAATCGAACATGCAGGGAATTCGTTATGGATGGTGGCTACAATACCGTTGTTGAATTCCCGAGTGTAGTTCATGAAGGTCAGCTACATCCTCTCCATTCGGTGTAAGATTTCCAAAACTCCCTCTGATGTTGGTGTAGTGCCTTCTGTTGTTTGTTGTTCTGCTTCGGCAGATGGTACCTCAGCACCAGAGGGAATGTAGGCTTATGGAACAACTTCTTCCACTTGTATTTTTTTCATGTAGATCTCTCATTTCCATCCCTTCCTCTCCGGTGTGAATGTATCGGATGACAGCATCGGTACTCTCTCCAAATGACCTAGAAAAGTAATTAAACATGGAAAGTAGAGAATACCTCTGTCTTTATTAGTGCACTCAAAGATCTATTCACTGATTATTCTTTCAACATCGATGCGACGATTGTGAATTAGCGAATGGATGATGTAAGTCGTGGCCGATCGATAATTTGGTTATGAGAAGTCGGCAACAGGTTACTTTTTATGAAGGTGTTCCAGAGCTTTGCCTCTGGTCGGAGGTCACGACGTTTGACGAAACTATGGTGTTTTTCGGTGTTTCATTTTATTCCAGACACGCAGAGCTCCGCCTTCATGGACTCATAGTCATCGACGGTCAGTGAAACAACAAACTCAGCGTGTTTATCTCTCTCAATGTGTAGTCCAAAGTGGGCGTTGAGGATTATATCCACCACTAGTATAGCTCTGCCATGGAGGTGGATGTATGGGTTGTTCGGTATTAGGCAGTGAGCATAGAATTCTTGGACCCACGTAACATTCATCGGTGTTGTTTGCTTGGAAAATTTTTGCCACCTCTAGAAAGTAATCTTAGAGAGAATGAACATCTCGATACCAAGATTTGTCTGTTTTAGAACTTTTATTGATACTCTTTTTCAACTTCCTTGGTTGCAAACTGTCGGTAATTTGTCGCTGCTCCGACGGGGTTTTGTATCTGATTCACCATTTGTCTTTGTAGAGAAGAAGAAGAAGAAGTTACGAAAATAAAAAACAAGATGAAGAGTAAGAAATGGTTACCCATGCTTGTATTTAAAGAGGCGGGTCGACGTGGCGTTTGAGGGGGCGGGCGTGATTATTGCCCGCTGACATGTACGTAACGCAATCCCAGTTGTCATCCATTGGCAGCGAGATCAATGCTATTTTTGGATTCGGGCGGTATAATTCCCACCCAGAATTTTCTCCCGTTTGGATTAGGTCGTTAATCGATTGGGATGATAAGCATCTTTTATTCTTCCTTATTGGTACCTAAATAATTGTAATTAATAAAAATTGTAGAAATATTAAAAATTCAGAAAACTAAATTGTAAAGATTTAAATTTAATTCCTAAAACTGAAAACTAAAAATCTAATTCCTAAAACATAAAAGTAAATTAAGAATAATAAGATAGAAATTAGGTTACTAGTGGAGTGCAATAAAATGCATCGCCAATAGTAACCATCTTCCTCTTTTTGAGTGAAGGAGAAGCTGATGTCCCTGTTGTTATCTCCTTATCAAGTAGTTTCTTTCTAATGTACTTTTGTTCAAGGGGGATACTGCATCGGTAGGTGATGAAGGCTCGAAAGTCTTTTTAATTCCACCTTTCACCAAATTGTAGTATTTTAGATGTCGAACCCACAGAGACTGTGTCGACCTTACTACTTTTTAAACCTGCGCAAATTAAAATAAAAACACAAGTATTTTGTTGAGCTGAGATAACTAAATTAACTACATGGAAACTAAATAAAAGAAGAGAATAGATATGATGAAAGTGAGGCTAGGTTGAGTGCTTTGTAGAGGAGAATCTAGTTGTATTATTTATCCACTTATTAATGCAATGGGTTGACTTGCCGCCTCGGTGGGTCGCACTAAGGGTCGCCACAGCTGTCTAGGCGGGGTTATGCCTTATCGACAATTCAATTTTCCAAGTCGATAGAGAATCCTTGTATGTCTCCTCCTTATCCCTAAGCGAAGAGAACTGTTGAAATCCACGTCTTGATGATACCTCCTGGTATGAATTAAGAATGAACAACAATCAAACACATGCGTCTTATTAGTCACTGAAATCCTAAGGGCTTTATTTTTAAACCGGATTAGTCAATGCCCTTGAGCAAAGATCGTATTCTCTCGTTTCGTGAGCCTAACTCTCCCGATATTAGACAAATAGATTTTTCTTCACATACTATCATATCGAGCTCAAATGCAAAGAAAAGTAATTACCAAGAGAGAATAAACTATTAAAAAAGTTTTGCATTAATAAATATCAAAGACAATACAACCTTCTTCTCCAACTACTCCACAAACAACCTAAACCTCCAAAAGATTTTAGAACATAGTATAGTTAGCAGCTTAAGAATATATGCTATAGAGAATCCGACTCGACTCTCTTAACCTAAACCTAATGTGTGCCTTATATAGGCCAAGCCCTAGGTTAAAGTCTTCCTCATAAGGAAAGAATTGTACACGGAAAAGATTTCAACTCATACTTAAACTAGGACATTTTATTCTATTTCCTAAAATAACTCTTCTTTCTGTGTTGACCTTTGACCAATGCTTGACCCTTTAGATTGGTTTCGTCTTTCTCTCACTTTATGTCTTTTAAGATCGATGTCTTTTTCTCTTTTTAACCAGCACCAGTTATTATATTTATTCCGTTGTCGTAGCCTCCAAAATACCGCTATGGCGAGTGCTCCTCTGCAATTCAGTATCAATCATCTTATCTGGCCATTCTTATAATGTATTTTCTGTCTAAGAAAGAAAACCATCAAATGTCATCAAATGCTTCTATCTAAGGAAGACTACCGCCCTTCAAAATTTAGTGGATCCGAAGGAATCCTCCGAGTCACTTTTGATTAGAAGTTTGTGGCGTGTCTTCGGTGACTGCTCAGCGGCCGCCTTTGGTAGGCTTACCATTGTTTGTGAAGTTTATGAGGAAGTCCTAAAAGAAATTTTAAAGTAAAACTTAAGCCTAAAATTTATATAATGATACCTAAATAGTAAAAGAAAAGTAAGGAATTAATGCGTAATAGGAGAGGACGTGGAGTCTTCTCCTAATATGACTATTTCCTTAATTTCCTGAGAATTTGGTCCTTTGTATGGCTTGAGATGTTGTCCGTTACCTTAGAATTCATATCCGTCTTGCTGCGATCTGATTGTGACTGCTCTGTGAGGATGTGCTTGAACAACATCAAATGGTCCAGACCATCTAGATTTTAGTTTTCTATAAAAAAGCTTTAATCGGGAATTATAGAGTAAAACTTGCTACCCTGGCAGTATCTGTCTTAGCAGTAGTTTTTGATCATGTCATCTTTTTATTTTCTCTTTATATATTCTGGCATTCTCATATGTTATTGTTCTAAATTCGTTGATTTTATTAAGATTCAGTAGTCTTTTTAGCCCTGCTTTTTCTCAATCCATGTTAATCATTCTTATCGCCCAATATGCTTTATGTTCTATTTCGACTGGCAAATTACATGATTTTCCATATACTAGTTGATAAGAGACATTTTCAGTGGAGTTTTGAATGTTGTTCTATATGCCCAAAGTGCATCATCCAATCGTGTGGACTAATCATTTCATGTTGGATTGACAACTTTTTCAGTCCTGATTTGATTTCTCTGTTCGACACTTTTACTTGGTCGTTTGTTTGTAGGTGGTATGTTGTGGCGATCTTATGTGTCACTCCCAATTTCTTTAATGCCGCGGCAATCTGTCTATTGTCAAAATGTTTTCCTCCATCACTTATGATGGCACGTGGTACACCAAATCGGGTGAAGATACATAATTTACTACCAATAAGATATAGAGGTTACCATATGATGATGGAAAGGGTCTCATGAAGTCAATCGCCCATACATCAAACAATTCCACTTCAAGAATATTTTATAGGGGCATTTCGTTTCTTTTTTATATGTTTCCCATCCTTTGGCATCGATCATACCTTTGAAAATATTCATGTGCATCTTTATATAGACTCGGCCAGTACAATCCTGATTGTAGTATTTTTGTTGTCGTTCTATTGCCGCCGAAATGTCCGCCATAGGGAGATGCGTGGCATTGTGCCAATACATTTTCTTGTTCATCTTACGGGATGCATCACCTTATTATTTGATCTGCGTATTATTTAAACAAGAAAGGATCGTCCCAAAAATAATGTTTTACATCATGTTTAAACCTTTTCTTTCCTTGATGGTTAAGGTGGTGATGAAGAATGTCACTAGTGATATAATTATGAACATCAACATACTAGGGTGTTGTAGTTGCGGCTAAAGCAACGCGGTGGATATATTCAGATAGTATGGACACAATCTTATCTATCGTTAAGTCGGGATCTTCTGTCGATACTTTCCGCACTGCCGTTGTGACGGCAAGTAATTGTTCATCAGGGAATGCATCTTTGATTTCCTGTTCAGGGTTGATTGCTTTGTCTCCTTCCAAACGTGATAGATGATCTGCTACTAGATTTTCCATTCTTTTTCTATCTTTTATTTTGACTTCAAATTCTTGGAGCAATAGTATCCCCGTATTAAGCGTGGTTTTGTATCCTTTTTAGATAACAAATATTTTATAGCAAAATGATTTGTATGTACAATTACCTTGCTACCGATAAGATATGATTTGAATTTGTTGTTGCAAAAACTAATGCTAACAGCATAATGTATGACATGAAAGGTTTTGTTCTTCCGTTGAACAAGTACTGTCCTAACAGCATAATCATTCGCATCGCACATTAGTTAGAATGGAGCATCCTAGTCAGTTTGAACCACTATAGGTGTTGATATCAGTTTATACTTTAATGTTTTGAAAGCCTTAGTACAAACACTCATAAAAGGTAAATGGTTTATTTTGTTCCAGCAGTGCAGATAGAGGTTTGGTGATCTTAGAAAAATCTTTGACGAACCGTCGGTAAAAACTAGTATGTCCAAGGAAACTGCGTATTCCTCTTACTGATGTTGGTGGTGGCGGTTTTTCTATCGCATCTATTTTGGCTTTGTCAACTTCTATGCCGCAACAGGAGATCTTGTGGCCGAACACTATCCCTTCATCAACCATAAAATGACATTTTTCCCAATTTAAAATTAGGTTCGTGTCTTCACATTTTTGCATTACTTTCTCCAAGTTGCCAAGGCATTTATCAAAATCATCTCTGAGTACAGAGAAATCATCCATAAAGATTTCAAAGTGATCCTCAATCATGTCGGAGAAAATTGTCATCATGCACCATTGGAAAGTGGCAGGTGTGTTACATAGTCCAAATGGCATTCCTCTAAACGCATATGTTCCGTATGAGAATGTGAATGTTGTTTTTGCTTGATCTTCAGGGGCTATGGCAATTTGATTGGATCCTGAATAACCATATAAAAAGCAATAGTAGGATTTATCAGCTAACCTGTCAAGCATTTAGTTGATGAATGGTAAGGGGAAGTGATCCTTTCTTGTTGCTTGATTAAGTTTTCGATAATCTATACATACTCTTCATCCGGTTACTATCCATGTTAGAATCAATTCATTGTTTTCGTTTGAGATTATCATCATTCCACCCTTTTTTGGTACGCATTATATTAGACTTACCCATGTGCTATTGGATATAAGGTAGATGATCCCTTCATCAAGCCATTTAATTATTTCTTTTCTTACTACTTCCTTCATTGCTTGATTTAATCTTCTCTGCGCATCAATTATGGGTTTATGCTCCTCTTCCAGTAAGATTTTGTGCATACAAAATGACAAGTTGATTCCTTTCAGATCTATAATTGTTCAACCAATTGCTTTTGTGTATCGTCGTAGCATGTCAATTAGCCATTTTTCCTGTTCTGGCTGCAACTTGGAAGAAATAATTACCAGTAGAGTATCATTTGATCCCAAGTAAACATATTGTAATTGATCAGGTAGTGGTTCTAATTCTAACTCTAGAGGTTGTTCTATAGATGGTTTATGTTTTTTTTGCTTCCATTCGAGGTGTAATCAAGTGATTCAAAATACTTACCTGTGTATGTAGTCACCCAATTACCTTCTTCTGTTTGTTGATCTTGTGTTTCTGTATTCTGACTGTCTATACATGGTTTTCTATAAAAGCAAAGGCCTCGGCATTTAGCATCATTGCCCTGGAGGGTTATGTTTAAACAATATGTTTTAGCATCAAAATGGAACTCCTATGATTCATCTGGGTGCTTTAGAGCTTTAAATACATTGATCTTTACTTGTTGATCATTCACCCGTATGATCAATTTCTTCTTTTTCGCAATCGATCAATATTTTGTCTGTGGCTAGGAACGACCTTCTCAAGATGATTGGGACATTCTCATCTGCTTCATAATCTAAAATTAAGAAGTCAACAGGAAATATAAAATTATTCACTCTTACCAGAATATTCTCAATCTTTTTTTCTGGTTGCACATAAGAGCGGTCTGCTAATTGCAGCATCACCGTTGTTGGTTTTGCCTGCCCGATGCCTAGCTTCTGAAATACTAACTTAGGCATGATGTTGATACTAGCACCTAAGTCACATAATGCCTTGTCCACGTATTGATCACCGATAGAGCAAGGTATGGTGAAGCTACCAGGATCTTTTCTTTTGGTTGTGGCCTTGATATGTAGCATTTCCACGCACCCTTCTATTGCGGAAATCGTTTAACTCCTCATTTTTTGTTCTTTTGGATATAATATCCTTAAGGAACTTAGCATAGTTGGACATTTGTTTAATTGCCTCCACCAAGGGTATATTATATGTACCTGTTTAAGTATGTTGAAGAATTTTTTAAATTGGTACTCTTGTTTTTGTTGTTTCAACCTTTGTGGGAAAGATGATGGTAAACGCAGAGCCTCAATCTTTTCGTTGCATTAGAATCGTATCTATGGTGCGACTATGGCATCTTCTGTTGTGGCATCATCGTCGGTAGTGTCTGATGGTTCCTTGGCCTCAGGTTTTTCTTTAGTAGCTTCTTTTGGGGCTACTGTCTCAGGGGTCTTACCTACTTTTCTAGCATGTATTTCAGGGTCCTTTAGTTGTAAACCACTTCTGGTAGATATGGCTTTACAATGTTCCTGTGGACCAGTTCTAGCGACTTCAGTATCACTGGGGAGACCTCCTACAGGTCGGCTTTTCATCTGTTATGCCATTTGTCCTACTGCAACTTCCAGCGTTTTGAGTGCAGCTTCATTGTTCTGCATTCTCATCTCGGCTCTGTCCACGAAAGTGTCGGCTTTCTCGATAAATTTATTGGTGTTTGCGATATAGGCACCAATCTTAGCCATGAATGTTTGCAGTGTGTTCTCCAAGGTTTAGACATCTGTCTGTTGTGGCGACAGTAGCATTTCCGGCGGCAACTGCTGCTGAATCCTTCTGTTATTCTGCTAGAATCTAGTATTTTACACAGGTTGATGTTACGGGTTTAATGTATTACTGGGTTACTCCATGAGAAATTTGGGTGTTTCCTCCTTGATAGATTATAGTTGTTGCACATATTGTTTCTATTAAGATTTCCAACATAAAAGGAGGATTCTGAGTTTTGTGGGCGATCGTTCGAGTTGTGGTTGTCACCACATGTTTCACAAAAGACCATAATTGCTTTTACTTCTCGAACATGACTCAGTTTGTGCAAATCCTTAACCATGTTTGTCAAAGCTGACAATTGTGCTAAGAAAGATTCTGAAGAGTCGGGATTTATCATACCTCGCCTTGTTATGCCGCATCTGGTTGTTAGGTGCTGATAATCGTTTTTTGCTAACCTGTCCAAAATCTCTAGATTCTCATGGGTTGGTCGGTTTAGTAGGGTGTCATTTGCGGAAGTATCAAGCATCATTCTAGTAGGGGTGTTTACTCTATTATATAAGATTGATACTTGAGTCCACTATGGCAAACCATGCATGGGGTATTTTCTGTTTAGTTATTTGTATCTTTCCCGTCTCATACATAGATTCGTCTTCTTCGTGCCTAAAAGATGTGATATCGTTTCTTAGCTTATCAGTCATATTAGTATAATTGAAACGGGCAAGAAAACTTCGGCATAGTTCTGTCCAAGAATTCAACAATCCTGACTAGAGGTTGTTTAACCATGACTTTTTCATAACCCTTAGTGAATATGGGAACAGTTTCAACTTAAAGGTATCGGTTGAGACTCCTGGCAGTTTAAACGAATTACAGATTTTCAAGGACTTAAGATGCTACTGAGCATCTTCATTGGCCGATCCCCCAAACTGGCTTATGGTGTTGATCATGTTGAACAAGACCAGTTTTAACTCAAAGTGTATTGTCTATATATTAGGCATCACAACGGCAGGGGTTAATCCATCCAAATCTTCCTCTAGATAATCACGAACGGTTCGTACGCGTTCTTGTCTATGAAGGTTTGTTGGTTCAACAACTGCGAATGCGCCGTGGTTGTCTGCCTCGGCGGCATTCATGCCAGCGTTGTTCTGTTGGCCAAGTGCTACGTTCATTCTTTCGCGTACCCTACACTTCAAATTTTGTGTTGTTCTTTCGATTTCTGGATCGAAAGGGTATTGATCAATCGACGGATTGGACCTGGTCATACACAGAACAACGCAGCAAGTTAAAGAATATAAACTAAAACTAGAAATAATAAAAGAAAAGAAAAGAAAAGGGTGTAGAAATAATTAGTAGTAAACTAGAGCATCAATCCTCGACAACGGTGCCAAATCTAGTGAAGGCTCGGAAGTCCTTTTAATTCCATCTTTCATCAAATTATAGTATTTTAGATGTCGAACCCACATGGATTATGTCGACCTTACTACTTCTTAAACTTGCACAAATTAAAATAAAAACACAAGTATTTTGTTGAGTTGAGATAACTAAATTAACTACTTGAAAACTAAATAAAAGAAGAGAATAGATATGATGGAAGTAAGGCCAGGTTGAGTGCTTTGTAGAGGAGAATCCAGTTGTATTATTTATCCACTTATTAATGCAATGGGTTGACTTACCGCCTCGGCGAGTCGCACTAAGGGTCGTCGTAGCTGCCTATGCAGTGTTATGCCTTATCGACAATTCAACTTTCCATAGTTCGATAGAGCATCCTTGTATGTCTCCTCCTTATCCCTAAGCAAAGAGAACTGTTGAAGTCCACGTCTTGATGGTACCTTCCGGCGTGAATCAAGGATGAACAACAACCAAACATATGCGTTTTATTAGTCGCTGAAATCCTGGGCAGTTTATCTTTAAACCAGATTAGTCAATGCCCTTAAGCAAAGATCGTATTCTCTCATTTCGTGAACCTAACTCTCTCGATATTAGACAAATAGTTTTTTTTCACATACTATCATCTCGAGCTCATATGCGAAGAAGAGTAGTCACTAAAATAAGTTTTGTATTAATAAATATCAAAGACAATACAACCTTCTTCTCCAACTACTCCACAAACAACCTAAACCTACGAAAGAGTTTAGAACATGGTGTAGTCAGCGACTTAAGAATATATGCTATAGAGAATCCGACTCGACTCTCTTAACCTAAACCTAATGTGTGCCTTATATAGGCCAAGCTCTAGGTTAAAGTCTTCCTCATAAGGAAAGAATTATACAAGAAAAAAAATTCAACTCATACTTAAACTAGGACACTTTATATTTCTTAAAATAACTCTTCTTTCCCTGTTGAACTTTGACTGAGGCTTGACCCTTTAGATTGGTTTCGTCTTTCTCTCGCTTTATGTCCTTTAAGATCGGTATATTTTTCTCTTTCTGTTGAGCACCAGTTATTATATTTATTTTGTTGTCGCGGCCTCCAAAGTGTTGCCATGACGGGTGCTCCTATGCAATTCAGTATCAATTCTCTTATCTGGACATTCTTATGATGTATTTTCTGACAAAGAAAGAAAACCATAAAATACATATGTTTTATGTCAAATGATAGATAAATTCGTAAATTATATATTTTGATACTGAATTATGAAAAATAAGCAGAATTACCCATTATTGTCCTTAAATCTGTCCTTGATTGGTAATAAACGAATGGAAAAATAAAATAAAAATATGACTTTTATGCACTTATCAGTAGATTTTGTTCAAGCAGTCCGTTTTTGCATCAAAGTTAAATTCAGTTTTAACTTCGATTTGTTAAATTTCGTCTGGTTCTTCTGGATGCCTTAGAGTTTTGAACACATTGATCTTCACTTTTTGATCATTCACCCGTATGACCAATTCTTCTTTTTCGCAATCGATCAATGTCTTGCCCGTGGCTAGCAACGGCCTTCCCAAGATGATTAGTGCATTTTCATATGCTTCACAATCTAAAATTAAGAAGTCAGCAAAAAATATGAATTTATCTACTCTTACCAAGATGTCTTCTATTTTTCCTTCCGGTTGCACGTAAGTGTAACCCCCTAAACCCGATCTAAAATAAATAGATCGAATCTAAAAAATTACGTTTGAAAACTTTACCCTCAAGAAACCAATTTTTAAAAAATATATACTTTAATTTAAAATAAAACTATAATGATAATATAAATATCCCAAATGTCTCAAAGTTTACAAAATAATAAATAATAACCTGAATAATTAAAAATAGTTTCATTTTTTATAATGAAAAACTGAATAAAATCTGAGATCCTCCAAATACCACTTCGCCTAAAGTTCAAAGATCTGTAAGAGAAAAGCTAAGAGGGGGTAAGCTAAGGAGCTTAGTGTGTCTCTAAAGTGCAGATAAAAACAAAATATTGTTTACAAAATTATTTCTCAAAAGTAATATTTCAAAAAAATAAAAAAAATATGGTTCACGTAAATAATTTTGTTAAGAATAAAGTTTTTTGAAAAATGCAAATCATGATGTATGAATGATATCATACGCACAACACAAATCCCAACTATAGCGTCACCAATTTGAGTGGAGGAGTTCCCCAGAACCCTCACCTACAACGTCACCAAAATCTCATGGTGGCCTTAGGCTTCTGGAAAGCTGTCACGACTTCCTTCGTACACAATCTCATCCCATGAACACAATATGATGTAACATGATTTGAAAATTCAAAAACAATCACAATTTAATTCGAAATCACAATTTGTCTAAAATCTCAATTTATCCGAAAATACAATTCACAAGATATAAAAATCATATTTACTCTTAAAAATGTGAAATCTCAAATCTGAAAATTTTAATATTTCTCAAATCGTAATGACATGTATGTCTGGTAACACAAATGCACAATCAAAATCATAATATAAAAATTAGACATGCTAACAAAACAGGAGTATTTTTCAAAAACAAAATATTAAGCATGTCACAGAAAAATATATTTTTCAGAAAAAAAACATATAGTACCAGTAAGAGAACACACCTTCGCCATCTTGAACTCGAACAGATATAAAGAATAAAAATATAGGCTTTACCGTTTTAGAGAATCTTGATGGAAGAAAATAATTGATGTTTTCTCTTAGAGCAAAATATGTATATATAGAGAAAAAATAACTAATTCCAATTAGAATTAGAATTAGAATTCTATTAAACCATAAAAATTTAATAAAAATAATAAAAAGATTGATTATAGATAAACTTTTTTAAAAAAAAATAATTAATCTCAGTAAAAAAATTCAATTTAAAAACAAATTATTTATCCAAAAGTCATCAAATCACTTTAACTTTTAATCTTTAAGTTCAAATTTAAAACTTTCAAAACTTTATAATCTTATCTAAAAAATTTCCCCTTAGATTTTGAAAATCAATTTAAAAACCTCAAGAAAAATTAGGGTTTCCAAAATTAGGAATAATTTTCAAGGTGTTATAGTAAGAGAGATCTTCCAGTTGAAGCAATACTATGGTTGGTTTTTTTTTGTTCGATGCCTAGCATCTGAAAAAATGACTTAGGTATAAGATTTATACTAGCACCTAAGTCACATAATGACTTATTCACATATTGATCTCCGATAGAACAATGTATGATAAAGCTACCAGGATCTTTTCGTTTCGTTGTGACTTTATAATGCAACATTGCCACGCACCCTTCTATCGCGGAAATAGTTTCAAGTTCCCCAATTTTTTCCTCATGGATATGATATCCTTAAGAAACTTAGCATAATTGGGCATTTGTTTGATTGCCTTTATCAAAGGTATATTAATATCTACATGTTTAAGGATGTCTAAGAACTTCTTAAGCTGGTATTCTTGCTTTTGTTGTTTCATCCTTTATGGGAAAGGTGGTGGTAAATGCAAATCTTCAATCTTTTCAGAGCATTGAAATCTTATCTACGGTGCGGTTACGGCCTCTTTTGCTAGGACATCATCGTCGATAGCGTCTGTTGGTTCTTTTGCCTTAGGTTTTTCTTCAGTAGCCTGTTGTGGGGCTACTGTTTCAGAGTTCTTACCTACTATCCTAGAAGGTATTTTAGGGTCCTTCAGTTAGAAACTACTTCTGATAGATATAGCTTTACATTGTTCATGTGAACCAGTTCTAGCGACTTCAGTATTGCTGGATAGACCTCCTATAGGTCGACTTTTCATATGCTGTACCATTTGTCCTACTTCGATTTCCAGCGTTTTGAAAGCAGACTCATTGTTTTGCATTCTCATCATTGTTCTGTCCATGAAAGTGTCGACTCTTTGAATGAATTTATTTGTTTTTGAAATGTAAGCATCAGTCTAATCCATGAACGTTTGCAATGTGTTCTCCAAAGTTTGGATATCTGATGTTTGCCACGGCAGCAATGCCTACTACAGCACCTGCTGTTGAATAGTTCTATTATTCTGCCAAAATCCAATATTTTGTACAAGTTGATGTTGCGAGTTTAGTGCATTGTTGGGATTACTCCATGAGAAGTTCGAATGTTTCCTCCATGATGGATTGTAATTGTTGGACAATTTTTTCTATTAAAATTTCCAACATAGAAGGTGGATTCTGAGTTTTACGGGCATTCATTTGAGTTGTGATTGTCACTACATGTTTCACAGAAAACAATGATTGCTTTTATTTCTCGAACATGGCTTAGCCTTTGCAAATCCTTTACCATATTTTTCAAGACTGACAGTTGAGCTAAGATGGAATCTGAAGAATCGGGATTTTTCATACCTCGCCTTGTTAGTGGTCGGGTGCTGATAATCATTCTTTGCTAACCTATTTAGAATCTCTAAGCTCTCATGGGGTAAGCGGTCTAAGAGGATTCCATTGGCGGAAACATCAAGCATCATTCTCGTGGGAGTGTTGACTTTATTGTAAAAGATTGATACTTGAGTCCATTTAGGCAATCCATGCATATGGCATTTTATGTATAGTTTTCGGTATCGTTCCCAAGCCTCATACATAGACTCATCTTCTTCTTGTCTAAATAATTTTATGTCTTTTCTCAATTTATTTGTCATGTTGGTATAACTGAAACATGCCAGGAAGCTTCAGCATAGTTCTGTCCATGAATTCAATGATCTAGGTTGGAGGTTGTTTAACCAAGATTTTGCCATATCCCTCAATGAATAGGGAAACAATTTTAATTTCAGGATATCGATAGAGACTTTCGATAGTTTAAATGAATTAAAAATTTCCAAGAAGGACTTGAGATGCTTCCAAGAATCTTTATTGGCTGATCCCCAAACTGGCCTAGGGTGTTGATCATGTTGAACATGACCGATTTAAGCTCAAATTGTTCTACCTCTATATTAGGCATAACAACAGCAAGAGTTAATTCATCCAAATCTTCCTCTAGATAATCGCGGACAGTGCGTACGCGCTCCTGTCTTGGAAGGTTTGGTGGGTCAACAACTACGAATGCGACGTGGTTGTTTACCTCAGCGGCATTCATGCCAGCGTTGTTTTGTTGGCTAGGTACAAGATTTATTTTTTAACGTACCTTATGTTTCATATTTTTTGATGTTCTTTCGATTTCTAGATCGTAAGGGTATTGGTCTTTAGAAGGATTGGAACTGGTCATACACAGAACAACCCTAGTGAGTTAAAAGAAAAACTAAAAATATAAAAAGAAAAAGAAAAGGGTGCAAAAATAATTAGTAGTAAAATTTAACGCTAGTCCCCCGGCAAATACATCAAATCTAGTGAAGGCTCAGAAGTCTTATGTTTTTCCATCTTTCGCAAAATTGTAGTATTTGAGGTTGTCGAACCCACAGGGACTAGATCGACTTCACTACTTTTTAAACCTGCACTTATAAAAATAAAAAACACAAGTAATTGGATGATTTAGAATAACTAAATTAACTAACTTAAAAACTAAATAAAGAGAATAATAATAAAAGTGAGGTCAGGTTAAGTGATTTGTAGAGGAGAATCCAGTTGCACTATTTTTCTATTTATTAATGCAATGGGTTGATTTGCCGCCTCGACGAGTCGCACTAAGGATCGTCGCAGTTGCCTAGGCAGGTTTATGTCTTATTGAAAATTCAACTTTCCATAGTTCGATAAAGCATCCTTGTATGTCTCCTCTTTATTCCTAAACGAAGAGAACTATTGAACCCCACGTCTTGATGATACCTTCCGAAGTGAATCAAGGGTGAATAACAACCGATTGTATGTTTTCTTTTAGTCGTTGAAATCCTGGCGGTTTATCTCTAAACCGGATTAGTCAAATTCATTTAACAAAAACCGTATTCTCTTGTTTCGTGAGCCTAATTCTCCCAATATTAGACAAATAGATTTTTCTTCATATACTATCTTATCGAGCTCATATGCAAAGAAGAGTAATTGTCAAGAGAGATTAAACTATGAAAATAGATTTGCATTAATAACTATCAATTATAATACAACTTTCTTCCCCAACTATTCCACAAACAACTTAAACCTTGAGAGGGTTTTAGAAAATGGTGTAGTCGACGGCGTAAGGATTTTATTATGGGAATCCGACTCTCTTCTTCTTAACCCTAACTTTGGCTTATATAGGCCAAGCCTTAAGTTAAAGTCTTCCACATAAGGAAAGAGTTATACCAGAAAAAAAAAAAACAACTCATTATTAAACTATGACACTTTATTCTATTTCCTAAAATAACTCTTTATTCTCGCGTTGACCTTTGACTAAGGCTTGACTCCTTTAATCTGCTCCGGTTTTCTCTCGCTTTATGTCCGTTATGATCGACATCTTTTTTTCTCTCTGTCGAGCACCAGTTGTCATCTTTAGTCTGCTGTCGCGACCTTCAAAGTGTTGTTGTAGCGGGTGCTTATTTGCATTCCGGCTTTTAGTTCCAGCATCCATATTCTTATTTGGTCATTCATATGATGTGTTTCCTGTCTAAGAAAGAAAACCATCAAATACATCTGTTTTATGCCATATAATAGATAACTTCATGAATTAAGTATTAAGATGCGGAAATATGGAAATTAAGCAGAATTATCCAATATTGCACTTAAATCTATCCTTTATCAGTTATAAACGAGTGAGAAAATGATATGAAAAATAGGACTTTTATACACTTATCAGTAGCAGACCGAAAAGATAATGTAAACTTGTACTATTAATTAGCCAGTCTGTGTTCCGGCTCATCCCTTTATAACATTGAAAAAGGTTTTGGACAAGTACGACTTTAGCTAGAAATGGGAACAACTAAACCTCCCACCTGCGTTATTGAAACCAGCATCAGGAGATGGAAAAAATGGCATGTGTATGCCCCATTCTGGAACAAAGCCTAAGTGTGTCATTGCTTAGAACGTCAGTCCTACTGTAAAAAAATTGGAAAAGAAAAATCAAAGACAATGATCGCATTTTACATTACGTCCCTATGTCTCTGATTGAGGCTAACTCCGATAAGTCTTCCTCCCCCCTCCGACAACTAAATGGTGGTGGAGGCTGATCCACAGGAAGTGAGCCTTCCAACACCTTCACTACCTCCCCCATTGAAGGTTTCACATGTTCATCCGCTTGAAGGCACCAAAATGAAATCCTCAACACTCGCTCGAGTTCCTCTGGATCAACTTCATCCTTGAGTCTTTTGTCTCCTACATTCTCCGGATGACCTTCCAATCATTCCTTATAAGCCCAATCAGGCACATCATTTGCTTCTTTAAAGCCACTAACCAGTGCCAAAACCATCTTGCCAAAATCCTCCACATCTTTTTGAGCTGAAGACATATTGGAGGATGTCTCACCATAAAGCATCCCCAATCCAAATTCATTCACTTTGGCCTCAAGGTTTTCATCAAGAACTACATTTTCGCATTTCAAATCTCCATGGCATAAAAATTCCCGGCACCCCGAGTGCAAGTAAAATATGGCTCGACCAACACTTAAGCAAATTTCCATTCTCTTTCTCCAAGTCAGTCTCACAGCTAGTGTTGAATCTTCTATGTATTTCTCCACAGAGCCATTGCCGGCATATTCGTAGACTAAATACATTCGATCCAACTCACAACAATAACCTTCCAGCTTGACAAGTCCTTTGTGATAAATGCTTCCATCCTTTGACAAGGCAGCTCGAAATTTTTTTGCTTCAATGGTTGTTTCAAGATCTTTGATTGCAACTGGCTGGTTGTCGGGTAAGGTACCTTTGAACATCTTCGGCCCAATTTGGTGGTTGAAATTCTCCGTAACGTCCTTGATCTCGGGTAAGGGTAACATGATTAGACATTTGGAAGCAGGGTTGGAATAAGCTAAAGAAGCAAGTCTCTTATAAGTGTTTCTCCTTTTATAAAGATAAAATCCCATTGCCAACTGAATCACAACAAACACAAGAATTGTGCCTGAGGCTGCTCCAACTAGACAAGGAATGCAAATATTATAAGACTCTTTACATGTTTGTGGCGGAGACTTCAAGGGAAAGATGGGGTCAGAAGCTATGGGATCCGAACACCTCTTAACAAAAGAGGTTGAACTAAGAGAAGGTTCTGAATAACCGCTAATGTATTGAGTTTTCATCATCCTGCATTTTGCACTGCCATCATTTGTGTAGGTTACAGCAGTACAACTAGAGTCACTAAGGCAATTGCTTTTGCATCTGTCTAAACTAGTTACGCAGATGGAATCATTGACGGGGTAAATTCCATAGAAACATATTGGCATGCTCAACCAGAATCGACCCTGATTTGCAGTCATGCTGAGATGAAACCAAACATTTTGTATTGGAGTGGATCACACGGCGAAACAGGCATGTGCAAACAGGGAAACCAGATGCATTAAACGAGCAGATGCCTCGCTGGTCACAAGTTGCAAATACATTACACTGATTCTCAACAGCTTGCCAAACCGATATCCATGTTTGTGAATCGCCCATCCATGAATATAACCGCAAATTACCATCCACATCCAGTCGAAGGAACCTAAATTTCAGTGTCATTATGATTGTCTCCATACGCAGACCATACAGGTCTGGAAGTTGGGGCCAAAAGTTGTAGTGTTCCATCAGAAGTGAGAACGGCACTGAGATTTGATTGAGAATGCCTTCCAGTGCTCCAATAGATGATACTGCTTTCCCATCTTAACTGTAGCTGACCAGAAACATTCATGTAGAGACTATATAAACTCGAAACATCATGTTGGCTTGCAGCTCTCAATGTTGTAAAAGGCAAAAGTCTTTGGCCAGGAACAAGGGTATCAGTCGGATAATCAAAGCTTTGCCAAATCACATCTTTCTTCTCGTTCAATAAGATAAGGTTGCCATCGTTGCCAAGAAAAGCTACCGCAATGGATAGATGGCTTGTTTTGCTGGACCAAACTTCTTGACCCTGCAAGGTATCAAAAAGAACCAAATCTCCATTCATTTGAAGCTCCAAATAGGAATTGTTACTAACAGCAACATCACCTCCGGCAACCCAAACCATTGTGTATTTATCAACAGGGATCGACATCGAATTAAAACTAATGCCAACACTAAACTGGTTTGGCATATCAGGTCGGGTATAGAATCCCATTGCAAAATCACCACTAGAGGAAACCCATGAATTATTGTCTCCCACAGAAAGTTTAGATCCCAATGGTATTTCTGAAATTACAACCCCAAATAGCAAAGATCCAAGAGAGATCCACAGCAGGAAAGTAGAACCATAGAGAAATCTCTGCAGTTCAAGCATATTTGCATATGCTTTAGATATTCAACATTAAATTTTAAAAAAACCGTACAACAGCCACTGCAAAATAAACCACACAAAAAACATAGGCAGTAATTAAGTTATTGAGCTTCATGTGGCATTAATTTAAGCTAAAATAAATTAGGAAAGTAGGCAAAATTAATGGTATTCAAGACCAAGCATAATGCAGCTCAAAGACAAACTATAATTACAAACTTCAAAAATTGTGAACTAAGCACAATTATGGAATCAGATTTCAATATCTATAAGGTAAAAAGAAGACTATTTGAAAATATTAGAAACTAAAAAAAAGACAGAAAGCTTCAAATGAATAAAAGAACAGAAATGGCAATCATTCAAGAAAGGGAAGGGGTATTTTCATAGTTTGGTACCTCAAAAGGATAAATGAAGAGCCAGAAAATCAAGTAGCCAGCATAGAATACCGTCTTGGGAATAAACAAGAAAAGAATCCGAGACTGCCCATATGGACTTATAAACGACTGAGTCCCAACATATTGGCCAAAGAAATAAGATTTGAGAAAGTGATTGAATGTATTAGAATAATTGAAGAAAAGTATTTATTTATTTACTTATAATGTATGCATGAATGAACGGTAAAGAAATATTTTTTAAGTGATTTTGGTGAGCATGTGGAGTTTAGAATAGAAAAAATGAAGCTTTTAGGCAAGAATGGGACCCAAATTTAATGAACAAAAAAGAACAATTGGTACAATGCAACCATTTTCAAAATTGGAAAAGATGGATTTTAAAATATTTTTAGGGAAAAGAGAGATGCTTCTAAAAACAAGAATCCGAGTTTTTTCTATTCTATAAAAAAATGAGAGCCACTTAAGTCACGTAGTAGATGTGGGTTTGTTGTCTTTTTGATTTTCTCGAAAAAGACAAGTTAAAAAGTAACATTTTAAATGAATGATTGTTGTTTTCAGAGATCACGGGTTCGAACACCAATGATATTAATAGAATGATTGAGCGAACAGATACTACTGTAATCGCTATTAGTTTATTAAGAAAAAGTTAACATTTTTTCACCTTAGAAAGTAAAATTAAAATATGGGTTTGTTAGAAATGAAACCAACTACAATAAAACTAAAAGAAAATCAAATTGTTTTAACTATTGGATTTACATAAATAATTAATAGGCTCTGGATTAAAAACAATACAACCTGGTTAATTGATAATACTTGAAGTTGGGTAATATAAATTTGTGATTATCTTTTCTCATAAGTCTTTCCTAATTTTCAGCTAAAAATTATTGCCTCTTTCATTTTGATTCTTCATCAAATTCTCTCCTACTCTTTCTCCTCACTGCTTTCTTTTCCTCGCAATGGGCAAACGACACCTGTCCTGCTATCCTCATCATGCGAAGATGATTACTGGCCTTCTCCGAGGTCCAAATGAAGCTACGAGAAACCAAAATTAAAATCTTTCATCACTCGTATGAATCCCAGCAGATGAAACTGGCTTTTAGATATTTTTGATAAAATTTGGAAATGATTCAAGATTTATGTCGGTATATTATGTATATTTCCCTTTTAATTATTTTATTAAAGAGTTTTAGGATGAGTCTACAACGAACGTCAAACATCGCTCAATACCACTAACTTTAAACATCGTTGAACATTATTAAATTAATTGATAAAAGTTAAAAATCTAAAAGATTCAAACTATAATTAATAATTATACGTTAAGTCTATCACTCTTTTATTAATTGTGTATTAAACCTTTAAGATTTTTAATTTTTATTAATTAATATGTTGGGTTAACTAGAAAATTTATATCACGTATTATTCTCGTTGTATCATCTACAAGATTAATCATTCAAATGTATTTCTTTTAGTATTTTTTTTATTTTATCTTTTTACCAAGTGAAGCTTCAATAATAATTTTTGTAAATTAAATTTAAAAATAATATTTACCGAGTGAATCTTCATTTGATTAATTGGTACATTTGATTGGTTGGTCCAACAAATTAGATGGCAAAAATGACCATGATATAATTTATCGATTAATTGATTTAATTAAGGGATCGGCTGATTGAATCAAGTTGAGTTAAAATTTTTTGAGCTATTCGAGTGACACATCATATTTTTTATTTGTATTTATTAAATTTGAGTCATGTATTCGAGTTTATACATACATTTAATTCTAATTATATTTTATATTATAATATGATTTGATTTTAATTTAAATTTAATTTTTTTAATCATATACATATACATATTATTTTTTACATATATAAAAAATTATAATATTTTTTAGTATTTTGTTATTGACATAAGTAAGATTCATCGATAAGAACTTCATAAATTATTATCAATAATATTTAGTTTATTTTTAATAGAATTTAGTAGAGCATAATTAATTATATTTTTAAAAAATTGTTTTTAATTAAAGTAGGTTATTTAATATAATTAATATTCATCTAAAATAGTTTAAGTTTAGGATTTAGGGTTTATGTTTAAGGTTTAGAGTTATATTTAAGTTTACGGTTTAGTAGTTAAGATTTGGGTTTATGTTTAGGTTTTAGGTCTAGGTTTAGGGGTTATGGTTTATGATTTAGTAGTTTAGATTTAGGCTTAGGATTTAGGGTTAGTGTTGTCTAGGTTTCAATGTTTATGATTTAAGGATAAGATTTAGAATTTATGGTTTAGTAATTAAAGTTAAGGGTTATATTTAAGGTTTAAGATTTATGTTCAGGGTTTATGGCTAGTATTTAGGTTTAGGGTTTAATGTTTAGAGTTTAGAGTTTAATATTTAAAGATTAAATATTAAAGTTTATGATTTAAGATTTAAAAATTTAATTAATGAAACACAATTTTCTAAGGAATTAATTATATATATTTTATTATATTCTATATAAAAATTATATAAACATTTATGATAAAAAATTTAATGTTCATATTGATAACTTGTAAGACTTTTAATATCACAATCCTATTATTTAATAAAAAATATCATCTAAATTTTAAAGTCCTTAGTAACATGCACGAACCTTAGACATATTCTTTGAGTTTATGGATGTTGGTATGCGTGTTACGAGTTTTTTTGAGAGTGATCGTAGAAGTCTAGAGGGTTTATCGAAGATGTCCCTTGATCGTACAAGGTCACATGTTTTTTGTTGATCTTATAGAGCTACCATTCTATAGTTTTGATCTTATCTTGGGTATGGATTGACCAGTAGAGCACTAGTAAGTTGTGGATTTCGAAGCGAAGAAAGTTTTTTGGGGTTTGGCCAATGAATTTGAGATAGTTGTGGTTAGAGAGAACATGAAATTCTTATCCAATGTTGTGTCGGCATTGGAGGCCCGAAAGTTGTTGAGTAGTGGTTGCGATGTGTATTTGGCCTATGTTATGAACCCGAACATGAAGAAGGCACGACCTTGCGACAAACGCACGGTTTGTTAGTTTTGGGGGGGTCCCTAAAGAGTTGTCAGGTTTGCCATGTAAAACTAAGATTGATTTTGATATAACAAATAAGTGTAAGGACTATTTTTGAAATAACTTTTTGGCTCTTAAGTTAAAGTTGATCTTTAAAGTCAAAACCAAGAACTTTGAAATACTCTTACAAGCCATTTTCACACGAGGGTATCGATACCATAAAGACAGGTATCGATACACCTGAGATTTTTTAAGGCTTGTTCTTAAGATCAAAAACAGGTATCGAAACAAGGTTCGATGCCAAAACTTTCTGTCAATCCATGTTTCGATACTGGTATCGAAACAGCCTGGGAAATTTTTCAAATTATTTTTATTTTAAAAATACGACTCCTGGTATCGATACAGGTATCGATACACCCTTAATCCACAACGGCTATTTTCAAGTATTAAATGAGTCGACCGTTGGTGTCAGTTAATTTTTAAATGATGGTTAGCCTGTATTGAAACAGGTTTCGATACCGGGCATCACAGAAACTTTTTGTATCAAAACAGGTATCGATACACCCCTTAATAAATACACAATGACTCTTTCTTTTCTTAGCATGTTTCAAAACAGGTACCCGTGTTTCGATACCACCTGCTGCAGAGTGCATTTATGATGGAAAGATGAAGCTCCAACGTCCATATTTACTTTCCCAACAACTTCAACGGTTAGAAATCAATGAGAAGGTATAAAAAGAAGCTTTTTCAAAAGCATTGTAGAAGAATCAATCCTCAAGCAACATCCAAGCACCAAAATCCAACTTAAAGCACTTTATTGCATATTCTTGCTCCCAACTCTTGTATTTTCACTTTGATCTATTGTAATCTGAGTTTGGGGAGAGTTTGTTTGTAATTGGGGCAAAATATTTCTTGAGAGAGAACTTTCATTTGCCTATTTATCCCTTGTATTCTCTTGTGAGGATTGAATCAATTCTTGGGTAGAAGAATTAATTCGTATTGTAACGATTATCCCTTGAACCGAGAAAAAGGTTGAATTCATTAGTGAATTGGTTTCAAAATCCTTAGTGGTAACTAAGGTAGTGGATGTAGAGCTTGTTCGAAGCTTGAACCACTATAAATCGCGTGTCCTTCAAATTCTAGCTTTTTACCGAAAATTCTTTAACTCAATTTTTCAATTGCCAATTCACCCCCCTCTTGGCCATATTTCAAGATCGATCAACTCAACATGCCACCTAACCGGGAGGTAGAGTTCAGCATAGATTTTATCGAGAGATCTTTTTCGGTATCCATCACTCCTTTTTTGACGACAACAAAAGAGTTGAAGACCCAGTTGCAAGAGTTTCTTGACCATGGCTTCATCCATCCAGACGTGTCACCATGCAGGTGCACCGATTTTATTTATTAAAAAGAAAGATTGAATCATGCGTATGTGCATAGATTACCGACAATTGAATAAGTTAACGATAAAGAACAAGTATCTCCTACCACAGATTGATGACTTATTTGAACAATTTTGGGGTATAACATTGTTTTCTAAGATCGCAGCCTTCGATCCGGGTACTATCAGTTGAGAGTTAAGGATGGTGATGTATCCAAGATAGCTTTCCGAACATGGTATGAGAATTAAAAGTTTTTGGTTATACCTTTCGGGTTAACGAATACACCAATTGCTTTTATGGGAATGATGAATCGGGTGTTTCACGAGTTCCTTGATTAGTTTGTAGTTGTGTTTATCGATGATATTCTCATTTACTCTCATACCGAGGAGGATCATAATAGGCATCTCTGACTGATTCTTAAGACTTTTCTTGACAATCAGTTGTATGTCAAGTTAATCAAATGTGAGTTTAGGATCAAGGAAGTTGTTTTTCTTAGGCATGTAGTTTCGACCAAGGTTATCCGAGTTGATCCACATAAGGTTAAGCCGTTATGAGTTGGAAACCACGTAAGTTAGAGATGGTGGTCCCTAGTTTCTTAGGTTTGGTAGGCTATTACTGTCATTTTGTGGAGGGTTTATCCCGTATAGTTGTACCTTCAACCAATTTATGGCAAAAGGATGTGAAATTCGAATGGACGGATGTGAGGCAACAAGCTTTTGAGAACCTTAAGGAGGCTTTAACCCAAGCACCAGTCTTGGTTCAACTAGAGTCGAGGAAAGAATTTACCATCTATAGTTATGCATCTTATGTTGGGCTTGGTTGTGTGTTGATGGAAGAGGGGAGAGTGATAGCTTATGCATCTCGTCAGTTGAAGGTGCATGGAAAGAATCACCTAACACATGACATAGAGTTGGCTACAATGGTGTTCGCTCTTAAGATATGGAGGCATTACCTATGTGGAGAGCGTTGTGTGGTGTACATAGATCATAAGAGCTTAAAGTACTTGATGATACAAAAGCGGCATCGGTGGCTTAAGTTGCTTAAGGACTATGATCTGACGATCGAGTACCATCCATGTAAAGCTAATATATGTATAAATGCTTTAAGTAGGAAAGTAGCAGTTGAGCTTCGGGCTATGTTTTTCCAGTTGAGTGTTACGAAGGATGGTGGGTTGGTAGCCGAATTACAGGTGAGACCTTCGTTGGTAGAGTTGATCAGGGAGCATCATCTGTTAGATGATACCTTAGTACCTCATGTTTAGGACTTAGTTGAGACTGTACCGAATAAGTATAGGTTTCATGGTGACGGTGCTTTATATTTTAGGGATTGAGTGGTAGTGTCGGACGATGTTGAGTTGAGACACATTATCCTTTCGGAGGCATATAGTAGTCCTTTCGCTATGTATCCCGATAATACTAAGATGTACCGTGGCTTAATAGCGAGTACTATTGGGTCAATTTGAAAAAGGATATGGTTGACTTTGTGAGCAAATGTTTAGTGTGTCAACGGGTAAAAGTTGAGCACCAATTTTCATCCTGTTTTGTTACAACCTTTGAAGGTGTCAGAATGGAAATAGGAGAATGTTACCATGGACTTCATGATAGGTTTACCTTTGACAACAACCAAAAATGATGTTATATGGGTTATAGTAGATCGGTTCACCAAGTGTTCATATTTTCTTCCTAAGCATAGTAGGTACTCCTTGGATAAGCTAACTGAGTTGTATGTTTTGGGTGTTTTAAGGTTGCATGGTGTGCCAAAATCTATTGTGTTTGATATGGATTCGAGGTTCACATTCAGGTTTTGGGGTTCTTTGTAGCAGACTCTTGGTTCTTGGTTGAGTTTTAGCACTTCTTGTCATTTGCAGACGTATGGGCAATCTGAGCGAGTAATTTAGGTCTTGGAAGACATGTTGAGATGTTGTATCATCGACTTTCAGGATTTTTGGGAGAGACACTTGTCGTTATTTAAGTTTGCTTACAATAATAGTTACCAGGCAAAGTATACAAAAGGCACTGTTTGAGGCTTTGTATGGTAGAAGGTGTCGTACTCTATTGTGTTGGGCCGAGACTGGTGATAAATTTGTATCTTTGCCTATTGTTTTGTAGGATACTAATGAGAACGTCAAACTCATTAGTTATCGTTTGAGGGTTGCGTCAGATCACCAAAAGTCTTCTACCGACCTTAAGAGGAAGGAAATAGAGTATGTCGTGTGTGAGAATGTATTTCTTAAGTTTTCTCCTTGGAAGAAGATGATACGTTTAGGGAAGAAGGGAAAGATAAGTCCTAAGTTTATCGGACCTTATAAGGTGTTGGAGAGAATAGGACCAGTTGTATCTCGGTTGAGGTTACTATCCAAGCTTAAGAGGATCCTCGATGTATTTCATGTGTTGATGCTTCAGAAGTATATGTCAGATCCATCACATGTGTTGCTAGTGGGAGAGGTTGAGCTTAATCGGATCTTACCTAAATGAGGAGCCTATTGAGATCTTGGCATCAAACACAAAAGTTTTGCGTGATAGGACCATTGAGTTGGTTAAGGTACTTTGGCAATATCTAGGTAACGACATTGCCATGTGGGAGCGGAAGATAGACATGGAAGAATAATTCCCTTATCTTTTCTCATCAGGCAAATTTTGGGGACGAAATTTATAAAGTGGGGGAGAGTTATAACTCCCCAAAAGTGGGCCTAGATGTTATGGTGTCCCGTTTAGAGTTCGGTCAACCGTGTTAGTTATTTAGCCTAATACAAGATTAAATTCTTAAAAATTAGTTTTGGGTCGAATTGAATGATGGAAAAATACTCTAAAATTCTTATTTCACTTATATTTTACTTTGGTCAAATCAATTTTAGAAATTGACCTTAAGGTCCTTGAGATTTTGAAACTAGTGACTATTTTGTAAAAATTAAAAATTAGATTGTTTTTGTGACTAAATTATAATCATGCCAAAACTTAAAATCTTTAAGGGGCTTTGATTCAATCCTTTTATCAGTTGATATAACCTTCTAAAAGGCTTTTATTAATACATTTTTAATGATTTAATTAACATATCTTAACCAACATTGTTGGCCATGTTGAGATGAGTTACTATGAGGATGACATGTTTTTAAAAGAAGGATGCATGATTTTTTATGGGGTGCATTGGAAGGAATGTTTGTCTTGTGTTTTCCCATCACTAATCTTGTGTTTACCCTCTATTTTACCTTACAATGCAGATAAATAATTGAAAAGAACAACAATAAAGCAAGGAGCCGGTTGTGCCTCTTTTTGGTAGCTCAAGTATAATCTTATAATGCACCTATAGTAGTAGAGAGCAATGAGATTAGTTGATGTTATGATTACTTTATGAACTAGAAATTTGAATTGCTTTGAGAACTTATAAATGATTTTTATAAAGTTATTTTGGTGTATTTAAATTGTTGCTTAAATCATATGTGGCATATAAGAATGTATGATGTTGATGCATGCCAAATTTGGGTTGTAAATATAAAGATGAAAATTAGGTTGTTATGCATCTAGTCAGGTGTGGGTGGGATATTGATAGGATAGCATTGAAGGTTTGCTTATGAATTAAATATGTTTAATTAGGAGATCAAGCATATAAAATATGATATATGAATTAAGAGAATGTTTAAGTGTGTTTTCTGCTATTTTGAAGTAGTTGGTATCGATAAAGACCACTCGGTATCGATACTTGGGCTTGATGCAGGGGGCATTGGGCGAGAAATAGCCTAGGTATCTATTGAGTTGATCGATCTATGGAATGGACAAGAGGGAGTGAATTGACAATTAAAAATTTAGTGGAAGATTTTTCGGTGAAAAATGGAAAATGAAGAACACGAAAATTTATAGTGGTTCGACCTTCGAACAAGTAACTACATCGACTACCTTAGCTCACACTAAGGATTTTCAACCTAATTCACTATTGAATTCGACCTTTTTCTCGGTTCAAGGGATAACCGTTACACAACGAATCAATCTTTCTACCCAAAGATTGATTCAACCTCACAAGGTTACAAGAAAAGGAAAGATAAATATAAACTCTCTCTAATAGAAGATTTTACCCCAATACAATCAAAAACACTCCCCAAAATCTGAAACAATATTACAAAGAAAATTCGCAAGAGTTGGGTTACAAGATATTGCTATTAAGCTAAAGGTATTGAATTTGATGCTAGGATGTTGTCTTGTGGATCATTAGTTGTTAGTGCTGTTGAAAAAGCTTCATTTTATACCCTCTCATTGATTTCTAACCGTTGTGATTGTTGGAAATGTAAATAAGGTCGTTGGGACTTCATCTTCCCACCATAAATGCACTCTACAGCAGGCGGTATCGAAACATAAAGAACCTATTTTGAAACAGAACAAAATAGAAAGAGTCGTTGTGCATTTAATACAAGGGGTATCGATACATGCTTCGATACCTTTATGAAACTGTAAAAGTAGGTATCGAACTATGTTTCGGAATAGGCTAACCACCATAACTGTCACTAACAGTCGACTCATTTAATGCTAAAATAGTCGTTAGGATTTAAAGGGTATATCGATACCGGTATCGATACCTTGAGTCATAATTTTAAATGATTTTAAAATTAATTAAAATACATGAACTAGTTCAATACTTGGTTCAAAACAAGTGTTGGCAGTGAAGAAATGGTATTGAACCATGTTTCGATACTTATTCTTGATTTCAAGAACAAAGCTTTAAAACCCAGGTCGGTATCGATACCTGTTCTTATGGTATCGATACCCTCGTGTAAAAACACTTAGAAAGTTTATTTCAAAGTTCTTGGTTTGACTTAAAAACAAAATTTTAACTTAGGGACTTAAAAATTTATTGCAAAGTAGTCCTTATATATAATTGTTATATCAAAACCAATTTTAGTTTTACAGTATCGATATGCTTACCCCTGATATCAATATCAATTTTAAAAGTGTCAAATGGTATCGATACAATCCTTAGTGGTATCGATACTAGTATTGGCAGTATCAAACAATATCGATACAGGCCTTGGCGGTATCGGTACCTCTATCCATTATGGTAGTTATAGGTTGAAATGGAGGTATGAAATCCTTACGTTTTGACCCCTGAATCTTGTGTATAAAATTAAACGAGTTGTAGATATTAATTTGAGTTGAAATTTGGAATGTAAGAATGTAATGAACGACCGAATTAGTATATTTACAATTTGATCCTTTTTGCTTGAACGACCGAATTAGTACTCGTTTCACTTCCGTTTCCGCTATAAATGGGAATTAGTTAAGCATTAAGATGTAGGATCTAAATAAAGCATTTAGATAAGATAAAAGAAAAAAATAAGATCGTTTATTTTGAGTTGAAATTTGGAAATCAAGCATGTAATGAACTTAATTAAAGATTGATAACATTAATTTTAAAAATAGTCCTTGATTTTATAGATATTTACAATTTGGTCCTTTTTGCTTGAACGATTGAATTAGGACTCGTTTCACTTTTGTTTCCGCTATAAATGGACATTAGATAAGCATGAATATGTAGGATCTAAATAAATTATTTAGGCAAGATAAAAGAAAAAAATAGGATCATTTATTCGGTGAGTCCTCTAGATTAACTTTGGTATTCCCCATGTATCTCGTTCGAGTCTGGTTTTGTGCTAACCAGGTTGAGGGGTTATAAAAAAACATTTTAAAATATTCAATTAATTGTAAATAAGTTAGACATTAGATTTTACAGAATAGCTCCCTAAAGATTTTAAGATTTTATCTTTTTATAAAATAATTACTAGTTAAAAATAGTTTTAAATTTTTTATATTTTGGTCACCAAACACAAAATGTACACCTTCTAAATGTCATTTTTTAAAATTGTTTTCACCAAATCCAATTATATCATTTAAAAGAATTTATACATTTGTCGTTATTTTAAAATACCAAAAATGATTTCCTTAATTTTAATCCTAAATCAACTCAAATCACTAAATCGGTCCACTAGTCGCCTAACTGACCTCTCTAACTCCTAGTCCCAAAACCTGAGGCGTTAAAACTCTCCTCACTTAAGAAATTTCAACCCTAAAATTTACCTTAAAGAAACAAATGCTGAACTACTTTTGTATGTCCATCTTACTCTTATATGTCGTCTCCTCAACTCTATGATGTCGCCACAACACCTTGGCAAGCTCAATTATCCTTCCATGCAGAATCTTGTTGCCGGTGTAAAGGATCTTTATTAGTTTCTCATAATTAGACAAGTCTAGTCTTAATTCAATATCCTCCAACAACATCATATGCTATGAATCCAACCAATACTTTCTCAACATTGATACATGAAACGCATCATGGATCCTCTCTAACTCCGTAGGTAACCTCAAACGTATACAATAGAACCAATATGCTCAACCACCTTATACAGTACAATGAACCTCGGGCTAAGCTTCATCTTATGCCCAAATCGCATCACCTTCTTCCAAGGTAATACCTTTAAAAATAAACGATTTTCAATCGCGTACTCTATCTCTCGACGCTTCAAATTGACATAGGATTTCTAACGATCCAATTCTACTTTCAAACAATCACACACAAGCTTTAATTTTTATTTGTGTTTTTAACACATCCAATGAAAAAACATGTTTTTCTTCCATCTCAGTCCAACATAATTGTGCACGACATCTCCGACCATACAAAGCCTCACAAGGTTTCATCTATATACTAGTTTGATAGCTATTATTATAGGTAAATTATACCAAAGACAATTGTCTCTCCTAAGACCCCTGAAACACAATGATGTAACATCTCAATATATCCTCCAACACTTGGAATCACATACTAAAATTGCGCATCTGTTTGAGGATGATATAAGTTTTGAAGTACAACCAAGAAACCAAAGAATGATGTAGACTCTCCCAAAATCTCAATATAAACCTCGGATCCTTATTCAAAAAATTGGACTTGGTCACCAAATGAAAATGTATAATCTTAGCAATGTATAAGTTTGCTACCCTATCCCAGGTATACGTATTATGTAATGACACAAAATGTGCAAACTTCGTAAGCCAATCATGATCACCCAATTAGAATCATTTTGGTTGACGCTAAAGCCATTCAAGACATAAAATCTATGGTGATTCTTATTCACTTCCATTCTGATATCCTTAATTTTGTTGCAACCCAAAAGAAAAATGATGTTTAGCCTTAATGTATTGGCATACCTTTCACTTAACAACAAAATCAGTCTCATCTTTCTTCAAACTAACCTAATAGTACTCCTCTTTAAGATCATAATACTTCTTGGTACTATCGAGATACAAAAAAATTGACTATAATATGACACCTTTAAGATATAATGAATCAACTTGATATCACTAAGTATCACAAACCTTCCTTTAAAACACAACACCATTATCTCTAAAGTAAAAATTCATAGTATTTTTATCTATGATTTCCTTTATATATGGTACCAAAGCCTAATCAAATGGTTGCTTTTCATTGATCGCCAAAGATAGTTTCCCTTGAAACTTCGCCAAAAGTCTTTTATCTCGGGTTAAAATCAACCTCGCAAACATAACCTCAAATAAACTGCAACCTTCTTACTTAAAGCATCGACCATAACATTAGCCTTTCTCAGATAGTACTCAATGGTTAGATCATAATAATTAAACAATTTCAACTATCTACGTTGCCTATATCTAACTCCTTTGAAGTCCTCAAGTATTTTATGCTTTTATGATCCATGTACACTATACACTTTTCACTATAGAGATAATGTCTTCATATCTTCAAAGCAAACACAATTGCGACAAGCTCAAGATCATGAACACGAAATTATTCTCATGCAACATCAACTATCTAGATGCATAGGAAACTACCTTACCCTCTTGCATCAATACTCAACCCAAACCAACGTATAATGCATCACTATAAACCACATACTCCTTGATCAACTCAGGTTGAATCAAGATTAAAGTTGGTGCCAAAGCTTTCTTCAACATCTTCAATATTTGTTGTTTATCCTTCGAACACTCAAAACGAATATCATTTTTACAACAACTAATGTAACGCTCCAAAAATTATTCCTAATTTTAAATCCCTTAATTAAAAACCGTAATTTTCAGATTATCAATTTTTGAAATCTAATTTTTTGAGATTTTAAATTGATTTTCTAAATTCAAAAAAAAAATTGGGATAAGACTCTAAAGTTTTAAAAGTTTAAAGTGTGAATTCGAAGCTTAAAAGTTAAATTGATATTTTGAAAATCCAAAATAGATCAATGTTTTAATAAGAAATTTGTCCCTTTTTATGTTTATTTTCAACGTGGTTTATCTATTTTATTTATGATTTAAATAAATTTATTTATTTTATTATTATAATATATTTCGCAGTTTGAGAAGTTTTAGATAACTCAATTTGTTTTTAAATTAAATTTTATTTTTTACGTAAATTATTTTTATTAAAAATTTTCTACAATCAATTATTTCTTATTAAATATTATTTTATTTTATTTATTGTTTTATTAAATTCTTTATTTATTATTATAATATATTATATATATTAAATAAAGTTATGACCGAGAAAGGAAAATTCTTTTAGAATTTTATAATTTTTTATTAATTTTTTATGATTTAATAGAATTCTAATTCTAATTAGAATTATTTTTTTCTATATATATTTATTGTAAATGTTGAATTGATCAAGAGATAGAATTGGCCAAGAGGGGGGTAAATTGGCTATTTAAAATTTTATGGAAGTTTTTTTGGAAAAATTGAAAATTGAAGAATTTTGAAACAAGCTCTACATCCATTACCTTAGCTCCCACTAAGGATTTTGAAACTAATTCACTAAGAGAATTCGACCTTTTTCTCGGTTTAAGAGATAACCGTTACAATTCGAACCCATGTTTCGGAACAGGCTAACCATCATTTAAAGCTTTAGCCACCACCAACAGTCGACTCATTAAATGCCAAAAGAGCCGTTAGGATTTTAGAGGGGTATCGATGCTGGTATCGAAACAGGGGTCTTAATTTTAAATAATTTTTAAAATAATTAAAAATATAAATGGTAGTTCGATACCTAGTTCGAAACAGGGGTTGACAGTAAGGTATTGGCATCGAACCATGTTTCGATAATTGTTCTTGATCTCAAGAAAATCCTTTTAAAATTGCAGGTGGTATAAATACATGTTCTAGGGGTATCGATACTCCCATGTAAAAAAAGTTAGAAAAAATTATTTCATTTTTTTTGTTTGACTTGAAACATAAAATTTGACTTAGGGACTTAAAAATTTATTAAAAAATAGTCCTTGAACATAATTGTTATATCAAAATCAATTTTAGTTTTACAATCTCCCCCTTTTTGATATAACAAAACCATTATAAATTTTTAAGTTTAAAATCAAAATTTTGAGTTTTAAAACATTTGAAATATATTAAGACTTTGAAAAAAACTTTCCCTTAATGGTTAAAGATGATGGTCCCTTAAAAAATACTTAAAAACAAAGTATTTCTCTCACTTTTTGTTAGATCAAATAAGCCATAGCATTAATTAAAATATTCAAATCCAACATAAGTATTCAGAGCATAACAAAACAAATACAAAAGGTGCATAATGTTCTAACATGAATGAAAAATGCAACATAATACTTAGAAAAACATAACTAGTCTTAATAAAGCCATAGCAAAGCAACGATAAGCGCTAAATATCACTCGTCGCCTCCATCATCATCCCCATCTCCCTCGTCATCATCCTCGTCTTCTTCCTCATCGCCATCGCCATCTTGATTAGAGAGCTTTTGACTATGCCGAAGAGCTTCAATGGAAAGCCGAATGGACATGCTTTGGTTCTCCAAACCCATCAATCTCGTATTAATGACATCAAAACAAGAATTAAAGTGAGTGTGTAGAGAATCAAACATTCCAAGGCATCCAATCGAGCATCCAAACAACCAAAATTAGCATCCAAACTATCAAACATTTGAGTGAGAAAAGCCAACATATCTACGTTTGGAGCAACTTGATGAAGCGGTTCCGGATCGGCGGGAGAAGGAGGACCACGGACCCATTCACCATTAGAGGCATACTAAAAGTGGGAACGATTAAGATAAGTCTCGCCAATAAGATCTTTGACGGATTCCACCTAGTCGAAGGAACAATCGATTCCCAAATGCACAAAGATAGAACTAAGTATGCAAGAATAAGGGAAGGATTTGACAAGAGGAGTGGCTCGATTTTGGATATGCCAAACGATGTCGAAGAAAACAATTTAGGTAAGATTTGGTCGTTTAGCCTCACAAAAGCACTTCAACCTAAAACTATCCACTTGACGAATCTGAGAGTACTTACAATCAGATGGACGAATCCACCAAGAGATGATAAGATGTAAGAATCTATCATGGACGTCAAGGGACATAACTAACCCGGTGAAAGCACCAAGAGAGTCTTCATCATTAAGTCCTCTATCTTCAAGACCGAAGACATCGACAAAAGTGCCAACATCAATTCTGAAGTTTTGCCCCATGAGATAGGATTCAATAGCAACCACTTTGCTCTTGTCCTTCGAAAGAATGCACGAGGCATTAGCATAAAAGATAGGCACAAGAGTAGGGAAAAACTTGCTGGAGTGAGTGAGGAAAGGCAAGAAATTCCAATCAATAAAGAGCTGGTAGTAGCGGAATTGAAACTTAAGAGAGCTCATGAATTGAACATCAACACAATGCTCCTTTTTGAGTGTGTAGTTGCGGTATTGATTGAAGTTGTCAATCCTACCAAGACCATGCAAAATTTTCTCGAAAACCACTTGAATATCGACCTTGGAGGCACGAGAAGATAAAGAACTACCGGCCTCGGTGCGGGGACGTTTCTTTGGTGCCATTATCTATGGATTAAAACAATTTAGGATTAGTTTTCACACAAAAACAATTTGTATGCTCTATCAACCTAATTCAATCCTATTAATCTATAATTCAAGGTATTTAAAATTTTTTGAAAACTTCTTAAAAAATCAGTGAAAAACAAACACGATAAAATTAATTTATATTTGAATGAAAAAATTTTGATTTTGAATTTTTTTTTGTAGGATTATGAAAACCCATACAATAAACAATGATAATATTGTCAAAATCTAAAATTTATCATTATAAAATCAAACGAAAAATAGGTTTTTTGAAAATTACCTTGAGTTTAGATTAGGATAAATTTGTGGTTTTTGTAGCACCAATCATTGATATAATCTTGTCTTTAATGAGTATATGAAAATCCTCAAAAGAATTCGTTGATTTTGTGGTAAAAAGTGACGAATTTGAGAGATTTTTATAGAAGGGTCGGCTATGGTTTAAAGAGAAATTAAGGAAATGTTTTAATTTGAGTTAAATTTGGTTTTGAATGTTTTAAATCAATCTGCCTCCTCGAGTATCGAAATTGGTATCGAAATAGACTATTTCAATGCTAGTATCGATATCTTTGTATTGAACCAAGCTTTGATATCAGTTCTTCCTAGAACTTCCTGAATGAACACGAAGAACATGTATCGAAACAGGTTGAACATGTTTCGATACCACTTAGTTGTGCTTTGCCTTTTAGGCCTCTAAAGTACTAGAAATGAGTCTCTAAAGTTTCTAGAAGCATGCAAATGATGTTATAACATGATTATAATTGCATGAACAAGTTCATACTCCCCCTAGCAACATGCATAGAAGCAACAAGATGCAAAACAGCATAGGCATGATTATAATCAAGATTCAAGCATATTTTGCATAAAAA
Source organism: Abelmoschus esculentus (assembly GCA_035048815.1). NCBI lineage: Eukaryota > Viridiplantae > Streptophyta > Magnoliopsida > Malvales > Malvaceae > Abelmoschus > Abelmoschus esculentus. The sequence goes on from JAUCBN010000026.1 coordinate 11,506,289, forward strand.
TAACACTTAAGAGGTCAAGATAGGCTAGTTAGATCTAACTCTCTTCTAAGGGTCCAAAAGCATTCTTTGTCTAAAGGTTTGGTAAAGATATCCACTAATTGATTTAAGGTGTCAACAAACTCTAAAACAACATCATTTTTAGACACATGATCTCTAATAAAATGATGTCTAATTTCAATGTGTTTGGTTCTAGAGTGTTGAATGGGGTTCTTAGTAAGACATATGACACTAGTATTATCACATTTCAAAGGTATGGTTTCAAACTTAATGCCATAATCTAAGAGTTATTGTTTTATCCATAACACTTGAGCACAATAACTCCCTAAGGATATGTACTCCGCTTTGGTGGTAGATAAAGCTACACTATTTTATTTCTTAGAGAACCAAAATATGAGCATACTACCTAAGAATTGACAAGTTCCGAAAGTAATTTTCCTATCTATCTTATAACCTCCATAATCTGCATCCGAATAAGCATATAAACTAAAGGAAGAGTCTTTAGGATACCAAAAACCTAAACAAGGTGTGTCTCTAAGGTACCTAAAAATTCTCTTAATTGCTACTAAGTGTGATTCTCTAGGACTAGCTTGAAATCTAGAACACAAGCAAACACTAAACATAATATCTTGTCTAATTGCGGTAAGGTAAAGTAAAGAACCTATCATTGATCTATACAATTTAGAATCAACACACTTACCTCTTTCATTCTTATTAAGCTTAGTTGATGAGCTCATAGGAGTGGTTTGAGGTTTCACATTCTCCAAGTCAAACTTCTTGATCATATCCTTGATGTATTTTGCTTGATTGATGAAGGTATCATCCTTTCTTTGCTTAATTTGGAGCCCCAAAAAGAATGAGAACTCCCTCATCATGCTCATCTCGAATTCACCTTACATTAGCTTAGAAAACTCTTGACAATAATATTCATTAGTAGATCCAAAAATAATATCATCAACATAAATTTGAACTACTAAGATGTTATTTTTAAACCTTTTTATAAAAAGTATAGTATCCACCTTTCCTTTTTCAAAACATTTTTCAATTAAAAATTTGAAAGTCTTTCATACCAAGCTTTAGGAGCTTGTTTCAAACCATATAAAGTTTTTGTTAGTTTGAAAATATGGTTTGGAAATTTTGGATCTTCAAAACCCGGTGGTTGTTCAACATGAACTTCTTCATTTATAAAACCATTTAATAAAGCACTTTTAACATCCATTTGAAAAAGCTTGAAATCATGATAACATAGAAATGCAAGTAACATCCTAATGGCTTCTATTCTAGCTACGGGTGCATAAGTTTCATCAAAATTTATTCCCTCTTCTTGATTGTAACCTTGAGCAACTAATCTAGCTTTATTTCTCATAATGTTACCACTCTCACCTAGTTTATTTCTAAAAGCCCATTTAGTTCCTATAGTAGACTTATTACTAGGCCTATCAACTAATATCCAAACATTACTTCTCTCAAATTGATTTAACTCCTCTTGCATAGCCAATATCCAAAAATCATCATCTAAGGCTTCATTGATACTTTTAGGCTCTATGTATGAGATAAATGCAATATGGTTCATTAATCTAAGAGAAGAACGACTAGTTACCCCCTTGGATGGATCATCCAAGATTTCACCACTTTTGACATAGTTGAACTCCTTTGGGTAGCTCACTTCCCTTTCTTCAAGCTTTACATCTACTAAAGCTTATATTGGAGGATCTTGTACTTCTTCATTGGTTGGAACCCCATGCATATTTGATTCTTATCCGGAATCAATGGTTTCAATGATTCCTACATCATCATCATCACAAGAATCCTTCCTAGGAAGGAGGTTATCATCGAAAACCACATACATAGACTCTTCTACAACTAAAATTCTTTTGTTGAAAACTCTATAAGCCTTTGAATTTAAAGAGTATCCAAGAAAAATGACTTCATCACTTTTTACATCAAATTTATCTAAATTATCTTTTTCATTATTTAAAACAAAACACTTGCACCCAAAAAGGTGAAAATAGCTATTGGAGGATCTTGTATTTCTTCATTTATTGGAACCCCATGCATATTTGATGTTTGTCCGGAATCAATGGTTTCAATGATTCCTACATCATCATCATCACAAGAATCCTTCCTAAGAAGGAGATTATCATCGAAAACCACATGTATAGACTCTTCTACAACTAAGATTCTTTTGTTGAAAACTCTATAAGCCTTTGAATTTAAAGAGTATCCAAGAAAAATGGCTTCACCACTCTTTTTACATCAAGTTTATCTAAATTATCTTTTTCATTATTTAAAACAAAAAACTTGCACCCAAAAGGGTGAAAATAGCTAATGCTAGGATTTTTTGGATTTTATAATCTCATAAGGATTTTTCTTCAAAATTGGCCTAATCATTACTCGATTTATAATATAACAAGAAGTGTTTGTGGATTTTGCCCAAAAATACTTAGCTAAATTGTTTTCACAAAGTATGGTTCTATCTATTTCTTCTAAAATTCTATTTTTCCTCTTAACTACCTCATTTTGTTGAGGAGTACGAGGAGTCAAAAAATTATGGATAATCTCATTTTTATTTCAAAAAATTTTAAAACCTAAATTTTGAAATTCGATTCCATGATCACTTCTAATATGAGAAATTCTTTGGTCGAGATCATTTTGAGAAATATTTGAAAATATGATGAATTTTTCTAAGGCTTCACCTTTTGTACTTAAAAATAGAACCCAAGTATATCTAGAGTAATCATGAACAATAACAAATTCATATGATTTTCTTCCCAAACTAGTAGTTCTAATAGGCCCAAAAAGATCCATATGAATCAATTGTAAAACTAAACTAGTTGAAACATCATTAATGGATTTAAAAGAAACACTCTTTTATTTACCCTTAGCACATGCATCACAAATTTTATCTAAGGAAAACTTGATCTTAAGTAAACCTTTAACTAGATTTTGGGAGGCTAGTTTCTCTAAAACACTTATGCTAGCATGTCCTAGTTTCCTATGCCATAACCATGTATCATTTTCATCACTCACAACTAAGCATGCATGAGATAGGTTAATGTTATCTAGACGCACCATATAAATATTTCCTATGCGATGACCTATGAGCATTGTTCTAATGGATTCTTTGTATATTATTTTACAACTACGTTTATCAAAAGAGACATAAAAACCTTTATCACACAATTGACTAATGCTCAACAAATTATGCTTTAGATCATTAACAAGTAAGATATTTTTAATAAGAATAGAGGAGCGATTACCACTAGAGTCAATACCCTCAATTTGGCCTTTGGAGTTGTCACCAAAAGTCATTACTCTACCACGTTTGAGCTCTAACTCCTTAAATTGTCCCTTGTCTCCGGTCATATGCCTTGAGCATCCACTATTAAGGTACCACATGTTTTGACTTGAAGCTTTGGCCTTGAAGCAATGCTCAACCTACAAACAAAGATTTAGTTTTTGACTTTTGGTACCCAAATCATTTTGGGTCCATGAGAGTTAGTACCTAAAAGCTTGGTTCCCTTAAGAATCCAAGATGCAATGACATTAATATTATTAGAGACAATGAGTTCCTTAGGACCCACACTGGCCACACACTCCTAATTTTTCTATATCTAATATGCCTTTGAAAATTTCTTTGTTTGTGATTTTAAAAATTCTTTTTCACATGGTTGGGTTTTGAAGAGCTTCCTTTTTTAAAAGTTGAACTACCAACCACTTTGATTTGATCTTTGAGCTCATTCACCACTTTGTGGTGATTCCCACTCAAGCTTGAAATAAGGTTGTTTAAATCCACATTTTCTTTTTAAAAAAAATTTAAATTGTCATTTAAAATAACCTTTTCTTTAAAATTCGAAATAGTTTTTGTCAAAGAATTGTTTTTCTCTTTTAAATCGAAAATAATTTTCTTGTTTTTCAAAACCGATTTCTTGAATTTCAAAACCAACTCATCATAAACATCTTGTAACTCATCATATGCATCATATAACTCATCATAAGATAATTCCTTACAAGATGGTTCAAGGGTTACCTTAGGCTCATCAAGAGCCATGAGACAAAGGTTGGCTACTTCGTTGTCCTCATCGGATAATGACTCCTCATCACTCCATGTGGCAACATGAGCCCTCTGCTTCTTGTTCTCAAAACCCTTCTTTTTGAATTATGGGCAACCAGTCCTAATGTGATCGGGCTTCTTGCACTCGTAGCAAATTATTTGGTCCTTCTCATCTTCTTTGTCCTTTCCTTTGAATTCTTTTTTACTTTGGAATCTCCTATTCCGATTAGCCCTCATGAGCCTAGTGAACCTATTGGCTATCATAGCCAATTCTTCTAGCTCTTCTTCTTCACTTGTGTCCACCTATTCTTGGAAGGATGAAGCTTTGAGAGCAATACCTTGCTTTTTCTTTTCAACTTGTCGTTTCTCTAGCTTCACTTGTTCCTTCTTTTTTTCATCTTCTTTTCCTTTCTTTATAATCTCATGGGTGAGAAGAGATCCCACAAGAGCATCAAGCTTGAGAGTCTTGAGGTCTTTTGCTTCTATGATAGTCGTTCTCTTGCTATCCCAAGACTCAGGAAGAGAATAGATGAACTTTCGTACGAGCTTCTCTTTCGATATGATCTCACCGAACCCTTTGAGACCACTGACAATCATCGAGAATCTATCAAACATCTTGGTGATGTCTTCATCTGGCTCCATCTTGAAATTCTTGTAGTTGAGATTGAGAAGACTTATCTTTTTTTCCTTGACATCGTTGGTGTCTTCATATGTAGTTTCTAAAGAGTCCTAAACTTTTTTGGCACTTGTACATGATGACATCTTGGGGTAGATGTCGGGGCCAAGAGCACAAAAGAGGATGTGCAAGGCTTTGTCATTAGTAAACATCCTTTTTCTCTCCTTGTCGCTCATCTCGTTCATTTTCTTTGGCACTTGTCAATCTTCTTCCATCTTTATTGGAATTGATTGAGCATCATTAATTATATCCCAAAGGATATAATCATTGGAGTTGATAAAAAGCCTTATTCTATTCTTCCAATACGAGTAGTTGTCACCGTTGAAGAATGGAGATTTGGTGATGGAGTGAGACCCGTTCTATGTTTCGGAGGTAGAAGCCATTTAATTTTACTTGAATGAGTGATTAACTATCTTTGGATCTTCTTTGGTGGATGTGAATCCCTTCAAAGATCTAGCTCTGATACCAATTGTTGAGTTGATCAAGAGATGAATTGGCCAAGAGGAGGGTGAATTGGCTATTTAAAATTTTATGAAAGTTTTTAGATAAAAATTGAAAATTGAAGAAGAAGAGATTTATAGTGGTTCAAGCTTCGGAACAAGCTCTACATCTACTACCTTAGCTCCCACTAAGGATTTTGAAACCAATTCACTAAGAGAATTCAACCTTTTCTCGGTTTAAGGGATAACCGTTACAATTCGAATCAATGCTTCTACCCAAGAATTGATTCAACCTCACAAGATTAAAATAGAAGAAAGATAGATAAATATGTTTCTTTCACAAGATAAATTAGCCCAAATTACAAAAATACTCTCCCCAAAATCAATTACAAAGAATCAAAATGAAGTACATAAGTTGAGAGTCAAGAATATGCAATGAAGTGCTTTGAAGGTGGATTTGTGTGCTTGGATATTGCTTGAGGTTCAATAGTCCTTAATGCTGCTTGAAATGCTTCATTTTATACTCTCTCATTGATTTCTAACCGTTGAGGTTGTTAAGAATGTAAATAAGGACGTTGGAGCTTCATATTCCCACCACAAAGGCACTCTGCAGCAACCGGTATCGAAACACGTGGTACCTATTTCGAAACAGACCAAAGTAGAAAGAGTCGTTGTGCATTTAATAATAGGGGTATCGAACCATGCTTCAATACCATTATGAAACTGTAAAAGCTGGTATCGAACCATGTTTCGGAACAGGCTAACCATCATTTAAAGCTTTAACCGCCACCAACGGTCGACTTATTAAATGTCAAAAAAACCATTGGGATTTTAGAGGGGTATCGATGATGGTATCAAAATAGGGGTCTTAATTTTAAATAATTTTTAAAATAATTAAAAATATAAATGGTAGTTCGATACCTGGTTTGAAACAAGGGTTGACAATAAGGTATTGGCATCGAACCATGTTTCGATACTTGTTCTTGATCTCAAGAAAATCCTTTTAAAATTGCAGGTGGTATAAATACATGTTCTAGCGGTATCGTTACTCCCGTGTAAAAACACTTAGAAAAAATTATTTCATTGTTTTTGGTTTGACTTGAAACATAAAATTTGACTTAGGAACATAAAAATTTATTACAAAATAGTCCTTAAACATAATTGTTATATCAAAATCAATTTTAGTTTTACAGTATAAGAGAAAATCCTAAATTATTTCCTATATTAAGATTCTTTAAAGCTTATGTTCTTATTCTTTAATTCTGTTTGAGTTTAAAACCACGTTATTCAATAGATTGAGTTGCTTCGGCTAAGGTGTGTTCTTTTCAAGTGATATAAATAAACGGTTTTTGTTTGTGATTTTATCATATACTATATATAACTTTTAAAAAGTGATTTCGAAATATATTACAAAACTTCGTTGAGATATGAGAATTGATATTTTATACTATTGTATGTATAGGCCGGGATTGTACGATGGAAGATTTTGGTTTCGACCACTTACAAATTGGTGCGTTGTAGTTGGGTGGATTGCATTGTTTTTATAAAATTAAATCGTTTGTGTTGTAAATCATACTTTGTTTTGAACTTAAAGATTTTATAAAAAAATTTTGTGTTTGTGATTGTGATTTACATTGGAGACATACTAATTTCTTTAGCTTACTCACCTTAGTTTTCTCTTACAGATTTTTTGAATTTAGACAATACGGTACTTGATGAATCTTAGATTTTTCGGTTATTTTATTGAACAATGCAAAACAATTTTTTAAGAATTCTTTTAATATGGTTTTATTTAAGAATTTTTTATATAAATATTCAAATTCTTTATTATAATATTAAAGTATTTTATTTATTATAAGATATTTATTAAATTAATATATTTTTATTTTAAATTAAAATATAATTTTTAAAAATTAGTTTTCTTGAAGGTAAATTTTTGAAACGTGATTTTCTAGATTTGACCAATTTCTTTTAGGTCAGGTCTAAGGGGGTTATAGGTGAAAGGAACAATTTTTGAAAAAACATCAACAAATCTACGATAGTAACCGGACAACCCAAGGAAACTCTAAACCTCTAGCACGAACCTTGGTGGATTCCAACTCACTACCGCTTCAATATTATTTGGATCCACATGAATTCCATCACTAGACACAACATAACCAAAGAAAACTAAAAAATATCCAAAAACTCATGGACCATGTGATTAATTAAGTCCATGAATGAAGTTAGTGCAATACTCAACCCAAACATATCATTAAAAACTCATAATGCCTATATATCATACAAAAAGTTGTCCTAAATACATCCATGTCTTTCACCTTTAATTGATAATATCCGGATCTCAAATTAATTTTAAAAAACATTGATGCACCTATGAAATGATCAAAAAAATATATGATAAAGCATACTTGTTCTTAATTGTCAACTTGTTCAGGAAAACATGTATGTACTTAAATGCTTACCTTAAGATTATCTCTTTGGGGTTTGGATGAGATCTTGTAATAAATACGGTACCTACCATTTTTATTACAATTTGTGTAATAAACTATGTACAACTTGTAATAATTTATATACCTACTCAATTTTTTTCGTTCTTGTAATAAATTACATTTTCTTATAGGAAAATATGTATGTACTTAAATGTTTACCCTAAGTTGAGCTCTTTTTAGTCTGATTGAGATATTGTAATAAATACGATACCTACTACTTTTATTAAGATTTGTGTAACAAACTATGTATAACTGGTAGTAATTTATGTTCCTACTGAAATTCTTATCGTTCATGTAATATATTAGGTTTTCTTGTAGGAAAATATTTATGTACTTAAATGTTTACCCTAAGATGAACTCTTTTGGGTTTGGGTAAGATCTTGTAATAAATACGGTACCTACCATTTTTATTATGATTTCGGTAATAAAGTATGTAAAACTTGTAGTAATTTATGTGTCAACTAAAATTCTTATATTTTTATAATAAATTAGATTTTCTTGTAGTAAAAAATGTACGTACTTAAATACTTACCAAGATGAGCTCTTTTGGTTTTGAGTGAGGTCTTGTAATAAATACAACACCTACCGTTTTTATTACGATTTGAGTAATAAACTATGTATAACTTATAATAATTTATGCACCTACTAAATTTTTCACCCTTTTTATAATAAATAAAGTTTATCATAGTAAAATAAATATGTATATAAATTTTTATATCGTAATATTTTATCTATATATCATTTTTATTACAATTATTATTATTATTTTTATACAAACCTCGTAATAAATTATATAAAAACAGATTACCTACCGAACAAGTGAACCTTAAATTCACTTTATTTTAACGGTTTCACCCTACGTTATAGTGAAATTCCCGTAAAGCGATAGCAGATTATTCAAATAATATTTTAACTTTTTAGTGGATAATGATTGCTGACATTCCAGATGGCCGTTGTGAAAGAAAAAAACCACAGCAAATTCCCAAACTCCTGCGTAATTATTTACAGTGTCAATTTTGTAAATTGTTTGAGATCCAGAGCTAAATAATTTACTAGCACCATTTCCATCTCACTTCTATCAATATATTATTTCAGAAATTAATGGCTTAGGAAGGCGAAGGAAGCTGAGGCAGAGGTCCAAGCACTTCCAAATAAATAAATAAATAAATAAAATCAAAACACTGTCGGTACTCTTTTTGGTTTGATCCTTTCGTTTCTTGCTCCGGGAATAATAAAATTGCACCACAGAATTCATTTCTCCGCCACAACCGACACCGAAATGAGGAAAGAGGCACCGCCTTCCACCGCCCCTTCAACCTTTGGCAAGCTATGTCTTTGCTTTGAGACTAAACCTTTAGTTGTCACATTGCTGGCTGTAACCTTGCTTATGCTTCTTTGGAACTTCCCTCCTTACTACCAGAACCTTTCCACCACCATCCGTCCCTGTTCCGCTACACCTCTTGCCTCTGTCGCCGCCTCCGCCTCCGCCTCCACTAGCTTGCTGTCCACCAATGCATCACTCCCTTATACGGCTACTCCCGTTTCCAAAAAGAAGTACTTCTCGGATCCTAGAGCTAAACCCAGTGATACAAAAAAGCGTGTCTTCGAGGCTTACGGTAACGCGGCAGCTTTGTTTGTCAAGATGGGTGCTTACAGGGGTGGTCCTACGACGTTTGCGGTGGTGGGGTTGGCTTCGAAACCCATTCACGTGTTCGGTCGGCCTTGGTACAAATGCGAGTGGATCTCGAACAAAGGTTCTTCTGTTAGAGCGAAGGCTTACAAGATGCTTCCCGATTGGGGGTATGGGCGTGTTTACACCGTGGTGGTGGTGAATTGCACTTTCCGTTTCAACCCAAACCAAGACAACCTCGGTGGTAGGCTGATGATCAATGCCTACTACGGCGAGTCCCCCAGGAAGTACGAGAGGTTCACGGCACTGGAGGAGTCGCCGGGATCTTACAATGAAGCCAAGTACCACCCACCATTTCAGTATGAGTATTTATACTGTGGGTCGTCTCTGTATGGGAACCTCAGCGCTGATAGGATGAGGGAATGGATGGCTTACCACGCTTGGTTCTTTGGATCGAGCTCACATTTCGTATTCCATGATGCTGGTGGTGTCTCGCCGGAGGTCAGGGCGGTCCTCGAACCATGGGTGAATGCCGGAAGGGCTACGGTTCAGGATATCCGGGACCAGGCTCAATTTGATGGGTATTATTATAACCAGTTCTTGGTGGTGAATGATTGCTTGCATCGCTATCGACATGCTGCTAATTGGACATTCTACTTTGATGTGGACGAGTATATCTATTTACCTGATGGAAACACTTTGGAGTCGGTGTTGAATGAGTTTTCCAATTATACACAGTTCACTATTGAGCAGAACCCCATGTCCAGTGTGCTCTGCTTGAATGATTCCTCTCAACAATATTCTAGGTAATCTCCTCAGTCACCATATGTTCATTTTCCCTTGAAAACGATGGTAGATTAAATTAAAGAACTCATTTGCAACTGTTGGTTTAATTGGTATGGCTTATGAAAATGATATGTTGTTCATCCCATATGATTTTGCAGACAATGGGGATTAGAGAAACTACTCTTTAGGGAATCAAGAACTGGAATTCGCCGTGACAGGAAATATGCAATTCAGGCCAAGAATGCGTTTGCCACGGGAGTTCACATGTCCGAGAATGTGATTGGGGGAGCATTACATAAAACAGAAACAAAGATCCGTTATTATCACTACCACAACACCATTACTGTACACGAAGAGCTGTGCAGAGAATTCGTCCCTCCCTCGGCCATGAACAACGTGACTTGGTTCAATAAGCTACCCTACGTCTATGATGATAACATGAAGAAATTGGCTAACACCATCAAGGAATTCGAGCGTAAAACCATTGGGGATCTACGCCTTAACTGATGGTTCTTAACGACCCTCAACCGTTCCTCCTGCATCCACTGCCCTAGTTTTAATGTTTTAATGGTCGAACAACCATGGTGTAGGTGCTTATGTTTCTTCATTCCTGATTTGGGTTTTGCTCAATCTTTACTCCTCTTTCCACAGCAATGAGTGGCGAGAAACTGACGAAACAAGGTGGAAGGAGGGCCCAATATGGTTATCATCTTGTAGTGATCTGTTTATGTTTCGTCTCTTGTGGGAATACTTGTAAAATTGTTTTTTTTTTTTAATTTATTGCTTTATAATTTCATACCAGTTTTATAAAGAGATGCGTTCATTACTGTTTCTTTTCCTACCAAGGGTTTTTTACATATTATCATTCATATATATAATTTATGGATTAAGGTGAGCTGATAAATCATCTTTTACATTCTGTGGGCTTCATATATTTGCTAATTCAGTTGTGGTTGTGTTGGATTTCATGAATTCAGGTCTATACAAGTGGTGAAGAAATTTTGATGTAGCTCAATAGGAGTGGAGATTCTTTACCTTACCTTTTTAATTGTATCTCTTTTTATAATTTTTATTAATTTTAAAATTTTTAATCCTAATTTTAATTTTCACATCTTAATCTTTAAATTTTATACCATAAAAAATATATTTTATTCTTAATTTTTTAAATCTTTTCCATTATTTCTAGGATGCAAATCATCTGTCCCTCTTTATGCCTCCATTATGTCCCCACTTCAAATTAGAGGTTTAGGGTTTAGGGTTTAGAGTTCAGGGTTTTAGGTTAGGGGTTTTGGTTAGGGTATAGGGAATTAGGGGTAGGGTGTATTTTTTAGGGTGTAGGGTTTAGGATTTAAGATATAGAAAATAAGGTTTATGGTTTAAAATTGAATTTTTTAGGAAATTCAAAGAAGTCATGAAATGAGACACAAAAAAGAGACAGAGAATTTTTGTTCCAATTTTTAATCTTTAACTCTAAATCTATTAATTTAAATTACAGACATCAATAAAAATATAATAAAAAAGATAAATAATATATACTCAACTCAATAATAATTACAATAATTGCATGAGAGATTAAAATTTAACATATATGTTTTTTAATTTTCAATATTGGTCCTTGAATTCTTTTATACGGAGTTGACGATTAATAAAAGAAAAAGCGACACATGTTTTTTTCCATTAAGTTGGGAAGTAATTATAGTTTTAAATTTAATATTAAAATTATTTTTTTGATAAATTAAAATTTAAACACATATAAAGTAAACATCATAAATATCTTTAGTTATTAATTAATAGATCTTAAAATGTGACAAAAGTTTATTCATGAGGTTAAAATTTGAGTTTATTACACAATTTGACTTATGAGATAAGGTTAAAATAAGACTAAAATAAATTTATGCTAAAATTTTTATAAAAATTTAGGTATTGATTTTTTGGTATATATTAATTTTTTAAAAATATATATAAAATTTCGGTACAATCTCATTTTAGTCTCATTTTAACCAATTTTATTTTAGAAAAACCGTAAACTTATAATTCTTTTTGTGAAATTATATTTGAACTAATTTTTAATTATTATTAAATTATTTTTTATTTTATAAAAATGATTGATGTAATTTCTTTAATACATTTTATTCAATCAAAAATATATTTTTGTTTTAATAAAATATAAATAATATTAGATGATTTTTTTTGAAAGAAAGGCCTCATTAAAAAACCCTATGACTAGTCACCTCAAGAGGTGAGCAGGCCCCTATGGGGAAAAGAGTACCCAAGGTTTTATTGAGAAGAAGAGAAAAACCTCTCCGAGTTTACAGAAGCCCGAATAAATTCAGGAAAGATACAGTCAAAAGAACAAGAAATAAAAGAACGCAAAACCCTAGTAGCTAAGACATGGGCTACAACGTTTGCGTCTCTGGGTGCATAACAAATCTTACAATTAGGCAAAGTACCAAGAAAAGATCGGATGCTAGAAACCAGATGTTGCACTGTAGAAAGACCTTTGTGATGAGTGTTGTTAACTTTGTGGGCAATGAAAGTAGAGTTAGTTTCAAAAATCACTTTAGTCCATCCATTGGCAGCAACAAATTTTAAACCTTCCAGAATAGCAAGAGCCTTGACAGAATCTGGATCTGGACTTACAAGAGGCATAGAGCATCCACCGAGGATGAAACTAGAAGAGTCTTGGGCGATGATGCCTGCAGCAGTACCCTTTAACACAGGTCAAAGGCCCCATCTGTGTTAATTTTGACAAAACCAGGAATCGGTTTCGTCCATCTAGCTTGAGCAAAGGTGGGCTCAGCTAGCCGGGAACGTAGGTGAGAAACCTCATTAACTGATGTATAGTCATCAAAAACTTTTTGCGCATTGGAAAAAGTTAACCAAGCCGGTTAGAGGGGACTATTATGGACGATGTCATTACGACGGTTCCATAGATTCCAAAGGATCGTAATAAGGAATGAGAATTGATGTAAAGAAAGAAACCCAACAACTTCAGAAAGCCATTGGTGGGTAAAGTTATGGATGTTGGAGAAAATTCGAGTAGGGAGCCCTGCCAACTGGAGCACCTCCTTGGCACTAGGACAATCCCGCATAGCATGGATAGTGGTTTCAATGGCCATGTTGCAAATTGGGCAGACCCTCGTACCAAGATTGGCTTGAAGGATTTTATGGCCAGTTGGGATTGCATCATGACATAGTCGTCATCCAAAGGAACTGACCTTTGGTAAAGTGGGTAGTTTAAATAGAACTTTCCAAAGCTTAGATGACATGTTAATTGGCCCTAATTGCAGTTGTAAAAATTGGTAACCTGACCGAACTGAATATATACCGGTAACCCCAAGGAGTGGTGTTGATGCGTGTAATAATAGCGCAATTATGCAGTGTATACGTCGCAAGTAATAAAGTGATAAGTATATCGTATATCGTCTCCACAGGGATTGGTATACTTAATATGTCTTCCCTTGTTCCCTTGCTCTTGAAAGATAAAGTAAAAACATAGATAAGTGAATTTGTGTAACTAAGTAACTAAATAACAAAACATAAAATAAAGTTGAGAATAATATAGAGAAAGTGGGTAAGATACAACTGCGTCGATTAGTGGATTTGATTGATCTTCTTCTTGTCCAATGCAATTATACAATACTGCTTCGACATTACTGTAGATACAACCTCGGCAATGTTAATGTTCTTTGCTACGGTAATCTCTTACTCTTGGGAAGATGCATCAAAGTTCAGCAAAGTGTCCATAGTTGAATCTGCTTATCTCTAAGTCAGAGCATTGTTGATGACTGATCTTTGATGATACCTCTTAGCGTGAATCAACGATAATCACCAACCAATCCAACACTTCTTTTAGCTTCTGAAACTTTTAACCTATCTCTAGGCCGAGTTAGTGTTGTCAACATCGTACTTATCCCTTTCGTGAATATAACTCTCTCGATGCTAGATAAATAGATTACTTACAAACTTTTCTCTCAAGCTTGAATGCAAGAACAAGGAATGACAATAGGATAAGCAAACTTCGATATTATTATTGCATTAGAACAAAGAAACAAGAAACAATCTCCTCTCACTAATATCTACAACCTTCACCTATCCCTAAGAGATTTAGAACAAATCTTAGGGGAAGGGTTTCTCTAAAATCGTCTCTCTAAACAATGTGGCCGGCTAGGCTATATATAGTTTTAACCTAGGGCAAACCTTTCCTAAATAGACTCTAACTTGGAGTAGGGAACAAGTCTTCTACATGAGATCTGATGTTTCCAAGTTTGCATCCTTCTAGAAGGATTTTCCCGTTTGGTCTTTGACTTGGACTTTTAGTTCCCTAGCTTGGTCCAATTGGTGCGCTACATCTTCTAGAATGTTCTCTATATTTTTGTCTTTCATTCGCCTACAATGTTTATGTTGCCACTCTGGATGCTGCCGCGGCCTTGTCTCTGCCTCGGCCTCAATGATGCTTCTCTGCTACCTCAGCCCTAGATATCCCTGCATGTACAGAATATGTAATAATATCTGCATTCTCTATAAATGTAAGCTTTGTAAGTAGTAATAACAGAATATCTAATATTATGCAATGAGTCCATATTTTAGCTCAAGTTGGTGTATAATAGATGCATAAAGTACCATGAGAAGGGTAGTAAATAACTGTCTTTTAGGCACTCATCAAATACCCTCAAACTCGAACTATTGCTTGTCCTCAAGCAATGCAAGACATCAAATTGCCGAACCTTACTCCCCTTTGGTCTTACTTTTCCATCTATTCTCCCCACCATGGTCATGCCTATCACTCCGTTTTAGCCACTAGTTTACCCAAGGACTTTTACTAAAAAACAAGCTATAAGGCTAGGTGAGTGTGTGCATTTTATGGACCAGGTTGATTCAAGGCTTTCTTAGATAAACTCTATGTTCAAGACAAGTAGAATTTGGATTAAAGCTATCTCCTTAAAACAACAAGTCTTGAGCCAATTTTGGTCACCTCAAGATATGTGTTTTCTATATTTTATTTTATTTTATTTTAAGCGAGCTTTAGCATATTAGAGCCAGTTTTGGATACCTCTAGAATGAAAGAGAGCAAAACTAGAGCCAGTTTCGGTCACCTCTAGTTATTTTTCCAAAAGATTCTAAGCCTTTATCACCTAAATTCATTAAAATAACTCTTAAATCAAGCTAGTCCAAAAAGTGTTTCTTTGTTTTCTAACCCTAAAGCAAGCTTATAAGTTTTATTCCATGAGTATCCTATGGTTATCCCTTCAAAACAGAACTTGACCATGGTAAGGAGAAAGATTTCTATAGCCTTAAAGGAGTAAGCTAAAGCAAAGATGATGTAGAGCAGTGCAAGATTAAAAACAATCATTCAAGAAAAGAGAATATTGCAAAAAAAAAATTCAGAAAAAATTACTCCCTTTTTTCATGGTAATATCGCAGTACTGGATTGCCTCGGCAATGCTTCTACACCTAAAATACCCCCAAACTCAAACCGATCATTGTCCTCAATGCTTAATATATGCGGCAAACAATAATTTCAATGAGGAAATAGACAAAAGCATTAAAATAAATCATTTATAACGACTCCGAGGAGCTGCTTGTACAGAGCAGTCTCCTAAGCCATACTGTTGACTCATTCCGTCTAGATCCTTGTGCCGGTGATTGCTATTGTTTGGCTTGCCAATGCGGCTGAACTCGACTGGACGGTGTGCGTTGCGGTGGTGCAGTAACTTCATCCCCTTCTTCCACTTCATCAATATTTTTTGAGTTTCTAGGCAACAAATGAACGGTTGAGTCGCTCTTCAATGGCGGCAGGGTAAAAGCGGTTGTAAGCGGCCATGATTGTACTTATTGAATGCCTTGAGCGAAATCTGAAGTACTTTAAAAGATTGTTAAAAATTTCAAGAAGTAGATGAGAGCTAAAATAATTGAGAGCAAGATTGTGAAAGAAAGAAGATGAGCAAGAATGCAAGAGTGGGTAATCTAAGCAAGGAAGCTGTTTATATAGGCTGTAAAAAAATATGACTGTTAAATTAGCCGTTAGGCATTTACTGCCTTGCTGAATAGTTACTGCTATGATGGATTTCTCGGCAGAGAGTCGTTGCATTATTTCTTCCTGTTAGGATTTCTGCGGCTCTGACACAGTGCATTGCCGCGGCAGCAGACTTCCTGCTGTGAAATAATTTTTAATGTTTTAAGTTTTGCCCGTTAGGATTTTGGTAGTTTTGTGGAGGTTTGATGTGGCTGTTGTTTTGATCATGTAATGATGTGTATATGCTCTGCTTTTAATGTTGTATAGGAAGTGCAAGAAGTCCCTAAAGTGGTTGGTGTTGTAGTGTTACCGTCAGAGCGTCGGCGAGGGCTCATTTCGCTTGTCAGTGAGTGAATTTTGGGTTAAAAGTGTTTCGCCATGGTTCGGTTCTGTTTTGGGGACTATACGATAGTGTGGAAACTTTCCATAGTTCAAGAGTAAGTGTTTTAAATTGTATCGCTGCATTTTCTTAAGTTTCGGTTGTTTTGACAATAGCTTTAAAGGTAAAGATTTTAATGGTATTTTGGAAATGCATTCCTTTGATTTTGAGATGATGCATGCATGTGTTATTTGCTGAAAATGCATGGTTTGGAATGACATTCATGGCTTATGGAAGCATGAAAATGAATTAGAACAATATATGGTTATTTGCCTTATATTTGATTAGGCAGTTGAGCATGATTTTGGTTCACTTGATGAACATATTATGAGTACATTATGAGTAGCAAATTAACATGCATGATTGGAAATAATATTGGCTTATTGATACTAACAATAGTTACGAATATAAATAACATGTCATTAGGATTAAGTGCACTATAAAGATTATGAGAATAATGATGTTGCCATACTTAAACAAGGGTGACTTTTTGTTAGACCATGCGTGTAGATGTTGCCTATACGTAAAAAAGGGTGACTTTGTATCCGACCGTGTGTATAGATCTTGGCTATATGTAGATAAGGGTGACTTTGTGTCCGACCGTGCATATAGATGACCCATACGTAGACAAGGGTGACTTTGTGTCCGACTGTGTATATTGGGGTTAACATGTATACAAGGGTGACTTTGTGTCCGACCGTGTATATTGGGGTTAACATGTATACAAGGGTGACTATGTGTCTGATCGATGCATGTTGAGACCAAGAGTCTCCAATTAGGATAAAGAATCCGAGTATTCGGTGAGCTAAGGTTCACAAAGTATTGTCACTAGAATGCCAATATACATGAGACATGAAATGATTTGGTTATATACTTGAGACATGAAATGGTTTGGTTATATGCATGATACATGAAATGACTTGGTTATATAGATGAGCATGATTTGGTCAAGCATACTTTGGTTTAGCATGAAAAATGCAAGTGATGGTTTTAAATGTTGCATTGATGAACTTATGTTTAGAGCTACCTCACTAAGCATGTTTGCTTAAGCTCTCTTTTTCTCATCAATGCAGAGAAATAAAGGCTATCCGCACAACATTTGGTGCAAGAGGATTCAAGGGAAAGGCTTCTCGTATTTTGGTATACTTTGACAAATAAATAGTACTTGGCAATGTGTAAACCCTTTTCTATTTGTGTGTGTTTTGGGAGTTAGTAAATGAGTTGTATAAAACATCTATAATCATGTTACTTATTGGTTTGGTTGAATAATATGATGTTGAATTTCCTTTGAAGTATGTTTGGCTTTGTATGGTCTATGGTTTGGGTCAAAGTTAGGGTGAATGCCTATAGATGTTATGGGGTGTTGATGATGGTAATTGAATGTTTAAATGACTCAATATATTTAGGAGATTTGAATTTAGTTGTTAATAATCATTAATTATGTTTTGGTTGGATGCAAATCACTCAAGTTGTCCTAATTATGTTTCGGACACAGGGGGTATCGAACCAGGTATCGATACCCCAAGGCAAAAGTTTGGGTGGCTCAAACCATGGTGCGATGCCAATTTCTCACGGGTCCTCTGAGTATCGATACCGCCCTAGGCAATACCAATACCAATGAGTCTTCTTAGGTAATATGGTTATTGCCACGTCACGGTATCGAGCTATGTTGGTATCGATACCCCTTATTGGAAAGTGAAGTTTAGGTGTTTTAAATTATATGTTAGTCCTGGATATCTTTCTTTATTCAATTATGCTAGCTATAAATGTCATTTTGAGCTAAAATTTCACATGAATGCATAAAGTTGATTTAATTTCAAGTTGGCTAATTTAATTTGGTTAAGTCCTTCTATTTTGGTATATTTACATTTTGGTCCATAATTAGTAAAGCATGTAGTTGATGATGTTAGAATATTCCAATTGACTTGAAATTTACTGTGAGTGATACTTGCATGCTTAATTGAACTTTGAAGGAACAAATTTCTACTTTGACAGTAAAATTTAAAAGTTTTACGTTTTAGACCTTAATTTACTTATGTGTTTAATCGAATGCTTGTTTGTGATCGGATTACTTCCGTTAATGTTTTGTATGAGACTAAGACATGTAGGAATATGATTATGCATCTAGAAAAAATATGATGGTTTTTAGGGTTGTTTATCGAATCGGATCTTCACGGGTTTGGTTCAATATTCCCCGTGTAACCCATTAGAGCCGGTTTCGTCTAGGCTGGACTAAGGGGGTTACATTTGGTGGTATCAGAGCATGGTTTATTGTGTGTGATTTGATATGTTTTGTTGTTAATATGTTGATAATTATGTACGGTGAATATGTTTTAAATGGTGTTTATTTGAAAGAGTCAAAGATTGCATATTGCCAATGTCGATACATTTTTAAATGCTTTACAGGTTTCCCTTGAATATTGACTGAATATAAGTCTAATATGTTTTGATATTATATTTTATATTACATGTTTGAAGTTTCTGAGTATGCCTCTGAGACGTGAGACTCGATCTAGTGTTGGAATGATCACTAATGGCCCGAATAAAGGAGAGACAACTGTTAGGGAAGAGCAGCTTCCTGCTCCACCTGTGGGTGTACCTCCGGTTCCGTAGGGTGGTCAGTTTAGAGAGTTTGCATCGTTCATATAGGCTATGACGGTTGCGTTTCAGGCTTTTGTTGCTGGAGTACGTATCCTGGCTCCTGCTCCTGCTATTGTTATTGCCTCTGGGCTAACTTTGGAGCGACTGCGTAGCTTGGGTGGTGTTAAGGTTCGTGGTTTAGATTCGAGTTCAGCTGAGGAGTGGTTAACTAGTACAAAGAGGATCTTGGATCAGATGGATTGTCAGGATGACAGGAGGTTGGGTTGTATGGTTTCTTTGCTCTAGGGAGATGCTTATCGTTGATGGACTACCAAGAAAGCTGGTGTTGCTGCTGGTAACTTGACTTTAAAGGACTTCACGATCGCTTTTGTGCAGAAGTTCTTGGGTCCACAGTATGAGGATACGAGGAAACGTGAGTTCATGTTTTTGGTTCAGGGTTCCATGACGATGGCAGAGTATGAGATACAGTTTATTCCGATGAGCCATTATGCTCCTGAGTTGGTTCCCACTGATCAGAAAAGATATGATAGGTTCCAGTATGGTTTGGATCCTGAGATTAAGACATACTTGTTGGCTATCGAGTATGCTGAGTTTGATGTGTTGGTGAATAGGTCCAAGAATGTCGAGGAGTCCCTGAGGGAGGCTAGGAAGTCTTCCAACGTTGGTAAGAGGCCTACTGAGGCCAATGTTCAGAGTAAGCAGGGTAAGAGGTTTCGGGACAACTGATATAGAGCTGATCGACACTAAGGTGACTTTGGACGCGGTGGTCGAGCTCAGTAGTATGGTAGAGGTGGTAGAGATATCCCCTTTTGTAATATGTGTTCTAGGCACCATCCAGGAGAGTGTTGGTGGGTCATTGGTGCATGTATGGGTTATGGATCTAAGGATCACATGAGGCGTGATTGCCCGAGGTTTGTTGGCGAGTCTGGTGATCGTGCTGATGCTGTTGTGATGCCTAGTAGAGGACGTGGATGAGGTAGAGGTCCTTTCAAGAGACAAGGAGATGGGCGTAGAGTTTATGCTCAGCGCAGGACTCGTAATGCTATAGATGTTGTTGTAGGTACTTTTTCTTTGCAAAATGTACCGTTGTTTTCTTTGATAGATTTCGAATCCACGCATTCTTATGTTTTTAGTGAGCATGCACATTTATTGGATGTTCCGGTTGAGGTGCTAGATGTTGGTTTGATAGTTACCAGTTCTCTGGGTGAAACAGTCACGGTTAAGAGGTGTATAATAGGTGTCCGTTGGAGGTGCAAGGACATGTCTTTGCGCTTGACTTGATGGAGTTGCCATTCCATGGTTTGGATCTTATCTTGGGTGTTGACTGGTTGACGAAGCACCGAGCGGTAGTAGACTTTGAGAAGAAAAGGGTTACCTTGAGGTTGTCAAATGATAGTAAGGTTGTGGTGAAAAGTGAATATATTGGGTTTTTGTCCAATGTGGTTTCGGCTTTACAAGCGAAAAAGATGTTACAACATAGTGGTGTGTCGTATCTATCTTATATGATGAATCCGGGTATAGGAGATGTTCGGGTGCAAGACATTCGAGCAATACGCGATTTTCTGGAAGTATTTTCTAAGGAGCTGCCAGAATTACCTCCCGATCGCGATGTGGAGTTTAGTATCGAGACTTATGCTGGTACTAATCCGGTGTCTATTGCTCCTTATCGAATGGTACCTAAGGAGTTGAAAGAACTAAAGATGCAGTTACAAGAGTTGCTTGACCGAGGTTTTATACGACCGAGTATGTCACCGTGGGATGCACCGGGGTTGTTTGTGAAGAAAAATGATGGCACTATGAGAATGTTCATTAACTATCGGCAATTGAATAAGTTGACCGTGAAGAATAAGTATCCTTTGCTGAGGATTGACGATCTGTTTGATCAATTTCGAGGTGCAAGTGTATTCTCGAAGATTGATTTGAGATCGGGGTACTATCAGCTGAAAGTAAAGGAGTCTGATGTGTTGAAAATGACTTTTCGAACAAGGTATGGTCACTATGAGTTTTTAGTGATGCCGTTTGGTTTGACGAATTCCCCTACTGCTTTTATGGACATGATGAACCGAGTGTTTCATGAATACTTAGACTAGTTTGTGGTGCTATTCATAGATGATATCCTTTTGTATTCACGTACCGAGGAAGATCATGATCGGCATTTGCGGATAGTGTTGCAAGTGTTGAAGGAGAATTAGTTGTTTGCTAAGCTAAGCAAATGTGAGTTTTGTCTAAAGGAAGTGGTGTTTCTTGGTCATGTGGTTTCGGAAAAGGGTATTGGTGTTAATCCGAAAAAAATAGAAGCTGTTATGGGTTGGAAGAAACTAAAATCAGTGTTAAAGGTTCAAAGTTTTTTGGAGTTGGCTGGTTACTATTGTAGGTTTATTGAGGGGTTTTCGAGCATTGCTACTCCTTTGACTAAGCTTTTGCAAAAGAAGGTTCTTTTTTAGTGGAAAGAAAGTCAACAAAAGAGCTTTGAGAAGTTAAAGGAGATGTTGACTAGTGCTCCGGTGTTGGTTCAGCCCGAGTCGGGTAAGGACTTTATGGTTTATAGTGATGCATCTTATGTTGGTCTCGGATGTGTTTTGATGCAAGAAGGAAAAGTTGTGGCATATGCATCTAGACAGTTAAGAGTGCATGAAAAGAATTATCCGATGCATGATTTGGAGTTTGCGGTAGTAGTTTTTGCTTTGAAAGTTTGGAGACACTTGTATGGTGAGAAGTGTACTATATATACGGACAATAAGAGTTTGAAATATCTCATGTCACAAAAGGATCTAAACCTTAGACAATGTAGATGGGTGGAGTTGTTTAAGGATTATGATTTAACTATCGAGTATCATCCTAAAAAAGCTAATGTGGTAGTGGATGCTTTGAGCCGTAAGACAGTAGTGGAGTTGAGGGCTATGTTTGCTAAGTTGAGTATCTTAAAGGAAGGTGGTTTAGTGATGGAGTTGCAAGTAAAACCTGTGTTGGTTGAGGTGATAAAAGTGAAGCAGTTAGAGGATAAAGCTTTGGTACCTAATGTGGAGGACATTGCTGAAGGTAGACCGACCTAGTATTATTTTGATGAGGAGGAGGTTTTTTGCTTTGGAGGTCGGCTAGTGGTATCGAGTGATGTCGAGTTGAGATAGGCTATCTTAACTAAGGCTCATACTAGTCCGTTTGCTATGCATCCGGGTAGCGTGAAGATGTACAAGGATCTCAAAAGTGTGTACTTTTGGGTTGGTTTGAAGAGAGATGTTGCGGAGTTTTTGGAACGGTGTATGGTGTGTCAGCGAGTCAAAGCTGAACATCAGTTTCTTGTGGGTTTGTTGCAACCGGTTCAGGTTTCGGAGTAAAAATGGGAGAGACTGACTATGGATTTTGTGACGGGGTTACTGTTAACGCCATCCAAAAAGGATTCTATATTGGTGATCGTTGATAGGTTTACGAAGTGTGTGCATTTTCTTGTTGTGCATACGACGTATTCGATGGATAATCCATCATAGTTGTATGTTTCTGACATAGTAAAGTTTCATAGTGTGCCTAAGTCGATCATATCGGATAGATATCCGTGTTTTACCTCTAAGTTTTGGAAAACTTTGCAAGTTGCCTTGGATACGAGGCTTAGCTTTAGTACAACTTATCATCCTCAGACGGATGGTCAGTCTGAACGTGTTATTCAAACTTTGGAGGATATGTTGAGGTGTTGCATCATTGAGTTTTAAGGTACTTGGGAGAAACAGTTGCCTTTGGTGGAGTTTGCTTATAATAATAGTTTTCAAGCAAGTATACAGATGACACCTTTTGAGGCTTTGTATGGATGTAGGTATCGTAAACCTTTGTGTTAGATGAAGGTTGACAAAAGTATGTTTCTTTACCGCAAGTGTTGAAAGACACCGACAAGAAGTTTGAGCTTATATGTGCTTAGCTTAAGGAGGCTTCGGATAGGTAGAAATCTTATGCTGACTTTAACCGTACAGAGGTAGAGTATGATGTCGGGGACAAGGTGTTCTTGAAGGTTTCACCATTAAAGAAAGTGATGAGGTTTGGACGTAAAGGTAAGTTGAGTCCTCGTTTCATTAGACCGTATGGGGTGTTAAAGCGTGTTGACCCTGTTGCTTATCGGTTGAGGTTGTCTCAAGAGTTGGATAGGATGCATGATTTTTTTCATGTGTCAATGCTTCGTAAGTATAGGTCAGATCCTTTGCATGTTGTTCCAGTTGAGGAGATTAAGTTAAGAGTGAATATAACTTATGAAGAAGAACCGGTGAGATTGCTTTAGAGACCATAGACTTGGTAAAATTGCTTTAGAGACACTGAGGTTTGGAAGAAGCAACTTGGGAGACAAAAGAAAGTATGAGGGAGCAGTTTCCTCACTTGTTTGCTTCAGGTGAATTTCGAGGATGAAATTTTCTTCAGAGAGGGAGAGTTGTAACATCCCGATTTTGGGGTTAGTAGTTTGAGTGTTGGTTAGGGAGGATTCGATTCAGATCAAATCTGTTTCTTCGACTTATTAATTCCGGGAAAATTAAAATGATAATAATTCAATCGGATAAATAATAAATCTTTAGAAAGGTTTTAAAAATGTTAAAAACTGTTTTAAAGTTAAGGAAATAATAATTTAATTTTTAAATTGATTTAATTAAGCCTAATTATTACATTGGTGACTAAATTATGAATTTTGTAAAGTTTAGGGATTAAATTGCAATTTTTTGAAATTTAAAGATTTTGGTGACTAAATTGGAAAGTAAGCCAAAGCTTAGAATCCTTAGAGGGCCATTAACCCAAATTATTTTAATTAAAGATTATCCACCAAAAATTATTTTTAATTAGTTTTAATTTATAAGTTTATTTTATTTTATTTTTCAACTTTCGATTTTTTCATTTTTTTCTCATCTTTTCTCCTAAACTTTCTCTCCATTTTCTCTTTATTTTCACTCTAATATTTCTTCAATTACTTGCTGAATTCTTCTCCGTTTTCATCAAGATTTATCTTATTTTACTTCCCATTTCATTCTCTAGAAAACCTACTCATCAATTTTGCAAAATCAACATCCAATTTCAAGGAAAATCAAGAGAAGAATTCTCATCTTTTGGTGGATTTAATATCAAAGATAATTTCTGATTTCTCTTCATTTTTTAAGGTTCTTTATTTGATATTCTCAAGCATTTGGATTACAAATCATTAATCTAAACTTAATTTTATGTTTGAATTCAAGATATTGATGTTTTTGGGGAATTTTCAAGAAACTAGGTTAGATCTAATTAAAGGCTATAATTAGGATGTTTTATTATGGAATTAAAGTTACTTTGATGATTAATTGAGTCTTGAATTAATGACACATTAATTTAATCCCGAAATAATTGAATTTGTGTTGTTTAGAGGTGGTTTTCGGTTGTTTTATGGGTTGTTTTAGGTGTTCTGCTTTTGCTGGAGGTATAAGGATGATTTGGAGGTGTTTTTAGTTCATAATTGAGGTGGTTTAGAGGTTAGATTCATTAGTTTATGGGCTGGTAGTGTTTCGGATGTGTTTCGGCTTAGTTTTCGGTCTTTTCGGCTAGGTTTTCGGTAGTTTGAACCTATTGCATTAATAAGTGGATTAACAATATAACTGAATTCTTTTGTACAAAGCATTCAATCTAGCCTTGTTCTTCTCAATTAATTCTTTTATATAATTTAATATAGTTTAGTTAATGCAATTAAAACTAATTCAATTACTTGTGTTTTTAATTTCTTTAGTGTAGTTATAAGAAGTAGTAGAATCGACATAGTCCTCGTGGGACCGACATCTTAAATACTATAATTTGAAAAAGGTGGAACCAAAAGGACTCCAGAGACTCCATAATAACGCCCAAAAAATGGTCCTAGAAGTTTAGAGGTTGGTTTAGAAGTCTAGTGAGTCGGTTTAGTCAATTAAGCCTAGTTCGGGATTAAATTCTTAAATATCAGTTTTTGATGAAAATAAATCTTGAAAAATATTCTAAAATTCTTATTTGACATATATTTGACTTTGATCAAATAAATTTTAAAAATTTACCCTTGAATCCTGAAAATTTTGAAATTAGTGACTATTTTGTAAAAATTAAAAATTTAGTGACTAAATAGCAATTGAGACAAAATATTGAATCTTTAAGGGCCTTTGATTCAATCCTAATCCTAGTTGATCTAAACCTTCCAAGATCCTATATAAATAACTTTTAATCCCTTTTTTTAACCTAAGTAATCAAAATTCCCTAATTTTAATCCATACCCTAAATCTCACTTTTTAAAAATAACCATTTTTAAATTTTGGTTTCTTCTTCCCCATGTTAGCCTCTTCATCATATTTTAAAGGTAAATATTCATTCTTTTTAATAAAAATTCATAGGTTTAATTTGCTATAATTTTCTTCTTCAAAATGTCTATGTTTTTCTACGGGTTTATTATTTATAAACCTTAGAAGGAGGTTGGATCAGTTTTGGATGTAAGAATCATTCAAAACTATGAAAACTAAAGTTCTTTAATTAAATTCCTAAGTTTTTGGATGATTGGAACAATCTTTAAAGTCTTGAATCAATAAAATCGATTTTCGTGATAAAAATTCTATTATTTTCTTGATTTTCGTTCAAGGATTTTATATGGATGTTTTTGATGCCTAAATATATGAATCTGGAAGTATTTAAATGTAATTAAGATGTTTTTTAAGTATCTAATCTCAGACCAAAAATTTAGTTATGTTTGGAGAGGTTTTCGGAGGTTTTCGGTTAGGTTTTATGATGTTTTTAGGGGTTGCAATGAATTGGTCCGACTTGAGGGATAATTGAGTGTGTTTAATGAACCTAACCCTTTAATTTTGATGCTTGAATCAGGTCATGAGATAGAGAACAAGTTTAAGGGAGATCGGAAAGCTGAATCGCGTTTTTGGGTAAATTGTTGAACAAGTTTCGGTAAATCGGTGAGTGGTTTGTGAGTGGATTATGAGAGTGGGCTGCTTCGGTAGTGTTTTAAATATGTTTTCAAAGGTTTGAGGTGTATGAAAGGTGTGAAAAAATTCCTTATACTCAGAAGTAAATTTAAAGTATTGCTTTCTTAAAGGTTCACATATTACGTCTTGTTTTTACTATCTGTTTTAGTCATGTTCATATCGTGTTTTGCATAAGTTATTATGCATTTGTTTTAATACTCATAAGATAGTTTTATAAAGGTTTTAATGTTCCTATGGTTTTGTTTTGAAAACTTGAGAAAAGTGTTTTTTATCGATTTTTAAAATTGATGTATTATTGCTTCATGAGATAGTAGGATGCATGTGGTTAAAATATTGTTTTTAACTTAAAACTTGAGCATTGTTTTTTTATTGGATTATTATGTGATGGTTAAGAGGGATAATTTGATCGAACAATAGGATGGTAGTGAAAAAATATATAAAATTTGCGCTTGTGAAATTCCTTAGTGATGCATTAAGGGGCCTAATGTTGCACGATATAAAAAACTTTATAGCACTCGGGTTTGCTAACTAACTCATACACTAAGGTGATTTTTGGCATGGTGGAACTAGACCTCCATGTAACCTTGTTCAAGGGACCGAGTGAGAGCCCGTTTATCCCAACAATTAGCGTTAGACTAATCGGATCACTTATACCAATATGGCTTGAAAAACAAATGTTTTTACTTTGCAATAAGAATTGCATGTGTTGCGAATTGTGCACAATAGTTTTGATTTAAGTATTTCTATGATTAGCATATAAGACTTGTATTTTTTTTATTAAGCATGTGTTTTCTAAAAGGGATTTTGAAAATATTCTGTGGCTTGCGAGCCATGGCCACTTTCTATTTTTTTTAGATGATCTTGTTAGCCATGAATGTTTCACAAAGAGCATGTCTTGGTTTTTAAATTTGAAACGCCCCAAAATTGGTCCTAGAAGATTAGTGAATCGGTTCCGTCGGTTTAACATAGTTTGAGATTAAATACTTAAAAATTAGTTTTAAATCAAAATAAATTATAAAAAAATATCCTAAAATCCTTATTTGATATATGTTTGACTTTGGTGAAATCAATTTCGAAAATTAACATTTGAATCCTTAAGATTTTGAAATTAGTGACAATTTTGTAAAAATTGAAAACTTGAGAATAATTTTGTAAAACAAGCCAAAATTTTGAATATTTAAGGGTCTTTGATCCAATTATAATCCTAACTAGTCTAGACTTTCCAAGAATTATTTAATTAAGCCCAAAACTCATATTTTAACTCAAGTAATTTAATTAAACCTAATTTCTAATCCTAAAACCCTTTTCAACATTAAAAAACTAACATATTTTCTTTATATTCGTTTTCCCTCTTTCAAGGCAGCATCTAAATCAATTTTCAAGTTAAAAACTCTCTCTTTTCAATTTTCAATATTATCGGTTTTTTAATTATTTTCTTCTTTAAAAATCTTGGGAAGAAATTGGATCAATTTTGGAGGTAAGATTTGTTAGGCTTGGAGTGGCTCGATGCACAACCGATTAATTTGACAATTTGATGGAGAAAGAACACTTTGGGTGGTTGGTTGTGGAAGCAAAAAGATAAGAGTTGAACACAAGGATTTTAGAGTGGTTCGGCCTTCGAACAAGCACCTACATCTACTACCTTAGCTTCCCACTAAGGATTTCCAAATTCACTAAGAACTTCAACCTTTTGAAGCCAAAGGGATAACCTTACAATCCAAGACTCAAACCTAAATCTAGCATCCAAAGTTCACAACCGAACTTTAGGAATTCACTCAAACAAGAAGAAACTTAGCAAACTTGAATCCTTCTAATAAAGTTAATGTTTGCAACTAAGCACTCACCCAATTCCTAATTACACTTGAGCATATATTGACAATTAAGCTCACAAGTGTTTGTCTACCCAAACAATAGGAAATTAAGCACTAAGATAATTTCTTGATCATAATGTTGTTACAAGTGAAGCATTAGTCTTCTCTTGATGCTTGAGGCTTCCTTTTATCATCCCAAATGAGCTTCTAGCCGTTTATGACCGTTGGGATGTTTTGGAACCGTTTGGAGCTGGTTACAAGGCATATTTCTGTTTCTGGTGCAGGTGGTGTCGATATCGCTTGAACTGGTATCGAAACACCCTCTTTGGAAAATAGCCGTTGACCTGCATTTAAGAACTGGTATCGATACCGGTATCGAAACCGCTCCTAGCCGTTGGGGTTTTTTATAAAATCATTTTGACCGTTGGGGGTGTTTTGAAACAGGGTTCGAAACAAAGCATCACAGTGGCAAAAAGGTATCGATACCACTGTGGTTTTGCCTTTGAAACCATGGTATTGAAGAACAGGTATCGAAACACCTTAAGGGTGTATCGAAACACCTGTGTTAAAAACACTTATTTGGTTTCTTTAAATCGTTTAAAACATATTTAAAAGCACTCAAAAATATCTTAAATATATTTTCAAGTAGTTTGGACATAAGAACTATTTTTGAAATCTTTTCAAATTAGTCCAAAACTATTTTTTAATTATTATATCAAAATATTAGTTCTACAATCTCCCCCTTTTTGATATAATAAAATTAACTTGAAAAATTGTTTTTGAGATTGCTCCCCCTTTGTCAAATAAACTTTGAATAAGAGAATTAAAGACTCAAATCATTTAAGGTTCCTCTTATCCATTTGAAAGTCTTTGAAAAGCAATTTTTCATAACATTCTCCCCCTTTTTGTTAAATAAAAAATGATTCAAACCAAGTTTGAAAAACTTTAAAGCTCATAACATAGGAAAATTTGAAAGATATCAATTGTTGAAAAATTAAATATCAAAATATTGGTTATGAAAACAAAAACTCCCCCTTACTCAAGGCATCACTAAGTGTTAGTCCAACATATATGATAAACTAGTTGAAATAAAACAAAAAATTAGCAAATAAACACAAATTCAACTAGAAATTTTACCACACTTGAGTCAAAGGTAGGATGTGAAGCCTTCCTTCTTCAAGTGTCCTACTTGTGTGTATGGAGCTCCCCCTTAATCTTGTACTTTGATGCTCATACCTCCATCACACCTAAAATGAAAAAATCAAGTAATTTTTGGTATCCAAATTGCTTTAGATCCTTTAGCATTAGAAGCACATAATTTAGTCCCCTTAGGAATCAATTTTTCAATTTCATCCCTATTTGTTGAAGTGATTAGTACTTTTGGGACCCAAACACTTCTAAAACATTTTCCATTTTCAAATCTAGGGGCACTAGATTGTTTCAAATAAAAATTTGATTTTCCCACATCATTTTTCTTTTGAAGTTCTTTGGAAATCAAATCTTTTTCCTTCTTAAGATCATCTAGAGCCATTTGATGATCTTTTTCCATCTTTTGAAGCAAATTTTGTAAATCCAAAACTTTAAGCTCAAAATTTTTTAATTTTGCTTTAATTTCGAAATTGGTTTTTGAAAGCAAATCATTTTCTAATTTAAGCTTTGAAATCATCTTTTTGTTTTTAGAAAATAAAGCCTTGAACTCAAAAGCCAATTTATCATAGGCTTCTTGTAACTCACCAAATGAATATGAATTTAAAAAAGATGAGTTAGAAGTTACCTCTCCCTCATTGAGGGCCATCAAGCATAGGTTGGCTTCTTCATTTTCGTTGGAGTCATCATCACTCTATGTAGCCACATATGCTTGCTTCTTGGAAGATGATCCCCTTTTGATTGACTTGTGGGAGTCCTTCATCTTGTTCTTGGATTCGTGCTTTGAGGATTTTCTATTTTTGTTCCTCACGAATCGATCGAAGTCAATGAAGAGTTGGGCAAGCTCTTCATCTTCTTAACTATCCTCCTCACTTGAATCTTCAAAGTGGATGCACTTGGAGGATTTTAGAGCAATGGTGTTGACATTTACACCAAGCTCTCGAACCTTCTTGTTCCCCATCGCTCTAATCTCTTCCTTCTTCCTCTCCTCTTGTCTTCCTTTCATCATAATTTGATGTGTGAGGAGTGACCCCATGAGTTCATCAAGCTTGAGTGTCTTTAGATTTTTGGCTTCGATGATGGCGGTCCTTTTTGAGTCCCATGACTCGGGAAGGGAATAGATGAGCTTACGAACAAGCTTCTCCTCCGGAATGATCTCTCCATATCCTCTAAGTCCATTGGTGATGGTGGAAAATCGATCGAACATCTTTGCTATGTCCTCTTCCGGATTCATCTTGAAGTTCTCATACTCTTGATTGAGGAGTCCAATCTTGGTCTCTTTTACTTCGTTTGTACCCTCGTATGTGACTTCTAGCTTGTCCCAAACTTCCTTGGCACTTTCACAAGAAGATATCTTCTCATAGATGCTTGGATAGAATGCTCAAACAAGAATGTGCAAAGCTTTATGGTTAAGCACCATCTTCTTGCGATCTTCAATGCTCCATTCCGCCTTTGATCCTTTTGGAACAAATGGTCCTTCTTCAACTATATCCCATAGCTTTTAGTCTCTAGAGTTGATGAAATACTTCATCCTTATCTTCCATTGGGAGTAGTTGGACCCATCAAAGAAAGGTGGCTTGTCAATGGATTGAGTCATGGAATATCGGTTGATCGGTAATTGGTCGAGCTCTCCGGATCTTCTCAATAGGATGTTAATCCTCCTCGATTGAGCCTCGCTTTGATACCAATTGTTAGGCTTGGAGTGGCTTGATGCACAACCGATTAAATTGCCAATTTGATGGAGAAAAAACACTTTGGGTGGTTGGTTGTGGAAGCAAAATGATAAGAGTTGAACACAAGGATTTTAGAGTGGTTCGGCCTTCGAACAAGCACCTACATCCACTACCTTAGCTTCCCACTAAGAATTTCCAAATTCACTAAGAATTTCAACCTTTTGAGGCCAAAGGGATAACCTTACAATCCTAGACTCAAACCTAAATCTAGCATCCAAAGTTCACAATCGAACTTTGGTAATTCACTCAAACAAGAAGAAACTTAGCAAACTTGAATCCTTCTAATAAGGTTAATGTTTGCAACTAATCACTCACCCAATTCCTAATTACACTTGAGCATATATTGACAATTAAGCTCACAAGTGTTTGTCTACCCAAACAATAGGAAATTAAGCACTAAGACAATTTTTTGATCATAATGTTGTTACAAGTGAAGCATTAGTCTTCTCTTGATGCTTGAGGCTTCCTTTTATCATCCCAAATGAGCTTCTAGCCTTTTATGACCGTTGGGGATGTTTTGGAGCCATTTGGAGTTAATTACAAGGCATATTTTTGTTTCTAGTGCAGGTGGTATCGATACCGCTTGAATTGGTATCGAAACACCCTCTTTGAAAAATAGCCATTGACCTGCATTTAAGAACTGATATCGATACCGGTATCGATACCGCTCTTAGCCGTTGTTTTTTTTTTATAAAATCATTTTGACCGTTAGGGGTGTTTCGAAACAGGGTTCGAAACAGAGCATCACAGTGGCAAAAAGGTATCGATACCAGTATCGATACCACTGTGGTTTTGCCTTTGAAACCATGGTATTGAAGAACAGGTATCGAAACACCTTAAGTGTGTATCGAAACACCTGGGTTAAAAACACTTATTTGGTTTCTTTAAATCGTTTAAAACATATTTAAAATCACTCAAAAACATCTTAAATATATTTTCAAGTAGTTTGGACATAAGAACCATTTTTGAAATCTTTTCAAATTTGTCCAAAACTATTTTTTAATTATTATATCAAAATATTAGTTCTACAAGATTCCATCAAACCTCTGAAATTTAAAGTTCTTTATTGAAATTCCCATGTTATTGGCTTGGTATAATTGTTTCTACTCTTGTATTTTAAGAAAAATCGCTTTTTCGATCAAAACCTATAAAGGTTTTTAACCCATTGTTTTTGGATCCTAAATTAATGATTTTGAATTTATTAGGATGTTAATAACATGTCTAATATATCTAATCCTGTACTAAAGCTTAGGTGAAGTTTGAAGAGTTTTGTAAAGTTTTCGGTTAAGGTTTTGATAGGTTTTAAGGGATACTATGTATTGGTTTGAGTTGAGGGATGTTCGGTTGCGTTTTAATGCAATAAACCATGATCTTTTGATGATTGAATCAAGTCAATAGGTAGAGAAGCAAGTTTGAAGGAGATCAGAAAACCGAATCGTGTTTTCGGGCGACTTGTCGAGTAAGTTTAAGTTTTGGTGAGAGGATTCTGAGAGTGGGCTTCTATGGAAATGTTTTACTTTGTTTTTCAAAAGTTTAGGTGTGTAGGGAAGGTGTGATAAACTTCCATATACTCGAAAGTACATTTAAAGTATTACTTTCTTAAAGGTTCCCATATTATGTCGTGTTTTTACTATGTTATTTGTCATGCTCTTATTGTGTTGTGCATATGTGATTATGTATGTATATAAATTCTCATGAAACTGTTTTTAAAGAGATTTTATATACATTCAATGTTTCCGCAATTTTTTTTTAAAAAAGATAAAGTTGGTTTTATCGGTTTTTTCAAGTGATGCATGAAAAATGGGATACATGTGATTTGAATTCTCTTTTGAATTAAGTTTTGAGCATTGATTTTTGATAATATATTGGATATTTAAGTGATGAACCTTATGGGATAAGTTGATCAATCAATAGGGTCTAGAGTGTAGTATAAATATTCAAAATTCGTACGTGTGTAAATTCCTTGTGTGTTGCATATTGACTTTTAGCCTAATATTGTGTGATGAGGGTAGTACTGTCACATCCAGGTTGATAGGGGTAGTACTATCACCAGACACCAAGGTGAGACTTATTATATTGGGAGTAGTACCAACATGTGCATGCTCTGGGTAGTACTATCATGTGGTTTTCCATTTATCCAAACGATTTAAGATAGTACAAATCAGATCACTAGCGCCAATATGTGTGTTTGTTTTTCAAAGGTAAGTGTCATGGTATTTACTTGTTTACATATGGGATTATGCATGTGTTTTTAATAAGGTTTTGTGCATTGTTATGCATGTGATTTGAGCATTGCTACATTATTAGCATGTAAGACTTGATATTTGTGCATTGAGATACATGTGTAAGGCTTACTACGTAAGTAACATGTAAGACTTGTGTTTTTACTTATAAAGCATGTGATTTCAAAGAGGTATATTTTACAAGAGCTTAATAATGGCATCATTAGCCATGACTTATTGATACTTATTGAGTTTTAAAAGTGGTGTTGTTAGCCATGAACGTTTTGTTTTATAAAGAGTATGACATGTGTTTTTAAATCGATCAAATCGGTTTATTATGGATTGTATTGCAAGGTGTTTTCAAATGAGTTCTAAATTTGTTTCATTCTCTCACTAAGCTTTATGCTTAACCCTCTCTTTTACCTTGTAATACAAGATAAAAGATGTTGAGGCAGCAAAAGCAAACAAGGATTCCATGTAATCGCCAAGTAAGAGCTCAAATATGTCTTTTTATAACATTAGTAGTAAGAGAGAGCCATGGGGATAGTTTACGATGTTAAGAATATTGTTATGTTGATGAGACTTGTAGTAGTTATATTCTTATATATATTTGATATTTATCAACATTGGTGTTGCTTGAAAAATAACTTAGTGAACCTATGTGTTTTTGGTTATTTTTGCTTGAATATTATATATGACCTACTTTTATGTTAATGAGGTATTTTGAGATTTATTATATGTTAATTTGAAGTTATGTTATACCATGTTTTCAATGTTGAAGTATGCTTGTGTATTGTATGTTTTGATTATGGAATTAGGTGATATTGTATCTAGAAGAACTGTTGTTACATGTGGATTAGGCCCTTAGGTACTCGTATGCTTCTAGAGAGGCTTTGAAATTCGTCTAAGGCTAATAACTTGAGTATTTTGCACTTTCTGGGCAGAGAATTTCGATACCTCTTCATAGGGTATCGATACCTAGGCAAAAACATGAAGATTTCTAGGAAACTTGGCCTAAGTATCAAAACTGCATGAACTGGTTTCGAAACGATAGTATGTTTTTGATAGGCGTATCGATACACTCATACCGAGTTCCGAAACCCATTTTTACAATAACAAAACATATCTAAACGGGGACCAAGCTGTATCAAAACGTGAGTTTGTTGCACAGGAAATCAAGCGAGTCATCAAAGGTGTATTGAAACACTTAAGTCCTATTTCAATACCCCCTTGTTGTTACATTGGTATCGAAACTGGGACAGGGCATTTTGATACCCCTGACAGTTAATATCGTTATAGGCTAGTTTAAACTATAAAACTTCACTTTTTGTTCAGCAAACTTTGGGGAAACAATTAGATAACTTGTAGACACTGTCTTAACTTGTAAATTTAAGTCAAAGCATGAAATATACTTAATTAAATATTGATAGCCTTAATTTCACAATTAGAGTATGAAATTCTAGAAATCACAATTAGGTCCTTAAAACTTGCTCGATAAAATTAGTACTTTTTTCCGCTACAAACTCAATCCTTGCATGAACATATAGGATCTAATTAAAGCATTTAGATAAGATTAAAGAAAAATATTTAGGTTTGTTTATCGAAGTGAGTCTTCGGGCTTCGATATTCCCCATGTAGCTCGTTCGAGTCAGGTGGCATCTAGACTGGGTCGAGGGGGTTACAAAATTGCTAAATCGGTTTAATATGTGTTACATTGCAATGAGATTTTATACTTGTTTTTATTCACTCACTAAGCTTATGCTTACCCTCCCATTTACCTTGTAATACAGAGTATTTATTGTGGAGGCAACAAGGGGAAGCAAGGATCCAGGTAACCGCCAAGTGAAAGCTCAAGTATGTCTTAATAACATTAGTTGTAGTGAGAGAGCATTGAGATATCATATCATATTTAGATTGTTGCGTATGTTAAAGATCCTATGAATGACTAAGATGATTATCTTTGTTGGTGTTAGCTTTGTGACTTGGATTTGAATATGTATATTGGTATTTCTTTAGTTATAATAAAAAGTTATATTGAAGTTTGATTCTAGTTATCTCTATTTATGAATTAGCGTGTTGTTGATAATAAAGCATAACTACTTATGAGTTCAATCTATGATGTGGTTATTTAGGTTAGAATACATACAGAAATCATTTTGAGCATATTGTTGTTTTTCTTATAGTGTTTATGAGATTGATGAATTTGAAGCATGCTTTTAGGAGTTTTAATATATTGTTGTTAACTAGGTTGCAATGTATCTAGTAAGTTGTATATGATATATGGATAACGTGTATTTAGGATTGAAATTTGAGATGCAAGCATGTAATGAACCTAATTAAAGATTGGTAACACTAATTTCATAATTAGTCCTTTAGTTTTTGGAAAATTACATTTTGTTCCCTAAAGCATGTTTGTAAGTTTTAGAACTCGTTCCTTATTTATTTCCTCTTCAATTGAATATAACCTATGCATGGGTATGTAGGTTCAAAATAAAGCATCTAAGATAAGAGAAAAAAATAATTGTTTAATATTTAAGATTATTTGTCGGGCTGAATCTCTAAATTAGCCTCTGTATTCCCCGTGTAACTCGTTCGATTCGGATTTTGTCTTGACCGGGTCGAGTGAGTTACACATGTTCAACTAATAAAATATGCAGAATTTTACTCTTCTTTATGTACGTTTATGATTTGTTTTTATGTAATTCGATATTAGAAGTTGTTTGTCAAACGAGTATTGATGAGTGCGAGTGGGTACATGTAGGTATAAATTGAGTCGTGATTATCCAGTTAGGTAGTGGGATAGGGGTGAATTTAAGAATGTACTCATTTGGACGGGTGTGAATTTAAAAATTATACCCATTGTGGGTGATGAGTAGATAATGGATAAAAATTTCTAAGTGAATATAGGTATGAATATTAGAGAAAAGGTACCTGCTCCCTCCCCACTTGTTTGCCTTCCCTATGTGTGTCCTCGTTCATTTTTGGAGGCATATGATTTGTTTGGCTTTTAGTTGTTGATCTCTTTCTCTTTTCTTTCCTTTTTTTTTATAGATTTTCTTATTTTTTCTTTTTCTTTAATATGTCTCATTGATATATGTATAGTCTCCAATGATCATATTCTGACTAGGTGTGTTTTTATAAGGAGAAAATTAGACATTATTTAGTTGCGTATTTAAATTGATTTGGGCGAAACGTATATTTTTGGCCTCTGACTTCATCTATTCCTCGTTCTTCTTTAATTTTTAAGTTTTTCCTTACTTATTTTGTTGGCTAGTGTAGTTCTTTCACTCAAGTTGATTATCCCATTTTTCATGAAAATTGAATCTCTTTTAATTTCGTAGGCGAAAGAATGGTGGCCTTAATCGCTAGCCCATGATTTTATCTTAATCTTCCATCGTTCACTAAGATTTTATATTTTTACGTGGTAATTTTTAGTTGTGATTTCATTGCATTCCTCCTCAAGTTTGATGTTTTGAAAATAGAAAATTAAATAAATCTTAAAAATACCTGAAGAATTCGACGAAAACTAAGTGTTCGACCGTTGAGAAAAGAAAAGAAAAGTTTTAGAGAAAAATGGTTATGTAATATTTGTTTAGTTATCTAATAATCGAACTGATTAATTAAACTATTTATATTATTTTAAAATCTTTTTAAAATAACCAAATAAGAGAAAAAAGTTTGATATTAGACATTGATAGAATAGTTCCTTAAAGATTTTAAGATTTGACCCTTTTATAAAATAATCACTAGTAAAAAACAGTTTTGAATTTTTCTATTTTGTTCACTAAATTCAAAATGTTCATCTTTAGGGATTATTTCCAAGCAAATGAGTACTAGGTGAAGAAACACAAAGCATGATTAGGCGAAAAAGGTTATTCAGGATGCCAACATCACAAAACATGTCCATAATGAAACTACATTCAAGTCTATCATACGCTTTCTCAAGACATACTTTAATAGTCATCCACCCAGCCTTGCCATTTGTATTTCTCATCGAGTGAATAAACTCTTTAGTAATAACAATATTATCCATTATTGACCTCCTAGGAACGAAACTAGTTTGGTTCTGTGATATCCAATCTAACAAAAATATCTTTAACTTCTTCACTATCAGCTCGGTAATCACTTTGTAGAGAATAATGCACAAACTAATAGATCTAAACTGGTTGATGTAATCAGGACTTGGCACATTTGGTATAAGAATAAGCATTGTATGATCGATAAATTCCTCAATAGGGCCTCCTACAAAAATACTCTGAACCAAACGACAAACACCCAAACCAACAATTCTCCAATTATGTTGATAAAAAGTAGCATGTTGATAAAACATCGACTATGTCGTATCATATTCCAGGGGCCTTTAGTGCATCAATCTCAAACACTACATCTCGGACCTCCTCTTTAGAAACATCCATGCAAATGTTATTAACTTTTTAAGAACATATTTTCGGAAAAAACCCTCTAATATGATACAACATAGTCGATGTTTTATCACTAGTGAAAAGCTCACTATAGAAATTAATCGTCATCTCCTGTAACTCATTTGGATCTAAGAACCAAGAAGAATTTACACGTCTCAAAGTTGTGATTGTGTTAACTCTTTTACGACTAGAGGCACATGCATGAAAGTACTTCGTGTTACGATCACTAAACAATTCCCATTGACAACATGCATTCTGAAACTAAAGACTCTCCTCTTGTTGTAGAATCATATCAAGCTCCTCTCTGAGAGAATTCTCTAAATATACAAGGAAAGAAGAATATCTCTTTTACTAAGCTTTTTTAATACCATGAAGCTGAGCCATGAGCTCACGTTTTTTGCAACCAATATTACCAAAAACATAGGAATTTCACTTAGGTAAGTTAGACTTAAGCTGCATAATGTTTGAAATTGCATCACCACTTACATTCCAATTACGCATTAAAAAATTATCAAAATCAGGGTGATATTGCCATGCAATAATAAAGAGGAAAGGCCTCGGAGTACAAGATAAAATTTTCTTTTTTGGATAAACAACTAACAGATAGTGATCAGAACTCAATCTATCCGAATGAAAAACAAGGCCTCTGGGAAAGATTAGGTCCAAGCTTGATTCATAAGACATCTATCCAACCGCTGATACAAATCATCTTATCTTCAAGTAAACATATCCCCTTAAAAGGAACTTCAACCAAACCAGAGTCAAACATGAAATCCACAAAAAATTCTAATACTTGAGCCATTGAAAGATCCTCTCAATCTCTCATCTGAATGATGAATTGCGTTAAAGTCCCCCCAAGAAGCCATGGTCGATCACATCTAGGGTTAATGTTGATCAACTTACCTTAAAGAAGCTTGTGGGCAGACATTGAAAGACTAACATAAATTGTAGTAAAATAAACCCATATAGTCTCAGTAGAGCGGAGAGACAAACTATGAATAAATTGATTAGAAACCTGTTAAATTTCTATCTCCTCATAATCCATCCACAATAACCAAATGCCTCTACTAAAACCACAAGCCTCAACTCTATAAGAATTGGTAAAACCCAAGCGACGAATCACCTTATATGTAACAAAACCACTAACCTGTGGTTCAAATAGTGCAATAACTTTCGGTTAATAAGAACGGACAAATTCCTTAAAATAATCCCGAAAGGATATGCTCGAAGAACCTTGACAATTCCAAAAAAAATTATACATTCAAAAAAGTAAAAAAGATAAGACAATACCTTATTGGAGAGGAGCTTGATTCTCCTCATCCAAATTCCACCTCACATCATTCATATTCGAATCACTCGAGACCATACCATGTGGATTCCCAATATCTCCCAAACAAGGAGGAATGAGCTCTCGCACACCAATATTCATTCGTGAAGAAGAGGTTGATCAATAACAAGTGTAGCATCAATTAGTTTGAAACAAACTATATGTAATCCGATAAAATTGTTCGTGAACGAACCAAAATTCTATGTTTTTCCTAATCTATAAACCGAGCTTAATATCGTCCCCTGAACTTTTCTTAGACCCCTCAGACAACTTGGTAAAACGTTTGGTAGACTTTGTGTTTCCAGGCCCCTTCTCCCTTATAGAAATAGCAGCTGTAACATCCCGTTTTTGGGGTTATTAGTTTAGGCTTAGTTAGGGGAATTCGATTCGTGTCGAATCGGGTTCTCCGGTTCATTAATTCCGGGAAAAATAAAATAAGGATATTTTTAATTAAGAAAAATAATAATTTAGAAGGTGGTTTGAAATATTAAAAATATGTTTCAAAATTAAAAGAAAATAATTTGGATTTTATAATGATTTTTAATTATGCTTAATTATGCATAAATGACCAATTTGTAATTTTTGGAAAATTTGGGGGACTTAATTTGGATTTTTGGAAATTATGTTATTTTAGTGACTAA
Source organism: Abelmoschus esculentus (assembly GCA_035048815.1). Classification (NCBI taxonomy): domain Eukaryota; kingdom Viridiplantae; phylum Streptophyta; class Magnoliopsida; order Malvales; family Malvaceae; genus Abelmoschus; species Abelmoschus esculentus. The sequence continues at coordinate 11,545,602 of JAUCBN010000026.1, forward strand.
ATTGAAAAGCAATCTAAACTTAGAATCCTTAGAGGGCCATAAACCCATTTCTAATTTTTAATAATGATTTATTCACCAAAAAGTGTTTTTAATGACTTTAATTGGATTTTTAATCATTTTTCTCAAAAACCACTTTTCTCTCATTTTCTCTTCACTTTCTCTTCATCTTTTCTCTTCAATTCCTTGCTGATTTTTGCATCTTTTTCCACAAAGATTACATCACTTGCATCATCTTTCCAATCCTTTACAAAACCTAAGCATCAATTTCATCAAATCTACATCAAATTGCAAGGAATCAAGAAGGGGAAAATTTCATATTTTTGGTGAATAGGTCTTGAAGTTAATTTTCTGGATTTTTATTCTTTTCTAAGGTTCTTTATTGAAATTCCCAAGTATTAGCTTGCTAATCTTTGAATAAAAACTTAATTCTATGTTTTCAATGTTAGATCTAGTGATTTTGTGATGTTTTTGTGAAATCTTTTTGGATCTCATTTAATGCTGGAAATTAGATGAATTCAATCATGTTTTTATGTTGATTTAATGATTAATTGAGTCTTCTTTTGATAGCACATTAATTTAATCCCGGAATAATGCAATCGGTGTAGTTTTAAGGTGCTTTTCGGTTGTTTTATGGGCTGTTTTAGATGCTTAAATGTTACTGGAGGTATAAGGATGGTTTGGATGTGTTTTTGGATCATAATTGAAGTGGATTAGATGTTAGATTCATTAAGTTTTGGGCTGATGTTGTTCGGTTACGTTTCGGCTTAGTTTTCGGTCTTTTCGGCTAAGTTTTCGGTAGTTTAATGGTGATCGGATGTGGCTGTTGGTTTGAGCGTGTTTTGATGTGAGAATACTCTATTTTTAATATTGTAGAGGAGGTACAAGAAGAAGCTTGATTGCTGGTGCGTTGGTGCGATCATCGGATAGCGGCGAAAGCTCGTTTCGCTTGTTGGTGAGTGGTTACGGATTTAAAAGCGAATCGCGTTTGGTACGTACTGTTTTTGGGGACTATGGAAGAGTGTGAAAACCTTCCATAGTTCAAGAGTAAGTAAAGCATTTGTTTTGTTAAACCGATGTGAGTTTCGGCTACATTTTATAAAGGCATTATGTTGATAGTGCAATGGGATTTATGTAAATGCATGAGCATGATTTGAAATGGTGAATATATGAGAATTACTTGCTGAAATGCATAGCTTATTTAGCATCCATGATTATGGAAAATTATGAGAAATGATTTGGAATATAATGTGGTTAATTGTCTTATACATGATGGTGCCTTTGGGCATGGCTTTGGTTCATTTGTTGAACATATTATGCATGCATTATGAGCAGCAAGTTATCATGCACATTTGATTATGATATTGGCTTAGTGGCACTAACTATAGATTCGAATATGAATGACATGTCATTAGGATTGAGTGCACTATAAAATAAAGAGAACAATGATATTGCCTACACGTAAACAAGGGAGACTTTGTGTCCAACCATGCGTGGTAGTGCTGCCTACACGTAAACAAGGGTGACTTTGTGTCTGACCGTGCGTGTAGAACTTGCCTATATGTAAACAAGGGTGACTTTGTGTCCGACCATGCATATAGTTGACCCATACGTAAACAAGGGTGACTTTGTGTCCAACCGTGCGTAGTGGGGGATAACATGTATACAAGCGTGACTAAGTGTCCGATCGATGCATGTTGAGAAAAGGATTCGTGTATTCGGTGAACTTAAGGTTCACATTAAGTGGTCACTAGAAAGCCAATATATATACATGAAATTGAGAAGAGGTTAGAGCATCATTTATAAATTGTTTTGACAAGGTTATATGAACTCAAGGATGCATATGATTTAATGAATTTGGGCATGTAATATTGGCATGCATGATTTGACAAAGTATTGTAAATTATGGTTTCAACATGGTTTTAAATAGATGCATTGATGATCTTTTGTGGAGCTACCTCACTAAGCATGTTTGCTTAAGCTCTCTTTTCATCCTTGCAGAAAAATAAAGGCACTTTGGGCATCATTCGAGGCAAGGGAACCAAGGGGAAGTTCACTTTGAATTTGGTATGTTTTTGGTAAATAAAATTGGGCGAGGCAATGTGTAACACAACCTATGGGAAAAATATGTACGTAGGCTTTGGTTTATGTTGTAATAAGACCATTATTGTTTGATTGTTAATTGTTGAACTTTGGATTTGTTTGAGTTGTTGAAGCATGAACTAGCATGTTTGTTATGTTTCCATTCATTCTTTAGGAAGCATGCCTATAGGTCTCCTTGTGATCTTTTCTGATGTTTTGAGGTGTGGTTATGTTGATGGTGATGCCTAGGAATGTTGCATATAGCTTCGGGTTATTAATGTTTATGCTTGAGTGGTTTAAATGAGCTTAATACGTCTCACTCAGTCCAGAATACAGGGGGTATCGAAACACCCTGGGGTAAGTATCGATACCCCTATGCCTATTTGGACGCCTGTATCGAACCAGGGTTCGGTACCAAATGCTACTGGACATGTCTGTTCCGAAACACCCTATGGCCTATTTCGAAATAGATGGTCGTAGTTCGAACCATGGGTTCATTGGGCACATGTGTTCCGAAACACCCCAAAGCTGTTTCGAAACACCTGGCCTAAAAAGGGCAATTCGAGAGTTTGAATGCATGAAACGTAGAATTTAATTTAGTAAGCGAATACAGTGGATTTATGAGTAATTTAGGAGATGTTGTGACACCATGATTCATGTTTTAACCCGAACACACATCGAATGATTTAAGATGGATGAAATATCTAATATTACATATTTTGCAATTAAGTCCATAAATGCTAGAAAGTAAAATCGATTAATTAAGATACCTCGTTTGATCTGAATTGTATGGTGAATGTGTTAAGCTTGTTTAATTGTTATCCGATGGATTGTTCGTGGATATGGTGATGCAATTAGTTCTTTACATTTTGGTCCCTAATCCTGTATGCGTTTAATTGATTTATTTATAATGGTTGAACTGAGTCCGTCTCTGTCTTACTTGAGTTAATTACACATAGGAGATTAATCGTGCAACTAGGTAAGATAAAAAAAATGTTACGGTTTTCAGGGTCGTTTATCGAATCGGACCCTTACGGGTTTGGTTCGATATTCCCCATGTGACCCATTAGTGCTGGTTCCGTCTAAGCCGGGCTAAGGGGGTTACAGCAGCATAATTACCTTGTAGACTTGAAACTTTGTGTACTAAAACCTCAGGAACAACCCCATCCTACATCACTATAATCTTACCCTTTTCAACGTTCTTATTGACATCTTTAAAGCCATGAGACACCTCATTTGTAGAATTCGATTGCATCTTAGACTTTATCAAATGATCCTGATCATTCATACAAATTTTTGGACTTGCTCATTGAAGTTGATAGCATGGGTAGTCTCTAGAACCACTTCCTCACCTGGTAGTATGAAACTTCTTTCCCAAATCAAAAACTCCATTATCCAAAACTTTAAAACGAGAATCCAAATTTTGAACTTGTACATCACTGGTACCTTCAGACACTACATTTGTTGACTTCTTTAGCCTACGATGTCTCGACTCAGCTTTCATCCATGGACCATACATGGTAGTTTGTTGCTCTATATCATTAACATCATTGCTCCTCAAATTAACTTCATCGCTTGAGACTTTGCCAACATCACACATGTGCTCATCATGACCATAAACTCCACATTTGTAACATATCTTATAAGCCTTCATACTCTAGTTTTTGTAGAAAATCATAAATTTCAATATAAGGCACAAGAGGTTTATTCAAATTGACCATAATTGTCAATCGAACAAATTTTTCTCTATTTCCTACCTTCGTACTATCATAATTTTTTATCACCTTTCTTATCTCCATTGCGATTCGCCGAAAGAAAACTTTAGAATAATACTTATAAGGTAATCCAAGTAGCCTTACCCAAAATATGACGTGAGTCGGGTGAATTTCATGTATAGAGAAAACTCTCGTCCACGGTTGAACAGTGAGGTATGATCCATATATAGTCCATGTACCATATGTCAATACATGATTGTAGTTTGATTCAAGAGCAAAACGTACCAAGAAATAGTCATTTCAATATCCATAACCTGGAACTCCCCACATGGTTACCACATCGTCCTTATACGATTCATGAGAGCTTTATGCCCGAACGTTCGACAAAGAAGATGAAATATTATAGTTTTTCTCATACTCCAGTCTAACATATCATGAGTGCGATCCGAGAATTTAATTTTCGGGAAAGGCCCCGATCGACCGACTTCAAAATCCTCATCTCAGAGCTCAAAATATATGTCAATCATGTTATCTTCCGAAGGAATGGATCCCATCTCCTTTGTGCCAGCGACAATGTCCACATAAGTCCTTTTCTTCTCATTGTCCACTGTCTGTCCCAAGGCTGGACTCCTTTTACCCACTTCCACAATTTCATTCGTCGATACACAAATAGTGGTTTGATGGAAATCTTTCTACATCTCAATAACGATGAAACTACAATATTTTCCATGAAAATTCTGACCTATAACACCAATCATGAAATTTGATAAATCCAAAATTTTGAGTGTCAAATAAGACCTTATTGTATCCCCAAAATGTTGATCTGTTACTGCCATAAGATCTAGTTGTCTTCCCGACAGCAAACCTCCCATTGTCACATCAAAACCACCAAGCTCACCATTAAAATTAGGGTTTAATTGCGGCGCCGAAAGAACAATAAGAATAGAGAAAGCCATTAAATAGAGAAACAGAGAAAGCCTATTGAGTTAAAGAGAGATATAAATAGATTTTATGATTAACTAACTAATTAATATCTCAAAACAAATTTTACGTAATTATTTCTCTCCAAAGATTTTCTCTCATTTTCTATTCGAACAAACATATCTTGTTTCATCAAAATTATCATATTTCTCCTAACCTTTTGGTTTAAAATAGTTTGTATGATTTAAAAACAAAACCTCATTTTTCTCTTTATTTGATCCTTCAAAAATGTTTTCTAATTGAATTTTTTAATTATATTTTTGAATCTTGGTTTAATTGAAGTTTAAAGGATGATTTGGTTGATTTCTATTTTGGAACTATTTTTGATGAGTTCTTAGTTGAATTTAATCATTATTTTGATCGTTTATAATTTCAATAACTTGATTTTAACATTAGAATCCTAAATCTTTAAGAATCTCTAATTTCGTAGGTTTATAGTAATGTGTTTTAAGGTAATGTGGTTGTTGATTGATATCTGAAAATATAAGATAGATATGATGATGATTTTAGATGTGTTTTAACGTTAATTGAGGATTGAAAGTCATAGGTATTGGTTGGGCTTTGATTGGAGTTGTGTAGGTGTTAAAAATAATTGTTAAAAAAAGGTTTAATCGATGAGTAATGTTGATGTTGTTGAAGTTTCAGTTATGGATTATGTAGAACTATATGTTTTGATATAATAATTAAATAGTTTTGGACTAATTTGAAAAGATTTTACAAAGGTTTCTTATGTCCAAACAACTTGAAAATATATTTAAGAGGCTTTTGAGAAGCTTTTAAATGTGTTTCAAATATTTTTAAGAAACTAAAGAAGTATTTTTAACTCATGCGTTTCGATACAACTCCTAGGTATTTTGATACACCTGAACTTTGCAAAGGTAAAATTATATAGACGTTTTGATATGGTCTAGGACCATATCGATACCATTTGCCACTTTGAATTTTGGTTTCGATACAAAAAGCACCCATTTCGATACGAGGTATCGAAACATGTTTTTGATGTTTTGATACACCTCCAATGACTTTATGAAAAAACCAACGAATTTATAAAAATCCCTAACGGGTAGGAGTAGTATCGAAAAAGTCTTTCGATACGCCTTGTAGGCATTTCGATATCGGTTTTTAAATGTAGGTTCAACGGCTATTTCCCAAATTGGCAATATCAAAACGGCTTCCACGCATTTCAATACCACTTGCACCATAAGCAAAAAGTTAGTCTTGAAAGAAGCTCCAAACGGCTTTAAATCAATCCCAACGGTCACCAACGGCTAAAAGCTCAATTGAGATGATTAAAGAAAGCCTCAAGCATCAAGAGAAGACTAATGCTTCAATTTTCAGCAAAATATGATGAAAGAATTGTCTTAGTGCTTTAATTCCTATGTTTGGGTAGATAACACTTGTGAGCTTAATGTATATGTATGCTCAAGTGTCTTACGAATTGGGTGAGACCTTAGTTGCAAACAATTAGCCTTATTAGGAGGATTAAACAAGTTTGCTTAAAATTCTCTTTGTTGAGGCTTTTCCCAAAGTTCGGGTTGTAAACTTTGAATGCTTGATTAAGGTTTAGAGTCAAGGTTATAAGGTTATCCCGTTTGCCTCAAAAGGTTGAAATTTTTAGTGAATTTAGAAATTCCTTAATGGGAAGTTGTAACACCCTAAAATTTTACCCCAATTCAGAATTTAATTTTAAAATCCCTAAAATTTTGAAACCCTAAATTACTATTTGTGACTAATTTGAGTTATTTTTAAAACTTTGAGTTCAATTTTGGAAGATCAAAGACCACTTTGTTTAAAAGGTAAAACCATGTGTCTATTTTGCAATGTTTATATAAATCGAGGGACCTTGTGTGTAAATTACCCATTTTTCTTAGGGTAAAAATTAAAATATCCTTTCTAAATCATGAATAATGTCTGCTGGGAAATAATTTTGAGGGTTGTTGCTTCCTACTCTCCTTCTCTCCAGATTTCACACGACTTTCATCCCCCCATTTTGCTGCAATCACACATTTCTTTTCTCTTACACTCTCATGGCTTGTCACTCTATACGAATCTCTCCCTTTTTGTTGTCATTTGAGTATCCGAAAGCAATGGCTAACCTTAGTTCGTTAGTCGCTTGTAAGTAAAGTACAAAACGTTCAAATCCCCTTGCATTATCGTCGTTCTCGTAGTCTGTGAAATGTTTTGACTCTCTTGTTTACATCGGTTATCGTTTTGTTGGGTAAGCTTTTTAGTTTCAGTTTAGTTTCGGTTATAGATGTTGTTATTGTTTTTATTTTAGATTTGTTTTTGTGTAACCATATTGTTTGGGTTTCGGTTTTGTAACCGAAATATGTATTGGTTGTACGAAGAAGAAGTGTGGTTTTGCGAGGATCAATGAATTTGTCACTGGAGATATCGTCGAAAAATGGTCGCACGTGAGTTACTGTCGCCGCCATTTTTTTCTTTGCTTCCATGGTTTGAAGTTGCTAAAAACCCTAGTTTCCATGTAGGTTATCTTATGAGCGGGCTAGTGTGTGTGTTGGTGTTGGGCCAGGTGGTGTTGAGGTGGTTGGTGTGTAAGTGTGTTGGGTAGTATTGTTGGGCTAGCGTGTTGGTTATTGAGTTGGGTTTTCATATAATAAAATGGGTTGAATGGTTATTTTGAGAGGAACCCAACTTTAGTGGTTTAATTTTTGTAAGTCCGATCCAAACCGATTTAGTAGTAATCCAAACCAGTTTTGACCACTTGACCATGTTTGACTAACTCAATTGACCTTTGACTCTTGGTTAGTTTGACTCTAACTTTGACCAGGTTTGACCATCTTTGACAAGTTTGACCATTGATTTTGACCTTGGACCATTGACTTTGACCTTGGACCTTGGTCCATTTACTTTTGACTTTTGACTAATCAAGTCAAAGTTGACTTTGACTTTGACTCTTGGAGTTGACCTTTGACTAGTTTAACCATTCAAGTAAATATTGACTTCGACCAGTTGACTTTGACTTTGACCAGAGTTGATTTTTTCCGAAAACCTTCTCCTCGACCTTTTTCTGACATTTTGAGTTTGAATCTGCGATCTATTTTGTCAAATTCAAACACAAAATCCCCATTTTAGTTTTTTTTCATCTAAATTATTCTTATAGTCTAAAAATTTATTTATAGGGAATCTAATTTCAGAATATTCTTCCATTCAGGTGCCAACGTTTGTGAGGCCTCTAGGTTACCTTTTGTTGTTCGTACCGATCGGGTATGTTCTTCGAGATCATTACGTGAGTAAGCTTTAGGATCAAAGTTTTGTTTTAGTTGTTGGCTTAGTATTAGTATTGAATAATAATGTAGTTATTTTACCTTGTATGTCATGTTTCAGCTAGATTAGAACACGAGATTCGTCCATTTTGAGTTAGAGCTTCAGTTGCTTAAGGTGTGTCTCTTCTTGTGCTATGTATTTTTGTGCTTATGCTACATTATGTGTCTATCTGTGAAATGTTATTTGTATACTGCTTTGTTGTATATGTGAGAATGTTATCTTTTCATACATAGTATCTTCATACATGGCATGTGCAATTCTATTTTCAAATCAAACATTTGATTTTTGGAAAAAAGTGTTACTCGTATGAGTTCTGATATATGATTTTATAATCATATCATGTTTATGACATCGGAAATATTTTTGGATTTAAATTCAGAAACGTGAGGGAAACCTTCACTCTGGTGAGAGAAACCTTCACTCTAGCGAGGATAATCCTCCACTCAGTATAATTTTAGATATCGAACCCTCTGATTTTTTGTCATGCATCAGTCATCATAGACACATGCTTCAATTTTTATTTGAATTCAGAAACTTTTCGTAAATGTAAAACATGAGTTTTTGTGATTGTTTGCACTCTAGTGACACACTAAGCTCTTTAGCCTACAACTCTTTAGTCTGTTTTTAGAGTCTCAGACCTGTCTGGGCGAACTGGTACTTGGAGCAACTCGTACAATTCTCAAATAATAATTATTCAGTATAATCTTCTTTTAATTAATTCTGTTTAATGTTTTATCAATTTATGAAATATGTTACAACTTTTGGACGATGTGATATTTGATTCAGAACCTGTTGGATGCATACTTTTACGAAATTTTTTTCAGATGCTTTATTGGTTATTGGGATATTATTTTTAGTATTTGTATTTATAAAACTGAAATTTCCAATCTGTTTTCCCAATTATCAAAATAACCCTAATTTTAAAATTATTTAACCTAAAATACTTACTTGAGGGGAAATTTTAGTTACTTGATTTCTAAGTTTTGACCTAAGAAATTAGGTTAGAATTGGGGGTTACATAAGCTAAGGTAGAGGATGTAGGACTTGAGTTAGAAGTTCGAACCACTCTAAATCCTTGTGTTTATTGTTATATCTTATTTGCTTCCACAAATCATCCAAATTAGGAGTTCTCCATCTCTGAGCAAAGATAAATCGGTTGTGAATCGAGCACCTTCAAGCCTAACAGATTAGAGTTCATATTAATGAGTTAGAGTCCCTATTTTGTGTATTGAAAGAAAGGAGAGATCGAACCTCAAGCTTAAAAGGTTGAGTTGTAAGCTTATGAGGCAATATCACACATTTGGGAGCAAGGTTTTACATATTGGTGAGTGAGAATGATGATTCAAACTATAGAATGGTTTTCAAAAGGTTTAGTGAGAGTTTAATGTAAGTTAGAGAAATTTAATTAAACTCATAAGTAAGTGAAATTAATTTGATCCCTTGTTTATAGGATTTTGCAATTGTTACATGTATTTATTTTGATGAATTGAACACTCATTATTTATGCACATTTTAATGATAAAAATTATTCATAAAGTGATTTTGAAGCATTTGGATGTAATACTTGATTTTTTAAAAAAAAACATATTTATGATGACTATATTTTGTAATATATTGAGAATATGATGAATGCATGTTTCAATGCATTGAATATATGATTTTGAATGATGCATTTAAAAATAATGAGTTATTGATAGTTTAAAAGAATATATTAGAAATTGAGAAAATAAAATCATTTTAAAAATGTTATCGGATACAATTAATTGACTATAAAATTTAAAGTGCATTATAATAAGTCATCTGTGGTAGTTAGAGAAGATATCTTAGTAACATATACTCTCTGAAAAATTGTATAGGGGATGGATAAAAGGTATCCACAACACCATATAAACCCTAATATTATCGAAGATGAAACTTGGATAACATCTACTACATGGAAATTCATAAAGGGGAGGTTATCAAAAGTATCTACACTGTGTTGTAGGACTAGACTTAGTAGTGTACAAGGAATGTGTGTGTAACATCTACTCCATGTCATTGAGCTAAAGTAATTGAAGATTAATCTTGATAGTGCAGAGGGGATGCATGTATTGCATCTATTCCATGAAATGGAATAGAATCTAAATATAAGATGTACAGTTGGTAACAAGATGAACTTTTAAATGGAATCATTTGTAAGCCAATATATTGAGTAATGTATCATGTTTGATGGATTACTTTGTATATTCAGGTTATTCATTTGAATACTTTCTAGGCTTTGCATATGGTAGTTTTGCATGGTAAGGCTTAGATTCAGAGAATTGCATATGGAATTATGTTGTTTAATACATGATACATATTATATATGGTTAAATATGTTGTTCTGAAAATATTAAATGCATAGGTTTATAACTCATTATGCTTAAATGATGATTATAAAGTATTTCAAATGATTGTTTTATGTTGTTTGGAAAATCGATTTTAATTATGTTGAATGTGTTTTCTTTTCAACACTCCTCACTAAATCTAATGTGTTTTTATTCTCTTTTTTCATCAATGCAGAGAATTAAAGGTTAAGGATAGTGAAGAAGCAATGAGGTATCTAAAGAATTCACTCTTTGAAAGTATGATTTGAAATACACTAGTAATAATAAAGGTGATGGGGTCAAATGTTATTTGTTAGGATTATCTACTAGACTACATATTTTTGCAAGTTTATTTGGGTATTTTAGATTTAAATGTGGTCTCTATTATTTGTTTGGAGTCTTATTCCTAATTTTTACATGTTGACCAAGAAGTAAGGCTATGAAAAATAGTTTGTTATGAGCTTTTTATATGTGATTGACTTTGCCTGATTAATTAATTATGTAATGTTTGCTTGTGATGTTATTACATGTTATACTTATGTTTAGGCTTGTTTATTTGTAGTTGATGCGCCATATATCGGAACAAGAGGTTATTACAGGTTCAGGCGTATTGATACAAGTCCTTGAGATCAGTATGCGGGGCTTATAGAAGGCTTAAAAGTGTAAATTTAAGCATAGGCATAGAATTTTGAAATTGAGCATGGGGTATTAACATGAGTTAAAGATATATCGATACGAATTTGTCAGCATGCCATACCGATACTATGTATAGGTGTTTTAGTATACTCAGTCGTTAAGTTCATTGGTTAGTATCGATATGGGCTCTATTGTATCATTACGCTTTGAGAGTTTCTTGTATTTTTGACTACTAAAGTCTTGCAAATATTTCAATTTAGTTCTATATTTCTCTTGTAATTGAATAAGCTTGATTGATTATTTTATGTTATAATTTTAACTGAATGATGTGAAACTTAACTAATAACGGATTGGTAAACTAGACTCGGGCTAAGACTCTAAAATTTGGTAGAACTATTTTTTGGTCTCTTTATTCTCATACCATATTTTCAACCCCGTTTTTGTAGCTTGATGCTTTATCTATCTTCTACTATTGCATAATCACCTTAGGGTTCTAAATTATACATTTAAATAAGATAAAAAAGAAAAAAGACATTGATAAGAGCTTTTTTGTTTCATCTCGACGAACCTGATGTAACTCTCTTGATTTTTTTTCTGCTAGACCAGGCTAAATGGGTTACACGAACTAACTTCTTAGTCTTCACTTTGATGATAGGTCTATATGGTAACTTATTACGCTTGTTCTTGTTTACATATGTATCCTATTGTTTTTCAGACTTGTATTATTGGTTTGTAGATGAGAAAAAAATCTTATCATCATTTGAAAATATAGGCAGTTTTTATCACTTGCTTTTTACAGTTTGAGCACTTTGGTTCGCCCGTAATAAAATGTTACGTTAGTGTAAAACTCAATATTTAAAAATTACTTATGTAGTCGATTTTACAAGCTCGTAGATGGAGCATGCATATATAAACCTTCATGTTCTATCCAATGTCCCCTTTAAATGTTTGGATTAAGATTAATGATGATGTTTGTTGTTATTCAAGCCTCAATAATGTTTTTTTTAGTGTCTTATGTGATCACCAAGATCAGGTACTAGGCACCAGTGTTAAAGTGTAAAATGATTTATCCTCAGTATTTATGTCCGAAGCTAAAGCATCAAGTCAAGAGCTTATATTTGATGCAGAGCTGGATTTTCATCTTGTTATCCTGAAAAATCTCTCGTGCTCTAATTCAAAAATTTATCAAACATAAGATTAGGTATTCGAAGATTCAAAGTGTTGTCTGGTACTGAATACTTATAGAAAAAAATTATGATTGTTGTTTTAGTTTCACACTGAAGAAAAATAATAAGATTGCACACGTAGTTGTCGAAACTGGTAGGAGGTTGCATTCTAATTTTTACTGGGTTGAGAGACATCTTCAGAGGCAATGAGTTGTTGATGCTAATCGTAAAAATCTTGGTTCAACGTGAATGTTTTTCATAGTTTTTCTCATGGGGTTTGATACGCTTTCAATTTTCTCTTTAGAAGTGCCCAATTTTTCCCCTCATTCGGTTTATGTTTTTCTTAATCTTTTTCTTTTTATGTGATATTTATCGATGTTGTACATTTTTTTATATTCTCTTCTGTTTCGGTTTTTTGTTGGTTGTTTATTTTTCTTCTATTGGGCCTTTGGATACCCAATCTTTATGTTTCTTTGTTTTGTTTTTAAGCATCATTTTATTAAAAAAATTAAAACTTAATAACAAGTATTATTAAAAGAAATTAAAAGTAGATCGTAATAATAACTATTCTAAAATATTAGTTTGAATCCATCAAGTGGTCCTATTAAAAAAAGAATAATGTTCAACATAAGAGACTCAGATTCAATCGCTTCCCAACAAGATGTGTGTATTGTTAAAGTTAAGAATATATATTGTGAAAATAGAGCTATGGTATTGACAAAAGAGATGATGAACAGTGAAAGTAAAGGTAGACTGTTTTTTATTAGAAACACAGAATGAAAGCTTGACTAATTCAATAGAAAGATTGGGTATTTATAACCCAAGCTAGAACAAACTCTCTAACTAACTTTAATAACAACTTAACCAATTAACAACTAAGCCATTAGTCTAACATATATGAACATATATTACCTTTTAATCACTTTTAGACTATTCAAAAAAAAATAATAAAATTGAACCCTTCATAATAAATATTAAAAAATAAATCTATAATAGCAAGTATTAAAAATATCCTTAATAACGAGAAAAATTAAGAGTAGTCCCTAATAAAAAAATATTAAAAATAAATTTTTAATAACAAATATTAAAAATATAAATTTTAATAAAATAAACCTTTAAGAATAAGTATATAAAAGAAGTTATATCATAATACCAAACACTAGGGAAAAAAAATGAAACCCAGGGTCGGCCCTGCAAGAAGATAAATTAAATCAATAGCTTGGATCCTAAATGGTAAAAGAAAATACGTGAAGTATATAAATATGATCACTAATATATGTTAGAATAGTTTTTTAACATTTATTTTTAAAAGTTAAAAAATCTTCATTGAACTTTTAATTCAATAATACAAAAGTTAAATTAATTAAAAAATACGCTTGACTCCTCGATTGTATTTAAAATTTTATATTAGTATGTTTTGAATATTATTTTGATTGTTTTTTCAAATTTTTAAAAGTTTGTCTAATTTAATATGATCTAACTTGCATTATGCACCTAGTTTTGATTGACAAGTCTCAGAATGAATTTTTTTTCTTAAACTCGAAATTTACTTAACGAACATCAAACTATTTATAATATATTTTTGATATTTATAAAAATTATTTTAAAAATAAACTAATATTTTTTAAAATATATATATGAAATTTTTTGTATATATAATTTCTTAAACTCGAAATTCGAAACAAATGTGGATAAACATATTCATTATTCGAATTTGCATTATTATCTAGACGAATTAAAGTGTTTGAATTTAGGGAAACATGGTTGTAAACGAACCGAACGAACATGAACGAGGGTGTGTTCATGTTCGTTCGTTTAACTTTAACCAACCAAACAAACAAACACGAACATAAATTTTCTTGTTCGTGTTCGTTCATTAAGGATTGTAGCTTGTTCATGTTCGTTTATGTTCGTTCATTTAAATGATAAACGAACGTAAACGAACGAACATAAATGAACATAAACGAACATAAACGAACGAACATAAATAACAATATAATATGCTAAATATTTAATATTTTGGATTAATTTGATTAATTCAGCTAATCAACTGATTTTAAACCAAATTAGTCAATAATTAAAATTAAAAAAAAAACTCTTAATTATTAAATAAAACCTAAAATTTAACTGATTAACTAGTTTTGTTTTGGTTTGATTCATTAACTCAGTTTAACAGAACAATAAATACCCCTAGCCTATAACAAAGAAGTTTTTTAACGAGTCATAAAATAAGACTTATCAACTCGAGTAACTCAAAAATTTTTTACTCGACTTACTTGATCTAATGCTCACCCTTAGATATATGTGAATAAATTTAAACGAACAAAAATGAACGAACATAAATGAACATAAACGAACGAACATAAATAAACATAAATGAACGAACATAAACGAACAGATTACCGAACGTTCACGAACATAAATGAACTAACAAGCCCTTTGTTCATGTTCGTTCGTTTTACTAAACGAACGAAAAATCTTGTTCATGTTTGTTCGTTTAATAAATAAACGAACATAAACAAACTTTCCGCCAAACGATTCACGAACGGTTCACCGAATGTTCGGCTCGTTTACGGCCCTAAAAACAACAGGGAAGAAAATGGAGAAGATGAAGAAATTTTCATGTTGAATTATTTTATTTTAAAATGTTCATAAAATTATAGTTTTAAATATAAATTATAATTTTTTTATTTTTTAATAATTTTAAAATTATAATTCAAAAATATTGAAAATATCAAAAATGAATTTTAATTACAATTTATGGGATAAATAAGATGTTTTTTATTAATTTAACGTGTCATGTTATTTTGTTTAACTACGATTAATGATTTAATGGTAGATAATAATGTAGCGATTTTTTTGTGATTGAATTAAAAATTAAAATTTATTTATAATTTGTAAAGTTTAATGAGAAAAAATTATTTCAACGTATTATTTGTATATTTTAATAAAAAAAAAAAGGTTTTGTCTGCATATAATTTTACGTATAAAGAGGGAAAAAAAAAAAAGAGAAAACAGTTAAAGGTGAGGGTAATTTTGTATATAAACTCTCCAATGAATCAACTGGAAATGAAGGCAGATTTAGGGAAATAACAGAGTGGGTTTTAGCTTTAGGGAAATAAAGATTGTTTGGGAATATTAAAGAATGTTTTTCAGTAATTCGGTGTTCGTTATTATAGAAGACGATTTAAATTAAAAAAGTTAAATTATTTTGGTGATCACCTAATTATTTTAAGATATCTATTTTGGTTATCCAACTAAAGAATTAGTCAATCAGATCATCTAATTTTTAAATCCTACTTATTTGAGTCACCGTCGTTAAAATTTAACGGAAAAAGTTTAACGGTGGTGACGTGACTGTTAGTTAAAATCTGTAAAATTACACTGTAATACCCCAAACTTTTTCCCCAATTCGAACCAAAAATCCCTAATTTTGTACCCTAATTATTTGGGGATTTTAGAACCCAAATTAGGGACCTTTTTGTAATTTCTGGAAACTGAAGGCTTCGTTTTGAACTTTTAAAAGTTCAGACCCTTCTTGTGCAATTTTACCTTTTTGTTTTGGAAAGTTTCCTTCCCTGTTCTTCGTCTGATTCAGTGTGAGGTTCTTTCCCTATTAATTCATGTCTTTATAAACAATCCGGTCCCCTTTTTCGTGCCTTTTTGTTCTATTTTGCTTTTCCTTTCGTGGTGATCGAGTACCCTTCCCCTTCGTGTTTGGTTCGGTAAGTTTTTCTTCTTTTCATTCGAATTCTGATCGGTTTTACTGGGTTTTAAGTGATTAATCTGGTTTGAATCGAATCTGTTTATGGGTGTATTGTTATCGGTTTAATTGAATTTGTAATACCCGAATTTCGTCCGAGTTTAAATATAAAATAAGACCTACGTAAATATATATTAAATAAATAATACAAGTAATAATAATAAAATAAATAAATAAAGAATAATAAAAAATAAAAATAATAAAGGATAATAAGGATGGTGGTTACCAATGGAGTTGGAATTGGTTACCACTTACCATCATAAGGAGGGGTCGGTTTTTCTTCTCCAATTGGCGGAAGTTCCAGGGGAGGGAGGACCAATGGCAGTGACATTTGTTTGGGGGGTTACTGGATAGGAAATTTGGTCTCGGTGATCTCCAGAATTCTAAGGAATTCGATGGCAACAGTGTTCCCCAACATTGGTGCTTGCTTAAGGAAATTGACAGCTTCAAAATATGGGGTTTTAGTGACCATGGAGAGATGAAAGCTTTTCACATGGAAACACGGGAGAAAATCGGTTTTCACATCGATGAAACCTTATCGAATATAATAAACAAGAATCTCTGAAACACCCCACATTCGTCACTAACATCGATCCTAAAAACAACCGTATAAGAGAAATCTATGGTTTGGTTAAACCAAGTCTCTCTATGTGTGTTCTTTGGATTCGATTATTTATCTGCCGGAGCATGCTCGCTACCGTGGGAACCATTCCATTCCATTTTCATATTAGGAGAAATCATGTTGGACCCATCATCAAACCGACACAAGGAGTTTAATTTCAAAAGTGAACTTGCGATCATGGAACTGGAAATTTAGGTTAGTATTCACTTCAATTATTGTTGTTTTATTATATATATTGAAATCTACTTCTTTTTCTAATATTATTGATTTTTATTCAACGTTTTAATTTATTTAATTTATTTATATGTTTTTTAATTAATATTTATATGTTTGCATGATTTTTTTAAAACAATATAGTATAATTGTTTAGGGTGACACTTAATTTTCACGTAGATTAATTAAATTAGAGCCTTTTTAGGGTTAGTCACTCTAATTAAATAAGAGTCTTTTTTAGGGTTAGTCACTTTAATTAAATTAGAGCCTTTTAGGGTTAGTCACTTTAATTAAATAATTAATTAAATAAGGAAATAATTTAGTAACGATGGCGTTCTAATCATATACCTTGGATACACTAAGTGGTCAGTATCATGAAATGCCATTATGTTGGCCAAGAGTGTACTTCGGTATCGTATTCGGTGCGTCATCGAAACGTAAAAAATGATAAATAATTTAAGGTTAGAATTTAATAAAATTAATTAGGTAAAGATTAGTAGCACCAGTAGAATTATTAATTTTGTTTGGTGTCGAAATGGTAGTGTCCGTGCATTCGGATGTTATCATAATACACCCGGTAAAATTAATAATTTAATAGGATGAAATATTTAAATTGATGGAGCCTTTTTAGGTTAGAACTTAAAATCGACAAGATAATAACCGGTCATGCATTTAAAACCTTTTGGGTCAAAATTTATATTTCTTTAAATACGAGTCAAGGTTTCCTATTTTAGGACGTCTTATTCAAAGCTCGTATTTAAAAGAAATGTACTTTTTTTATCCAAAAGTATATTCTTATTCGAGCGATATTTATTTGCGAATAATGAATTAAATTAATATTATTATTCAAAATACCGAAATGCCACGTGTAATTAAAAGGTACCGATTTTCGGGCGTTCATAAGGGTCGTCCTTACGCGTAATCGACTCCCGAACCCAAATATTTTTTTATGAATCTCTGGTTTGTTTTATAGTGTCTGGCCTACCAAAGTGGCCAGTGGCGACTCCAAATTAATTTTAAAATTCAAAATGTTTTTTTCAATAAAATTTGGTTTTTTTTACAATTAAAAGTAATTAAATCGATTTTCCAAAATCAACTCGCCAGGCTATTTTTTCACACTTTTTTCGGTTTTAAAACGGTCGCGACAGAATCGAATAAGGGGGTTCTGAGCGTCCAACCAAATTAATCGAATTGCACCGGGGAGATTTGGGATTTTTCTAGATTTTCTCAGGAAAATCCGACCCAAGCGTATATTCGACCTGGCCCGACTCGAAACCCAACCCAAACCGAAACCCAACATGTCCGACCCGAAACCCGCTGACGTTATCAGTTGACGTCACTGCTGACGTCAGCGTTGACTTGATGACGTCATCTATTGACGTCAGTGTTGACTATACTAACGTTAGCGTTGACTTTTTCAACCCGGGCCCACTTTATGTTTTTTGACGTCCTGAGTTCGATGACGCTGTACGTTTCTCGAAATTCGAACCCAAAGTATAATTTTTGGGGATTTTAAGTTTGAATGCTTATTTGGAAATTATCTTTAGTGGATTCTGAATCAGTTTCTGTTCACTTCAGGTGACGTGGATTCCGAGCCCGAGCATCTGCCTCCTCCTCCTCTTGGACGACCTCCTGTCCAATAGTATCCGAGACCCATACGTGAGTTTTAGTTAATTCCGATTTAGTGTACTTATCAATGAAATGGCAAAGTAGGGTGTCTAACGATAATTGTTACACGTACGTTCTACTCTCGCGCACTCTAGTGGTAGAGCCGAGTCCAGTCGACGTCAGTATCTTCGTTGAGCTTTCTGTTTAGGTGTGTTCTCTTCTGTTGACTCTATTTTTCAATATGTTTTGTTTTCTGTTAAATCCGTATGATCATACATTATTCTGACATCATATTCCTATTTCTGCTACATGATATGCTTGCCTCTTGTTAGATTGTAATGCATGCATTCTGATACTGTTTATGCATATACATTGCATCTGGTAGAATATGTATACGGGGAAGTTAGTGATTTATCACTTCTGTTGAGCGGCTTCACCTGCGGATCGAGATATCACTTTTGATCAATGGTTCCATCTTCGGGTCGAGTTTCCACTTCTACTGGTGTGATGGAGTTAGAGGGGTACAGGGGAACCTACTCTTCTGTTGGTGTTCGGAGATGGGTGTATTTCATGCATACACCGCATCATCTGCATATACTGTTCTAAAATCCTGTTTTATCTGTACTCTAGAGACACACTAGGCCCCTAGCTTACACCCTCTTAGCTTCTTGTTTCAGGTCCTTGACCTAGGCTACTTCGGTACTTGGAGATTTCTATTTTCAGACTATTACGTATGTTTCATAGTTTTTAGACTATTTTATTATTTTTGGATATTTCATTATTTGTAATGAACTTTGGATTCGGGATTTTATTTCGAACTTTCTAGACTTTATATTATTTAATATTGGGTTGAACCTTATTTAATTTGGATAAGTTTCAGTATGTTTGATAATAAATTATTTTAAATAATTTGTTCTTATCTTTTGTTTTAATAAAAAAACTTAGCTTGCAAATCATGTTTTAGTAATGTGAATCCTAACTTTTATTCTAAGAAATTAGATAAATTTTTGGGGTTACATTTAGTGGTATCAGAGCTAGGTTCAACCCACGGACTGTGAAGTCCAAAATGATTTCTGATCTGAAAATATTTTGATAATATTATTTAAAAATCTAGATTTCTGTTTTGAATTGTATTTTGAAATTCTTTGAAATATTTTGAATATTACTCCAAGTACCGATTCTAATATAGGACTCTGTCTGTCATTCTGTAGATACTCTACTATGCCACCTCGTAGGATTTCATGCTTAGCTACTAGGAGAGGCCGTGGCCGAAGTCAATCTACTACTTCTGCTAGTAATGTTTCGCCTCCTGTGGATCCGTCACAGGAGCAGAATTTGGCTCAGAAGGTAGGAGTAGAGGATCAGCCTAAGGTTTAGACCGAGGCTTAACAAGCCGAGGTTGATCAGTCGGTCCAGAGTGAGGTACCATTTGAGTCTAGAGACAGTGAGACTATCGGTTTGGACTCTGTGATGATGCAGAGAGAGTTGCTTAGATATTTGCGGCAGAATGAGGGTTTCGGGAAACCCATATCTATAGAGTTTTTGGTTGTTGGGATGACCATGTTCGATGGTAAGACTGGTACAAATCCAGCTGATATAGAGTACTAGTTGAAGAAGCTTCAGCGTTTGTTTGTTGAGATGGAATACCCCTCAGATAGGAAACTGAGGGCTGCCATATCGTTACTTCGGGGAGAAGCCCTGAATTGGTGAGAGGCCAAGGAGAGAGTTACCGCTTCGAAGAAGCTTAACTGGTAGTTTTTCAGGCAGGCCTTTGAGGACAGATATGTGGGACCTGAATATCTGGCCATGTGCCGAGATGACTTCCTGAATCTGCAGTAGAACGACATATCAGTGAATGATTATGAGATTGAGTTCCCCCGACTGCTTCAGTATGCCCCTGGTATTGTTTCCACTAAGAAACAAAAGTTCGATCATTTCTTGAAGGGACTCCGAGTACCGCTGAAGATTGTTGTTGCCACTCATCACGACATGAAATATAAGATGATCACTCGGTGTGTTAGGACAGTTGAGCGTAATGAGAGCTTGAGGTTTCAACTGGAGTCCCAGGTTCAGGATAGAGGTAGACGACAGCCTACAGCACCTGCTCAGCATAATCAGGGTTTTCAGTCCCGGAAGAGGGGTCGTGATGAGTTTGAGCTGCAGAGTTCTACATGTTCTAGACCAGTTGCTTTTGTTGCCCCTGCTGCTAGTAGAGCTAGATCCACCAATACCCGAGACTTACCCAGTAATCATTCTGTAAGAAGTGACACTCAGGAGAGTATCGTATACAGAGTAGGGCCTGCTTCCGTTATGGATCTTATGATCACCGTCTCAGAGACTGTCTAGTGGCATCCCAGTCTGGTTATACTTCGGGACAATCACAGGCATCAATTCAAACTTCTGCAGCGGGAAGGGGTCAGGTTAGACCTACTGCATCTGGTACCGGTAATAGGGGCAGACTCAGTCAATTTAGAGGATCTGCTAGATCAGGAGGGTCTCAACCCGGCTTGGTTTATGCTACGAGGAGACAAGAGGACCGAGATGAGCCAGACGTCATTGCTGGTACTTTTTCTATTTATGCTCTTTCTTTTTTTTGCACTTCTTGATAATGGGTCTACACACTCGTATATCTTTAGTTTTGTGTTAGGGTATCTGGAAATTCCTGTAGAGGATACTGGTAGTTCTGTCTCAGTTTATAGTCTTGTAAGTAACCCTGTGGTGGTTACCAAGGTGTATAAAGATTGCCCTCTTGAGGTTTAAGGGGAAATCTTTCCTACTAATCTGATGGAACTACCGTATGGAGAGTTCGACTTGATTCTGGGGATGGATTGGTTGTCATCTCACTGAGTTACACTAGACTGTGAGCGTAAGAGGGCCACCCTGAGAACTTCTGATGATCGAGAGGTAACTCTTATCGGTGAGTGTAGAAGGTTTTTGACCAACGTGATTTCGGCTCTAAAGGCTGAGAAAATGATCAGGAAGGGATCTGTGGCCTATCTTGCCTACATTCTTGACCCGAGGCAATCTGATTCTGGGTTAGATAAGATCCATGTTGTGTACGAATTCCCTGATGTTTTTCCAGAAGAGTTACCGGGAGTGCCCTCTAAGCGGGAGGAAGTAGAGTTTGGTATCGAGTTGTATCCGGGGACAACTCTAGTGTCTATGACACCGTATTGGATGGCTTTGAAGGAGCTCAAGGAGCTTAAGGTTCAGCTACAGGAACTTCTGGATAGAGGTTTCATTCGACCGAGTGTCTCTCCGTAGGGAGCCCCTATCCTTTTTGTTAAAAAGAAAGATGGTTCTCTGCGGTTGTGTATTGACTACCGGAAGTTGAACAAGTTGACCATCAAGAATAAGTATCCTCTTTCTCGCATCGACGATCTGTTTGACCAATTCCGAGGAGCTTCCGTATTCTCTAAGATAGACTTGAGATCTGGTTATTACCAACTCAAGGTTAAAGATTCTGATATGTTTAAAATAGCCTTCTGGACTCGTTATAGTCACTACGAGTTTCTGTTAATGCCTTTCGGTCTTACGAATTCCCTTGCAGCCTTCATAGACATGATGAATAGTGTGTTTCGACCCTATCTGGATCAGTTTGTTGTGGTCTTCATAGACGATATTCTGGTCTATTCTAAATCTGAGGAGGAGCATGAGCAACATCTCCGTTTTGTTTTACAGACTCTGAGAGAGAAGCAGTTCTATGCAAAGTTCAGTAAATGCGAGTTCTAGCTTTCGGAAGTTGTATTTCTGGGCCATGTTGTTTTCACTAAGGGTATCCAGGTTGACCCAAAGAAAATTGAGGCTATTATGGAATGGAAGTAACCCAAGAATGTGGCTGAGATTCGTAGTTTTTTGGGTTTAACTGGTTATTATCGGAGGTTTGTAGAAGGCTTTTCTTTTATAGCCGCTCCGTTAACTAAGCTTATGTGGAAGGATGTTCCGTTTACCTGGTCTGAGGCTCAGCAGGAGAGTTTTGAGAAACTCAAATCAGTTCTGACAGAAGCACCATTTCTGATACAGCCAGAATTGGGGAAACCCTATACCATTTACAGTGATACCTCATACACCGGTTTGGGTTGTGTTCTGATGCAGGATGGGAAGGTAGTGGCTTATGCGTCTCGACAGTTGAAACCGCATGAGTGTAACTACCCCACCCATGATCTGGAGTTAGCGGCAGTAGTCTTCGCTCTGAAAATCTGGAGACACTATCTCTATAGAGAGAAGTGTTACATCTTTACAAACCATAAGAGCCTTAAGTATCTTCTCACACAGAAAGAGCTCAACCTGAGACAGCGACGTTGGTTTAAGCTTTTGAAGGATTATGACTGTGAGATTGACTACCACCCGAGTAAAGCTAATGTCGTTGCGGATGCCTTGAGTCGTAATGCCATTTTAGATTTGAGAGCCTTGTTTGCCCGGATGAGTTTGTTTGAGGATGGCAGTTTGTTAGCAGAGCTTCGAGTGGTTCCTACACTGATATCTGAAATTCAGGTTAAACAGCCTAATGATCCGTTCTTGGCTCATCGGATTATGGAAGTTAAGGAAGGGACTTTTCAAGACTTCTCTCTAAATCATGATGGTGTTTTATGTTTTCGGGGTCGTTACTATGTTCCGAGGAACTCTGAGTTAAAACAAGTTATTCTTTGTGAGGTCCACGATAGTCCGTATTCTATGCATCCGGGAGGTGATAAGATGTATAAGAATCTCCGGGAGAAGTATTGATGGAAAGGTCTCAAGAGGGATATCGTCAGTTTTGTGTCCAAGTGTTTGACTTGTCAGAAAGTCAAAGCAGAGCATCATCGTCCATCTGGACTTCTTCAACACATCGAGATTCCTCTGTGGAAATGGGAACGTGTGACTATGGATTTCGTCAGCGGTTTACCTTTGACTCCGTCAAAGAAAGATTCTATCTGGGTCATCGTTGATCGGTTGACCAAGTCTGCACACTTCATTCCTGTCAAGACCACTTACCCTCTGAGTAAGTTGGCCCGGTAATACATTTCTGAGATCGTTCGATTACATGGTGTGCCTCTATCTATCATATCTGATCGAGATCTGAGATTCATGTCTAAGTTTTGGAGATCTCTGTATACTGCTTTGGGTACTCGGTTGAACTTCAGCACTGCTTATCACCCTCAGACCGATAGTCAGTCTGAACGTGTGATTCAGATCCTTCAGGACATGTTGAGAGGTTGTATACTGGATTTCAGAGGTAGTTGGGAGGATTTCTTACCTTTGGCAGAGTTCGCGTATAATAACAGTTATCATGCCAGTATTAAGATGGCATCTTATGAGGCTCTGTACGGGCGTAAGTGTCGTACCCCGATCGGTTAGACTAAGCTCACTAAGCACCGACTACTGGGTCCAGATCTTGTTCATGAGGCTGAGGAGATAGTCAGGTTGATTCAGGATCGGCTTAAGGCCACTTTTAACAAATAAAAATCCTACGCAGATTTGAGGCGTAAGGATCTCGAGTTTGAGGTAGACGATCAAGTTTTTCTGAAAGTATCTCCGTGGAGGAAGGTACTTCGTTTCGGCCGTAAGGGCAAGCTCAGTCCCAGATACATTGGACCCTACCGTATTCTCAGACGTGTGGGTCATGTTGCTTATCAGCTTGAGTTACCACCAGAACTTGAGCGTATCCATGATATCTTCCATGTTTCTGTATTGTGACGTTATCAAGCTGATCTGTCTCATGTTCTGTCTGTGGAGGATTTCGAGATTCGTCCAGATCTGTGTTATGAGGAGGAACCCGTTAAGATTATTGCTTAGAGACAGAAAGTCCTTCGGAGGAAAACCATTAAGATGGTTAAGGTTCTCTAGCGTAATCGAGGTCTTGATGAGACTACTTGGGAGCCAAAGTCTGTTATCAAAGCCTAGTATCCACATCTTTTTGATTCAGGTAAATTTCGAGGATGAAATTTCTGTAGGGAGAGAGTTGTAATACCCTAAAATTTTTCCCCAATTCGAACAAAAAATCCCTAATTTTGTACCGTAATTATTTGGAGATTTTAAAACTAAAATTAGGGACCTTTTTGTAATTTCTGGAAACTAAAGGCTCCGTTTTGAACTTTTAAAAGTTCAGACCCTTCTTGTGCAATTTTACCTTTTTGTTTTGGAAAGTTTTCTTCCCTGTTCTTCGTCCGATTCAGTGTGAGATTCTTTCCTTCTTAATTCTTGTTTTTATAAACAATCTGGTCCCCTTTTTCGTGCCTTTTTGTTCTCTTTTGCTTTTCCTTTCGTGGTGATCGAGTACCCTTCCCCTTCGTGTTTGGTTCGGTAAGTTTTTCTTCTTTTCCTTCGAATTCTGATCGGTTTTGCTGGTTTTTAAGTGTTTAATCTGGTTTGAATCAAATCTGTTTATGGTTGTATTATTATCGGTTTAATCGAATCGAATAAGGGGGTTCTGAGTGTCCAAATAAATTAATCGAATTACCCTGGGAAGATCTGGGATTTTTCCAGATTTTCCTGGAAAATCTGGAAAACCCAGATTTTCTCAGGAAAATTAGACCCAAGCCCATGTCTGGCCCGACCCGGAATCTGACCCGACCGACCCAAAAATTGACTCGTCCGACCTGAATCCGACTTGACTCGTGGACCGTTGATGTCATGCTGATATCATCAGCTGACGTCACTGCTGACGTCAGCGTTGACCTAATGACGTCATCTACTGACGTCAGTGTTGACTATGCTGACGTCAATGTTGACTTTTTCAACCAGGGCTCACTTTATGTTTTCCAACGTCCTAAGCCCGATGGCGCTGTCCGTTTCTCGAAATTTGAACCCAAAGTATCATTTTTGGGGCTTTTAAGTTTGAATGCTTATTTGGAAATTATCTTTAGTGCATTCTGAATCAGTTTTTGTTCACTTCAAGTGACGTGGATTCCGAGCCTGAGCATCTGCCTCTTCCTCCTCCTAGACGACCTCTTGTCCAACAGCATCCGGGACCCGCACGTGAGTTTTAGTATACTTATCAATAAAATGGTATAGTATGGTGTCTAACGATAATTGTTACACGTACGTTCTAGTCCTGCGCACTCTAGTGGTAGAGCCGAGTCCAGTCGACGTCAGTATCATCGTTGAGCTTTCTGTTCAGGTGTGTTCTCTTTTGTTGACTCTGTTTTTCAGTATGTTCTGTTTTCTGTTAAATCCGTATGATCATGCATCATTCTAACATCATATTCTTATTTCTGCTACATGATATGCTTGCCTCCTGTTAGATTGTAATACATGCATTCTGATACTGTTTATGCATATACATTACATCTGATAGAATATGTGTACAGGGAAGTTAGTAATTTATCACTTCTATTCAGTGGCTTCACCTATGGTTCGAGATACCACTTCTGATTAGTGGCTCCACCTTCGGGTCGAGTTTCCACTTCTGTTGGTGTGATGGAGTTAGAGGGGTCTAGGGCAACCTACTCTTCTGTTGGTGTTCGGAGATGAGTGCATTTCATGCATACACCGCATCATCTGCATATACTGTACTAAAATCCTATTTTATCTGTACTCTAGAGACACACTGGGCTCCCTAGCTTACACCCTCTCAGCTTCCTGTTTCAGGTCTTTGACCTAGGCTACTTCGGTACTTGGAGATTTCTATTTTCAGACTATTACGTATGTTTCATAGTTTTCAGACTATTTTATTATTTTCGCATATTTCATTATTTATAATGAACTTTGGATTCGGGACTTTATTTCAGACTTTCTGAACTTTATATTATTTAATATTGGGTTAAACCTTATTTAATTTGAATAAGTTTCAGTATGTTTGATAATAAATTATTTCAAATAATTTGTTCTTATCTTTTGTTTTAATAAAAAACCTACCTTGCAAATCAAGTTTTAGTAATGTGAACCCTAACTTTTATTCTAAGAAATTAGATAAATTTTAGGGGTTACATACACATTTAATCTCTACAATTTATTTATTAGTTCAATTTAATCATAATTTTAAATTAATAAATAAAATTAATCACCCAATCGATTGATTATAAAATTAATCACTCAATCGATTGATTATAATTTTAAATTAATCACTCAATCATAATTTAATCATGATTAATTTATTTGTTAATTTATTTTTTTATTATTTAATATATTTTCTTCACAAGTCAGGTGGTGACATGTCACCAACTGGTTGATGAGAAAGAAGAGAAAAAAAATAGTAGATTTGAGTCTGTAGGGGTTTAAAGCATAAAAAGCAAGCATGCTAACCACTAAATCAAGCCTTCATTCATGTAAAGATATTGTAGCATAATTTATTTACAATATATCTTTTGAGAAAATAAAATAGAGTAAATATAGTTTAAGGGATTCAAATATAATTTTAATAAAAAATAAAATAATATTTGATATTAAATATACGAATAAAAATCATAAATATTTAAATAAAAATATTCAAATAAAAAATATTCAAATAAAATATTTGAATAAAAAATATTCGGGTATTTGAATAAAAATCATAAATATTTTTATTCTAACATCCGAATAAAAATTATAAGTACTCAAATATTTTTCTTCAAATATTTACTATACGAATAATTTAGTCTTATATTTATTATACGAATATTTTTATTCTAAAATTTATTATATGAATACTTTTATTCAAATATTTATTATACGAATATTTTTATTTGAATATTTATTATACGAATATTTTTATTTGAATATTTATTATATGGATATTTTTATTCGTATATTTTTTATTTAAATATTTATTATTTTTATTTATATATTTAATATCAAGTATTTTTTTATTTTTTATTAAAATTATATCCGAACCTCTTAAACTATATTTACTCTATTCTATTTTCTCAAAAGATATATTTTAAATACATTATGCTACAACATTATTGCATGAATAAATACTTCGCCTAATGGTTAGCATGTTTGTTTTCCATAATTTTAACCCGGGTTTAAATCCCCTTAAATTTAAAATCACTATTTTATTTCTTCTCATAAATTAATAAATAAATTATGATTAATTTTATTTATTAATTTAAAATAATGATTAAATTGAAATAATAAATAAATTATAGAAATTAAATGTATAATTTTATAGATTTTAATTAACAATCACGTCACCACCGTTTAACTTTTTCCGCTAAATTTTACCGGCGGTGACTCAAATAGGTAGGGTTTAGAAGTTGGATGACCTGATTGACGAGTTTTTTAATTAGATGACTAAAATAAATATTCAAATAATTAAGTGGTCACTGAAATAGTTTACCCATTAAAAAATTATTTTTTACGTTAATTACATCTAATGATTTAAGCTTGTATGAATGTTACTTTATTACATAGATATCAGATATTTTTTTCATGTTTCAGTCGTCGGTTACTAAATAAAAATCTAAAAAAATTTAAATATTTGAAATCGCCTTCTAAAAATATCGACTTAATTAATTATAGTAACACGTGTCATAAATCTTAAATACTTTTTTACATCTCTTAACATTAAAATTTATCTATAGTATTCATATTCTCGAATCGAATAGTAACGTAAAAATCTTATTTCAGTAGTTAAAAAATAGTTGTTATTTTTTAAGGTTATGAGTTTGAATACTAATATTTATAATATAATGATTAAAAAATTAATATATAATAATTAAGAATATATTTTAAAAAACATTAATAATTATAGTTCAACCCGTATCAGATCATGTTTTCGGATTTAATGATGTAGTTTTTTTCGCACATTAATCATAAAATCAATTAAATTAGACATTTTTTCTTTACCTAAAAAAATATGATTCATCGTAAGAAGGGTTTATGAAAAAAATTTAAAATATGAATTAGATAGAATTCTTAAAATCGATAGTTATTTTTATATCTAAAATAAAGATGTGTTATAAAATTAAAAAAAATATCACAAACACAAAAAATTAATAAAATGTGCTATAAAAAAACCAAAATATATAAAAATAAATATAATATAATTAATCGACGGGCAAAACCCAGCATAAAGACTAGTGTCATTATCGATTAAAATAAAATAAATGCTAACGGTTATGGTTGAAAAAATATATAAAAAGTTGCAAGGGTTTCGGGAGAGGTAAATTGACTTTTGTGATTTTTTTTAATAAATTTTAATTTTAATTCTAATCTTATTTAAAAGGAGGAAAGGAAAGAAAAGATAGATTTTTGTGTTTAGTTTAGGAAACCTAACATTACCTCCGGTAATAGGATTTTCAGAATGATTCGTTATTGGATATGTTATTTAAAATATTATATTATATTATTTGATTTATTTAATAAAAATATAAAATTATAGTATTCAGTTGATAAATTATAAAATTATCATAATGTATCTTTTATAAAATTATCTTTGTGATATTTTTCATTTACTGGTTAAACTTTTAATGTTCAACTGAAAATATTTGTATGAAAATTCGTAGAAAATATATTTTCATTTATTTTTAATGTGTATATTTTTTATTAAGTTCTTACAGAGATTTATTATAATTATGTATTTGAACAAGAAAAAATAAATTTATAAACTTTTATAATAATTATCACATTCACTACTAATTCAAATATATTAATAACTAACTATAAATATTATATTTATATATTTTATTACTCAATTTATAATAATTATATATTTGAACAAGAAAAAATAAATTTATAAACTTTTATTTATATAATTTTTTTAACAAATATCTCATTTTTTTTAACTAGCATGATTATTAAATAGTTAAAAATAATGATGATTTTAGAATGTTTAGTAGCCTTTTATTTTAGATTTAATTAATTTTTAACATTTTATTTGAATTTTAATTATTTTATATTTTATGTTAGAATAAAATTATATTTTACATGTATATATTTGTCATTATCATAAATAATTTAACGAGTTAATGATAAGTCATATATATGTAGAATGAGACTAGATGCCGTGTTATTTTAAATATATTATCACATATATATGATATGTCAATATCGTTAAATTTTTAACAGTTTAGTCATTATTTTAGTTAAAAAATAAGATATTTGTCAAAAAGATATAAGTTAAGAGTTAAATTTATCCAAAAAAAGAGTGAGGGACAAAATGATAAAAATTATAAACGTTAAGGGTTAAAATTATCTTTATATAAAAAAAACTATTATAAAAAATATAATATTACCTTTTGTAAGAAATTCTCCTAAACTAAACGTGTATTTATGATCTAAAAAAGATTATTTTCATTGATAACGATCTTTTTCACAAATCAAATTCCTCTTAAGAGGAAGAAAAAAAAATGTGTCTAGTTGGTTTAGAATTCTTGATCTATGAGAATATAAAAAAAAATGAATAATTTAATTAATCTATCAGATGTGTTTACTTATAATTCATATATAAAAATTAATTTATTTGTATAAAATAAAATACTATTTTTATTTCCTTTATCATGCTGCACCTTCGATTTCATTATCTCTGTATATTCATATTATAAGTAGATGTACTGCGTATCGGTAATTTATACAGTATATTTATAGCGATTGAATTTAGAAATTTAAGAATGAATTTTAAAATATTTTATTTCTAAATGAATATATAGATTTTTTATTTTTATATATTAAATTAATTTTTTATAAAAATCAACATTAAATTTCTCGTATTTTTTAAAAAAATGGATGCCTAGGCTGCATGGAGATGATACATGATTAATGAATTTTCGATATATTCTTGATTCAGATGTTATACGTAAATCTTAAACACAAACTAAAATCATAAAATTTCAAATTATATTTAGCTCAATGAAGAATTTTCTAAAATTTTTAAAGCCAAAAAATTAAAATATATGTAAATAAATAAAATGACGCAGAGGAGTTCCATTTAAAGCATAAATATTGTATATTAAATTTGATTAAAACAAATTACAAAATAATAAATACAAACTATACCACATAAAGTCTTATGAATACATAATTTACTTAACTCAAATATCGTACCATTAAGATCACCATGTGGATAGTATTCTACGATCTCACAATCCAACGACAAACTTATGTACGAAAAAACAATTTCAAACGTTGAGCTTGCAAATCTCAGTGATAGATGTCTACTCTATTATACTTCATACTAATCATAAACATAAGAATGTGAGTTACTATAAAGCAATAAGAATAGATAAATAAACATGTGGTGCTACACTAGTCACCTAAACACATATTTTATTAATCATAGCAAAAAATCATATATGACCCACAAGGCTCAAACAAACTCACGATCTCACTAGATCATCCGAGTAAAGAACACAAAGTCATAACCATAAATCTAGAGTGACGCCTGCGTTCCTAAAGCATTGGGATTGTAATTTTCAAGTGAGGTTTGCATCCACAAAACATCGAGATCCTACATAATGAATGAGGTTAGCATCCACAAAGCATCAAGATCCACAATTAATGCTTGAAATCTCTCATTAAGTATTTTCGAATAAAACTTGCGTCCACAAAGTATCAGGATCTTCTATTTAAAAATCTTTAAAGTGTTGTAAAACTTATCTTTGTGTATCTGAATCCCACCGTACAATTACTCAATTAAGTGACTCATCAACGCATAACAAGGACCCTACTTCCACACATTATATATCGTCCACAAGAAAGTTATACCACACGCAACTCTAACATAATTTCTAAAATCTTATGGTTTTATCCATTAATATGCGAGTACATTAAGCATATTATTTTATTAACATGTTATAAAAGTTTATACTATTAGTTATTTTTATTAATTTAACTTATTATTCAAGGAGACATAATTTAAAATATTATAATTCAGTATTGCAAAATGTTAGTGTTGTGTGTTTTAAGTGCTTCACAAATACGTGTAAATGTACGTGTTTCAAGTTATAGTATAGATAGTTGTCGTCTCCACAAGGATTGGTGTTTCTTCCTGAATCTAATTTTTTGCACTAAAAATAAAGACACAAATAGTTTATAGAATCAATATTTAATTAAAATAAAGAAATAGAACAAGCAATTAAATAAATTAGAGTAATCAATGAGAGAGATTAGGTTGGGTTATCCCGAATTATGGAATGACGAACGAATGAATTCTTCCTTGCAAGTGGATGCTCGCACCACTCAATTGTTCCGACAATTGGGCTTAGTCAGATTGCCTAGTCAGTTCATCTGAATGCTTGGACAATTGCAACTAAGAGAATTGCTCGGGCAATTTGAGCAACTATCCTCAAGGTTCGACAAAGCGTTCTTCAGTGGTCCTGTTATCCTCAACCTGAGACTCTGTTAATTGCACAACTCGTGATGATACATCCCTGCGTTAATCAAAGGTGTACAAAAACTATCTTGTGCTTCTGTTAGCCGTTGAAATCTTGTACTTATTCCTAATTTAAATTAGTTCTCATGCACTTTGATTGAACCATGCCTATTCGTTTCGTGAATCTAATTCTCTCGAATCTAGATAAATGAATCGTTTATTGAGGTCCTTTCCCAATTCTCTCGCAAACCAAATTAACACCAAGAATAGTTAAACCTTAATTAAGAACACACCAAATACTTAGATAGAATTCAAACTAGATCAAACCATAAAACAAAATAAACCAAGCCAACTTAAAGTTAGTTATGGTTGGGCAAAACATCCAACAACAATATTCTCTCATCACTCGAATAAAACAAGAAAACAAGAAGGAAATTATAGCCCCTTTGCGTCAATCTCTCTCACGATCGCCTCCCTTTGCTAGTTGGACGACATCCTTTTTTTAATGACTTTGCTCGGTTTACTTAGGTGACAAGATAAGATTGAATTAGAAATATTCATAAATAATATTTTCACTCTTCAATTGATTCACATCACCTATCTACTTCTTTGCCTTAATCTCCAACACTTTTCATGTCTTTTCCGGACCTTTTCTTCACTAATTTATTTTTAATTTGGCAATTCCTTAAGAATGAAGGAATCTTACAAACATGGAAATACACCAAGGCAGTATATTTTCCACAAAATTCATCAAAAATATAAATTAAATATAAAAATTAAGAAAATTATGTAAATATGTATGAATGACTAATAATACAATTAATATTATGCTTAATTCTAACAATAATAAGAGTAAAAAAATAATAAAAATAGTAATTTTGAACCCTGATGACTTAGCTTATAGGAAAAAAGCTTATAGGAAAAAGGGGATACAACTGCCAAAATTATCTGCAATTAATGTTAAAATGAATGAAACGGACACTGTTTTCCTATAGTGCTCCTGAGTTTGACAGCAACGAATGATAATTACGAGTTTGACGTTCACATGTAGATTAATATATACAAATATATGTCAAAAAACACAATCTTAGGTTATATATAATATTCTTCATTAAATATATGATCTTACTTATCATGCTCTCTTTGTATAGTTAAGGAGCAATCATTAGTAATAAATTATTACCGTCAATCTACAAAGCCAGCAAGGTGATGAAGGTGGATTAAAAATCCAAGTATTACTAGGAAATGCCTGTGCGAAAAAGGGAAACATTAAGATTATGGGGTAAGCTATGATTGCAAATGTAGCAGGGAAAGCAAAGCATAAAAACATGGCAGATTGAGATTGCTAAAGGTATTTAACTTGTCCTTTTATCAATAGGATGAGCATGTTTTACATGATGCTTTTAATATCATTATGTTTATTTATGAAAAAGAAGAATCAACGGTAAGTTTTTCATGTTCAGATCTCATAAAATCTTGTGGAATATTAGCTTTTGGAAAAGAGACGTTGAGTCTTAAATTCAAAAGCCTGTAATCAATGTAAATGACATGCTTTTCCAGATGGTGGACTACTTTGTGCAATGCTTTTTCAGCTTGTAAGTGTAGAAACAGGAAAACATTCTAGCGTGATTTCTGGGATCATACTGAAGTTCCCACCGTATAGCACATGTGGAAAATGTCATTGATGCTGTTTTGGTAGAATCGCTACCACTTCAGCTAAGAATAACATGTAAACATGATACGGATCAAATTTCCGGAGTGAAAGGTCGACTGTAAGGGTAATTGTTAACATATACATGATTTAGATTTTCCAGTAAAAACATTTCCCCTGCCATGGTAAAGAATACAGTAACAAAGTGTTGCTAGAAGCTGCCAAGAGAGTTCTCCTTATGTGTTCAGCTAAGCTAATACACTGTTTCTCACCAACAGCATCCCCACACCATACAATTTTAACTAATCAATGATCACACTTACATTTGCATCAAATGGTTTATATGTGTATGGATCTTCATTTCTTTTCCTCCTCTGTTGCCACCTTTTGTTCCTCTTTGGGAGGTTGAACTGCCGGAGGGACTCCACCATCGATGCAACTTCTGCACTTCCTTTCTATCCATCCTTCAATGTCATTCTCCCCATTTCCACCAAAATGCCTTCCACCACACAGACGAGCGATGATCCCTGCAATAACACCTAGGATAGTTATCACAGCCAACACTACAATCAGAGTCTCGATCGACCTATGCGAATACCGACTCGGTTCCCTCACTGTAGGAGGTGCCTCAAATACTGGGACATATTGATCAGGCAAGTTTGCCTCCATAGCTACCAATATGCTAACAATGAAACTGAACTAGATACTCATGAACTTTCTGTTCCTGTTTTGGTATACTTTGTAAACTAAAGGGTGTAACTAAGGACTACTCAGTGAAAGCCTGCAGACATGCAAGTAAAGGGAAAAACAGAGATAGAAAGTTGAGTGGTAAGAGTTGAAACTTGAGAGTAAACAAAGAAAGCAAAGTAGCTGATTACCAAGAGTTAGAAAAAGAAATAGAGTACAAGGGAACTTGAGCATTTGCAGAGGAGGTAAACAACACTGGTTTTGAACGGTGGAAAAGAGTGAAATAGGATTCCAGAATTTAAAAGGAAAAGCATTTGCAGTCTAATTGTAGGGCACATTGGATCTTCTTTGTTGTGATTATTTCTCATCCAGCCTTTGATTTACTTTATCTACTTTGTGTATTTACATATATATATATAAATGGTGGAAGGGTTTTGAGGTTTAAAATAGGATTAGCCCACAGCTACACCTCAAGAGAAAGAGTATATTGTAGAGGTAGTAACTTCCCTCAAACAGTTACAGTTTCTTAGCTCCCCTGACCCCACTCATCAGTTTGGCTCGTTTGTCAATATGCAAGAGACAATGACTGGCATGAATCAGCTAAATGATTCACCCGAGCCTGAATGCGTCATGTGTTAATGCAGGGTCAGAGTGATATGGGTGAGCTCGGAGAACAAATGTTTAGAAACGAACTCTTTCCCGTCATCACAATCTACAAATATTGTTTTTACCGGTCGGAGAGAACAGAGCTAGGGATGTAAAAACAAGAGGGGTTTTAGTCGGAATCTTGTTAAGTCGGGTTAAATCAGATATAGATCATTTTAATTTAATTTGCTATTTTTATTTGATTTGAGTCGGATGTGGATCAGTTTTAATCGAGTTTATTTCAGGTCGTGTTAATTCAATTTTCGAATTCGTATTAAGTTTGATTTTGGTATAATTAGTCGATAAACTTTGGAATGGATCATTTCAAATGAATTATTTAACGTCTTTCATGAATACGAAACACATTAAAAAAATATTATGCATTAAAATGAATAAAAATATCATCATTATTTAAAAAATTTGAGTAAATTATAAAAATTAAAAATAAAAATTTTTAGGGGCTAATATAAATAAAAAATCATTATATTAAAAATATTGGACTAAATTAAAAAATAAATAAGAATAAATTGGACTAAAAAATAAATTTTATCTATTAGAATAAATAAAATATTATTGTACTAGACTTTTTAAAATATAAATAGATATGGGCAATTTTGACTAAAAATAAATTGTAGACATAATAATAAAAATATTATTTGAGTAAATTACCAAAAGTAAAAATATATATATCAATTTTACTAAAAATAAAATTTTAATCACTATAATGAATAAAATATCATCATATTAAAAATATTAAACTAGATTAATTTTTTAAATAAATAGAGCTCAATTTTGTTAAAAAAATAGGATTAATATGATAAAAAATAAACCCGAAATCGATAAACTAATCCTATTTTCTCATTATTCCACTTAAAATATTTACCCTAAAACCCAAACATAAAGCCCTAACTCTTATAATCAATATTTACTAATAATTAAAACCCAAATCAAATTTCATATAGAGGTGAGCAAAACTCGACTCGACTCGAAAAAATCGAATTTCTCGACTCGAATCGTGGTGAAAAAACTAGACTCATTTAAACTTTACTCAAAATTTTATAAACTCGAATCGACTGAAAAAATTTCAAATTAAGTTCAAGTTGTAAAATAGAAATCGAATAACTCAAAATTTTTAGTAATTATATAGGTTAATTGCACATTTAACCCATGCAGTTTTATTTTCAATCCATTCTTCTTCTTTTTTTCATTTTAATTTTTTTATACTCTGATCATGTTCTAGATTCATTTTTTAATTTATTTAATAGAATTTGTATTTGTATTTTTTATATTATGCTATTTGTTTTTTAATTTTTATATTTAATTTATCACTATTTTTTGTCTAGTTTTAGTCTTACCTAGATAAGAAGAAAGTTATTAATAAAGCCTATAATTTAATAAAATAACATATTCATACCTAAAGATATTTGATTGATGATAGTAATTTAAAATCTTTTTCTATACATGTAAAAAATAATATAAAAAAATGTGTATATAAATATAAAGAGAAAATCGTTTAAATTTCAATCAAACTATATTATAATATTATAAATAGTATAATTAAAATTAAATTGAAAAATCGAATCGACTCGAACTCGTTAAAATTGACTCGAATCGAAAAAAGTTCAAATTATAAAATATGATGATTCAACTCGAATAATTCAATTTTTTTAACTCGGCTCGCTCGAACGCTCACCCCTAATCCCATAATCCTAAGTTAATCTCATAATCTCAAATATTCAAGATGATATATTTATCCTTAAATCCTAAGCTTCAACTCCTAATTTTTTTCAATCATTAATAATTAAAGTAAAAATCTAATCCCTGTAACTCCTAATCCCTAAACTAATTTCATAACCCTAAACTCTCAACTTAAAACATACATTATTTATATACTTAAACTCTAAACTTCCTAAATTTAATAATCACTAATAATTGCTATTTTAAAACATAATCCCTAATCACGTAAGCCCAAACACTTAACTTGATAATTAACCTAATTAATAATAATTAAAGTGTAAGCCTAATTCTTTAATTCTTAAATTAACCTCAAAATCTTAATTATTCAATTTAAAACATATATCTTTAATATTAAATCTCAAATTCTAATAATTAAAATACAAACCTAATCTTTTAATTTTTAAATTAATCTTAAAATCCAAAATTTTCAACTTAAATTATAGTTTTAACTCCAAACTTAATCTTTGAATTTTGTAATTATCGATAATTAAAGTATTATGTTTTATTTAATTTTTAAAATATCTTTAATTTTAAATGAAATAAAAAAATCTTTTTCCTATTTTATTCATAAATGTTACTTTTTTTTCTTCTTTTATTAACATTTAATATTAATGTCTTTTTGTTTGTTGGATTATCATGTATTTAGGTTAAAGTGTTGTCTTCTTTGTTTATATATATATATATATAAGTTGTATGTAGACTGTAATCATGTATATATATTATATAGTCTACATCTTGCTAATATATATATATATATATATTATATTTATTTTATGTCTTTTTTATATTATTTATTTTTATTTTTGAAATCCAATTTAAAATACGATCATACGATGATTTCTGTCGGGATATGATTTTTATTATTTACGACTTTAAGAAAAAATAAATACAAAGTTAATGATTTAAATAATTTTATATAATTGAATTATTTAATCTACGGTGTGTATATATATTCTTATATATGATTTAATAAATTAATAGTTAATAAAAAATTTAAATAAAAAAATTAAATATAAAAAATAACAATTTAATTGATAACAAATTAGCTTATCATATTATTATATAATAAATTTATCAAATCATCAAATCATAAATTTTCTCAATTGAAAGTCAGGTAAAAATCAATTTAGGTTTATAATAGGTTGGATTTAAAACAAGTCAGGTTAATTAACATGTTAGGTTCAAACAGATCAATTTTAAAATAAATCGGGTAAATTTGGATCTTAAATCGATTCGTTCAGGCAATGTCGATTATCTATCGGTTCAATCTCAGGTTAGAGTTTGTTTCAGTCGAGTGCATGTCAGGTTTTGAGTCTACAATAACATATTCAATTCGAGTTCAAGTCATTCTAGCTCGAATACATGTTAAGTTCGGATACTACATTAACAAGTTTAACTCAAATCCAAGTAAACAACAATTAGTTATAAATCAATTCAGATATCATATTATTAGATTCAAATTAAATTCAAACAAATTTTAATCAAAATTTTAAATCGGAATACTTTTTACGTTCAGAGCTGATTAAAAAAAGTTAGATAAGAAAGTCAAAAAACCAAATTCAAACCAGACAGAATAATTAAGTACAAAATTAAAAGCACACTGTTTACTAAGTAATGGAGTTCACAGCCCCGGAGGTACATGGTGCCTCTGTCCCTGTAGATGAATATCACAATCGAAGGCTTTTTCAGAATTTAGTAATTCAATTGAATCTATATTTTTGAAATCGTATATATTTACTATTCAAAGTTGTTTTACTTTCTAAGGGTGCTTATCGAGCAAGTCGGACGTGAGTTAGGTATTATTCGATTCGTGCTCATTAAAAAATTTTATTGCTTGATTCAACTCGTTGCTCGTTAAGCTCGTTAAAATTGTGTTCGACTCGTGCACATTAAAATATTTTATTGCTCAACTTGACTCACTGCTCGTTAAGCTCAACTTGTTGCTCGTTATGCTCATTAAAAACTTACCTTATTTTTAACTAAAAGTAAATTTAATAATACCACATGAGGCTTAATATTTACTTAAGTTAACAAATTTAAACAAAAAAAGTGTATAAAACATTTTTAAAGTCTAAATTAAAAAGTAACATTTTATAAATACACTAAACTAGTATATTAAAATTAAAGTAACAATTCACACATTAATAATTATTATTTAAATTTAATTTTTGAATGAAATTATTTTAAAGTAATTATTAAAAGTTATTTTAAGAAATTAACGAGCTGCTCGCGAACTTATCGTGTAACGACCCGGATTCGGATCCGAGGGTCGGGTTAACCCAAGACGTTGGGCCTTGGTTTCGAGCCCCGTGGGACCTTAGTCTTGTTGGGCTTTGAGTGGTTTGGGCCTTAAGAGTTTTAAGATGGGGGCATTTCGGTAAATGTCTAATTAGGATGAAAGTGAGGGGAAGGGGTTTTATTGTCCTGCAGAGGATGATCTCACCCTTCTTTCTCTCCTACTCCCTTCACCATCTTCTTTGAGCTAGGAAAAAGAATTAGGAAAAGGTGTAATCTTTGTTGGATTGCTGTGGTTTATCGTTTTGTGCTAGAAGGATAAGTTGTAGAGGGGTTTGGCATCTTTAAAAAGAGGTAAGAAAGTGTTGTTTTGGTAGAGGTAAGGTTTTGATGGGGGTTTAAGGTTTAATCCGGGTTTTGAGTTGGGGGTTGTTCTATGATCTTCTTTGATGTTTTTATGAGTTAAAAACATCCCTTGTAGAGTCTAAACGATGGTTTAACCTTCCCTTTATAGAGAAACAAGTGGAAGACCCATCCTCAAGCTTAGGTGGGAGAAGAGCTTGAAGTGGTGAGGAGCTTGCTTGGGTTGCTGTAGCTTGCTGAGGTTGGTACTCCCAACTCCTTCTTCATCTTTCATTCATGGTAGAATGCATAATATATAGAAAAATCATGTATGTGTGTTGTCTTGCTTGGTTTGCTTGGAAATGGGTCATTAATGGTGAAATCCGAGTTTGTGTTTAAAGGTTGGAAATTGATGTTAAAACATCCTAAATACACTTAGAAATGAGTAGGAAAACTTTGGAGTCGTTTAGGTGAGGTGGGGGTGAAACTCTAGAATTTCTAAGTGCAGACCCGTCCTTAGTGTAGGGGGTATCTATACTCGGGCTATCGGTATCGATACCCATTAGAGCTTTTTGGCTTGTTGTTCAGGGGTATCGAACCTTGTTTTGATACCGAGGATTCCAGAAACTTTTTGTATCGATGCCTATATCAAAACGAGTTCTTCCTTTTTGTTGACTTTGACTTTGGTCAAAAGGTATCGGTACTAGTATCGATACCTATATGTTCGATACCCTCTTTAGGTGGGTATCGATACAGGATGTTCCGATACCCTACTTAAGAGTATCGATACCCCTGTGTATTTTGGTCAAGGTGGGTAGAGTTTTGGGGCTCGGTGGTTCTTAGTAAATAATTACCTTAATCTAAAAGCTACGAAACGAATTATCGAACTAAGATTGATAATCATAACCCCGAAAGACTTAAGTAGGTTAAGGTCTAATATGTCTTGTTGTGATAGATCCTAGGTGGATCGTTTGTGTGGTTTTGAGTCCTTGATTGTTGGAAATCCGGATATCTATAAGTGTTGCAACACGTCGAAGGCCATCCGATGTAACATTCCGGATGATGATTTGACGACTATCCCGAGTGTAGGATCCCGATGCTGTATAGATACGGGTATCATTCGAAGATACTCGATGTGACATTCCGAGTATGGGATTTGGAGGATCCCGATGTTGTGTGCAAGCGGGCCTCAATCCTGGATGTAGGATCCCGATGCTGTGTGGACGCGGGCCTCATCCTTGAATATGGGATCTCGATACTGTGTAGACGCGGGCCTCACTACCTTGTGTGTTTCGATTGATTTGTATATGCTGGGTGCGATAATATACATCTCATTTATACCATGTGATAGGCAAGCATGCTAGACCATCATACCATGCATATGATTTATATGCCATGCTTTACTGCTTTGATATGCATGATGTTGGCCGAGTTTGGCGTATCCACTGAGCTTGTGTGACTCAGCGTTCAAAATCTGTTTTTGTGCGTAGGTTAGGTGGAGCGGGAATCGTGGGGCACCATCAAGGTTTGGACTTTCAACATCGACCGTGTCGTCAGAGTACAATTATTAGATGTAGTGGGCTTAGTACTATGTTGAACCCTATATGTATTGTAACTCTATTATTTTTATTGGGTCGAATGTTTTAAAATGGTCTGTAATATATTTTGGAGCTCCGATTTACTTTGAAT
This sequence comes from Abelmoschus esculentus, assembly GCA_035048815.1. Lineage (NCBI taxonomy): Eukaryota > Viridiplantae > Streptophyta > Magnoliopsida > Malvales > Malvaceae > Abelmoschus > Abelmoschus esculentus. Next base: position 11,586,214 of record JAUCBN010000026.1, read on the forward strand.
TATTTTGAGTTTGTTTTAATTTAAATGGACTATGAAATTGGTTTTGGATCTTACGTGATTCTTATTATTGGACTTTTAAAGAAAATTTTAAAATACAGGTTTTGGGCCGGAGGCCCACTATGACATCCGGATCGGGTGTTACATTTAGTGGTATCAAAGCCTAGGTTGAGTCGGTTCTAGGAGTCCCTGGGGGATTCTAGTGTGTTATATAAGTGTTAGACTAGTACTTGCCTACGAGTCGATATAGTACTTCTTTTAAAGCTAAAATTCCGATGGTGTAATCTTGTTTGTGGTTGTTGTGCAGAGGTTGCTAAGCATGCCTAGACGCGTGAGAGATCAGGAGAAGAGCCGGGGTTCTCGAGGAGGAGACTCCGACTATGAGTATGAGCCCGATGAGGAGGTGCCATCGGATGATGCAGTTGGTCAAGGGGCCAACTACTTTGCTTAGTTGAACCGTACACTGTGCAGGATAGTGAGGGCTATACTGAGGTCGTCCTCTACGCCTCGTGAGGCACCGATTGAGAGGGTGCAGAGACAGGATGTTGTTGACTTTTTTGGCACGGGATAGGATAATCCCGTTCAGGCAGATCAGTGGTTGCACAACACAAGGTGGATCATGAGACAGATGAGGCTAAGGTCAGAGGATAAGCTATCGTGTGTGTTGTCTCTTCTCAAGTGCAACGCGAAAGAGTGGTGGGAGACTGTTGAGCAGGGTTGGTATCCCCATCGTCCTAAGTGGGAGGATTTTCTTGAGGAGTTCGAGAGCAAGTATGTGGGCGAGACTCACATCGACACCTTGAGGGAGCGATTTACCCATCTGGTTCAGGGGAACCGTTCGGTCTTCGCTTATGAGCAAGAGTTCCTTTAGTTGAGTCGGTATGCCCTGGAGCTTGTTGCTACCGAGAAGATGAGATGCAAGAGGTTCTTGAGAGGTCTGAGGAAGAAGATCCAGACTTATCTTACTACTAGACCGCCTACAGTGTTTTCTGAGTTAGCTGTCAGTGCTAAGTCCCTTGAGTAGGTTCAGGGTTTGACCTATGGGTTGTCTGTTGGCCAAGGAGTCTCCGATGGAGCCAGTTAGAGTCGTGCGAGTAACTCTCAGTCCCACTCTAGTAGGAGTAGGAACCGTTGGAACCAGAACAGAGGAGCATCGAACCAGAGTTCGAGGTCAGACCAGAGGTCAGAGTCAGTGGGACGTAGAAGACAGTCTGTGTCTTCTTTTGTTGGGGGTCCCGAGAGTTTATAGAGGAGTGTCAGTGTTCAGGTTTGTAATCAGTATGGCCGGAACCATCAAGAACCGTGTTGGGGCAATGCCAGAGTTTGCTTTTAGTGTGGGTCTTCGGAGCACTTTGTGAGGGATTGCCCCGAGGTTGTGACGTCACCATCGGGTCAGGCTCAGAGGACTGTGTTTCAGGCTCAGAGGGGCCGCGGGTTTTCGCGTGGTGGAGCTAGCCATGCATTAGGAGGCACCTTTCAGTCCACTGCTAGAGCACCCGCGAGACAGTATGCTGTGAGGGCACAGGAGGACTGTGCTGCTACCGATGTGATCTCAGGTATGTTTAGTTTGTTTTCTGTACCTATAGTTGATCTTGTGGACTCGAGGTCTACCCACTCGTATATCCGTAGTGGGATATCTCAGCAGTGGGGGTTACTAGTGGAGGATCTTGAGATAGGGGTCCATGTGACAAGCCCTTTGGGGTTGGATTTATTGGTGGACAAGGTGTATCGGAGGTGTCCGATCGAGGTACAGGGATCTATTTTCCCAGCCGATCTTATGGTCTTGCCGTTTCAAGAGTTCGACGCAATCCTAGGGATGGATTGGTTGTTCGAACACGATGCAAGTTTGAGGTGCAAATCTAAGAGTTTGAAACTCAGAGTGACAGATGGTTCTAAGCTTGTTGTGAGGGGTGAAAGAAACTCGTGTTTACCAAATATGGTGTCAGCGTTAACAGCTTAGAGGTTGATCCAGCAAGGTTGTGAGGCTTTCTTAGCTCACGTGGTGGATGTGAGTGTTGGCAGTCCAGCTTTAGAGACCTTGAGGACAGTCTACGAATATCCCAACGTTTTCCCAGAGGAGTTACCTGGTTTACCTCCCGATCGTGAGTTAGAGTTCTGGATAGAAGTGTTGCCTAGTACGGTACCGGTGACCATAGCACCTTATCGTATGGCACCGACAGAGATGAGAGAGTTAAAGCAGCAGATCCAGGAGCTGCTTGAGAGAGGTTTTACAGGCCAAGTGTGTCACCGTGGGGAGCACCGATTTTGTTTGTTAAGAAGAAGGACGGATCGATGAGGATGTTCATCGACTACCGTCAGCTCAATAAGGTCACGATCAAGAATCGTTATCCTTTGCCTAAGATCGATGATCTCTTTGATCAATTAAGGGGTGCCCGTGTGTTTTCTAAGATAGACTTGAGGTCAGGGTACTATCAGTTAAAGGTGGTGGATGAGGATGTCTAGAAGACCGCTTTTAGGATACGGTACAGACACTATGAGTTCCTAGTGATACCGTTTGGGCTCACTAATGCACCCGTAGCTTTTATGGACTTGATGAACTGGATCTTTCAGTCGTACCTAGATCAGTTTGTGGTTGTGTTCATCGATGATATCTTGGTGTATTCACGCTCAGAGGAGGAGCATGATTATCACCTAAGAGTGGTTCTTCAAGTGTTGAAGGATAGGCGTTTGTACGCCAAGTTCAATAAGTGCGAGTTTTGGTTGTCCGAGGTGGCGTTCCTTGGCCACATAGTTGCAGCGGATGGTATCCGAGTAGATCACCAGAAGATACAAGCTGTGATGGATTGGAAACCACCGAGGAATGTATCGGAAGTCCGTAGCTTTCTTGGACTTGCCGGATACTATAGGAGGTTCGTTAAGGGTTTTTCGATCATAGCGGCACCTTTGACCAAGTTGCTTCAGAAGGGAGTTCTGTTTGTGTGGAACGAGAGGAGACAATAAAGTTTTGAGCTATTGAAAGCTTATCTGACAGAGACACCGGTCTTGACGCAACCAGAACCGGGAAAGAATTATGTGGTGTTTAGTGATGCTTCCTTGAATGGGTTGGGTTGTGTGCTCATGCAAGAGGATAAGGTGATTGCTTATGCCTCGAGGCAATTGAAACCCCATGAGAGGAATTATCCTACATGATCTTGAGCTTGCAGCAGTCATCTTCTCTTTGAAGATTTGGAGGCATTATCTCTATGGAGAGAAATGCTACATCTACACCGACCACAAGAGTTTGAAGTATCTTCTTACCCAGAGAGAGTTGAATCTGAGACAGCGTCGGTGGATAGAGTTGTTAAAGGACTATGATTGTGTCATAGAGTATCATCCGGGCAAGGCGAATATGGTCGCTGATGCTTTGAGTAGGAAGTCCATGTCGGACTTCAGAGCTTTGTTTGCTCGGTTGAGGATGACCGATAACGGAGGCCTTTTGGCTGAGTTGTGTATGGAGCCCACGCTTGTTCAGGAGATAAAGAGAGCACAAGTGTTAGATGAGGAGTTGGTAGCTCAGTTAGAGGCTGTTCAGAGGGGTATATCGTCAGACTTTGAAGTACGAGATAGTGGTTTCTTATACTTTCAGGGTCGGTTGTGTGTTCACGCCTTGGAGGACTTGAGGGATCGTATCTTGAGAGAAGCTCATCGTAGCTCGTTTTCTATTCATCCGGGTAGTAACAAGATGTATCAGGATCTTCGTCCTTTCTTTTGGTGGCCGTGCATGAAAAGAGATATGTCTGAGTTCGTAACAAGGTGTTTGGCATGTCAGCAAGTGAAAGCGGAACATCAGGTTCCTTCTGGTTTGCTTCAGCCTATCCAGATTCCACAGTGGAAGTGGGATCGTGTGACCATGGACTTTGTCACTGGGTTACCAATGACGTTGAGGAAACATGCTGCTATATGTGTTATAGTTGATCGGTTAACCAAGTCAGCTCACTTCTTACCCGTGAGGATGGACTTCAATTTGGAAAGGTTGGCTCAGTTGTACATCAAGGAGATCGTAAGGTTACATGGTGTACCTTCATCGATCATATCGGATAGGGATCCGAGGTTCACAGCGAGGTTGTGGAGGTCTATCCACGAGGCTCTAGACACCAAGTTGTACTTCAGTACAACTTTTCATCCTCAGACCGACGGACAGTCGGAGAGAGTTATCCAAATCTTGGAGGATATGCTTCGGTGTTGTGCGGTAGACTTTGCTCGTAGCTGGGAGGAGCAGTTACCGTCGGTAGAGTTTGCTTACAACAACAGTTATCAGTCGAGTATCAGGATGGCTCAATTTGAGGCCTTGTATGGGCGCAGGTGTAGGACACCTTTGTGTTGGACAGAGCTCAATGAGAGGAAGATAGTGGGTTTGGAACTCGTTAAGGAAACTGAGGAGAAAGTTCAGATCATCAAGGAGAGGTTACAAGCAGCTTTTGACAGACAGAAGGCTTATACGGATAAGAAGCGTAAGCACATCGAGTATGAGCTTGGTGAGAAAGTGTTTCTCAAGATATCTCCATGGAAGGGTATCCAGTTTGGCCGGAAGAGAAAGTTGAGCCCATGGTATATCGGGTCGTATGAGGTGCTTCAGAGGGTTAGACCGGTAGCTTATAGGTTAGCTCTACCTCCAGAGTTGACACGTATACACGATGTGTTCAACGTGTCTATGTTGAGACGTTACCGTTCCGATCCCTCACATGTGGTCCAGCTTGAGGAAACCGAAGTTAAAACGGATTTGACTTACGAGGAAAGACCCATCGAAATCGTGGATAGAGGAGTCAAAGAGCTTAGGAACAAGAGTATACCTTTGGTAAAAGTGTTGTGGAGGAACCATGAGATCAAAGAGGACACGTGGGAGGCGAAGAAGGACATGAGAGCTCAGTATCCTCATATCTTCCTGATAGGTAAATTTCAAGGATGAAATTTTCTTTAAGGAGGGGAGAGTTGTAACGACCCGGATTCAAATCTGAAGGTCGGGTTAACCCAAGACGTTGGGCCTTGGTTTCGGGCCCCGGGTTTGTTTAGTTTGGGCCCCGTGGGACCTTAGTCTTGTTGGGCTTTGAATGGTTTGGGCCTTAAGAGTTTTAAGATGGTGGCATTTCGGTAAATGTCTAATTGGGATGAAAGTGAGGGGAAGGGATTTTATTGTCCTACAGAGGATGATCTCACCCTTCTTTCTCTCTTACTCCCTTCACCATCTTCTTTGAGCTAGGAAAAAGAAATGGGAAAAGGTGTAATCTTTGTTGGATTGCTGTAGTTTCTCGTTTTGTGTTAGAAGGATAGGCTGTAGAGGGGTTTGGGATCTTTAAAAAGAGGTAAGAAAGTGTTGTTTTGGTGGAGGTAAGGTTTTGATGGGGGTTTAAGGTTTAATCCGGGTTTTGAGTAGGGGGTTGTTCTATGATCTTCCTGGATGTTTTTATGAGTTAAAAACATCCCTTGTAGAGTCTAAACGATGGTTTAACCTTCCCTTTGTAGAGAAACAAGTGGAAAACCCATCCTCAAGCTTAGGTGGGAGAAGAGCTTGAAGTGGTGAGGAGCTTGCTTGGGTTGCTGTAGCTTGCTGAGGTTGGTACTCCCAACTCCTTCTTCATCTTTCATTCATGGTAGAATGCATAACATAGAGAAAAATCATGTATGTGTATTGTCTTGCTTGGTTTGCTTGAAAATGGGTCATTAATGGTGAAATCCGAGTTTATGTGTTCAAAGTTTGGAAATTGATGTTAAAACATCCTAAATACACTTAGAAATGAGTAGGAAAACTTTGGAGTCGTTTAGGTGAGGTGAGGGTGAAACTCTAGAATTTCTAAGTGCAGACCCGTCCTTAGTGCAGGGGGTATCGATACTCGGGCTACCGGTATCGATACCCATTAGAGCTTTTTGGCTTGTTGTTCAGGGGTATCGAACCTTGTTTTGATACCGAGGATTCTAGAAACTTTTTGTATCGATGCTTGTATTGAAACGGGTTCTTCCTTTTTGTTGACTTTGACTTTGGTCAAGAGGTATCGATACCTTTGTGTTCGATACCCTCTTTGGGTGGGTATCGATACAGGGTGTTCCGATACCCTACTTAAGGGTATCGATACCCCTGTGTATTTTGGTCAAGGTGGGTAGAGTTTTGGGGCTCGGTGGTTCTTAGAAATAATTACCTTAATCTAAAAGCTACGAAACGAATTATCGAACTAAGATTGATAATCATAACCCCGAAAGACTTAAGTAGGTTAAGGTCTAATATGTCTTGTTGTGATAGATCCTAGGTGGATCGTTTTTGTGGTTTTGAGTCCTTGAGTGTCGAAAATCCGGATATCCATAAGTGTTGCAACACGTCGAAGGCCATCCAGTGTAACATTCCGGATGATGATTTGACGACTATCCTGAGTGTAGGATCCCGTTGCTGTGTGGATACCAGCCTCATTCGAAGATACTCGATGTGACATTCCGAGTATGGGATTTGGAGGATCTTGATACTGTGTGAACGCGGGCCTCATCCTTGAATATGGGATCCCGATATTGTGTGGACGCAGACCCTACTCGTAGTGTAGGATCCCGGTGCTGTGTGGATGCGAGCCTCACTACCTTGTGTGTTTCGATTGATTTGTATATGCTGGGTGCGATAATATACATCTCATTTATACCATGTGATAGGCAAGCATGATAGACCATCATACCATGCCTGTGATTTATATGCCATGCTTTACTGCTTTGATATGCATGATTTTGGCCGAGTTTGGCGTATCCACTGAGCTTGTGTGGCTCAGCGTTCGAAATCTGTTTTCGTGCGTAGGTTAGGTGGAGCAGGAATCGTGGGGCACCATCAAGGTTTGGACTTTCAGAATCGACTGTGTCGTCAGAGTACAGTTATTAGATGTAGTGGGCTTAGTACTATATTGAACCCTATATGTATTGTAACTCTGTTATTTTTATTGGGTCGAATGTTTTTAAATGGTCTGTAATATATTTTGGAGCTCCGATTTACTTTGAATTATTTTGGGTTTGTTTTAATTGAAATGGACTATGAAATTGGTTTTGGACCTTACGTGATTCTTATTATTGAACTTTTAAAGGAAATTTTGAAATACGAGTTTTGGGCCGGAGGCCCAATGTGATATCCGGATCGGGTGTTACATATCGAGTCGAGTTAGACTTTACTCGATTTAACTCGTTAAGGTATCGAGTTGATTTTGAATTCAAATAGAATTAATCTGAATCAAGTATTTATCGAATTTTGATCGAGTCGAGTTCGAACAACTCACGAGCTGCTGAACTCGTTAAACACCCCTAGTTCACTCAATGTATAAAAATAAATAATCATTCCATTGATTAAATCATTAATTGAACGAGTTACATTAGTAGAATTGATTATTTTTATGTCTAAGGAATTTGGCCTACACTCCTTAATTCATCCTTTTAATAATGGGTATTGACACAACGAATAGCTGTCTCCACTCAGCTCCCGTCCAGAGACATTTCAGAATTTTGTTAATTCATAGATTGATGGCTAATAAAAAAAATTTGTCTACAAATGACATGTATTCATATATTATTAGAAGTTAAAATTTAAGATTTATATTTAGGATGAGTCTACCATGTGCGTCGAACACTGCTGAACACCACTAGAACTGAATATTGTTAAACACTATTAAACTAATTAATAAAAATTAAAAATTTAAAGGACTCAATGTATAATTAGTAATTATTTTAAACAAAATTTTAATTAAATTATTTTCTATAGGAAGAATTGCACAGGTAATCATTCAATTATCATTAATTTTTTGTGTTGGTTATCCAACAAAATTTTTAGTGATAACTGTCACTAACATTTTATTTTATTCTCATTTTGATCATCTTCCATTATATATTTTACGAAAATTATAAAATGACATGATTTAATAATAATTTTAGTTTCTAAAATTATTATACTATATCAATTTAATCCTAATAGAAAATAAATCATCAAATATTTGGATTAAACCCTAAATTTTTCATCCATTTCTTTTTTCCTTTACAACACTACTCTTAAAATTAATTAACCAACTCACTTTTTATTTCTTTTTTTTTTTTGTCTTTGGGCAACTTATTAAGTTTTAAATTATAAAATATCATTTTAATTTTATAATTTGTTTTTATAAATCTAATTTAACTTTTTCGATTCTTTAAGTTACTCGTATACATTATTTTTTGAGTCAAATTTGTACAAATATTTTAACATTTAATATATAAATATTAAAATAAAGCAATGTTAATTGAAAAATTATTCCTGCAATTCAACGATTTTTTAAACGTTTATTATAATTACAATCAAATTTATTATACACAAAATTATTGCTTTTTAATACTAAACTTACAAAACAATAATTGAATATCAGTTTCTTCTTAATTTTAATCAAAGTTCAACTCATAACTATTTTTCTATTAAAAATCAGTTTTTAAAAAATACATTTCTGAACATAATTTTAAATTTATTAAATATTTTAATTAAACTATGTTAGTTACAGGGATTGAATAGTAAAAAAATCAAATAATTTTTTAGATAGATAAAACCAAACAGTTTATTCATGTGATTATTGGATAATTTATGTTTTCACTTTATTTAATGAATATCTGTAAGATTGTAACCGGTTACTATGTTTCAATTTTACATATTATATGAATTAAAATCCACACACAAACAATATACAACTTAAAAAAATATTTTTTAAAAACATTACATGACAACATAATAATATTGTAAAAACAAACAATATTATTGGTATTGTTTAAACTATTACACCACATAAAATGTACTTATAGCTATACTAAACCCTGAATTTATGATTAAAAAAGTCATTTATTTTATTTTTTTCACACACAATTTAAAAATAAATTTAATGTAGATCAGTATAACTCGTTATTTCTTGAACAACTTAAAACGGTTAAAATATAAAATTAATAAAGTTTTGTTATGGTTTCTCTCCATTGTATGGGTAAAACAAGAAAGCTAAACATAAGATTTTGTTATGATTTTCTATCTTTTATTATCTTTATTTTTGTTAACTAATTGTTTCAAAGAGGCTAGTTGGCAATTGATGGAGAGAAAGAAATGTGATTGTTGGGTTTTAAATTTAAATAAAAGAAACTGAAATAACAAAACATTGATAAAGAGTTGAACTTAACAAAAAAGGAGAAACATGGAGTGATTGAAAGCTGTGAAAGAGAACTATTTTCGGAGATAAGTATTGTTTGTATTATTATGCGGGTTTATATAAAAATATAAGAACTTATTTGATGAGTTTTTTTAATAAGATTAAATTAATATAATATCATAAATTTAGGGATTAAAGTTATTATTAATCTATGTCACGGTACAATCTTATTAAACATTTAATGTTTGATGACCAAAACAATAATAAAATAAAATATTAGTGATAATTTTGATCAAAAAAAATAATTGAGTGACCAAAACAAAAAAATGTGACAATTGAGTGACCACCCTTATATTTATCCCAATAAAAAATAAATTAATTAAAATTTTATTTTAAATAATTATTAATTATATGTTGAGTCCTTAAAGTTTCTAATCTTTATTAATTAGTTTAATAGCGTTCAGCAGTGTTCATCATTAACGATATTCAACGGTGTTCGACACCCGTTGTAGATTTTCCTTATATTTATTAATTAGGGATGTATAAAATTTAATTCGAATTGAAAAATTAATATTTTATAATTTTGTGTTATACGAGTCAATTTATTCGAGTCGAATCAAATAATTCAGAAAAAAATAATTTTGAGTAGAGTTTAAATTTTCAAAATCTGAGTTATTTGATTTTTTTGAACAAATCAAAAATTTTAAGGGTCTAATTACATATTTAATCTCTATAATTTTATTTTCAGTTTTATTTCAATATTTTTTTATTTTTACCCTTTAATTTTCCTTTCTCTACAATATGGTTACATTATATATTTATTTTTTATTTTATTTAATGTAACTTTTATATTATGTTATGTTATTTTTTTATATTATTTATCGCTATTTTTTTTATCTTGTCTTGACCTTATCTAGATAACAAAAGAGGTTTTTAACGAGACCCATGATTTAATAAAATGACATATTCATACCTAGAGTATTTAATAATAATAATAATTCAAAATCTTATTTAAACATGTAAAAAATAATATGAAGAAATATGCATGAAGATAAAAAGAGAAAATATTTTAAATTGAAATCAAAATATACTATAGTATTATAAATTGTACAATTAAAATTTATATATAAATTAGAAAAATTGAATCGAATCGATCTCGCTAAATCAACTCGAATTAAATTTTTATAAAAAGTTCAAGTTGTAAAATATGATTCAACTAGAATAACTCAATAAATTTTGACTCGACTCGCCCGAATGCTTACCATTATTACTAACAATCTGTTAGTATAGTCGGATAAAATATTAGATTCATTAAGTAATATCAAAAGTTTCTTTTTGCCTCAAAGTCCACAACAACTTAATGCCTCTACCAACCAATTCATACCCAAGATAAGATCAAAACCATGGAACGACAACTCCATAAGATCGGTAGCAAACACATGACCTTACACGACTAAAGGACACCTCCAAAAAACCTTCCTTACCACTATAGTCTAACCAAATGAACTCGTAACACACATTTCAACATCCATATACTCAACATGTATATCTAAGGTTCGTGCATGCTCACTAAGGATATATGAATGTGTAGAACTAGAGTCTAACAAAGCGAACAAGGAAAAAGATTGCAAGAAAAATGTAACCCCTCAGACCGGCCTATGCGGAAAGCCCAATCTAGAGTGGTCTTATTTTTTTTATAAAAGATAATTTAGGTTTCAAATATAATCAATATGACCGGTACTGATAAAAGTTCAATCATAATTATCGTTTAAAATAAAATACGTTGTAAAATGTTACCCACAAAATAAAGTATCTCGTAAACATCATTGTCCATAAAATAATTCTCACATAGTTAATAAAATATAGGCACATGTAACCCTAAATATAATTCGGAAGATTTAAACATTATATCAAAATAAATAACTTGAAAATGTGTAGATTCTCCAAGAGAGAAGTCCGGGATGCTTATCTATAGATATCTAAAACGGAAAGAATCAAGTATGAGCTATGGAGCCTAGTGTGTTCCAACAGTGCATAAAAAATCATAAATTTAATTATATAAACAACAATATCAGAAAACAAGTTATGCATATATGTGGCATGTTACCCTCTAATCAAACTCCTTGATACATTTTCCCACAACAGTATCTGACATAGGCATTAACCCAAGCCAACAGGGCGAAGGTACCGACCTAAGGGATTACCTCAGGGAACAAGCGGAATTACCCCAATAGTAGCACGAGAATTGATAACAGACAGAATTACCCTAACCGAAGCTATGAACCGTAAATAGGCGTAATTACCAGCCGAATCAGGCTCAACCTCAAGCACTTCACAATATATCCAGAATCCCAATGTAACAGCCATGCAATAGTAACATGAATAATATTACGAATCAACAGGAATTAACCAGGCTCTCATGTGAGTATATCAAATCAAAAAACATTCAAAAGTATATCGAACATGTATCAAAGCAAAGAAATATCATGCTACAGGTCTAAAATACTATATATATATAAATTTAGGAAAGATAATCATGTACACATGTTAGGTTTATTTTAATCAGAAAAACAATAGTATATATAGTCATATTGCAACAAGAAACACACCTCAAAAAGGAAGAATTAGTTAGATGGTTTACTGGGCGAACGAGCAATGCTCTACCGTAGTATTGGACCCTAATATTTAAGATAAATTTATATTAATAATAAAATTTAAATACTGAATTTATTCATATAATTTAAATACATACGATTCACGATCAGATCTCGAGATTGGTCAAGGCAGGAGGAGTTGGGCTGGGTTGGTACATGATCAGAAGGACTATGAGATCCTACAATTAATCAGATATCGATATTAGACCTTAAATTCAAACATTAGACTTAACTTAGAATAAAGTTTGAATAAAAATTTTAAAGTCTAATTTGGAGACCTTCGGGTTTGAATTTCGAGAAACGAACTTCAACGATGGACTTAATATGTCAAAAAACATAAAAACAAGCTTTTGAAAATTTTGATTTTTTGGTCAAAGTCAACGCTAACATCATCATTCAACGTTGACGTCATGTTGTAGTTAGCAACCAAGTCAGCGGTTAATGCTGACATTATACTGACGTCATGGTTCAACAGGTCAATGGGTCGGGTCAGGTCAAGGTTGACCTGTTCGGTTAACTCATGTTGGACTCGTTCAGTTCGACTCTAGTTGAAATAGTTCAAGAATATTTCGGATAAGGTTTGAACTGATTTATACTGGCTGGCTCTAGGCCCCCGCCCAAGGTGGTCAGAAATCACCCCGATAGCGCGTGGAGGCTACACGCAACCTAAAATGTCCGAAAAATGCTCCTCAAACGCAGATTTGTTCCAAATTTCCATCAAAACAACAAAATATATATCAATAACCCAAAAATATTTTAAAAACATAATGGTTCTCGCTAAACTTACCAAATCGGAGAATAATCCGATGAAGCTCGATCAGTGATGAAAATAATGACAGACGATGACTACGAGTTTTCCTCGACGAGAAGAAGGAACCGGTTCAACGAACGAACATCTACAATGGTCGGGATCTGCCAATATTTGAACAGATTCAAGCCTAGGTCAACCGCAGCTTCAGCCTTCAATTCCGGGCGATCGCGGCGGCTGTCGTGCGTGTGGATAAGGGGGTTTTGTTCAGTTCTCGCTGACGAGCACAAGGATGGTGGCGGTTCAAGACACAACATGGCGGTGGAGGACATCGATGGTGGATTGGAGATAGTGAAGGTGAAGGGTTCGACCATAGGGAAAGTTCCAAATTTTTTTAGGTTTCTAAAAGTAGGAGGGAAGATAAATTTATTTTGGATATAAAATTATTATTTTATTCTTATTATTATTTTGGTATAACTTAACATCTAGTGGGGGTAAACTCATCCTCAAGAGCTATCTAGCTTAATTGGCTACGCATACGGTTGAGTAACAAGAGGGTTATGGGTTAGAAACCTCATAACTACATTCTTTTTTCATTTTTTAAGTGTTATAACTCTCCCCCTTAAAGAAATTTTGTCCTCAAAATTTTTACCTGAACTGAACAGATGCGGGAACTGCTCCCTCATAGATTCCTCGATCTCCCAAGTGGCCTCAAAAGGACTACGGTTTCTCCATTGAACTTTAACCATGAAAAAACGTCTTTTTCTTAAAACTCTCTCATCAAAATCTAAGATCTGAAAACATTCCTCCTTATAAGATAAATTTGGACGTAGTTCCATAACTTGAACCTGAATAATGTGACTCAGATCCGAATGGTAGTATCTTAACATAGATACATGAAAAATACCATGAATGCGACTAAGATTCGGAGGCAACTCAAGCTGATATGCAACAGGCCCAATTCTATTCAAAATACGGTATGGTCCAATATATCTCGGGCTCAGCTTGCCCTTAAGCCCAAATCTCAAAACTTTCTTCAACAGAGAGACTTTCAAGAAAACCTGATCACCAACATCAAACTCAATAACTTTTCTTCTCCGATTAACATACGATTTCTGTTAGCAAAAACTTCCTTCAAGCGACCTCAGATCAATATAACTGTCTCCTCAGTTTCCTGAATCAACTCGGGACCCAGAGTACTCCGATCATATAACTTAGTTTAACAGATAGGTGTACGACACTTACGATCATACAAAGCTTAATTCGGTGTCATACGAAAGCTAGCCTGATAACTATTATTATATGCAAACTCTGTCAGGGGAAATAAATTCTCCAACCAGTCTCAAAAGTCTAGCATACAACCCCATAACACATCTTCCAGGATCTTTATCGCTCTTTCAAACTAATTATCTGTTTAGGAATGAAAAGATGTACTAAAATTCAAACGGGTACCCAAAGCAAACTGTAAAGATATCCAGAATCAGGAAGTAAAACTCGGGTCTTGATCAAAAATGATAGATAAAGGCACACCATACAATCTGAACCTAAAAAATATACAGTCTAGCCAGATTCTCCAAAGAGTAAGTGTTCCGAACAAGAATAAAGTGAGCTGACTTTGTGAGTATCAACAATAACCCAAATATAATCTTTTCTAGACGAGATTAGAGGCAAACCAATAACAAAATCCATTTTGATTCGTTCTCATTTCTATTACGGAATCTTAATAGGCTATAAAGGACCAGAATGATGTTGATGTTTTACTTTCACTTGCTAACATGTCAAACATTTGGATACATAGTCTGAGGTATCCTTTTTTATGCCTACCCATCGGTATCTCTGTTTCAAGTTCTGATACATCTTATCTTCTCCAGGATGTATATCATAAGGACTATTATGAGCCTCTCTGAGAATGGTCTATCTTAACTCGGTATCATTATATACACAGTAACGATCATTGAAACAAAGAATTCTATCCTAATCAAAAGAATAAACAGAAGCGGATACTTGCTCAATTTGTTGTATAATAGGAAGCAAAGAGTCATCTAAATGCTGCTTGGCCTTAATCTGTTCGGCCAAGGTCGGTTTAACCTGTAATTCAGCTAATAAACTACCATCATCAAGAATACTCATTTTGGCAAACAAAGATCTCAGGTCGGATATGGTCTTTCAACTCAAGGCGTCAGCCACAATACTGGTTTTTCTCTGGTGATACTCAATTTCATAATCGTAGTCCTTAAGAAGCTCCAACCAACGATGTTTTCTCAGATTGAACTCCTTCTGTGTAAGGAGATACTTCAAGCTCTTATGTCGGTAAAGATATAACACTTTTATCTATAGAGATATTGTCTCCAGATCTTCAAAGAAAAAACTACCAATGCAAGCTTAAGATCATAGGTGGGATAGTTATACTCATATGGTCTTAATTGTTCTAACGCATAAGCTATCACCTTACCTTCGTGCATCATAACACACCCAAGTACAAAATACGAAGCATCACTATAAACTGTAAAATCTTTTCCTGACTCAGGTTGGGTCAAAATTGGAGCTCGAGTCAGAGTTGTCTTCAACTAGTCAAAACTAGACTATTGTGCCTCAGACCAAACAAAGGGAACATCTTTCCTCAATAGCTTTATCAAAGAGGCGACAATGATGGAAAATCCCTTGACAAAGCGTCTATAATATCTAGCTAAGCCTAGAAAGCTGTGGATATCAGAAACTACCAGGATATGATGAAACTACTAGGATCTTTTCTTTTTGTTGTGGACTTATTATGCAGCATTGCCATACACCCTTCTATCGTGATAATAGTTTCAAATTCACTAATTTTTTTCATTTTCAATATGATTTCTTTTAGAAATTTGGCATAATTGGACATTTATTTTATTTCCTCCACTAAAGGTATACTAATGTGTACCTATTTATGGATGTCTAAGAATTTCTTAAACTGGTACTCTTGCTTTTGCTATTTCAACTTTTGTGGGAATGGTGGTGGTAATCGTAGATCTTTGATCTTTTCGGAACATTGAAATCTTATCTTTGGTACTGCTACAACATCATATATTGTGGTATTAACAACGACAAGCTCTGCTGGTTCTTTTGCCTCATTTTTTCTTCAGTAACCTCTTTAAGGATTATTGTCTTAATATTCTTACCTACTGTCCTAGCAGGTATCTCAGGGTTCTTCAATTGTAGTCTACTTCTGGTGGATATAGCCTTACACTGTTCATGTGGACCAGTTTTAGCGACTTTAATATTACTGTGCAGACCTCCTATAGGTCGATTTTTCATTTACTGTGCTATTTGTCCTACTTTGATTTCCAACATCTTCAGAGAGGCTTCATTGTTTTGCATTCTCATCTCTGCTCTGTCCATGAATGCATCAGCTCTTTGTATAAATTTATTTGTATTTACTATATAAGCTCAAGTCTGAGCCATAAAAATATTCAGCTAATTCTCTAGGGTTCGGATATCAGTTGGTTGCTGCTGCGACATCGCCTGCTGCGATAATTGCTGCTAAACAGTTCCGTTGGTTTGTTAAAAACCAGTATTTTACACAATTTGATGTTGCAGATTTAGTGTGTTATTTGTATTACTCCATGAGAAGTTCGGGTGTTTTCTCCATGTTGAGTTATAATTGTTGGACATGTTATTCCTATTGAAATTCCTAACATAAAAAGTTGATTCTGGATTTTGCGGGCATGCATTCGAGTCATGATTATCACCACATGTTTCACAAAAAATAATGATTGCCTTTACTTCTCGAACGTGACTAGGCTTTTACAGATCCTTTACCATATTTGTTAGAGCTAACAGCTGAGTTAAGATAGAATCTGAAGAGTCTAAGTTTGTCATACCTCGCCTTGTTACTCCTCGTTTAGTGGTCGAATGTTGATAGTCATTCTTTGCTAATCTATCCAAAATCTCTAGACTCTCATACGGTGGGTGGTCTAATAATGTGCTGTTAGCGGAGGCATCAAGCATCATTCTCATATATATGTTTACTGCATTGCAAAAGATTGATACTTGTGTCCACTCGGGCAATCCATGCATGGGGCATTTTCTATATAAATCTCTATATCTCTCTCATGTCTCATACATATACTCATCTTCTTCCTATTTGAATGATGTTATATCGTTTCTCAACTTATTTGTCATATTGGTATAGCTAAAACGGGATAAGAAGTTGCGCCATAGTTCTGTCCATGAATTCAGTGATCTAGGTTGAAGGTTATTGAGCCAGGATTTTACCCTATCCCTTAGTGAATAGGGAAAAAGTTTTAACTTTAGTACATCGGCAGAGACTTCCGACAGCTTGAATGAATTACAGATCTCTAAGAATGATTTAAGATACTATCGAGCATCTTCATTGGATGATCCTCCAAATTGACTTAGAGTATTGATAATATTGAACATGACCGGTTTGAGTTCAAAATGTTCTGCTTCAATGTTATGCATAACTACAGCAAGTGTAAATCCAACCAAATCCTCCTCTAGATAATCATTGACATGCGTACACGCTCCTATCGAGGAAGGTTGGCTGGAACAAAAATTGTGAATACGCCTTGGTTATCCGCCTTGGCGGCATTCATGCTAGCGTTGTTCTCCTGCTGGCCAGGTGCTAGATCCATTCTCACTCTTAACCCTTGTCGTAGACGCCTTGCGGTTCTCTCAATTTCAAGATCAAAAGGATAGTAGTTTGTAGATGGATTAGACCTGGTCATACAATAGAACAACCCCGATTATATTAAATAAAAAAATAAAAAATAAAAATAAAAATTAAAAAGAATGTAGAAATAAATTACAGTTAGGTTAAACGCTAGTCCTTGTCAACGACGCTAAATTTGACGTGAGCTTTGAAGTCCTATGCTTATTTTCAAAGTTTTCTCCTCTTTTGTCAAATTGTAATACTTAAGATTGTCGATCCCACAAGGACTTGATCACCCTTGGCTGCATGTTAATCTTGCACGTGGAAAAGTAAAAACATAAGTAATGGGTTGGTGTTGAAGATGACGTAATTAAACTAAGTAAATAAACTAAATAAAAGAAGGAAATTGTAGTGATAAAGGTCGGGTCAATTGCTTTGTACAGGGGAGTCCAGTTATACTTATTATCTACTAATTAATGCAATGGTTTGAATTGTTGTCGCGACAGGTCGCACTAAGGGTCGCCTTGGCTGTCTAGGCGGGTTTATGCCTTGTTGACAACTCAACTTTTCATAGTTCGACAGAGCATCCTTGTATGTCCCCTCTTTATCCCTAATTCGAAGAACTATTGAAATTCATGTATTGATTATACCTCCTGGCGTAAATCAAGGATGAATAACAACCGATGATATGCGTCCTTTTAGTCACTAAAACCCTTGCGGATTAGTCGATTTCCTTGAGCAAAGACCGTATTCTCTCTTTTCGTGAGCCTAACTCTCCCGATATTAGACAAATAGATTTTTCTTTATATACTATCTTATCGAGCTCATATGCAAAGAAAAGTAAATATCAAGAGAGAATAAACTATAAAAATAAGGGTTGCATTAATAAATATTAAATAAGTACAACTTTCTTCCCCAACTACTCCACAAACAACCTAAGCCTTGAAGGGGGGTTAAAACATGATGAACCTATCGGCGGCTTTAAGTTTTACTATGAGAACCCAACTTATTTTCCTAACCCTAGGGGTTGTCTTTATATAAGCAAAACCTAGGTTAAAGTCTTCCATAAAGAGAAGAGTTTTAAAAGGAAAAAAATACATATCCTTATTAAACTATAACACTTTATTTTATTTCCTAAATTAACTCCTTTATTCCCACATTGACTTTGATCATGGCTTGACTCTATTTTTCCTCTTTTGTTTCTTCTCGCATTCTGTCCGCCAGAATCGACATATTTTTCCTCTATCTATTGTGCACCAATTATCATCTTTCATATGCTGTCGCGGCCTCCAAGTGCTTCTGTGGCAGGTGCCTATCTGCCTTCCAGGTTCAGTTTCCAACATTCAACATGCTATCTAGCATTACCTGTGTGGTAATTTCCTATCTAAGAAAGAAAACCATTAACCGCACTTGTTTTATGCCAAATAATAGATAAATTCGTGAAATATGTATTGGGATGTTGAATTATGGAAAATAAGTTGAATTATCCAATATTGTCATTAAATTTGTCCTTTATTAGCAATAATCGATTGAAAAAATTATATAAAAATTAGAACTTTTATGCACTTGTCAATAAGCTGACTTGATATAGAATTAATTGAATGGCGAGATAAGTAACATACGAGGATCATAATGTAGCAATTCCCATGTTTGTTTGATTTGGTTTCTAAAGGATGCCTAAGTATTAACTTAGGTCACTAATAGGTTTGTGTTAAAAAGTTTTAAAATAATCCAGAAAATTGATGTCTTGACATGTTTGTAATAAAACCAATAAATATTTGATATGTTTATAACAAAAAAATGTAGCAAGTTAAAATGTAGCAAGTTAACATGTTAATCAAGTTAATACTCATTGCTCCTAACCCAAGAAAAAGGTATTAAAGATATAAACCATTTCACTACAACATTTCATTAAATATTTTTATATTTCAAGTATGCTTAACAATTCAATCAATTTCTAGCAATGAATTCATTAATTCACATAAGTAAAACATCATATCACTTTTATAATAATTAATCCTTGTCATATTCACAAATAAGATACATGTAGCACAATTCAAACATATCACTTTTTTTATTTCCAGCGTCAAGACATCACTTAATGTAGAATATACATTTCATATATCAAGTCTTCTTTGAATAATTTTAATATTTATTTTTGCTTTGGAATATAATAGAATAAAGTAAACGTGTCATGTGTTAAGGTGCCAAGCACCGGATCATTTTAAGGTACTAAGTACCGAATCATATTAATATATCATTTACATCACATGTTAGAGTACACAAATTACTTATCGTGTTAAGGTGTCAACTACACCACACTATAAGATACACAAGTACTAATCATGTAACCATAACAATTTAAAATCTAAACTTTAAACATGTTTTACTACATAAGACCAACTAACAATCAAAGGCTTATAAAATCTTTTAATCATACACCTTTGCATATTAAGTCATTTGTAGGTTTGCATGTAAAATCAGTTTCATGGTAGCTAGCATACCGTTATATCAATTCAAGCTCATAAGCATCAATTCAATATAAACATATCACCATTTCAATCACACAATTTACTTTCAGCCACAATACAAATAACTTTATTTTAAATCATATACTATACACTATTACATTAAATTAAAATAATCTATTTTCCTCATTCTTTAATAATTACCGGTATGAATTAAGTTCATTTCATGCATAGGTTCAAAACAAATAAATAGACATGTTATTTGATTAGGAGCTAAGTCCAACACTATTTACAAACTACACTCACAATAAATCCATGCAATCAAGTGTTATAGATGGTTATTCTTATATTTTTTCTTTGCAAGCTCAATTCTCTTCTCCTCTTTACTGTCAATATCCTTAGGATCCTCTAACAATTCACATAATTTAGTGAACAATATAAAAAAAATAATAGATTGGTGATCAAAACAGAAAAAAGTAACATTAGTGACCAACATAAAAAAATAATGTTAATAGTGAGTTTTAATAAAATAATTTTATGAGTAAAATAGAGAAACAAAAATTATTTAGTGACTAATGATGATGTTTACCGTAATATAAAGTTTAAAATCTCACACGGTCAGTGACAAAAAAATCAATTAATTATACGACCGTAAAAGAAACATATCTATAGTTAGGTGACTCATATTGTAGTTCTTCCGACAGTAGAAAAATGGTACTTTGAAAACGAAATCAAGACCAAGTTTGGACGACTTTTTAGTTTCAACTTTCCCTTCCCGGTTTCTATCGGAATACGCGGAATTCGGTAGATTTTCCCATCGGATCCTCACATGAAACCCCGGACTACCCAAAAATAAATAAATAATTTCTTTTAAGTCTTATCCTCTAGATTTTCATTTTGATTCAGCTGAGCTTGAGGGTAATTGAATTAGAATGGGGACTCCACAATTCCCAGATCTTGGAAAACATTGCAGTGTTGAAGATTGTAAACAGATCGATTTCTTGCCTTTCACTTGCGATGGTTGCCACCAGGTTACTACTCCTTCCATTTCTTCTATCTTGATTTTTTCGTATTTAATTTTTTTTTTTCTGGCAAATCAATTTGGGCATTTTCCAGGTTAACTTCGATGTCTTAATTTTATTTTCAAGTTATTGCAGTTTTAGAAACTGCATCTAATATCAGTATACTGTATATCTCTACATACATATGTGTTAATTATGTTTTAGTCTTTATGTTCATAGAGAAATTAGGCTAGTTCTGATTTGGTTTCTGTTTCTACGTTTGCTTTTGACTTGAGTTTCTAACAAATTTCAACAGTAAAATGTTGTTTTGCACTTAGCAAATGACTAAAATCTTTCTTTCTTATTGTTTTAAACCAGTAACATCCATACAATGATATGCCAGATAGAATCATATGACCAAAAAACAATGTGAGATAGAATCCTTTATAATGGTATCATGAAAGACTATGCCGTTGCAGGGGAACAGTTCTTCTGATTTGCTCCTCCAATCTGTCTGCTGTATCTTTCCCTCGAAACAAAGTAAATCGTTGCACAGCATGCAATGCATAGGATAGTTCTGTAGCGAGAAACACATTTTTTCTCATTGAAGTAAAAAGGTTAATTAGCAAAAGCAACAATCAAATGAACCTTAGAGGTTGACCGACATCTGCAATTAGTTTAATTAGTAGCTACCAATGGTTCAGAATTCAGTCTAATAATTTACAATGACCAATGAGCTGTTTAGATTATTTGTTTTCTAAGATCAGCTGAGAAGGATAGTTCACTCACATTGCAGCTTTGCTTGAGATATTATTTGATTGCTGTGAGTTTCTTTCTTTTATGCTTAGGTTGTAGAATCTGAATTTCTAAGAATTCATATCAGCCAAAAGCTCGGATCCTTTGTTGAATGATTTCTGTGTACTTGTTGTTGGCCTATTACACTGTTACATTCTTCTGGTGAAATTTCTTTGTTTCATTCTAAACAGGTATATTGCGTGGAACATCGAAGCTATATAAAACATCACTGTCCAAAAGCTGATAAAAAAGATGTTACCGTCGTCATTTGTCCCTTATGTGCTAAAGGAGTTCGCTTGATTCCAGATGAAGATCCAAACATCACATGGGAAACTCATGTTAATGCCGAATGTGATCCATCAAATTACGACAAAGTTACAACGAAGGAAAAATGTCCGGTTCGTGGCTGCAGGGAAGTCTTAACATTCTCAAACAAAATCAAGTGTAGGGACTGCACTATAGACCATTGCTTAAAGCACCGTTTTGGACCTGATCACAAATGTCCTGGACCAAAGAAACCCGAATCGGGTTTTCCATTTATGGGCATTTTAAGCAGGAGTAGGAAAGAGACAACAACCAACCAAGCTCCTACATCTTCATCTACATGGGCTACAAGCTTTCTTAATGCGGCTTCAACTGTTCGAGCCTCAGCCGAAGCAAGTATGACCAAATTGGGTAGTGAAATCAGTCAAAAGTTGCAAATAGCAAGGGATGGAGTTGGGCTGAGTAGCAGCAGCAATGGGAGTGCAGGGCAAGTAGAGGAGTGCCCCCAATGCGGAGCGAAGTTTTCCTCAGTTACAGCATTGGTGGACCATGTGGAGAAGGCACACGAAAAGAAGAACCAATCTCGAGTCTTTAAGATGTCTATTGATGTCTGCCCCAAGTGCAGTAAAGGGTTTCATGACCCTGTTGCCCTCGTAGAGCATGTCGAAAGGTATCACAGTTGCACTTCGAAGGCTTAAGAAGTTACAGATGCAAATTTGTGAAATGCATATTGCTGGATAAGTAATTGTGTCATCTTTTATTGCTCACATTCTTTCAGTGGAAACTAAAAAGTTGCCTTTTGAGAACACAAGTCCAGGTCAAATGATTTGTTTCAACTTGTAATTTATTTGTTTCATGAAACCATAAACTTTAAGGTTGAATGTTGCTAATTTCTATGGGAATACATTAAGCTGCTTGTTTGCATCTATTTACCGATTGATATCGATGAAGAAAAAGAAGATTTAAATTCTAAAATAAATATATGACGTGGATGATGAATAAAATAAGTTTATTAAAATTATTCTAGGAAGTATATTCGACCACTAAAATCTAAAAATACAAAGGAAATCTAAAGGAAAGGAGACCTTTGAGGTTCCCCTTTTCTACTTCTTTTCCTGAAAGAATTCGGGTCTGCATGAATAAGCCGACTCGTTGATATTGGAACAGAATCTCCCCCCTTTGTTTCCTCCACTTCAATTTCACTGTTTACCTATAAAAACAAATTATCTTCTCATAGTTAGAAAATTCCTTCAGAATTTAATGAAAACGCAAGAAAAAAAAGGTTCTTACTTTGCATTCAATGGAGCAAAACTTTGATGTTTGATTCTGAAGTTCATATCCACAACCTTCACACTTTTCACCTTTCCGACCATTAATGTGAATTGCATTCTCTTTCCTTCCTTTCCTATTGATATAAACAAGCTTTGAAGAGTTGCAGATATAAGGTTGGATATCTGAAACGTCCATCAAACTATTGATGCTAAGAACCCTAAGTCCCGGTCTGCTTGAAGATTTGTAAACCTTCAAAACCAAAAATATAATGAAGCTAACATCATGCATTGCTGTATATCAATAATAATTCATCGAAAATCCACAAGAAAAAGAAGATAAATTACTCTGAGACTCTGTTGGTGATGATCGACATGTTTGTGAGGGTGGTGTAAACAATCTTCGCAGAAAGCTGATCCCATGCAATCCCTACAAAAGAAGCTACACTGTTTTGAACCCTTACATTCACATGGCCTGTAAAACTCAGCTTGCAACAATGGTTTCAACCATGGAAGATTACTCAACAAGTCTCCTCCCATTATTGGGTATTTATTTCTCTCTCGGGTTGCCCTACCGTTATTTAGAATAGAGTGTTTTCTTTCTTGTTTTCTCTCAAACCGCCTTGCGCATATAAACTATATATACTAATATGCTTAATTACAGGTAAGAAGTAGGGTAAGACTACTCTCACTAATATTACTTTTCACGATTTAAACCTACCCGACTTATTACTTGGAATAAAAAAAAAAAGATTTTTTGTTTTATTTTAATTCCAACATATAAATATTGAAAATATAAGAATATTTAACATAGAAAAAGAACTACTTTTGTTCTAAATAAGCAAGTCTTTTTCTCAATTTAAACTCAGTTTGGATTGAAAACTAAAATTAATTTTTCAGTAGTATTTTATTTCATCAAATCCATCTGAAACAAACTAGTTAATTCTGATATTTAATTGTATGTGTGATGTGGGTCATCTTTGTAACACCTTGAATTTTAACTCAAAACTAAAATCCCTCAATTTTCGATCCCTAATTAAGAAGCTAAATTTTGAGAATTCTCTAAAACCCTAATTGTAAGGATTTTAAATAAATTTACTAAAAAAATTGAAAATCTATTTTTTAAATTAATTAAAAATTTAAAATTTAGTGACATTTTTATAAAGAATTAACATCTGGTACTTAGTTTGTGAATCCTAAAAAAGTACAAGACTAACTATATATATTTTATTCAAAATTTCGGATATATAAGTTTGGTTCCACCCACTTTCCCTTCTCGACTTGTGTCGGAATCACATCTCCCTTTTCTTATTTAATTCGATCAAACCCCGGTGGGTCTCTAATATCGCACAACCATCATTATTATTAGGGTAAACTATATAAATAGTCCTTCGACTATATCCCAATTATCTTTTATATCCCTCGACTATCAAAAGTTATAAATTGATCCAACGACTTAAAAATTATAATAAATTGATCCAATGCTGTTAAAAAATTAACGGTTGATGATGTGGCAGTAACCTAAATTGATATAATTATATAATTAGTCCCTAATTTCTACACTTATTTTAATTTGATCCTAATTTTAAAAATTAACCTATTAATTTTAATAATCTATCAATTTAATCTCTTATCCAACCAAAGCTTTCATAAATCGTTCCCGTAAAACCCAGAAAATTTTTGACATTAATCTCCAAACCTTTCCTGCAAAGCTTCCATAAACCCAAAAAATCGTTCCATAAACTGATGGTAGCAGCATTTGTCGGGATTAATCTCCAAAACCCAGAAAATTACCGTTCTTATCAGCTTTAGCCCTCTTCCTCAGCTCTTCCATGATTCCATTGTCGGGATTAATCTCATAGTCTTTTTGCTCGACATGTAGGAACTCATGTTGTTATCCCTCAGGGCCTGTGCTTTCATGATCCTTTCCATATTTGCAGTCCAGCCGTACCCTCCGGTGATCAGACAGCAAGGCGAGTCAACAATCCTATCGGAGACAACCACCTTCTCCAATTTGTTCCCTAAGATTTCCTTAATTATCTTGCAGAGATCCTCAAAAGACTTTTTTTTTCTCCTCCTCAATCTCGTCTTCGAGCTTCAAATCTTCCTTTGTGGCAGAAACGAGCTTCTTGCCATCATATTCCTTCAATTGTCCAACCGCATCCTAATCAATAGCATCGACCATGAAAAGAACTTCATATCTCTTCTTTTTCTTCTTCAGTTTCTCCAAGAACGGAGAGTTTTCCACTGCCTTCTTGCTCTCACTAGTGATGTAGTAAATCTCTTTCTGTCTTTCCTTCATTCCGGTGAAGTAGTCCTTAAAGCTTGTCAACTCATCACCGCTCTTGGTCGAGTGATATCGGAGAAGGTAGGCTAACTTAGTCCTGTTTTGGCTATCTTCATGAATGCCCAGTTTCAGGTTCTTTGCAAAAGCTTCATAAAATTTATTGTAGTCTACCTTGTTTTCAACAATCTCATTGAACATCTCAATGCATTTTTTTCACAATATTTTTCCTAATTACCTTCAGAATCTTGTTTTGTTGTAGCATCTCACAAGAGATATTGAGTGGCAAGTCATTAGAATCAAAAACACCTTTCACGAATCCCAGGTACTACGAGAGCAACCGAGAACAATCGAACTGCAAAACCTATTGAGAAGACTTGAGATGGAGAGCTAGGCATGGCAGAGAGTGGCTCATGAGAATGAAGCGATGGCTTTCTCTTCAAACAATTTTCTGGGTTTTGCAGGAACGGTTTATGGAACCTTTAATTGGATGAGGATTAAATTGATAGGTTATTAAAATTACATGGGTTAATTTTTAAAATTAGGGTCAAATTAAAATAAGTGTAGAACTTGGGGACTAATTATATAATTATATCAAATTAGGTTAACTGCCACGTCATCAACCATTAATTTTTTAACGGTATTAGACCAATTTATTATAATTTTTATGTCGTTGGACCAATTTGTAACTTTTGATAGTCGAGGGATATAAAAAATAATTGGAGTATAGTCGGGGGATCATTTATGTAGTTTACCCATATTATTATTATTATTATTATTATTTATTTTGCGAACGTATCGATTTTGAAAAAGATGAATCATCACCCTTACCTATTAATACTTTATGTTTAGTTTGGTGGCATGGTGATTGATTTTGATGTAGAGTTTGATATTGCATGTTTCGATCAAGCTACGCCCTATTAATCTTAAACGTGAGAGATGTTTTTCTTAACGTTAGAGTTATTGCCGCTTGAGGTGAGTTTCTTATCATGCTATATTTGTATTTCACTTTGTGTGATTATTTATATATATGATTGACATCACGTGTATACGTTTTTAGAATATGTTTTAATTATGTTTTTGAAACATTTGTTTTATAAAATATCGGATGTACAAAGCTATCATTTATAGATTTATGGACTATGATTTATGAAGCATATTTTATGAAATATTGGATTTATATAATTTCGTTAGGAATTTGAATTTCTAATCATCATAATATTGTATGTGCATGAGTCGTGATTTTTTCGGGAAAGGTAATTGTTTTCACTTTTTGGACTGAATTGCACTTCAAATTGGTGGTTGTAGTGAGGAGTTCTGAGAAATTTCCTCTTTTGTTGACGATTATAGTTGGGTGTATGACATTCCGTTTATGATATGGTACCGTTTGATTGGTTTATGTTTTAAAGAACATTTTAAGAAAATAATACTATGTTTTATGACTATGATTTTTCATATATTTTAGAGACACACTAAGCTCTTTAAATTACTCCACATAGTTTACTTTATAGATCTTTGGACTTTAGTCAACACGGTGCTTAGCGAATCTCACATTTTATATGGTTGTTTTATTATTCAATACAAAATTAATTTTACTTATTCAGATTATTATTTATTAATTTGGGACATTGATGAAATTTCATACTTGGGAGATTATTTAATTTTTTGTATTATTTAAGCATTCTTTTACTATGATTTTATTTTTAGAGAATTTTTATGTAACATTCAAATATTTTTTATGATATTTATGTATTATTATTATTATTATAAGATATTTATTAAATTATAGTTATATATATATTAAATTAAAGTATATCTTTAAATTAGTTTTCTTGAGAGTTAAATTCGAACATGATTTACAAGATTGAATCTAAAAAATTACTTTCAATTTAGGGGTTACAATCTTATTCAAGATAAATTTACGAAATAAATTTTTATCGGTTAATCCCAATAATCAAACATATTATTCATATATATTTCTAAATTTTTTTACACAAAGAAGGAAAAGTTCATTACAATCATGGCTAAATAAGGTCCAATAACAAACAAGTACTAAGCAAAAGCTCTGGCTGAAAACCAAAAAGATACAACACAAGTTTAAGGAAAACAATTAAAACTAAATCCTACAAATGAATAGTGTCTCCCAGTCAGAAGTAAAACAACTGAGAGCCCATAGAAAACTCCAAATGTAGAATAAAGCTATTGAGCATCTTTATCACTAAAGATATATTGAACTATAAACTTGAGGAAGAATACTGAAGGCACTAAATTGATTTCCAATGACAAAGCATACATGCAGGATAAAAAGGGCCACAAAGGCCATAAAACAACCTTTTTCTCATTAAGGGGGAAGCGAGATGAAGGGGCGGCGAAACCTATATGGATCAAATCGAAAAAGTTGGAAAAGAGGATGAAGGGGCGGCGAAACCTATATGGATCAAATCGAAAAAGTTGGAAAAGAGAAATAAGGCTCTATCCCCTTGCATGGATGTCAGACAAACATTAAGGTCCTCAGAAACATCAACCAATAGTTAGAAAAATTGACTTCTCATCAATTTGAGGATTCAAAGGGACGACTGTAAGGCATTGATAGGTTGAAACTCCAACGAGTGACAAAGCAAATCTGTAGACAGATAAAAAAGGTAAAAATAACCAAACGTGAGAGTATTAATACTCTAAAAAACATATATTTTATACTCTTTTACTTAAGATTTTGTTTGATTTCAAGTTCATTTATATTGCATTTAGTTGCATTTCATTTGCATTTGCATTTAGATTAGACTTTATTTTATTTTCTCTTTTATTTTAAAAGACATTGCTTTGAAGGGTATTTCCTTGATGGTATTGTGTAGATTACTGGGAAAAAAGTTAGAGAACAGAAGAGATGCTATAGTATATTTAGTGTTAGATCGGACTTCAAGATGCTATAGCATCGTAGGCGCACCAAACAAAATTGTAGAAAAGACAAACGTACAATCCACTGTCCTTGTTCGTGAATTTCATGCTAACCGCATTTCTCCTGCATATTGCTGCAATTCTCTGCAGAATTGTCAGAGAATATTCCTTGCATCTTTAGGGCACAAAACCCTTGAAGCATTCCCCTATAAATACACATCTACTCCTTCATTGTAAAGGAGAGTCAAAGCAGATTTTAAAGAGCCTAAAAAGAGCAAGAGAGGCGAGAAAGAAGAAGAAAGGAGGCCATTTCTTTATCTTCCACCTCCAGCCAAACCATCATTGTTGGGAGCTTCAAGCAAGGGATCGTTGCAAGACTTCGGGAGAAGCGACAAGCTAGGAAACCTCACGGCCTAGCGTTTGGGACCTCCTTCCTCTCCACTTTACTTTACCTCTTTTCTTGTTATTGAAAATATATTTCAAAGCCAGAAAGTTTAATAGTTTGCTAAACCTAGCAATGAACTAAACTAGTATGGCTTAGGTTTGTTATGGGTGCTTTTATTTTATTTGAATGAATGTCTTTTCTGTTTTTCTGATTTTATTTAGTGTTTTGTTCATGAAAGCTAACACTTTTTTCACTTAAACCTTGGTTTGTAAGAGCTCTCGGGAGATTGCCATAGCTAAGGGGTTCGGGTAGCTTAGTCTAGGGATAGACAAAGCTAGACCAACATGAACAATGGGGTTATTGTGGGAGTAAAATCCTAACTCACCTTAGGAATAAGGGAGAGTTTCAACAACTAAAAGGGGTAGAACTTTATCAACATTAGAAGTGTTAAGGGTGAGACTAGGAGGTAATTCCTTAGTATTTTCGAGTGTTAGGCCTTCTTACTAGGGATAGTGGAGGCATTTTTAGTAAACTCCGTTGAACACTTGTTAAACCAGTAGAACAGTGAGCTTTCAGAATAAAAATGAAGTCTTTACCATAGAAAGTCTAGCCAGTCTTAAGCTTGAATACTCCTTTGTGTTGTGTTTATGCAACTTTATCTATTTCTCCGTTCTCAATTTTATTTTTTGCTAGAGTATTTTGGTGACACTTATGCAATTGCTTTAACAAATGTTTATACAAAGGATTTTCTTATCTTTTATGTATGTTAAATATCTTTGAAATTTTCTACCTAATCCTCGTGGGAACGATCTCACTCATACACTTTATTACTTGTTCGATGTGTATATTTGCACGAGAATCAATCATATCCTAAAGAAATCAATAATTTTTTGGCGTCTTTGCGGGGGTTGAGGCAATAGGCAAATTTTAATCATAGTTTTCATGTTTCTTATTTTTGTTTACTTTGTTTTATTTCCTTTGTTTTGGTTTAATCTTTGTTTTCTTTGTTTTTCTTTATAGGTTTTCGGTTAGTGGATGCCCTGAGTTAATCCTCAAGAATCCCTCGAACCATTTATCTAGAAATTGAATGGTATTTTAGACAAAGGAGACGAAAGTAAAGAAGAAGAAGAACTATGTTAAACGCTCAGAATCTTCAGACTCGAAATATTGCAGCAAATCCTAAAGCTGTTATAAGACCAAGGGTAATTCGAGATCACTTGACACCGATTTTGGATGACCTCAATTCTGAGATAGTGACACCTGAGATACAAGCAACTCAATTTGAGCTCAAGCCTGTGATATTCAATATGCTCAATTCGATCAGACAGTTCGGAGAATCTCCTCACGAGGATGCTCGACAACATATCCATACTTTCTTAGAGGTTTGTGATTCGTTCCGCAAATAATGAGTGCATGAGGATGTGTTGAAGCTCAAGCTGTTTCCATACTCTTTGAGAGACCAAGCTAGAGATTGTTTGAATGGTATTCTAGCCGGTTCCACGGAGTCGTGGACAACTTTGTGCAAAAGTTTCTTGGCAAGATACAATCCACCCAACATGAACATTCAGTTACGTAATGAGATAACATCCTTCAGATAAGGGGATGATGAGTCGATGCATGAATGTTAAGATCGATATAAAAGTTTGTTGAGATGATGTATAAATCACGATTTTTAGGATTGGACTCAAATTGTGATATTTTACAATGTACCTACAACGATGATGTTAGATGCTTCACAAATGGAACACTACTAAACAAGTCTCCCGAAGAAGCATTTGATATTTTGGATAAAATAGCCAACAATGATTATCAATTTCCACCTACAAGACTTGGAATAGAAAGAAGAACTCAAGGAAAGATGGAGCTCTACGCTAATGATTCTGTTTTAGCACAACTTTCTACTATCACAAATATGTTGAAGAACCTTCAACAACCTAGTGAGATGCGATAAGCTAAGGCATTAAGTTGTGTGCATTGTAGTGAAAACCATTTCAATAAAGACTGCCCAACTCTTCTAGAGTCTTCTCATTATGTTGGAAACTTTAACAAAAATTCCAACAACCCTTATTCTAAAACGTACAATACAAGGTGGAGACAACATCCTAATTTTTCTTGGGGATAATCAAGGATCAAATCAAGCTAGCAGCTCAAATAGACAACTACCCATGACAGCACAACAAGGAGTCCAAGGTTTTTAAGGATATATGCCATGGCAAAATGAGAACAAGGGAACAATTCATCAAAATCACAACAAATCTGTGGAAGCTTCGTTGCAAGAATTTATGGCTTCTACAAAGAAGTTTATGACATCAAAAAAAGCATTATTGCAGGATCATTCCACAACAATCTTGAATCAAGGAAATATGTTGCAGACCCAAGGAGCATTCCTGCAAAGTCAATGCTCTTTGCTTAGATCGCCAGAGACTCAAGTGGGTCAAATTGCTCAAGCATTACAAGCGAGATTGAGAGGCAATCTGCCCAGTGATACTAAAATTATTGAAAATATTGGTAAAAAGCAATACAATGCACTTACCTTAAGGAGTAGAAAATAAATCAACACAGGGGAGCAATTTAAAAGAAAGTTGAATGAAGAAACCCCTGTTCAGGAACAAAAAGAAGCTGAATAATAAGAAAAAAATCATCTCAAGAAGAAGGAGAAAATTTAAATACTGATGCATTTGGTGAGAAGCTTGCAGATGCTACAGCTAAAGCAGTATCAACGCAACCTTTGGAGGACGTAAGAACCCCACCAACATTGATATGAACACCAATGACAAGGACCTGTAGAAGTACCCAAGTGGACCCATCAAACATGTAAGGGCCAAGAAGTTTCAATCAGTCATGGAAAGCTTATTCACATCAAGCTTTGAACATGGGGAAGTGGGATTAACAAGGGAGGATCACTTTATTTTCTTATGCATAATTTTGCATGAGTATTTAAAGTTTTTATACATTATCAATGCATTGAATAAGTGTGCTGATCATTTAAGCATGCATGGTATTTAAGCATTTAGTTTATTTAGGGAAGTAGTTCATCTAGTCATTTAATAAACTATTTCATTCATGCATGTAGTTCATTAATAAAGTTAGTTCATTGATCAAACTAGTTCATTCATTAAACTAGTGCATTAATTAAACTAACTTTTATATTGTTTTATGCATGTTTTTTTAATTAAATTATAAATAAAGATTACCTTTGTGTTAGGTGAGTGAAGAGAGATGAACAATCACATCAAATGTAAAAATGCATGTCAGATTGATCTCTATTTTTGAACTAGATTCGAGATGATTTGTGATAGGCGTGGTATAAGCGCTATTTTGAGTGCAAGTATATACGTTGTCAAGTAATAAAATGATAAATATATCGTGTATCGTCTCCACAAGGACTGATATACTTAATATGTCTTCCTTCGTTCCCTTGCTCCTGAGAATAAAATAAAAACACAAATAAGATGGTTTGTTTTATCTAACTAAATAATTAAATAACAAAACATAAAATAAAAAGGGTTGAGAACGATTATAGAGAAAGTGGGTAGGATCCAGTTGGGTCAATTAGTGGATTCAATTGATCTTCTTCTTGTCCAAAACAATCGCACAACACTGCTTCGATAGTAATGAAGATATTGCCTCGGCAATGCTAGTGCTCTTCTGCCGCGACAATCTCTTGCTCTTGGGCAGAAGTATCAAAGTTCAGCAAAGTGTCCGTAAGTGACTTCGCTCATCTCTGAGTTGAAGTGCTGTTGAAACTCTTTTAGCTGCTGAAACTCTTAACCTACCACTTAGTGCCTCCACAAGGGTATAGTCTGAGTTAGTGTCGATGACACCGTACTTATCCCTTTCGTGAATCTACACCTCTCGATGCTAGATAAATAGATTAGTTACAAACTTCCCTCTCAGGATTGGATACAAGAACAAAGAATGGCAATAGGATAAGCAAACTCTGATTTTATTGCATAAGAACAAGAATACAAGAATCAATCTCCTCTCACTAACATCGACAACCTTCACCTATCCCTAAGAAGTTTAGAACATGTTATCGTGTAAGTACAATTCTTAGGGAGGAAGGGTTTTCTCTACAAATCGGCTCTCCCTAGACAATATGGTCGGCTAGGATATTTATAGTCTTAACCTAGGGCAAACCTTTCCTAATAGACTTCAACTTGGAGTAGGGAACAAGTCTTCTTCAAGGATTCTGATATTTCCAAGTTTGTCACCTTCTAGAAGGGTTTTTCCGCTTGGTCTTTGAATTGGGCTTTTAGCATGCTAGCCTGGTCCAATTGATGCGTTGTGTCTTCCAGAATATTCTCTATATTTTTATCTTTCAAAGCGCCTCTATTGTTGGTGCTGCCACACTGGATTCTGCCACGGCCATGCTTCTGCCTCGGCCTCAACATAGCTTCTCTACCACTTCGGCTCTAGATATTCCTGTATGTACAGAAATTGTAATAATATATGCATTCTCTATAAATATTAACTTTTTAAGTGATGATAACGGAATATTCAATATTTGAGCAAAGAGTTTATGATCCGGTTCAAGTTGGTGTATAATAGGTACATAAAGTACCATAAGAAGGGTAGTTAATAACTGCCTTCTAGGCACTCATCAATTTGATTCTTGAAGTCTATTTAAAGTTTATTCCTCTATCTCTTAGATTTCTAAGGCCTTTTGAATCACCTTAATCCGATATCAGAAGCTTGAGATATGATCGATTTACCGAAGATAGTGTAGGTTGGAATTTTCATTATGAGAATTTTGTTCAGGATGATTTGGATGAGTTTGAGCCAAGGAAGAGTCCCTTCATCTTCATCCAAGAGACAAATCATTGAATGTCTTCTTTATTTACATATTCAAGTCAATTGAAAGCTAATTTTTATTCATACAAATTAAGGCCATCATTATGCAAATAATCAAGGCATTCAAGTCATTTCTTCATCATCCTTTGGAGGCTATTTGTATTCTACATGAAAACAATCAATGAAGGAACTCCTAATGCATAATATTATAATATTCAAGAAGGTTAATTAGCTTAAGGAACAACATGGAATTGGAAGAGACACTCCCCTTTCTACCAAAGTGTTTACATACATCAAGTATCCATTTTCACCTCTTTTTCTCCATGAAAGAGCAAGACAAGGCAACCCAAGAGTCCTTCCACCATTTGGAAGAAATTATATGAATATTAAGCCTAAATTAAGTCCAAATTCATCACTAATACCTTGAACATTCATCCACTTAAAGATAGAAGAGAAAACAAATCATTCATTGACATTCATCACCATAAAGATAAAACATTCATCTCTTATTGTAAGACTCTTCATATGGTTTCTATGAACACTATAAATAGGAACCCTTTCTTCATTTCTTTGACACCATTTTGATATAAGAAAACTGTTTTTGAAAGGTTGCTTTTAGCTTTGTTTTTGAGAGAACTCCATCAGCTTCAATTTAGGCTTATAGTCTTCATCAATTCCATATTTTCATCGCGTTGGTTCCTAGCTCCTTATAGCTAGTGGGTCACGTGCCACACTCCTACCACATCGAATTAATTATATTATATTTTTGGTTCCTAGCTTCATGTAGCTTGTGTGTCACAATCCATTTTCCCTTAAAGTTACATACCAATACCACCACCATTACATATTCCTAACTTTCATTCATTTTATATAACCACTAGCACCATCACACTTTCTTACACTTCAAACCTCTACCTTATCTTTATTCCATCATTTCCTCATCATTATTCTTATTTCATTATTATGCTTTATGTTTATGAAATTATAGCATACTAATTCTTTTAAAATCTGTTCTTACTACAATCATGATCGGGCAATATCATATATGACTCAGATCATGCTATCGGGTTCATATCAACCATTCCGTCAGCGATTGAAGAAACACAAAGAGGAACTCAAATTTCAGAAAATTGTAAGTATTCTGGACCAATTTCATGTAAATATTTCATTTTTAGATGTTATTGATCAAATGCCCTCATATGCAAAGTTTTTGAAAGATATTGTTAAAAAGAAGTGAAAAATAGAGAACTATGAAACAATTGCTAAAGCATCTGAGTTTTATTCTGGGAAGACTGACCTTCCTATAAAGAGGCAAGATCCTGACAGTTTTATTATTCCATGCTCTATAGGAGACAATTTTGTGGGCAAGACACTATGCAACCTTGATTCGAGTGTCAATCTAATGCCCAAGGCAATATTCAAGAAGCTTGGTATAGGGACTACGCGACCTACCACTGTCATCTTACAATTGGCAGACCATTCTCATGTCTGACTCGAAGGAAAAGTGGAAGATGTAATAGTAAAAGTAGGCAAGTTCATGTTCCTTGTGGACTTTCTTATTCTAGATTGTGAAGTGGATTACAAAGCATCCATCATCTTGGGACGACCATTTCTTTCTACCAGTTGAATTCTCATAAACTGTGAAAAGGGAGACTTCATAATGCGAGTGATAGATGAGTCCATGACTATCAATGTCTTCAACACTATCAAGTACATAGATGATGATGAAGAATGTCATTGTATAGCTGAGATAAATGCAACAACAATTGAAGATGAGAATCCAAACTTTTATTGTGATAATTCTCCACAAATGAAAGAATGTGTAAAATTGTTGGAGGAGCAAGATCGGGAAAAAGAAGAAGCTCATCTGGAGCTTCAAAAGATTGGCTATTTTAAGCCAACACCAAGTACAAAATTTGAATCAATTGATTTCTCTAAATTTATTCTTCCGAAACCATCATTTTTACATGTACCATCTTTAGACTTGAAACCACTACCCCCCATATTTGAAATATATTTATTTGGGATCTCATAACATTTTGCCAGTGATTATTTCTTCTAGCTTAGATCCTAACCAAGAACTTAGTCTTGTGAATTTATTATCTCAATATAAGAAAGTTCTAAGGTGGACTATGGCTGATTTGAAGGCCATTAATCCTACAATATGCATGTACAATATCCTACTAGAAGAATGCCACAACAATTCTATTGATCCCCAAAGAAGACTGAAACCAACAATGAAGAAGGTAGTAATGACAAAGATTATAAAATGGTTGGATGCAGGAATCATATAACCAATTTCTGACAATTTATGGGTTAGTCTAGTGCATTGTGTTCCTAAGAAGGGAGGCACGACAGTAATCACCAATGAGAAAAATGAGTTGCTCCCGACAAGGACAATCACATACAAGGACTATCTAACAAGCATACAAAGTAAGTAAAATAGGTAGATCTTACTCTTGAGTTTGGATTGGATTATCAATCTCAATCCAAACTCCCAAAATCTTCCTTGAACTAAAATCGAGTTCCAAAACATTTTTCCACTCACCAATCTCACACGAGCAACCCAAAAAGTCGATTCAAGCCTTCATTCTACCCGAAATTGTGTTCAAACTTCCACAATGTCAACACGATTTTCTTATATAATAAAAAAAAAATAAATAAATAATTAATATAATTAATATAGTAATATATAATTATAATAAATGATAAATATTAATATTTAAAAATAAAAAAAATAATAAATAACAAAAAATCCAAAAATAGTAAAAAAATGAATAAAAATAGAATAAAATTCAAAAATAAGAGATAATGGAATTGAGGATTTTTTGGTTGGTGGAGTGTTTTTAGGGATTTGAATTTTGTTTGGAGTTTTTTACTTCAATCAAAAGTCTGAATTTGAAGCCTATAAAAGGAGGAGGATTTCAAGGTTAAAGGGGCAGAGAACAAAACGAAGAGAAGGGGAGTTGAGATTAGAATTCAAAGGAGCAAAATTACAAGCTTGAGTAAAGGGAAGAATTTCAATCGGTGAGGAAGCAAAGGAGGTCGCCGGCGGTAAGTTCTTTTCCTCTTTAGTTTTGGCTTTTTTTATGGATTAGACTCCTAGATTCGAAATTAGTTGTTTTTAGATTAATTAGGACTTAAAATTAGTTTTAAAGATTTTAAAAAATTTTAATTAGGTTCTAAATTAGAATTTAATTTAGTTTTTTTAAGACAACTTTAAAATTAATTTAACCTAGTTAAATTTAATTAATTTAACCCTTTGAACCCTAAAATTAGACTCTAATTAGGTTTAATTTAATTCTTGAATTTTAGAAGATAACTTTAATTAATTATCTTAATAAATTTTAATTAATTTCTAAAAATTAAGTTTTAAAATTAATCCAACTTAGGCCTAGTTTTGCCCTTAAACTTTAAAACACACATCAAACTAGACCTTAATTAGGTTTTTAAAATTCTTAAAAAATAGAAAATAATTTTAATTAATTATTTTAATTAATTTTAATTAATTTCAGAAGTTTAAAAAATTAAATTCCTTAATTAGGTCTAGTTAGCCTTAAACCTTAAAACATTCACCCAACTTAGACTTTAATTAGGCTTTTTAATTCTTAAAATTTAAGAAATAATTTTAATTAATTAATGTAATTAATTTTAATTAATTTCTAAAAAGATAAGATTTAAAACTAATTAAGTCTAATCAACCTTACTTTCACCCAAATTAAACTTTAATTAAGTTAAATTAAATGCTTAAGACTTAGAAATTACTTTAATTTAGACTTTTAATTAATCTAAAATTTCTAAGATAAGATTTAAAAATTAACTTAATTAAGTTTAACCCATCCCCAATTAAACCTTTGAACCTAAAATTCACCAAGTTAGACTTTAATTAAGATTTGATTAAAATTTGAAGTTAAGAAAAATTTAATTAATCTAATTAAAAATTTCTAAAAACTTTAAAATTTAATTTCACACTTAATTTAAGCCTTATCTTTTGTTCAAGGTTTGTTCTCGAATCTCTTGTAATCTCTTTCGTTCAAGTCCCTTTTGTACTCATGAGATAGAGTTTTTGATGTAATACTATGTACACCATTGATTCTAATAAAAGTGATGAAGTTCCTTTGTCTTGTCTTTTTATTTTATGTTGTTTTGCATAAGCATATTTTAGGAAGGTCACCTAATAAACTTAAGTTAATTAATTTAGAGCCCTTTTTTGGATTAGTCACTTAAATTAATTAATTTGATTTAATTAGGAAGAAAATTTAGTAACATAGCATGTGAATCATATGTCTCGGATACACTAAAGAGGTTGGTATTTTGACGCACTATGATGCTGACCTAGAGAGTGTACCTTGGCATCGAATTCATGTGTTATTAAAAACTTAGAATTTTGATAAAAAACTTAGGTTTAGAATTAAAAATGGATAGGTAAATAACTAGTAAATGCTAGTAACTTAGGTTTTAAAAACTTAAGTAATGGAGCCTTTTCTAGGATTAGAACTTAAAATGAACAAGATAAAAAATAATCATGCATTTTACTTTAGCTTTTTGAGGCGGAAGTTACATTCTTTTAAATTTGGGTGAGGTTTCCTATCTAGAGGACGTCTCGTTCAACTCAAGCTTTTTCAAGGTACCAATTTTTGGGCGTTTGTAAGGGTCGTCCTTACACGTAACCGACTCCCGAACCCAATATTTTTAAAATGAATCTCTGGTTTATTTTTTATGGTGTCTGGCCTACCTAAGTGGCCAGTGGCGACTCCAAGTCAACCTTTTTCAAAATTAAATTATGTTTTCCTAAAATTTGGGTTTTACAAGATTAATAGAATTCATATTTTTGAAAATCGATCGTCGAACACTTTTTCACCTAAAAACCGCGTTTTTTCAAAAGAGGTCGCGACAGCTTGGCGACTCCGCTGGGGACTTAAAAAATTATTTTTTTGAGTCAGGCCTAATGTTTTCAAACTTTACGTGGCATTTTGGTATTTTAGAGTTAGATATTATTTTAATTTTTTATTATTAGGTGAACATTATTTGAATGAGGATAACCTTTTACTTTTATATCTTGTCATTCATGCATAAGCTCTCGACCCGGGCTTTCACCCTTAAGTGGGAGTTAGATATTATCTGACGTGATGCTTTCCAGCTCCGAGTTTCGTATTTTTATCTGCTTCCAGTATACTAACCTTACGCATCGTGTGGTTTTCACCTCCGTTGTAAGGGACCTATACCACCGAATCGATGTCTTATCGTCGTAGTAGACGGTAATGACAGTTCGGGAACCAGTGTCTAGACCAAAAACCCGCATATAGAGTAGAAACCAACCCCTTCTAGAGCCAGACAGGAGTCGTAAGATAAGGCGGTATGTTGCCGAAATGCCGCCAAACTTAGGATTTCTCTGTTAACATGCTCTTTGGTTATTTTGCGTATTTTAGCATGCTCTCTGGTTATCTTTATGCAATTTAGCATGTTTTATGGTTATTTTACGTATTTTATCCTGTTCTTTGGTTAACTTTATTTGCTGCTTTATGATTTTGTTTTCCAGCACTTCTTTATTATTTTATTTTATCTTATTTTTGTATTTACCATACTAACACTTTTTTGGTGGCGTGTGAGTGGGTTTATATAGCATGCATTAGAGATATCGATTCATAAGCTAGTTGTATAGACAATGGTCATAAACTAAAAGGTTTGATATACAAATAGAAGACAATATGTCAGGATGGATCATATTCGAGAAGACTTAGCACGCGATCAGATTTGGTGTTCGAGAAGACTCAGTGCAAGATCAAAGTTAATGTTCGAGGAGATCGAGTACCGGATATACAAGGGTATTTCAGAAGACTTCAAGTATGATGCACGTCTACCAAAATTAAGGTATCCTAATTTTTGTTAGGAGAATGGTTACAACATCAACAATAGGAGGATATGATATTTTGCTACACCATTCCGGTAAGTGAAAAGAGTTAGACTAATATTGGGTTGAACGATTATTCAAGCTTCAAGTCGGGTCAACAATTATTCAAGCCTCAAGTCGGGTTCAACAATTATTTAAGCTTCGGGTTGGGGCGGAGATAGTCAGAAAGCGCATATTTGGCAATTTAATTAGGGGCATCCCAAGGAACTATCGAAGGATGAAGATGGGAAATAGAAGGGAAATTCAGAAAGTACAACACGACATGCGGAAAACCAGCTTGAGAGTTTTGAATCGGCGTTCCAAGTAAAGAACACGTCAAGAGGCCGAGATGGTTACTCGGATGATGCATAGAGAGAGTTGGCGATCAATTTCAGAACCAAGTACAAAAAATGTCAGATACATGGATCATGCCTGATAAAGCAGAAGACACGTCAACAGATTCTACCAGGACCGATGCTAAACCAGATTGAACGAGGTGATCAACCAAGAAGCTCGAGCCAGATGTCTCCTATCAACAAATTGTCTTCTCCTTGTATTCGATCTTTTAGTTAGATGAATGTTGTCTAATGATTAGCTTTTGAAATCGGTATCTCTTGCATTCATGCATTGTATCATTCAAATATTGCATTTTTAGGAGAATAAAAAAACAAAAATATTGCATTTTGTTTTTAAATACTACTTTTAAAGTAGCATTGCATTTTGACAAGCATAAATTTGAACATCTTAAGATTAAGAAATTTCAGAAAATTGTTGAGGATCACTTAGGTAATATGAAAGATCAGATGGTCTCAAAAGCAGACACTAATTGTCACATTGTTTGGAGTCTAGGAGATCGAGAAAAAAGACATCCAGATGAAATGCATATACGAGAGATTGGTATGAAAATTCATCTCACACAAGGGTTCAGTTTCAAAAGATTCTTTTTGCAAAAAAGAGAGGAAAAAGAAAGAGAAAAATTCAAAAAGAAGTCAAAAGGAGAAAAACGGTCGAGTTAATAATTGGGGCGTCTGTTGAAAATCCAAAAGATCAGACTTTGAGCTATGAAGGCAGTGTTCGGTCATGATGTTAACAAATTAACAAGACTTCGGGCATTTGTTCACCCCAAACGATGTAGGTGGGGCAAATTGTGTTGAGTCATGGAATCATTAACGTCATTCTAAAGATGAAAAGCAAGACATTCAGATCAATTCAGGGGCAACCCAGAGAGAAGTTACATTGATCGAGAATTCAACATTGAAAAGAAGCAAGGGTCTATCTGCATTTTTTTGGGCCATTACGGAGTAATGCCCTTAATCATCCCAGTTGCTTTTACCCGCAAGCATTGGAGGTCCTTTGTAAGGGAGACTATTTCAATCTCTTTGCTTATGATGCTTGTTTCATATATGTTTTTTCAAGTGACAAACATTTCATATTTTTTGACTCTTTAATTCTTTGATTCTTTATTATGGGTTAATTTTTTGATCAGGTCTTGAATATTAATTTTAGGATTAACCTTAAATCAAATTCGGAGATCAACTTTGATAATGTGACTTGTTTCTACTTTATGTAGGCCAAAAAGAGAACATTAATGAGTATTTAGGGAACACGAGAAAATCTCGTACAAATTTTGAGTGGTTTCCTCTCAAGCATTGTTGACTAAGGTCTTTGAATGAAGTGATAACCCAAAACTTCGTCCAACTGGAGACTGCTTTTCCTCAAAGATATTCAAGTATGGGATGATATTTGGCATTCCTTGATTTCACTTCTCAAAGAAAGAAAATAAAAAAAATATCATTTGTTGTCCCCTTTGAGCCTAATGTTATTTTTCTTTCGATTCAACCCAAATTAAGGATCAACCCTATACTGGGGGCAAAAGAGGATGAAAATGTGTTTCAAAGTGAAATACAAAACCAAGTCAAATTGTTGACACAAAAGTTGAAGCATTAAAAAAGAAAAAACGAACATATTTTTGATGAGATGAATCACTGGAAAAAGAAGTGGTGAAAAGAAAATGACCTCTAGGGTGAAAACCCAAAAAAGGGTCAACCTAGAGTGATCCGCAAAGAAGAAAGAGAAAAGTTCGGATCAATGCAACAATGATCCTTGATTTTATCACCCTTGAATTATTTGAGCCTATATATCCTTTCTTTGGTAGCCATAAACCATAGCCCATATTACAAGCCATAAATGACCATTTTGACCATATACGGGTATCGGAACAAGGAGAGTTAGTCTTCAGAATTTATCTCGCTTACCAGGGTTAACCTTTCGTCAAGGATTTTTTTTTGTCTTCTGATGCTTGATCGAGATCAGAAAAGAGAGAAAATTGGGTATGGTGAGCTAGTGAAAAAAGAGTGTCACCTAAATGGGGTTGAAAAATGGGAATGTTTCTCCTGAAAGTCTAATAAACTAGAAAATGGTCACATCAGAGTTGATCTTTGCAAGTTTGTTCGAAGGCTTTGTTGCACTTGGTATTCAGAGGCCTAATTTTCGTTTTTGTTTGCCATGATAGTCAAAATTTCTCAATGTTTTCAAAATATTATTTTGAGCATTTTTTGCTTACCGTTTAACAAGCATCTTGCAGATGAATTGATTAGTTACAAGAAAAGCAAATGAATTCATGGGTATTACTATGATGTACTAACCCTTTAAGTGCAGACAGAGCAGAAGGTGACCTTAGTACTCAATTGTTGATGAATGATGAAGAACAGTTAGAGCTCCAAATGTCAAAGTAAACTTGGGGCAAAAAGAGAACATTGCCCATTATTTGGGGCAAAATATAGCTGGGGCAATGCAACCAAAGTGTGTCTCATACTATCATGAGAAATTCGAAAACCGAAGCAATGGAAATGATGAATTCTTTCAGAGCGGACTGAGAATACAAGAGAAAAGATCCTACATTAAAGACGAGAACAAGCGTCATTGAGATCGTGACAGACTTCATTTGCTGAAAAAAGAGACAAAGCAAGAAAAGAAAGAATAAATCTAAAGTAAAAACCTGAAAATGCGCTTTAGAGCAAAAAACAAAGACTTTGAAAATTGAACCTGAGTTTGAGATGAATTCTCATGCCAGGAGATAAAGCAAGAAATTATGAGCTTTCCCTGGAGTTGGAAGTTACCCTAGTGGTTTTCAATTACATTTATGCATCATATGGT
The DNA here is from genome assembly GCA_035048815.1 of Abelmoschus esculentus. Taxonomy (NCBI): domain Eukaryota; kingdom Viridiplantae; phylum Streptophyta; class Magnoliopsida; order Malvales; family Malvaceae; genus Abelmoschus; species Abelmoschus esculentus. The sequence goes on from JAUCBN010000026.1 coordinate 11,628,562, forward strand.
TAGGCATCCACATGGTAAAACATGCTAACTCATGCATTCAAGATATCTTTGTTGTTGTTAATTTTAATAGGAATTTACAAGATCAACAAAGCAATCCAGATCAGGACAAGAAAAGATTACAGAGGGAGGAAATTCGAGAAAAGACATTTCAGAACCTGCATATCCATTCGTGTATACGGAGAATGGAACCCTTTTTGAACCTGCTTATCTATTCGAGCATTCGGAGAATAGAACCTGCATATCCATTCGTGCATTCGGAGAATGGAACCCTTTTTGAAGCTGCTTATCTATTCGAGCATTCAGAGAATAGAACCTCCATATCCATTCGTGCATTCGGAGAATAGAACCCTTTTTGAAGCTGCTTATCTATTCGAGCATTCGGAGAATAGAACCTGCATACCCATTCGTGCATTCGGAGAATGGAACTCTTTTGAAGTTGCTTATCTATTCGAGCATTCGGAGAATAGAACCTGCATATCCATTCGTGCATTCGGAGAATGGAACCCTTTTTGAAGCTGCTTATCTATTCGAGCATTCGGAGAATAGAACCTGCATATCCATTCCTGCATTCGGAGAATGGAACCTTGTTTGAAGCTGCTTATCTATTCGAGCATTCGGAGAATAGAACCTGCATATCCATTCGTGCATATGGAGAATGGAGCCCTTTTTGAACCTGCTTATCTATTCGAGCATTCGGAGAATAGAACTTGCATATCCATTCGTGCATACGGAGAATGGAACCCTTTTTGATGTTAAATCCTCCGGGTCATCAGTAAGTCCTCCGGGCATGATGTTAAATCCTCCGGGTCATCAGTAAGTCCTCCGGGCATGATGTTAAGTCCTCCGAGCTATCACCTTCAGGAGTGATGATATCGTTTGCACAGTCTAGGAGGCAATACGATCCTAAATCGTCCGGGTCATCATTAATTCCTCCGGGCATAATGTTAAGTCCTCTGGGCCATCACCTTCGGGAGTGATGATATCGTTTGCACAATCAAAGAGGCAATACGATCCTAAATCCTCCGGGTCATCAGTAAGTCCTCCGGGCATGATGTTAAATCCTCCGGGTCATCAGTAAGTCCTCCGGACATGATGTTAAGTTTGAGGAATTTCTGAGTGAGAAGAATAACCTCAAGCTTTAAGGTTTACAATATTCGTGTTTCTCAGTCTTTGCCCATCTCCTGCTCCGCAGCATCGAGCAAAGAGGGGCAACTGACAACACGATTTTCTTATATAATAAAAATAAATAATAAATAATTAATTAATATAATTAATATAGTAATATATAATTATAATAAATGATAAATATATAAATATTAATATTTAAAAATAAAAAAAATAATAAATAACAGAAAATTCAAAAATAGTAAAAAAATGAATAAAAATAGAATAAAATTCAAAAATAAGAGATAATGGAGTTGAGGATTTTTTTGGTTGGTGGAGTGTTTTTAGGGATTTGAATTTTGTTTGGAGTTTTTTACTTCAATCAAAAGTCTGAATTTGAAGCCTATAAAAGGAGGAGGATTTCAAGGTTAAAGGGGCAGAGAACAAAACGAAGAGAAGGGGAGTTGAGATCAGAATTCAAAGGAGCAAAATTACAAGCTTGAGTAAGGGGAAGGATTTCAATCGGTGAGGAAGCAAAGGAGGTCGCCGGCGGTAAGTTCTTTTCCTCTTTAGTTTTGGCTTTCTTTTTATGGATTAGACTCCTAGATTCGAAATTAGTTGTTTTTAGATTAATTAGGACTTAAAATTAGTTTTAAAGATTTTAAAAAATTTTAATTAGGTTCTAAATTAGAATTTAATTTAGTTTTTTTAAGAAAACTTTAAAATTAATTTAACCTAGTTAAATTTAATTAATTTAACCCTTTGAACCCTAAAATTAGACTCTAATTAGGTTTAATTTAATTCTTGAATTTTAGAAGATAACTTTAATTAATTATCTTAATTAATTTTAATTAATTTCTAAAAATTAAGTTTTAAAATTAATCCAACTTAAGCCTAGTTTTGCCCTTAAACTTTAAAACACACATCAAACTAGACCTTAATTAGGTTTTAAAATTCTTAAAAAATAGAAAATAATTTTAATTAATTATTTTAATTAATTTTAATTAATTTCAGAAGTTTAAAAAATTAAATTCCTTAATTAGGTCTAGTTAGCCTTAAACCTTAAAACATTCACCAACTTAGACTTTAATTAGGCTTTTTAATTCTTAAAATTTAAGAAATAATTTTAATTAATTAATGTAATTAATTTTAATTAATTTCTAAAAAGATAAGATTTAAAACTAATTAAGTCTAATCAACCTTACTTTCACCCAAATTAAACTTTAATTAAGTTAAATTAAATGCTTAAGACTTAGAAATTACTTTAATTTAGACTTTTAATTAATCTAAAATTTCTAAGATAAGATTTAAAAATTAACTTAATTAAGTTTAACCCATCCCCAATTAAACCTTTGAACCTAAAATTCACCAAGTTAGACTTTAATTAAGATTTGATTAAAATTTGAAGTTAAGAAAAATTTAATTAATCTAATTAAAAATTTCTAAAAACTTTAAAATTTAATTTTACACTTAATTTAAACCTTATCTTTTGTTCAAGGTTTGTTCTCGAATCTCTTGTAATCTCTTTCGTTCAAGTCCCTTTTGTACTCATGAGATAGAGTTTTTGATGTAATACTATGTACACCATTGATTCTAATAAAAGTGATGAAGTTCCTTTGTCTTGTCTTTTTATTTTATGTTGTTTTGCATAAGCATATTTTAGGAAGGTCACCTAATAAACTTAAGTTAATTAATTTAGAGCCCTTTTTTGGATTAGTCACTTAAATTAATTAATTTAATTTAATTAGAGAGAAAATTTAGTAACATAGCATGTGAATCATATGTCTCGGATACACTAAAGAGGTTGGTGTTTTGACGCACTATGATGTTGACCTAGAGAGTGTACCTTGGCATCGAATTCATGTGTTATTAAAAACTTAGAATTTTGATAAAAAACTTAGGTTTAGAATTAAAAATGGATAGGTAAATAACTAGTAAATGCTAGTAACTTAGGTTTTAAAAACTTAAGTAATGGAGCCTTTTCTAGGATTAGAACTTAAAATGAACAAGATAAAAAATAATCATGCATTTTACTTTAGCCTTTTGAGGCGGAAGTTACATTCTTTTAAATTTGGGTGAGGTTTCCTATCTAGAGGACGTCTCATTCAACTCAAGTTTAGAGGCGGTGTAACTTCCAAATCAAAAGGATATCCAAATTCAAATAATGTTCAATTAACAATGGGAAATTAAATTAATATCTTTCTTCAAAATGTCAATGCCACGTAATGTTTTTCAAGGTACCAATTTTTGGGCGTTTGTAAGGTTCGTTCTTACACGTAACCGACTCCCGAACCCAATGTTTTTAAAACGAATCTCTGGTTTATTTTTTATGTGTCTGGCCCACCTAAGTGGCCAGTGGCGACTCCAAGTCAACCTTTTTCAAAATTAAATTATGTTTTCCTAAAATTTGGGTTTTACAAGATTAATAGAATTCATATTTTTGAAAATCGATTGTCGAACACTTTTTCACCTAAAAACCGCGTTTTTTCAAAAGAGGTCGCGACACACAATGTCTTCCCTTGATTCTAAACAACAAAAATAGATTTTTAACCTCAAAATTAGCCACAATAACATCATAAAAAACTTACAAAACCCCCAACATTTCCTCATCAAACTCAAGCCAAAATGCTCATAACCATAAATTTTCGGACTTCAACAAAAATATAACAAAACCCATTGATTCCATCAGCCGAACAACATCAAAACTTGCTCAAATTATCCCTCAAACATAGTTATAACATCAACCCATCATTTCCACCCTAAAACACCCCCAAAACTCAAGTTTTCAACCTCCAAAAATACCCATAATAAACCATTTTGGGAATACCATTAAAAACCCAACTTTTAAACATATTTTGGCACCAAAAGAAGTTTAAAAACACCCTTTTTAATACCCCTTGAAAACCCATCCGAAAATTCCTTTTCAAAACCTATTTCCAACATGCAACTAAAATCTCAAGGGATAAAAACAAAATCCATGCTATAATAATGTGAAGAACAAGAAAACTAAGTTAAAGAATGATTTACCTTTTCAAAATTACTTGTATTGATGCGTACTAGATATGCGCAATTTTAGTGCAAGTGAACATGTCGCCAAGTAATAAAGTGATAAGTATCAAGTATCGTCTCCTCAGGAATTGGTATACTTAATATGCTTCCTTTGATCTTCTTGCTCTATAAAGAAAATAAAAACACAAGTGAATTGGGTTGTGATTTATCTAATTAATAAAAACTAAATAAAGGTAAAATAAGATAAGGAAGATGGCCAGGATCCAGTTGTGCTGTATAGTGGAATTGATCAACTCGTTTTTGTCCAATGCAATTGTACAACACTGCCTCGGCAAGACTGCAGATTATTGCCTCAATAATGAAGATACTCGTCTGCCGCGACAATCCCTTGCTCTTGGATAGACTTTACCAAAGTTCGGCAAAGTTTCCTTAGATGACTTCGCTTATCCCTAAATCAAAGTACTGTTGATGACTAGTCCTTGATGATACCTCCCGGCGTGAATCAATTATAATCACCAGTCAGTCTCACAATTCTATTATCCGCTGAAACTCTAAACCTATCCCTAGGCCGAGTTAGTGTTCCATGGCAGAAACACTGTACTTATTCCTTTCGTAAATCTAACTCTCTCGATATTAGATAAATGAATAACTTACAAACTTCTCTCCCTAGCTTGAATGTAAGAATAAGGAATGACAAAGAATAAGAAAACTTTGATATTTTATTGCATTAGGAACAAGAAACAAAGTTTGAATTCCTCACACTAATACTTTACAACCTTCACCTAAGCCTAAACAAAACTAGAACATAATGTAGAAAAGAAAAACTAAATCTAATTCTATATTCTAAGCTATGAGTCTAATGTGTGTCTTCTTCCCTTGGACGGCTATGCCTTATATAGGCTTGGCCTAGGGCAAACATTTCCTAAGTAGAATACAACTTAGAGTAGGGAACAAGTCATGTACATAGGTCAAATATTTCCAAGTTTAATTCTTCTAGAAGGCTTTCCCGCGTGGCCTTGTCTTTGGACTTTCCCTGTGCTATCCAGCTCCGATCCTTGGGCCTTTTGTCCAGCAACGTTCTCCTCATTTTCTCCTTAGTTTGCCTGCCATGTTGCTACTTGTCCTCTTCTCCCTCGGTATCAAGTCCTACCTCAACCTCAGTTTACTACCACGACAATACTTTTTCCTGCACAGACATAAAAATGCAGTAAAATATGTATTTTCTATAAATAGTATGTTTAATAAAGTAGTCCCTAAATATACCATATTAAGTATATGCATTGGTCCAAGTAGGTCTAGAATTGATGATTAATGTTAATGAAAAGTGTAGACAGTGATAGTGAGTTGAGCACTTATCATACCCCAAACTTTAACTATTACTTGTCCTCAAGCAATGCAAACCATCAATGTGTCAAACTTCATTCCTTCTTGGTCTTATGTTTCCATCTATTCTCCCCACCATAACTATGTCTATTCTTTAGACTTAACCTTTCGGTTACCTAAGGGTTTACCTAGAAGACAAACTATAAGGTTTAGTGCGTGTGTGCATTTTTGTGGACAAGTTTGATTTAGGGCCTTCTTAGATAAACTATAAGTTCAAGACAAATAGACTTGGATTTAGTATAATCTTCTTAAAACAATAATCTCTTGAGCCAATTTCGGGCACCTCAAGGTTTGTGTTTTCTTCTTCTTATTTCTTTATTTCCTTTGCTATTCTTTCGAACATACTAGAGCCAATTTCGGGCACCTCTAGCATGAAGAAGAGTATTTCCTAGAGTCGGTTATAGGCACCTCTAGTTACCTTTCCAAAGATCTAAGTCTTTATCACCTAAGTTCATTAAAAGAACTCCTATAACCAAACGAGTCCCAAAAGTGTTTTAAGTTCAACCTTATAGTAAGCATCTAAGTTTTTCTCCTTAAATATCCTAAAATTAAGCCTTCAAAATAGACCCTAACTATGGCAAGGAGAAATATTTCTATTGCCTTAAAATAATAGACTAAAACAATACTGATGATAGGCAGTGCAAGAGTATGGGCAATAAATTCAAGTAAAGTGGTGGACATAAAAACAAAAAAAAATTATCACTTAAAACTCCCTTTTCATGGTAAGGCCTCGGTAGTGGATTGCCTCGGCAGTGGCTCTACACCCCCAAACTCAAACCAAGCATTGTCCTCAATGTTTAAATTAGGGGCAAACAATCAGACAACGAAATATAAAAAGGAAACAAGTAATTATAAAAACAACATAAAAATTATAAGGACTCTGAAGAGTTATCCTCCATAATTAATTTTCTGGAACTAGCTGCTGATTGTTGTGTCCTTGGTGATGGCGATGGTTGGGTCTTTGCTTGTCTTTGTGGTTGGACTCTTGTGGATGTTGTTCGTTGCATGGGAACGTTCACCTCTTCTTCTCTTTCATCTTAGGTCTCCATTATATCAGTCCCTCCATCGTTTTCTGGATCTTCCTCAGCATGGTGAATTGTTGGCCCGACAATGTCTGATCTTTGGTGTACATAAGCATCTATCTTAGCTGATAGACTGCCCATGATGATTGGGGATCTTGAGGGAGTGCTGAAGACTACCCTCCTCTTAGAAGGTCTTTTGCTGGCAGATGATGTCGCGGCAGAATCTGCTATCCTTGATGGGCTAACAACGTGAAACTGTTGCTGAGGGCCTGTGGGGAAGAATGGTCTCGGTCTTCCTAGAGCTGGTGTTGTCTCTATGTAGGGTGCAGCCGTCACGAACATGTTTGTGGGGAATTCTGGAAACTGCACCCCTTGGTCTGGAAAGTTGTGGAGTATCATTTGAGCAAGTGTGATGTTGAAGTCTCTTTGATACTCCATGTATCTCTGCTGCCTAAGATCCATGGCTGCCATCCTTTTTAGAATCTCCTGGTATGGGTCTGCTGCGGTAGTGGTATGGGCAGTGTCGGGTATGTTTGTCGTGTACTTGGCCCCGATAGTAGTATCGGCAGTGAACTGTTGCGGCGTTACCTGGACTGGTTCTGCTTGCGTATCTACATGATCTTGTGGCAGAATTCTCTGGTTCATCCTTTTTTTAGGGGTGTGAATTCACCTATCTCAGTAGTGAGTACACCTGTAGCATTACAAATACCAATGATTAAAGAAGGGAAATACAAAGGACCTTTATCCTTCTTACCGTATTCATGAATTTCTCACAAAATAATTTCTCCACTGTTGATGCTCCTTTTGTTGATGATCGATTGTATGAGCATCAATCTCCTTCGGTCCATCGTGCTGTTATGGGAGGTTGAGATGAGGCGTATCTTTACAAAAGTATTCCAAACTTTAGCCTCGGGTTTTAAACTTTGCCTTGCTATGGATTCTTTGTGGGCACCAGTCTCCCATGGGGTATTGTCATAGCAGAGGTCATCCTTTATCCGCTCGTAGTCTTGAGTGGTGACATCCTCCATAAATTCGGCATAGACATCACGTATAAGGACAAGGCCATAGAAATCGTTAATTGTATCGACATCGAGCGTGATAGGCCTGCCTCGGTAGTGGACAAAGAGAGAGTCCTTACTTGGTCCGTGCGCATAGAATTCTCGCACGATGATGGGATTGTCTTGGGGAGATTGTAGGCAGAAAATCTCTCATTCTTGAAATTTTATCTTGTCGAACAAGTAGTGTTCAATGTCGAAATCTTCTTCTTCTGAATGTTGGAACCCTTGCTCCTTCCATAGTTGTCGAGCAATAAACAGTCTATTGAATCGGTCTTCAATAGTTGCCGGGGCAAAGCGTTTGTAAGTGGCCATGAGTGAGTGTTGTGAGAGTTGATGTTCTTGGAGAATTTCTTGAAGAGTTACTGAAAATTGCAAGAAGGTAAGTAGGCAAAGAGTATTGTGAGAGCAAGATTAGCAAAGAAGTAAAGATAACAAGAATGCAAGAGTGAATAGTTTAAGAGGGAGAGATTGCTTATATAGGCCTCGGTAGTGTGACCGTTTTAATGCACTAGCCGTTTTGTAGCTGATGCGTGTGGTATAAGCGCAATTTGAGTGCAAGTGTACACGTTGTCAAGTAATAAAATGATAAGTATATCGTGTATCGTCTCCACAGGGATTGGTATACTTAATATGCTTCCTCTTGTTTCCTTGCTCCTGAAAAGAAAGTAAAAATACAAATAAGTTGATTTGTTTTATCTAACTAAATAATTAAACAACAAAACATAAAATAAAAGGTTGAATACGATATAGAGAAAGTGGGTAGAATCCAGTTGCATCAATTAGTGGATTCAATTGATCTTCTTCTTGTCCAATGCAATCACACAACACTGCTTCGACAGTACTGCAGATACCGCCTCGGCAACATTGGTGTTCCTCTGCCGCGGAAATCTCTTGCTCTTGGGAAGAAGCATTCAAGTTCAGCAAAATGTCCGTAAGTGACTCAGCTCATCTATGAGTTAGAGTGTTGTTGATGACCATTCCTTGACGATACCTCTCAGCGTAAATCAACGATAACCACCAACCAATCCAACACTTCTTTTAGATGCTAAAACTCTTAACCTATCTCTTGGGCTTTCAAAGAGTCTAGGCCGAGTTAGTATCTATAACACCGCACTTATCCATTTGGTGAATCTACAACTCTCGATGCTAGATAAATAGATTACTTGCAAACTTCCCTCTAGAGCTTGAATGCAAGAACAAAGAATGGCAATAGGATAAGCAAACTTTGATTTTATTATTGCATAAGAACAAAGATACAAGAATCAATCTCCTCTCACTAATATCGACAACCTTCACTTATCCCTAAGAAGTTTAGAACATATTATCGTTTAGGTACAATTCTTAGGGAGGAAGGGTTTCTCCAAAAATCGGCTCTCTTAAACAATGTGGCCGGCTAGGGTATTTATAGTCTTAACCTAGGGCAAACCTTTCCTAAATAGACTTCAACTTGGAGTGGTGAACAAGTCTTCTTCAAGGAATCTGATATTTCCATGTTTGCCGCCTTCTAGAAGGGTTTTCCCGCTTGGTTTCTTACTTTGGCTTTTAGCGCGTCAGCCTGGTCCAATTAATGCGCTGTATCTTCCATAATGTTTTCTATATTTTTATCTTTTATTGAGCCTCCATTGTTGGTGCTGCCACACTGGATTCTGTCAAGGCCTTGTATTCTGCCTCGACCGCAACACTGCTTCACTACTGCTTCTGTCTTGGATATTCCTGCATGTACAAAATATGTAATAATATCTGCATTCTCTATAAGTATTGATCTTGTAGGTGATGATAACGGAATATTCAATATTTGAGCAAAGAGTCTATATTTCGTGTAACATCCTGTTTTTGGGGTTATTAGTTTAGTCTTAATTAGGAGAATTCGATTCGGGTCGAATCGGGTTCTCTGGTTTATTATTCCAGGAAAGATAAAATAAGAATATTTTTAATTAAGAAAAATAATAATTTTGGAATATGGTTTGAAATATTGAAAATGTGTTTCAAGATTAAAAGGAAGTAATTTGAATTTTATAATGATTTTAAATTATGCTTAATTATGCATAAGTGACCAATTTGTAATTTTTGGAAAAAATTGGAGGACCTATTTGGTAATTTTCGGAAAATATGATGTTTTATTGACTAAATTGAAAAGCAAGCTAAATTTAGAATCCTTAGAGGGCCATAAACCCATTTCTAATTTTTAATAATGATTTATTCACCAAAATATATTTTAATTACTTTAATTAGAGATTTTTAATTATTTTCTCTCAAAACTACTTTTTCCTCATTTTCTTTCATCTTTTTCTCTCATTTTCTCTCCACTTTTTCTCATCTTTTTTCTTCAATTCCTTGCTGATTTTTGCATCTTTTTCCATAAAGATTACATCATTTTTATCACATCAAATTGCAAGGAATCAAGAAGGGGAAAATTACATCTTTTTGGTGAATAGATCTTGAAGGTAATTTTCTGGATTTTTATTCTTTTCTAAGGTTCTTTATTGAAATTCCCAAGTATTAGCTTGCTAATCTTTGAATAAAAACTTAATTCTATGTTTTTAATGTTATATTTAGTGATTTTGTGAATGTTTTTGTGAAGTCTTTTTGGATCTTATTTAATGCTGAAGTTAGTTGGATTCAATTATTTTTTATGTTAAATAAATGATTAATTGAGTCTTCATTTGATAGCACATTAATTTAATCCCGAAATAATGCAATCGGTGTTGTTTTAAGGTGCTTTTCGGTTGTTTTAGGAGTTGTTTTAGATGCTATAATGTTGCTGGAGATATAAGGATGGTTTGGATGTGTTTTTGGTTCATAATTGAAGTGGATTAGATGTTAGATTCATTAGGTTTTGGGCTGATGTTGTTCGGATGCGTTTCGGCTTAGTTTACGGTCTTTTCGGCTAAGTTTTTGGTAGTTTAATGGTGATCGGATATGGCTGTTGGTTTGAGCATGTTATGATGTGAGAATGCTCTGTTTTTAATGTTGTATAAGAGGTACAAGAAGGTGCTTGATTGTTGGTACATTGGCGCGATCATCGGATAGCGGCGAAAGCTCGTTTCCCTTGTTGGTGAGTGATTACGGATTTAAAGCGAATCGCATTTCGTATGGTTCTGTTTTGGGGACTATGGAAGAGTGTGAAAACCTTCCATAGTTCAAGAGTAAGTAATGTAAATGTTTTTGATAAACCGATATGAGTTTTGACTACATTTGATAAAGGCATTATGTTGGTAATGCAATGAGATTTATGGAAATGCATGAGCATGTTTTGAAATGGTGCATACATGAGAATTACTTGCTGAAATGCATAGCTTATTTAGCATTCATAATTATGGAAAATTATGAGAAATGGTTTGGAATACAATATGGTTATTTGCCTTATACATGATGGTACCTTTGGGCATGGCTTTTGGTTTATTTGTTGAACATATTATGCATGCATTATGAGCAGCAAGTTATCATGTACATTTGATTATGATATTGGCTTAGTGACACTAACTTTAGATTCGAATACGAATGACATGTCATTAGGATTGTCTTAAGTGCACTATAAACAAAATTGAGAATACAAAATATTGCCTACATGTAACAAGGGTGACTTTGTGTCCAACTGTGCGTGGTAGAGTCGCCTACACGTAACAAGGGTGACTATGTGTCCGATTGTGCGTGGTAGTGCTAATGGTGACTTAGTGTCATGTCAATGGTGACTTCGTGTCATGTCAATGGTGACTTCGTATCATGATGAGAAAATGGTCTCTAACAATAGATCCGTGTATTCGGTGAACTCAAGGTTCACATTAAGTGGTCACTAGAATGCCAATATACATACATGAATTTGAGATGGACATTGTGCATCATTTATAAATTGTTTTGACAAGGTTATGTAAACTCAAGGATACATATGGTTTAAAGAATATGAGCATGAGATGTTAGCATGCATGATTTGATAATGTATTGTGAATTATGTTTTCATCATGGTTTTAAATAGATGCATTGATGATTTGTGTAGAGCTGCCTCACTAAGCATGTTTGCTTAAGCTCTCTTTTCATCCTTGCAGAAAAATAAAGGCACTTGGGGCTTCGTTCGAGGCAAGGAAACCAAGGGGAAAGATCACTTGAATTTGGTATGTTTTTGCCAAATAAATTGGGCAAGGCAATATGTAACCCAAACTATGTGAGGAGTGTGTACTTAGGCTTTGGTTTATGTTGTAATAAGACCATTATTGTTTGGTTGTTAATTGTTGAACTTTGGAATTGTTTGAATTGTTGAAGCATGTACTAGCATGATTGATATGTTGTTAATCATTTCCTAGGAAGCATGCCTATAGCTTGATTGATGTCCGTATCGTTGTTGACTATGTGCCATATGTTGCTAATTATGCCTAGGATTGATGCATTTAGTGGTTCTAATTAATGGTTGAGTATTGAGTAATTGGTGTGCACTTAGTGTAACGAAACTTTTGGTTCCAGACCCAAAGTTTCGAAACCATTGGGTGAAGGTTCCGAAACCTTTGTCAAATAGTTTCGAAACCTTCATGAGGTTTCGAAACCTTGCGGGCAGTTTCAATTCTGGGAAGCTACTGGACGCGAAAAATTTCGAAACTTTCCAGGAAAGTTTTGAAACCTTTTACAAAAAGTTTCGAAACCTCTGGGAAGGTTTCGAAACCTTTGACTACCAAGGATTGAAAGTTACTGGAAATTATATTTTATTTCCGAATATCTTCCTTTGTTCGATTAGGGTACCTACAGATGTTATTTTGAGCTGAAATTTTGTATGTATGTATAAAGTTGATTTAATTTCAATATAGTTAACCTAATTTGGATGAAGTCCTAGTATTTTGGAAGATTTACATTTTGGTCCCTAAATTAGAGTAACATGCAATTGATGATGTTAGGATGATCCGTTTGAGATGAAATTTGCTGTGAAGAACACTTGAGTGTTTAATTGAACATTGATGGAAAGAATTTCTACTTTACTAATGAAATTTAATTGTTTTACGTTTTAGTCCTTAATCTACGTTAGTGTTTAATCAGATGTTTGTTTTTAATTAATGTGTTACCGATAATGCTTTGTATGAGACCTTGACACATTGGAATAAGATTGCGTATCTAGGCAAGATAAAATAAAAAAATATAACGGTTTTAGGGTTGTTTATCGAATCGGACCCTTGCGGGTTTGGTTTGATATTCCCCGTGTAACCCATTAGTGTTGGTTCCATCTAGGCCGGGCTAAGGGGGTTACATTTGGTGGTATCAGAGCTAGGTTAGAAAAATACATTGTTGGGTTGTAAAATATGTAGTTGGTTTGTCAAGTACGTATTGGTTTTCTATGTTTTGTGGTTGGTATGTTAGAATGTTAGATTGAACATGATATGTTGTTGCTGTGTGCATACCTATATATTGTGAGTGTACCTAGAATGATTATGGGTAAAAGGGGTGGTCAGTTACACATTGCCAATGCCAATATGTTTTTAGATGTTCTTCGGTTTCCCTTGGATCTTGCCCGAATGTAAGTTTATTATGTTTTGATATTATGTTTTAAAATTGCAAGTTTGAAGTTTTTGGATAATGCCTCCGAGACGTGAGACACGTGCTAGCGCAAGCTTGATCATCGATGTTCAAGCAGAGGGAGAGGTGACTGTGAGGGAGGAACCGCTTCCACCTCCTCCACCAGCTGGCGTGCCATCGATTGGTGTGCCTCCGGTTCTAGTGGGAGGCCAGTTTAGAGAGTTTGCACCGTTCATATAGGCTATGACGGGTGCGTTTCAGGCGGCCATGGCTGGAGGTCATGTACCGGCTCCTGCACCTGCCGTTGTGGTTACCCTAGGGCTACCGCTTGAGCGATTGCGTAGCTTGGGAGGTGTTGAGTTTCGTGGATCTGACCCGAGTACAGTTGAGGAGTGGTTGGCTAGCACAGAGAGGATTTTAGATCAGATGGACTGTCAGGATGCCCGGAGGTTGGGTTGTATGGTCTCTCTGCTTCAAGGAGATGCTTATAGATGGTGGACTACCACGAGAGCAGGTGTAGCAGCTGCTAACCTGACTTGGGAGTACTTCAGGACCGCCTTTGTGCGGAAGTTTTTGGGTCCACAGTATGAGGATGCGCGGAAGAGGGAGTTTATGTCCCTAGTGCAGGGCACTAGGAGTGTGGCTGACTATGAGATATAGTTTATCAAATTGAGTCATTATGCACCGGATTTGGTTCCTACGGAGCATAAGAGATGTGATAGGTTCCGATATGGTTTGGATCCGGAGATCAAGATGTACTTGTTGGCTGCGGAGTACACTGAGTTTGATGTGCTTGTTAATAGAGCTAAGGATGTTGAGGAGTCCCTGAGGGAGGCTAGGAAGTCTTCCGATGTTGGGAAGAGGCCTGCTGAGGCTAGTACCCAAGGTAATAAGGGTAAGAGGTTTCGGCACAACCGATACAGAGCCGATCAGCGCCAAGGTGATTTTGGACACGGCGGTCGTGCTCAATAGTTTGGTAGAGGTGGTGGTGACATAGCAGTTTGTAACTTGTGTTTTAGACGCCATCTGGGAGAGTGTTGGTGGGCAACTGGTGCCTGCATTGGTTGTGGATCTAAGGATCACAGGAAGAGGGATTGTCCGAGGTTTACTGGTGAGGTTGGTAACCGAGTTGAGACTGCTGTGGTGCCTGGTAGAGGACGTACTGAAGGTAGAGGTCCTTTTCAGAGACAGGGAGATGGCCGTAGAGTTTATGCTCAGCGTAGGACCCGTAATGCTACGGATGTGGTTGTAGGTACTTTTTCTTCGCCGAATGTACCGTTATTTTCTTTGATAGATTCAGGATCTACGTATTCTTATGTTTTGAGTGAGTATGCATATATGTTGGATATCCCTGTTAATGTTCTAGATGTGAGGGTTGTGGTTACTAGTTTTTTGGGTGAGACGGTGACCGTAAAAAGATTGTATAGGAGATGTCCGTTGGAGGTGCAAGGGCATGTCTTTGAGGTTGACTTGATGGAGTTACCGTTTCATGGTTTTGACCTTATCTTGGGGGTTGATTGGTTGACGGAGCATAGAGCTGTGGTGGATTTTGAAAAGAAAAGGGTTACCTTGAGGTTGTTAGATGGTAGCGAGGTTATGGTTAAGAGTGAGTATACCGAATTCTTATCCAATGTAGTTTTGGCTTTACAAGCGGAAAGGTTGATGCAACATGGTGGTATGGCATATTTAGCATATGTGATGAACCCGGGGGATAGGAGAGGTTCGGGTGTAGGACTTTTGAACAGTATGTGACTTTCCGAAAGTTTTTCCTGAGGAGTTACCAGGATTACCTCCCGATCGTGATATGGAGTTTAGTATCGAGACTTATGCTGGTACTAATCCGGTGTCTATTGCTCCTTATCGCATGGCACCTAAGGAGTTAAAAGAGTTAAAGATGCAGTTGCAGGATTTGCTTGACCGTGGTTTTATACGACGGAGTGTATCACTTTGGGGTGCACCGGTGTTGTTTGTGAAGAAGAAAGATGGTACAATGAGGATGTGTATTGATTATCGGCAACTGAATAAGTTGACCGTGAAGAATAAGTATCCTTTTCCTAGGATTGACGATTTGTTTGATCAATTTCGAGGAGCAAGTGTGTTCTCGAAGATTGATTTGAGATCGGGGTACTACCAGTTGAAAGTGAAAGAGGAAGATGTGTTGAAAACGACTTTTCGGACAAGGTATGGTCATTATGAGTTTTTGGTGATGCCGTTTAGTTTGAAAAATACCCCTGCTGCTTTTATGGATATGATGAACCGGGTGTTTCACGAGTACTTGGACCAGTTTGTAGTGGTTTTCATAGATGATATCCTCGTGTATTCACGTATCGAGGAAGATCATGATCGACATTTGTGGATAGTGTTGCAAACGTTGAAAGAGAACCAGTTGTATGCTAAGTTAAGTAAGTGTGAGTTTTGGTTAAAGGAAGTGGTGTTTATTGGTCATGTGGTGTCGGAAAAGGGTATTAGTGTTGATCCAAAGAAGATAGAGGCTGTTATAGGTTGGAAGCAACCGAGATCAGTGTCAGAGGTTCGGAGTTTCCTAGGTTTGGCTGGGTATTATCGTAGGTTCGTTGAGGGTTTTTCGAGCATTGTTGCTCCTATGACCAAGTTGTTGCAAAAGAAAGTTCCTTTTGAGTGGAAAGAAAGTCAACAAAAGAGTTTTGAGAAGTTGAAAGAAGTGTTGACTAGTGCACCGGTGTTGGTTCAACCCGAATCCGGTAAGGATTTCGTGGTTTATAGTGATGCATCATACGTTGGTCTCGGGTGTGTTTTGATGCAAGAAGGGAAAGTTGTAGCTTATGCTTCTAGACAGTTGAGGATACATGAAAATAACTATCCGACACATGATTTGGAGTTGGCGGCGGTGGTTTTTGCCTTGAAGATTTGGAGACATTATTTGTATGGAGAGAAGTGTACTATATACACGGATCACAAGAGTTTGAAGTATCTCATGTCACAAAAGGATTTGAATCTTAGGCAATGAAGATGGATGGAGTTGCTTAAGGATTATGATTTATCTATTGAGTATCATCCGGGGAAAGCCAATGTAGTGGCCGATGCTTTGAGCTGTAAGGCGGTTGTTGAGTTGAGAGCAATGTTTGCTAGATTGAGTATTTCTAAGGAAGGTGGTTTGGTAGCGAGTTGCAAGTAAAACCTGTTTTGGTTGAGATGATCAAGGTGAAACAATTAGAGGATGAGGCTTTGGTACCTTTTGTGGAGGATATTGCTGAGGGTAGACCGACCGAGTATCGTTTTGATGATGATGGAGTGTTGTGTTTTAGAGATCGGATTATGGTGCCGGATGATCAGGAGTTGAGGCAAGCTATCTTGGTGGAAGCTCATACTAGTCCGTTTGCTATGCATCCGGGTAGTGTGAAGATTTATAGAGATCTCAAAAGTGTGTACTTTTGGGTTGGTTTAAAGAGAGATGTGACGGAGTTTGTTTTTCGTTGTATGGTGTGTCAGCGGGTGAAAGCTGAACATCAGTTCCATGCAGGTTTGTTACAACCAGTTCAAGTTCCAGAATGGAAATAGGAGAGAATTATCATGGATTTTATGACGGGGTTACCTTTAACACCGTCCTAAAAGGATTCTATATGGGTGATTGTTGATAGGTTTACGAAATGTGCACATTTTCTTGCCGTGCATACAACGTACTCCATGGAAAAGTTGGTGGATTTGTATGTTTCTGAGGTGGTAAGGTTGCATGGTGTGCCTAAGTCGATCATATCGGATAGAGCTCCGCGGTTTACATCCAAGTTTTGGAGGAGTTTGCAGACAGCTTTGGGTACGAGACTTAGCTTTAGTACAGCTTATCATCCACAGACAGATGGACAGTCTGAGCGTGTTATTCAGACTTTGGAAGATATGTTGAGGTGTTGTGTCATCGAGTTTCAAGGTTCTTGGGAGAAGCAATTGCCGTTGGTAGAGTTTGCTTATAATAATAGTTTTCAGACAAGTATACAGATGGTACCGTTCGAGGCGTTATATGGGCGTAAGTGTCGTACACCTTTGTGTTGGAAAGAAGTTGGACAAAAGTATGTTTCTTTGCCTCAAGTGTTGAAGGATACGGATGAGAAAGTCAAGTTGATATGTGCTAAACTTAAGGAAGCTTTGGATAGGCAGAAGTCCTATGCCGATTTGAAGCGTATGGAGATAGAGTATGATGTTGGGGACAAAGTGTTTCTTAAGGTTTCTCCGTGGAAAAAGGTGATGAGGTTTGGAAGAAAGGGGAAGTTGAGTCCTCGTTTTATTGGACCATATGAGGTGTTGGAGCATGTTGGTCCTGTTGCTTATAGGTTGAGGTTGCCAGAGGAGTTGAGTAAGATGTATGATGTTTTTCATGTATCAATGCTTCGTAGATATAGATCGGATCCTTCTCATGTTGTTCTGATTGAGGAGATCGAGTTAAGGGAGGATATGAGTTATGAGAGAGAACCGGTGAGGATTTTGGATGAGGATTTAGGTAAATTTCGAGGACAAAATTTTCTTAAGAGGGGGAGAGTTGTAACATCCTGTTTTTGGGGTTATTAGTTTAGTCTTAGTTAGGAGAATTCGATTCGGGTCGAATCGGGTTCATCGGTTCATTATTCCGGGAAAGATAAAATAAGAATATTTTTAATTTAGAAAAATAATAAATTTGGAATATGGTTTGAAATATTGAAAATGTGTTTCAAGATTAAAAGGAAGTAATTTGAATTTTATAATGATTTTTAATTATGCTTAATTATGCATAAGTGACCAATTTGTAATTTTTGGAAAAAATTGGAGGACCTATTTGGTAATTTTCGGAAAATATGATGTTTTAGTGACTAAATTGAAAAGCAAGCTAAACTTAGAATCCTTAGAGGGTCATAAACCCATTTCTAATTTTTAATAATGATTTATTCACCAAAATGTATTTTAATTACTTTAATTAGAGATTTTTAATCATTTTCTCTCAAAACTACTTTTTCCTTATTTTCTCTCATTTTCTCTCCACTTTCTCTCATCTTTTCTCTTCAATTCCTTGCTGATTTTTGCATCTTTTTCCATAAAGATTACATCATTTTCATCACATCAAATTGCAAGGAATCAAGAAGGGGAAAATTATATCTTTTTGGTGAATAGATCTTGAAGGTAATTTTCTAGATTTTTATTCTTTTCTAAGGTTCTTTATTGAAATTCCCAAGTATTAGCTTGCTAATCTTTGAATAAAAACTTAATTCTATGTTTTTAATGTTAGATCTAGTGATTTTGTGAATGTTTCTGTGAAATCTTTTTGGATCTTATTTAATGCTGAAGTTAGATGGATTCAATTATGTTTTTATATTAAATAAATGATTAATTGAGTCTTCATTTGATAGCACATTAATTTAATCCCGGAATAATGCAATCGGTGTAGTTTTAAGGTGCTTTTCGGTTGTTTTAGGGGATGTTTTAGATGCTATAATGTTGCTGGAGATATAAGGATGGTTTGGATGTGTTTTTGGTTCATAATTGAAGTGGATTAGATGTTAGATTCATTAGGTTTTGGGCTGATGTTGTTCGGATGCGTTTTGGCTTAGTTTACGGTCTTTTCGGCTAAGTTTACGGTAGTTTAATGGTGATCGGATATGGCTGTTGGTTTGAGCATGTTATGATGTGAGAATGCTCTGTTTTTAATGTTGTAGAAAAGGTACAAGAAGGTGCTTGATTGTTGGTGCGTTGGCGCGATCATCGGATAGCGGCGAAAGCTCGTTTCGCTTGTTGGTGAGTGATTACGGATTTAAAGCGAATCGCGTTTGGTACGGTTCTGTTTGGGGGACTATGGAAGAGTGTGAAAACCTTCCATAGTTCAAGAGTAAGTAATGTAAATGTTTTTGATAAACCGATATGAGTTTTGACTACATTTGATAAAGGCATTATGTTGGTAATGCAATGAGATTTATGGAAATGCATGAGCATGTTTTGAAATGGTGCATACATGAGAATTACTTGCTGAAATGCATAGCTTATTTAGCATTCATGATTATGGAAAATTATGAGAAATGATTTGGAATGTAATATGGTTATTTGCCTTATACATGATGGTGCCTTTGGGCATGACTTTTGGTTCATTTGTTGAACATATTATGCATGCATTATGAGCAGCAAGTTATCATGTACATTTGATTATGATATTGGCTTAGTGACACTAACTTTAGATTCGAATACGAATGACATGTCATTAGGATTGTCTTAAGTGCTCTATAAACAAAATTGAGAATACAGAATATTGCCTACATGTAACAAGGGTGACTTTGTGTCTAACCGTGCGTGGTAGAGCCGCCTACACGTAACAAGGGTGACTATGTGTCCGATCGTGCGTGGTAGTGCTAATGGTGACTTAGTATCATGTCAATGGTGACTTCGTGTCATGTCAATGGTGACTTCGTATCATGACGGGACAATGGTCTCTAACAACGGATCCGTGTATTCGGTGAACTCAAGGTTCACATTAAGTGGTCACTGGAATGCCAATATACATACATGAATTTGAGATGGACGTTATGCATCATTTATAAATTGTTTTGACAAGGTTATGTAAACTCAAGGATGCATATGGTTTAAAGAATATGAGCATGAGATGTTAGCATGCATGATTTGATAATGTATTGTGAATTATGTTTTCATCATGGTTTTAAATAGATGCATTGATGATTTGTGTAGAGCTGCCTCACTAAGCATGTTTGCTTAAGCTCTCTTTTCATCCTTGCAGAAAAATAAAGTCACTTGGGGCTTCGTTCGAGGCAAGGAAACCAAGGGGAAAGATCACTTGAATTTGATATGTTTTTGCCAAATAAATTGGGCAAGGCAATGTGTAACCCAAACTATGTGAGGAGTGTGTACTTAGGCTTTGGTTTATGTTGTAATAAGACCATTATTGTTTGGTTGTTAATTGTTGAACTTTGGAATTGTTTGAATTGTTGAAGCATGTACTAGCATGATTGATATGTTGTTAATCATTTCCTAGGAAGCATGCCTATAACTTGATTGATGTCTGTGTCGTTGTTGACTATGTGCCATATATTGCTAATTATGCCCAGGACTGATGCATTTAGTGGTTCTAATTAATGGTTGAGTGTTGAGTAATTGGTGTGCACTTAATGTAACGAAACTTTTGGTTCCAGACCCAAAGTTTCGAAACCTTTGGGTGAAGGTTCCGAAACCTTTGTCAAATAGTTTCGAAACCTTCATGAGGTTTCGAAACCTTGCGGGCAGTTTCAATTCTAGGAAGCTACTGGACGCGAAAAGTTTCGAAACTTTCCAGGAAAGTTTCGAAACCTTTTACAAAAAGTTTCGAAACCTCTGGGAAGGTTTCGAAACCTTTTACTACCAAGGATTGAAAGTTGCTGGAAATTATATTTTATTTCCGAATATCTTCCTTTGTTCGATTAGGGTACCTACAGATGTTATTTTGAGCTGAAATTTTGCATGCATGTATAAAGTTGATTTAATTTCAAGATAGTTAACCTAATTTGGATTAAGTCCTTGTATTTTAGAAGATTTACATTTTGGTCCCTAAATTAGAGTAACATGCAATTGATGATGTTAGGATGATCCGTTTGAGTTGAAATTTGCTGTGAAGAACACTTGAGTGTTTAATTGAACATTGATGGAAAGAATTTCTACTTTACTAATGGAATTTAAACGTTTTATATTTTAGTCCTTAATCTACGTTAGTGTTTAATCGGATGTTTGTTTTTAATTAAAGTGTTACCGATAATGCTTTGTATGAGACCTTGACACGTAGGAATAAGATTGCGCATCTAGGCAAGATAAAATAAAAAAATATAACGGTTTTAGGGTTGTTTATCGAATCGGACCCTCGCGGGTTTGGTTTGATATTCCCCGTGTAACCCATTAGTGTCGGTTCCGTCTAGGCCGGACTAAGGGGGTTACATTTCGGTTCAAGTTGGTGTATAATAGATGCTTAAAGTACCATGAGAAGGGTAGTAAATAACTGTGTTTTAGGCACTTATCGAATACCCCCAAACTCGAACTATTGCTTGTCCTCAAGCAATGCCAAACATCAAATTGCCGAATCTTAAGCCCCTTTGGTCTTACTCTTCCATCTATTCTCCCCACCATGATCATGTCTATCTCTCCATTTTAGCCTTTAGTCTTCCCCAAAGACTTTTACTAAGAAACAAGCTATAAGGCAAGGAGAGTGTGTGCGTTTTATGGATAAGGTTAATTCAAGGCTTTCTTAGATAAACTCTAAGTTCAAGACAAATAGAATCTTGGACTAAAGTTGTCTCCTTAAAACAATAAGTCTTGAGCCAATTTCAGGCACCTCAAGATATGCATTTTCTTTTTTTTCTTTTTCTTATTTATTATTTTTTTCTTATTGACCACCTATTTAGCATACTAGAGCCAGTTTCGGGCACCTCTAGCACGAAGGAGAGCAAAATTAGAGCCGGTGATAGGCACCTCTAGTTATTTTTCCAAAAGATTCTAAGTCTTTATCACCTAAGTTTATTAAAAGAACTCCTAAATCAAACAAGTCCAAAAAGTGTTTATTTTCTTTCTAACCCTAAACCAAGCTTCTAAGTTTTATTCCATGAGTATCCTATGGTTATCCCTTCAAAACAAAACTTGGCCATGGTAAGGAGAAAGATTTCTATAGCCTTAAAGGAGTAAACTAAAGCAAAGCTAACGTAGGGCAGTGCAAGATTACAAACATAAATTCAAGAAAAAAGAATATTAAAAAAATTCAAAAAAATTTACTCCCTTTATGGTGATGCCGCGGCAGTTGGTAGCCTCGACAGTACTTCTGCACCTACAATCTCCCCCAAACTCAAACCGAGCATTGTCCTCAATGCTCAAAATATACAGTAAACAATAATTAAAATATTGAAAAAGATAAAGGCAATAAGGAAATATTTATAATAACTCCGAAGAGCTGCTTGTACGGAGTATTCTCCTAGGCCTTGCTGCTGGTGCCTTTCGTCTGGATCCTTGTGTCGGTGATTGCTGTTGTTTGGCCTACCGATGCGGTTGAACTCTATTGGGCGGTGTGCGGTGCGTCGGAGCCGTAACCTCATCCCCTTCTTCTATTTCGTCCATGTTGTATGTGTCCATGATTTTCGTTCTGCCCCCTGCCGTGGCAGTGGGTATTGCTGATTCATAGGACGAACTTTGGTATTCATCAATCTCTCAAGACAGCATATCTCTGCTGAGATTGGGCATAGGGATTGGTTCTTTTTGGGGAGATTTAAAGATAACTCGCCTCTTGGATGACCTTTGGCTGATAGATGATACTCCAGTAAACCTTGCTGGCCTGAAAGGTCCGGCAACATAAAACTGTTGGTGCGGCTGTGGCTGGAAAGATGGTTGCGGCCCTGGGGCAGGTGTTGTCTAAGTGTAAAGGGCGGTAGTGACGAACATGTTGGCTGGGAACTCTGGAAATTACGTCCCGTGATGTGGGAAGCTTTGCATTATCATGTTGGCTAGAGACGTGTTGAAGTCACGCTGGTACTCCATGTAGCGTTGTTGACGAAGGTCCATAGCTACCATCCTTTGCAGAATTTCTTAGTATGGGTCCGTTGTGGCAGTTGGCTCGGCAGAGGCTGGTGCCTCTATTGAGTACTGCCCTCCGATGGTGAAGTCGGCAAGAAATTGCTGCGGTGTTGCCTGAACCGGTTCTGCATGTGTGATCTGTATAACTCAGTGGAAGAAATCTCTTATCCATCCTTGCCGAGGTGGCGTGTATTCATCCGTGTCTTCGACCGGAACTCCTGCATTAATGCACAAGGCAAAGATTAAACATGGGAAGTAAAGCGGCCCACGTTCCTTCTTACCACATTTATGGATTTCGTGAAGAATGATCTCTCCAACGTTGATGCTTATCTTCTTGATGATGGACTGGACCAGCGCCAATCTTTTGCAATCCACTGTGCTGTTATGGGAGGTTGGGATAAGTTGTCTTTTGACAAACGTACACCACATCTTGGCCTCGGGTATTAGACTTTGCCCTGTTACTGAACCCTTATGGGCACCGATTTCCAATGAAGTGTTGCTGTAACAATGCTCATCTTTAATCTCTTCATAGTCTAGCGTGGTGGTGCTGTCTATGAAGTCGGCATGATCATCCCGTGTGTGTGTGAGACCATAAAAGTCATTGATGACTTTGGCGTCAAGTTGCACAGGCTTGCCTCGGCAGTGGATAAAGAGGTTATCCTTGCACGGCCCATGTGCATAAAATTCCCGCACAATTGTGGCATTTGCCGGTGGAGACTGTAGGCAGAAAGCCTCCCAATCCTGATGCTGAATCTTGTTGAATAAGTATGATTCAATGCCAAAGTATATCTCATTGTTCTGTTGAAATCTCTGCTCTTCCCATAGTTGTTGAGCAACGAATGAGCGGTTGAATCTGTCAGCAACCGTGGCTAGACAAATCTTGTGTAAGAAGCCATTGGTTGTTCGTGGAGAATGGTTTGAGAAATT
The DNA here is from genome assembly GCA_035048815.1 of Abelmoschus esculentus. NCBI lineage: Eukaryota > Viridiplantae > Streptophyta > Magnoliopsida > Malvales > Malvaceae > Abelmoschus > Abelmoschus esculentus. The sequence continues at coordinate 11,652,083 of JAUCBN010000026.1, forward strand.
CTGGAGTAAATAGAGATTGTTCTGGAAATTTCAAGATATAGTGAGCAAGATTGTGAAAGCAAAAATAGTAAGAATGCAAGAGTAAACAATGCACATCAATGAGTCTGCTTATATAGGCTGTAAAAATATGACTGTTAAAAAGTAGCCTTTTGGCATTTACTGCCTTGATGCACGGTTACTACTGGGACGGATTTCTCGGCAGAGAGCTGTTATACTGTTTCTGCCTATTAGGAGTTTTGCATTTCTGACACAGTGCAATGCTGCGGCAGCAAACTTCCTGCTATGGCATAATTTGTCATGCATTCATAGCTTTATTTATTCTAATAATAATAAAAAAAATACTGATAATAAAATATAAGAATACTGAAAAAAAACATAGTAACATGAAATTCTAAAAATAACAAAATACTGAAAATAATAATATATAAACTAATCCTAATATAATAACTAAAATTGAAGGGAAGAGATTATGTTACTTGTGGAGTGCATGTGAATACATCTACCTCTTTCATTATCTCTTTCTGACCCGTATCTTTCTTCATGAGTTTGGCCAATCCCTTCAGTGTATTCGGCTTCTCCTTTGGGTTTTATTCATTTACCGAACAGTCTGTCGAGCGTGATGCCCAGGTAGGATGTTTTAGTACCCTGATTTCGTGTATGGAGAGTCTTACATTCTGCTGGAGCGTCTGAATTTGGAAGATTGTGGAAGACATTCAACTTCACTTGTTGATCATTTATACGCATTGTGAGTTCACCATTTTCCACATCAATGATGGTGCGTCCAGTAGCAAGGAAAGGTCGACCCAATATGATCGGTGCATTTTTGTCAGCCTCACAGTCAAGGACAAGAAAGTCGGCAGGAAATATAAACTTGTCAACCTTCACCAGAATGTCTTCAATTTTACCTTCAAGATGCACATAAGACCGATCCGCAAGTTGGAGCAGTACTGTTGTTGGTTTTGCCCGTCCAATTCCATGTTTCTGAAAAACTAATTTTGGCATTAAGTTGATGTTTGCTCCCAAGTCGCATAGGGCTTTTCCTTTATAACCATCCACAATCGCTCAAGGAAATGTAAAGCATCCAGGATCTTTTACCTTTGGTGGCATGCGATTATGCAGCATGGTCATGCAACCTTCAGTGGCTGCAACCGTTTCAAATCTCCTAGCCTTCGTCATTGGGACACTATATCCTTTAAAAACTTGGCACTGTTGGGCATTTGTTCAATAGCCTCAAATAGTGGCAAGTTGATATGGACCTTCTTCAAGATGTCTAGGAACTTCTGAAATTGTTGGTCTTGTTTCTGCTTCTTTAGCCTCTGTGGGAAAGGAGGTGGTGGTCTGAAATTTAGTTGTCAATCCCCGGCAACGACACTAAAAACTTGATGCGTGTGGTATAAGCGCAATTTGAGTGCAAGTGTACACATCGTCAAGTAATAAAATGATAAGTATATCGTATATCGTCTCTACAAGGATTGGTATACTTAATATGTTTCCTCTTGTTCCCTTACTCCTGAAAAGAAAGTAAAAACACAAATAAGTTGATTTGTTTTATCTAACTAAATAATTAAATAACAAAACATAAAATAAAAGGTTGAAGACGATATAGAGAAAGTGGGTAAGATCTAGTTGCGTCAATTAGTGGATTCAATTGATTTTCTTCTTGTCCAATGCAATCACACAACACTGCTTCGACAGTACTGCAGATACCGCCTCGGCAACATTGGTGTTCCTCTACCGCGGAATCTCTTGCTCTTGGGCAGAAGCATCAAAGTTCAGCAAAGTGTCCGTAAGTGACTCAGCTCATCTCTGAGTCAGAGTGTTGTTGATGACCAATCCTTAATGATACCTATCGGCGTAAATCAACGATAACCACCAACCAATCCAACACTTCTTTTAGCTGCTGAAAATCTTAACCTATTTCCTGGGCTTCCAAAGAGTCTAGGCCGAGTTAGTGTCTATAATACCGCACTTATCCATTTCGTGAATCTACACCTCTCGATGCTAGATAAATAGATTACTTGCAAACTTCCCTCTCGAGCTTGAATACAAGAACACAGAATGACAATAGGATAAGCAAACTTTGATTTTATTAACAAAGATACAAGAATCAATCTCCTCTCACTAATATCGACAACCTTCACCTATCCCTAAGAAGTTTAGAACATATTATCGTTTAGGTACAATTCTTAGGGAGGAAGGGTTTCTCCTAAAATCGGCTCTCTTAAACAATATGGTCGACTAGGGTATTTATAGTCTTAACCTAGGACAAACCTTTTCTAAGTAGACTTCAACTTGAAATGGGGAACAAGTCTTCTTCAAGGAATCTGATATTTCCAAGTTTGCCGCCTTCTAGAAGGGTTTTCCTGCTTGGTTTCTTACTTGGGCTTTTAGCGCGCTAGCCTGGTCCAATTGATGCGCTGTATCTTCCAAAATATTCTCTATATTTTTATCTTTTATTGTGCCTCCATTGTTGGTGCTGCCATACTTGATTCTGCCTCGGCCGCAACACTGCTTCACTGCCGCTTCTGCCTTGGATATTCCTGTATGTACAGAATATGTAATAATATCTGCATTCTCTATAAATATTGACCTTGTAGGTGATGATAACGGAATATTCAATATTTGAGCAAAGAGTTCATATTTCGATTCAAGTTGGTGTATAATAGATGCTTAAAGTACCATGAGAAGGGTAGTAAATAACTGCCTTTTAGGCACTAATCAGTAGTCGTTAAACTTTATTGCCATTTGTATTTACTACCGCGGTGGTAATTTCGGTAGATAGCCGTTACTCTGTTTCTATCCGTTAGGACTGCTGCGGCTCTAATACTGTTTACTGCCTCGGTAGGATTCCTACTGTGAACTATTTCTCCTTTATTCTTGCTTATTGTCCTAAAAAAATTTAAACAAAACAAGAAAATTAATTAAAGATAAAAATAATTATAGTAAGTAAATCTAAACTAAACTAATCATAATATAATAATAAAAATAGAAGGGAAAAGATTATGTCACTGGTGGAGTGCATGTGAATGCATCTCCCAATCTAATTATCTCTTGTTGGCCATTGTCTTTAAGTTCATCCCTTATTATTCTGATGTTCATTGCACCCTGTTTGTCTGGATAATATGTTTTGCTTTGGGGTTCCTTCATATCTGCCTTAATTTTCCTGCTAAAAATTCTGTCATAGCAAATATCTAATTTTCTGTCGATCATGCTGCCCAGGCAGTGACTGTTGAAGCAGGATACCTTTGTGTCTGCATTTGTAGTGTGAGGGACTTTGCACTCTTCTGCATCATCATACCTTTTTAGATTGTGGGAGGCATTGAGTTTAACTTGTTGGTAATTGACCCTCATAGTGAACTCTCCTTTTTCCACATCAATTAATGTTCGTCCAATAGCAAGGAAAGGTCTCCCAAGGATGATTGGTGCATTCTCATCTGCTTCATAATCAAGGACAAGAAAATCAGTAGGAAAAATAAATTTATTTACTCTTACCAGTATATCTTTGATTTATCCTTTGGGTTGCATGTATGATTGATCCGCAAGTTGGAGCATCATAGTAGTGGGTTTTGCCCTTCCAATTCCAAGCTTTTGGAAGATAGATTTGGGCATTAGATTGATGCTTGCTCCAAGGTCGCATAGGGCCTTACCTTCATAGTAGTTACCAATTGCACAAGGTATTGTAAAGCATCCAAGATGCTTCAATATTGGTGGCATGCGGTTGTGTAGCATTGTCATGCATCCTTCTATGGCAGTCACTGTTTCAAACTCACCTAGACTTTTTCTCTTAGACACAATGTCTTTCAAGAACTTAGCATAATTAGGCATTTGTTCAATTACCTCTACAAAGGGTAAGTTAATGTGGACTTGCTTTAAGATATCAAGAAATTTCTTAAATTAATGGTCCTGTTTTTTGCTTTTTCAACCTTTGTGGGAAAGGTGGTGGTAATCTCATTTCTTCTAAGGTTTCTTTGGTTTAAAATTTAATATCTGGAACCATTGTGTCTGTCACTGTCTTGACAGCCTGTTCAGGTACTACCGAGTTCTCTACTGGGTCAGTGTTTTCAGTTTGTTCAACATTTAAGTCCTCTTTTTCTGGTTCTATTAATGGGACTTTGACTGTTGAGCTTTCTACCTTTTCTTTCAGCTATAGACCACTTCTGGTAGTAATTGCTTTGCACTGTTCATGGCCCATTACCTTAGCAACTTCACTATTGCTACGTAATCCTCCTTGTGGTCTAGTATTGATGTTTTGGGCAAACTGCCCAGCCTGGTTTTCTAGTGACTTGATAGCAGCCTCTTGGTTTTGTATCCTCATCTCAGTTCTATTGATGAATACATCTGTTCTTTTTATGAATTTATTGTTCTCTGCCATGTATGATTCAGTTTTCATCATGAATGTTTTTAGAGAATTTTCCAGAGAACTTATAGGCTATTATTGATGCATTTGCTGCTAAGGCAGAGGTTGCTGATCTTACTGCTGCGACAGATGTTGCATTTGTTGCTGGAATCCTGGTGGTTGAGTGGTTGGATTTAAGGCATTGTTTGGATTGCTCCATGAAAAGTGTGGATGCCTCTTCCATGAGGGGTTCTATGTGTTGGACATCATATTGTTTCTATTGTAATTTCCAACATACATGCTGGCCTCTTGATTCATACACTCAGAATAATTGTGGTTACCTCCACATAAATTGCAATAAGAATCAATGGCTTTGACCTCATGGGTGTTCTACTGTAGTTGAATGTTCTACACCATCTTGGTAAGAGAGGCCAATTGTTCTACCACTGAATTTGATGTTTCTAATTCATTCACTGTGGCTTGGCGTCTTACTCCTCCTCGCCTAGATGTAGGAAATTGATAATTGTTTTTTGCGATTTTGTTTAGTATCTCAATAGCTTTCTCAAGTGCTTTATCTAGGAGTATTCCCGAGGCATCTAATATCATCCTTGTCGGGCATTGGTGGCATTGTAGAACATGGTCACTTGTGTCCATAGTGGAAATCCATGCAATAGGCACTTGTGCAGTAACTCTCTATTGCAGTCCCATGCCTCGTACATAGGTTCGTCATCAGCCTGTCGAAAAGAAGTAATTTCATTACGAATTCTATCATATAAATTTGTAGGATTAAAGCGCGTAATGAAATATCGGTATAGTTCACTCCAAGATCCTTTGATCCTGCTGGAATGCTATTTAGCCAGTTTTTGCCCTCTCCCTTAGTGAATAGGGGAACAACTTCAATCTTAAGACATCTTCATGGACTCCTTGAATCTTGAATGAGTTGCAAACTTCCATGAATGACTTAAGATGTTGCCTGACATCTTCTGTCATTGACCCATCATATTATCCAATAGTGTTTAGCATATTGAACATGACTGGTTTTAGCTCAAAGTGGTTTGCTTCTATTTCTGGTGTAATGACTCCAGGATTTAGTCCATTTAAATCTTCCTCCAGGAAGTCTCTGACAGTTAATTACCGCGACAGAGGTGACTGTGGAAGGCCTCCATTACCCGCAGGTAAGTTATGATTTCCTTGATTTACTGCCATGGCTCCTTGGATTTGTCTCCTCAACCCTTGATAGGTACGTTCGATTTCTGGATCTAATGCGTACAAAGGATTGTTATGGTTGACCCTGGTCATACACCAAAAATAAACCAAGTAAAATAAAAATTAAAAATAAAATAACTAAAAAGCAAGAAAATAAAGAAAACAAAATTTAGTTGTCAATCCCTGGCAAGGGCGCCAAAAACTTGATGCGTGCTAGATATGTGCAATTATAGTGCAAGTGAACACGTCGCCAAGTAATAAAGTGATAAGTATCAAGTATCCTCTCCTCAGGGACTGGTATACTTAATATGATTCCTTTGATCTTCTTGCTCTGTAAAGAAAATAAAAATACAAGTGAATTGGAGTTATGATTTATCTAAATAATAAAAACTAAATAAAGGTAAAATAAGATAAGGAAGATGGTCAGGATGCAGTTGTGTTGTATAGTGGATTTGATCAACTCGTTTCTAGAAGACTTTCTCGCATGGCCTTGTTTTTGGGTTTTCCTTGTGCTATCCAGCTCTGATCCTTGGGCCTTTTGTCCAGCAACGTTCTCCCCATTTTTCTCAGTTTGCCTGCCATGTTGCTACTTGTCCTCTGTTGCCTCGGCATCAGGTCTTGCCTCGGCCTCAATTTACTGCTGCGACAATACTTTTTCCTGCATAATCCCTAAATATATCATATTAAGTATATGCATTGGCCCAAGTAGATGTAGAATTGATGATTAATACCCATGAAAAGTGTAAACAGTGATAGTGAGTTGAGAACTTATCACCTATGAAGAAGAAAGCTTGTTCTTGTAATGGGAAAAACCTTTTTGGAAAAAATGAAGAGGAAAATGGTGTCGCCTTTTTGAATGAAAACCTATTTTTTGTTAAATTTTATGTCTTTCATGAGTGCTTTGGGGGAAATCACATAAGTGATCCCCCCACTACCCATCTTTTCTTTCAGAACCCCTTTTTAAACCATTTTTACTTTAAATGGGTCCCGAAACATAAATTTTGAAAAACCAATTTGAAATTATGTCCGGTCTAAACTTCTAGACCCAAAACTGTGATGTTACAACCTATAATGGTGAACTTCGTAATTTGATGATTAAATTGCTTAAAACTAATAGAAACACACTTTAAACTATTCCAATAATGTGTAGAAATGATTTGGGTTTGAATAGTTTAAGTTTAGGTAGTATTCTATGCAATTTTTGGGTGTAGACCTATGTTTTCGTGCAGGCGTATCGATACTGGATTGTTGTGTATCGATACCCTAGATAGGAAAATATGGCATAGGATGCAGGCATTTCGAAAATGTCATACCCGTGTTTCGATACCAAACTTTCTAGTAGTAAATTATTTCGATACCCCCTAGTAGGCGTATCGATACGGTTAGGTTTTCTTGTGGGTTCTACTAAGTTATTTAGCTTAGTGTATCGATACGCATATGGAGGCATATCAATACTAGGAGCTTTTCGATACACTTGATAGATGTATCGATACATGTAAATCTTCCTTGGTCTTCTTCAAAGTTGTGGTCTAGCGTATTGATATGCAAAAAGGTGTATCAATACTAGGGAATTTTGATACCTCATATAGGCATATCAATACCTTAGGAGAATCTGTCTAAATAAATAATGTTTGAGTTAGGGGCTCTATATTTTGTGATAATAAGTTCTAAGGGTCTCTTATGGTGTAAAACAATTAACATAATCGAGAAACTGATGATTAAACCACGTATGTGAATAATTGGAATAAAGAGTTGGTAAGCTTGGTTGATCAAATTGAATGGTAGAAACCATAGGGATCCTTGATGGTTTTGATGCTTTGTGATAGGTAGAATCTTGTTTTGTGTTGATAGGTCTCTTAGCTTAGGATAAACCTTTATGTGATGGGAATTCGGATACCCAAAACAGTGTTGCAACATAAAGAAGGCCATCCGATGTAATATTTTGGATGATGTGTTGAAGAATTTTCCAAATGGAGGATCCCAATACTATGTAGATGTGGGCCTGATTCGAAGATGCTCGATGGAGTATTCTGAGAATGATATTGGAGGATCCTGATGCTGTGTGGACGTGAGCCTCAATCCTTGGATTTAGGATCTCGATGCTATGTGGTCACGTGCGTCGTCCTAAAGTATGAGATCTGATGCTATGTGGACGTAAACCTCACTACTTTGTGGTTTTGGTTGATATGTATATGTTGTGTGCGATAGTAAATATTCATGATTTCATATGTTTAGGCGATTATGGTAGCACTATCTTATAATGCATGATATTACTTGTGTTGTATTACTTTATTTATGATATGTGCAATGTTGGTCGAGTGGCAGTGTACCCACTGAGCTTTTGTAGCTCAACGTTTAGAAATTTGTTTTCGTGCGTAGGTTAGGTGGATTCGAGGACTGGAGGAGCATTATCAAGGATGGAATTTCATAATCGACTCAGTGTGAGAGTAAAAAATTAATTGATATAATGTGTTAGTACTTGTCGAACCCTATATTATTATTTGTAACTCTTATTTAAACTTGATCGAGTTGAATGTTTTATAGTTTGTATTAAATGAAGTTTCAACTATTTTGATTCACTTGAATTTATATTTCGATTTGAATTTGAATTTCAATGGATTTGTTATGATTAAATTTGGATTCGTTATTTTAGGCTTTTGAAACGAAATTTTTAAAATACAAATTTTAGGCCGGAGGCCCAATGTGACAACGGGTCAAAGGTGTTACATAAATAGCATAAATAAATGTCAGGGATGTTATCTATAATTTAAAATTTTAATTATTGATGACACTCTAAAGTTAATAGGCTTTATCCTATGTATATTTTGATATTAAATAATATTTATATATAAAAAATTTATGATTTAATTAGAAATTTTTTGTTAGTAATTAGAATGAACCATTTAATAATTAAATACATGTATAAAAAACTTTTAGAATGAATATATTTTTGGAATAAAAAGCTTATACTTTTATCCTATAATGTATTTTTAATTTTGTATTCAAAATAAAAATATATTTTATTATAAAAAATATTTTTGTTTAAATTTTAAATACAATTAATAATTAATGTTCAAATTAAATTTGTGTTATTATATTAAAAATGACAAAAATGTAACATGAATGGTTCAAAAGAAAAAATATAACTTGAAATTAAATGTACTAATTTAGAGTGTTTGGGGTGTATTAATCTTTTCTTATAAGTAATCAACTTTAGAATTTTTGTTTTAAAATCTCTGGTTATTTTTATAATGTCGGTTAATGTCTTCATTCTTTATAAAATTGATTTTAAAAGAAAATTGTCGATTAAAAAATTACATCGCCCAAGATATTTTAAAAATGGTTTCGACAAATATATGATAACTAGGGGTGTATTTGGTTTCGATTCTATTTTTTTTTATCAAAATGTGAACCGAACCACAATCTGCGTTTTTTAAAAACAAAACTGAAACTGAATAGTATAAAAATCGAAAAAATAAAAATTGAATTTTACGGTTCGGTCGGGTTAAAACCGCGATTTTAGCGGATTTTTTATTTCAAAAAAAAAGTAAGCAAAACACATAAAATATTTATCAGACCCTTCAATATCAATTTATTTTGTCATTAAGAACATGAAAACACATGTCTCTAGCTCTTGAGAAATCTAAGATTTTAAATAAAAATTTAAAAAAATAACAGTGATTACAAAACAAATAATATATCTGAAAAATAAATCATAAAAATATTTATTTAATTAATATATACTCAACGATTCTATTTATTTAATATATTGTTTGATTAAAGACAAACATAAATATTCTATGTTATAAAATAATCATAAATAGTAAATAGTATAAAAACGTATTCTTATTTGAAACACGATATCTAATTAATTTAATATTATAAAATTATATCTAAATATTTCAAGAGATCAATTTAAAAAATAAATCCAAATATTTCAAGAAATTATCTTTAAAACATATTTAATATAGGTCATAATATTTTTTTTCTTTAATTCGGGTTGATATAGAATAAACGTGTTTCATATGAAAACCCAAAATCAAACCGAATTATAAAATTTAAATTTTAAATCGAACCGAAAACTGAACCAAAATACGTAAACTCTAACCAAACCGAACCACACAATTTGATTCAAATTAATTTTCAATTTTCTCGTTTTCGTTTCTCACCCGTAATGAAAACACAATTGTGATAAGGAAAATTTTCATACACCACGTCTTACTCTAACTCCATTATATATTTTACCTTTGTTGTAATCGGCACTTGCGATAAAAAATGCCATAGACAGATGAATATGTTGATGAAGGTGCCCACCACCGTCGATCCATGAATCAAACTAGAAATCCATTTATCACCATTAAGGATAAGTATTCGATCCAGTCGAATCGAGTCAAAAAATTTTAAGTTATTCAAATTGACAAGTCTAATTTTATCATTTAAACTTTCATTCAAAAAATATTCGAGTTGAGTCGAGCCTAGTTTCAAGTTCTTTTAAAGTTTTGATTATAATTATTTATTACGTTATAGTATGATTTGATTGTAATTTAAACAATTTTCACTAATCATAAAGCTATGTATATATATTTATTCATATGTAGCAATATTTCTTCATATTTTTATATATCAATATATATTATAAAAAATTAAGAGACCCTTCTCGAACTTGAAAATAAATCTTCTAGTTACTAAAGAATTTCAAGTTATTTGAGTTATTCGAATTTCTATTTTACAACTCAAACTTTATTTAAATTTTTTTTGAGTTATTCAAGTTTATAAAATTTCGAGTCGAGTCAAAATAAATCAAATATTTTCACATCGAATCAAGTTATTCGATTTTTTCGAGTCGAATCGAATTTTGTTCACCCCTAATACCCATTACGTAGATCCCAAATAATATTGACGCATTTTAAATAAAATTAAAATAAATTTTCAAACTCAATTTCAATCGTATTTTCTTGAACATTCTAACTTAATTATAACATTATTTTAATTTAATTTCTACCTTAATCCGTTTCAAACTTAATTAAACTAATATTTTTCAGAGTTCAATGCAAGACCTCCAATCTTTTTTATCTTCTAAATTATATTATACCCGAGACCTGATCACCCATGTTTATTCAACCCGATAATCTACACTATTTGGGTGTAAATAAAGATCCAAAATTCTAAATATATTTATTTTAATTTGCATATTGGTTATTTTTGTTAATAAATTTTTTCTAATATTACTTTTTTTTTTCATTGACAATAAATTTTTGTTATACACAATGTATGTAATTTTTACACATTTATTTCACGTCTTAAATATTCCAGGATTCAGCTGAAAACATATAAAATTTTAGACATAAAATATTTATTTTTATATTATAAAAATAAAATAATTATAAATTAAATATCTTAATTCAATTCAATTTTGGTTTATTATTTTCTTTATTTATCCCTACATTAAATCTTGTCTATAAACTTTCCATTCATAGAAAGTTCTCATGTCAATATAGGCCGAGACATTCTTTAACTTTGGGACACCGAAAAGATTTGAAAAAATCTTTTTTTATAGACTTAAAACAATGTTAAGTCAATGATCTCTAAAATAAAATCTCTTAACTAATACCATTTTCTTTCACGTAGGAGCAAATTTTCTCTCCCTCAAGTAAAAATTGTTCAAAAACTATAAAATAATATTAAAAGTAAAATTAACACAACTTTAAATAATTCTTGATACCTTATAAAAGAATGTTAACAGCATCAAAAATAAAATTAACGTCGGCTATTTGTTCTTACCTAATTAAAAAATACATACATAAAAAACGTAAATTTTTACACTCATATTAAGTATAATGCTTCTGCCCTGCATGTCGCAATTCAATTGCTTTTCTTTTTTTTTTTTAAATCTTTGTTTGATCGTAAATCAAGGTTTTATAAAAGCTAAAAACTATTTTTTTTTCTAAAATCAAGGTTTGAGAAGTTAATTTGGGAGAAAACCAAGATTTTTACACTCAAAAGTTTAAGATCTTGTTTTGTGTTTTTGATTATTTTTTTTTTTTTTGAATAAACAACTAATTTGAGAAGTTAAATTCAATAAAAAATAAATTTTTAGTTGATTTAAAGATGAAACATTAAGCAAAACTCATACTTGGTAAATGGGATACAATTTTTATTTAGAATTTATATGGACGTTGAACTTTAACCCAATTAGTACAGCTGGTAAATTAGGATTTTATGGTAGTACATGGGAAAGATGAAACATTAAGCAGAATCTTTATTTTCAAAAAACAATTCATGGGACCTTCACAACTGCCTCACACATGATGAAATTCGTTAGCAAAAATTCGATGATGATACCCACTTGATTTAAAGACACCATTCATAAATCCCTTGTTCAGCCATCAACGGGTTTAACGACTCTTCCTTCGTCGCATCTTCATCGGCAAACAACGCCCACAAACTAGAAAAATCTTGGATGATATTGATATTGCTTAGCTCCTCCATTCTAACCGCGGCTTTCTCTCTCAACTCCCTCAGCGCCACGCCATACTCCATCAGCTTCTCATCCAACCCAAACTCTGCATTGGCATTAGAACCACCGCCTTCTTCAACTTCATTCCGCTTTTGCAGGCAGTCATTGGCAATGGCATGATGGAATGATGGATGGGTTTCCAGAACCGCATCGATATTATCGGTGGTGAACACTCTTCCAAATTTGGATACGGTGAGAATGCCGACTTCAACCCCGCACAGTGTGGACAGCTCTTTAGCTTTCTTGAACAACCCTCGTCTTCGTTTAGAGAAGGTTACTTGGCGTTTGCTTTCATCTTCTAGTTTCTTGATTTTAATTCGTTGACGCCCACGGCTGCTCCTTGCACCTTTCTTCGCCTCACTTGTGATTTCCAATGGCAGTAGATTATCATCCATGATAATAATGGCCGAAAAGAGATACAGACTGTTCAACACGGAGGCTTCTATACTTCTTTTAGGACTCAGGGTTATTGGTATTAAACAAAGGGTTGATTGGGGTTTTTATAGATAACTTGACTTGGACAAGAAGAAAGTATCTGTCGCTGATTTATCCTCCTCCCTTCGCATAAACCGACTACCAACTTTGAATTTTTCTACCGTTATTACTAGAGCTAACTTTTACTTATTCTATCCCACAATTTAGGATATAACTCACATATTTTTGGGTACGGTCCTCTGGTAATTTTATTAGTCGATTAATATTTTAGAGAAGAATGATTATATAAAAAACAATATTATGTTATTAAAAAATATTAATAATAATGTGATAACCGACAGTGGAAGGTAGAAAGATCAATGGAGAGTGGAGACATGGCCTTTAAAAATATTAAAATTAAAAAAGAAATTAAGCCATTACACTTTAGACAGCTGATGTCCTATTTGTAGAGCAAAATTGGAAGATATTAATCATGTGTTTATGTCCCTCAACTCTCTTTGTTGGGAAGCGGAAGTTTTAAATATGTGTTAGATGAAAGATCGTATAAGATTCTAAAAATTCTTAAACAAATTAAATTATATATTTATTAATTCTTTTATTTGATAAATTATAAGAAAAAAATTAATAATACTTTAAATAGCGGTTATAATATATTTTTTACGAAAAAAAATATTTTTAAAATTTTTTATGTCTTTAGAATTATAAATAAAAGGACATCGTTTTCATAGCCTACACAAGACCTCATACAGTACTATTGAACCGTCTCTGTGTGGCAGATGTTGATTCAACAAGATATCCTCGGAGTTGAAAGACTGAATTGGTGTGAATTTATTTAGGTCTTGCTAGCTGGCTAAAGATAGTCGGGGTTGGAATCTATTATTCAGTGTTGTCTTGTGGAACCTTTGGCTTTATAAGAGTTTGATTGCTTTCGACAACCCAACGAAAAGTAGTTTGGTTCTTGAGCAAAGTCGTTAGTTGCAGTAAAAATAAAATAATTCTCTTTAAATTGAATAAGTATAATAAAGAGGGTTGATTCGTAAGAAGTTTGAAAATATTAATATAATTCTGTGTTAGTTTCAAACTAGGATTTTGTAAAATAATTAAATAAAAGTTTTTTTTAATGAGATTGTGATGAAATAAACAAAAAGACTAAAGTAGATTAAAAAAATAAAAATAAATATTGAAAATAAATAGTAAATTAAATGACAATGGAAAATCGCCTTGAGCTAGCTTTGTTTCAATTTTATCGATCATTGAAATAATTTTTTTCTCTGGGATTCATGTCGACTACAGTCTAAAAGGTCCAAACCATTGTAACTTGTCTTTCTCTCTTGTAATTGATTTTTCCAAGCCAATCTTTTAAAGATGAGTCTCGTTGAGAATCGAATCCAATTACGTTTTTCCTTAACGGATCGCCGTTAAGTGTGTTCACAGGAAGTCGAATTACCATGTTTCGATCATTCCTCCCACTGTATATTAAAACAACATCCAGACCAACGAACTGTTTTTGATTTAAAAATGTTTTAATTTTGAAAGTAAAGTTGACTGACAAACTAATAAACCAGAAAAACGAGAATGTATCTCAAAGGGAATTAAGTACTTTTTAATTCTCAGCATATAAATGATTCATTGCTAGCTCTCAACTTAATGGAAATTAGCTAAATATGATATGAATTGTCATACTTAAAATATTTTTGAAAAATAAATAAAGACTTAAAGCAAAAAAAGTAAAAAGAAATTTTATAAAATAAAACAAGAATTCCAAGACAAAATAAAAGATAAGATGATCGTAGCCTTATCCATCGAGGGTATTTATAGGATTCTAACAACCTAAAAATAAAAAAATTATTCAAAATAAAATAAAAGATAATTCATGAGTTTAGAATTTAAAACAAGATATCGTAAAAATCTTCTCAGGTTGTGTTGACCGAGCTACTTCCAGAATCTTCTTAAATCTACTAGAAACTGCCACATCAGCATTACATCATGCCGGACGTCGTGCCTATGTCTTAAGTTGTGATAAAAAAATAAAAAAAATTGTCTTTTTAATCACCAATTTCTATAAATAATTCACTGGACATAAAATAAACGAATACACTCAATTTAACAGTGATAAATTCATGAATATAAGAGAATTAGTAATTAAAAAGTGACTATTTCAAACACCAATCAAATTTTCCATCACTTATCTCTTACTTGCCCTCAAGTATGCCTTGATCAAATCAAAAACTTGGTTTGCCTTCCTCCAATCCATTTCATACTTAAGCAAATTATGAAAATCATAGCTCACAATAATTAGTTGAACCAAAACATCAATCAAGAGAATAAACATAAGTAAAAATAAATCAAACATCCTTATAACTTTTCATCTTACATCAATAAAAAATTCAGCCTAACTCAATTCCTAACAAAGTATCACTAAATTCACTCAAATGTGTTTCGTATGAAAAAAACACTCAAAGTCACAATCAAATAAGGATTTCCATAAGCTTGTGACATAATCAATTATCCATTACCTAGAAGAACTATGATGCAAGATCATTGGTGTAACACCCTCAGAACAGTGTTACATTGGGCCTCTAGCTCAAAACACGTCTTTCCAAAAATTTTATTTCAAAAGCTCAAAAGACAAGTTCAAAATCCAAATTCACGAATAGTCCATCATATTTCAAACCATAAAAAAATTGATAAATTCAAAAGTAAGGAGCTCCAATATTACAACCTTTATAAGTATTCGACTTAAAATAAATTAAAACAAGAGTTACAATTACACATATAGGGTCGTACAAGTACATGGCTCATTACATCTAGTAAAAGTAATCTGACAACTAGTCGATGTTGAAACCAACCAAGATGGTGCTCCTCCGATCCGAGACTTTTCCTAACCTACGCAAGAAAATACATTTCGAAATGTTGAGCTACAAAATCTCAATGGGTACTCTACCAACCGGTTCACATCGCACATAACATAAATAAGCATATGAGGCATGAATAATGACATGGCATAAGTATAATGGCGCTACCATTTCTGTCTAAACACATGATATCATACATGTATATTTTCGGCACACAACATATGCATATCAAGAGAAGTCCACACAATATCTCAAAGTCCATATATCTCATACATACATACATATATATATATATATATATAAGAAGTGCGGCCCACGACCACTAAGCATGGGGATAATACATTACTAGCAGGGCCCGCGTCCACTAAGCATTGAGATCTCATACTCTAGGATGAGGACCATGTCTACTAAGCATTAGGATCCTACATTCATGACAAGAATGGTTCATCAAGCATCTTCGAACTGACACGTATCCACTAAGCATCGGGATCCTATATTTGAAAATTCTTCGAGTGTTGAACACTTTGATCATATAATTAGGGTGTCTGGACCCACCAAATAATATTATAATACTAGGCGACCTATCAACACTAAACAAGACCCATAACTTACCTACCACATAATTATATCACCAATACTCATTTTGGTTTCGAACGCAATTCAATTACATACCGGTTACTGAGAGATTAGCCAATTATCTCCTAAAGAGAGTTAAAATGTCAATTTATCAGTTTAGTATTCATTTTACACCTTAAGAGACCCTTCAGACCCTTTATCTCGAATTATAGAGCCCTCGAACGAACGTGTAAATTTTTTGACAGGTTGCCCAACGAGTATCGATACACCGATATAGGGGTATCGATACACCCCTGGTATCGATACGCCTCTTTTGTATATCGATACGCTAAGATAAATAACTTTAAGAAGAGCAAGTTCAAATTTATCCGTATCGATAAGGTCCATACCCGTACCAATACTTGACCAAGCTGGTAGGTCTATAAAATGATCCAACCGGTCAAGGGATCAAACTTTTTCATTTGAAAATCTTGGTTTCTTAAGAAATGCCCTCAACTTTTTCATGAACAAACCCCCTAGAACTCTAAATGAAATTCCTAGGAACCAACCAAAACCCAAAAATACTCTTAACCACTTTATTTCTTTGAACGTCTCTCATTCTAGAAACCCAAACTTTTCAATCACCCTTCAATAATCACCTAGGACAGATATTGATTATTCAACCCCTCTTCCATCACCGGTTAGCTATCTGGTGTTAAGATTTCAGTGTGGGACTTTAGAAACATACAACTCCAAGGATTCCCACAACCAAAAATCTGAGTAAAGATCAAGATCGAAAAGATCTCACCCTCAGAAATTTTTAGTTGTTGATTTAAAAAAGGGACTATTAACTCTCAATCTCTTCCTCTAGCGGTGGCTCACCCACGTTAGGGATTATCGTCGACAGCCAAAGAATCTAGAGATTAGGGGACTATTGCTATTTTTTTTTAGTTTCCTTTATTTCAAGTTTGAAAAATTGTAACACCCTTAGCCTGGCCTAGACGAAACCGGCACTAACGGGTTACACAGGGAATAAAGAGCTAAACCCGTAAAGGCTCAACCCAATAAACGATTCTATGTTTTTCTTTTATCTTATCTAAATATTTCACTTAAGTCCTACATGTTCATACATATCTTGTGTCCAATTGTAACAAAAACGAAAGTGAAACGAGCCTTAATTTGAACATTCAAGTAAAAAGGACCAAATTATAAATTTCCTTAATTTCAGGGTCCAAATATTAAATTAGTATTATCAATATTTAAGTAAATTAAATGTTTGTATGTCAAATCTCAATTCAAAATAATGCCTACAACTCATTTAATTTCATTTACAAAATTTAAGGACTAATTTGCAAAAAAAAAACAAGACTTCATTTTCAACTTTCAACTACCATAACTATCAGGTGTATCGATATGGTTAGACCCTGTTTCGATACTTATTTGAATCTACCAAAGATTGTACCGAAACCTTGTCAAGCGTTTTGATACTCATGCCAAAACATGCAAGGGGTATCGATACCAAAATGATATGTTTCAATACCTAGGCAATTTTCATGCCTAAATCCTCTTGAAACCAACCCGTGTATCGATACAGTTAGGGACTTTATCGATACCCCCTGTATTAGAACAACATACACACGTTTAAAGACTCTCCAAACACATGGGAAACATACCCCAAAGCGTAAGCTAACCATAACCATCAAAGCACACTTACAAACCTCATCTAACGCCACTTAAACATATTACTTTGATAGGTAAAACCAACACTTATACTAGATGCATCACAACATAGTCCTTAACCGTAGAACTAATGTTTTGATATAATAATTAAAAAAAAGTTTTGGACTAATTTGAAAAGATTTCAAAAATAGTTCTTATGTTCGAACTACTTGGAAATATATTTAAGATGTTTTTAAGAGATTTAAAAGTGTTTTAAATGATTTAAAGAAACAAAAGAAGTTTTTTAACTCAGGTGTTTCTATACACCTTCAAGGTATTTCGATACAAACATATTTTCAAAGGAAAAATCACAGTGGTATCGATACCTGTTTTGAAACCCTTTCACCACTATGAGGTTTGGTTTCGATACCTCTTTCGATACACCCTAACGGTCATAAACAATTTTATAAAAACCCCAATGGCTAGGATCGATATCGATAGCAATATCGATACCTGTTCTTAAATATAGGTTCAACGGCTATTTCCCAAAGCATGTGTTTCGATACCATTTTCAAGGATATCGATACCACCTGCACCAGAAATGGAAATATGCCTTGAGATCAGCTCCAAATGGTTCCAAATTGATCCCAACGGTCACTAATGACTAGAAGCTCACTTTGGATGATAAAAGGAAGCCTCAAGCATCAAGAGAATACTAATGCTTCATTGGAAACATCATTATGATCAAAGATTTGTCTTAGAGTATAATTCTCATCCTTAGGTAGACAAAACACTTGTGAGCTCAATTGTCAATGTATGCTCAAGTGTATTAGGATTAGGTGTGTGATTAGATTGCAAATATTAGCCTTGATAGAAGGATTAAACAAACTTACTAAGTTTTCTCTTTGTGAGTAAATCCCCAAAGTTCAGGTTGTAAACTTTGGATGCATGATTCGGTTTTGAATCAAGGTTTGTAAGGTTATCCCTTTGTTCCTCAAAATGTTGAAATTCTTAATGAATTTGGAAAATCCTTAGTGAGAAGCTAAGTTAGTGAATGTAGGTGCTTATTCGAAGGTCAAACCACTATAAATCCTTGTGTTCATTGTCTACTTTCATTGCTTCCACAACAACCACCCAAATTGCCACTTATCCACCACTTGGCAAGGTTTAATCGGTTATTCATCGAGCACCTTCAAGCCCAACAATTGGTATCAGAGCGAGGCTCAATCGAGGAGGTTTAACATCCTATTGAGAAGATCTGGTGAGCTCGACCAATTTCTGATCAACCGATATTCCATAGCTCAATCCATTGACAAGCCAGCTTTCTTTGACGGGTCCAACTACTCCAAATGAAAGATAAAAATGAAGTATTTCATCAACTCAAGAGAATACACGCTATGGATATAGTTGAAGATTGAACGTTTATGCCAAAAGGAACTAAGGCGGAATGGAGCTTGGAAGACCGCAAGAAGATGGTGCTAAATCACAAGGCTTTGCATATTCTTGTTTGTGCATTCCATCCAAGCATCTATGAGAAGACATCTTCTTGTGAGAATGCCAAAGAAGTTTGGGACAATCTAGAAGTCACATACGAGGGTACAAACGAATTAAACAAGACCAAGATTGGACTCCTCAACCAAGAGTATTGTTGGGACCACCAGCACACCCCATGGCGCAGCGAAACAAAATTACGGTCTTTCCAGTGATCCATGTACGTTTAATCCGAAATCGGGAGTTAAAGATGCGATTACTTACATTGGGTTCCTTGATAAACAACAAAAACAATAACGAGATCTACTACAGTTACGATCGTTCAACAATCAAATCTTTAGCCTTAATGAATATCGTCTCGGCCTCTACTTAGTTCACCCGGTTTAGAGAGCGAATCACGAAAAATTGATTTTCATGATTTTAGGGTTTGGAATTCAGAATTCTCTGATGTGTGACTACTAGACCAAATAAAACCTTTATAAAGGTGTAATCCTAGGTTAAGAGTTTTAATCCGAATTTATTTATAGGAATTAATTACTTTAATTATTTTCTTAAATTTCAAAATCAATATCTAATTTGAATTTAAAAAAGGATATAATTACTTTAATTATATATCCTTTGTTTAAAATCTAGAATTAAATATAAACTACTTATACATACATACATACATACATACATACATACATATATATATATATATTTCTGCTCCTTTTCAACCATTGGTGTGACCCTGTAGGCTCAGTGTAACATTAGTAATAATATTAAAACAATTCTAATATTATAAACAATGAGTGACATCTAGCAATATATCATTTTCATCTAAGTTATAAGAGATCATGATTCGATATATCATGTCCGTGACGAACTCTCTTAATGTATTATATCCTTTTGTCCTTTTATATCTTTAATAGGCACAAGTCTTAGAATAGTCACACTTGTATAGCCTATTATTAGTATTTCTTGATATCTAGAGTGGACTAATGTTAATGAATAATTCGTGATATCTCATATCAACGTATTCAAGTATGGCCATGCATTTCCAATCTCACTCAATCAAGTGACCTTTGATATATTTTCCTATTATGCAGGAAAGACAAATCTTATCTTGATCATTCACATATCACTACATACATTATAATATGTCCAATGCCATTTTTTACAGTTTAACTAATTACGAGACACGTTTGACTGCATCATGTAATCACTAATTTTATCCAGGTTTACGCTCGAATTAAATCAATCCACATCCCTTTTTAATACCCAAATCACCTTAACTTACTCTAATTTTATCACTTGTTTTATAATTATTATTATCCTTACTATCTCTTAATTAAAACCAAAAATCCAAAAATATATAAATATATGATATAAATAAAAGCCTTTTATTAGAGCCCACTTTTATAAGCCCAAACCATAAATAAATTTGACCTATTAAATATAATTTTATAATATAAAAGAATATAATAAAAATCCCTACTTGGTGCCCAAGGTCTTGTTTTTAATTGGTTATTATTTTTAAAGGGATAAACCTAAAATACCCTTCATCATATTATAGATATCCTTATATATTAAAACCTAAACCTATTTTATTCCCATATGTTACCCTTTACCTTAACTATATATATAACATTTACCCTAAAAATAAAGGGCCCAACCATATTTTTCATTACACAGCCGCATACCTCACCACATTTTCCATTTCACAGCCGCAAAAACCATATTTTTTTACTCGACCAAAACCATTTCCAGTGCCAAGTCTCCATTTCCATTTTCCATTTTCCATTTCCATTTCCATTGGTAAGTTGGTAGCCTCCATTATTTATATTTTTACTCTCATTGAATCACTTCACCCATTTGGTTGGTTATTTTTCAAGTTATGCCCTAATCTAATCATTACTTTTACCGTTTAATTTAATTTGTGGATTGATTTTAATCGAGCATATTTAGATGTATATAGTTCTTTTTGAAATATTTATTGTGTATTCCATTCTTATGGTTCAATGAAAATATGAATATTTTTATTGGTATCTTTTATTGTTTTTTTATTTGTTTATTATATGTTTTGTTTTGTTTATTTATATATGTTATTTGTTTGTTGGTCTATTTATTTTAATCTTTGTTATCATGTGTTGTATAATATTCTTAAGTGTTTATGTACCTTTTTATTCATGATATTTATTTATTTATTTTTGTTAATGTTGTTACATGCTTTGTATATATGCCATGCATTTTATGGTTTTTTATTCATGTAAATGTTTATATATATATATTACTTTTTTTTTTAATTTTGTAAATTACATACACCACATTAAATTAATGAGTCTAATTAAACGTCTTTATTTGGTCGTAACGGGCCCGTGTTCTAATGTAATGGTCGCGGTGTATGCGTTGCCTCCGAATAAAGACACGGTAAAAATAAAATTGATTCGAATCTTTAAACAAAAATTAATTTAAATGCCATTTTAATCCAAAAAATCTAAAATTAATTAAGCGGTAATTTATAAAGGTGTCAATTTTGGGCGGTTTTAAACCCTAAACCCGTTTTTAACCGTAACCGACTCTCGAACCCAAATCATTTCAAATCTCTGGTTTTTACGGTGTCCGGTCTACCAAAAGTGACCGGTGGCAACTCCACCCTTTTTTAAAAATCCCTAATTTTAAAATTTCCCTTTTCAATCTAAAATTTCTTTTCTCAAATCCCTAATTTTAACCTTCGAATTTCTATTTTTTAAGAACCCTAGATTTCAAGTTTCTTTTAATATTTCAAAATTCCCAATTTTTGTATATAATTTTAAAACCTAATTTTTAATTTTTAATTATCAAATCCTAATTTTCTAAATTTCCCCAAAATTTTATTTTAAATCCAAATCCCTAAATTTCACTTTTCAAACCCTAATTTCAATTCCACTAGTGACCCTTTCTCCCCTTTTTTACTACACACACCCTAATTATTTTTAAAGAATTTTATAAGGGTCGCTACAGTTGGCGACTCCGCTGGGGACTAATTTTTCAAACGAGTCAAGCCTTGTTTTTAAATACCGCTTAATTAATTTTGGAAGTTATGGAATAAAGTGACAATTAAATTATTATTTGTTTATTAATTCGAGCTTTCAACACATTTCAACCTGTCTCTAAGTGGGGGGAAAACGCTATGCTTTCGTGAGGATATTGTTCCTTCATATGGGCCTAGCAAAGTACCTTCGGGGCTCGACTATCCTATGCTTTCGTGAGGATATTGTTCCTCCGTATGGGCATAGCGAAAGGGTCCCCCTAAATTGAACTCGGTCAAGATGAGCCTGTAATGGGTGATGATCGGGGGCCTTGCTACTCTTAGAAGAGGACAACGAGGACAATTTGGGTACCTCGTAGAACCAAAACTGCATTTAGAGAATCTAGTCAACCTACCCGATTAGAGCCATGCGGTTAACCTAGGTTCTTTTAGATGGGATAAATAGGATTGTTTTGTCTCCTATCTTGCTTACATTTTTGCTTTATCATTTTTGTATCAACATTTCATGAAGGTGTTGAACTAAGTGGTTTGTTCAATCAGAGGCTTTCACTATAGTTAGAGAGTCAAAACAAGAAAAAGAAAAGAGAGGAAAAAAAAGAGAGAAAAAATAAGAGAAAGAAAAAGGGGAAAGAAAAAAATAATGAGAAAATAAAACTAAGGAAAAAGAAAAGGTTGAGAGAAAAAAATTAAAAAGAGAGAGAAAATAAAAAAAAGAAGAAAAGAAAATTTAGAATATAGGAAAAAAGATAGGAAAAAACAATGAAAATGAAAAAAAGGGATAAAAAAAGAGAAAAGAAAATCGAGAGAATAAAGAAAGAAGCAAGAAAATAGAGAGAAAAAGAAAAGAAAAAGAAAAAATAGAAAAAAAATAATAAGGGGCATTAAGATCTTAACCGGTGAAAGTTGCTCAAAGGGCGATCACTAGCGGGATCAACACCTTTACTTGCATTCATGCATACATATCATGCATCTCATAGAATATATCATGCATTAATTAAACAAAGAGGTTAATTATGGGATCTCATGTCCGTAATTGAAGGTTTCTCGCTTGCACTCAACCAACACCGGGAAGGGCTAATGGAAGAAGACTTTGCCAAGTTAGAAGCCAATCTCATGGGACAGTTAGAGCATACTCGAAAAGAATTAGGAGATTCTATGATCAAGTCTCAACAAGACATGATGAAACAAATTGCTCACTTGTTGAGACTAAGGAAAGTGGAAGACCAACAAAGAAAATGTTCTGTTGAAGACCCCTTGGGCCCTCCTGTTTTTGTTGCTAACACTTCTAGACCTCCACAAGGAGTAGTAACATCATCTCTTCAAGCCGGTGCCTCTACCCAATCCCCACCGGGTGTGACTTTCACTAATGTAGAAGATGTCGGGGATGACATTCCAGACTTCGATGAGCTAGAGAAATTAAAGATTGAATTTTCGAAGCAGTTAGAGGAAACGAAGAACGAGTTTGAAGAGAAGCTTCAGATAAAAGAGGATGAAGAAGAATGGTATGGGTTGAATGCCAGTGAGCTTAGTTTGGTTTCAGGTCTAGAGATCCCTTATAAGTTCAAGACCCCAGATTTTGAGAAGTTTGATGGGACGACTTGCCCTATCGCACATATAACTATGTTTTGTCGAAAAATGACTCTACTAACAATGAGAAGCTGTTAATCCACTATTTCCAGGATAGTCTGGTGGGATCTGCCACAAGGTGGTATAATCAGTTAACCCGTGCTCAAATTAAGTCGTGGAAGGATCTGGCCAAAGCTTTCACAAACCAGTATAAGCACGTAACCGATATGATTCCAAATCGGCTCATGCTACAAGGGATGGAACAAAGGCATAACGAAAGCCTTCGAGAGTACGCTCAACGTTGGCGTGATGCTGCAGCACAAGTACAACCTCCGCTCGACGAAAGTGAACTTTCTCAAATGTTTGTGGATACACTAGAGGGAATGTTGTATGATCACTTGATAAGCCACCCTATCAGTAGTTTTTTGGAGTTGGTTATGACCGGAGAACGCATCGAGTATGTTATTAAGAAGGGAAAGATGAATGACCCTTATAGCACAACTTCTCAGAAAGAGGAAGATTCTCATGTCTATGTGGTGAGTTCTCACTCAACCAATCGAACTCAGGGTTGTCCCCATACTCATACAAGACCTACAAAGATACTTCATCCAATTCCTATGACCTACACCAAGTTACTCCCAATTCTCGTTGAGAAGAAACTTTTGACTTTGGTGTAGTCTAAGCCAAAGGATCCTCCTTACCCTGAAGGATATAATGTCAATGCCACATGTGACTATCATATGGGGAGCACAGGCCACACAACAGAGAATTGTGGAGCTTTGAGGAACAAGGTTCAAGGACTGATTGAGGCCGGTATTCTGAAGTTTTAAGAAAGAGTAGAGGACATGATCTTTAGGAAGATTCTAATCTTCGAGTTTAGATGTTCATTTTCTGCCTTCTTGCATTTTAAGTTTTGCATCAATTAATTTTGTTACTGTTTGCCCGAAAGTAACAAATACTTTTTTGTAAGGGCTTATGTTATGTTTGCTCTTTTTTTCGTTTCAATGAAAGAATGCATATTTTTAAAAACATATGTGTTTTCCTTTTTCTCTCAGAGTTCCTTGGATGTCACATGCTTGTTGTGACGTGGGTTCAGAAATGGTTGGAACGTTGTTATTACGATGAAGTATGATTTATTAATCAGTAGCTTTGGTCAGTAATGCACGAGAAATAAGACTACTACTCCTTCAGTGATGTTCGATGATAAGAAAATCTCCTAGAAAAGGCCCGGTGAAATTGATTGATCTCAAGAATTCCTCTAAGTAAAAAGATTGCATCCAGAGAAAAAAAAAGAAAGAAAAATAAAGAAAAAAGAGAGAAAGAAGGAAAAAAAGAAAAGAAAAAAAAAAGAGAGAAAAGAGAAAAAGAAAGGAGAGAATAAAGATTAAACAAAAGCACTCCAATATTCGAAATCTGATAATAGACATTTTCGAACAAGAGTGTGGAAGTATCGGGGCACTCCGCTGAAGCAATAAGACTTAATAAGGTAGCAATGCACCATCCCAAATCTTTTGCTTCATGAGTGATGGTAATATTTTCAAATCTATGACTATGCCGAGTAACTCAGAGTTTTGTTGTATGCTCCATCATTACCTTTGAGACAAAGGATTGTGATGAGTTGATTTCCCCGAAATTTAAAAGAAAGAAGAAAATTAACAGATATGAGAGAAAAAGGAAAGGGAAAGAGCAAAAAGAGAAAGAAAAAGAAAGAAAAAGATGGAAAAATAAAAAGAAGAAATAGAATGAGAAAGAAAATGCTCCTATAACTAGATGCAGTCTGAAGCACACTTCGAATTCTCAAGAAGATACCAGTGGGGCAAGTACGGAAAGTTTGAATATATAAAAGGAGAAAGATATTGAGAACTAGAAGGAGTAGTTTTCGAATAGATCAAGCAAATACGATAATCATGAGGATGAACCGAGCAATCTGAAAGGAATTCCAAAACTTCAAATATCGCCGCAACGTTCAAAGGTTGAAAACCGAACACAGAGAGTTGAGTCTAAGGCACTCTCGCATTTGATATCCAAGGAACCCATGTTTTTTTCTTCTTTTCTTTTCTAATTTTTGGATTTTCCAAAACATGTATATATTGTTTTACTTACAATTAGCAGATTATTTTTTAATAAAAGTGTTGTTCAAAAAGATTTACAAAATGCAAGATCGTTGATGCAAATGATCATCTTTGATATGACCCGAGAAGAAGGGGTAATGTATGATACAAGATGTCTCTTGAAAATACCACTTCGTTTGAAAGATGATATTCTTTGAGAATTCAGGTTAGCATAAATAAACAAAGATTACCCGAGCCTATTGTGGTTACAGATTGAGCAGAGATGAACATCAGGCCTTTGGGGCAAAAGTTATATTGAGGGCCTAAAGAGAGTCAATCAGATGACCCAAAGACAGAAAAATACAAGAGAATAACCCCCAATGTACATGTGTAAGATAGACCTTAAGTGATCCAAGTCTGAATATGAGATTGAGAGCTACTACCATAAGCTGAATGCAACTGAATTCGGAGACAACTGGTTCAGATGTGTCATTGTCAACCAAGTATGAGCTGTTGAATTACAGAAGGCGAAAGATTTTGTTCCGATCGGTATAAGACGATGATCTCCTTTCAAGACAAGGTGAAAGATGAAAGCCCGATGAGTTTAGTAAATAGAAAGCGAGAGCCTATCCTCCAAGAAGAAAGAAAAAGAACATTCATGCATCATTCATATTAAATATTCATGCGTCATTTAGATTAAATATTTATGCATCTAGGTTAGATACTCATGCATCATGAGCATTCTAATTCATGCCATCATTGCATTTTACTCTTTTTAAACAGGAATTTTCAAGATTGATTAAAGATTTGATCTACAGAGATGGACCTCAGCAAAGATCAAAAGTCCTTCAAATTACACGATCGTGGTTTTTGAAGGCCTTCCAACCTTTGGTTATTTGGGGGCAAAGAGCTTTTTGTGTCAAGGCGATCAAATATCGAGACATCTAGACGAGATATTAGGTGTTCTCTAAAGGGAGACACCATTTTTTTTATGAGATATTCAGGTATTCTTTAAGCAAGATATCACTTTATATTTGAACTTCAAATTTGATCCTTTCTTAAGGATGTTTTTCTTAAAACCCAAATTTCTTAATCCTTCCTTAAGGATGCTTTTCTTAAATCCAATTTCTTAATCTAATCCTTCCTTAAGGATGCTTTTCTCAAAGCCAATTTCTTAATCTAATCCTTCCTTAAGGATGCTTTTCTCAAAGCCAATTTTTAAATTTTATTCTTCCTTAAGGATGCTTTTCTCAAAGCAAATTTGATCCTTCCTCAATGATGCTTTTCTCAAAGCAAATTTTATCCTTTCTTAAGGTTGCTTTCCTCAAAGAAAATTTGATCCTTCCTCAAGGATGCTTTTCTTAAAGCAAATTTCTTAATTTGATCATTTCTTAAGGATATTTTTCTCAAAACAAACTTCTTAGTTTGATCCTTTCTTAAGGATGCTTTTCTCAAAGCAAGTTTCTTAACTTGATCCTTCCTTAAGGATACTTTTCTCAAAGCAGATTTCTTGAGTTGATCTTTTCTTAAAGATACTTTTCTCAAAGCAAGTTTCTTAACTTAATCCTTCCTTAAGGATGCTTTTCTCAAAGCAGATTTTTCGAGTTGATCCTTTCTTAAGGATGTTTTTCTTAAAGCAAGTTTCTTAATTTTATCTTTCCTTAAGGATGCTTTTCTCAAAGAAAATTTGATCCTTTCTTAAGGATATTTTCCTCAAAACAAACTTCTTAGTTTGATCCTTTCTTAAGGATGTTTTTCTCAAAGCAAGTTTCTTAACTTGATCCTTCCTTAAGGATGCTTTTCTCAAAGCAGATTTCTTGAGTTGATCTTTTCTTAAAGATGCTTTTCTCAAAGCAAGTTTCTTAACTTAATCCTTCCTTAAGGATGCTTTTCTCAAAGCAGATTTCTCGAGTTGATCCTTTCTTAAAGATGTTTTTCTCAAAGCAAGTTTCTTAACTCCTTCCTTAATGATGCTTTTCTTAAAGCAAATTTCTCAATTTGATCCTTTCTTAAGGATGCATTTTCTTCGTTTGATCATTCCTTAAGGATGCTTTTCTAAAAGCAAATGTATCAATGTGATCCTTTCTCAAGGATGTTTTTCTCAAAATAAACTTCTTAGTTTGATCCTTCCTTAAGGATGCTTTTTTAAAAGCAAATTTATCAATTTGATCCTTTATTAAGGATGTTTTGCTCAAAACTCTAATTTCTTAATTTGATCATTTCTTAAAGGTTGTTTTCCTCAAAACAAATTTCTCAATTAAATCCTTTCTTAAGAATGATTTTCTCAAGATGAATTTCTTTTTAATTCGATCCTTTCTTAAGGATATTTGAAAAAGAAAAAAAAAGACAAAAAAATGAGAGAAAAGAAAGAGAGAGAAAAATAAATAAAGAAAAAGAAAAAAAAAGAAAAAAGAAAAGAGAAGAAAGAAAGAAAAAAAAAAGAGAAAAGGAGAAAAAGAAAAAATGTGAGAAAAGATGATCAAAAATCGATACCTTTTATAAGATTTTCAGGGTATTGGAGAAAAGAAGATGAAGAAGAAGAAGACGACGAAGAAAGTAAAGAAACGATCGAGGTCAACCAATCGAGAATATACAAAGACCAACAATTTTTTTTTTCATGCCAAGACAACCAGAAGTCAAGGCAACCAACAACCTCAAAAGCCTCTAGGCAAGACATCACTTTTCAACAAGATCGTTCTCTATGACATACGCTTGAAGAAGGAGGTCATGCTTTGCGACATACGCTCGAAGAGAGGGGTCGTCCACCACGGTATACGCTCGAAGAAAGGGACCGTCAGATGCTGCAATGATTAGAAATCAGAGCATCTCGAAGATGTGGATTCTATGGAGAAGGGATCAACATTGTTTTTGCGACATACACTCGAAGAGAGGGGTCGCCCACCACGGTATACGCTCGAAGAGAGGGACCGTCAGATGCTGCAATGATCAGAAATCAGAGCATCTCGAAGATGTGGATTCTACGGAGAAGGGATCAACATTGTTTTTGCGACATATGCTCGAAGAAAGGGGTCGCCCACCACGGTATACGCTCAAAGAAAGGGACCGTCAGATGCTGCAATGATCAAAAATCAGAGCATCTCGAAGATATGGATTCCACAGAGAAGGGATCAACATTGTTTTTTGCGACATATGCTCGAAGAAAGGGGTCGCCCACCACGGTATACGCTCGAAGAGAAGGACCATCAGATGCTGCAATAATCAGAAGTCAGAGTACCTCCAAACAGGGAAGTCGGATAAAATTAGTGCTTGTAGTCTTTGCTTTATCATTGTTTCACAACGATAAGCAAAGAGGGGCAACTGTAATCACTAATTTTATTCGGGTTTACGCTCGAATTAAATCAATCCACATCCCTTTTTAATACCCAAATCACCTTAACTTACTCTAATTTTATCACTTGTTTTATAATTATTATTATCCTTACTATCTCTTAATTAAAACCAAAAATCCAAAAATATATAAATATATGATATAAATAAAAGCCTTTTATTAGAGCCCACTTTTATAAGCCCAAACCATAAATAAATTTGACCTATTAAATATAATTTTATAATATAAAAGAATATAATAAAAATCCCTACTTGGTGCCCAAGGTCTTGTTTTTAATTGGTTATTATTTTTAAAGGGATAAACCTAAAATACCCTTCATCATATTATAGATATCCTTATATATTAAAACCTAAACCTATTTTATTCCCATATGTTACCCTTTACCCTAACTATATATAACATTTACCCTAAAAATAAAGGGCCCCAACCATATTTTTCATTACACAGCCGCATACCTCACCACATTTTCCATTTCACAGCCTCAAAAACCATATTTTTTTACTCGACCAAAACCATTTCCAGTGCCAAGTCTCCATTTCCATTTTCCATTTTCCATTTCCATTTCCATTGGTAAGTTGGTAGCCTCCATTATTTATATTTTTACTCTCATTGAATCACTTCACCCATTTGGTTGGTTATTTTTCAAGTTATGCCCTAATCTAATCATTACTTTTACCGTTTAATTTAATTTGTGGATTGATTTTAATCGAGCATATTTAGATGTATATAGTTCTTTTTGAAATATTTATTGTGTATTCCATTCTTATGGTTCAATGAAAATATGAATATTTTTATTGGTATCTTTTATTGTTTTTTTATTTGTTTATTATATGTTTTGTTTTGTTTATTTATATATGTTATTTGTTTGTTGGTCTATTTATTTTAATCTTTGTTATCATGTGTTGTATAATATTCTTAAGTGTTTATGTACCTTTTTATTCATGATATTTATTTATTTATTTTTGTTAATGTTGTTACATGCTTTGTATATATGCCATGCATTTTATGATTTTTTATTCATGTAAATGTTTATATATATATATATATATTACTTTTTTTTAATTTTGTAAATTACATACACCACATTAAATTAATGAGTCTAATTAAACGTCTTTATTTGGTCGTAACGGGCCCGTGTTCCAATGTAATGGTCGCGGTGTATGCGTTGCCTCCGAATAAAGACACGGTAAAAATAAAATTGATTCGAATCTTTAAACAAAAATTAATTTAAATGCCACTTTAATCCAAAAAATCTAAAATTAATTAAGCGGTAATTTATAAAGGTGCCAATTTTGGGCGGTTTTAAACCCTAAACCCGTTTTTAACCGTAACCGACTCTCGAACCCAAATCATTTCGAATCTCTGGTTTTTACGGTGTCCGGTCTACCAAAAGTGACCGGTGGCGACTCCACCCTTTTTTAAAAATCCCTAATTTTAAAATTTCCCTTTTCAATCTAAAATTTCTTTTCTCAAATCCCTAATTTTAACCTTCGAATTTCTATTTTTTAAGAATCCTAGATTTCAAGTTTCTTTTAATATTTCAAAATTCCCAATTTTTGTATATAATTTTAAAACCTAATTTTTAATTTTTAATTATCAAATCCTAATTTTCTAAATTTCCCCAAAATTTTATTTCAAATCCAAATCCCTAAATTTCACTTTTCAAACCCTAATTTCAATTCCACTAGTGACCCTTTCTCCCCTTTTTTACTACACACACCCCAATTATTTTTAAAGAATTTTATAAGGGTCGCTACACATCAAAACATAAAACAACATATGTTGATATCGTAATAATCTCAAGTCTAAGGATCATACATATAGTTGTCACTATGAACAATATCGTGACCGTCACATAATAATCCAAGATATATGCTCATAGTGGGTCAATCCAATATATTATTCTCTACTAATATATTCATGTATTAATTCTGATATCTCTATGTCAATGACAACTCATTGTCATCAATTAATCACATGTTAGTCTTAAGCGTATTATTATTATCCATACCCATAATAATATTTGACCAAGGATCTTTTAATAATAATACATATATTATTATATGGAACTTATTGTTTTTCAGTTTATGTTATACATTGACACATATATATATGAAAACAACAATGACAATGCCTTTATTCAATAAAATTGGTAAATAAAAGTATCTTTACAATCATCATATGATTGGTCTTTGGGCATACTATAACAAGTATGAGAACTTCATGATAAATTCGGAAGAGGACATAGCAAAAATGTTTGATCGGTTCTCCATCTTCACCAATGGACTTAGAAGATATGGAGAGATCATTCTGGAGGAGAAACTTGTTCGTAAGTGTTGTATGTCAAATGTGCGCAAATTGTGCAAGAGAATACGTCGCAAGTAATAAAGTGATAAGTATATCAGCATCGTCCTCACAGAGATTGGTCTACTCAATATGCCTTCTTTTGTCTTCTTACTCTGAAAAAGAAATAAAGTAAAGACACAAGTAATTTGGGTTGGAGTGAACTAAATAAAGAAAACAAAATAATAAAATAATAAACAAATTAAAGAAAGTGGTCAGGATCAAGTTGTGTTGTATAGTGGATTCAATTGACTTGTTTCTGTCCAATGCAATGGCACAACACTGCCTCGGTAGCACTGCAGTTTTACTGTCTCAACAGTGATGATGCTCGTCTGCCGCAGCAATCCCTTGCTCTTGGGTGGACTTTACCAAAGTTCGGCAAAATGTCCTTTGATAACTCCGCTTATCCCTAAGTCGAAGTACTGTTGATGACTAGTCCTTTTTGATACCTCCCGGCGTGAATCAATTATAATCATTAACTAATCTCACACTTCTTTTAGCCGCTGAAACTCTAACCTATCTCTAGGTCGAGTTAGTATTTCCCGATTGAAATACCGTACTTATTCCTTTCGTGAATCTAACTCTCCCGATATTAGATAAATAGATTACTCACAAACTTCTCTCTCGACCTTGAATGCAAGAACAAAGAATAAGCAAACCTTGATATTTTATTGCATTAAAACAAGAAACAAAGTTCAATCTATTTTCACTAAAACTGTAAAACTTTCACCTAAGCCTAAAGAAAATTAGAACATAATAAAAGCAAAGAAAACTCTAAAACTAAGGTGAAGTCAACTCTTTAGTCTCCGATCTCTATAGTGCTAAGTCTCTAGGTCTCTAACTGCTTTCCCTCCTTGGACGACTATGGTTTATATAGGCTTGGCCTAGGGCAAACCTTTCCTAAGTAGGAATACAACTTGGAGTAGGACACAAGTCAAGTACATAAATAAAATATTTCCAAGTTTATTCCCACTAAGAGGCTTTTCCCGCGTGGCCGTTGATTTGGGCTTTGTACTTGCTTCTCAGCTCCGATCCATGTACTGCTTGTCCAGAAACGTCTACCTCATTTTTCTCTTCAGCTTGCCTACAATAGCGATACTTGGGTTTCAACTGCTGTTGTGGCCTTAGGTTCTGCCTCGGCCTCAATTGCTGCCGTGGAAATAGATATTTCTACAAATACACAAAAGTGTAGTAAAGCTTGTCTTTTTTATAAATATCATCTTTATATGTTACAAACGTAAAATATCTAAATATCTCACATTAAGTATAGGCATTAGTCCAAGTAGATGTAGATTGAGTGATTATTGCTCATGAAAGGTGTAAAAAGTGATAGTGAGTTGAGCACTTATCACAACCCCAAACTCGAACTATTTCTTGTCCTCAAGCAATGCAAACCATCAATTTGCCAAACCTTACTCTCTCTTGGTCTTACGTTTACATCTATTTTCCCCACTATAACTATGCCTATTCTTAAGCCTTAACCTTTTGGCTACCTAAGGATTTACTCTGAAACAAACTATAAGATTTTGTGAGTGTGTACATTTTTATGGACAAGTTTGATTAAAGACTTTCTTAGACAAACTCTAAGTTTAAGACAAATAAACTTGGATTTAATGTACTCTTCTTAAAACAACAAATTCTTGAGCCAATTTCGGGCACATCAAGGATTGTGTTTTCTCATCAACATTTCCTTCTTTCTTTTGCTATTCTTTTAAGCATACTAGAGCCAATTTCGGGCACCTCTAGCATGAAGAAGAGTGATTCATAGAGCCGGTGATAGACACCTCTAGTCACATTTCTAAAAATCTAAGTCTTTATCACCTAAGTTCATTAAAAGAATTCCTATAATCCAACAAGTCCCAAAAGTGTTTTTACGATTAATCTTATATCAAGCTTCTAAGTTTTCTTCCTTAAGTATCCTAAAGTTAAGCCTTCTAAACAGGACCTAACCAAGGTAAGGAGAAAGATTTCAATAGCCTCAAAAGAATAAACTAAGGCAATACTGATGAAGAGAAGTGGAAAAGTATGGACAATAATTCAAGTAAGGTGGAGGACATAAAAAAATTTGAAACCACTTAAATACTTCCTTTCATGGGAAGGTCACGATAGTAAATTGCCTCGATAGTGGATCTACTCCCCAAACCTCGAACCAAGCATTGTACTCAATGCTTATATTAATGGCACATAACAGGAAACAAAACAAGAAAAATGAAACAAGTAAAAATATATAAAAGCAACATGAAATATATAAAAATTAAAGAGACTCCGAAGAAGTGTTGTCGATAATCAGTTTTCGTGGCCTTGCTACTGATTGCTTCATTTTTGGTGATGGTGATGGTTGAGTTTTTGCTTGTCGTGACGGTTGAACTCTTTTAGGTGGTGTCTGTTGTATTGAAGCGTCCACTTCTTCTCTTTCTTCTTCTTCGATAATTTCTTCGGTGGCCATAATATCTATCTCGCCTTCATTCATTGCGTTTGCCCAGGCATATTGAGTGTTTGGCCTGGCAGCGGTTGAACTTTGATGTACATAGGCATCTATCTCTGCTGATAAACTACCCATGATGATGGGAGATCTTGGTGGTGTGCTAAAAACTGCCCTCCTCTTTGATGGTTGTCGACTAGCAAATGATGTCGCGGCAGAGTCTGTTGCCCTAGATGGGCCAACAGCATGAAATTGTTGCTGAGGGCCAGTATTGAAGAATGACATTGGTCCTCCTGGAGCTAGAGTCGTCTCGGTGTAGGTTACAACCGTGACAAACATATTGGTGGGCAATTATGGAAATTGCACTCCTTGGTTGGGAAAATTGTAGAGCATCATCTGGGAAAGTTTGTTATTGAAGTCTCTCTTGTACTCTATGTACTGTTACTGTCGAAGATCTATAGCTACCATCCTGTGAAGTATCTCCTGGTAGGGGTCTACTACGGCAGTGGTGTGGGCAGCATCAGGTATATCTACCGTGTACTAGGACCTAGTAGTTGTGTCAGCAGTGTATTGCTGTGGAGTTGCTTGGACTGGTTCTACTTGTGTGATCTGCATAATTCTGTGGCAGAAGTCCCTAGTCCACCCACGCCTTTGGGCGGTGAATTCGTTTGTGTCTGCCATTGGCATACCTGCAGTATTATAAATACCAGTAATTAAACAAGGAAAATATAAGGGTCATTTATCCTTCTTACCGCACTCGTAGATTTCTCTTAAAATTATCCCTCTAACGTTTATGCTTTGTTTGTTGATGATTGATTAAATAAGCACCAATCTTCTTCGGTCCACCGTGCTGTTGTGGGAAGTTGGGATGAGGCACTTTTTGATGAAAGTATTCTAAAGCTTGGCCTCATGCCGTAAGTTACGCCTTGACACCGATCCTCTATGGGCACCGGTTTTCCAATGAGTATTGTCGTAGCAAAGGTCATCTTTGATTAGCTCATAATCTTCATTGGTGATGTCCTCCATGAATGCAGTATGGTCATCACGATCAGGGGTTAAGCCGTAAAACTGATTTATTGTCTCGGCATCAAGTCTAACCAGCCTGCCTTAGCAGTGGACATATAGAGAGTTCTTGCTCGGCCCATCAACATAAAATTCACGTACGATTGTGGCATTGGCCTGGTAGGTTGTAGGCAAAAGATTTGTCATTCTTGGTACTTGATTCTGTCGAACAGGTAATGCTCAATACCGTAATTCTCCTTATCAGAGTGTTGGAATCCTTGTTCTTCCCATAATTGTCTAGTAATGAAAAACATGTTGAAACGGTCTTCGACAATAGCAGGTGCAACTTGGTTGTAAATAGCGATGTATAAGTAGTGGAGAGTTGAAGATCTTGGAGATAATCTTAGAGATTCTCTAAAAAAGTTAAGAGAACTTCGAAATAAGCAGAGAGTATTGTGAGAGGGAGATTTAGCAAATAATTCTAAAAAAAATCAAGAATGCAAGAGTGAATAGTTCAAGAAGGAGAGGGTGCTATAAAGGCCTCGACCTTGTAGCCGTTTGAATCACTAGTTGTTTTGTAGCCGTTAGCCTTCACTGCGTTTGCTTTTACTGCCGCGGTGGCAATTTCGGCAGACTAGCCGTTACAATATTTTGCCCGTTGGGACTACTGCGGCCCTGACACTATTTTTTGCCCCGGTAGTAGATTTCCCTCTGTGAACTACTTCTTATTTATTCTTGCTTATTGTCCTAAAAAAATCAACAATAAAAATAATTAAATAAATCAAAAACATAATAATAAAATTTAACTCTAAACTAAAACTAATCCTAATATAATAATGATAAGGGAAAGAGATTATGTCACTGGGGAGTGCATGCAAATACGTCTCCTAAGGTGATTGTCTCTTGTTGGCCTGAATGATGCTTCAAATGTTGGTCATTCTCTTTGGATTTATGTCCATCCCTCTTTGATTTGATCTTTGCTGCACCATGTGGCTATGACCAT
The DNA here is from genome assembly GCA_035048815.1 of Abelmoschus esculentus. NCBI lineage: Eukaryota > Viridiplantae > Streptophyta > Magnoliopsida > Malvales > Malvaceae > Abelmoschus > Abelmoschus esculentus. Next base: position 11,687,883 of record JAUCBN010000026.1, read on the forward strand.
TTGGACCTGAATTTGTTTGGAAAGTGTGTTGTCCTATTGGCTTCCTCTACTTGTGGCTTATTCTCACTGCTAAATATTTTTCCATAACAAGCATACTGTTTACTACTGAGGTAGTGGTTGCTGAGATAGAAATTTTTTTTGCTTGCACCTATAGTGTGGATAATCTTGCACTCTTCTGGATCACTATGTCTTTTTAAATTGTGGAAAGCATTGAGTTTAACTTGCTGATCATTAATCCTCATTGTCAACTCTCTTTTTTCCACATCTATGAGAGTGCGTCCAGTGGCTAGGAAAGGTCTCCCCAAGATGATTGGTGCATTGTCATCTGCTTCACAATCAAGAACAAGAAAGTCAACGGGAAAAATAAATTTATCCACTCTTACCAGTATGTCCTCGATTTTTCCTTCATATTGTACATACGATCTATCCGCTAGTTGGAAAATCACGGTTGTAGGTTTTGCCCTTCCTATTCCAAGCTTTTGGAAAAAAAGATTTAGGCATCAAATTTATGCTTGGTCCAAGGTCACATACGGCCTTTCCTTCATAGTGGTTCCCTATCACACAAGGTATGGTAAAGCATCCAAGATCTTTCAATTTAGGAGGCATGCGATTATGCAGCATTGCCATGCATCCTTCAGTAGCAGCCATTGTTTCAAACTCACCAAGTCTTTTTCTTTTAGACACAATGTCTTTTAAGAATTTGGCATAATTTGGCATTTGTTTTATTGCCTCAACAAGTGGATGTGGACTTGCTTCAAGATATCTAAGATTTTTTTTAAATTGGTGGTCCTGTTTCTGCTTTTTCAACCTTTGTGGAAAAGGTGGTTGTCGCATCTCTTTCAGGGTCTCATTAGTTTGGAATTTAATACCTGGCACCACTGGGTCTTTTGCTGTCTCGACAGCTTGTTGAGGTACTGCCGAGTTCTCTGCTGGGGCAGTGCTTTATGCTGGGATTTCTGTGATATGGTCTTTTAGTTCAGTATCTAAGTCCTCTTTGTCTGATTTTTCTTGTTCCACTGGTGGGACCTTGTCTGCTAAGTTTCCTAATATCTCCTTAAGTTGTAGACCACTCCTAGTAGTGATTGTTTTGCACTGTTCATGGCCCATTACCTTTGCAACTTCAGTATTGCTAGGTAATCCTCCTTGTGGTCTAGTGTTTAGGTTTTGAGCAAACTACCCAACCTGAGTTTCCAATGATTTGATAGATGCCTCTTGGTTCTGCAACCTTATCTCAGTTCTATTTATGAATGAATCAGTTCTTTTGATGAATTTGCTATTCTCTGCCATGTATGATTCTATTTTCATCATAAAGGCCTTAAGAGAATTTTCCAGTGAACTTACAGGCTGCTGCTGATGCATCTGCTGCTACGAAAATGGTTGCATTTGTTACTGGAAACCTGGGAGTTGAGTAGTTGGATTCAAGGCATTGTTGGGGTTACTCCATAATAAGTTTGGTTGCCTTTTCCATGTTGGGTTGTATGTGTCGGACATCATGTTGTTGCGGTTGTAGTTTCCAACATATAGGCTAGACTCTTGATTCTGCATACATTCAGAAGAACTATGGTTACCTCCACATAAATTGCAGAAAGAATCTATGGCCTTAACCTCATGGGTATTGCGCTGTAATTGCATGTTTTGCACTACCTTAGTAATAGAGCCTAATTGTGCTACTACCGAATTGGATGTTTCCAACTCATTTACTATAGCTTGGTGTCTTACTCCTCCTCACCTAGATGTAAGGAATTAAAAATCGTTCTTTGCAAGTTTGTTCAAGATCTCTATAGCTTCATCAGGTGCTTCATGAAGGAGTATTTAGAGGCATCTTAGATCATCCTTGTTGGGGCATTGGTAGCATTATAAAACATGGTCACTTGTGTCCGTAATGGAAATCCATACAAAGGACACTTGTGTAGTATCTCCCTATAGCGCTCTCATGCCTCATACATAGGTCATCATCTACCTTTCAAAAAGAAGTAATTTCATTACGAATACAATCATATAAGTTAGTAGGATTAAAACGTGTAATGAAATCACTACATAATTCACTCCAAGATCCTATTAATCCTGCTAGAATGTTATTTAACCAGGTTTTTGCCCTATCCCTCAGTGAATAGGGGAACAATTTCAATCTTAAGACATCTTCATGGACTCCTTGAATTTTGAAGGAATTACAGATCTTTATGAATGACTTAAGATGTTGCCTGACATCTTCTGTCATAGACCCACAAAACTATCCAATAGTATTGAGCATATTGAACATGACAAGTTTCAGTTCAAAGTGGGCTACATCTATTTCTGGTGTAACCACTCCAGGATTTAACCCATTTAAATCCTCTTCTAGGAAATCTCTGACAGGCGGAAGGCCTCCATTGCTGGCAGGTAAGTTCTAATCTCCTTGATTGACTACCATAGCTTCTTGGATTTGTCTCCTCAACCTTTGACGCGTGCGTTCACTCTCTGAATCTAGTTCGTACAAAGGGTTGATTGGGTTTGCCCTGGTCATACACCAAGAAAAACCAAAGAAAATAAAAGATAAAAATAAACAAGAAAATAAAGAAAACAAAATTTAGTTGTCAATCCCCGACAACGGTGCCAAAAACTTGTTGCATGTCAAATATGCACAAATTGTGCAAGTGAACACGTCGCATGTAATAAAGTGATAAGTATATCAGATATCGTCTCCACAGGGATTGGTCAACTCAATATGCCTTCTTTTGTCTTCTTGCTCTGAAAAAGAAATAAAGTAAAGACACAAGTAATTTGGGTTGGAGTGAAATAAATAAAGAAAACTAAATAATAAAATAATAAACAGATTAAAGAAAGTGTCCAGGATCCAATTGTGTTGTATAGTGGATTCAATTGACTTGTTTCTATCCAATGCAATTGCACAACACTGCCTCGGCAATATTGTAGTTTTACTGCTTCGACAGTGATGATGCTCGTCCGCCAGGCAATCCCTTGCTCTTGGATGGACTTTACCAAAGTTCGGCAAAGTGTCCTTTGATGACTCTGCTTATCCCTAAGTCGAAGTACTATTGATGACCAGTCCTTGATGATACCTCCCGGCGTGAATCAATTATAATCATCAACTAATCTCACACTTCTTTTAGCCGCTGAAACTCTAACCTATCCCTAGGTCGAGTTAGTATTTCTAGATTGAAATATCGTACTTATTTCTTTCGTGAATCTAACTCTCCCAATATTAGATAAATGGATTACTCATAAACTTCTCTCTCGAGCTTGAATGCAAGAACAAAGAATGGCAAAGAATAAGTAAACCTTGATATTTTATTGCATTGAAACAAGAAACAAAATTCAATCTAGTCTCACTAATACTCTACAATATTCACCTAAGCCTAAAGAAAATTAGAACATAATAAAAGTAAAGAAAACTCTAAAACTAAGGTGTGAAGTCGACTGTCTTGTCTTTGATTTCTATGGTGCTAAGTCTCTAAGTCTCTAAGTGCTTTCTCTCCTTGGACGACTATGGTTTATATAGGCTTGGCCTTGGGCAAATCTTTCCTAAGTAGGAATACAACTTGGAGTAGGACACAAGTCAAGTACATAAATAAAATATTTCCAAGTTTATTTCCACTAGGAGGCTTTTCCCGCATGGCCTTTGATTTGGGCTTTCTACTTGCTTCTCAGTTCCAATCCATGTGCTGCTTGTCCAGAAACGTCCACCTCATTTTTCTCTTCAGCTCGCCTACAATATCGATACTTGGCTTTCAAGTGTTATCATGGCCTCAGATTCTGCCTCGGCCTCAATTGCTGCCGCAACAATAGATATTCCTCCAAATATACAAAAAAGTAGTAAAGCTTGCCTTTTCTATAAATATCATCTTTATATGTTACAAAAGCGGAATATCTAAATATCTCATATTAAACATATACATTAGTCCAAGTAAGCATAGATTGAGTGATTATTGCTCATGAAAGGTGTAAAAAGTGATAGTGAGTTGAGCACTTATCAGTAAGCTCATCTATTCCATTCTCGAGTCATGAGACTCGAAAAGGACCGCCATCATCGAAGCAAAGAATTTGGAGACTCTTAAGCTTGATGAACTCATACACTCCTCACACATCAAATTATGATGAATAAAAGAGAAGAGGAGAAGAAAAAGGAAGAGATTAGATCAATGGGGAAGGAGAAGGTCCAAGAGCTTGGTCTAAATGTCAACATCATTGCTCTCAAATCCTCCAAGTGCATCCACTTTGAAGATTCAAGTGAGGAGGATAGTGAAGGAGATGAAGAGGTTACCCAACTCTTCATTGACTTCGATAGATTCGTAAGGAACAAAAGTAGAAAATCCTCAAAGCACGAATCAAAGAAGAAGATGAAGGATTCCCACAACTCTATCATGAAGGGATCATCTTCAAAGAAGCAAGTATATGTGGCTACCTGAAGTGATGAGGACTCCACCAAAAATGAAGAAGCCAACCTATGCTTGATGGTCCTCAATGAGGGGGAGGTTGCTTCTAACTCTCAAACTTTAAATTCTTATTCATTTGATGAGTTGAAAGAAGCTTATGATAAATTGGTTTTTGATTTCAAAATTACATTTTCAAAGAAAAAGAAATTGATTTCAAAGTTGAAAATTGAAAATGATTTACTTTTGAAAACCAATTTGGAGTTTAAAGCAAAAATGAAAGATTTTAAACTTAAAATTTTTTTATTTACAAAATTTGCTTCAAACAATGGAGAAAGATTGTCAAATGACTTTAGATGATCTTAAGAAAGAAAAATATTTGATTTCCAAAGAACTTCAAAAGAAAAATGATTTGGAAAAAATCAAATTTTTACATGAGGCAATCTAGTGCCCTAAATTTATTGATTGAAAATGTTTTAGAAGTATTTAGATCCCAAAAGGACTAATGACTTCAACTAAAAATGATGAAATTAAAAAATGGTTTCCTAAGGGGACTAAATTATATACTACTAATGTTAAAGGATCCAAAGCAATTTGGATACCAAAAATTACTTGATTGTCTTGTTTAGGTGTGATGGAGGTATGAGCAACAAAGTGAATCATTAAGGGGGAGATCCATACACACAAGAATGACACTTAAAGAAGGAAGACTTCACATCCTCCCTTAAGTTCAAGTGTGGTAAAAATTTCTAGTTGTTTTATGCTTTTTAGTTGCTTATTTCTTATTTCAAATAGAATTATCATAATTGTTGGACTAACACTTAGTGATGCCTTGAGTAAGGGGGACTCTTTTGTTTTTCATAAAATATGTTTTGATATTTGATTTTAAAACATTTAACTTTTTAAAACTCTCCTATGTTATGGGATTTAAAGATTTTCAAACTTGTTTTGAATCATTTTTAATATAACAAAAAGGGGAGAATATTGAGAAAAATTGATTTATCAAACGGTTTATTGAGTAATGGGGAAGCTTTAATGCTTTGATATTCTTTTATTCTCTTATTCGAATTTTATTTCACAAAGGAGAAACAATCTCAAAAATAAATTTTTAAGTTGGTTTAATTATATCAAAAAGGGGGAGATTGTAGAACTAATGTTTTGATATAATAATTAAAAAATAGTTTTAGACTAATTTGAAAAGATTTTAGAAATGGTTCTTATATCCAAACTACTTGAAAATATATTTAAGATGTTTTTAAGAGATTTTAAAAGTGTTTTAAATGACTTAAAGAAACAAAAGAAGTGTTGCTAATTCGGGTGTTTCGATACACCTTCAAGGTGTTTCGATACAACCATGTTTTCAAAGGCAAAATCACAGTAGTATCCATACCTATTTCGATACACCCCCAACAGTCATAAACGATTATATAAAACCCCCAACGGCTAGGATCGGTATCGATACTGATATTGATACTTGTTCTTAAATGCAAGTTCAACGGCTATTTCCCAAAGGAGGTGTTTCGATACCAATTTCAGGGGTATCAATACAACCTGCACCAGAAGAGGAAATATGCCTTAAAATCAGCTCCAAACGGCTCCAAATTGATCCCAACGGTCACCAACGGCTAGAAGCTCACTTGGGGTGATAAAAGGAAGCCTTAAAAGCATCAAGAGAAGATTAATGCTTCATTGAAAACAACATTATGATCAAAGATTTGTCTTAGAGCATAATTCTCATTCTTGGGTAGACAAAACACTTGTGAGCTCAATTGTCAATATATTCTCAAGTGTATTAGGATTGGGTGAATGCTTATATTGCAAACATTAGCCTTGATAGAAGGATTAAACAAGTTTGCTAAGTTTTCTCTTTGTGAGTGAATCCTCAAAGTTCAGGTTGTAAAATTTGGATGCTTGATTCGGTTTTGAATTATGGTTTGTAAGGTTATCCCTTTATTCCTTAAAAGGTTGAAATTCTTAGTGAATTTAGAAAATACTTAGTGAGAAGCTAAGGCAGTAGATGTAGGTGCTTGTTCGAAGGCCGAACCACTATAAATTTTTGTGTTCATTGTCTACTTTCATTGCTTCAACAACAGCCACCCAAATTGTCACTTCTCTACCACTTGGCAAGGTTTAATCGGTTATTCATCGAGTACCTTCAAGCCCAACATTAACATAGGTTCATGGGATTCAATACACTTACACTATATGCTTTTACTTACACAACATCATCAATATTCAACATTGTTCAACATCCAATACATACTGAAGTTCATATAACCAAAGTAGTTCTCATTAACCAAAACCAACTCTTGCAACAAAGAAACTATACCCCATTGCTCTCCTCCTACTACTATACTTTAGAACACATACTTGAGCTTTTCATTGACATGCACATGGAATCTTGCTTCTCTTGGCTGACTCGATTATTATCTCTGTATTGCAAGGTAAAAGAGAGGGTAAGCATAAGCTTAGTGTGGGGTAAAACATAGAAATACCACCTTTACAATGCAACCTATAAGTCCATCAATAAAACATTTTAAATCATGCCATATCATGCTCATTAAAAGTGTCTCAAACATGGTATTAAACAATTTCCTTGTTAAATATCATTTATCTCATATATTTCAAAGTTAAATTATCAAGACTTTTATGCTTTTAAATAACAAAGTTGATGGTCTTTTTATACACATGCATCTCTATGCATTAGTCTCAAGTCTTACATGCTAAACACATAACTACGCTTAGACCATTCTCTCGTGCTCATATCCTTGCACAAAACTTAGTTAAAACACATGCTAGTGAAACTCGTGACCTTAAAATATTACATTTTCTAAACAAATATATTAAAATGTGCAACAATCTCATGCTTTTTAATACACAAAAGTCTCAAATCATAAACCATGCATATTGGAAACTAAGAGAATAATTTTGTTCAAACCTTACACCCATTGAATACTCGGATTCCTTATTCCTTATGTATAGACACTTGGTCTCAACATGCATCGATTGAAAACGAAGTCACCCTTGTACACATGTTACCCTCACTACGTACGGTCGGACAAAAAGTCACCCATGTTTATGTATGGGTCAACTATATGCACGGTCGAACACAAAGTCATCCTTGTTTACATATAGGCGTACTTTACACGCACGGTTGGACACAAAGTCACTCTTGTATACGTGTCGGCAACACAACATATTAATTCAATATTAAAGTGCACTTAATCCTAATGATATGTCATTTGTATTCGTGGTCTTAAAATAGTGTCACTAAGCCAATATCATTCTCATTATGCACGGAAGCTTGTTGTTTTACAATGCACTCAACATATGTTCATCAAAGTGAACCTAAATCATGCTCAACACCTTTATTTGGGGAAAACGTAATAACCATACTTTAATCCAAATCATTCTCATGCTTTAAAAGTCATGAAAACTATCATAAACCATACACACACAGTAGCTAACACGCATGTATCCTTTTTAAACTCAATTCATGAATTGGAAACCTTTTCTTCAATAGCACCTTTCATTAAACCAATGCAACATTATCAAATCATTGGATATGTTATCAAAATCATAAAAATTAATAAAACTCAGGGAATGTTCAATTGTTAAAACATATCCAATACAAATGTGAAAATAATGAACTCAACTTGTAGCCAGAACACTTATAATTTCTCATGTATAATTACATATGCAAAAAGTACAATAAGAGCATGACTAAAACATGAAGAATATGGAACGATATGGGAACCATTAAGAGAGCAAAACCAATTAACTTACTTCCGAGTGTAGGGTATTTTTTTCACACCATCCTTACACCTCTCAAATTTTGATAAAACAAGTAAAATCTTGCCGATACGACAACTGATGAGTATAATAAAAGCGCAATTAAGTGCAAGTGTACACGTTGTCAAGTAATAAAGTGATAAGCATTTATCGAGTATCGTCTCCACAGGGACTGGTATACTTAATATGCTACCTTTTCTCTTCTCACTCTGCAATAAAATAAAAGACACAAATTATTGGGGTTGAATTATAACTAAGGAAACTAATTAAAACAATAAAGATAAATGATCAAGAAATCAAGGATGGAAAAGTGGGTCAAAATCCAGTTGTATCTTATTGTGGATTCAATTGACTTGTTCTTATCCAATGCAATCGCACAATACTGCTTCGACAGTACTGCAGATATCGCCTCGGCAACATTGGCACTCCTCTGCCGCGGCAATCTCTTGCTCTTGGGCAAAGGTATCAAAGTTCAGCAAAGTGTTCGTAAGTGACTCAGCTCATCTCTGAGTCAAAGTGCTGTTGATGACCAGTCCTTGACGATACCTCTCGACGTAAATTAAAGATAACCACCAACCAATCCAACACTTCTTTTAGTTGCTGAAACTCTTAAACTATCTCCTAGTGCCTCCACAAGAGTATAGGTCGATTTAGTGTCTACAACACCGTACTTATCCCTTTCGTAAATCTACACCTCTCGATCCTAGATAAATAGATTACTTGCAAACTTCCCTCTTGGGCTTGAATACAAGAACAAAGAATGAAAATAGCATAAGCAAACTTTGATATTCTTATTGCATTGAAACAAGAAACAAAGTACAATATCCTCTCACAAATACTCGACAACCTTTACCTAAACCCTAGGGGACGATGGAGGAGTTTAGGGTTTTCTATGAACACTTGATTTCAATATATCTTCCTCTCTACATAGGCTATGGTTTATATAGGCTTGGCCTAGAACAATCCTATTCAAACTAGAAATACAACTTGGAGTAAAACACAAGTTAAGTACATAAATAAATGATTTTTATTTTATTTCCTAGTTTATTCTTATTAGGATTCTTTTCACACGTGACCTTTGACATTGTCTTTTTGTGTGTTTCCCAGCTCCGATTTCTATGCCGCTTATCTTAAAACGTTCACCTTATTTTTCTCTTCAAATCGCCTGCCATATTGACATTTGCCTTTCATGTACTGCCGGGGCCTTAAAATGCTATCGAGGCATTAAAGTGCTGCCGAGGCGGGTGCTTATCTACATTTCAGTTTCAGCTTCCAGCATCCATCTTCTTGTTTGACAATTCTATTATGCAGTTTCCTGTCTAAGAAAGAAAACTATCAAATGCATTTGTTTTATGCCAAATAATAGATTAATTCGTAAATTGAGTATTGAGATGCTGAAATATAAAAATAAACAGAATTATCCAATATTGCCATTAAATCTGTCCTTTACTAGCAATAATCGAGTGGGAGAATGGTATAAAAAATAGGACTTTTGATCACTTATCAACAATCCACTCACTACTTGTCCAAAACTAACTTGCTGAAACCAACTGACATTCTCTCTTTTTTCGAAATACTGCCAACACTTAGCTCAATACCTTGCCCTGTTTTAACACAGCAAAAACAGAGGGATTAATGTATCTTAATGCATTCAATCAACCTCCCACACTTCCCAAACAAATAGCCCCAAAACTACACTTAAGAAAACCGAAAATATATTTGAAACTCATCTAAACGACCTCCAGCCCTTAGCCAACGAAAACCAAAACTCCTCATCAACAAAGAACATCCAAAAACCATGATCTAACCATCCTAAACCAACAACAAACATTCAGCCACCCAAACAAGTCATAAACCAAAGATCTAAGCCAATTAACACCACCAAAACCTAAGATTCGGGTTTACCCATCTAAGAACCTTTAATTTCATGTTAAAACACATCAAAATTCAACGATTTACCCATTGAAATCCATCAAGTATCACCTTATTACGGGATTTCATCAATTTAATCAAAATTAACCGATAAAAACTGAAAATCATCAAATAAAACCATAAAACAAATCAAGAACTCAATGTAATGGATCAAACACTTGGGAATTTCAATAAAGAACTCAAAGTTCAGAGGTTTGAATGGTTTCTTACCTCCAAACATGACCCAACCTCCTTCTGATTGTAAAACCCATGAAAACCAAGTTGTAAAGTATAAGAAAATTGAAGAGAATCAAAGAGAAATTAATGTGAACAAAATTGAATAAAAAATATATGATTTACCTTGATAAAATTGAAGAAAAATATGATTGGAAACCAAGAAAATTGGGAGAAGTTGAGAGAAAATGTGAAGTTACGTGAAATTGTGATTTTGGTGAAAAATGGAAAATATGCATCAATTAAATCTTAATTGGTGATTAAAAGAAGTTATAAAAGTGATTTTTGAAAGGTTAGATCAGATGAGAAAGATTGGATAAATAACCCCTTAAAGATTCTAAGTTTTGACCCAATTACATTTTAGTCACTAAAACAATCCAGTTTTATATTTTTTATAAAATAGTCACTACTTTCCAAAATGTCAAGGTTCATAGTGTAATTTTACAAAAATAGTTTGTCCAAAGTCAAATAGAGTCCAAATAAGAATTTTAGAGTATTTTGCTACATTTTATTTCCTTTAAAAACCATTTATAAAAAGTTAAATCTCGATCTAGGCTAAGTGGCTTGATCAGTTCAATCGAACCCTTGATCCATCCTTAATAACATCTAAGCCCATTTTTGGGGGTGTTAAAACTCTCTTCCACTTAAGAAATTTCATCCCCGAAATTTACATAGCGAGAAGAGGTAAGGGAACTACTTCTTTCCCAACTCCTTTCACTTCTACACAACTCCTTCCACACCTTGCCACCACCAAAAGCGCTCTAATCCACATGACAAACTTGTCACACAAACTTTTATCCTAGAAAATAAGATCTAAAAAACCTTCCACCCTCGAAGGTAAAACTCGATTCCAACCAAACATTTACCCTATTCGGACAAACAACAGATTTGTCCCTCATACCAAAGCAACAATGTACAAATCACTACCCCATCTCAAGAAAATTTAGTTGTGTTTCAAGTTGAAGGCTTTTCAAGATGCAAGGAGAAAGAAAGAAATCTATTCGGGAGTTGATGTTGGAAGATATGAATCAAACCAATCAATGATTTCCTAGATTAAATGATGATTATCTATGTCAGCCAAGAGCAACCCATGAAGTTCATGACTGGGCAGATTTTTGCTTTAATTACGGAGATGATCATTTGGTTAGCAATCGCCCATACAGTACTGAAACCTATAGCCACAAAGAGGACCATAGATGGAACCAACAACAATATCCTTCATGGTATGATCAAAACGCTCAAACTTTCTTTTACCATGACAATTTTGTTGATGATAAAAATATGCCATGGCAATACAATTCTTCTCAAGAGTATCCAAATTCATTGGGGGAAACATTGAAAGCATCAATGACAAGAATTGAAGAATTAATGACAGAGCAATCAAGATACATGGATACACACATAGATAAATGGGATGCACCCTTGAGGGATTCAGAAAATCAATTGCAGAGATCTGAATATACCATGAATAACATGACCCAATAATCAATCCTTAAGGATACTGAAATCCCAACACTAGAGGACAAAGAGGAAATTCTAGAACCTTTGAGTTTAGAACATGTTGATAAGAAAGACTGTCAAACAGTGGATGATTCTGCCAAAATTTCCCCTACGACAGTAGAGAAACCTGAACAGGACAATGTCATGATACCACTCAACAAGGCTGATGAGAGTAATGCTATAGAAAATTTTAAGGAGTCTGGTTCCCATGATGTTACAATGATGCTGAAGAAAGAATCTGACGATTACTCTCACTCACAGTTGCTGGGGCAGTTACATGACAACATGCTCAATCAACAAGATGGCGATGCCATGATAATGGAATATGAGATGGTAAAGATTGAATTTTTTAAAAAATCATATTTTCCATTGCAGGTATCTTCTGAGGAGTCAATGTTATAAGATTTGAAACCATCACAAATAGGATATGATTGTTTGGAAGATGATATTTCTGTGATAATTCCATCTAAAAGTAGCTCTAAACCAAAATCTCTACTGATGGAGACTTTTGAGAAGCATAAAGAACAATGTGGGTTGATTCTTGAGGACTTCAAGAAAGATGGTTCTTCACCTGACTTACACTGAATTTTGGCAAAAGATTGCCACGGCAATTGGCTATCACAGCAATTGCTATGACAACAAAGACTATATCCAATCATTCTAGAAGTCAACAAGAATGAGATAATTAAATGGTTGGATATTGATATCATTTTTTGTAACGATATATTCATGCCTTCAGGAATAATATCAAGTTGGAGGATAGGCATGGACTACAAAAGAACACAAATGAAAGACACCTCCACCATGATAGAACAAATGGGAGTATCCGTACCCGCATTATCCCATATCTTTTTGAGTAGAATTGTCACTCGATGGAGGGTGAGGATGGACTATAAGAAATATCAGAAACGACCCTTCATAAGTTTTCTTTATATTCTTATTTTATATTACTTTTCTCTTTTATTTTATTTGGTATTCTTATGAATTCTCTTAATTAAGGTGTTTAGGAATAATTATCTTCTCATTACTTAAATGTTTCTTTCTTTACGTTTATCTTTTTAGGTTAGGACAATAAAGCAACAATAAAGGAGAAATAATTCAGAGCAGAAACTCTGCCGAGGGCAGTAAACAGTGTCAGAAGCCGCATAAGTCCCAACGGGCAGAAACAGTGTAACGGCTATCTGCCGAGTTTTCCGCCACGGCAGTAAATGCTAAGGGGTAGTAAATTCAAAACGGTTATAAAACGGCTAGTGATTAAAATTGTCACACTGTCGAGGCCTATATAAGCAGCATTCATCTCTTGAACTATTCACTCTTGCATTCTTGAATTTCTTTAGCATTCTATTCTTGCTCTCACAATTATTCTTGAATTTTTCAGAACTCTCAATCAAAACTCTCAATCCTAAGATCATCAATGGCAACATACAACAGATTTGTCCCCGCCACTATTCAGAAAGATTCAACAGATCTTTTGCCGCTTGGCAGATGTGGGAAGAACGGGGATTTCAAATCAGTAAGGAGGAGAACTTCGGCATCGATAATTATTTGATGGACAAAATTACATACCAAGAATAGGAATTCTTCTGCACGTAACCTCTCCCGTCTATTGCAACCATTGTGCGAGAAATTTATGCACATGGGCCAAGCATGGATAACCCCTTTGTCCACTGCCGAGGCAAGCCTGTCCGTCTTGACGAAGAAGTAATTAATGACTTTTATAAAATCATCCCCATCAGTGATAGACATGCCGAATTCATGGACGACATCAGTACACAAGACTACGAACTAATCAAGGATGACCTTTGTTACAACAACACTCCATGGGAAACCGGTGCCCAAAGATCTGTGACAAGGCAAAGCCTCAAGCCTGAGGCAAAAATGTGGTGCATATTCGTCAAGAGACGCCTCATCCTTACTTACCACAACAACACAGTGGACCGCAAGAGATTGGTGCTGATCCACTCAATCATCAACAAGAGGAGCATCAACGTTGGAGAAATCATCCTTCAAAAAATTCATGATTGTGGTAAGAAGGAACGTGGATCATTATTTTTCCCCTGTTTAATATCTGCTTTATGCATTGTTGCAGGAGTACCAGTAGAAGATACCGATGAATACACACCAGGAAGGCAAGGATGGACGAGAGAATTCTGCCAAAAAGTGATGAAGATCACACAAGCAGAACCTGTCCAGGCAATGCAGCAGCAATTTACTGTTGATTTCACTGCCGGAGCACAATACACAGCAGAGATGCCAGGTACTGTCGAAGCCCCTGCTGCAGGAGATCCCTACCAGGAAATCCTTCAAAGGATGAAAGCCATGGACCTTCGCCAACAAAGATACATGGAATACTAACGAGACTTCAACAACACGCTCGCCTAGATGATGATGTAGAGCTTCCCCAATCACGGAGTGTAATTTCCAAAATGCCCTACAAACAAATTTGTAATGGCAACACCATACACAGAGACCACTCCAGCCCCAGGGTCGAGACCATTCTTTACCTTCAGACCGCAGCAGCAATATCATGCAGCTGGCCCATCTAGGGTAGTAGACAATGCTACGGCATCATCCGAAAGCAGAAGACCTTCGAAGAGAAGGGGAGTTTTCAACACTCCCCCTAGATCACCGATACCAATGGGCAGTCTATCAGCTGAGATAGATGCCTACGTTCATCATAGCTCATCAACTGCCGAGCCCAGTATCCAGCCTGCCGAGGATATCCAAAAAAACGAAAGAGACACTGAAATCATGGATATAGAAGATGAAGGAGGAGAAGAAGTCAATGACCTAATAAAGAGGGCCACACCAACGAGAGTTCAGCCGCCGAGAAGAGCAAAGTCATCACCATCACCAAGGGCATAGCCATCAGCAACTAGACCGAGAAGACAAATTGTGGAAGAAAGCTCTTCTGAATCATATTAATTGTTCTTCTTTATTGTTTCCAATATAAACTATTTTCTGATATTTTTCTCTACTTATATATTTTTACCTACTGCCTACCCTTAAATTAAGCATTGAAGATAATGCTTGGTTTGAGTTTGAGGGTGTAGAGCCACTACCGAGGCTATCTACTGCTGCGGCCCTGCCATGGAAAAGAAGTTTTTAGTGATAAAATTTTTGTTTTATATCCACCACTGTACTTAAAATTGTTTTCATACTTTTGCACTGCTCTTCATTAGTATTGTCTTAGTTTATTGTTAAAAGCAATAGAAATCTTTCTCCTTACCATAGTTAGGAATTGTTTTGAAGGCTTGACTCTAGGATACTTAAGGAGAAAAACTTAGAAGCTTGCTATAAGGTTGAATATTAAACACACTTTTGAGACTTGTTTGGCTATAGGAACTATTTTAATAAACTTAGGTGATAAAGACTTAGATTTTGGAAAGGTGACTAGAGGTGCCTATGACTGACTCTAGGAAAGACTCTTGTTCATGCTAGAGGTTCTCGAAATTGGCTCTAGTATGTTCGAAAGAAAAGAAAAAGAAATAAGAAGGAGAAAACACAATCCTTGAGGTGCCCGAAATTGGCTCAAGAAATTGTTGTTTTAAGAAGAGTACACTATATCCAAGTCTATTTGTCTTGAACTTAGAGTTTATCTAAGAAGGACCTTAATCAAACTTGTCCACAAAAACACATACACGCACTAAACCTTATAGTTTTTTTTCTAGGTAAACCCTTAGGTAACCGAAAGGTTAAGTCTAAAAGAATAGACATAGTTATGGTGGGGAGAATACATGGAAACATAAGACCAAGAAAGAATAGAGTTTGACAAATTGATGGTTTGCATTGCTTGAGGACAAGCAATAGTTCGAGTTTAGGGGTGTGATAAGTGCTCAACTCACTATCATTTTCTACACTTTTCATGAGCATTAATCATCAATTCTACACCTACTTGGACCAATGCATATACTTAATGTGATATATTTAGGGATTATGCTATTAAAGATAATATTTATAGAAAAGGCATACTTTACTGCATTTTTATGTCTGTGCAGGAAAAAGTATTGTCGCGGCAGCAAACTAAGACTGAGGCAGGACCTGATGCCAAGGCAGCAGAGAACAAGTAGCAATGTGGAAGGCAAACTAAGGATAAAAATAAGGAGAACATTGCTGGACAAAAAGCCTAAGAATCGAAGCTGATCAACATGAAGAAATCTGAAAGACAAGGCCACGTGGGAAAGCCTTCTAGAAGAATTAAACTTAGAAATATTTGACCTATGTACATGACTTGTTCCCTAACCAAGTTGTATTCTATTTAGATAAATTTTGCCCTAGGCCAAACCTATATAAGGCATAGTCGTCCAAGAGAATAAAAGAGCCGAATTGAGAGAGTTCACCCTAGGAATTATTGTTATTCTTCTTTCCATCATGTTCTAAGCTTTCTTAGGGTTTAGGTGAAGGTTGTTGAGTATTAGTGAGAAGAGATTGTATCTTGTTTATTGTTTTCAATGCAATAAAATATCAAAGTTTGCTTACTATTTGCCATTTTTTGTTATTGTATTCAAGCTCGGGAGAGAAGTTTATGAGTAATCTATTTGTCTAGACTCGGGAGAGTTAGATTCACGAAAGGAGTAAGTATGGTATTTAACTTGATTGGAAAATACTAACTCGGCCTAGGGATAACTTGTCCACAAAAACACACAC
Organism: Abelmoschus esculentus; assembly: GCA_035048815.1. Taxonomy (NCBI): domain Eukaryota; kingdom Viridiplantae; phylum Streptophyta; class Magnoliopsida; order Malvales; family Malvaceae; genus Abelmoschus; species Abelmoschus esculentus. Next base: position 11,704,337 of record JAUCBN010000026.1, read on the forward strand.
ACACTAACCTTATAGTTTGTCTTCTAGGTATACCCTTGAGCAACCGAAAGGTCAAGTATAAAGAATAGACATAGTTATGGTGGGGAGAATAGATGGAAGCATAAGACCAAGAGGGAATAGAGTTGGACAAATTGATGGTTTGCATTGCTTGAGGACAAGCAATAGTTCGATTTTGAGGGTGTGATAAGTGCTCAAATCACTATCACTTTCTACACTTTTCATGGGCAATTATCATCAAATCTACACCTACTTGAACCAATGCATGAACCTAATATGATGTATTTAGGAAAATGCTATCAAAGATTATATTTGTAAAATAAGCGTACCTTACTGTATTTTCATATCGGTGTAGGAATAAGTATTACTGAGGCAGCAGAATAAGGCTGAGGCAACAAAGAAGGAAAAGCGATATGGCTGGTGGTTGAAGGAGAAAATTGAGGAGAGCATTGTTGAGCAAGAAGTCCAAGATTCAGAACTAAACAACACAAGAAAAGCCCAAGGACAAGTCCACGCGGGATTAAACCTTCTAGAAGATCAAACTTCAAAATATTTAACCTAAGTGCATAACTTGTTCCCTACTCCAAGTTGCACTCTAATTAGGAAAGGTTTGCCCTAGGCCAAGCCTACATAAAGGCATAGCCGTCCTAGGGTTTAAGGAGGCGAAAATTAGAGGGAATTAGATAGGCATATTTTGAGAGAGTCTTAGGAACAATTCTTCCCATCATGTTCTAAGTTTTCTTAAGGTGTTGGTGAAGGTTGTTAAGTATTTGTGAGAGTAGATTGTATTTTGATTCTTATTTTAATGCAATAAAATATCGAAGTTTGCTTACTCTTTGCCATTCTTTGTTCTTGCATCCAAGCCCAGGAGGGAAGTTTGTAAGTAATCCATTTGTCTAGACTCGGGAGAGTTAGACTCACAAAAGGAGTAAGTGCGGTATTCACTTAGTTGAGGATATTAACTCGGCTTAGGGATAAGTTAAGAGTTTTAGCGGCTAAAAAAAGTGTGGGATTGGTTGTTATAATTGATTAACGCCGGGAGGTATCATCAAGGACTGACCTTCAATAGCGTTTTGACTTAGGGATAAGAGAAACCATACAAGGACATTTTGTCAAACTTCGGTAAATCTGCCCAAGAGTAAGGGATTATCGCGGTAGAGTACATTGTCTCTTCCGAGACAATATCTGCAATACTGTCGAGGCAGTGCAGTGCAATTGCATTGGAACAAGAAGCAGATCAATCAAATCCACAATACAACACAACTGGATTCTACTCTCTCTCTCTCATAATTGTTATTACTTTAGTTAGATTAGTTTATTAGTTAAACCGATATCAAACTAAATTGTGTTTTTACTTTTCTTTTATTGAAGCAAGAGGACTGAAGAAAGTATATTAAGTATATCAATCTCTGTGGAGATGATATTCGAATAATGCTTATCATTTTATTATTTGACGACGTGTTCAGTTGTACTAAATTGCGCATCTTTTAGCACGCATCAGTTATAGAGACATACTTGAGCTTTCACTTGGCGGTTACAAGGATCCTTGCTTCTCTTTGCTGCCTTTACAATAAAAAATCTGCATTGTAAGGTAAATGAGAGGGTAAGCATAAGCATAGTGAGTGAATAAAAACAAGTATAAAAATATCTTGCAATGTAGCCCATATTAAACCGATTTTATCAATTTAAAAACCAAGTTATGCTCTATTAAAATAATCACTCGTGACTAACATTGCCACCAATAGTAAAAATCAGCAAGTGTTTCATCACGTGGTGCTAAGCCACAAAACTCAAGGCTTACATGCTTCACTTAGCAAGGCTTATAAAACGTTTGAACTCAATGTCAAACACTCGCAAACTGTTTGCAATGAAATTAGTAAAAATATTACACTTGCGTTTTCTCGTATTGGTATTAATGATTCAATTAGTCTTACCTCTAATCGTTAGGATAAATAGAAACTCGCATGAGGGCATAAATGCCAAACCATGCCTCGTATGGGACTAAACTATCACCATACCACGTATGAAGGCTCTATCACCTACCCATACCACGCACGAGTCTATCTTATGCACACGAATGGATTAAATCCAAACATGTTTCCCATCTTAGCTTCTAGGATAAGCTACGCTTAAATGTAATACAACACATATATCACAATTCAAGCAATAACTCTAATAAACCACTAAGGAATTTACTCACCTATACGAATTTTCATAAATAATAAACAGTGCACTAACATCTTATCGATCGATCGACTTATCCTTATAACATCATCTCAATATCCAACACAAAACAAAATCAATGCTCAAGTTTTAAGTCAAAAACAATAAGTCATCCACATACATCCCACTAAAACATGCATCAAATACATAACCCAATAAAAACTATTTTTCTCTTATTTTCAAAACAAAATCGTGGGAGCATTATATGCATATAAAACCATTGCAAAAACATCTCATGAGCATTGAAACACATGTATATTCACATACGCACAAGTATAACACGAGCATGACTAAAATACATTGTAAAAATAAGGCATAATATGGGAACCTTTAAGAAACAATACTTTAAACTTACTTCCGAGTATATGGAGGTTTCTCACACCTTCCCTACACCCCCAAACCTTTTAAAACACATTTAAAATCATGCCTAATTGGCATCCCTCATAATCCACTCACCAATTTACCGTAACTTGCTCGACAAGTCACTGAAAACGCGATTCGGCTTTCCAAACTCTTTCAAACTTGTTCCTCTACCTCTTTAACTAATTCAAGCATCAAAACCAGAAGGTTTGGTGCATTAAAATACACCTAAACATCCCTCAAGTCGGACCAATACATGGCAACACCATAAAATTTAACCGAAACTCACCGAAAACCTCTTCAAACACCCCTAAACTTTATGTACGAGATTAGATACTTAAAATTTATATTAATTACATATAAAAACTTAAAGATTCATGTATTTAAGCATCAAAAACAGCCATGGAAAATCCTTGAACGAAAATCAAGAAAACAATTGAATTTTTATCAAGAAAATTGATTTTATTAATTCAAGACTTTAAAGATTGTTTCAATTAACCATGAACTTAGTAATTCATTAAATAACTTTAGGTTTCAGAGGTTTTAATGATTCTCAACTCCAAAATTGATCACACCCCTTCAAAGGTTTAAAAACTAGAAAACCCGTAGAAAAACGACAAGATTTTGATGAAGAAAAATATCAAAAATTCATCAGACGAATTTTTATTGAAAAGATTGATGTTTACTCTTGAAAAGATGATGAAGAATATGTCTTAGAAAGGAAGAAACCGAAATCTTGGAGTAGGTTTTAAAGCTTGATGCAAAAATAGAGTTTTTTAAGTAAAACCGAAGAAAAACGAAGAGAATTTGAAGAAGAAAAATATAGGAAAATAAACCAACGAAATTATATTAAAAAGAATGTATATTTACCTAGAAAAGATGATGAAGAGGCTGTCTTGGAGTAGAAGAAACCAAAATTTAAAGAAGAGACATTTTAAAAAGTGAATTTTTGGGTTTTAGAACAAAATTAGAGAATTTTGATTACTTAGGTTAAAACTAGGGATTAAAGGTTGTTTATATAGGCTCTTGGAAAACCTAGATCAACTAGGATTAGGATTATATCAAATTACCTTAAAGATCCAAAGTTTTGGTTTAGCTTATAAAATTGTCCTCAAGTTTTCTATTTTTACAAAATAGTCACTAATTTAAAAATCTTAGGGATTCAATGGTCAATTTTCGAAATTAGTTTGACCAAAGTCTAATATATATTATTTAATTATTTTAGAATATTTTTTTCACTTTATTTCGATAGAAAATTAATTTTTAGGTATTTAATCCTAAACTAGGCTAAACCGACAAAACCAGTTCACTAGACCTATAAACCGGTCTCTAAACTTCTAGGCCCAATTTTGAGGTGTTACACGACCGGACACAAAGTCACCCTTGTATACGTGTAGGCAACATAACATACTAATTCAATATTAAAGTACACTTAATCCTAATAACATGTCATTTGTATTTATGGTCTTAAAATAGTGTCACTAAGCCAATATCATTCTCATTATGCATGAAAGCTTGTTGTTTTACAATGCACTTAATATATGTTCATCAAAGTGAACCTAAATCATGCTCAACACCTTTATTTGGGGAAAACGTAATAACCATACTTTAATCCAAATCATTGTCATGCTTTAAAAGTCACGGAAACTATCATAAATCGTGCATACACAACAGCTAACACGCATGCATCATTTTCACTCTCAATTCATGAATTGGAAACTTTTTCTTCAATAGCATCTTTCATAAAACCAATGCAACATTACCAAATCATTGTATATGTTATCAAAATCATAGAAATTAATAAAACTCATGGAATTTTCAATTGCTAAAACATATCTGATACCAATGGGAGAATAATTAATTCAACTTGTAGCCAAAACACTTATCATTTCTCATGCATAATTCACATATGCAAAAACTACATTAAGAGCATGACTAAAACATGACGAATATGGAGCAATATGGGAACCATTAAGAGATCAAAACCATTTAACTTACTTCCGAGTGTAGGTTAGTTTTTCACACCATCTCTACACCCCTAAACCTTTGATAAAACAAATAAAACCTAGCCGATACGGCAGTCCACTCACCACTTGCCCGAAACTAGCTTGCCGAAGTCAACCGATATTCTCGCCTTTTCCGAAATACTTCGAACACTTAGCTCAATACCTTACCCTATTTTAACACAGAAAAAATAGAGGGATTAATGCATATTAATACATTCAATCAACCTCCCACACTTCCCAAACAATCAGCCCCAAAAACTATACTTAAGAAAATTGAAAACATATCCGAAACTCATTCGAATAACCTCCAGCCCTTAGCCAACGAAAACCAAAACTCTTCAGCAACAAAACACATCCAAAAACCATGATCTAACCATCCTAAACCAACAACAAACATTCAACCACCCAAACAAGCCATAAACCAAAGATCTAAGCCAATTAACACCACCAAAACCTAAGATTCGGGTTTACCCATCTAAGAACCTTTAATTTCATGTTAAAACACATCAAAATTCAATGATATACCCATTGAAAACCATCAGGTATCACCTTATTACGGGATTGCATCAATTCAATCAAAATTAACTAATAAAAACCGAAAATCAATAATTAAAACCATAAAACAAATCAAGAACTCAATGTAATGGATTAAACACTTTAGAATTTCAATAAAGAACTCAAATTTCAGAGGTTTGAATGGCTTCTTACCTCTAAACATGATCCAATCTCCTTCCGATTGTGAAACACATGAAAAACAAGTTATAAAGTATAAGAAAATTGAAGAGAAACAAAGAGAAATTAATGTGAACGAAATTGAAGCAAAAAGATATGATTTACCTTGATAAAATTGAAGAGAAATCTGATTCGAAACCAAGAAAATTGGAAGAAGTTGAGAGAAAATAGGAAGTTACATAAAATTGTGATTTTGGTGAAAAATGGAAAATATGCATCAATTAAATCTTAATTGATGATTAAAAAGAAGTTATAAAAGTGATTTTTGGAAGGTTAGATCAGATGAGAAATATTAGATAAATAACCCCTTAAAGATTCTAAGTTTTGACCCAATTACATTTTAGTCACTAAAACAATCCGGTTTTATATTTTTTACAAAATAGTCACTACTTTCTAAAATGTTAAGATTCATAGTGTAATTTTTTTAAAATTGGTTTGACCAAAGTTAAATAGAGTCCAGTATTTTAGAGTATTTTTTATATTTTATTTCCTTTGTAAACCATTTATAAAAAATTAAATCTCGATCTAGGTTAATTGGCTTGATCGGTTCAACCGAACCCTTGATCCGACCTTAATAACATCTAAACCCATTTTTTATGGGTGTTACAAAAATACATGCAAAAAATATGCCGGAAGGAAAAGAGAGTGATTATCGGAGAAATTTTTCTAGTTTTTCTTTTTTTGATTGATATGTTTTTTAATACAATGGTTGTGTTCTCGTTCTTTTCAAAGGAGAATGCCCACTTTTTACTATCTTCTGATCTTAATACAAATTCACTACCTCCTATCGATTTTGCTTTGTTTACATGAAATAGGGTCTAGGATTTATACTTTTTATGTATTTTTTCAAAAGAAAATCTCCTTAAATTCGAATTTTGATTTGTTTTGTGCTTCTTCATATTTGGTGATTGAGGCGCTGATAGTAATGTAGTGTACGGTGATCAAAAATTAAGTAAATAGTGCCACGCCGGTCGTGAGTCGAATCGATGGTAGAGTAGAGGAAAAGTCTCGGGCACGTGCGCGGAGAAGACTGACAGCCAGTACATGACTCCATGCGCCGATTGGGTGATCCGAAAAGTTTTCTCCTTGCCTGATCTAGGCCGTTGATCTTTGTCTCAATCCAATGATCGATAATGAGTGGCGGCTGCATCAAAGAAACCAGATTAAGATTAGACAGTTAGGGTTTTAGGATTTTAAAAAGGTTTGGGCTGTAATAATTTTAAAGTAGGCCTTGTAATTAAAATTAAATGGATCTTTTATTTTTTTTATTTTGGGCTTGTAAATATTGGACTAATTTAGGACAAATGAAATTAATTAATATATTATTTTTGGGTTTTAATGGATCATATACTAATAATCATGGGCCAAAAATAATAATAGTAATAGTAACTATATACTATAATGATAATAAATAACATGCAATACACATATACTAAATATACATTATATATATATATATACACACTAAGCATATATACACATGGCATATAAACACAAGACATACGTATACCCATATAAATGCAACATAATATTATACCTGTAATAAAACAACATAATATAAACAAATACATGTATAGACATACATGATAACTCACAATTAATAAAACACCTAATATAATTAAATTAAAGGTCCTTATTTAACTTTTTAAGATTTAAAATTAAAGTAAAATTAAAAATGTGTAATTACGGCCTACTTAACTATTTAAATTTAAATTCTTTTGTGCCACGTGTCACAAACAAAACATTAATAATTTCATGTCTTCAAGACTTCAGCAATCATGTTTGCTTTTTATGCTTCCAATTTTTATTTAAATTATGTTTTTATATTAATTTGTGTAGTTAATGCATGGTATTAAATATTTTAATCTTTAAGTATTCATAATATGATTATAATGTTGTTTTATGTAAAAAATATGTTATATAATTGATTTACAGGCAGAGATGGAGGTAGGATTTGGGGTTGAGGGGGAAAAACATAAATGTTTAGAAGCATGAGACAAACTCATAAAAAAATCAATTTTTAAAAGAATTTAGATATGTGACAAAAGTAAAAAAATAATATTTCTTCGCACCCTATACATCCCATGTAGTTTCATCCCTGTTTATAAATTTATTAGTATAAAAGTGTATCTCGCCTATGAAATGCGTACATCTTCACCCTCCACCTCTTGTCTAGGCTCCAGGTAACCCTTTGCGTCTTACTGCGCTTCACGCCTTTTTAATTTAAGTGAGATGCACATTCTAATGATCTGATAATCTTTGACTTAGTAAGTATTCAATCCAACATAATTAAGTAAAATTGTAAAATAGTATAAAATTTTGTCACAATCTGATGACAAATCAGAGTAACGAATGCAAGATTATTAATAATTAAAATTATTAATATTTAAATTAAATAAAGAGAAAAGAATTAAAGTTTTAAAATTAAAATATTGAATCAAAAATAAAAAATCTAAAGTAAAATAAATAGCGTAAAAAACTGAAACAATTGCAGAGTTAAAAAACTGAAACCTAGCTACATTGCATGTCGATATTGATTAACGTTGTTTTTTTAATTGATTTTCTTGTCGAATTTATCTTTTAAGTATTCTTTTCTTTAATAAGGCTTATTTTAGTATCTTTTCATTATTTATGAAAAAAAGAAAAAACAAATCAAACAAAAATTAAAAATCATTTTATAGTTATATCGGTGAAAATTTATGAAGCACGCACGGTACACGAAAAGGAGCGCATACCGCATCCCCAATACATTTTCGGGACGAAAACAATGTGAGGACAGTTGAAGGATGTCCTATGTTCATAAGGTACGGTCAAAATTATATCGAGTACGAACAATCTATATTAAAAACATTTCGGATACGTATCCCTAAATTTTTAATTAAAAAAATGTGGAACACGACCCTTAATTTAAGAGTCTTCCCTAATTTTTACATCCCGACTCTCTCAATACTCAAATCTCTCTCCTATCTGCTTAATTTCTTTGTTTTACTTTATTTGAATGAAAATTTTTCGATGTAAAATCTAAGAGATTGCGACCCAAACTCACCCCTCCATCCCTCCAACTCCTCACTTTCTTCGTAAGTTCAATTTTTTATTTCTTATTTTTCTGCTTGATCTACTTGTGTCTCCCTTCTCTGCTTTCATTTTGCTTTGTTAATATGCTTTGATTTTGCTCCCGTTCTTTGAACTTAAAAGAATTGATATCACTTAATTTGCTATAGATTTCGTTTAAGTTGTATGGATACAGATAGAGGATAGAGAATAAAGACAAAAAATAAATTATAAGATGATACAACAAAGATATGATAAATATAATATATATAAATAAATAATTATTAAAATTTATAATATAATAAAGACTAAAATTATAATTATAATTATTTAAATTCACTTAAAATGATTTTTAAATTATTTTTAATGGTTTAAATTAAACAAAATTTTAACTTTATATTATAATTTAAAAGAAAATCAATGGTTAAAATAATAAAACTAAAAGTTGAAATGAATAGTTACCCGTCCTTATCTAGTGCTTGAGTAAAAAAGTATTAAAATAGTTAAAACATGTTACAAATATAATATATTTAACATTCAACAATCTAAAGATAAATAAAGGAGAGAAATTAGTCTATAAATAAGTATTTAGCTGCTAATATAAGAAAACAATTTACTCTTCGGCTCTTGGCCTTTTGGTTAGATCAAGTATACGTGGGACATTTGTCACACGTATTTAAGCTTATTTGTATCTTTAATTTTTTGTGTGTGCTTATTCGAGTTTTAATTGAGTTTAAATTTTAATTTAATTCATTAATTTTGAATTTAATTAGCTATAATTTTTAAATTTTTAAGTCTAAAATTATCCTTAAATTTTTTATGTTTAGATTAATTTAATGATTTTATTATTATTTTTTTTAATTAAATTTATTAACGTCATTTGAAAATATAATTTTTAAATGCATGCTAAAACATAATCCTAAAATATAAAAATATCCAAGTCTAGTTTACATAAATATCTAAATAATAATAAATAATAGTATAAAAAATCTAAATAAAATAGTTCATACTGATAATAAAATATCTAAGTAATTATGAGATCCTTTAAGTATTACGTAGTTTAAAGCCTAAAGAAATCTATAACAAGAAACTATAGGAGAGTAAACTAAAGAGCTTAATGTGTCTCTAAAATACCAAAAAATCGTAGTCGTAAAACAAAAATATTTTTCTTAAGATTTCTCAAAATGTAAAATAATGATACAATATCACAAACGTAATGCAATGCACTCAACTACATCAGTCACAAATGAGGAAGGTTCGCATAACCTCCTCTCTACGTCCACCAATACGAAATGGAATTAAGTTTGAAAGTTGAAACCACTGAACTTTCTTTGAACAAATCCCATCTCACACTCATATTTTTTTATAAATCTAATATTCCATAAATATACTTCATAAATCATAGCCCATAAATCTAATGTTTTGTAAATCCACTATTTCATAAATCATAATTAAAGTACATTCTAATGCCGTATGCATATGATGCCAACCATACAAATTATAATGCAAATCATTAAATCAAAATAATATATATATAATTATAAAAAATTATTTATAACATCGGAAAAAATACACCTTAAGCAAACAATAGCTCTAATGTTAAGAATGAAGTTTCTCACATTCGAGTTTATTCGAATCAAAAAATGGTAAATAAAAAAGAAAATAAAAAAAAGATATGATTCGATCATAATTAAGAAAATAAGAGGGGAATACAACAACGAGAATAAAACAAAATTTTCAAGGTGAAAAACTAGGCCAAATGAAGCCTCTGTCTAACAGCTCTTGCAAATAAACATCCAATTCCTTAAGTGCTTTAGGTGCCATTAGATAAGGTGTCATCAACACAGGAGTTATTCCTGGATAATCCTCTATACTAAACTTAATCTCATCTCTCTTTGTCGTTACACCAGGTAACTATTCCAGAAAAATATCTAAAAAGTATTTCATAACTCGGATCTTATTCATCCTAAATTCTAACTCCCTTGAATCAAAAATGTATACAAGATAGACCATGAAACCCTTCTTTATCATCTGTTTAACTTTAAGGGTTGATATTATATTTGATAAGAATCATTTTTGTTCACCTACTAGAACTATTTCGCGGTCAGTAGGTGTTTTTAAAAAAATTATCTTTTTCTCACAATCAAGATTAACTCAATGAGATCAAATTCATTAAATGGAAGCTCTATAAGATTTGCTGGAAAAACTTCCCCTTAAATCTCAAGAGGATAATTGCGGTAAATTTAACTAACATCTACTAAATTACCCAGGGATTTTATATAGTTACTTAAAAGTCGGTCTCACCCACTAGAATCTCAAGACCATCTGTTATTTCACTCACTACATAAGAGTGCGTAGATCCATTATCAATTAAAACAAAAATATGAAATAAAGTGGATAGAAAAAATACTAGTTTAAGATCTATCTGGTAATAGTCTACGTGTGCTCTAGTAGCATAAACCAAACTCGTCTTTTTAATATCTAAAATAGTTGCACCTACAACTTGAACTTGTCCTTTCTTACCCGATGTACCCGAAGCAATAGATCTTCCATGGCTTCTACTAATACTAGGTGTATGAAACAAAGCTTGAGACTGACTTTTAACAAAAGAAGTTGTAGATTGGTGAAAACACGCACCAAAAAAATGATTATGGGACCCACATCTAAAACAAGTATCAAATTTTCTTCTGCACTTTCCACTATATTTTTGTGGCAAAAGTAACATATACGTAATGATCGAGAAGATAACGATCCACCTTTAATGGCGGTAGACATCATAGGTCTAGACCTTTGATTACTCTGTTGAGTAATTTCATCTATAGCTCCCTTTCTTGTATAACTGATCGATCATTGCTGAAAACTTGATCCCTAATATTTTCTACTTCAGTCTCTCTTTTAAACTAAATGTCTCACCGAGATAAATTTCATCATCTCTATAGTCTTGGTCCGATCAACCAACTCACTAAAAGATTTATCCTTAAACGGAGCTACCTTCTCATGGGTAAAAAATTTAAGTTCCTTTTAAAAATTTTCGGCACTTATCTTTCTATGTATCCATTAATCTGGAGGATTTCTAAGATAACACAACAAAAATGAATCTCATACCGCGAAAATTTCATATCATCCTATTTCAGATCGATGAAAGCTTGTCGACGATCAACTAAATACTATTCTCAAATATATTGATTCTAAAAAGCATAACGGAAAGTCTCTCAAATCATATGTTCTAGTATTATCTTTCTTTTCTCAGTCTTCTACCATCATTGTGTCTCACCATGCAATAATAAAATAGTAGCTCTTAGTTTCTTACTTGTGAGATACTACATCTCCTTGAACAACTATCAAGGTCCTCCATCCGTAACTCAACATCAAATGAGTGCTCGTAAATACACCCGCAAAGATCCTTATCTCAACACTCAAGAAAATGGTAGATATTGACTTCCTAGCAATATCTGACTAATCTCGAAAATACTTCAATAACTTCTTATTAACGATAACATTGTCCAATTTTATTATCTCGTTATCATTCGAGTCAAGCATATCCTTATAATGACGTGATTGATCATGTGTATCTCCATCACCAGACTATTGACACAGTTTGTTGTATCGTAGATAGTGGATCAACTCTTAGATTTTGTGTCTTATCTTGATCAATAGTAGATGAAGGCTCACTAACAACTGAAGTTGTACGACCTCGACCTCGACCTTTACTAGTGGCAAGTCTAACGCTCCTATGGGATGGTATAGTGTCTAACTAAAACAATAAAACCTATAATAGATTTGGTACCTAAATCTCAATTTTAAAATTATATAAAATATCATGGTAAAACATACATTTTTTAAAAATCTTCTCACGGACCCAAAATATTTAAAGTATGCAGGTTTTTCGATTTTGTTTGAAAATACGGATTATGAGCCTCACAGTTTAAAGGTTGAACCCAACTCTGATACCATTAAATATAACCTTCTAGATTTATCTTGAGAGATATAGTAAGTTTAAAAGGGTATTTTCCTAAGTTTTTCCCTAAGTAAGCGATTAAAAATAATTAAGCTCAAAACTCATTATCCAAAATTCAAATACATAAATATATGTTTAAAAGACTTGTATTATAACTATTATAAAACATAGATAAAACTAAATCGTTAAAATTCAATCTGTCTGAAAGTACAATAATAATAATAATAATAATAATAATAATAAAAAATAAAGGTTTCATACATGCAACTTGAAAAGTTCTCAAAAATCAAATAATTTGAACATTATATACACATAAATAATATCACAGTGGATTACCCAACCCATACATATGATTATGAAATCAAATGTCACAATACACATAAATCATATCATAGTAGTTCGTACCATATACGAGACTTACAGTATAGATAATTTGAATATTACATACACAAAATTCAATATACATAGAATTCCATAGTATGCAAAATATCACATAACACAACATCAAAGTAATATAGAGAAATGCATGTGAAAATAATAAAACGTCATAACACAAAAATTTAGCACAAAACGAGAACACACCTCTAGTCGCAGAATCACTAACATCGATAGGAACGTTTCTCATGATCTGAGCTAAGTCTTAGTCTCGTGGAGGTAGAACATACGAAACCAAGTTTTAATAATCAAAATCAAGTAAACTAGCACTATGCCACCTAACTAAACTAAAATAACAACTCACGAGTATCACATACCATTGTCGTAGAAGGCAGTAAAGGAGGTAAAACATCTTTCTCAAAATCAACATTGTTGAAAAAAGATGATTAAAATCCCATTAATTACAAATTCATAAAGTCTACTAACTCAATATAATAATTAGAATTGTCATAATAGGGTTTTTATAGTCAAATTTGGTCAAACATATTGAAAAATCAGACTCAGAATATCGAAAAAGGTTAGGATAGAGTCCATTGAAAAAGTCAATAGTCAATGATTAAATCACTATTTATGATATGGGTCGGGTCACTATATGGGTTCCTTAGATCGGTTCTACCCAGTTTGCTCTTTTCCATCCCCTTTCTGTTTCTTACACACACTAACCTGCTCCTCACCCCGAGCATCAGCCAACCCCCCCCGAAGAACTAGCTGAATCCAACCATACCTCATGACTAAAAAACAAAACCCACAGTAACTTTATCAGAACTCACTCTTCACTAGAACGACATGAACGAAGAAAGAGTGACCATACGAGGTTTGATCACCGGTAGGAAAACTTTGAGACAACCGGTCGTAAGGCAACACGAAAAGAAACCGAAGATCTTTTTCTCGAAATTGGTAGCAATATAGGGCAGCAAAGGTAGGATGTTTGGTTTGCACTAAAGCAGGAGAAACACGCGGCAAATGTAGAGTGTGTTAGGCGAATGGTCAACCTGGAAATGGTTGTCCGGTAATTCACCTTTTCAGATCCAACATAGCCCAATCTCACACAACGGCAACAGGCTCAAACAATGGTAAAGATGCAGCAGGGACGGAGACAATCTCTCCAAAGGAAAATGGCTAATAGCAACAACAACTAGAATGTAAAAGAAAAAAATTATGATATTTTAATTTAGGTGTTAATATTCGATCTAATTATTATAAAAGATTAATACAGAATAATAAAAAATAATTTAATTAAAAATTTATTTTAAATAATTATTAATTATATTAAGTTTTTAATATTTTTAATTTTAATTATTTAATTAGTAGTATTCAATAGTATTTAACTATATCCGATAATTGTTATAAAATTTTTAAGAAAATTATTACATTCTCGAGGTAGATGTCAAAATTTAAATATTGATAAAATAAAAAATGTAAATAATTTTGACCACTTAATTAATTAGTAATTCTCAAGAGAGTATTCTTATTCAAAAGTTTGATCCAACTTTAAATTTAAATATAATTAAAATCTTTTATTTTATGTTTAACAGAATGAGATTCAAATTCTGCTATTGAGGTAACAATTTCTTTAGCTGAAATTCAAGGAAACTATAAGTGGTGAAGGCTCGGATGTCCTTTTAATTTCACCTTTCGCCAAATTATAGTATTTGAGATGTCGAACCCACAGGGACTGTATCGACCTTACTATTGCTTAAACCTGCACTATTGAAAATAAAAACACAAGTAATTTGTGGAGTTAAGATAACTAAATTAACTACTTGAAAACTAAAATAAAAGAAGAGAATAGATATAATGGAAGTGAGGTCAGGTTGAGTGTTTTGTAGGGGAGAATCCAGTTGTATTATTTATCCACTTATTAATGCAAAGGGTTGACTTGTCGCCTCGACGGGTCGTACTAAGGGTCGTCGCAACTGCCTAGGCGGAGTTATGCCTTGTCGATAAATCAACTTTCTATAATTCGACAGAGCATCCTTGTATGTCTCCTCCTTATCCCTAAGCGAAGAGAACTGTTGAGGTCCACGTCTTGATGATACCTCTCAGCGTGAATCAAGGATGAACAACAACCAAACATATGCGTCTTATTAGTCGCTGAAATTTTGACCGGTTTATCCCTAAACCGGATTAGTCAATACCATTGAGCAAAGATCATATTCTCTTGTTCGTGAGCCTAACTCTCCCGATATTAGAAAATAGATTTATCTTCACATACTATCATCACGAGCTCATATGCAAAGAAGAGTAATTTCCAAGAGAGAATAAACTATGAAATAAGTTTTGCATTAATAAATATCAAAGATCAACCTTCTTCTCCAACTGCTCCATAAACAACTTAAACCTCCGAAAGAGTTTAGAACTTGGTGTAGTCGACGGTTAAGAATATATGCTATATAGAATCTGACTCGACTCCTTAAACTAAATCTAATGTGTGCCTTATATAGGCCAAGTCCTAGGTTTCATATAAGGAAAGAATTGTACAAGAAAAAGAATTCAACTCATAATTAAACTAGGACACTTTATTCTATTTCTTAAAATAACTCTTCTTTCCGTGTTGTTCTTTGACCGAGGCTTGACCCTTTAGATTGGTTCCGTCTTTCTCTCGCTTTATGTCCTTTAAGATCGACGTCTTTTTTTCTTTATGTCGAGTACTAGTTGTTATCTTTATTCTGCTGTCGCGGCCTCCAAAGTGTTGCCACGGCGTGTGCTCCTCTACAATTCAATATCAATCCTCTTATCTGACCATTCTTATGATGTATTTTCTGTCTAAGAAAGAAAACCATTAAATGTTTCTGTTTTATGCCAAATAATAGATAAATTCATAAATTATGTATTTGGATGCTGAATTATGGAAAATAAGCAGAATTGACCATTATTGTACTTAAATTTGTCCTTGATTGGCAATAATCGAGTGGGAAAATGATATAAAAAATAAGACTTTTATGCACTTATCAAATACCCCAAAACTCGAACTATCGCTTGTCCTCAAACAATACAAAAGATAGAATTAAGTCAAGAATTTTAAAGTAATATATCGTCCTACCTGTCGCGGCAGAAATCCTTTCTTAACTCGGCCTCTTCTAGGTTTTAGGAATTCCTCGGAACTAGACTATGAGTCTTAGTGGGTGTGGGTGTAGCAGTGTCTAAGTTGATTTTCTAAGTTCTAATACTTTTTCTAGCTCAAGACTTCCGACTTAAATATTTATTTGAATCTTCTTTTTCTCTTTCACCCTAATTGTATATAAATATATATTGCTATATACTTATACTGCTTAAGAAAGTTTTAGGCACCTCAAGTGTTTAGCTATTCTTACTAGAGCCAATTTCGGGCACCTCTAGTAAGTGGGAGAAAGTCTAAGTCCTAGATCCAGTGATGGGCACCTCTATGGACTAACTAGAGCCGGTGATAGGCACATCTAGTTTAAAATTTAAGCATAAGTCCTTATTGCTTTTCAAAGAAAAGAACTTTTAAAATCAACTAAGACTAGCAGTGTTTGCATATTTTCAGGCTTATAGTCTAATCCTAAGTACTAATCCTAGCAAACCTATCAGACTTCAAGTCCGTTGAATGGTGCACACTGCGTCGGGGTTGGAAAATATATTACTGCCTAGGCAGTTTTAATAAAACTCAACAGACTAAAAAAATTTGCATGTAAAAGATGTTAAAACATAAATTAAAGCAATAATAAGATAATCTGATTACTTTCATACATTGGTAGAAATTTACAATTATAAAATAGGACCAATACGTCCCCAAACTCGAGGGATGCATTGTCCTCAATGCATGAAAAAGATAGAAAACAAAACAACCCAAAATAAAAGAAACATAAACATAAAAGATAAAAGGAAGACTACAGCCCTTTTAAAATTCGGTGGATCCGAAGGAATCCTCCGAGTCCCTATCGATTAGGAGTTTGCAGCGTTTCTTTGGTGGTTGCTCAGAGGGTTCCTTTAATGGGCTCACCATTGGCTTTTTGGCCGAGCGTGGTGGTTGGACTCGAACGAGAGTGGGGTCCTTCACTTGCTCGTCTTCCATATCCAGTTCGATCGGGGAAGTTGTTGTCGCAGAACCAGGAGCCTTCCTCTTTTTGCTGGTTTTGGGGGCAATGGAATCCTTGATTGTTTGCATAAGAGATTCCATGTCATCGGAGGAGCTACTCCAATTAAGCGGACTGGAGACTACTAGTGTTGCAGCGCGTTGGGTCGAATTTTGTCTCTTGGTTGTTGCTGCAGAATCGATAGAGTGGTTTAGTTGCTGCAGCTGCAATCGTGAAAGCAAGAGATAGTGGAACTGTGGCGGAGGCAATAACTGTTCTAACAGGGCGGGAGCAGGTGTTTGTTGTGGCATAGAGAGGTCGATTGTAAACTCGGGGAATACAATCGAACAGGTTGGGAGTTCTTCTAGTATGGTGGCTATGACTGCTCTATTGAACTCTTAGGCATAGTTTATGATGGCTAATTGCCTTCTCTCCATTCAGTGCAAAATGTCCAAAACTTCTGATGATACCGGGACAGCGTCTTCTGTGTTGTTTTGAGGTTGTGCTGCTTTGGCTGACTGAGGTTCATCAGTAGATGGAATGAAAGCTTGTGGAACAACTTCCTCTACTTGTATTCTTTTGATATAGACATCCCTGGTCCATCCCTTTATCTTTGTAGTTCAACTTATAAAGATTTTTAAATTATTTTTAATGATTTAAATTAAACAAAATTTTAACTTTATATTATAATTTAAAAGAAAATCAATGGTTAAAATAATAAAACTAAAAGTTGAAATGAATAGTTACCCGTCCTTATCTAGTGCTTGAGTAAAAAAGTATTAAAATAGTTAAAACATGTTACAAATATAATATATTTAACATTCAACAATCTAAAGATAAATAAAGGAGAGAAATTAGTCTATAAATAAGTATTTAGCTGCTAATATAAGAAAACAATTTACTCTTCGGCTCTTGGCCTTTTGGTTAGATCAAGTATACGTGGGACATTTGTCACACGTATTTAAGCTTATTTGTATCTTTAATTTTTTGTGTGTGCTTATTCGAGTTTTAACTGAGTTTAAATTTTAATTTAATTCATTAATTTTGAATTTAATTAGCTATAATTTTTAAATTTTTAAGTCTAAAATTATCCTTAAATTTTTTATGTTTGGATTAATTTAATGATTTTATTATTTTTTTTATTTTTTTAATTAAATTTATTAAGGTCATTTGAAAATATAATTTTTAAATGCATGCTAAAACATAATCTCAAAATATAAAAATATCCAAGTCTAGTTTACATAAATATCTAAATAATAATAAATAATAGTATAAAAAATCTAAATAAAATAGTTCATACTGATAATAAAATATCTAAGTAATTATGAGATCCTTTAAGTATTACGTAGTTTAAAGCCTAAAGAAATCTATAACAAGAAACTATAGGAGAGTAAACTAAAGAGCTTAATGTGTCTCTAAAATACCAAAAAATCGTAGTCGTAAAACAAAAATACTTTTCTTAAGATTTCTTAAAATATAAAATAATGATACAATATCACAAACGTAATGCAATGCACTCAACTACATCAGTCACAAATGAGGAAGGTTCGCATAACCTCCTCTCTACGTCCACCAATACGAAATGGAATTAAGTTTGAAAGTTGAAACCACTGAACTTTCTTCGAACAAATCCCATCTCACACTCATATTTTTTTATAAATCTAATATTCCATAAATATACTTTATAAATCATAGCCCATAAATCTAATGTTTTGTAAATCCACTATTTCATAAATCATAATTAAAGTACATTCTAATGTCGTATGCATATGATGCCAACCATACAAATTATAATGCAAATCATTAAATCAAAATAATATATATATAATTATAAAAAATTATTTATAACACCGGAAAAAATACACCTTAAGCAAACAATAACTCTAATGTTAAGAATGAAGTTTCTCACATTCGAGTTTATTCGAATCAAAAAATGGTAAATAAAAAAGAAAATAAAAAAAAAGATATGATTCGATCATAATTAAGAAAATAAGAGGGGAATACAACAACGAGAATAAAACAAAATTTTCAAGGTGAAAAACTAGGCCAAATGAAGCCTCTGTCTAACAGCTCTTGCAAATAAACATCCAATTCCTTAAGTGTTTTAGGTGCCATTAGATAAGGTGTCATCAACACAGGAGTTATTCCTGGATAATCCTCTATACTAAACTTAATCTCATCTCTCTTTGTCGTTACACCAGGTAACTATTCCAGAAAAATATCTAAAAAGTATTTCATAACTCGGATCTTATTCATCCTAAATTCTAACTCCCTTGAATCAAAAATGTATACAAGATAGACCATGAAACCCTTCTTTATCATCTGTTTAACTTTAAGGGTTGATATTATATTTGATAAGAATCATTTTTGTTCACCTACTAGAACTATTTCGCGGTCAGTAGGTGTTTTTAAAAAAATTATCTTTTTCTCACAATCAAGATTAACTCAATGAGATCAAATTCATTAAATGGAAGCTCTATAAGATTTGCTGGAAAAACTTCCCCTTAAATCTCAAGAGGATAATTGCGGTGTCATTAGATAAGGTGTCATCAACACAGGAGTTATTCTTGGATAATCCTCTATACTAAACTTAATCTCATCTCTCTTTGTCGTTACACCAGGTAACTATTCCAGAAAAATATCTAAAAAGTATTTCATAACTCGGATCTTATTCATCCTAAATTCTAACTCCCTTGAATCAAAAATGTATACAAGATAGACCATGAAACCCTTCTTTATTATCTGTTTAACTTTAAGGGTTGATATTATATTTGATAAGAATCATTTTTGTTCACCTACTAGAACTATTTCGCGGTCAGTAGGTGTTTTTAAAAAAATTATCTTTTTCTCACAATCAAGATTAACTCAATGAGATCAAATTCATTAAATGGAAGATCTATAAGATTTGCTGGAAAAACTTCCCCTTAAATCTCAAGAGGATAATTGCGGTAAATTTAACTAACATCTACTAAATTACCCAGGGATTTTGTATAGTTACTTAAAAGTCAGTCTCACCCACTAGAATCTCAAGACCATCTTTTATTTCACTCGCTATATAAGAGTGCGTAGATCCATTATCAATTAAAACAAAAATATGAAATAAAGTGGATAGAAAAAAATACTAGTTTAGGATTTGGCTGGTAACAGTCTACGTGCGCTCTAGTAGCATAAACCAAACTCGTCTTTTTAATATCTAAAATAGTTGCACCTACACCTTGAACTGGTCCTTCCTTACCCGATGTACCCGAAGTAATAGATCTTCCATGGCTTCTACTAATACTAGGTGTATGAAACAAAGCTTGAGACTGACTTTTAACAAAAGAAGTTATAGATTGGTGAAAACACGCACCGAAGAAATGATCATGGGACTCACATCTAAAACAAGCATCACATTTTCTTTTGCACTTACCACAATATTTTTTGTGGCAAAAGTAACATATACATAATGATCGAGAAGATAACGATCCACCTTTAATGGCGGTAGACATCATAGGTCTAAACCTTTGATTACTCTGTTGAGTAATTTCATCTATAGCACCCTTTCTTGTATAACTGATCGATCATTGCTGAAAATTTAATCCCTAATATTTTCTACTTCAGTCTCTCTTTTAAACTAAATGTCTCACCGAGATAAATTTCATCATCTCTATAGTCTTGGTCCGATCATCCAACTCACTAAAAGATTTATCTTTAAACGGAGCTACCTTCTCATGGGTAATAAATTTAAGTTCCTTTTAAAATTTTTTGGCACTTATCTTTCTATGTATCCATTAGTTTGGAGGATTTCTAAGATAACTCAACAAAAATGAATCTCATACCGCGAAAACTTCATATCATCCTATTTCAGATCGATGAAAGCTTGTCGACGATCATCTAAATACTATTCTCAAATATATTGATTCTAAAATGCATAATAGAAAATCTCCCAAATCATATGTTCTAGTATTATCTTTCTTTTCTCAGTCTTCTACCATCGTTGTGTCTCACCATGCAATAATAAAATAATAGCTCTTAATTTCTTACTTGTGAGATACTACATCTCCTCGAACAACTATCAAGGTCCTCCATCCGTAACTTAACATCAAATGAGTGCTTGTAAATACACCCGCAAAGATCCTTATCTCAACACTCAGAAAAATGATAGATATTGACTTCCTAGCAATATCTGACAAATCTCGAAAATACTTCAATAACTTCTTATTGATGATAATATTGTCCAATTTTATTATCTTGTTATCATTCTAGTCAAGCATATCCTTATAATGGCATGATTGATCATGTGTATCTCCATCATCAGACTATTGACAAAGTTTGTTGTATCTTAGATAGTGGATCAACTCTTAGATTTTGTGTCTTATCTTGATCAATAGCAGATGAAGGCTCACTAACAACTGAAGCTGTATGACCTCGAACTCGACCTTTACTAGTGGTAAGTCTAACGCTCCTATGGGATGGTATAGTGTCTAACTAAAACAATAAAACCTATAATAGATTTGGTACCGAAATCTTAATTTTAAAATTACATAAAATATCATAGTAAAACATACATTTTTTAAAAATCTTCTCATGAACCCAAAATATTTAAAGTATGCATGTTTTTCAATTTTGTTTGAAAATACGGATTATGAGCCTCACAGTTTAAAGGTTGAACTCAACTCTGATACCATTAAATATAACCCTCTAGATTTATCTTGGGAGATATAGTAAGTTTAAAAGGGTATTTTCCTAACTTTTCCCTAAGTAAGCGATTAAAAATAATTAAGTTCACAACTCATTATCCAAAATTCAAATACATAAATATATGTTTAAACGATTTGGATTATAACTATTATAAAACATAGATAAAACTATATCGTTAAAATTCAATTTGTCTGAAAGTACGAAAATAATAATAATAATAATAATAATAATAATATTAATAATAATAAAATAAAGGTTTCATACATGTAACTTGAAAAGTTCTCAAAAATCAAATAATTTGAACATTACATACACATAAATAATATCATAGTGGATTACCCAACCCATACATATGATTATGAAATCAAATGTAACAATATATATAAATCATATCATAGTAGTTCGTACTATATACGAGACTTAAAGTATAGATAATTTGAATATTACATACACAAAATTCAATATACATAGAATTCCATAGTATACAAAATATCTCATAACACAACATCAAAGTAATATAGAGAAATGCATGTGAAAATAATAAAACGTCATAACACAAAAATTTAGCACAAAACGAGAACACACCTCTAGTCGCAGAATCACTAACATCGATAGGAACGTTTCTCACGATCTGAGCTAAGTCTTAGTCTCGTGGAGGTAGAACATACGAAATCAAGTTTTAATAATCAAAATCAAGTAAACTAGCACTATGCCACCTAACTAAACTAAAATAACAACTAACGAGTATCACATACCATTGTCGTAGAAGGCAGTAAAGGAGGTAAAACATCTTTCTCAAAATCAACATTGTCGGAAAAAGATGATTAAAATTCCATTAATTACAAATTCATAAAGTCTACTAACTCAATATAATAATTAGAATTGTCATAATAGGGTTTTCATATTCGAATTTGGTCAAACATATTCAAAAATCAGACTCAGAATATCGAAAAAGGTTAGGATAGAGTCCATTGAAAAAGCCAATAGTCAATGATTAAATCACTATTTATGATATGGGTCGGGTCACTACATGGGTTCCTTAGATCGGTTCTACCCAGTTTGCTCTTTTTCATCCCCTTTCTATTTCTTACACACACTAACCTACTCCTCACCCCGAGCATCAGCCGAACCCCCCCTAAGAACTAGCTGAACTCAACCATACCTCATGACTAAAAAACAAAACCCACAGTAACTTTATCAGAACTCACTCTTCACTGAAACGATATGAACGGAGAAAGAGTGTCCATACGAGGTTTGATCACTGGTAGGAAAACTTTGAGACAACCGGTCGTAAGACAACCACGAACAATAATAAAGCACTTGGCCATCAAAGGTTCAAAGAGAGAAGATAGGAAAAAGAGAGATGAAAGAAATATAGGAAAAGAAAAAAATATAAATGATTCCCCTGAATAATTAATGTCAATAACCTCCCTAGTTTTTTTTGAAAAATACAAAATTACCTTCACTTAAAGGTAAATTGAAGATTGAGGTTTTTAAACAAATTAGGGTTTTTAAAATTTAAATCCCTAATTTCTAGTTTTTTTAAAAAAAAATTTAGAGGTGTTACATCTCATTTCAAAATCTAGTTGGTGATGAGAGATTTTATCATTCATAGTTTCTCATGTACTTGAGCTTTGGTGGAAGCTCGATCATGAATAATTTTGAACATATTTACAAGATTATTTAACAATAAATATTTTTAATTAATTTTAATTAACTAAAAAATTGCATTCTAATAGATAACTCATCATAAGAACTAGAATATATTTCTATCATGTCCGGGTATTGAGGTTCCCTCATCATATCGTAATTTATTAAGTTTATATGAGCCGGAGATTCATACAATGTAATATCATCCCTGTCAGAAAAGAATTCACCGCCACAACCAAAAATAGGTTCATCACCAAGGTCATTATCACTCAAATTTGGATCCACGTTTTTTTCTTCTTCATCAGAATCAACAAGTATTTTTCCTCATCAACCTTGAAGATGTTCAACGTCAATGTCAACACTTGTATTAATCGTCAACTCAATAGCTTGCTTAACAGTCGGAAAAACTTTGAATGCAAAGCATATGGATTAAATACACTCGATGTTTCACTTTCTTGTCGGATTAAATTCTTACCACTTGCATAATTTTTTTTCTGTATTTGGATTATAAACAATCTTACCTTAAAAATTATTGATCAAAATGTTAGATTTTAAAATAATTTATTGACCGATTTCTTAAAATAATTTTTCAAAGGTAATATTCAACCAAATTTTTCACAGGATTGATGTGGCAAACGAAATTAGCTTTTCTTAAAATTTACCGCTCTCTTTTTTTTGATTCGGGAGAGTATAACTCAAGAAGTAGATACAGATTCGGCCCTATGGCAATGAATGCTCAGTCACATCATGACCAATAACGAGCGAGGAAATTATGAATAGATTTTTTTAATTTTTTCATTATTTTCTATATTTTAGGTTAAAAAATTTAAAGCTAAAATTAAGATTAATATTTAAAATTGTAATTTGAAATAAATTATATATTTTAAAATTTCAAATAAAAATTTAAAATTTAATTATTTAATGTCAGAATATATAAAAAACACGAAAAAAAACCGAAGATCTTTTTCTCGAAATTGGTAGCAATATAGGGCATCAAAGGCAGGACGTTTGGTTTGCACTAAAGCAGGAGAAACACGCGGCAAATGTAGAGCGTGTTAGGCGAATGGTCAACCTGGAAATGGTTGTCCGGTAATTCACCTTTTCAGATCCAACAAGCCCAATCTCACACAACGGCAACAGGCTCAAACAATGGTAAAGATGCAGCAGGGACGGAGACAATCTCTCCGAAGGAAAATGGCTAATAGCAACGACAACTAGAATGTAGAAGAAAAAAATTATGATATTTTAATTTAGGTGTTAATATTCGATCTAATTATTATAAAAGATTAATATAGAATAATAAAAAATAATTTAATTAAAAATTTATTTTAAATAATTATTAATTATATTAAGTTTTTAATATTTTTAATTTTAATTATTTAATTAGTAGTATTCAATAGTATTTAACTATATCCGATAATTGTTATAAAATTTTTAAGAAAATTATTACATTCTCGAGGTAGATGTCAAAATTTAAATATTGATAAAATAAAAAATATAAATAATTTTGACCACTTAATTAATTAGTAATTCTCAAGAGAGTATTCTTATTCAAAAGTTTGATCCAACTTAAATTTAAATATAATTAAAATCTTTTATTTTATGTTTAACAGAATAAGATTCAAATTCTGCTATTGAGGTATCAATTTTTTTAGCTGAAATTCAAGGAAATTAAAGGGTTGACTTGTCGCCTTGGCGGGTCGTACTAAGGGGTCACCGCAGCTGCCTAGGCGGAGTTATGCCTTGTCGATAAATCAACTTTCTATAGTTCGACAGAGCATCCTTGTATGTCTCCTCCTTATCCCTAAGCGAAGAGAACTGTTGAAGTCCAGGTTTTGATGATACCTCTCAGCGTGAATCATGGATGAACAACAACCAAACATATGCATCTTATTAGTCGCTGAAATTCTGACCGGTTTATCCCTAAACAGGATTAGTCGATGCCATTGAGCAAAGATCATATTCTCTTGTTTCGTGATCCTAACTCTCCCGATATTAGAAAAATAGATTTATCTTCACATACTATCATCACGAGCTCATATACAAAGAAGAGTTATTGCCAAGAGAGAATAAACTATGAAATAAGTTTTGCATTAATAAATATCAAAGATAATACAACCTTCTTCTCCAACTACTCCATAAACAACCTAAACCTCCGAAAGAGTTTAGAACTTGGTGTAGTCGACGGTTAAGAATATATGCTATATAGAATCTGACTCGACTCCTTAAACTAAATCTAATGTGTTCCTTATATAGGCCAAGCCCTAGGTTTTATATAAGGAAAGAATTGTACAAGAAAAAGAATTCAACTCATAATTAAACTAGGACATTTTATTCTATTTCTTAAAATAACTCTACTTTCCGTGTTATTCTTTGACCGAGGCTTGACCCTTTAGATTGGTTCCGTCTTTCTCTCGCTTTATGTCCTTTAAGATTGACGTCTTTTTTTCTTTATGTCGAGTACTAGTTGTTATCTTTATTCTGCTGTCACGGCCTCCAAAGTTTTGTCACGGCAGGTGCTCCTCTCCAATTGAGTATCAATCCTCTTATCTGACCATTCTTATGATGTATTTTCTGTCTAAGAAAGAAAACCATTAAATGTATCTGTTTTATGTCAAATAATAGATAAATTCATAAATTATGTATTTGGATGTTGAATTATGGAAAATAAGCAGAATTGGCCATTATTGTCCTTAAATCTGTCCTTGATTGGCAATAGTCGAGTGAGAAAATGATATAAAAAATAAGACTTTTATGCACTTATTAAATACCCAAAAACTCGAACTATTGCTTGTCCTCAAACAATGCAAAAGATAGAATTAAGTCAAGAATTTTAAAGTAATATATCGTCCTACCTGTCGCGGTAGAAATCCTTTCTTAACTCGGCCTCTTCTAGGTTCTAGGAATTCCTCGGAACTAGACTATGAGTCTTAGTGGGTGTGGGTGTAGCAGTGTCTAAGCTGATTTTCTAAGTTCTAATACTTTTTCTACCTCAAGACTTCCGACTTAAATTTTTATTTGAATCTTCTTTTTTTCTTTCACCCTAATTGTATATAAATATATATTGCTATATACTTATACTGCTTAAGCAAGTTTTGGGCACCTCAAGTTTTTAGCTATTCTTACTAGAGCCAATTTCGGGCACCTCTAGTAAGTAGGAGAAAGTCTAAGTCCTAGATCCAGTGATGGGCACCTCTATGGACTAACTAGAGACGGTGATAGGCACATCTAGTTTAAAATTTAAGCATAAGTCCTTATCGCTTTTCAAAGAAAAAAACTTTTAAAATCAACTAAGACTAACAATGTTTGAATATTTTCAGGCTCATAGTCTAATCCTAAGTACTAATCCTAGCAAACCTTTCAGACTTCAAGTCTATTGAATGGTGCACACTGCGTCGGGGTTGGAAAATATATTACTGCCTAGGCAGTTTTAATAAAACTCAACAGACTAAAAAAATTGCATATAAAAGACGTTAAGACGTAAATTAAAGCAATAATAAGATCGTTTGATTACTTTCATACATTGGTAGAAATTTACAATTATAAAATAGGATCAATACTCCCCCAAACTCGAGAGATACATTGTCCTCAATGCATGAAAAAGATATAAAAAACAACCAAAAATAAAAGAAAAATAAACATAAAAGATAAAAGGAAGACTATCGCCCTCTTAAAATTCGATGGATCCGAAGGAATCCTCCGAGTCCTTATCGATTAGGAGTTTGCAGCGTTTGTTCAGTGGTTGCTCGAAGGGTTCCTTTAATGGGCTCACCATTGGCTTTTTGGCCGAGCGTGGTGGTTGGACTCGAACGAGAGTGGGGTCTTGCACTTTCTCATCTTCCGTATCCAGTTCGATCGGGGAAGTTGTTGTCGCAGAACCAGGAGCCTTCCTCTTTTTGCTGGTTTTGGGAGCAATTGAATCCTTGATTGTTTGCATAAGAGATTCCATCTCATCGGAGGAGCTACTCTAATTAAGCGGACTGAATACTACTAGTGTTGCAGCGTATTGGGTCGAATTTTGTCTCTTGGTTGTTGCTACGGAATCGACAAAGTGGTTTAGTTGCTGCAGCTGCAATCGTGAAAGCAAGAGATAATGGATCTGTGGCGGAGGCAATAACTGTTCTTGTAGGGCGGGAGCAGGTGGTTGT
This sequence comes from Abelmoschus esculentus, assembly GCA_035048815.1. Lineage (NCBI taxonomy): Eukaryota > Viridiplantae > Streptophyta > Magnoliopsida > Malvales > Malvaceae > Abelmoschus > Abelmoschus esculentus. Next base: position 11,731,614 of record JAUCBN010000026.1, read on the forward strand.
TGTTGCATAGAGAGGTCGATTGTAAACTCGGGGAATACAATCGAACAGGTTGAGAGTTCTTCTAGTATGGTGGCTATGACTGCGCTATTGAACTCCCAGGCATAGTTTATGATGGCTAATTGCCTTCTCTCCATTCAGTGCAAAATGTCCAAAACTTCTGATGATACCGGGGCAGCGTCTTCTGCGTTGTTTTGAGGTTGTGCTGCTTTGGCTGACTGAGGTTCATCAGCAGGTGGAATGAAAGCTTGTGGAACAACTTCCTCTACTTGTATTCTTTTGATATAGACATCCCTGGTCCATCCCTTTCTCTTTGGGGTGTATATGTCGGTGGGCAGTGTTGGTACGCCTTTATATCTTGCCAAGACAATGATTAAGCATAGAAAAATTAATATACCTCTGTCCTTAGTGGCACATTCGAATATCTAATCACATAGGATGCGGCCAACATCGATCCTTCGGTTATAGATGATCGAGTAGATAAGTGCTAGTTGTGGCTGATCCACTATTTGATTATGCGATGTGGATAGTAGATTACTTTTGATAAAGGTGTTCTACAATATTGCTTCCGGTCTTAAATCTTGGCGGCTGAAAGAACTGCGATATTTCCCCGTGTTCCATTCTACTCTTGGCATACAAAGTTCTATCTTCATCATTTCGTAGTCGTTGGTTGTCAGGGCGGCTACGAACGCAACATGTTCGTCAGTTTTGATGTGGAGGCCAAAATGGGAGTTGATGACCACATCAGCGATGGGGATTCACTTCCTCGGAGGTAAGAGCATGGTTTTTCGCCACTAGTCTATGTGCGTAAAATTCCCGTATCCATTCATTTCCTCGGAAGTTCAACGATATCACCTTTGGTAAGTATCACTTTTGATCAGTGACTCCACCTTCGGGTCTAGTTTCCACTTTTGTTTAGTGGCTCCACCTTTGGGTCGAGTGTGCAATTCTGATGGTGTGATGGAGTTAGAGTGGTTCAGGGGAATCTACTCTTCTGATGGTGTTTGGTGATGGATGCATATCATTCATACATTACATTATATGTTCTGTTATGTGATATGTTATTTTTTACTGTGATCATGTCTATATACACACTAGAGACACACTAAGCTCCCGAGATTAAACACCTATAGTTCCTATTTCATATAATCAGTTCTAGGCTTCGGTACTTGAAGGACAATAATTCAGACCCCTTTTACGTATGTTTTATAGTTATAGACTTCGGATTTATTACATATATATTTTGTTATTATTTATTATTGTATTGGAATTTGGACACTTATTTAGGTTTTTGGATTTGAATATGATTTAGGACATTGGGTTGAACCTTCAGATATTTTAATTGATAAATTTTAGTATTTCTTTTATTTTAGATTGAAGAATTTAACAGAAATTATATTTTATTCATTTAAAAACCTAACTTGCGAGTTAAGTTTTCTTAGCGTGGTCCCTAAGTTTTAATATAATAAATTAGGTTAAATTTAGGGGTTACATTTAGTCTTTGAATTCATATCTTTACAATTTAGTATCTGAATTCAAAATGATCTGCAACTGTAAGATCTTTACAATTTAGCCTCTTAATTCATATTACGTTTAAATTAGAAGATTTCTCAAAATCTAGGGTTTTGAATTAGGAATTTAAGATATTAGGATTTTAATTTGGGAAAAAAAATAAGGTGTTACGATTCTTCGTTTCTTACAGAAATTTCGTCCTTAAAATTTATCTGGATCAAAGAGATGCAGATATTGGTCCTTGATAATAGATTTGGGCTTTCACGTATCCTCATCATAACCTTGATTACGTATATAACCTTAACCATTTTAATGGTTTTCCTCCAAAGAACCTTCTGGTCTTGAGCAATGATCTCAATTGGTTCCTCCTCATAACATAAATCTAGACGTATCTCAAAATCTTCAACTGATAGAACATGAGACGGATTGACCCGATAGCCTCTTAGTTTAAAAATATGGAAGACATCATGAATATGCTTAAGCTCTGACGGTAACTCAAGCTGATAAGCTACTGGTCTGACTCGTCGAATAATCCGATAAGGTCCAATATATCAAGGGCTAAGCTTTCCCTTACGGCCAAAGCGAAGTACTTTTCTCCATGGAAATACTTTCAAGAAAGTAGCCTTAAGACGATCTCGAATCAACCTTACAATATGCTCAGCCTCATGCAAAAGATTTGGACCCAAAAACCGATGCTCATTAAGCTAAGTCCATCCAATAGGGGTGCGACACTTACGCTCGTAAAGAGACTCATAAGGTGCCGTCTTAATACTAGCCTTATAATTGTTATTATACGTAAACTCTGCAAGCGGTAGGAAATCCTCCAAACTACCTCTGAAATCCATAACACACATTCTCAACATATCCTCTAAGATCTGAACCACTCACTCAGACTGACCATCTATTTGAGGATTATAGGAAGTATTAAAGTTTAACCGAGTTTCTAGAGCAGAATGAAGAGAAACCTAGAACTTTGACGTAAACCTCGGATCCCGATCAAAAGTAATAGAAAGAGGCACCCCATGCAATCGAACAATCTCAGAGATATATAACCAAGCTAACTTACTCAATGGATAAGTAGTTCAAACTAGAATAAAGTTCTTGGACTTAGTTAACCGATCAACAATGATCTAGATAGAATCCTTCTTTGATGGAGTAAAAGGTAAACCAATGAAAAAATCCATAGTCACACGCTCCCACTTTCCCTGAGAAATCTCAATATACTGAAGAAGTCCAGACGGACGTTAATGCTCCGCTTTGACTTTCTGACATGTCAAACACTTGGACACAAAACTAATAACATCCCTCTTAAGACCTTTACACCAATATTTATCTTAGAGATTCTTATACATTTTATCCTCACTAGGGTACATAGAATAGGGACTAACATGAGCTTCCCGAAGAATAACCTGTTTCAAATTAGAGTTCCTTGGAACACAGTATCGGCCTCGAAAACACAAAACTTTATCATGATCAATAGAGAAGTATTGATATGTTCGTTCATTAACCTCTTTAATTCAATGGGCCAAGAAAGGATCATTGGTATACTTAATCCAGATATTAGATATCAAAGTAGGAACAACTTCAAGTTCTGCCAACAGACTACTATCCTCAAATAAACTCATTCGAGCAAACAGAGCTCTCCGATCCTAAATTACATTGCGACTCAAAGTATCCACAACGACATTAGTATTACCTGGATGGTAATCAATCTCACAATCATAATACATAAGAAGTTCTAACCAACGTCGTTGCCTCAGAATAAGCCCTTTCTGAGTGAGAAGGTACTTCAAGCTTTTATGATCCGTGAAAATATAACATTTCTGTCTGTAGAGATAGTGTATCCAGATTTTTAAAGCCCTCAACAAATCTTTGATAATAACCTGCCAATCCCAAAAAACTACGGATGTCTGCAACATTCTTAGGTTGCTTCCATTCCATAATAGCTTAAATTTTCTTCGAGTCGACCTTAATACCCTTAGATGAAACAATATGACCCTATAATACAACCTTAGATAGCAAGAATTTACATTTACTGAATTTTGCATAGAGTTGTTTCTCTCTCAGAGTTTGTAAAGCAATGCGAAGATGTTTCTCATGCTCAGACTCAGATTTATAATAAACGAGGATATCATCAATAAATACCACAATAAACTGATCCAGATAAGGCCAAAACCCTATTCATCATATCCATAAAAGTTGTGGGGGTATTTGTAAGTCCAAAAGGCATCACCAGAAACTCTTAGTGACCATATATTGTCTGAAAAACTATTTAACACATGTCTGAATCCTTAACCTTGAGTTGGTAATAACCAGATCTCAGATGTATCTTAATAAACAAATAAGCTCCTCTAAACTGATCAAAGAGATCATCAATATGGGGAAGATGATATTTATTCTTGATCGTCAACTTATTCACCTTACTGTAGTCAATAAACAGATAAAGCGACCTATCTTTCTTTAACAAGCAGAATATGACCTCCCCATTTAAAAACATTGGGTCGAATAAAACCCAAAAGTTCTTGCAACTGCTACTTTAGCTCTTTAAGCTCCTTAAGAGCCATCCGATAAGGTGCCATAGACATAAAAGTAGTTCCTAGATATAAATCGATACCGAAATCAACCTCTTTCCGCTTAAGGGTATTCTCGATAACTCATCCAGAAATACATCTAGAAATTCTCTCACCATACATATTTAATCCATCTCAGAATCAGAATGCCTCGAGTCAAGGATATAAGCAAGATAGGCCATTGACCCTTTCTTGATCATCTTTTCAGTTTTTAGAGCAGAAATAATATTAAACAAATATCTTTTATGTTCACCGATAAGGGTCATCTTGCGTTCATTGAAAGTCCTTAGAGTTGTCCTTTTAAGTTTACAATCGAGATTAACTCAATGAGTTGACAAGCAATCCATACCGAGTATTAGATCGAACTCTCTAAACAGTAACTCCATTAAATTAGCCGGAAAGATCTCCCCTTGAAACACAAGTGGACAATCTTTATAAATTTTGGTAACCTTAACAGGTTTAGCGACAAGACTGTACACTAAGACTAAGCTACTAATATCCTCTACAGGAATTTCTAGATAACCAGATACTAAGCTAGAAACATAATAGTGGTTAAACCCATTATCAAGAAGTGTGAAAAAAGAAATAGCATGAATAGAAAATGTACCAACGATAACATCTGACTCATCTCGATGGTCATGCCTCCTAGTAGCATATACTAATCCTGACTGAGATGCCCTTGATCTGGCTGATCCTCTGAACTGACTAGCTCTACCTCTACCACTGACACCAAAAGTAGAAGATCTACCCTGACCTCTTCCCCCAATATGGGTATGTACTGAAGCCTGAGACTAGCCCGAATCATAAGCTGACTATGGTGAAACTAGGATATCCTTAAGACGATGCTCATAAGACACAACGGAAACAAGCTTCACTCTTCATCTTAAACTCTCCAGAATGCCACTTATTGCAGAAAGAACACTATGTCAACATACGAGTACTAGTGGAACCATCACCACTAGTTTTCGGAACAACAGAAACTATTGTTCTACCCCGAGAAGAACCCTGATGCTCAAACTCATCTTTACCCCTCTTCCTGGATTGGTTTCCCTGATTGTACTACAGTGATACCGTAGGTTGTCGTCTACCTCGATCTTAACCTTGGGATTCTTGTTGAATCATAAAATTCTTATTATGTTCGAATGTTCTAGCTCGTCGGGGTTCATTTTGTATTTTTTGTCATAGTGTAGGGCTACTCCAATCTTAATCGGCACCCAAAGTCATTTTATAAAATATTCATATTTTTGTTTCTCAATAGTAACAAGACCCAGAGCATATTGAAGTAATCGTATAAACTCGATCTCATAGTCATTAACTGTCATATCATTCAGTTGCAAATTAAGAAAAGTCATCTCGACACTTAGCCAGGTACTAAGTCCCCACATAACGATCCTCAAAAGCTTGTCAAAGAAACTTTCATATGATCTGATCAACGGTGGTAACTTTTTCCTCAACCTTCCACCAATTTAGGGCTTTTCCCTGAAATAATGATATATTTGCCCTCAATTTCTTATATGAAGAATACTCTATCTCAACAAACAGTTGTTGAAGTTTCTTTAGCCAATATTCTGCGTCTGTTGGGTTTATACTAATATTACCATCAAACATCGTCAAACCAACAACTAAAACTTTATGGATAAAGGTTTCCTAACACCCTCAGATTAATAAAGATACCAGAGCAAATCTCTTTGAATAGTGACAGAATCTAGACCTACAGACTCACTATCTCCAAAAACATATGGTCCCTCTCTCTAAACTAACTGAATAACTTCGGTTTGCTGAGCCTCAATCAGTACCTCAGGTTGTTCCTCCCCTCCTATATCATGAGCTAAACTCTGATACTGTGGGAAATCCACAAGAGGCGAGATATCGCTCGTAGAAATAGTAGTACGACCTCAGGCATGACCTCTCCCGGCCGTAAGATGTGTACTTCTACGGGGTGGAATAGTAGTATATCTAAATAAGAATGAAAAAATCCTATATTTGAACCGGTACTTGGAGAATTATTCAAAATATTTCATAAAATTTTAAATACGAGTCAAAATAAGAATCTAGATTATAAAATAATATTATAAAACAATTTTGGGGTCAAAAATTATTTTAGACCTTATAGTTCGAAGGTTAACTAGGCTTTGATGCCACTAAATGTAACTCCTAAATTTAAACTATTTTTTTAGATTAAAATTTAAGGATCACACTAAGAAAAACTAACTCGCAAGTTAGGATTTTAAATAAATAAAATATAATTTTTGTTAAATTCTTCAATCCAAAATACAAAAAATACTGAAATTTATCAATTAAAATATTTAAAGGTTTATCCCAATGTCACAAATCATATTCAAATTCGAAAATCCAAATAAGTGTCCAAAGTCTAATATAATAATAAATAATAACAAAAATATATGTAATAACTCAGAAGTTCGTAACTGTAAAATATACGTAAAAGGGTCTGCATTAGATTCCTCCAAGTACAAAAGCCTAGAACTAAGTATCTGAAATAGGAACTCTAGTGGTGTAAGCTAGGCAGCTTAGTGTGTCTCTAGTGTGCAGATAAGCATGATCACAGTACAAAATAGCATCTCACAAAACATAACATATAATGTAATATATGAATGATATGCACCAACACCGAACATCATCGGAAGAGTAGATTCCTCTGAAACACTCTAACTCCATCACATCATCAAAAGTCAAAACTCAACCCGAAGGTGGAGACACTAAAAAGAGTGGAAACTCGACCCGAAGGTGGAGCCACTGATCAGAAGTGATACTCACCAAAGGTGATATCACTGAACTTCCTCGTACATATAATCCAACCAAATACAGTGACATGAACATATAATAGAATCAAAATGCTTATCTTAAAACTAAAAAGGGGCATGCATAAGTTTCAGAATCAGATATGTGTTTAAATGACACAGAGCATGACATTATTCAATTATTTCAAGAAATCAAAGAAATGATGTAATCCACATGGATATACAAAATTAATAGAATATGCACACAGTAGTAAACAGAAAATATCGGGAGATATACACCTTTAAGCAGATAGCTTAAAATCGAGAATGATATCTACTGGAGTCAGCTCAAACACTAGATCGAGTGGATGTAGAACCTACGAGTAACGATTACATAAGATACACTACTATGTCACTAATCAAGAAAGTGCACAAAACAAAAATAAACAGAATAACACATGTGCGTGTCCCGAAGTCTAAGGAAAAAGAGGTTGTCCAGGAACATGAGGAGGAAGAAATTCAGGGTCTGAATCTACGTCACCTAAACCAAACAGTAAGTAATTTTAGATTCTGATAAAGACAACTTCCAATGAAGCATTCGAAATTAAATCCTTAAAACTACACTTTAGGTTCGAATTTCGAAAAACGGACAGTGACATTGAACTCAGGATGTCGAAAAACATATAGTGGACTGGGTTGGAGAAAGTCAACACTGACTTCAACAGATGACCTCTATAGTGACGTCAACAGATAAAGTCAGTAGTGATCTCAGTAGATGATGTCAGCAGGCCGGGTCGGGTTATAGGTCAAATCGGGTCTCAAGTCTATCGATTTTCCTGGATTTTCCAGTAAGAATCTGGTTTCCAGATTTTTGAAATTTTCCTCATATATTTGATTCAAAACAGTTTAAACCCTCTTTCAACACCTTAAAATCGAGATTTAAACCTTAAACAACACTTATTCATCCTAGAGCTAAAACAAACTCCCTCCTCACTAACACCACTGCAATGAACAAAAGAAGGAAAATAGTCAAATACTTACCTACTCAACACGCACAAGAATTGATTTACAGAGGGAAAATGATTAGAGAACAAAAAAACTTTTCATGGATTAAACAAGACGAAAAGAAGGAATGAAAGCATTTGCTTAACAAATAAAGAGGAAAGGCATTAAAGCCAAATTAAATTATGTATCGGGAAAAGAGGAAAGGAATATTACCATAATTAAAATGGTAATACTACACAATCAGGGTCTAAACTTTTTAAAAGTTTTAAACATGATCCAAAGTTTTAAATCTTTACAATTTAGTCTTTGAATTTAGATTAGGTTTAAATTAGAAGATTTCTCAAAGTCTAGGTTTTGAATTAGGAATTTTAGAGTCATAGATGAAACAGAAGAAATTCTATTCTTCTATTGGAATCCCTATTTAGCTCTATAGTAGTAGGCTGGATTAGATCTATTTAGAGTTCGTATAGAACTAGTCAATATCTAATATCCCATATACATGTGTTTCTTACATAACGTAAACCAATCTTTCATATTTTGATCTCTTTTTTCAATAAATTGATTATTTTAAGCAAAATATTTGGAACTTTAGTATGACATGATAAATTGATTATTTCTCCAATATAGTTCTCTCATGATATCAATTGACCTATATAGTTATATTTTTAGCAGAACATTTGAAACCACATTATGACATGATTAATTGACTATTTCTCCAATGTAGTTCCCTCATGCATACTTGTTTAAAAGCAATCCTTATCAGCCATAAACAAAATATCATTTAGCTAATATCATGATATTTTTATTTGTTTAATATCATTTTGGAAATAACTTTATATTATTAAATTCAAAATGGTGTTTTAATTGATATGTATTGACTTAATTTGTGTGATTTCATAGCTTGCACTTATTTTTTATGATATAATCCATTTCAAATACATAATTTATATGTATCTTTTTCTAGCATACTAACTTTCTTCTTATTTTGTTAGGAAATGTCTAATGTGGGACAGAATTCCATTGCAACATCTCTAACTTTCAACTCTCCTGAATTATCAAACGAAGGAAGTTCATAACCAAATTCAGCAAAAGACACAAATCCTACATTAAGTTAACCTAATGTGATGGTTGAAGATAGCATGTCAAATGAAAAGAACTCATCAAAGTTAAAGTCTATAGTTTTGGATCACTTTAAAAAGGAAAAAATCAATAATGAGTGAAAGACAATTTACAATCATTGTAAAAGAAAATAGTGATGATTCAAAGAATGGGACAAGTCATTTACGTGATCATATGAGACGTGGTGAACCAACTTATTCGTAATGGTGAAATGTTAATCGATACGCAAATTGTGGAGAAGATCTTGAGATCATTAACCGATAATTTTAAGAATATTGTGTGCGCAATAAAAGAATCAAATGACCTTGGGATACTCAAAGTTGATGATCTCACCAGTTCTCTCAAGGAACATGAATAACGTAAAAACAAAAAGAAAGAGGAGCACTCGAGCAAGCACTTGAAACCAAGACACCAATGAAAGATGTAAAAATACTTTATTCTCAAAATTTTCAATGTAGAGGGCGTGGTAGTGGAAGTCAAGAAATGATCATGGTGGTCAAAGTGATAGTCATGAAGGATAATATTAGGAGAAGGGAAAGTCGAGTCAACCAAATTGGCGTGGAAGAGGATACAATCGAGTAAGAGACGGTCGGTTAAACTATTCCAGCATCGAGTGCTTCAAGTATTACAAGTATTGTAATTACGTGAAAGATTGCAACTCTGACAAAAAATATAATTATGGAAAAGTGAGACATTTTGCAAAAGATTATCGAGCCAATAAAAAGGTAGAAGAAACAACCAACCTAGCCTTGAAAGACGAAGCGAATGGAGGTTTTCTCTTGATGGCTAAAGATGAAGTCAACATCTATAATGACACTTTGTGGTACCTCGACTCGGGCGCAAGAAACCATATGTGCGGTCACAAATACCTTTTCAAAGAGAGGCAAAAGATTGAAGGTGATTATGTGTCATTTGGAGATGTATCAAAAGTAGAGGTTAAAGGTCAAGATATAGTTTCTACATATAAAATGATGGCTTGATAGGGTTAATCCAAGATTTTTATTACATATCAGACCTTAAGACCAATATTTTGAGTATAGGACAACTCACAAAGAAAGGTTACTCGATATTTTTGAAAGATCGAGTACTACTCTTGAATGACAAGCAAGGACGTCTAATTGCTCAAGTTGAGATGGGTAGAATTAGGATGTACAAATTGAATTTCAGAAGCGTGTGAGAAAAATGTTTATGAGTCGACATAGAAGACAAGTAATCCTATGGTATCTCCCTTTAGTCACCTATATCATGATGGTCTTAAAGATTTAGCAAAGAAAAATATGGTGCACGGGTTACCGAACATGGATTATGACGACAATTTCGTGAAGAATATATGCTTGACAAGCAAGCGAGAACCTTGTTTCAAAAGAAGATAGAATATCGAGCTAAACATCCCCTCGAGTTGATTTATACCAGCATATATGGACCAATCACCCCTGAATCTTTCAGCAGTAAAAGTTATTTCATTTTTTTATCAATGATTTCTCACCAAAAACATGTGTTTATTTTTGGAAAGAAAAATGCAATGCATTTAAGGCGTTCAAAAAGTTTAAAGTGATGATGGAGAAGGCAATTGATAGACATATAAAAGTCATACGATCTGATAGAGGAGGCGAGTATATTTTGATGCCTTTCATTGAGTATTACAAGGAACAAGGCATAAGGAGATTTTTGCACCATACTCTCCTTAACAAAACGGTATGGCTAAGAGGCAAAACTAGACTATTCTTGACATATTTTGATCAACGCTCAAGAGTAAGAAATTATCAAGGCAATTCTAGGAATAAGCTGTGCAGTATGCCATCTATATACAAAATTAATGTAACATCTAAAGTTAGTTGATCAAACATCACAAGAGGCATGGAGTGGATAAAAGCTAACAATTTCTCATCTTAAAGTGTTAGGTAGTATGGCCTATGCACACGCACCAGATCAACAAAGAACGAAGCTCAAAGACAAAAGCAAAATGTATATTTTATTGGTATGATGAGAAGACAAAAGGGTACAAGCTACTCGATCCAATAAGTAAGACAATAATGGTGAGTCATAATTTACGAGTAAATGAAGCAAGAGATTGGGAATGAAAAAAAATGATAGACATTATCGTCGAAGTTAGAGAATCATCAATCTTTTCACCAACAAACTTACCAACAAACTCTAAAACTACTTATGATGAAGATAAACCACGATAACTCAAAATGCGAAGTTTGCAAGATTTGTGTGATTCAACAAATGAGGTACATCTTGTGTGTCTTTTGGTAGATATTGAAAATGTTAGCTTTGAAGAGTCATTACGAGACAAAAAGTGACAAATTTCCATGGATTAGGAGATTAAGGTAATTGACCGCAACAACACGTGGGAGCTAGCAGAATTGTCTAAAGTAAGTTAGCCTATGGGTGTAAGGTAGATGTTCAAGAAAAATATGAATGCTGAAGGAAAGATAGAACGATACAAGGTGTGACTTGTTGTAAAGGGATACAAGCAAAAGATAGGAATCAACTATGACGAGGTGGTTTCTCCAGTTACAAGAATGAAGATAATTTGATTACTCATTTCACAAGCTGCTTAATTCAAATGATCGATATTTTAAATGGATATCAAGACGATATTCTTGAATGGCGTGCTTGAAGAAATTGTCAACATCGAACAACAACCAAGGTATTTAAAAATCGTAGGAGAGAAGAAGGTGTTAAAATTGAAGAATGCGCTTTATGGGTTAAAGCAAGCACCACAGGAATGAAATACATGTATCGATACATATTTTTAGGAGAAAGGGTTCATGCAATGTCCCTACAAGTATTCCTTTTACGTAAAACAAAATGGAGGTAAGATATTATTTGTTGCTCTTTATGTCGATGACCTCATTATCATGTGGAACAATGATGAGATGATAGAAGAGTTTAAAGGCACAAAGAAATGAGAATTTGAGATGATATATTTAGGCTTGAAAAGTTTTTTCTTGGTTTGGAGGTGTAATAGCCCATTATCCAAAAACCACATAAAACCATTTATTTATTATCCAATCCAAATAATACATATCCAGGATCAAACCAAGCCCACAAACCAAGGCCCAAGAACCTACACAAATCCCTTAACCCAACACCAACAAACTTAGCTAAAAGAATTCTCTCAACCCTAATCTGATAAAACAAATGATAAACCCTAATTGCATATCCAGCTGCCGCCGCCTAGCTCTGCCAAGGGTCTCCTGCGCGTGGCCGCCACGCGCGGCTGTTCAAATAGCGTTTGGTGGTCACGCGCCCTCTAATTGGTCCAAGCAAACGACCACCGCCCACACCAGACTCCACTGTCCACCGCCTTGGTCGCATCCACCTGCAAAATGAAAGGATAAGAATGATTATATCTGAAATAATCAGATGAAAAGAAAGCATAATCTTTTAATGTTTTATATGTTGTAAAAAGGGGTATAAATACCCATTGAAAAAACTTGTAATCGGAGAGGACCGAACCACAAAAAAAAATCAATACCAAAACAAGATTCGAATCAACAGAGATCCATAACAAACGTCACCATTCTATTCGAAACTAAAAATAGAGAACAGAAAGAGTGATCAAATAAGCAACCAAAAAAAAAGGTAAAAAACAAAGAGTTTTCGACTTATCTTTGTTTAGATCTAGGCTTGGATACGCTTCAGCTCAAAAATCCAACACCGGATCTAGGTTACCCAAAATGAAACGCATCGGAAAAGTGTTTCTTTTCCTGTCGTTGATGACCGGCACGACGGCCGACAGCCATGAGCCGACGCAGCTACGATGGCTTGATGCCGGAGCTTGGAGAGGAGGAGGAGAGCTTTGTTATCACCTCTCTAATCTGATTTGAGAAGGATAAAATGAATAAAGAAAAATCAAAAAGTCCCTTATATCATAAATGAAACGGTACCGTTTTGGTGCCGGTCTTCAAGGCCTAAAACAGTGCCATTTCACGGTCCAAACCCACACCCGAATCCGAGAACCATACCCGGACCCGAGCTTTACCCGAAAAAATGGGTTAATTGCATCCGAAGTCCTCCTTCTCCTGGCGTGTCTCTGGTTCAGCTCTCCAACTTGCACCTGGTTCCATATCAGTCACTGATTGAATTGATTTTAGCCCAAATCTTTCAATTTATTTCAATTGAATCCTTATATTATTCTATTTAATTCTAATGTTTCTATTTTTTTTGTAGAATAGTCCCTGAATTAATATAAAATTATTATATTTCTCATATAATCATTATTATATAGATATCATTTTCATATTTTTATTATTTTTATTATTAGATGTTTACTAACTCATTTTTATTACAGATTTTTATAACGAGTTCATATTTTCGATCGTATAAAATATTATGTAACCGACATGTACCAATTTCGGGCATTGTGGGGGTGCTCACCTTTCCTCACGTGTAACAGACTCCCGGACCCACTCTGGTTCGTAGACGCAATTTTGGTGTTTCAGTCGCACCGGATACAAAAATCAATTGGTGGCGACTCCCTGAACGAATTCTAGTGATTACAGGAGGTTAGTCAAGTAGATACGAGTATTTTTGTATTAGAGAAGAATTTAAAAGAGATTTTGATGAAGTACAAGATGGTTGATCACAATCAGGTATCAACACCAATGGAACTAGGTGCAAAACTCTCAAAGTTCGATGGACAAAAACGTGTTGATGCGAGTAGATACCAGAGTTTGGTAGAAAACCTTTGCTATCTCGCATACATAAGACCAAATATTTCGTTAAGTGTCAGTATTTTAAGTCGGTTCATGGAGGAGCCAGTTTATTCACATTAGCCAGTTTATTCACATTAAAAGGCGTTGAAGCAAATCCTATGCTACATGAAAGGAACAATGTCACTCGGGTTATTCTACTTGAAAGTAGAAGACTACAAATTGGTTGGATACTCTAACAACGATTGATGTGGAGACATAGACGATCGAAAAAGCATATCGGGATATGTGTTCTTTATCGGAGATACTATATTTACTTGTCTTTCAAAGAAACAATCAATTGCAACGCTCTCGACATGTGAATTTGAATATGTGGAAGCATCTTGGTGTGTATGTCATGCGATATCGCTTAGAAATTTATTGAGCAAGATAAACTAAAGTAACTAGGTGGAACTATGATTCAAGTTGACAACAAATCAACAATTGAGTTGGCAAAGAATCTGGTGAATCATTAAAAAAACAAAACAAATCGATGTTCGTTTTCACTTTATTTGAGATCATGTAAAAGAAGTGTGAAATTGATGCATGTAGCAAGTCAGGATCAAATTTGAATATCTTCACAAAATTGCTACCAAAAGTATTTCTTGATAAATACAAAAAGATGATTGACATGACGAATGGTAGAAACAATTAAGTTTACGGGAGAGTTTTGTTTAATAAACATTAAATGATATGTTTATTGACTCTTAAATTTAGAAGTTAATGAAACAAATAAAAGTGAAGAGTATTAGTAGTTGAAAGGTTAAATGTTGTTTATAGAGTTAGTGGTCTTTGTTGGTTTTAATAGAATTTATTATTTAGTAATGCCTAGGTTATACATAAAGATGTTGATTTCTTTTGTAAATAAGAAGAAGAAAGAAGATAAGACATAAAATTCAGAGGAATAAAAAAACATTTTTAAATATTATAGTTCTTGTCAATTGTCGAATCAATTTCATTTGAATGATATTTGATTTAAATCTTTACAAATTCTTTGATTTTGTTATAATATTTAGATAAAAAAAATAGTGAATTGGTGAATATATTTTTTGTATAGTGTAAGTTAGTGGTGGCTCCATTACAAAGGAAAAAAGAATGATGTTTATATAGAAAATATTCATACTAAAAATACAAAAAAATTAAAATACTGAATTTCTAATATTTGACTCAATTTTTCTATTTTTTAATTTGATTCTCACTTATTTTATAGTCTCTTACTTGATCATATTGTTTTTTATTCGATTCTGCAAAATGTATGGTTGTTTATCTCTTTTGTTTATATTCAAATCAACCCTATTCTTTTTTTCCTTTTTTATTTTACAAGTTTGATGAATGGAAGACAAGACAACAGTGTAGGAAAGGACATTTACTAATCATGATGTGATAGTTCAATGCTTTACGACGACATCGACATAGTTTAATATTACAGTAAGACGACATCGACATAGATTAATATTACAGTAGGCGACATTTATCGAAATTGAAGAAAAGAGAGCTATATAATTTGTTGTTGGGGAAGGAGCGCATGGCTAACACACGCATAATTATTGCCCTACTTTTTTTAGATCTAATTTACATTGTTATATCCAAATAGAATGCAAATATCGTTAATTGATTGGACATGAAGATAATATAGGGTCAACTAAGATTTTTATTTGGGGCTAATTAAACTACCAATGTATTGAATTTTATTGAATTTTTTGTTTAATTTTTGGACTCAATTTATTTTGAGTTTTAAAACTAATAATTAAATCTAATAATAATACTAATAATTGTAAACTAAAAAATAATAATAAAACTAATAAATATGGTAAAAGTGAGTAAGAATAAGGGTTTAAGAAATTTGAGGTAAAGTCTATTTTTTGAGGGTAAGGTATGAGATTTAAAAGTTAAAATTAAGATTTAAAATTTAATTTTTTTTGCTGTCGAAGCACTGAAAGAACAAAAAAAAAAGATAGAGGATTTTGTCATTGACTCTAGACCCTAATTCTCGAAACAAAAATCATCTATTCTTAAATATGCTCCTTTCTGTATTACACTAATAAACACAAATATTACAGTAAATTTAAAATCTTAACTCTAAATTTTACATCATCCTAAATTTTATACTCTAAATATATATTTCATTCCTAATTTTTTAAAACTCTAATTATAAAATATAATTTTAAATCTTAAATAAAAAAATATAATTAAGGAGAATTAAAGACGGACTATTTCTATACGTCACAATGCAGAATAATCTCCCATCTCTTGTTTCTTATCTTTTTCCTACGACTTTGTTGTTATACCCTTTCCGCTCTTCCCGGCCTTCCTTGAAGACAGAGTGAGAGAGCATGGCAGCCACACTCAGCCTACTCAAATCCCCCATTTCACCGGTAAACCCACACCATCTCCGGTTCAAGCTGCCACTCCTTTCCAGCCCAACAAAGCAAACCATCCGCAATGAGTCGGTCAACACTCCAAAACTCTTCACCGAAACCTTTCGTCAACTGAAGTCAGTTTCTCTTTCCCTTTCAACCGTCGCATTGCCCTTCTTCTTAGACACGCAGGTAAAAAAAATGCAATCCCCATTGTTTTGGATAATGGAATGCCTTTTGATGTCGTTTTTCCAATGACAGGATGCTCTTGCTGTTAATGGAGAGTTTGGGATTTTGGAGGGCAGAAGTTTTGCACTTTTACATCCCATTGTCATGGGTGGTCTGTTCTTTTACACTTTATGGGCTGGCTACTTGGGTTGGCAATGGAGGCGAGTCAGGACCATCCAGAATGAGATTAATGAGCTGAAGAAACAAGTGAAGCCTGCTGCTGTTACCCCGGAAGGGAAACCGGTGGAAGCACCTCCGTCTCCAGTGGAACTCGAAATTCAGAAGCTAACTGAGGTTTGCTTCATTTCAACCCAATATTTGAGCATGAAGACAAGATTTCATAATCAATTTCTGTCAATGTGATATCCAATGATTTCTCTATAAATGTAGTTGATGACTCGATCTTAATAGTTTATAAAGGTTTAGACTTTGGGCCTTGGGGTGTAACTCAATCCCACATCCTCTAGGAGAGTTAAAGATTATTCTGAAAGTTGTCTTTTGGAGTCACAATTCTTCTTACATTAGTTTTGAAACTTGCTATATGACACAGCAAAGCTCTTACTCAATTAAGTTAAGTCATTTTAACTTGTAGTACTTAGAGTTTTGAGGGCTTTCCGGCTTTGTGGGGGCAAGTTCTCTACATGCCTCAAGACCAATGCTACTTATATACATAGTAATTGAATAGGGGTAGTTTTCTTTGGTTTGTTTAAAAATGAAATCAATCGATTGGGATGTAAAACGTTCTTTGGGCTTATATATATATATATGTTTTGTGTTTACATATACCTACAATTCTAAATGAATCAATATTGAATCTTGTGAATTATTAGTTTTACTCCATAATTTTATAATAAACTCTGCTAATCTTATAATAAGTCACCAGGAAGATAGTAATATCTAGTAACACAGCTCAAGCCATCTTGTTTCCTTAACCTTGTTTTCATTTTTCTTGTTTTTTCTCTAATTTTGTAACAATTAACACTCTGAGATGATAAAGCAACTGACCAAAAAGGGGCAAAACTAACTGGCAATAAGTAGACATGCTCAATTCAAATTTACTGATATGGTGTAACTCAACATAACTTAAATAACATTATTCTTTTGGAGATCATGTATCATAGCTATGCCTTATATGCCCTGATACTATCCGATCATATGTGATCTTTCAGGAGAGGAAGGAGTTGGTGAAAGGGTCTTACAGGGATAGACACTTCAATGCTGGATCAATACTGCTAGGATTTGGGGTTCTTGAGGCTGTCGGTGGAGGTGTCAACACATGGTTTAGGACAGGAAAGCTTTTCCCAGGTCCCCATTTGTTTGCAGGAGCAGGTAAATCTTTTGATTCTGACTTCTCTTTCAGAAAATAGGAATGAAAAATAGGAATTCAAAAGAGATGTAGCTGGCCTCAACATTTGAAGTGTGTAGGAAGTACTCCACCTTGCTGTCTTGGTGTTTATATTGCAGCCATTACAGTGTTATGGGCCGCAGCTGCAGCGCTAGTACCCGCAATGCAGAAAGGGAACGAAACTGCAAGGAGCCTACACATTGCGTTGAATGCAGTTAATGTTATTCTTTTTATCTGGCAAATCCCCACAGGTATAGATATAGTATTCAAAGTTTTTGAGTTCACTAAATGGCCTTGATCCTGCCTGGTACTGTTTATTTTCTCTGATTAGGAGATTGTATTATCAAAAGCTTGCCAATTAGGCATATAACGAACACATCAGAGCAGTTATGATTCTTGTGCTTCAATCTTTAATATGAAACCAATCAATTGTGCTTCATTCCCCAACTTTAAATTTCATGGAATTTAAATTTCATGGATTAAATTCCAGCATGCTTATTCGGTACTTGGATTCCTCCAAGGCACCTAATCACATGATTGAAATGCTTAAATGTACTGAACAATAGCACGAGTCGATACCGAGAATTCGTATAAGAACATACTATATTGCCGAACCCTGTTACTATTTGCAGCTGCAGACCCCATGGAAATAGATTAGAGAGTTGACATTTTGATCAAGTATTGAATGGAGTTGACATGTTCATCTATTTGCTGTTGGAGTATATTCTGTAGTACAAGTACCTATACTGCGCCACTACTAGTTTTGATAAGATATTATTTAAACGATGACAAAAGACTAAAAGGGGAGAGGACCCTTAATTATATTTGTTTTGGTGCTTCCGCTTTAAAAAATAAATTTAAGGTTTTAATTTTTAAATTTTAAAAATTTAAAGGTAAGCTATATTTTTTAGCGTATAAAGATATGAAATTTAGAATTAAAATTTTTAATTTAATTTTTTAATATTTTTCGTGTGAAGCATAAAACCAGACTTAAAGAACAAATGATTTTTGTTGTAAAGGATGTGGAAAAGCTTGTCGTGTTCCATGCCAAAGTACTGATTCTTGCAAATTAACGTCCATAAATTCAATTTCTGTGACAAAAAGATGATATGACATCGTATGTTTTATTGATTATATTATGGGAACTACTGGAATTTATTTATAGGATTATACTTTTATTTAAGCGTAGTAAATATTTCGTTTAATCTTGACAATAGAAGAATAAAAAAATATTCAAAGTATATTTAATTGATTGATCAAGATATTTATTTTTATTTTTTTATATTTCTTGAGTTAAGATTTTACGGATAAAAATTATTTGTCCCTATTCATACCTCATTTGGTACCCTAATTTTAAAATAATAAGTTTAAGGTTCAAGGATTTATAGAATTAGTCACATGGTCTACTTTTTAAGGTTTAATGTTTAGGAGGTGAAAATTAAATTCAGAGTTTAGAATTTAATTTTTAAATATAATTTTAGAAGAGACATGGCTAAAAGTAGAAGACATTTGTTCAGATTTTAGACACATTTTAAAAACACTTCTTTTCATTTTTAGAGTCTCTTCCCCATCTTTTCAAGTAACATTAGAATTAGATTTAGAATTCATAAAAAAATGATTTTCAAAGTTTTGGCTTCCATTCTTATGAGACACTTATAAAGAAAAAGAATTATTTTCGACGAAAAAACAGCTAAGAGTAACACTCTAATCTTATATCTCACGACGTGATAAACTACTTTAAAATTAATTGAATTTTTAAGTCGCTTTTATTTTAACAAAAAAAAATTAAAATTTTTATTATAATAATTAAAATTTTATTTATTTTATTCTATATTCATAGTTAATAAAAATATTGATGTGGCATGTTAATATATTTTTTTAAAAAAATAAGATTTTAAATTTACAGTCTTTGTCTTGCTGGCTTATCACCACTAAAGATAAATTTGCGATGAATTTAAATTAAGGAAAGAAATGGAAGAGTATCACTACTACTAGTAGTGTTTTAATGATTTTTTTGACTTAATTATTGAATGGTTGTAGAAATAACGACGAAATAAGATGACAGTCTAATAGAAGCTTAACGCTAAAAAATTTTAATACAGTCTTAGTAGTCGTTGAATCAATTTTCACTTGAAATACGTTGTTCTTCAGCCAAACAAATCTTTCTCACGGTTGGATTGATCGGTCAATACTCTATTGTTGTATGTAGGAAGACCTACAACTTTATGATGCAAGTGTACACCCGTCAAGTAATAGTATATAAGGTTGTCAAATCCTACTATAATTGGAATTACCTACACAATCTATTCTTCTCGAACAATAAGAAATAAAACACACACACGTAATTTTGTTTTGATTTGAAACTAATGAGTAACTAACTAGCGTAATAAAGTAATTAATCGAAGAAATCAAGAATTAAGGAGTAGACCAAGTTATATTGTTTCGTAGTGTAGATTTTGAATGTAAATTATCTTCTTC
The DNA here is from genome assembly GCA_035048815.1 of Abelmoschus esculentus. Classification (NCBI taxonomy): domain Eukaryota; kingdom Viridiplantae; phylum Streptophyta; class Magnoliopsida; order Malvales; family Malvaceae; genus Abelmoschus; species Abelmoschus esculentus. The sequence continues at coordinate 11,751,666 of JAUCBN010000026.1, forward strand.
TTTATAATGCAAAGTCAAGATTGTCGCTGAAAGGTCACCTTTACTACCTTAGTGGGTTATGCATTGACGGCAAGTTGAAACTCATAGTTTGGTAGAACATCCTTTGATGAGTCCTTATCCCTAATTTAAAGTTCTATTGATGGTCACGTCTTGATGATACCTCTCAGCATGAATCAAGGATTGTTGAGTGAATCGAACAATCGAAAATGACCAAGAGGGGAGGTGAATTGACACTTTTAAAATTTTGGGAAGGATTGGAAAAATAGGAAAAAATATAAACACAAAGATTTATAATGGTTCAAGCTTCGAACATGCTTTACATCCACTACCTTAACTCCAGCTAAGAATTTTCTAATCAATTCTTCTCAAACTATCAATCCCGAGTCAATCAATCAATTTTCTTATAATGATGCCGGACTCAACAAGCGCTTCAACAACATCGAAGGTCAACTTGGTTCTCTCAATACTCGTGTGAAAAATTTTTAAGCTCAAAACCTTTTTATGAGTATGTCCATTAGAGTCTTTCATGATGAATGATGCTAATCTCGAGCTTCACATGTTGATGATGAAGAGCTTTGTTGGCTCTTAGGCTAGTTTTGCTTTGGCTCTTAGGATTAGTTTGAATTTTCATATCATAACATGTTTTTAGGATTTAAGACTTATAAACCATTATTATGTTTAAGTATTATGCTTTGATTTTCTTGTTGGATTGCCATTTGACATTTAATGCTATGAATTATGAACTTAAGGCTTTTTATGTGCTGCTTCCCTTAATTTTTTTTATCCCTTTATCTCTTTGATTTTAATCTAACTAAAAGGAGGAGAAAGTTTTTAAAACTTAATTTTTTAAACCCATTCATATTTTTTATAAAAAAAAACCTTAAGGGGAAGATTGTAAAAAAGGGAAAGATTGTAAAACTAAATTTGATTTTGATATAACAAAGAAATAAAAGGATCGTTTTGTAAATATATTTTTAATCCCATACTTAATTGACAAGTCAAAGAAAATTTTCTAAGTCAAAACATAACCCAACACAATTTTTCTTAAGTATTTTCAAAGCTAAAACATTCATAATTTCCCAGGCGTTTCGATACCACTCTTATTTGTATCAACACCGTGCTCTTATTTTTTTATGAATGTTTTTAAGTTTTTCCAGGCTTTTCAATGCAGTATTGGACCGTTTTGATACCATTTGAAACTATGAAATTTGGTTTCAAAACTTTTTAAATTAGTATCAACACAGGCATTTTGATACCATCCTGTATTTTAAGATAAACAAAATATTTAAAGTGTATCGATACTATATGTAGGCGTTTCAATAGCTGGGTTACTTTTTTACAGAGATTTTTAAGCAATAAATATTTTGATTGTTACTTCCCAATTAATCTTTAAAAGTTAGTTCAACAATATTGATACCCCCTTAAGACGTTTTGATGTCATTTTTGATAGAACCAATCGTTTTGGTACAGCTTTGTAGCTGTTTCAATACACCCTACTTTAAAGACTAACTCGTATCAATACCATGACCTCGCGTCTCGGTACCCCTTATTAAATACACATAACAACTTTTTCTATTTAAGTAGCATTTCAATACAGGTTCCCCGAGTACCGATAGTACTAGTTGCAGAAGTGCACTTATGATGGGAAGATGGTGGCTCAACGACTATATTGATGATCTCAACCACCCAAATAGTTAGAATTCAATGAGAGGGTATAAAACAAGTCTCAACAACAACAACTATTGTTCTTCAAGTAAATATCGAAGCATTCAATCCAACTTCAAGCATTCAAATTGTCAAATTCTTTCACTCAACTTTTTGTACTTTATTTGTATCTTTTGTAATTGAGTTTAGGGAGTGTTCAAATTGTATTTGGGATAAATCTTTCTGTGTAAGAAACATTTCTATTGTCACTTTGAAAATCTTGTAACCTTGTGAGGTTAAGTCAATCTTTGGGTAGAAAGATTAACATGTTGTGATGGTTATCCCTTAAAATGTAAAAAGGTCGAATTCAAAAGTGAATTCATCTTCTTCTTCGACACTATAGAAAGAGTTAATGTTTTTTGTAGTAAACAAGATTAGGTCGCCAAGAACGTAGACCTTCTCTTGGTCGGGTCTTCTGTAGTGAGCTTAGAACTCCTTCACTAGAGAGATGTTGATCGCCTTCTGATCCTTTTTAGCACTGAAGTGGCGAGAGAATTTTTCCCACTTGTGGTGCTTAACAACAACCATGACTTATTCAGGTAGCTTCTGGAAGGTTGTTGTATCAAAAATAAAACCTTTCTTCTGGTGTATCGTTCTTCCCTTGATTTTCTAGAAGCGGTCATTTGCTGCATCTTTTTCGAACTTACGGATCTCTATTGTTTTTGCTTGGGCAACAACCCTTGAAGATTCTTCTGTATTTTTACATCTCACCATGGTTGAAGGAAAAAGCTTTCTTGAGAAGATTTTGGAAGTTTTGAAGGTAGAAGATGAAGTTGTAGGAGAGGAGGACGGTTTGTTTGCTTTTAGAGAGAGAGAAGGGTAAAAAGTAATGATGAGAGTGTAAGAGGATTAGACAGCTAGTGTTATTGGGAAGGAAAAAAAAGGTGTGATGGGGGGTTAATTTGATGATGAGTGGGAGAGAGAAAAGGGTTTGTAATTAATAAAAATGTAAAAAGTTAAGGAGGGGTTGAATTGTAACCAAACTCTTGCCATTCTCCTTGCATACTAACCGGATACATGTTCAATGGATTTTTATCTTCTTTCCTTGTGGCCCAAATCAAATAATTCTAAGAGTTTTTCCCTCCATAATTATAACCGTACCGTCCTGCCTCTGTCTACCTTTGCGTAGACTACCTCCTGCAACTGCACAGTGCACAATGCTCTGAAATTGTACCTTCAAAACAACATGTTGAAAAAGACAAAGGAAAAATAAAAAAGCAACATAAAAATAAAAACTTCTACTTTTTATTCAAATTGAAAATAAAATGCTAAAGCAAATAAAAGAGAGGGATATAAATGCTCAAGCATTTTACAAACTAGGTTTGTCCTTGTCACGCACAATCAGAGCTCCATTATATATCTTCAGCCTTTGACCATTAACCTTAAAGATTCGATCTCCATTGAGTGTTTTAATCTCCATAGCACCATAAGGATAAACCTTATGTATCAGGAATAGTCCTGACCATCAAGATTTTAACTTTCCAGGAAAAAGTTTGAGTCTTGAGTTATAGAGTAACATTTGTTGGCCCTCTGAGAAATATCATGGAAAATGATGATTGTCATGCCACCTCTTTGTTTTCTTTTTATAGATCCTAGCATTCTCATAGGCATGGGATCGAAACTCGTCCATCTCATTTAGCTCCAAAAGCCTGTTTTCTCTAGTTGCGTTAAAATTCATATTGAGCTTTTTGATGGCCCAATAAGCTTTGTGTTCAAGTTCCACCGGCAAATGACAAGCTTTCCCATAAATCAGCTTGAATGAAAACATCCCTAAAGGAGTCTTGTAAGCTGTCATATACGCCCATAAAGCTTCAACCAGCTTTGGAGACCAATCTTTTCTTTTTGTGTTGTCTGTCTTCTCTAAGATTTGCTTAATTTCTCAATTGGAGATTTTACCTTGGCCATTCGTCTACGGGTGACATGCTGTAGCAATTTTGTGTCTGACTCTATAGCGTTGTAATGCCTTAACAATGAGCTTTTTATCGAAGTGGGTTCTTTCATCATTGATTATGGCTCTAAAGACTCCAAACCTTGTGAAAATATTCTTGTGTAGGAACTTCAAGACTGTCTTTGAATCATTGCGGGATGTTGCCACCGCTTCAACCCATTTGCTGACGTTGTCCACTACTAGCAAGATATATAAATCACCATAGGATGATGGAAATGATCCCATAAAATCAATTCCCCAAACATCGAAAAGCTCGATTTCCAGAATATTTTGCAATGACATGTCATTCCTCCTTGAGATGTTACCGGTTCTTTGACATCTATCACATCCCTTGTAAAATGCTTGAGCATCTTTGAAGAGTGCGGGCCAATAGAATCTAGATTGAAGGACCTTTGGAGCTTTTCTTGATCCACCAAAGTGCCCACCACACGATGTTGCATTGCAATGGAATAGAATATCTTTTTTTTTCCTTTTCTGGCACACATCATCAAAGCAATTGGTCAGCATATTGCTTGAACAAGTATGGCTCATCCCAATAGAAAAATTTTGTATCATGTTTGAACTTCTCTCGACCCTGACTAGATAAATCAGGAGGCAAAATAGCACTAACAAGAAAATTAACTATGTCGGCATACCAAGGTAATGTTGTAGCATATAAAATTTTCTCATCAGGGAAATTTTCTTCGATCTCAAAGTTCCTTTTCTAGCCTAGATAAGTGTTCTGCAACCTGAAGCAAAAGTATCCACCTAATAAGTCTCGGCTTAGCATCTTTCTTAATCACTAGGTATTTGATAGCAGAGTGATTAGTGTGCATTATAACCCTAGTTCCTATAAGATATATCCTAAACTTATCAAAGGTGAATACTACAACAAGTAACTCTTTCTCATTAGTGGTGTAATTAATTTGAGCCTCGTTAAGAGTTCTACTTGCATAGTAAATAACATGGAAGAGTTTACCTCGTCTTTGATCGAGTGCTACACCCACTGCATAGTCCCTTGCGTCTCACATCAACTCAAATAGCTCAGTCCAATCGGGTGGTATAACTATTGAAGTTGAGGTAAGCTTCTTCTTCAATTCAGTAAAAGCGCTGTGGCATTTTTCATCGAAGAAAAATGGTCGATTTTGCTGTAGCAAATTGTAGAGTGGCTTAAAGATTTTCGAGAAGTCTTTGATTAACATCTTGTAGAAGCCAACATGTTCCAAAAAGCTTCTAATTACCTTCACTTTTGTTGGAGGTGGTAGCTTCTCTATCAACTCAACTTTTGCCTTGTCTACTTCAATTCCTTTGCTTTAAATGTTTTTCCCCAAAATTGAACCTTTCGTGACCATAAAATTGTATTTTTCCCAATTAAGTACAAGGTCGACTTCTTCACAGCTTTTCAATACCTTGGCCAGGTTGCCTAAGTATTTTTCAAAAGTTTCTCCGAACACAGAAAAATCGTCCATGAATACCTCCAAGAATTTCAACCATGTCTGAAAATATCGCCAACATGCAACTTTGAAAAGTTTCTTGAGCATTACATAACCCAAATGACATTCTTCAAAAAGCATAAGTTCCATAAGGACAAGTAAAATTTGTCTTCTCTTGGTCCTCTAGTGCTATAGCAATTTGATTGTACCCAAAATAGCCATCAAAGAAGAAATAATAAGCCTTTTCCGCCAATCGATCCGACATTTGATCGATAAAAGGAAGGGGAAATGATCCTTCTTTGTTGCTTTGTTCAACTTCCTATAGTCCATGCAAATGTGCCAGCCTGTGACTGTCCTTTTCGGGAGCAACTCATTGTCCTCATTGGTGATTACTGTAGTGCCTCCCTTCTTAGAAACACAATGTATAGGACTAACCCATAAACTGTCAGAAATTGGGTATATGATTCCTGCATCCAACCACTTGATAATCTCCATCATCACTACCTTGTTCATTATTGGGTTCAATCTTCTTTGGGGCTCAACAGAATTGCTTTGGCATTCTTCTAGCAGGATCTTGTGCATGCAGATTGTAGGACTGATACCCTTCAAATTGGCCATAGTCCACCCTAGAGCTTTTTTATATTGTGATAATAAATTCACAAGACTAAACTAGAAGAAATAATCATTGGCAAAGTGTTATGACATCCCAAATAAACATACTTTAAATGTGGTGCCAGTGGTTTCAAGTCTAGAGATGGTGCATATAAAAGTGATGGTTTAGGAGGAATAAATTCAAAGAAATCAATTGATTCATATTTCTTACATGGTCTTGGCTTGAAATAGACATTTTGTTGTAGCTCTAGATGAGCTTCTTCTTTATCCTGATCATGCTCCTCTAGTATTTTTACAAAGTCCTTTATTTGTGGAGAATTATCACAACAAAAATCTACATCTTCATCTTCAATTGGTATAGCATTTATCCCAGCTATGTACTGACATTCTTCATTATCATTCATGTACTAGAGAGTGTTGAAGACATTGATAGTCATAGACTAATCTGCTACTCGCATTGTGAAGTCTCCCTTTTCACAGTCGATAAGAATTCGATCGGTAGCTAGGAATGGTCGTCCCAAGATGATGGATGCTTTGTAGTCCACTTCGCAATCTAGAATCAGAAAGTCCACAAGGAACACAAACTTACCTAGTTTTACTATCACATCTTCCACTTTGTCTTCGGGTCAGATATGAGAATGGTCCGCCAATTGCAAAATGATAGTGGTATATTGTTTACTCTCTATACAAAGCTTCTTGAATATTGCCTTGGCATCAGATTTACACTCGACCCTAGGTCGTATAGCGCTCTACCCACAAAATTGTCTCTTATCGAGCATGGAATAATGAAGCTGCCAAGATCTTGCCTTTTCATAGGAAGCTCAGTCTTCCCATAATAAAACTCAAATGCTATAACAACTTTTTCAAAATTCTCAGCTTTTCTTTTCTTTGTAACAATATCTTTCAAAAACTTTACATATGAGAGCGTTTGATCAATAGCATCTAAAAATAAAATGTTTATATGAAATTGGTCTAGAATACTTACAAATTTCTAAAATTGGAGATCCTCTTTATGTTGCTTCAATCAGTGAGGGGAATGTGGTGGGGGTCTTACGTCCTCTGAAGGTTGCATTAGTGCTGCTTTTGCTGTAGTATCTGCAAGTTTCTCACCAAATGCCTTAATTTTTAAGTTTTCTCCAGTTTTTTCTTGATCCGTTTTTCTTCTTATTCTTCAGCTTCTTTTTGCTCCTAAATGGGGGTTTCTTTCTTCCTCTTTTCTTTTGAATTGCTCCCCCATGTTGATTTGTCTTCCACTTCTTAAGGTAAGTGCTTGCCATAACTTTTAGTGACTTCAGTATCACTAGGCAGGTTGCCTCTCGGTCTTACTTGTAATACTTGAGCAATTTGGCCCACTTGAGTCTCCAGTGGTTTAAGTGAAGAGCTGTGACATTGCAGTAGTGCTCCTTGAGTCTGTAACAGAATTCCTTAATTAGAGATTGTGGTAGAATGCTCCTGCAATAATGTTTTCGTTGATGGCATAAACTCCTTTGTAGAGGCCATGAATTCTTGCAGCGAAGCTTCCAAAGAATTGTTGTGATTTTGGTGAACTGTTCCCTTGTGTTCATTTTGCCATGGCATTTTTCCTTGAAAACCTTGGACTCCTTGTTGTGTTACCATGGGTTGCTTCCTATTCGAGCTACTTGCTTGATTCGATCCTTGATTACCCCAAGAAAAATTAGGATGTTGTCTCCACCCTAAGTTGCACGTGTTAGAATAGAGGTTTTGGAATTTTTGTTGAAGTTTCCAACATAATGAGCAGACTCTAGATGAGTTGGGCAGTCTTTATCGAAATGGTTTCCACTATAGTGCATACAGCTTAATAACTTAGCATCTCGTACTTTACTGGGCTATTGAAGGTTCTTCAACATATTTGTGATAGTAGAAAGTTATGCTGAAACAGAATTATTGACGTCGAGCTCCATCTTTCCTTGAGTTCGTCGTCCTGTCCCTAGTCTGGTAGTTAGAAACTGATAATCATTGTTGGCTATTTTATCCAAAATATCAAATGCTTCTTTTAGAGACTTGTCCAGCAGTGTCCCATTTGTTGAAGCATCTAACATCATCCCTGTAGGTGCATTGACTCCATTATAAAACATCATGATTTGAGTCTAATATTGAAAACCGTGATTGATACATCTTCTCAACAAGCTCTTGTAACGATCACAACACTCGTACATCGACTCGTTATCACCTTGTCTGAAGGATTCTATCTCATTTCGCAACTATGTGTTCATGTTGGGTGAGTTGTATCTTGCCAAAAAGCTTTTGCACAAAGTTGTCCATGACTCCATCAAACCGTCTGGAATTCCATTCAACCACTCTCTAGCTCGATATCTCAAAGAGTATGGGAATATCTTGAGCTTCAACACATCCTCGTGCACTTCGTGTTGGCGGAACGAATCTCAAACCTCCAAGAAAGCACTAATATGTTGTTGAGCATCTTCGTGAGGAGTTCCTTCAAACTGTCCGATCGAATTGAGAATATTAAACATCATAGGTTTGAGCTCAAAGTGTGCTGCTTGTATCTCATGTGTCACTATCTCAGAATTGAGGTCATCCAAGATTGGTGACAAGTGATCTTGAATTACCCCTGGTCTTGCTACAGTTTCAGGATTTGTTGCAGCATTTGGATTCTAAAATCCCTAAGCGTTCAACATGGTTCTTCTTTGCTCTCGCCTCCTTTGTCTAAAATACCTTTCGATTTCTAGAATAAATGGTTCGAGGGCTTCTCGACGATTCACTCGGGGCATCCACTAAACAAAAACCTAATAAGAAAAACAAAGAAAACAAATATTAAACCTAACAAAAAGAAACAAAACAAACAAAAATAAAAGTATGAAAACTATGATTGAAATTGCCTATTGCCTCAATCCCCGACAACGACGCCAAAAACTTGTTGCTGCCCCAAAACTTGTTGAGTTTAAGTGCTATAATGTGTTAATGGTTTGCATGCAAGTATACACATCAAACAAGTAATAAAGTGTATGAGTGAGATCGTTCCCACGAGGATTGGGTAGGTTATTTCAAAAATAGTTAACATACACAAAAAGTAAGATAATCCTTTGTATGAACATATGCTAAAACAATTCTGCAAGTGTCACCAAAATGCTTTAGCAAAATAAAAATGTCACAAATGATGATGGAGCAAAGTGAAGAGTGTTACCAAAATACAATAGAATAAAATTGATAATGAGTATTAGATAAAGTTGCACAAACACAACACAGAGAAGATATTCAAGCTTAAGACAAGCTAGGCTTGCTACGAAAAAGATCTTATTTTTTATCATGAAAGCCTACTATTCCATTGGTTTAACAAGTGTTCGACAGAGTTTACTAAAAACGCCTCCACTATCCCTAGTTAAAAGGTCTAACACTCGAAAATGCTAAAGCATTATCTCCCGGTCTCAACCCTAACACTTCTAATATTAATAAAGTGTTTCCCTTTTTAGTCGTTGAAACACTACCTTATCCCTAAGGTGAGTTAGGATTCTGCTCCCACAATAACCACATTGTCCAAGTTGGTCTAGATTTGTCTATCCCTAGATCTAAGCTTCCCAACCCCTTAGTTATGGCTATCTCCTGATGCTTTTACAAACCAATGTTTAAATGAAAAAGGTCTTAGCTTTCTTGAACAAAACACTTAGATAAACACTGGAAACAATAAACATTCATTCAAATAAAAAAAACATTCATAATAAGCCTTAGCCATGATAGTTTAGTTCATAGCTAGGTTTAGAAAACTATTCAACTTGCGGCTTTTGAAATACATTTTCAACAACTTAGAAAAAAGGTAAAGCGAAATGAAGAGGAAGGAAGTCCCAAACGCTTGTGTCGTGAAGCTTTCCTAGCTTGCCGCTCCTCCCGAAGTCGTACAAATCCCTTGCTTGAAGCTCTCCAACAATGGTGGCTTGGCTTGAGGTTGAAGACGAAAGATAATGGCCTCCTTTCTTCTTTCTTCTCCCTCGTGCTCTCTTAAAATTCGCTCCTTGTTGTGGCTCTTTTTAGCTACTGTTTTTGCTCTTCTCTTGCTCCACCACGCTTGTAGAAGGAGACTTCTAGGGTTTTGTGCCCTAAAGATGCCAAGGAATATTCCTTGACATTTGCTGTAGAAAATGACTACAAAATGTAGGTCTGCAGGGGTGGTGCAACGTCTACAGTGGAGGTGCAGCTGGCCTGGAAAAACGCGTGAGGACAGTGGGCTGCAGGTATGTCCTTTCTTCCATTTTGTTTTGTCCGCCCACAATGCTATAGCATCTTGAAGTCCGATCCAACACTTAAAATTATGCTAAAGCATCTCTTCCATTATTTCAACTTTTTCCCAGCAATCTGCACATCACCACCAATAAAATACCCTTCAAAGCAGCATCTTTTAAAAATAAAAGGGAAAATAAAATAAAAACCTAATCTAAATGCAAATGCACATGAAATGCAACTAAATGCAATGCAAATGAACTTAAAATCAAACAAAACCTTAAGTAAAAGGGTATAAAATATACGCTTTTTAGAGCGTTAACAGTTCCCTTAGGAAGCCAAGTAGCACTAGAACAAATATCATTAGAAGCAATAACATTCTTTAGAATCTAAATGCTCCTAATATTTTTACCCTTATTATTCTTAGGGAATCTTCCATGTCTATAGTTAGAAAAGATCTTCCTAGCATAATTAGTTCTAGATGATTCACCTTTAAGTATATTATTAGAAGTAATTTTGCCTAAATCTTTTAACTCACTAATCATTTTTTGGTGATCTTCTTTAACCCTAGAGAGTAAATTATGCATGCTAGTATTTTTTTCTAGTTCTTTGAATGTTTCATGCATTTCCTTCAATTTATTCTCTAGTGCTAAGTTAACCTTAGTCAAGGAATCATTTTCATGTTTCAAGTCTAAAATAACCGTTTTGTTCTTTTTTTAATGATTCCTCATACTCTAATACAAACTTATCATAACCATCTTGAAATTTGTCATATGCATCATATAATTCATCATAAGATATATTATTGCAAGAGGTGTCAAGTGTTATTAATGGTCCAATCAGTGAGATGTTTGGGAAAAGTTGTATGTGTAGTACATCTAGGTTGTTAACGATGCGTTACCGATTTGGTTATGGTGATCTAGTCCTTATATGAGGCACTGACTTTTGGATGAGCATGATGTTGTGTACTGACACAAAATGATTAGAAGTGCCTTATGTTGCATGATGGGTTAAATTTGAGCTTCTTAGTGCGGCTTGGGTGCTTAAAGGTTATGTTTTGATATGTGTCGGTTTAGTGGAGTAAGTTAAGAGTATTGTGAAATTAAGAGTAGTGTTGACTTGATTAAGTTTATCGAAGAATGTTGGTCTAGTAATAGATTTATAGGTAAGACTTTTCATGGTTAAGATGTTTTGAGGTAAGTTGCTATCGGATGTTTTATGGAGCCGCATGTGCAGGGCACAATTAAGGTTATGTTGTTGGATTTTAGTTGTTGTGTTGGTTTTCTTTTATGTCTATGAGGCATGTAGTTGTGTTGTATGGTGTTGAGTTAAAATGAAATCATGATCTAAGTTTGTGATAGTTTTTTACTTTGCCTCTAGGGTAAGAAGTTGTTAGGAGCTTAAGGGCGAGTGATGTTAAGTGGACTTGTCGTTGAATGTGGTTGAGTTAAGGGTGAATTTTTTTTTGTTAAGTTGAGCTTGTGAGCTAGTGTTCTTTGAGAATGTTATTTTCGTCAAAGGTGCTAAAATAGAAGTGTATGAACAAATCTTCGTAAGTTTTGTGACATAGTTTCTCGACAGTTAAAAGAGAGGGTTCCCTTTGAGAACGGTTGGAACTATTAGCAATATGCTTTAATGTGATAAGGTTTAGAGATAGATGTTGGGTTTCCAATTGAGTTTATGGGTGTTCTCTCATTAATAGACATGTAACCGGTATGAGTGAGTTATCCATGTCTGAAAAGGTATATTAAGGTGTTGTGACATGAATCTTTAGGATTCTTGGTGAAGGTGTTGCCTTTAGTAAAGTTACTTATAGTCATATTCGTAGTTGGGTGTTAGAGTGATACCTTTTAAGGCTTTTGTTGGTAGAAGTTGTTATGTGTTGTTGTGTTGAGCGAGACTTGGTGGGAAGTTTTGGTTTCTGCCTTATTTGTTAGAGTATGCTTGAGAAAATTAAGTTTATTGTGGCAGTTGGAAGTTGTTTGCCGAGAGTCGGTTGCCAACCTCGATTAAAGAGAGGTTAGGCCATTGGGAAAAAAGGTTTTGCTTTTGGATTAAGGGTGCAATGAGTCTTGAGACGAACTATGGTGCTTTTTTGTGTACTGTTGTTTTGTGTATCATTTCAAGTTGTGATGACGGATGGTGTTAGGATGAGACCGATTTTTGTCTTCATGAGATATATGTTGAGATATTGGTTTTGGTAGCAAAGGTCCTTTGTGGTAAGATCCGCGTGTGAGTTAGAGAGTTTTTGTGGTATCATTGTGTTTGGAAAATAACGTGGAAATGAAAGGAAATTGTGAAAGAGCGGTTTCCTTACCTTTTTCCAAGATGAAAATTTTGAGGAAGAAATTTCTTAAGTGGTGGAGAATTGTAACACCCAAAAATTGGGCCTAGAAATTTAGTGAATCAGTTTTCTCGATTTAGACTAGTTCGAGATTAAATACTTAAAATTATTTTTTATTTAAAATAAATTATGGAAAATATCCTAAAATTCTTATTTGATATATATTTGACTTAGGTGTCAATTTCAAAAATTGACCTTGAATCCCTAAGATTTTGAAAGTAATGAATATTTTCTAAAAATTGAAAACATGAGGACAATTTTATAAAATTAAGCTAAAACTTTGAATCTTTAAGGGGCTTTGTTCCAATTGTAATTATAGTTAATCTAAGCCTTTCAATGGTCTATTTTAATAACCCATAACCCATAATTTTAATTAATAACCCAAATAACTTAATATTAATCCTAAAAACCTATTTTTCATCAAAACATAAACATATTTTTTTTAGAATTTCTTTTCCTCTTTTGGGCATCCACTCTATCATATTTTCAAAGATAAACACCAATCTTTTCATTAAAAATTCATTTGCTTAATTATTTATATTTTTCTTCTTCAAAATCTCTTCGTTTTTCTTCGATATTTCTTATTTTTTAACCTTGAAAGAATGTTGGATCAATTTTGGAGGTTTTAATCATTCAAACCTCTGAAACCTAAAGTTCTTTAATGAAATTCTTATGTTCTTGGCTGATTGCAAAAATCTTAAAGTCTTGAATCAATAAAATCGATTTTCTTGATAAAAATTCTACTATTTTCTAGATTTTTGTTCAACGCTTTTACATGGCTGTTTTTGATGCCTAAATAAATGAATCTTGAAGATTTTATATGTAATTAAGATGGATTTTTAAGTATCAAATCCCGTACATAAGGTTTAGGTGGTGTTTGGAGAGGTTTCGGTGAGATTTAGTTAGGTTTTATGGTATTTTTAGGGGTTGTTTGGTATTAGTCCGACTTGAGGGATATTTGGGTGCGTTTTAATGCGCTAAACCCTTTTGGTTTTGATGCTTGAATCAATTCAAGGTGTAGAGTAACAAGTTTGAAGGAGATAGGAAAGTCGAATTGCGTTTTCGATTGACATGTCGAGCAAGTTTCGGTAATTTGGTGAGTGGATTATGAGAGTGGACTACTTCGGCAGTGTTTTAAATATGGTTTCAAAGGTTTGGGTTTTAGGGAAGGAGTTAAAAACCTCCTTATACTCGGAAGTAAATTTAAAGTATTGCTTTCTAAAATATTCTCATATTATGCCTTGTTTTTACTATGATTAGTCATGCTCGTGTTATACTTTTGCATATATGAATATGCATGTGTTTCAATGCTCATGAGATGTTTTTACAAAGGTTTTATATAAATATAATGCTCCCATGGTTTTTTTCTAAAAAATATGAGAAAAATGGTTTTTACCTGTTTGTGTATTTGATGCGTGAGATAGTGGGCTGCATGTGGTTACATATTGTTTTAACTTGAAAACTTGAGCATTGGTTTAGATTTTGTGTTAGATATTAAAGATGATAGTAACGTGAATAAGTTGATCAATCAATAGGATGTTCAGTGCACCTTATATTAAAAAATTTATATACGTGGGTAAATTCCTTAGTGATACATTAGAGCTTATGCTTAGGTTGTGGTATATGTCTTGCATTGCATTTGAGCATAGCTTATCCCAAATGTTAAGGTGGGAAACATGATTGGAGGTAATCCATCGTGTACATGAGTGTAGTTTATGCGAGATATGAGTAGGTAGTATAGCCTATATATGAGGTATGGATGGTGGTAAAGCCCCATACGTAGCATGTATCGACATTTATGCCTTCATACATGTTTCTGTTTATTCTAATAGTTAGAGGTGAGTCTAACTGGTTCACTAATAATCCAACACGAGAAAAACACAAGTGTAAAGTAATTAATATTTTAGGGCAAATTGAGTTTACATGTGTTTTGATATTGAGCTCAAATGATTTATAAGTCTTGCTATGTGTAACATGTAAGACTTGGTTTTGCTTACAAAGCATGTGATTTCAAAATGGTATTTTTGAAAGGTTTTGTAGCTTGTGAGTCATGGTTATTTTACACTTGATGATCTTTTTCATGTAGTGGCATTAACAACCATGGACAATATTTTACTTAGAGCATGACTTGGTTTATAAATTGATGAAAATAGTTTAATATGGGTTGCATTGCAAGTTATTTTCAAATGTGTTTTTAAATATGTTTTTATTCACTCAATAAAAGTTATGCTTACCCTCTCATTTACCTTGCAATGCAGAGTATTTAATGTGGAGGCAGCTAAAGGAAGCAAGGGTCCAGGTAACCGCAAAGTGAATGATAAAGTATTTTTTATAACATTAGTAGTAGTGAGAGAGTGATGGGAACGAGATAATATACTGAGAATATTGTTTATGCTAGTGATACTTGAAATAGTTATATGCCTATACATATTTAACGAATATCAAAGTTGACGTTAGCTTTGTGACTTGGATTTGAATTGTCTATTGGTATTCCTTTATTTATAATAAAGTTTATTGTAGTTTGATTCTTGTTATCCCTATGTGTGATTTTGTGTGTTGTCGATAATGAAACATGAATATTTTGAGTTGAACCTATGATGTGGTTATTTAGGTTGGAATGCATATAGAAATCATATTGAGTATATTGTTGTTGTTCTTATGTGTGTTTACGAGATTGTTGAAGTTGAAGCATGATCTTAGGAGTTTGAATATATTATTTCTAACCAGGTTGCAATGTATCTAGTAAGTTATATATGACAAGTGGATAACGTGTTTTTAGGACTAAAATTTGAGATGCAAGCATATTATGAACCTAATTAAAGATTGGTAATACTAATTTCAGAATTAGTACTTTAGTTTTTGGAAAATTACATTTTGGTTCCTAAAGTATATCTGTACATTTTAGGATTCATTCCTTACTTGTTTTCGCTGCAATTGAATATAATCTATGTATGAACATGTAGGATTAGAATAAAGCATCTAGATAAGATAAAAAAATAGCCATTTAATTTTAGTGTTTTTATCGAGGTGAGTTTTTAGATTAGCCTCAATATTCCCCGTGTAGCTCATTTGAGTCGGGTGGTGTATAGACCGGGTCGAAGGGGTTACCTTTAGTAGTGTAGGATTGAGTCCATCCAAATTCTCTTCTTAATAATCGTGTACTATTCTAATTCTTTCGGGTGTAGGAAGATTTGTTAGATTCACAACTGCAAATGTTGTCACATTGCCTGCTATGGCGACATTCATGGCGGCATTGTTTCCTTGTTGTCCAAGTAACGGGTTCATTGTTGCTCTTATCCTTTGGTGGAGTCCACATGATGTACGTTCGATCTCTGGATTAAAAGGATAATCTTTAGTAGAAGGGTTCACCCTGGTTATATAATGAAACAAACTGAATAAAATAATAAAAATAAAAAAGTGCAAGAATAATAAACCGATAAGTTGGAAACTCCAATCCCCGACAATGGTGCCAAAAACTTATCTTGTGTAGGAAGATCTTAACTTTTATGGTTCAAGTGCACACACATCAAATAATAGTATATAAGGTATCGAATCCCACGAGGACTAGACTTGCCTATATAATCTATTCTTAATGCACAATAAGAAATAAAAAAATACAAGTAATTTTAGTTTGATTTGAAACTAATGAGTAACTAACTAACACAATAAAGTAATTAATCGAAAAAATCAAGATATAAGGAGTGGGTTAGGTTATATTGCTTCATAGTATGGATTCGGATGTAAATTGTTCGTCTTTATAATGTAAAGTCAAGATTATCGCCTCATTGGGTCTCTAAAGGGTCGCCTTAACTACCTCGACGAGTTATTCTTTGACAGCAAGTTGATAACTCATAATTGGACAAAATATCCTTTGATGACTCCTCCCGATGTGAATTAAGGATGAACATCAACCGATATTACGTTAGTTTTAGTCTCTAAAACCCAAACTTATTCCTAAGCTGAATTAGTTTAAACCTATGAGTAAAAATCGTATTTACTCATTTTGTGAGTCTAACTCTCCCGAGTCTAGACAAATAGATTTTTACTCACAAATTTCTCTCCCGATCTTGAGTGCAAGAAATAGTATAAACCAAGAATAAATAAATTATAAAGTTAAAACTTACATTAATAGAAACTTAAACAAAGTATATTTTTCTTCCACAATTACTCTACAAAATAACTACCTTATGAAAAAAAATTAGAACATGCTGGTGAAGTTGGCGGCTAGGTTTTAATTCGAGACCTCTTGATTTTTTTCTCCTATACCCAGGGTATGATATTTATAAGCTAAAATTAGGTCATATGTTTCCAAAATAGGAATTCAACTTAGAAAAAAATACAACTTTAGTATATATAAATAAAAAAAATTATTTTATTTTCTAGTTTAATTCTATTATGAATCTTTTCCCGTGTGGCTTTGATCAAGGTTTTTCTTATTCTTTTTTACTCGATTTTTCTTCAGGCTTGTCTAAAAAATTCAAGTCTTTATGCTCTTTCTATCGCACTCAATTTGTGGTTGTCAAAGTATTGTCGCAACGGCAAGATCTGTCGCCTTGGCGGGTGCTGCTTTGTATCTTTTCCTGGTTTGGTTAGATCTGTACCTTCTCCACTTAGCATCTTTCGACAATATTTGGTTTCTAGGTGACATATTATCTGCCAAAGAATGAAAACTAGAACAATATTTATTTTCTATCAAATATTGTATAAAATTGATAACTATTTATATGGATGCTGAAATATGGAAAATACACAGAATTATCTATAATTGTCATATAATTCTATTAATTACATGCAATAATTGAAGTAAAAGTTAAATAAATGTAATATAAGTTTTAAATGTTTGGTTATCGAAAGTGTACTTAAATTTCATTGACTACCGATATAGTTTTTCTTATATTAAAGAACATGAATGAAAAACCAGGCTAAAAGTGTGTTCCTATGTAATGTATGCAAGCAAAGTCAGAAGGAAGCAACAGACAAGTGCATCAAATTTCTCCTGCAATTGGAATAATATTTGTTAAGAGCTAGCCACACCTGTGGGTCAAAAATATTCGTTAAAGAAGCTTTGGCGATGTGACTCACTAAGAATATATGTTAAGTGCAGAACATTAATATGCCAACCAGCTCATTCATACAAAAGCAACGGTTGCAGTGATCCCAAATGATTAGTTCAATTAGCCAAGGATTCTAAACTTGAAAGGCTCAGCTTAATGTTTCATACAAAATGAGTGCAAGCAGTTCCTTTTTGCATGCTGTTAAACATGAGATTAAAGGGGTAAAATATCAACCATACACTGGAGGATTCTGAGAAAACTGCAGTTTTATGAATTCAATGAATCCCCTAGAAAAGGAAAATCTTGTAAGTCACTCAATTTGATACCAACCGTAAGTTATTAACTTGTCAGCTGTTATCGGTTGCTATTGTTTGATGCCTTGGGGTGTTTTCTCGTGGGATTCTTTGCTTTTTGTTCGTGTATTCTTGGACCTATATTACTATAGAAGCACCTTTCTGGTAGCCATTTGTGTACCCATTTGTTTAGTTCGTAGTATTTTGTTATATTTTTTCGACTGTCTCAATAATGTCGAACCAACAGGCTCCAACTCGTCCATGGTTTCGTTTAGCTTCCATTTCAAGGCCAGCACCCCAAGCACCTACTCAAACACCTGAACCTGCTCCAGCCCTGCCACGAGCAACCATTATTCGACCAGCATTCCGACCTATGGGAGGTACTTCCTCGGTGCCGACATCACCTGCGTCTGTTGGTAGAGGGTCTCAGCCATCATCTCCTGATAAAAAACCTACTCCTGAAGTTAGTTCCACAACTGCTTCGGTTCCCAATTCCCCAGTGAAAACTGCTCCAACAAGGTCACCTGTTTCTCCACCGAAACTGGCGAAAGCTTCGTCATTGCCAACTTTTCCATCCAAGCCAATGGCAAGTACTGCATCTGTTCCCTCTTCTCCAGCCAAGCCTGTGGCGACTACTACTGCCTCGGTTCCAACTTCACCAGCCAAGACAGCCTTTACGACCAATACGAATCGTGTGGCTAGCCCTCAAGCACCGGTACCGACCGTTAAACCTGCCATGCAATCTCCAATTCAATCACCAAAGATCAAACCGCCAATTGCTTCACCACCTTCTCCTTTAACTCTCCCACCACCACAGATGAGAGCTCAAACTGATCTCGAACCCAAGATCCCAGTCGAGGCAGAGCAAAAGACCGTGGTCGTTCAAAAGATGATCGAAAAGCCCAAGGGGCTGTTCGGTGCCCCTCCGAAGGATCTCCACGATACTCGCTACCGTAGCAATAATGCACCGAAAGAACCATCGAAACATGTCGAACCGAAGGAGAAAGGCAATGGCAAGAAGATCTCTTCGGATTCGGATGATTCTGTTATGAGGGTCATTACCATAGCTGGTGAGAATAAAGGTGCTTTCATGGAGCTAATCAAATCACCCCACAGTAATGGTTTCAAGGGAAGACCTCATCGGCTCCAGAAGACGATGACCGGCAGCAGTGATTGAAGCGACTACCATAGCTACAGCAGCAGCGGCGAGGAAGGTGATCACAAGATGAAAGGCAAGAGCAACGGATCAAACACTATGCCGATGAATGCTTTCATGAACAGCAATGTTCAGGGCGTGAACAACTCCATCATCTACAATTCTTCAAGCACTCACCATGACCCCGGCGTGCACCTTTCTCTCCACAGAAAACCAACCGCCGGCGGATTCTGTGTCAAGGAACGCTCCAATGTCTACAACAACTAAACGAAAAACAAAGCATCAAGTGTATTTTAATTATCATTTCTGTATACAAAACTTGTGTTTTTGAGAAAAAACAATACTATGTGTAATTTGAGTGATGGCTAAAGGTCTCATGGATTCGGATTCTTCAATACCATTCGTGGTGCCTAATTGAAGACGCTCCATGCTCAAGCCTTGTAACATGAGAGGATACTATGTTGCTCTGATACGGATATGGGACGGGGACAGAGACGAAAAACGATAATTCTCAAAATTACAGGGTACGGGTACGGTAAATATAAAATAATAATATTACATATATTAATAAAAGATTAAAACAAAAATTAATAATAATTTTAATAAAATACTTGTAATTATATAAAATAATAATAATATGATTTTTTCATATAAAATAAAATAATAAAAATATATTTATGCTTTAGTCATAAAATATTTAAAATAATCGATAAAAATAAAATACCACAAACAAAATTATAAATAAAAAACATACTAAAATTACTTGTAAAATTAAAATAAAATTTAAAATCAGATTATTTACTTTAATTTATTTAAGTTAAAATCCATACTTTAAAATATATATTATATAATATTTTTATATATTATATATTTATTTAAAAAATTCATCTTTTAAAAAATAATTATTATAAATAAATTTTATTTTATACTAATTTACATTAAAATTAATGTTAAATTTAATTTTTTTATATTAATTTATATTAAAAATAATAAAATTATTTTAAATATTAAAACCTTAATAGTGTTTTTTATTAGATAATTATTAATAATAAAATTTAAATAACAAATAACTTTATTTTATATTAAAGTAAAATTTGTGAACCCAAAAAAAAACAAATTTCACGGTTTCCTCTCCCCTTCACTCTTCATCTTCTTCATCACTGTTCTTCCTGGTTCAACTTCACGGTCTCCGAAAAATCTTAGGAGAGTTTTTATTCTTGATCGGAAGATTGTTGGGATGTTTTCAAATACGTTCTCGATAAGTATTGACCGTCCCCGATGTACGTTGATCGTATCTGGTAAGAGTTGACCGTCCCTGAGACATCCCCCAACCGTTCCCGCACCATCCTGTCTCGGAAACGTATCAGGGACGCAGGACGCCCTCTAAGTGTCGTCCCCGTGCTTCCTAGAGAGGATATATATCCTAAATTACGAATGCAATAAAAATGAAGCTTCTCACCATTGTGTTTGCAATTCACCAATTGGGGTCTCATATATCCTTCCAACTTTATGTCAACCGACAATATTTCAATATCACTCTAATATTGGATGATTTTTTTGTTCAAGTATATATTAGTGACACTCTTTTTAATTTATTAATCGAAAAAGAATACGTGTTTAAACTTATGTTTTTCTATCTATTATGATATCAATAATGTCAACCGAGTTCGAACATGTAAATCATTAAATATTAGGATGAGTAAAACTTGAATCGAGGTGAAAAACTCTATTCATTCTATCTCGACTTAAAATTACATAAATTCGACTCAATTTTTTAAAAATAAAGTTTAAGTTATAAAAAGCAAATTCAAATAACTCAAAAATCTTAGCAATTAGTGAATTGATTTTTAAGTTCAAATTGAGTCTCTTAAAATTTTCTAATATATACCAATATAAAAAAAATATGAAGAAATATATGTCATATATGAAAAATATGATAAAATATATATACATATCTTATATGATTAAAGAAAGTCATTTAAATTAGAATTAAAATATATTATAATATGATAAATAATTATAATTATATTTATATAGGAACTCGAGTTCGATTCAAATTTTATAAACTTGATTCAAATAAAAAAATAAAATAAACTTAAAGTTTTAACATATAATACTTCAACTTGAATAACGTAAATATTTTTGACTCAACTCAATTCAATGGAACATCTGCCTTAATGGAATGATTGATAACATACTATACAATTGTGTACGGCCCAAGGTCACTTCTCACTACTGCAACTAATTTATTTTATAAGTAGTATTGGATTGGATTCTTCTTTGGGGTTGAAAATCTATTCAAATAGTTCTGTGTCCAATTAAGATCTGTCCAGCCTGAGCCCAATTATTTTTTTAGTTTTATGTTTGCTTTCGGTTCTCTAATTACAAGATAATCCTTGGATTAAGTTTATAAGTTACTCTTAAAATTTTTGGAAAAAATCAATTAAAATTTTTAATTAATTTTATATTTAATTGAGTTTTTAAAACTAAAAAATTAAATTAATTAAGTATATGAATAGAAAAACTGAATCAATTAAATTATTTAACTAATTTTTATTATTAAATCTTGATAATTTTTATTAGATATAATTGGTACATGATACACTATATTTATATCAAGTTGTATTTATATATTTTCCAAATAAAGTTATAATTTTTCTAAAATTTATACCTTTTTTAAATAAAATAAAAAATTTTAAAATGTCAAGTGGAAACACTGTGACATAATGCACTATACCTATAGATCCAAAAAATCATTAAAATTTAATGATCAAAATTAGTTTAATGCCTTAATTGATTAATTTATTGGTTTAACAGTTTAATTGATTTAATTTTATGGTTCAAGGGTTAACTAAGTATAAAAATAGTTCACCAGCTTAACTTAGAACAAAATAGGTAAATAAAATCTATCATTAGAAGAAAATAATGCATCAATTTAATCCACTAAAGCTTTGTTTTTGGTTGAAGTTTTAAAATAGAATTTAGAATTATTTGGGGTTGCTTTTGAAGGAACATTTATCTTCAAGACAACAGCAAAAAATACAGCCTAAATGGGTCCGTAACTTATATGTAGTATTAGTAGACATGTTTAAAGTGGGGTCTTAGAGTGCATGTGTGTTAGATATATTACTTATTGACAGTACAAGACTTCTAGAATTTCTTCTCCTTAGTCATCCTTCAAGCTGTATGGCGACCTATAAGATTAAAGCAAAAGATTCTAGAGGGAAAATAAAGACGAGTACACAGGGTTTAGTCGTTTCTTCTCGACAATAATGAGACTTACCACAGCTCGATAACCTTAGGCTAAAAGTTATCCAACTTTACACATTCGAAGATCAAGTATTTATTTTAAAAGATAAAGTTAATAATAATACTTCAGAAAGGAAAGGGTTGAATCAAAGATGTTTATTTGCTGTATGGCAGCGACAAGACCCAGAAAACTTACAATCCATGGTCGCCACCTGGAGCCTTTATAGGTCTAGGCATGAGCAAACGAGTGGGAGATTGTCAAATAAGAGTAGCAACCAGGAATTCCACGACATCCGGGACCGTTTTTGAGATTTTAATGCTCTAAAAACAAACCTTAAAATTAAATCCCTATTAATAAATATCAAAAAATAAATTTAAAAATATGTTCATAATAATAAATATTACAAAAATCGCTAATGATAAATATTGGAAAAAAATTGAACTCTTAGTAGATCTCTAATAATAAATATTGGAGAAAATATTAGGCCCCTATTAATAAATATAAAAATTGAATTTAAAATTACATTCATAATAACAAATATTAGAAAAAAGTTATATCGCTAATGATAAATATTAGAAAAAAGTTAAACTCCTAATAGTAGATCTCTAACAATAAATATTGGAGAAAATATTAGGCTTCTAATCACAAGTATTAGAAAAATATTAGGCCCCTAATCACAAGTATTAGAAAATTGACTCTCTAATGACATGTTTTGAGAAAAAATAGACTCCTAATAATAAATATTAAATTTTTTTAAAAGTGTTCTTATAATAAATATTGAGAAAATTTCGAAGGTTTAATAACAAGTGTTATAAAATTTTAGGTCTTAAAAATAATAAAATTAAATTTTAAAAATATATTAAAATATAAGATCATAATATCAAATATTAAAATTAAAAAATCCCTAGGCGGGCACCCCTCCAACCGATGCCCAGGGACGGCACTGCATCAAGTTCGCTTGCATATTCAAATAACTTTTTAATTTTTTGAATGTCTGATTTGCCTAACGTGAATTGTGAACCCTATATAGGTTTATAGCTAGCTTCGAACTCTTGCATGTGTCAAAATATATACGAATGCCGAAGGAGAATAAAAATTTTTTGTTCTTTTTTCGATGTCTTTATTTATGTTATATCTATATTTAATTTTGATATAACAAAGTGTATAAAGACTATTTTGTAAATAAATTTTTAAATGTTTAAGTTAATTGACAAGTCAAAATATTTTATCAAGTTTAAAATTAATCCATCAATTTTTTTAAGTATTTTTAAAGTCAAACAGTTCATTTTTACCAATGCGTTTCGATACACCTCTTAAGTTTTTTGATACAATTTAAACTTTTCAAAGACAACACTTACTAGCATTTCGATAAAGTCTTGAAACATTTAGATACGATTGGAACTATGATTTATGATTTCGAAACATAAAGAAAGTGTATCAAAACAGGAGTTTCGATACAGTCTCATGTTTAAATTAAATATTTTTATTAAGGCGTTTCGATACCGATCTAAGACTTTCGATACAATGGGTTAGATTTCAAGCATTTAATTATTTGATTGTTGCTTGTCAGTTTTTGAGAACCAAAATTTCAACTTACAACAAGTGCATTGATTTCTTATAAGTAGTCATATCTCAAGAAAATGAATGCAACAAATAATAAAAAAAATAATAAAAATAATAAAAAAATGAATATAGAAGAGGAGCTTATCCATTTGGCCATGGCGACTCCTGGTAGTCGAAATCTTTGATTGGTGATCTAGATGATCAATAAGTGGTTCGTGCATCAGGTAGTGACATACCTTGGATCTAAGACCATCCAATGGTGGTCACCAAAGATTCGACCCCTGTAATGTCTGAGTCATTGGACTCTTTTACATGTTATTTCAAGCCCCTTCTTTGTAAACCAAATTGTTAGAAATAGAGAAGGGGATTGGGGCTTTATCTTGATGGCTTTGGCTTGCCAGAGTAATCATCAAAACGACGGTGGCGACTTAGAGAATGATGATGATACTATGGTTTGAGAGAAAATAAGGTTTGACACATGAATTACTTTAAAATCCCATAATTTAGCTAGTGTTTTATTTATTTAATATTGTATTTTTTATATTTTTATTCTATTTTCTTACGGTGACACTTTTAAATTAAAATGCCACTAAAACTAAATCTATTGTGGCGTTTGTAAAATCAAATATCGCTAAAACTAGACCTATTACGATATTTATGCTAAAAACATGCTAAGTTAGCTATTTTGTGGCGGTTATATAGTAAATGCCGCGATAAGTGTAATGTTTACGACATTTTTCTTTGATTCACCACAAAAAGTGTCTCGATATACCAAGTTTGGTGTAGTGACTATTCCTCTTCCGAGTTCCTCCAATGAACCACAATATAGTCTATTTTCTACTGAAAGCATAGAAGATCGTTTCAACGCCAAGTTTGTAAATCTAACGGTGTGGGAAGAATAAGGTTTTGACTACGACATATCCCGTAAAAACTATAGACTTGAGGTTGGCATTCACAAGATCATTACACATTATAAATGACAAATCTTGTGTCAACAACAAAAACCCACCAAAATGTCATGGGTAAGGGAATTTTACGCTCATGTTTTTAATCCTAATAATCCCTATGTTTTTGTTCGTGGAAGGGCAATCTTTCTTGATTCCGCAACAATTAATTACTTTTATGGGATACATGTCGAGAATGATGAACACCAAGCTTTTTTTAATAGAATCACGAATGAGAAAGCTGAGAGAGTATTCAAAGACCTTACTATAGAAGAGGCCGAATGGAACCATGAAGCTTTATAGGAAATTTGTGAATTCCCTCTTGTTGAAACTAGAGGCAAAAGTATGGAATAAGTTCATCCAAACATGTTTGATACCTACAACTCATAACTCCACAACTTTTTACTCTCGTCTTTTGTTGATTCATTTTATTTTGCACAAGCATATTATTGATACCAAATGTGTTTGATACCAAGAAGCTTTATAGGGAATTTGTGAAATGCCTCTTGTTGAAACTAGAGGCAAAATTATGGAATAAGTTCATCCAAACGTGTGATACCTACAATTTATAATTCCATATTTTTTTTACTCTCGTCTTCTTTTGATTCATTCTATTTTGCACAAGCGTATTATTGTTGGAAAAATTATTTATGATTAAATTTACGATTTTAGGCAAAAGGACGTGGGGGCACTTTTCTTTCTGAGATTAATCACTCAACTTTGTGAGAATAAGAATATGTCGTGTGAGCCAACGGATGAGAGATTGCCTTCTAAACCAGGGTGGAACAAGAAGCGATATTTGAAAATCATGGGAGACGAGGCAACACAAGAAGAAAGGGAATTTTCAAATAAGTGAGTGACATCGAAGAATTCTCGGGTAACTAAAATGCCTCGATAATTTTTGATGCCTAGGCAAGTGGATTTGTACCTATCTCGAACATCCCAGGTCAATTTGTTGTGCTACTATGCCCTTTACAATAGCAAGTGGAGCAGATTAAGTCTCAACAACTTTCTTTCATGTGATTCATGAAGGAGCAAACCACAACCCTTAGTCAAGTGATCATGGAAAATTTTCCTTAGAGTTTTGTATCGTTTCCTATATTATCTATCGATTTACTTGTCCAGACAACTTCACATACCCCGATAACTGTTGCTACCTAGGTAACTAAAATTGCCTCGATAATTGTTGATGCTTAGGTAAGTGGATTTGCATCTATCTCAAACATTCCAGATAAATTTGCTGTGCTACTATGCCCTTTACAATAGCAAGTGGAGCGGATTAAGTTTCAACAACTTTCTTTCATGTGATTCATGAAGGAGCAAACCACAACCCTTAGTCAAGTGATCATGGAAAAATTTCCTTAGAGTTCTGTACTGTTTCCTATATTATTTATTGATTTACTTGTCCAGGCAACTTCACATACCCTGGAAACTGTTGCTACCTAGGTAACTACTAGTCAAGATAAAGGAAAAGGACTGATGGGAAACCTAATCCACCAAATTCATTGCATGAATTAATTGATTTGGATGACACCATCTCCGAACTGATCCTATCACCACCAAAGGCACTACAAATAGTTAAAGCGTAAAGCTCACATCTTAAGGATACAAATGGAGAAAGTTAATCCAGTGATGATACACCACAAGTTAAGGCTCCAATAATATCTCTGCAACACGAACTCAACCACCTCCACGAGGAAAGAAAGCTAAATCCACGACAAGCAGTAAATTACTAACTCAAGGTGACTACCTTTCAAATTAACTCATTTACATTTTCATTTGTTTTTTACGTTTTCTTGCATGCGTTGAGGATAATATTTCTCTCGAGTTTGAAGGATAATTTCTTTTAAATAGTTTCATAATAGTTGAATTCGTTATTAGTTATTGAATGTAAATTGCATAAATTATTTGCCATGTATTTAATTTGATCTAATTGCTTTGAATTTGATGAATACCTAATGATGAAATTTTGTCATTGCCCCTAATTAAAATATCCTTTGAATTTTAGAATTGCATTGAATGAATCTAGAGTTTTACTATGATACTGAATTTTTTAAACAATTATGACTTGTTAATTGATAGAGAATTAGTAAACTTAGATTGTCTAAAATTTTAGGTGAAATAAAAATTTAAAGGCAATATATTGCTAGAGGTGTTCGAAACTGGCTCTAGTAAAATTAAACATAAATGTTCATGCAATTAACTTGTTAAAAACCTATTATTCACGTGGTTTCTTGAAAATTAAATTGTACACAACTACGGACACATATTGTCATAAGCATTATAGTTTGATTTCGATTAATTGATTTGCTTTTTGAAGAATTTAAAAGGTGATCATACTTTGTGCCCTGGTTATGAGGTTTGAAGTTAAATTTGAAGCATGTATGTGATGATTGGATGCCTTGGCAAGTAATTATTAGATTTACATTGCTTGAGGACAAACAATAGTTCAAGTTTGGAGTGTGATAAGTGTCTAAAAGTACTATTCTTTTACCCTTTTTACTCATATTATTGTTAGACTTAGGCACATTATTAGTTGCATTGTTAGTCATTCTTGCATTTTTACATAATTTCTTTAGTTATCGTGTTTTATTCGTATTTTGGTTAAATTTGTAGAAAAAGATAATTTTTGTGGTGTATTTCCTTGTTTTTAGGATTCACTTAGTTGGAGATAGGATGCTGATTTGAAGAGCGAATCTCAATTATATCAAGTCAATTTCAAAAGCAAGGAAAGATTCTAGAAGATTCAATTTAATATTGCAAGATAAGATTTGAATTAAGTTTGAAAGAGAATTTCTAAAATGGATAATTATTTCTTTAATGATTGTTTCCAAATCTAACTCTTTCGCATCACATAAATTTACCAAGCCAAGCCTTTAAAAAGGAGCATGTCGTTAACTACAAAGGAGGCAAGATTTAGATGAACTCCATGAACTAATTTATTTTCTATATTTAAGTTGTATGATTAGAATATTAAATTGTTAATGTCATACCCCTAAAATCGGTCGTAAGTGAGCCCAACTCCAATGTGGTGGTGGTAGTTCGGACGCTTTCCTTTAGTTTAGGTGCTTCTTTAAAATTAATACGCTCATCCAATTAAAAATTAATTCGATATCACTTTAGCCTAAAAATTTAATATTAATAAAGCGGTAATCAAACAAAGTACCAATTTTGGGCATTGTGCGGGTGCTAATCCTTTCCTATCAGTAACCGACTCCCAAACTCTAATTTTCTAAATCTCGAGTTTTATGATGTCCTATTTTTCAAAATCTACCAAAACGGACGGTGGCAACTCCAATTTTTCAAAATCGTTTTTAAACCAAAAACTCCATGTGGAAGACATAAATTTCAAAACGGACACCAAAATATTTTTCAGATCGAAAAAAGACATTCAACGACGCTTACCGATATTTTAGATTGCTACTACACCTACAAATTTTCATCCTTCACCTATTGTTACCACTCCTCATTATTAACCTAAATCTTCCTCACAAACATATCAATCTTCTAAGTAGTAGAAAGTTTACATCAAAGAACAAAAAAATCTATTCCATAGATTTTTTGCAATCTGACACTTTCCAAGAAATGAACTTGAGTTCAATTGTCAATGATAATGATGGAGGTAATGTTATAACGGAGATTAGCTCTCATTTAATTGAGTTTAATGATTTACCTATTGCTTAAAGGAAAGGGGTAATACAATGTACAAAGTATCTCATTTAGAGGTATGCTACTTATGGTAATCTAAGGCCATCTTTTAAGGCTTTTAAAGCTTGCTTAGATAAAGAATAAATATCAAACACTATTATGGAGGATCTAAAAGATTCTAAGTAGAGAATGGTTGTTAAAAAGGAGATTAAAGCACTTTAAAAGAATGATACTTTAACCATTATAGATGTTACATAAGGAAAAAAATCAATTAGATACAAGTGGTGTTCTCCATACAATACAACTTGCATCAACTTAACAATAAGAATGTCTTTCTTAATGGAAAATTGTAAGAAGAAATGTACATGAGAGTATATTCAAGTTTGAAGTCAGTAAAAGGTGATCAGAATGTTTGCGAACTTAATAAATTCGTCTATGGTTTGAAGCAGTCACCTAGAGCCTGGTTTGACAGATTCACCAAGTTGATTCTAAACGATGGATACAAACAATCCTCGATAAATCACACACTCTTCATTAAGGTAACATTTAGTAATTAAAGGGTTATTTTAATAGCATATATGGATGACATAATCCTTACAAGTGATGACAATAAAGAATTAAGTCACTTGAAAAAGTTGTTAAATATTGAGTTTGAAATAAAAGATTTAAAAAGATTAGATATTTTCTAGGCATGGAAGTTGCTAGGTTGAACAAAGGATTGACAATAAACTACAGAAAATATGTTCTTGATTTACTTAATGAAATAGGAATATTGGGATGCAAACTAGTTGATACTACCATGGAAGCATAATTAAAATTAAGTAAAAAGGACTCAAACCATAAAGTTGATAAAAGTAAATTTCAAAGGTTAGTAGGAAAGTTGATTTATTTGCCATATACAGACTATATATTGTCTTTTCAATTAATGTTATCAGTCAACACATGATTGATCCAAGAGAATATCACATGGAAGCTACAATCAGAATTTTTAGATACTTGAAAGGAATATCAGAGAATAGATTGCAATTTAAAAACACTCAAGAATGGATTATTCAAATTTTTTTAGATTCAAGCTGAGTAGGCAAACTAGCAGAATGGGGAACAATTAGTGGCTATCGTTCCTTTGTTTGGGGAAATCTAGTGACCTAAAAAAACATGAAACAATCAATGGTATCTAGAAGCAGTGTTGAAGCAGAATATATGGCTTTAGCATTGGGAATGTGTGAAGTAATATAACACCCCAAAAATGGGCTTAGGAGTTAGTGAATCAGTTTAGTCGTTATAACCTAGATCAAGATTAAATAGCTAAAAATTAGTTTTAAATCAAAATAAATTGGGGAAAATATCCTAAAATTCTTATTTAACAAATATTTGATTTTAGTCAAATCAATTTCGAAAATTAACCTTTGGATCCCTAAGATTTTGAAATTATTAACCATTTTTTTAAAAAAAATAAAAATTTGAGGATAATTTTATAAAACAAACTTAAACTTTGAATCTTTAAGGGAGCTTGATCCAATTATAATCCTATCTGGTCTAGGCTTTCTAAATTTTAATTAATTAAGCCCAAAAATTAATATTTTAACTCAAATAATTTAATTAAACCTAATTTTATTTTTAAAACCCTTTTTAACATTAAAACCTAATATTTTTCTAATCGTTTACCCTCATTGGAGTTAGTCGTTCTATCAATTTTCAAGTTAAAAGCTCTTTCATTTTCATTTAATTTCGTTTAGATTAATTATTAAAACTTGTTCTTCTTTAAAATTCTAGTTTTCTCATTGTTTTCTCGTTTTAAAACCCATAAAACAATTGATTAGTTTTAGAGGTGAGATTTCGTCAATCCTCTAGAACTTCAAAGTTCTTTACTAAAATTCCCAAGTTATTGGCTTGGAATATTCGTTTTTAATCCTTTAATTTCATAAAAATATGTTTTCGGCCGAAAATATAAAGGGATTTGATCCACTATTTTTGGATCTTAAATTCATGTTTTCGAATGTCTTATGATGATCATAACATGTTTTAGTTATATATAATTTCTTACTTTAAGCTTAGGTGAAGTTTGGTGTGTTTCGGAAAGTTTTTAGTTAAGGTTTTGATAGGTTTTAAGGGTTGTGGTATAAGGATCCGAATTTAGGTTTTTTGTGTATGTTTAGGATAATTATATCTCTTGGTTTTAATGCTTGAAATAGGAAAAGAGTTGGGAGATCATATTTGAAGGTGTTTTAGTTTGTATCGTTGGCTTGGCAAGCAAGTAACGTCTTTCATTGAGTGGTTTATGAGAGTAACTACTTCGACAATGTTTTATACTTGTTTTACAGAGGTTTGAGAGTGTAGGGAAGGTGTGAAAACCTCACTATAATCAGAAGTAAGTAAAAGTTTAAGCTTTTGTAAATAGTTTTATATTACTTTATACTATTACAAAGAATTTTATCATGCTTGACGTTGATTTTACATGATTATGCATGGTATTTAAATACTCATATTACTATTTTATGAAGATTTGATATATTATTGATGCTTCCATGGTTTTATTTTTAAAATGAGATAAACGTGATTTTATCGGTTTATGCTTTTGAAGCAAGAAATAATGGAATTCATGAGGTTTAATTATGTTTTGAACTAAGTTTGAGCTTTGGTTTATAATAATATATTGGCTAGTTAAGTGATGAACCTTATGGGATAATTTGATCGATCAATAGGTCTAGAGTGTACTATAAATATTCAGAATTCGTACGTGTATAAATTCTTTGTGTGTTGCATTTTGGCTTTTAGTCTAATATTGTGTAATAGGGGTAGTATTATCACCGGAAACCAAGTTGAGACTTATCATGTTGAGGATAGTATCAATATGTGCATGCTCTGGGGTAGTACTATCATGCGGTTGCCCGTTTATCCTAACGATTTCGGGTATTACAAATTTGATCATAGCAACAATATAGACTTATGTTATCATTTTGTAATTGCAAGTGTTATGTTTTATTAGGCTTTGCTAGATGAATAACATGTTAGCCTTGTTTTTTATTAGAAAGCATGTGGTAACTTTTAAAGAGTTCTTACCAGTGATTTATGTTGGCATGTTAGACCATGTTCTTTGTTAACACTAGTTGGTTTTACTGTTGGCATTTTTGGCCATGTACTTACATTGTTTTAAAGGAAGCATGATACGTTTTATTTTGATATAATTGAGTATATATGGGCTGCATTGCAAGTGATGTCTTAAATGTTTTATATCTCTCTCTAAGCTTTAAGCTTAACCTCCCTTTTTCTCATGCAATGCAGATAAGTAAGTGTTAAGAATAATCGAAAAGCAAAGGAGTTGTATGTTCTTATTTTAGTGTTTTCTAGCTCAAGTATGTTATTTTTCTTAAATTATGAACCTTAGGTAGTTGAGAACAATTGAATAAAGAACCTATGTGATTTGGAATTTTGTTATTGGACTTATTGTTTTGGAATACTTTTATATGCATAAGTTACTGAATTTTAATATATGGCAATTTAAAGTATGTTATGTTATGTTATGTTATGTTCATTATTGATGAAGTATTTTGTAACAACCTAAATTTTTGAATTCATGTGTTCGGTTAACCCAAGATGTTAGGCTTTAGTTTTGGGTCCCGAGTTAAGTGATTTGGGCCTTGTTGGGCATGGATTGTTGGGCCATGAGTGTTGTGTTTGGGCCTTAAGAGTTGTTGGAGGGCTTTTGGGTAATCTAGGATTGGAAAAAAGTGGGGGAAGGAAAGTTTTAATTTCTTCCTCCGCAGAAAGTTGGGTGATATTACCCTTGTTCTTGCTTCCCACTCTCTTTCTTAACATCCTTCACTATCCATTGGAGAAGTTAAAGGAGTAATCTTGAGAGTTTTTGTTTTGAATCACGTTTGTGTGATGAAGGAAAATTTGTAGGGGTTAGATAGATCTATCCATCAAGGTAAAGGTTGCCAAATTTGGTGAAGAAAAAGGGTTTTAAGAGGGGGTAATGGTGTAGCTCGAGAATAGAGTTTTTAGGGATCAAATCCTATCTTCTTAGTGTTTTTAAGCTCAGAGAATCCTTTCCAAGGTGTTTCTTATTGTTGCTTATCTTCTCTTGTAGAGAAACGAGTTGGAGATCAATTTTCAAGCTTAGGAAAAGAGAAAGCTTGAGAGGGGAGAAGAGACGTTTTTGTTGTTGCTTTGCTAGGGTTGGTACTCCCACTCATCCTTTCATCAATCATATCATGGTAGATTGCATTACATGTAGATTACATGTGTGTATGCTTGGTTGTAAGATAAAAGCCTTTAATGGTGATTCTTGCAATGAGTTATGTTATGCGTTAACATTATTAGAATACATATCAAATATTACCATGAGCTTGTAGGAAAGTTTTAAGATCAAATGGGAAAGCTTTGGGAGGAGTTCTTAAGAATTTTCAGGCTTAGTTCTGCGTTTTCGTGTAGGGGTATCGATACCCTTGGTGGGTGTTTTGATACCCCGTAGAGAATTGTTAGGCGAAATAGGCAGGCATTTCAAAACGTTTTGCCCGTGTATTGGAATGAAACCTTTCAGTAATATTTTGGTTTGATACTCCCTCTAGGGTGTGTCAAAACGGGGGTCTATATCGATAACCCATATAGGAGTATCGGTACAGGCTAGTCTCCTTAACCTTAAGTCAACGTAGTAGCGTATCGATACGCGAAGGGAGCATATCGATACAGGTGACGTTTCTATACCCTCTTACAGGCGTATTGATATGCCTGGGCAAATTGCCCCAAATTTTGAAGGTGAGGCTTAGGGGTTCCATAAATCGCAAATAGTTCCCTAAAGGTTAGTTAAGTCACGGAATGAACACTAAAACTTAAAAATTATGATGTGGTCCTTAATATGATAATTTGTTCCTTATACTTGGTCTTGGACTTGATTTCGGTATAGCATGGTTTTGAGTCCTAGGTGGTTTATCTTGTTATTGAGTCTTGTGTGGTGGGATCTGGATACTCAGATAATGTTGTAACACGAAAAAGGTCGTCTGATGTAACATTTTGGGGCGACCTCATCTGAAGATGTTCGATATAATATTTCAAACATGGGATTGGTTGGGCGGCCTCCATCCTAGTACTTATTCTGAATATTGGGTAATCTCGTTCGAAGATGTTTGATATAACATTTTGAGCATAGGATATTGAGGGCGGCCTCAAATCCTGAGTGCAGGTTCCTGATGTTGTGTGGACACGGGCCTCACTATTTGTGTTTGATTTTGATGTGACATGTATATGCTGTGTGTGATAGTATACATTTCATTTATGTCATGTGGTAGGAAAGCATGATAGAACCATCACATCATGCATAATAATTACATGCCTTGCTTTACTTATTATGATATGCATGATTTTGGTCGAGTGGCGGCGTACCCACTGAGCTTTCGTATCTCTGCTTTCGAAATGTGTTTTCGTACATAGGTTAGGTGAAGCTAGGTTTTGTGGAGCACCATCGAGGTTGGGATTTCAGCATTGACAATTGTGTCAGAGTATAATTATTAGATGTAGTGGGCTAGTACTTGTTGGACTCTATGTAATTTATAACTTTGTTTATTTATTTGGATCGAATGTTTTTAAAATATTTGTAATAATTGTAGCTCCAAACTACTTTATGCTTTTATAATTTACTTTTTAACTTGAATTGGATTTTATGAATCTACTTTGGACTTGAATTGGATTTACTTTGTTGGACTTTTGAAAGAAATTTTAAAATATGGGTTTTAGGTCGGAGGCCCAATGTGACAGCGGGTCAAGGGTTTTACATATGCCTTGAATTATGTGTTTTGCTTATGGAGTTAAGTAGCCATGCATCTAGAGAAAATGTTTTGAAGTTGTGGTTTATGCCTTTAGGAACGTATAAGCATCTAGAGAACTTTAAATTTTCGTTTAAGGCATGAAATAAGTGTAATATGCACTTTCTAGACAAAGGATTTCGATACCTCTTCATAGGGTATCGATACCTAGGTAAAAACGCGAGAGATTTCTGGGAAAAATAGCCTAGGTATCTAAACCACATGAATTGGTTTTGAAACTAATGTGTTAATTTTTGTAGGCTTATCAATACGCTCATCCCGAGTTCCGAAACCCATTTTTATAGTAACGAAATGTTTCAGAACGGGGACCAAGCTGTATCGAAACACGGGTTTGTTACACAAGCAATCGAGCGAGTCATCGAAAGCGTATCGAAACACTTAAGACCCGTTTTGATACCCCCTTGTCGTTACACTGGTATCGAAACTAGGACAGGATGTTTTGAATCCCCTGGCAGTTTAAGTCATTATAGGCTTGTTTAAACTTTAGAATTGCACCTTTTAGTCACCAAACATTGAGGGAACACTTAGATGACTTGTAGACATTATTTTAAACTTAAAATTTACGTACAAGCATGAAATATACTTAATTAAATATTGATAACCTTAATTTCATAATTAGGGTCTAAAATTATGAAAATTGCAATTAGGTCCTTAAAATTAGTTCAAACAAATTAGAACTTTTTTCACATCTTTTTTCGTTGCAATTGAACTCAGTCCTTGCATGAACACGTAGAATCTAATTAAAGTATTTAGATAAGATAAAAAGAAAAAATTAGGGTCATTTATCGGGCGAGTCTTCGGATTAGTACCGGTATTCCCCGTGTAGCTCGTTCGAGTCCGTGGCATCTAGACTGGGTCGAGGGGGTTACAAGGAATTTGGTTGTTAAATCTACTTAAAGTTCTAAATGTGAATCAAGAAGAGATGTTTTAGATTTTTTGTGATAATCAGTCTATTATACAAATTGCTTGAAATCTATTTCATCATGATTTGATGAAACATGTGAGATTGATAAACATTTTATCTTAGAAAAAATTACTAATGGGAGAACTTCTTTATCTTATGCTCCTATAGAAGAACAAGTGGCAGACATGTTTACAAAATGTTAGACTTATTTTGATATAACTTAAAATAAATTTTCAATGACTAGTTTGTAAAGAATTATAAAAAAAAATTCTCGAAATAAAATTTTCAAAAACTCGATTTAAAGTTGTCAAAATAGTTTATAAAATGCTTGATTTTTTATCCATATCGAATATACTTTTAAAAGTCAACAAAATGGTCAAAAATACTTTTCAAAGCTAAAGTCTCGAAACCTTGTTAAAGGTTTTGAAACTTTTAGGATAGAATGACCTTTTTTTGAAACCTTGATAAAGGTTTCGAAACTTTTGACCTGTAATGGCTAGTTTTATTTAAAATTGATTAATGGTCTCGAAACTTCTATGCAGGTGAGCATTAAATGCTCATTCTTAATGACAATCAACGACTTCAAACTACTACCAACGGCTACAAACAGTTATAAATAATTAAGGGCACATAAAAGAGGTCTTAAAACAATATTGGAACAAGAAGAAAGCTAATAAAAACATTCAAGCATTCATAGATTCAAGTTGAGCTTCATTTTCAACCTTTCTTGTAAAAACACTAGTGAATTCTTCTTTTGTAATCTTTTACTAGTGTTATTTGGGTGCGTGTGAGAGCTTAAATTGTGCAAACACTTACTTTGTTAGGATTTTTTAGTTTTCTCATTTGGGGATTGATTCAATAGACTTTGGGGTATAAGTCTATTGAATTGTGTATGGTTGCTCCTTATCCTTTGAAGGAAAGACAAATTAATGAATTTGTGGGAAATCCTTATTGTGATCACTAAGGTAGTGGATGTAGACTTCATTGAGGAAGTTGAACCACACTAAATCTCCTTATAATTTTCTATCTTTGCAATTAGTGTCCACTATATTTTAAAAATTCAATTCACCCATCTCTTGGCGTTTTTCGATCGATTGCAACACTCAACACAAAAGTATTACCAAAAGCTTCTTTCGATAAGTTTTTATTCAAGTTGGGAATATACAGTATATATTCTCTAACTTGGGGAGGACTATAAGATTATATAGGGTTATCTTCTTATGTTTAAATTAAAATTTATTTCCTAAAAGATAAAGTTAGTTTTTATAGTAGTTTAAGTTAAAGTCTATTTCCTAGAAAAAAGAGTTAGATGTCTTTTGTACTCAGGAATCCTAATTGTAACTAAATTCTTTTACTTAAGTCTATAAATTTGTTACAAAGGACGTAGTTTTTAATTTAATCAAAAAAAAAAACAATTATGTTTTTCCCTTTTTCTATGAACTTTTTTTTTACATTATTTTATTTTTTCCTAAAACTAGAACGTTAATTTTCTACGGGCTCCTTTACCATTGTTTCAATTAAACATAACAAATCGATATGAAGATTCGTCAATATGTTTCAAGACCTATTAATTAGGGTGGTTAAACTCCCTAACATTTTAGAATGCTACAATCATTGAGAAACTATGTTTGATACACCCCTCACCGAGGCAACTATTTTTGGCACCTTAGCTTTAATCTTGCTTTTTTTTTCCCTTTATTTTCTAAACAATATCTTTTGGTTTTCTAATTTCTCAAGAGTTTCAGACTCAATACTAGTTAGATCATCAAACATATTTTTGAAAGGTTCGGTTGACACTTTTGACTGACTTATATTTTTTTTCATTCATATGATATTAGGATTTTACAAAGTTGGAAAATCCTCTTGTTCAATAGCTGGAGGAACTACCTCGCCAACTACTATAGTGTCAATAATGACATTAGTAGACCAAGAAATTTCAGTCCAGAAGCTGCCTCACCAACTACCAACACAGAGAGAGCAAATTCCTTTCCAGGGCAAAATTTAGGGAATATAGAGGTTTAATTTTTTATTGAGAATATAGAGATCCCCAAAGGATATTTAGTAAGTTATTTTGGGCATTTAATGCTTGCATTAAAGGCTTCCCATTTTGTAAGCGCATGATTCAGGTGGGCGCTGAATCACTGAACGCTGGGCGCATCAGCGCTGAATGCACTGAATCACTGCTGCGCGCTGAATACACTGAATAACCGAAAGCAATGCCACCTCGAGGTGGCGACCTTGCATGCATGCAGGTCCTTACACGGTTCAGCATGAGCCGAAGAGAAATAAAAAATTATTAAAAAAACGACGCCACCTACAGGTGACGTCTCTCTTAGATTACTATAGAAAATGGCCTAGATCCCCAAATATCCTTTGGGGATCTCTATATTTCCAATTAAAAAATTAAACCTCTATATTCCCCAAATTTTTCCTCCTTTTCAGTCCTTACACTCATCACGGTCTCATTAATGGCCTCAACTCAGTGGGATTCTGGACAGGCGCAATAGGAGCGACCGCACAGGCCCCCTAAAAAATAGGGCCCCAAATTTATTATAAACTACATTCACTAGATAGCGTTAATCTCAAAATTTATTATAAAAATTTTGAAAATACCCTTAAGAAATATGAGTTATAATTATTAAAATGTTATAATTATTTCCTAAATGTGACACTTGATTATAAAATCTTATTGATCATTCCTATTATTATTGCTTCTGTAGAATCAATGAGGTTCTAGAAATGATCGTACGGTGCCCCTAAAAAAGACAATTGCTTATAAGAGCCACATTTTTAGAACTAGTAAGATTTTTAAGCAATAACTTTTAAGGGTTACATTTTAATAAATTGCATAGAAACCCCAAAATCTTTGAACCGCCCCTGCCTCAACTCCATTTACTAGCTCAACTAAGGGTGTAAATGAGCTAAGTCGGGCTTGAGTAGTGCTAAACTCGGTCGTTAAGTTTTCAAGTTAAGTTCGAGTTTGAATAATTTTAAACAAGACTGAAAAATTTAAGCTCCAGCTCGTTATGAACTCGAGTCTAGTTTGAGCTTTATTTGAGCCTAATCGAGTCAAGTGTCCATCGATATTTGATCGTGTTAGACTCGAATGAGTCTTATCTTCCATGTCTCATTTAAAGCCTAATGGAGAATAAACTTTGATATACAAATTGTGCAAATTTAAACTTTTTAATTTTAGGGTTTATTGTATTAATTTAGGTTTAAGACTTATGTTTAAGGTTTAAATTTTAGGGTTTTAACTTTAAAATTTTAGATTTTAAATTATAAAAAATAGTATATTTATATTTTCGAGTAGCTCGTGAGCTTTTCGAGTCGGGTATCATATATCTCGACTTGGCTCCTCAAGAACTCGAGCGGAGTTTGAACTCGAGCCGAGTCCAATTGAGTAGAGTTTTGACCGAACTTTAACCTAGTCGATCTCGAATAACTCGCGATTTATTTCGTGTCATTTACGATCTTAAGATCTAACACTAGTAACACTATTAGGAAAAGGTACTCTAATGGCCTCATCAGTAACTAACTAAACATTAAATGTTTTATTTATACAATGACTCGCATCACTAGTGGCCTCAACCAAAGGACTTAATATTTTTGAGACTATGAATAGTAGTCATTTTAAGGGTCTCAGCAGAATTTGCTATCTCAAGAATAGAAGAACTAACTTGTAACACCCTTAATTTTTGCCCCAATTCGAATTTAAATCTTAAAATTCCTAATTTTGAAATCCTAATAATTTGGGAATTTATTTCTGAAAACAGTGACCTCTTTGTTTAAAAGGTAAGTTATGAGTCTGTTTTTAATAATCTTAATAAGTTGAAGGACCTGTCTTGTAATTTAGCCTTTTTCCTTTATAATTAAACAAACTTTCGGTAGATCTGGGTGTTTGAAACCCTTTCTGCCGCTTGCACTTCACTGCATCTCTCTCTCTCCCTTTCGATCCCACCCTTTTCAACCCTTGATTCCGTTAAAATTCCAGCAACCCATATTCCGAAGTTCGTCAATCTTTTGTCACCGGAGTTGTCATCAATCTCGTTAGAGCCTTCTCCTCTATGTTCTCTTTTTGTGATTAACCCGAAAAGGAACCGTTCAGTTCTTCATCGTGCTGCCGTGATCTCACCGTCTGATCTCTCATCTCGGTTTGTCTCCTCCTTGTCGCTGTTGCCTTATCTTTTGGGTTTTTTTTTTGGTAAAGCCTTCTGTGTTAAATTTCAGTTTTTTTTAATTTATTAAGTTTTGGTTTTGGAATCGGAATATGTAGGGTGCGTGAAGAGAAAGCGTTGTGCTGTGTGGAGCCGACGGAGTTGTCGCCGCCGGTTTCCTTGTTGCCGCCGTCAAGGGTTGTGGAAACCCTAGTTTCCTTGTATGCTCTTTTGTGAGTGGGCTGATGTGTAGTTTAGGTTTTGGTTATGAGCTTGGTGGTGTGTGTAGATGGGTTTTGAGTGTTGGGCCTAGTGGTGTGTAAGAGTGGTGGGTTGTGTTGTTGGGTTAGTGAGAAGGTGTTGAGTTGTGGGCTAAAGTTTGAGAATGTGTTTTATGTAAAACTCATTTGTGGTAAACCCAAACCCGAAATGTAATTGAAATATGGTTTTTGATTAAGTTGACTCGACCCGATCTTTGTTTGACCTTGACCAGCTTTGACCAAGTTTGACTTTGACCGTTTGACCTTTGACCAGTCAAAGTTTGACTTTGACTTTTGAACTTGACCGGTTAAAGTTTGACTTTGACTTTTTAGTTGACCGTTGACTTTGACCAGTTGACTTTGACTTTGACTGGAGTTGACTTTTGACCAAAAGTTGACTTTTTCGGACAACCCTTCCTTTGACCTTTTTCGACGTTCTGAGTCCGAATCCGTTGTTTGTTTTGTCAAATTCAAACCCAAAAGTCATGTTTTAAGTATTTTTCATCTGATTTGTTCTTAGAGTCTGAAATGAGTGTTTTGAGGAATCTGATTCAGAATTCGTCTTCTGTTTAGGTGTCAACGTTCCTGAAGCCTCTCGTGTATCTTCAGTTGTTCATACCGATCGGGCACGTTCTTCGAGACCGTCACGTGAGTAAGCTTTTGATCAGAGTTTTGTTATAGTTGGTGGCTTAGAATTAGTAATAAATAGTAATATAATTTTGTTACTTCATAGGTCCTGTTTCAGCTAGACCGGAACGCGAGATGCGTCCATCTTAGAGTTAGAGCTTCAGTTGCTTAAGGTGTGTCTTTTCCTGTGCTACATGTTTCTGTGCTTATATTGTATTTTAAAATATTTTGTGCATCTTTGAAACATTATTTGTACACTGTTTGATTGATATTTGAGACTGTTATCTGTTTATACATGGTATCATCATGCATGGCATATGCATTCTGTTTTCAAACCAAGCTTCTAATTTTCTGAAACATTGCTACTCGAAAGAGTTCTGATTTATGGTTTTCCAAATCATATCATGTTCTGGCATTGAAAATATTTTCGGATTTAATATCAGTAATATGAGGGAAACCTTCACTCTGGCGAGGGAAACCTTCACTCTGGCGATGGAAACCTCCACTCTAGCGAGGATAATCCTCCACTCAGTATGTTTTCTGATATCGGGCCCTCTGATTTTCTGTCATGCATCCGTCATCATAGCATATCATGCTTCAGTTTTTCTTGAATTCAGAAATATTTTCAGAAACTTTTCAAAAATATAAAACTTGTTTTGTTTGTGACTGTTTGCACTTTAGAGACACACTAAGCTCTTTAGCTTACACCCCTTTAGTCTGCTTTTTAGATTCTCAGATCAGTTTAGGCGAACCGATACTTGGAGCATCTCACACATTATTCAGATATATTATTATTCAGTATGATTCTGTAATTATTTTAGTCTTAATGCTTTTATATGTTATGAAACGTTTAATACTTTTTGAACTTATAAGTTGCATATTTTTCTGAATCTGTTTTCGGATATTATAAATGTTATTGAGACATTGTTTTAAGCAATTGATTTGATATTACCGAAATCCCTAATCTGTTTTCCCAATTTGTTAAAGTAACCCTAATTTTAAAATTATTTAAACTAAAAATATTTACTTGAGGGGAAAGTTTTCGTAACTTGACTCCTAAGTTTCGATCTAAGAAATTAGGTCGAAATTGGGGGTTACATAACTACTCCCTTAACCATTCATTCAACAACTTTCTCTACATTTTCCTATGCTACTAGACGCATCTTAGCAGCATGACCAAATGACTTAAGTAAGAGCAACAATGAGGCATTCATGTATTGTTGACACTAACAGAGACACTAGACATCTTTCATTCGAACAGGGATGACCTTATGTATACTATGCCTAGCCTCAACCTTAATATACACAATGTCAAATCAAGTATCTCTCTCTTGATGCCATTAAAAAATCCATATACAAAGCCATCCCTTGGTAAATAGTTCCAGGGTTATACAATAAAGCTGAACACACGAGTTTGTGTTGAATATGTGAGGGACAATTCTCGAGAACTAAATCCCTAACCGTAATAAGAAGACAGTGGTTTGATCCAACAAGACTAACCTTTGTGAGAGCAGATTTCCCTCAAATCAATTCAACAATCCGCTTAAAAGCCAAGAAAATAGATGTCACTCCAATAAATTATCCCACCAACGCATACTTCCGCCTTCTAATCATAAATAATTTTATTGAAGATTTCAGAAGGGCGATCAATCATAAAAAAGACCTCTAAGATCGTCGAGGAAAATATCCAATGCTTATCAATTGCCGTGTAGCGTCCTGTTTTAAAATCTAAAAAATTCAAAATTCCTTAAATTTTGGAAAATATTTTAAAATGGGGAATTTTTTTCTTTAAAAATAAAAAATTTAAAAAATTAAAGTTGTCACGAGTCACTATAACAAGCTGGACACCATAAAAAAAATAGATATTTATTTGGATTCAAAGATTTGGTTACGTGTGGAAAGGGTTAACCTCATCATGATAAAAAAATCGATATCAAAATATATATTATTTTTTATATAAATTATTGAAATTTAAATCGAATTTAAATAAATGTTCTTAATTAAACATAGGCTTTAATTAAACAAGCTTTATTAACTCGATGGGCTTGAATTAATTAAATGTTTAATCAATAAGGGTGTGATACATTGAACAATAAATTATATTGACATTGCAAAAGTTTGACTTTCGTATTATTTTATATTTGAATTTTGTATATAATCTTTATGCATGACA
Organism: Abelmoschus esculentus; assembly: GCA_035048815.1. Taxonomy (NCBI): domain Eukaryota; kingdom Viridiplantae; phylum Streptophyta; class Magnoliopsida; order Malvales; family Malvaceae; genus Abelmoschus; species Abelmoschus esculentus. Next base: position 11,793,728 of record JAUCBN010000026.1, read on the forward strand.
CAAACATTTAAAATGATGTTATGAATTGTTCATTTTTAGATTAAATATTCTCCGAATGTAAGCTTAATTTGATCTAAAAATGGACAATTCATAACATCATTTTAAATGGACAATTCATAACAGTTATGAATTAAAATATGGATAAACTAAATAAATAGTCTCCGACTATGTTCTAATTATCTTTTGTATCCCTCGACCATCCTAACTTACAAATTGATCTATCAACTTAAAAACTATAACAAATTGATCCTTGTCATTAAAAAATTAACAGTTGATAACGTGCCAGTTAATATATATTGATATAATTATATAATTATCCCTCAAGTTATGCACTTATTTTAATTTGACCCTAAATCTAAAAAATTAACTCATATAATTTTAATAATCTATCAATTTAGTCTCATTTTATCTAAAAGTTCCATTTACCCTCAAGATCACCAACCGAGTTGAGTGCAAAGAAGATTCAAATGGAAGGCAAATCATATATACCTGGAATTTGGGAAATTGATTCCATGGCAATTTGTAATTAGGCAAATAATATTAGGCATTTGTAATGAAACATCAGAACTTACAAGTTGGAGAGGAGAGCTCAAGGGTGTGGAAACAGATGTCATAGAGAGGTTTCATTGTCCAACACCATGCATTCATCAACATTCTCAACAAGCTGATGAACAGAAAGGGTAGTATTGTGTGATTCAACAACTGTATCAGACACCTTAGGAGAAGGGAAAACCGAAAACGTCAACATCATGCAATCTGGACACTCTTCCCTAATCCTGAAAATAAAATGAACTCCATAGCTATATAATAGAGTAAAACATATAATTTTCATCGCAAAAATGTTATTAACAAAATGAACCTAAGATCAAGAACAAACTCAACTTAAAAAATCAGAAAATTGAGCGCATTATACAATAGAAATTTAAGGTGAAAACGATTAAACTTGCAAAAAAAATGAAAATGTTGAAGTTATAGGGGTGCTAAAAACCCTGCAAACAATCACAATTCTTAACTTTTTTTTCTTACGATGTTAAGAACGGAATCAATGAGCTTTGCTCTCTCGGTGTAATGACACTTGATCCAGTTGTTCCCAATACTAGGCTGACCGGAGATGAAGTTATCGAGATGAAAGATCTACCTAAAAGGACCAAAATCCATGAGAGCAACGCAAGAAACATACCTACCGCCACTAGCTTCATTGTAGTAGACATTGATCTGCTCCAGTTGAAGGTCCGAATCACCGTTATACTTGTAAGTGTTATCGATTCCATGCTCGTCGCATATGATTTCCAATAACTTGGCCCCGATTTAGTTCCTACATTGACCTCTTTGGATATGCCTGAGACTAAATTGATAGATTATTAAAATTATATGGGTTAATTTTTTAGAATTAGGGTCAAATTAAAATAAGTGTAGAACTTGAGGACTAATTATGTAATTATGTCAATTTATATTAACTGCACATCATCAACCGTTAATTTTTAATTGTATTGGACCAATTTGTTATAATTTTTAAGCTGTGAGACCAATTTTTAACTTATAATAGTTGTGGGATGCAAAAGATAATTTGAGTATAATCGTGGAACTATTTATGTGGTTTACCCAAACTTTTATTGTTAATATAATTATATATAATCGTTTATTTGAGATTAGAGATAGAAAGGGATAAAAGTTTGTTCGTCAATCAATAATAAATATAATTGTATATAAACCGAAAATAAATTAAAAATAGCTATTTCAAGTTGTATTTGAAAATCATAAAAAAATAAAATTAAAAATTTATAGTATATAATTAGGGTTGGGTAAAACTCGATTAGATTTCAAAAAAAATAATTCGAATAGATGCGAAAATACTAAAATTGTTTTTACTTGTAATTTCATACATTGACTCAGATTTTTTTAAAATAAAGTTTGAGTTATAAAATGAAAATTCTAATATTTTTTTAATAATTAATGGATATTTTTAAGTAATCAAGTCTCTCAATTATGTCTGGTATATATATATATATATATATATATATATATATATATATATATATAATCACATGTGAGGAGACATATATTTATTATATATGGTAATAAAAAATCGTTTAAATTTGAATTAATTAAAATCATAGTATTATAAATGCTTACAAATAAATTTGAACAAAAATTTAAATAATTAGACTTGACTCAAAAAATTTTAAATAAAGTTTGAGTTATGAAATAAGACTCTTTAATTAAACTAACTTGAAATTTTTACTCAACTCGATTGAATACTTACCCATAGATATAATAATAACTACAAATAAACTTAATTATTAAAATTAAATAAAAAATAGTAAAACTCAATACTATAATAATAGTAATAAAAATAATATGTTAGGTAATAATAATAATAATAATAGTAGTAGTAATAATAATAATAATAATAATAATAACTAAGCGTAATATATAAAATGAAATATAGAAAATATATACATAATAGTTATAATTATAGTTATAACTATAGAAAGATCATATTAACTACCGAGAAACGATAGTGGTGTTTTACAATAGTAAAAAAAAATTAATAACAATAAATATACAATGCAAGAAATGTTATGAATAATATTTATCTATGTGGATGTCTATCATAATAAGTACTCTATCATTATGAATATTAACTTCATTAATTAGAGTTTAATATATTATGTACTTCTTATGCTTATAAATAGATGAGTTTGTGAAGGCATTGTACACAAGTCAATATTGAGAATAATACAAATATCTCTTTATATCTTCTCTTTGTTCTTTCATTCTTGTTCCTTATTCTTGTTTTAGTTTTTCTTTACTTTATTCACAATACGTTATCAGCATGAGACTCTAACCAACGGAGGTATTTGTCGTTCGAATCTTGATGGAGTTTTTAAAAAGAATTTGTTACTGACATAAATCAAAGATAAGTTCTTCTCCCTCAATTATATTTTAATTATCATTTTTTTATCTTTAACTTGATTTTTAATTTTTTAAAAAAATCTTTGATTGTTTGGTATTTGTGTAGCGATAAAGTGACTCAATTACCGTGGTTCTTGTCGACAATTCCAAAGTCAATTATGATAAAAGTCAATTATATTTTAATTAATTAATATATTCTTTGTTATGTTGGTTTAATCCGAGTATATTGGTTGGACATCCCGTTCTGCGAGGCTAGTGGCCTCAAAGGGTGTTCTTTTTAAAGGATCTTGTGGCGTGGTTTAGCAATGCCACGTATAAGGATTAAATTTTTGTTCCTTATTGTTTATATATATTGGTTGACCAATTACTCTTTAATAGTATGAATATTATAAAATCTATATTCGCTTGAAAACAATATTTTTACATCAAAAAATCGATTATAGACTTCTTCCAAGTTCAAGTTACGAAAATTATCTTGATTCAAGAATTTTTATGGGATGTATTCCCTGAAGCGAATGCATGCATGATGACTATTCAATGCAATTATTGGATTTATGACATTCCTTGAAGTGAATGCAAGCATGATGATTATTCCATGCAATTATTGGATTTATGACATTCCCTGAAGTGAAAGCAAGCATGATGTTTATTTCATGAGATTATTGAATTTGTTTCATTCCTTAAAGTAAATGCAAACGTGATAATTCATTATATGGTTAGTAAATAAAACTCAATTATGTGACAGAGTATCATTGATGAGGATATGTTAGAACATACTCCATTTTTCACACATTAATGTTGTCTTACAGACACAATATCATACAAGGGTTTTGAATACCTATCAGTCTCTGTTCTATTCCCTGAAGTGAATGTGATATTTTATAGCGGAAAGAATAAATGTCACATTAGTAATTATGGTCATGATTGAGATTATAAAATAGACATGGATAAGATGATTATTTTGAGAATGCTTATATCCACAAGATGTGGAATTATAAAGATGACAAGAATGATAGATATCATATCAAAATTTTTATGTTATTAATACGATGGTACAAACCATTGATCTCGTACTTGTTGAACGCCAAAGTATTATGGATTTTATCCATAATCATGAATGATAAATTAAAGAAAATATAAATAGATTTTCTTTGTGGCGAAAATTATGGCGTTGTTGGTCCAACTCAATTGAATTTTGTTAATTTTCTCATAATCCTTCAAGAGAATAAATTCACCATTTATTTTAATTTATGTTGTTTATGCTTGGCAGACAGTGCAAGTATTCATACAATACTTAAGCATAAGAAATATTTTCTCATTTAAAAATACAAGGGAAAATGTGAGTACTATATCTCAAAGTACTGAAATATCAATGCTTTGGAAGATCTTTTGAGAGTTTATCTTTTATAGATAATTGATTAGATATAATGTACTATATTTAATATTTTTTCATTCCCCAAAGTGAATGGTACAAAGCACATATTTTTCATTTCCCGAAGTGAATGAAATAAGCACATATTAAAGGTACATGATTATACATATTTTTCCATTTTAAATTCAAGGGAATAATGTGAGTACTATATCCAGAAGTACTAATATCACAGTAAGCTCCAACCGAGCATTGTTGAGTAAATATGTTATTACCAAATAAGACTTTATCTCATATTTATAGTGTATTATACTCGTCAAAGTCGTAAAGAGACTAATTGAATTTTAAAGATATTTGCAGAAATATATTAAGAATATTAGTCAAGGGGATGCTGACTATCTCAATATTATGAGTATAACTCAAGGCAATAATGAAATATTGGTAAAATTACATGCACTGCCATCCATATTGTACTATATAAGAATTAGTACAAATTGAAGCTCATGTTATTATAAACTAGATATTTACTGATTTTTTGGCATGACCGGTTAGACCATCCTGATTCAATTATGATGCAAAAATTTATTGACACTTTTATGTGGTCACTTATTGAAGAACTAAGATTTTTCTGAAGGTAATTTTCATGTGATACTTGCTATGAAAGCAGTTTGATTATTCAATCATCATCAGTTAATATAGAGTGTAACTCTATTAATTTTCTGGAACGGATACAAGGTGATATATATGGGCTCATACACCTTTCTTAAAGACCATCGAGATATTTTATGATTTTTATCAATGCATCGACTAGATGGTTATGTGTATCCTTGTTATTAACCTGCAATTTGGTGTTTGCGACGCTACTTGCTCAGTTGATAAAATTACGAGCACGTTTTCCAGATTATTTTCTAAAGACAATCAATCTTGATAATGTTGATGACATTTAATTGTACATATAGTATCACAAATTCGCATCAAGTCATCAAATGATCATAAGTTCTCCATATTACAAATGTTTTTTGGTCAAGAACCAAATATTTCTCATCTTAGATTTTTCTGTGCAATATATGTTCTAATTGCTCCACCATAACGCATAAAAATGATTTTTATTGGGAATATGTATCAGATTTAAATATCTTGAACTTTTGATAGGGAATTTATTTATAACCCTATTTATTTACTATCATTTTAATGAGTCAATTTATCCAACATTAGGGGGAGAAAATAAATAGGTGGTGAAAGAAATAAGTTGGAATGAATTATCATTTTCTCTTTTTGATCCACGTACTACATGAACTATAAGTTCAATGGATAATTCATTTAGCAAATCAATTGTCAGATGATTTTATTGACCCTAAAAGAGTGATTAAGTCACGTATACCAACTATGAATGCTCCGATTAAATTTGATGTCATGGATTGACAAACTCTAGTTGTTAATGAGTCTAACTTACGCTTGAAGCATAGTAGACAAGTAAGTTCCAAAGAAATCATCGAAAAAGAAAAGAAGCTATAATTTATGATGGTCTAATCGAGGAAACAATGATTATTAAAATCTCTATAAGAGATTAAATGGTCTCCAACAGAGACATTGACATGACTTAGGTACCTGATAATAAAGAGATCTCAATATAATATGTCATGTCTGTTATAAGTGGAACTGAAATTAAATCGACGTCGTTTATATATTTGCATGCAATATAGCACTAGAGATTTTATTTGATGATGTGGATCATGAATCATTGTCAATTGGGCAATGTAAACAAAGAAATGATTGGCCAACATGGAAAAAGGCAATTGAGGTGAAACTAAAATCTCTTTCAAAAGAGAAGTATTTGGCCATACATTGAAATGTGTAAAACACGTGGATATAAACGAGTCCTTGTAAGAAAGAGAGATCAAAAGGGAAAATCATGAGAATAAGCACACTTGATTGCACAAGGATTCTCACAAATATATGAAATTGAATGAGGAAAATATATTCCTTTGTGGTGGATGAAATTATTTTTGGATACTCTGACAATAAATGAAATGACTTAGTTTCGTCTAATGGATGTTGTTACATCTTATTTATGTGAGCCTCTTGATAACAACATTTACATGAAGCTTCTAAAAGGATTTAGACTGACATAAGCAGTTAATTCAAGTTATCGAGAATATTATTCAATCATATTGAATATATCTTTTTATGGCTTGAAACAATTTAGGCGTATTTGGTATGACCGCCTCATTGAATACTTATTAGCATAATGCTATATAAATTATTTCTCTGAGCATTTTTATTAAAAGGTTTAGCTCTGAATTTTTATTGTTGTGTATGTCGATGATTTGAATATCGTTGAGACTCGTGAAGAGATCTCCTTAAATCCTTGTGCATCAATCGACATACAGAAAAATATTGAAAGAGACTTTACATGCATAACGCATATTCATTAATCATCCTTATGATTGCTAAGTCTCTCAATGTAAACAAAGATTCTTTCTGCCTCAAGAAAAGGTAATGATATTCTTGATCTAAAAGCATAATATGTACATTATTTGATCTGGAAGCATTGTATCTTAGCTAGTCCAGAAATATTATTCAAGTGCTATGAGATCATTACCTTTAAATAATTATTATGCATGAGGCAAAGCCGAAATATATATTTGGCTAAACATATCTTGAAGATATGTGAATATTTTTACAAGATAAGATGCAAGCTATCTTGTATAGAGATAATACAAAATTTATATCTCAAGATGGATATATCAAATATGATAAAACGAAACATATTTCTTCAAGTTTCGTCCTTCATGATTTTCAGATGAATAATATTCAATGAATCATTTAAAGCAATGATTTGAAAGATTGATCCACTAGTGCATGATCTACTTCAACATTTGAAGATCAAATTCAAAATTGAATTATGAAGATTCAAAGATCTTATGTGATATTTTCATGAGGGGGAGTAAATACGCGTTGCACTCTTTTTCCCTTAACCGAGGTTTTGTCTCAATGGGTTTTCATGTTAAGGTTTTTAATGAGACAACATGTTATGCGTATCAAAGATGTGTGTACTCTTTTTCCTTCATTAAGAATTTTTTTCCCACAGGGTTTTTATCTTAGTAAGTTTTTAACGAGATACATTATCTTCATAGACATCCAAGGGGGAGTGTTATGAATAATATTTATCTACGTGGATGTCTATCATAATAAGTACTCTATCATTATGAATATTATCTTCATTAATTAGAGTTTAATATATTATGTACTTTTTATGCCTATAAATAGATGAGTTTGTGAAGGCATTGTACACAAGTCAATATTGAGAATAATACAAATATCTCTCTTTATATCTTCTCTTTGTTCTTTCATTCTTGTTCCTTATTCTTGTTCTAGTTCTTCTTTACTTTATTCATAACAAGAAATAAATAATAAAAAACAATAATCAATTAATTTATTGAAATAAACACTAGATCCTTAAAAAGTCCAGAGTTTGAGTTATTATGATATAAATTTTAAAAATTAAATTAAAAAGATTGATTTATAATAAACGTTTGTAATATTTTATCTAAATTAGTCAATCATTGAATTAATTCTCAATTGTTAAACAAAATAATAATAATAATAATAATAATAATAATAATAATAATAATAATAATAAATATATTAATGGATCAAAGTAAAAGAAAACAAAATTTAAAAGAATCAAAATAGCAAGTAATTTTGTAAAACTATTTTAAAAAGAATCCGAGATAAACTTAAAAGTACCAAGATATAAATAACCTTAAATAGTAAATATATCACTTTCAAAACTACATTATGCATAATAAGAATATAATTTTTTTTCTTATTTATATTCTATTTTAAGAAATTATAATTAATATTTAAGGTTAGGGTTTAAGAAATTAGATGTAAGATATATTTGTAGGTTTTATGGTGTATGATTTTAGATTTTAAATTTAAGATTAGGATTTAAAATTTAGTTCTTAACATTGAGGTAAAAAAAAGGACACCAAAACATTTTTGTCCATACAATAAGAAAAAGAATTTTGTATTTAATGGTAGATTATGTGACCCACTAGGCACCCCCAATGGATACGCCATTGGACACATATCAGGTTGAGTTTTGGGTTCAGCCCAAAAATATATATTTTTAATCTAAACCTGACTTAAAATTTATATATCTAAATTCGATCATAACCCTGACACGACCCAAACTATTAAAAAAATTAAGAACTTAATTGTAAAAAAAAAATTCAAAGATCAAATTGTAAATAAAATATTCAATTTCTTGGACCTAATTATAAAATATATATATAAAGATGATGTGTTATTGTAGATGTTCTTAAAAATAATGAAAAACTAGATTATTAGTCCAGAACGAGGTTAATTTGAATTTTTCTCTCCAAACCCCACAAAAATCTTGACCCAATTCGGTTCCTAAGCTAAATGTTTAATAAAAATATGACTAGATCCGGCTGAGTTGTGTTGGAGCTCGATCGGATAGTTGAGTGATTATTTATATAGCTTATTTAGAATTGAAAATATAATAGTCATATCAAGACTAATACCATAATTAAGTGATTATTTATGTAATTGACGCGACCATTTTAAAACCAAAATGTTTGAAAATAATTTGACGAGTTGATTTTGAAAAATCGAATTTTTATTGCTTTTAATTAGAAAATATGAAAATCGGGGTCACGTTAAAACATATATTATTTTAATTTTTAAAAATTACTTGAAGTCGCCACCGACTACTTTGGTAGGCCAGACACCATAAAATAAACCAGAGATTCTCTTTTAAAACATTTTTGGGTTCGGGAGTCAGTTCGCGTAAGGGCGACCCTTACGAGCGTCCGAGATCGGTACCTTATTAATTACATGTGGCATTTTGGCATTTTGAATAATAATATAAATTTAATTCGTCGTTATCAAATGAATATCATTCGAATGAGAATATCCTTTTGGATAAGAAAATATACTTCTTTTAAATACGAGCTTGAGTAAGACGTCCTCTAGATAGGAAATCTTAACTTGTATTTAAAAAAATATAAATTCTGCCCTAGAAGGTTTTAAATGCATGACTAATTATTATCTTGTTCATTTTAAGTTCTAACCTACAAGGATCCATTCATTAAATACTTTAAATCCTATTTAATTATTAATTTTACCGAGTGTATTATGATAACATCCGAACGATCAGACACTACCATCTTGACACTGAATAAAATTATTAATACTATTGGTGTTTCTAATTATTTACCTAATTAATTTTATTCAATTTTAATCTAGATTATTTATCATTTTATAGGTTTTAATGACACAACGAGTACGATACCAAAGTACACTCTTTTGGTCAACATAATGTTACGTGAAAACACCGACCGCTTAGTGTATCTGAGGTATATGATTAAAATACCATCGTTATCTACAATTATCTCTCTATTTAAAATTAATTATTTAAATTAAAGAGACTAACCCTAAAAAGACTCTAATTTAACTAACTAAATATAAATTAAATAATTTCCTAATAATTATACTACATGCATTTTAAAAATGTAAACATACAAAAAAATAACAATGAAATTAAAGATGAAATTCATCGCAAACATTTGGGAAAAGTTACTCAGAAAACATGTATTTGGCATATCTAAAAGCAACCTACTACCAGACTTGGTAAACATGGAAAATACCCGTACCTTACTTATTTCCAGAAGCTTGAAGCCATCCGCTTTGTGAGCTTCCATAACTTTGTCATCATAAACCAAAGAAGCAATTTTCTTCTCAAACTCGGTTCTAGGTTCAAATTCCTATGCTATTATCCCTCGGCAAATGAGAAGCAAAACCATGAAAAGCTTTTCTCCTATATTATCTCTTCCACCGTCAAGTCATTGATCCTCACTCTCCAATCGGATTCCTTCCATGATGAAGCCATGAGTTGTTCGGGATTGTTTTACACGATGCCAATAAAATTTTGTAAAGGGATTCATGAGACTTTTTCTTTGTGAAGTTTCATTCGTATTCCAAGTTTTTTAAAAAATTTAAAGTTTCTGATCTTCGATTTGTTCTTCATTGTCTGTACCAAGTTCTTCCATGGTGAGTCTCCTTTTTATTTTTGATCACTTCCTCTTTCGATCCATGCCTCTCTTTACCCTCTTTCGTTTACTTGTTGTGTAGAGAAGCCAATAAAGAATTGCCTTCCCCCTTTTTACCGTTTCGTTCCCCTAGAAATGAAATCCAATTGCTTCCCCTTTTGATGGTAACCGATCCTATCCTTATGCCTCCACCTCTTGAAGGAGAGACCTCAAAATCTGCAAAAATTAAAGGATAAAGGCCAAAAGAAAACCGAAATACAACCTCCTCTAAACTGTTGTTAACCCCACATTTCATTATTTTATTTTATTATTTTTTTAATTTTGTTTATTTATTTATTATTATTTTTTGTTACTATTGTATATTTACTTGTGACCTTATTATTTTTTTCGAATACCCAGACGAAATTTAGGTATTATAGTAATTTATCAAAAAACTTATTAAGTATTTGATTTAAAAAATATTTAACTGATATTTAGATTAAAATAAACCTAAAATATATATTTTTTACTATTGACCTCCCTAAATTTATATATTTTAAGAGGTCACTCATTAGATAATATTGAGTTCTAACACTTTGATGGTAATATATTAGAGATTTAGATTTTAACATATAAACCTTGAATCTTAAATCTTATATTAAATCTATCAACCCTAAAACTAAGACACTTGAGGAAAGAATTTATTCCTATCACTAGTGTATAAGATAATTACATGTCTAATTTTAAATGTATAATTATTTGATGCATCATCACCGGCAAGGACAGAGCCAAGATCAAATATTGAGAGGGACAAAAGTTTAGTATGACTTTAAATCCAAAATTTGAGAGGGGTAAAAATCCTATTTTATTATTATTTAAACTAAGAAAGACCTTAAATATAATTATACCAAAAATAACTGGGAGGGGCAAGTTCCCTTCCCACCATCAATATGGCTCCGTCCATGACCTCTAGAAACTTTTTACCACAAGCGGACTTCTAAGACTGCTGATAAGTGCTCAACTCACTATCACTTTTTACACCTTTCATGTGCTATAATCATCAATTTTACGCCTACTTGAACCAATGCATATACTTAATATGAACTATTTAGGGATTTTGCTATTAAAGATGATATTTATACAAAAGGCAAGCTTTACTGCATTTTTGTATCTTTGCAGGAAGAAGTATTGTTGCGACAATAAATGAGGTCGAGGTAGGACCTGATGTCGAGGCAGCAGAGGACAAGTAGCGATATTGTAGGCAAGTTGAGGAAAAAATAAGGAGAACGTTGCTGGACAAGAAGCCCAAGGATCGGAGCTGAATAACACGTGAAAAGAGCAAGATAAAGGCCACGCGGGAAAGCTTCCTAGTTGGAATAAACTTGGAAATATTTTATTTATGTATTTGACTTGTTCCCTACTCCAAGTTGTATTCCTACTTAGGAAAGGTTTTTCCTAGGCCAAACCTATATAAAACATAGCCGTCCAAGGAGAAAAAAAACATAGAATTTGGAATTAGAGAGCTTAGACCTAGCCCACTTCATCTTTTAGTTTTCTTTCTTTTACATTATGTTCTAAGTTTCTTTAGGATTAGGTGAAGGTTGTAAAGTATTAGTGTGAAGAGATTGAACCTTGTTTCTTGTTTCAATGCAATAAAATATCGAAGTTTGCTTATCCTTTGCATTCCTTGTTCTTGCATTTAAGCTCGAGAGAAAAGTTTGCGAGTAATCCATTTATCTAATATCGAGAGAGTTAGATTCACGAAAGGGATAAGTACGATGTTTCAATCCGGAAACACTAACTCGGCCTAGAGATAGGTTAAGAGTTTTAGCGGCTAAGAGAAGTGTGGGATTGATTGGTGATTATAATTGATTCATGTCGGGAGGTATCATCAAGGACTGGTCATCAACAATATTTCGACTTAGAGATAAGCGGAGTCATTAAGGGACACTTTACCGAACTTTGGTAAAGTCTACCCAAGAGCAAGAGATTATCGTTGCGGACAAGCACTACCGCTGTCGAGGCAGTAATCTACAGTACTGCTGAGGCAGTGTTGTGTGATTGCATTAGACAGAAACAAGTCAATTGAATCCATTATACAATACAACTGGATCCTGGTCACTTACTTTATTCAATTTCTCAATTATTTAGATTTCTTTATTTAGTTTAATCAAAACCCCAATTCACTTGTGTTTTTACTTTATTTCTTTTTACAGAGCAAGAAGACTAAAGAAGGTATATTGAGTAGACCAATCCCTTTGGAGACAATACACGATTTACTCATCACTTTATTACTTGCGACGTGTTCACTTGCACTAATTGCGCATATTTGACACGCATCAACTGCCACATAATTCTTTTAAAGGTTTAAATCTTATTTTATAAATTATAAATCTTAAAATTTATTTACAACCCTTAAAACATAACCGAAAACAAGAAACTTTAACTCTAAAATTTAAACTTCAAATCATAGATTCTAAACCCTAAAAATAAGAATTTAATGAAATAAATATTTTACCATTTGATTATAAAATATTTTATCATTTTAAAGACCCAGTCAAAGTATAAAACTCAAGTAACCAAATTAAAAAACTAGCTTAATTAACTTTAACGTAAAAATAAATGACATACGTTGAATGCATTGATAAAATATATTATATTCTCAAGAGAATAAGATTTCAAACTTTAAAGATAATATTATTAAGAAGAACATCACACCTCGAATATAAATTATAATATAAAACTAAAAATTTAATATTCAGTTAAATTCTGAATTCAGTTAAAATATAAGTTACGAGGTTTTAACTTATAAATAAATAAATATAACATGAGACTCTTAGTATAAACATTATTTGATTTTTTTACTAGGATTGATACTTATCAAATTTAATTATCAATAAAATTAATAATTTAAAAAATAATAAAAAATATTAATATTATAAATATCTTTATTTATGGTAGATATCCATATATTAAATAAGACTTGAATGTACTTTATTATTAAAGTTTAATACCCATTAGAATTAGGATTTTCATCTTATGCCTATAAATATAGACTTTTGGAGAAAGTATTGGACACAACCCTACTTTGAGAATATAATACAAGTCTTTCTCTTTTCTTCTCTCATCTTTGTTCATCTATTTCGTTCTTAATCTTTACTTTATTCATAACATGTTATTAACACGATGCTTTAACAAATAGAGGTGTTTGTCGTTCGAATCTTAAAGGAGATTGAAAAGAATTTGTTACTAGCATGAATCAATGGTAAGTTTTTCTCTCTATTGTATTTTAATTATCGATTGTTTTTCTCTCTTGATCGTTAACTTGATTTTTAATTTTTGAAAAATGATTGGTTATTTGGTGTTTGTGTAATCATAGAGTTGATCAATTACCATGGTTCTTGTCGAAAATTTACGAATAATATTTTAACAAGATATTGGTGACTAAGTTTATCATATATTCAACTTAGCTTGTGATAACTACGTAAAAAGGCTATATTTTAGGCCTTTTTGCTTAAGTTATTGAGTGTCCTTAGGCTCATATAGCATCATTTAGTTGCATTTAGGTTCATGACATTGCATATAGTAATTTAAACATGTCTTGGCATTTTGAAGTGGTAATAGGTGCTATTTAATAGGAAAGGTAGTCCTTTTTAGTGGTGTTGTGCAGGTGAAGTAGAAATGGAAGTTGAGGCAATTTGTCATGGCATTCTCAAAAGGATGGCAAAAGGAAAATACCATGGCAAAGCTAGAGAACTCCTGGGCTGAGCTAAACAACAATGAGATATTTGATGAGAGTGTTAGCTGATGCTACCACAGCCGATCGGGACCACTACAGCTGGCTATAGCAACCTCAATGGGGGACCACAGAGAAGATGGCCTATATGCATTCCATGTCAGTATGGGACCACTGTCACCTCTGCCAGTACTGCAGGAATGTCAGGACAAAAATGAGGGTAGAAAGGAATTTTTGCATATCTTTTAGGGGTTTTCACCCTCTTTAAAAGACATGGTTACCTACACAAAGAGAGGCTTTTTTGGGAGAGAACACAGAAAAGAGAGACCTTTGCGGCAGTCTTTGCGGCGGAAAGCTCCCACCTTTCTCCTCCAACTTCCGGCCAAAGGGACCTCCATCGATAACACTCGAAGGGAGTGGTGAGCTAAGCACCCGAGAGGGGATAGCTCACCAAGGCGACCATGGGGTTGAAGAGACGATGGTTGTGCACATAGAGGGTGTCTTTTAGTCCTCCTTTCTTGCTTTATTTTGTTATGTTTTCATGAGGATTAATGTTTGATGTTTAAGATTAATATGGTTGATTACTCTTAACATTTGGCTCCACCATGTAACCTTGTTTCGGTGGTAGCTTTTATGGATGATTAACTTTTGTTTCTATTTAATATATTGCATGCTAAGTGTTTGTATATTTGCTTTGCTCATTGTTAGTAATTATTTAAGCTTTGTAAGAGGCACAAGAGTGTCCATGGTTTAGATACATGCTAGAGCACTCGAGAGAGGCGTAGCTATAGATCCTTAGATCATCCGAGAGGAGCTAAGGGAGGATCTACCTGAGCAATGGGTTCTAAACTGCAAATAGGGCCTAGTTGGATCCTAGAGAACTTGAGAGAGGCGTAGGTGAAGGCTTCAACGACTAAAATGAGGGTACTTTATCGATAGGTTAGGGTGTCATTCGCGTGACAGGCGAAAATACCATGGCATCTTAGTTTCTCAGGTTCCTATGACTCGAGAGAGAGGGAATACCTTAGAAACCTCTGTCGAGTAAGTATACACCATAGCAGCTTTATGTTAGGTAGGGGTAAGGGGTAGGAAACCATAGAAGCCACCATCAGTCATTCCCTAGAGTTAGTTCATCAATAGAGGAGAAGTACAATATATTGTTTAACGTGTTTTTGTATCCTGATTTTGCCCTCGCATTTACGGTTTACTTTCTTTACTTTGCTTGCTATCTTGCAATCATTCAGCCATACACTCACATACCACTTTCATACATCCATCTTGCCATCATCATCCATTCTAATTTGCCTTGGCATATTTTAGTCGTTTGTACTCTAGAATTGTCATAGCATTTCCATCTTACACCTTCATCGTATATATCCATTTCCTTGTGTTTTTATCTTTACTTTCTTTTAGTGACAACCCTTTTTGTCTTGACAAATTTGACTGCACACTTTAAACTAGATCCTCGTGGGAATGATACTCACTCACCCTATTATTATTTGCATTACTGTGTATACTTGCACATATATGTGTGTTCACATACATTAATTATAAGTACTACACAGAAAACACTAAGTTTTTGGCACCGTTGCTGGGGATCTATCTACTTGAAGTTTGTCATTTTTGTTTTGTCATTTTTGATTTGCTTAGTTTATTTTTCTAGTCCAGTTTTACTTGTTTATTTGTTTTTCTTTTTAGTGCATATCCAGACGGTCTACTGATGAACCTCTCTATCCTATAGTGCCTGAAATTGAGCATTTATTTCGTCAAAGAAGGCGTACTCAGCATACAACTATGGACCCATCAGTTCAGGACCCAGTAGTTCAAAATGTCGGGGAAAATCAACACGTTGCTGCACCTAGACCGAGAGCTATTACGGATCACTTAAACCCTGTCTTGGATGATCTAAATCCTGGCATCATAGCACAAGAAATTACAGCTACACATTTCGAACTTAAGCCAGTTATGTTCAACATGCTTAACTCGATTGGGCAATTTGGAGGTATGACGCATGAAGATTCAAGGCAACATATCAGGGAATTTTTAGAAGTTTGTGACTCATTCCGTCAACAAGGAGTTCATGAGGACGTGTTGAAAATCAAACTATTTCCTTATTCTCTATGTGGTCGAGCAACGGGATTGTTGAGTGGAGTACCATCCGGATCGATGGAGTCATGGTCTGAACTATGCAAAAGTTTTTTGCTACGGTATAATCCTCTGAATCTCAATACTCAACTTTGAAATGATATTGCTTCTTTTCGCCAAGGTAATGATGAGTCAATGTGCGAATGTTGGGATCGATATAAGGGATTGCTTCGCAAGTGTACAGATCATGGATTTCAAGATTGAACTCAAGTTGTAATATTCTACAACGGAGTCAATGCACCAACGAGGATGATGTTAGATGCCTCTATAAGTGGAACTTTTCTAGAAAAATCACCTAAGGAGGCATTTGACACTCTTGATAGAATTGCCAACAATGACTATCAATTTCCTTCTACAAGGCTTGGAACCGGGAGAAAGGCACAAGGGACATTTGATCTTGATGTAAAAGACTCACTATCCGCCCAACTCTCAACTATCACTAACATGTTGAAGAGCATTCAACGTTCCAATGAAGTGAAGGAAGTAAAGATGTCCAGTTCAACATGTCTGATATGCCATGGCAATCATCATGAGAGTGAGTGCCCAGGAACCCATGAGACAACAAACTACGTGAACAACTTCAACCGAAGCAACAACAATCTCTACTCGAACACCTACAATCCAGGATGGAGACAATATCCGAATTTTTCATAGGGAAACCAAGGACCCAACAATCCTAATCCCCCAGCGCGAAAACAAAATCAGCAAGAGCCCCAGAATTATCAACCGAATATGCCCTAGCATAATCAGAGCAAGGGGGCTGCTGCATCATCATCTAATACCAATTCTTTGGAGGCAACTATGCAAGAATTTATTCTAAGTACTAAGACGATGCTTCAAGAGCATACAACTGCCATCAAGAACCAAGGTACTCTACTGCAAAGCCACAGTGCTTCGTTGCGAAATTTGGAGAGTCAGATGGGTGAAGTTGCCATGGCATTACAGGAGCGTCAGCCTGGGCGTCTGCCGAGTGATGCTGAAGTCACTAAGCCGCATGGTAAGGAGCACTGTAGCGCAATCACACTCAGAAGTGGTACTCAACTTAATCAGCAAGATAAGTTTTGGGGAAGAAGTCTGAAGATTCCCTACCAGAACCTGTGCAAGAAGAAATGTCTCAGCAAAATCTCAAGGAAAAGGACCAGGAGGAAGGTTTGACGAAGGAACCTGCCGATGGAACGAGCAAAAATGCCACGACAAAAACAATTCCTACACCACTAGTGGAAGAAGTTAGACTCCCACAACCCTTTCCCTAGAGGCTCAAGAAGCACAACGATGAAATTCAGTATAAGAAGTTTGTGGACAAGCTAGACCAGTTATACATAAATGTCCCGTTATTGGAGGCAATCGATCAGATGCCCACTTACGCTAAGTTTTTGAAGGAGATAGTTACGAAGAAGTGTAAAGTGGAGAAGTTTGAGACAATTGCCACGACAAAAGAATATTGTTCTGCCTTGAGTAATCTACCATCCAAGAAGAAGGATCCGGGCATCTTCATTATTCCTTGTGCTATTGGAGAAAAGTTTTTTGGGAAAGCACTTTGTGATCTTGGATCGAGTGTTAATATGATGCCCAAGTCGATTTTCATGAAGCTTGGCATGGAAGATGCGAAACCTACATCCGTAATCTTGTATCTAGCCGATCGTTCCCATGTGAGACTTGAGGGGAAGATTGAAGATGTCATAGTGAGGGTGGACAAGTTCGTTTTTCCAGACGACTTCCTCATACTTTATTGTGAGGCTGATGCTAACACACCTATCATATTAGGGAGGCCTTTCCTAGTAACCTGTCACATTCTCTTTGATTGTTAGAAGGGTGAGCTCACAATGCGTGTAGAAAATCAAAGATTGACCGTGAACATCAACAATTCTCTCAAGTAAATGGATGACTCAAAAGAATGCCAGAGTATTTTGGAAGCAGATTATGACCAATCTATAAAAGATGATCAATTTTGCCATAAGATTTTTGTACAGCCGGATGAGTATGAAGAGCTCACGAATGAAGAAGAGGAAGAAGCTAGTGAAACTTCATTAGAGGAACATCAATCTAGTGTGTTGATAGCTAGAAACAATTAAAGCTTCGAACCCCTCGATTTCGAGGAGTTTAGTCCTCATAAGCCTTCATTACTCGATGCACCGAAACTGGAGCTAAAAATTTTGCCACAACATTTGAAATATGTTTATTTGGGTGAAAATGAGACCCTGCCAGTTATTATTTCTGCCAACCTAAATTCTGACCAAGAGAGAAGTCTACTCGCTGTTTTGTCATAGCATAAACGAGCGATAGGATGGACCATGGCAGACTTAAAAGGGATTAGTCCTACCATCTGTATGCATAAGATACTTTTGGAAGAATGTCATGGCAAATCCGTAGAGCTGCAGCGTAGACTCAACCTCATCATGAAGCAAGTTGTTATGAAGGAGATTCTTAAATGGCTTGATGCAGGAGTTATTTACCCAATATCGGACAATTCATGGGTAAGCCCGATTCAGTGTGTGCCAAAGAAAGGAGGCACGACCGTGGTGAGCAATAAGGACAATGAGCTATTGCCGACGAGAGTAGTGACCGGATGGAGGATTTGTATGGACTATCGTAAGATCAACAAGGCTACGAAGAAAGACCACTTTTCTCTACCCTTCATCGACCAAATATTAGATCGCTTGGCGGGCAAAGCTTACTATTGTTTCTTGGATGGATATTCGGGGTATAATCAAATAGCTATCGTACCGGAGGACCAAGAGAAGACCACTTTCACTTGTCCATATGGCACTTACGCTTTTCGAAGGATGCTCTTTGGATTGTGTAATGCCCCAGCAACTTTCCAACGCTGCATGCAAGCTATCTTCTCCGACATGGTGGAAGACTCTCTTGAGATTTTTATGGATGACTTTTTTATTTTTGGAGACAGTTTCCAGAAATGTCTTGGCAATTTAGCAAAGGTCCTGAAGCGATGTGAAGAGGCTGACCTTGTGCTAAATTGGGAGAAATGTCAGTTCATGGTGACGGAAGGCATTGTGTTGGGCCATAAGATCTCACACAAAGGCATTGAGATAGACAGAGCTAAGATTGAGGTGATCGAGAAGCTATCACCACCTACAAATGTCAAGGGCATAAGAAATTTTCTTGGACACGCGGGATTTTACCGGAGATTCATCAAGGATTTCTTTAAGATCTCCAAGACCTTGTGCATGTTGTTGCAGCAAAACCAGCCTTTTATGTTCGATCAAAAATGTCATGGCGCCTTCACAAATCTGAAGCAAAGCCTGATCACTGCATCAATCATTGTTCCCTAGATTGGACACCACCGTTCGAGCTGATGTGCGATGCGAGCGACTACGCCGTGGGAATAGTCTTGGGGAACGTCGAGGTAAAATTTTTCATGTTGTTTATTATGCTAGCCGCACTTTAAATGATGCATAACTCAATTATACTACCATCGAGAAAGAGCTACTTGCCGTGGTATTTGCATTTGACAAGTTTAGGTCGTACTTGATAGGCACTAAGGTCATTTTTCACACTGATCACTCACCAATTAAGTACTTAGTGACTAAAAAGGATGCCAAACCTAAGCTCATTAGATGGTTACTGCTGTTGCAAGAATTTGATTTAGAAGTGGTAGATAGGAAGGGAATTGAGAACCAAGTTGTTGATCATCTTTCTAGGCTAGAAGTTAACCTGGAATGTCATGACATAATTGATATACATGATAAATTTCCTGATGAGAAAATTCTTTATGCCATGGCAATTCCGTGGTATGTTGACCTTTTTAATTTTTTTCGTTAATGGTGTTTTACCTTTTGACATGACTAGCCAGAGAAGGAAGAAATTCAGACACGATGCACAGTCATATTTCTGGGATGAACCGTACTTGTTCAAGCGTTGTGCCAATCAAATTATCCGAAGATGTGTGCCTGAAGAAGAGTAACGTGATATCGTGCATCACTGTCATACGGGCCCATGTGGAGGTCACTTTGGAGGGATGAGGACAGATGCAAAATTCCTTCAATCATGATTTTATTGGCCTACATTATTTAAACAAGCCCATGCATTTTACCAAGCCTGCGACCGATGTCAGAAAACTGGGAACATCTCCAGGCGGCATGAAATGCCACGACAAAACATATTAGAGGTCGAGTTATTTGACGTATGGGGTATAGACTTTATGGGACCATTCTCATCCTTATTTGGAGATTTATACATTCTTTTGGCAGTAGACTATGTGTCTAAATGGGTTGAAGCCATCACAACACCAAGGAACGATACAAAGACAGTGCTTAAATTTCTGCATAAGTACATTTTTACAAGATTTGGTGTGCCAAGGGCTATCATCAG
Organism: Abelmoschus esculentus; assembly: GCA_035048815.1. Lineage (NCBI taxonomy): Eukaryota > Viridiplantae > Streptophyta > Magnoliopsida > Malvales > Malvaceae > Abelmoschus > Abelmoschus esculentus. The sequence continues at coordinate 11,814,282 of JAUCBN010000026.1, forward strand.
CAATGAAGGCACCCATTTTGACAACAAGTTAATTGACAAGGCATTACAAAGATATGGGGTGCGACACAAAATTGCCACGGCATATAATCCCCAAACCAATGGGCAAGCCGAGGTTTCTAACCGTGAAATCAAGCAAATTTTGGAAAGAGTGATAAATCTGAGAAGGAAGGATTGGTCACCAAAGCTTGATGAAGCGTTGTGGGCGTACCGAATAGCTTTCAAAACCCCACTAGTGATGTCTCCATTTAAGTTAGTCTATGGCAAAGCTTGTCACCTACCGGTCGAACTAGAGCATAGGGCTTATTGGGCAATCAAGAAACTCAATTTGGACCCGATTTAGCTGGTGAGAGAAGACTTCTAGAGTTGAACGAGATGGAGGAATTCAGGACCCAAGCTTATGAGAATGTGAAACTCTACAAGGAGAGAACCAAGTGATGGCATGATCAAGCAATTTTATCACGACATTTTCATGCGGGACAACAAGTGCTCCTATTCAACTCAAGGCTGAAGCTTTTCCCTGGGAAGCTGAAATCGAGGTGGTCCGTGCCATTTGTGATTCACCATGTGTACCCCCATAGAGCTGTAGACATCAAGAATACGGACGACGGAACAATTTTCAAAGTTAATGGGTAGCGTCTAAAAATTTACACTGGAGCCCACGTGATGCGAGATAAATCTACAACATATTTGATAGATGCATGACATACTGAGATGTCATGCCATTTTCAGTTTACTCTTGTTCATAAATAAAGTTTTTAAGTTTGTTTTTATTTGCTTAATCTGTTTTAATCTTTTCCTTTAATCTTTTTAGGATTATTTTACACCCTTAGAGGCGGACGGCTGAAGGAAAAAGAAGGAGAAAAGTACGAAACCCTAATTAGGAAGCCTTGGGCGACAAAAAGATAAAAAGGAGGCACCTTTTTCAATTTTTAATTTGAATTTCAAATTTAAACCCCCTCTCTCCTATTAAAACGCTGTCAATACCCTCACCAATCAACCCCCTCCACACGTCCAGCACATAAACCTCCACTAGGAAACAAATAAAGGTTTCACCTTTATTCTTTTCCTTTTTTACTTTACCTTTATCTTCTTCTTCCATAAAACCTCTATAGCCGAAAAACCACCCTCCTCCTCTATTAAAGCAAAGTTTCAAGCTTTCATAATTTTTCTTTTATCTTTTCAAACATGGTACACACTAGACCCTCAGGATCTGCACCACCTCCTTTCGTTTTTGTAGACCAAGAGGCGGAAGAAAGATTTAAAAGCTTCAAGAATCAAAGGATATTGTTCGAACTCGGCTTCAATCTCTCCGATGAGATGGGACCAGAGGTGAAAGATATGGTGGCGCAACACCATTAGAAGAAGTTCGCAGCCCATCCAAGCTCCGTCAATGCCACCGTAGTATATGAATTTTACACCAACATACACAGCCCGGACCAGAAATTTGTTTATGTCTGGGGCAAAAACATTCACTTCACCAACACTGCCATCAATCGCTTCTTCAAGATTCCCTAAGGAGTAGACCGCCACACCAAGAAAGAAGAAGAGGCTGATTACGAGACTTACCAAGGAGTGAAGGAGGATTTGTGTTTGCCCGGGATAGAATGGAATAGCCAACAAGCAGCACGATGCACGGTAAACCGAGAGTTTTTGCTTCCAAACGCCCGATTATGGAGCCACTTTGTTCGATACAAGCTGATGCCTACTTCGCATCACACCACTGTAAGTTTCCCCCGCCTTATGCTGTTGCACTCTATTATTTATGGCTGCCCCATAGATGTTGGAAGGCTTATCGTGCAAGAGACGCACGCATATTGGAAAAGACCTAAGAGCACCCTCATGTTCCCAAATTTGATCAAGGCGTTGTGCCGCAAAAAGAATATCCTGGAGGATCAGTTTGATGAAATTTTAGAAGACATGAAAGGGCTAATCCCTGAGAAGGTGACCGCCTTGATGGGAAATGTAGATGAGCAGCCGAAATCATCACACGCTGCTGCTGTTAGAGGAAGAGCTCCATTCTATAGGGATGAAGCCCTGGAGCTGTCCAAGAATGCCCTGGCAAAAGTAGATGACCTATCCAAAGATCTCAAAGAATTCTTCCTTTACACGAAGGAAAGAGATGAAGTCATCAAAGCCTACCTGGCAGAGCTACTTCCTCCACTTGATCAAGAATTCCCTACTTTCCCGGACTCAATATTGCCCACTGCAATAAGGAATGCCACGGTATTTACAACTGCTTCAACTTCGACCAGGCGAGCTGCACCTAATCTAAATCAGGTGCCATCACTAGCTGAGTCGTCTGACGAGGCACGACCAACTGAGCTAGAGACCGAGAAGCAAGCACAGGAAGCGCAGTCACCTACTCATGACCAAACTCCCGAAAATGTCGCGACATTTTCAGAGGAGTAAGCCCAGACTCACGATTAACCGGAATCTACCGCTGAAAAAGAAGCTGACTTTATTTCTTCGCGTTTTGAAGACCCGCCCGTACCACCAGCATAAAAACAAGAAGAGCACCAACCAGCAGCACCGATAGTTAAACCACAAATGCCTTCTCCATCGAGGAAGAAATCCAAACGTAAACTCAAAATGTCGGCTGGGAAGCAACCTACCCCGCCCTCATCTGCTAGCAAGTCCAAATCATGGGGAGTCGATCCTAAAACTGACCCTGATGTCATCCCACCCCTGTCAAAGCGTCGAACATCACGCAGAATTTCTACCACACCGCCCAAATAGCCAACGTACATATCATTGCATCTCATTTCATTGCATTACATTTAATATAGTTTATTTTTTTAGTAGCATTATGGACAATGCTTTCCTCAAGTTTGGGGGAGGTATCGTTCTTTACTCTTTTTCATATGCATGATAGTAGTAGTTGTAGAAATATGTCATGACATCTGTGAAAGTTTAGGTTAAGTTTTCAGTGTTATAGTTAGTGATGCCCGATGATGATATACCTTATATGGCCAATGTTGAATATGCATGACTTGGGATTTGAATGGAACTTGCCTAGGGGTTTGGTTGTTTGTGTTTAATTTATTGTTACACGAGCATATGTTCTCCATGCTTAGGAAAGTTAGAAAATTTTTATAGAATGTAAACTTGAATAGCTTAGCATGCTTTAGTGAATTGTAAATAGAGAACCCCCAATAGTTTAGTATTCAAAGTTAAGAATAAATGCCCGGACATATCTGTAGAGAGATACTCCATATGCCATGGCATTTCCATGTGCATATGAGTTACTGAAAGAGGCACAAAGTGACGCTACACTTTTAACTTGCCATGGCATTACCTGGATACTGCGTTTAAATAAATGGCAGCTATGGCATGAGTAGAAGGTAGTGTGACAGGTTGGCTCCTCTCGTAGCTGTTTGTTGGTATTTTTGTTTTTATGAAAAAAGGATATATATATATATATACATGGGGAGTATTAAAAATGTGCTTAAATGAGAAATTATGCTCTGCTAGGATAGTAAACATTCCTTAGAATTTTTCTAAGTTAACTAAGCATGGAAAGGATACACTCACCCACACACGCACTTGTATTCGACTTGGTCCTAGGGCAAAGTTCTTGCAATTTCTTCGAGTCTTATATGTTTATGCCATGACATTTTCTGAGGGCTGAAACTCTGAGCTATTACTTAAGTAGATTTTGACAATGTCATGACATTCTTTATCTGCTAGCTACTATCCATTGCTTGGGGACAAGCAATAGCTTAAGTTTTGGGGTGTGATAACTCCGTAAAAGGCTATATTTTAGGCATTTTTACTTAAGTTATTGAGTGTCCTTAGGCTCATATAGGATCATTTAGTTGCAATTAGGTTCATGACATTGCATATAGTAGTTTAAACATTCCTTGGCATTTTGAGGTGGTAATAGGTGCAATTTAATGGGAAAGGTAGTCCTTTTTAGTGGTGTTGTGCAGGTGAAGCAGAAACGAAAGTTGAGGCAATTTGTCATGGTATTCTCAGAAGGATGGCAAAAGGAAAATGCCATGGCAAAGCTAGAGAACTCCTGAGCTGAGCTAAACGACAAAGAGATATTTTGATGAGACTGCCAACTGATGCTACAACAGCCGATCGGGACCAATACAGCTGGCTATAGCCACCTCAATAGGGGACCACAAAGAAGATGGCCTATATGTATTCCACGTCAGTAGGGGACCACTGTCACCTCTGCTAGTACTGTAGGAATGTCAAGACAAAAATAAGGGCAGAAAGGAATTTTTGCATATCTTTTAGGATTTTTCACCCTCTTTAAAATACATGCTTACCTACACAAAGAGAGGGTTTTTTGGGAGAGAAAACACAGAAAAGAGAGACCTTTGCGGCAGTCTTTGCGGCGGAAAGCTCCCACCTTTCTCCTCCAACTTCCGGCCAAAGGGACCTCCATCGATAACACTCGAAGGGAGTGGTGAGCTAAGCACCCAAGAGGGGATAGCTCACCAAGGCGACCATGGGGTTGAAGAGACGATGGTTGTGCACATAGAGGGTGTCTTTTAGTCCTCCTTTCTTGCTTTATTTTGTTATGTTTTCATGAGGATTAATGTTTGATGTTTAAGATTAATGTGGTTGATTACTCTTAACATTTGGCTCCACCATGTAACCTTGTTTCGGTGGTAGCTTTTATGGATGATTAACTTTTGTTTCTATTTAATATATTGCATGCTAAGTGTTTGTATATTTGCTTTGCTCATTGTTGGTAATTATTTAAGCTTTGTAAGAGGCACGAGAATGTTCATGGTTTAGATACATGCTAGAGCACTCGAGAGAGGTGTAGCTATAGATCCTTAGATCATTCGAGAGGAGCTAAGGGAGGATCTATGTGAGCAATGGGTTCTAGACTGCAAATAGGGCCTAGTTGGATCCTAGAGCACTCGAGAGAGTCGTAGGTGAAGGCTTCAACGACTAAAAGGAGGGTACTTTATCGATAGGCTAGGGTGTCATTCGCGTGATAGGCGAAAATACCATGACATCTTAGTTTGTCAGGTTCCTATGACTCAAGAGAGCGAGAATACCTTAGAAACCTCTGTCGAGTAAGTATACACCATAGTAGCTTTATGTTAGATAGGGGTAAGGGGTAGGAAACCATAGAAGCCACCATCAGTCATTCCTTAGAGAGAGTTCATCAATAGAGGAGAAGTACAATATATTGTTTAACGTGTTTTTGCATCTTGATTTTGCCCTCGCATTTACGATTTACTTTCTTTACTTTGCTTGCAATCTTGCAATCATTCAGCCATACACTCACATACCACTTTCATACATCCATCTTGCCATCATCATCCATTCTAATTTGCCTTGGCATATTTTAGTCGCTTGTACTCTAGAATTGTCATAGCATTTTCATCTTACACCTTCATCGTACATATCCATTTTCTTGTGTTTTTATCTTTACTTTCTTTTAGTGAAAACCCTTTTTGCCTTGAGAAATTTGACTGCAAATTTTAAACTAGATCCTCGTGGGAACGATACTCACTCACCCTATTATTACTTGCATGACTGTGTATACTTACACATATATGTGTGTTCACATACATTATTTATAAGCACTACGCAGAACATACCAACTTGGAAAGTTTAGTATGTTTTACTTATTTATCTCGATATAGTGGATAATTAATTATTCTCAAATTAAGGGATGATTTTTCAAAGTGTAGACTTATCATGTATTTATAAAATACAATGATATATACGGGTAGTGTTTTGAATCTATTTAATTCTAACTCATACAACTTAAATTTTATATCTTAAATTTTAAACTTTAATTTTTTGATAATAATTATTTTTTATATTCTATAATCTAAACACCTAAACTCTAAAACACAATATAAATATCTAAACTCTAAAATTAAAAGATTTGAAAAGTTTACACAAATGTATATGTTAAAATATTTTTTATTATTTATTTATTATCGTTTATATCATTGTTTTCTTTAATTTTTAAAATAATATCTAAAATAAATATTTTATCTACTTAAAAATATTTTTCAATAGTTAACGATATCTAAAGTAAGTGATTAAAGCTTTTAGTTGACACACTCCTCTCTTCTTGAAAAATTATATCATCGACATTCTGGTTATATCATTTATTATACCAATCAATCAAATACATCCACTTTATTAATTTTTTATCTCAGCTTCTTTGAAAGTAAAGATTCAAATAATAAAAATTATTTTTAAATTTAATTTATAATAAATATTATTAAAAACTCACTTGATAAAAAAATAAAATAAAAATTTAATAAAATAAATATATTTAATTGGTTTATCCCATAAAAGACGTGACGAGAATGAATTATTATATAATTTCTCCTTTTTCTTTAAGTTGATTTCAAAACTCATTCCGAAGAAAATCCTTATTTCCCTCTCTTTAGATAATGTAGCAACCCTAAATTTCTTAAAATAGTAAGTGTTAGCTTGTGTGGAAAAGGAAAGGGATCACTATTTTGAAAATCGAAAAATTAAGATTTAGGTCTTGAAATTTGGAAATTGGGAAATTGGAAATTTAATTTAGGACTTTAAAATTTTGAAAGGGAAAGTTTAAAAGGGAAATTGAGAATTTAATTTTTTATCTCAGCTTCTTTGAAAGTGAAGATTCAAATAATAAAAATTATTTTTTAATTTAATTTATAATTAATATTACTAAAAAATCGCTTGATAAAAAAATAAAATAAATACATTTAATTGGTTTATCCCATAAAAGACGTGACGAGAATGAACTGTTATACAATTTCTCTTTTTTCTTTAAGTTGATTTCAAAACTCATTCCGAAGAAAATCCTAATTTTCCTCTCTTTAGATAATGTAACAACCCTAAATTTTTTAAAATAGTAAATGTTAGCTAGTGTGGAAAAGGAAAGGGGTCACTATTTCTTGTAAAAGATTGTTCATTCAAGTTTTGGGTAAAAAACTTGATTGATTTGTAAGGTTTTTCTAACCTAAAAAATGGGGATGAATTCATTTAATGAATTGTTGAAGTCCTCATTAGGGTGCTGAAGTAGTGGATATAGACCTTATTTGAAGTTTCGACCACTCTAAAATAGCTTGTGTTAATTTTTTTATCCTTTACTTTATACCTTTCAAATTTTAAATTATCAATTACTTCTTGATCATTTACATTCGATTGATCATCTCAATACTGAGAGAGTTAAAGAGAAAATAAGCAGTAGAAAGAGAAAATTTTGAAAAAGGAACAGAAAATAAGGAAATAAAATTCTTATGGTTTAAGCTCGTGTCCTAAAATTCTTTTGTAAGTTTTAATTTGCTATAATTTAGTCTTTTTTTTTCTTTTATTGTTGTTAAGTTATTGATTTTGAATGTTTTTATTAATTGTTTGATTTTAATAGTGATATGTAGTATTATTTTAGAAAACTTTAAACATCTAAATTAGTTTAATTAATATATTAGAGACTTATTTTTATTAGTTTAAATTAGGCTTTAATAATTTGATTTAGATAAATAATTATTGAATGAGAAGCTTTAGAGTTCTAATTTGAATGATATTCTAAGGTAACTGAATGCTATTTAACAAGAGCTCTAGAATATTCAATATTTATCGCAACACTAAAAATTGACCAAACCTAGAAAAAAATAGGACCTTACTTAGGGTTAGAATTTTAAATTAATTAGAATGATTAACTAGAGAATCTTATTTATAACTTTGGAACTTAATATGGATGATACTATAAGATAATCAAGCATTATCTCATATAAGGTCTGAATTTAAATAATATTAGTAGATTAAATAAAATCCATTTAATTAAAGCATTTTAGGTTAATACTTTAAAGTAAAGGTAAACTATATAAATGTTTATTGAATATTTAGGGTATATTCATTTTGATCACTTTACTTTTTAAGTATTTGATAAGGTTACTAAACTTTTAGTTTGCATTCAATATGGTCACCTAACTTTTAGTTTACGTTCAATACGGTCTCTACTGTTATATTTCATTAGAAAATACAATTGAAGTTCATTTTCCCTTTATAAAAACGAGTAAATTACAACAATCATCACTCAACTTTCTTCTCGCTCCTATTTTAGTCACCAAGATTTTTTTTTTAATTTAATAACTTAACATTTTAATTGTTCATATTTTGGTCACTTTCAAATGACATGGTTAATATATTTTTTTTAAAAAAATTCTTATTAAATTTTACCATATTACTATATTTCATATTTTATATTCAAAGTTAAAAACTTATTGCTCAAATAAAAATATCCCATTTATCTAATTTAATTGATACAATATAAGATCATGAATTAAATAATATAAAATTAAAAATTAAAATATAAACTATAGTAATATGGTAAATTTAATAAGAAAAGTAAATAAATATTTTTTGATTTTTTTTAAGGATTAATCAAAATTTTCAATTTGTATATCCATTTCATTTGGGAGTAACCAAAATATGAAAAATTCAAAAGTTTAGTTATTAAATTAACAAATTTTAAACTTTAGTGAACAAAATAGGAACGGGAAGAAAGTTAATTGATGATTGTTGTAGTTTACACATTTTTATTAAGGAAATGTGAACTTCAACGATAATATCTAACGGAGTATAACGGTAGGAACCATAATCAATATGAACTAATATGTGGGTGACCTTATTGAATGTGAACTAAAAATTGGATGATCTTATCGAATAATTTATAAATACAGTGACCAAAATGAATCTATCTAAAAAATTCAGTGATCATTTATATTGTTTTCCATTAAAATAAATAAGACCAAAATTAATCATACCAGAAAAAGATTATATGAAAGATATATTTTTAGAATATAAATAGAGGTTCCCTGAACTAATAGTGGTACCTCTAATCGTATATTAAAGGCAAAATAAATTTTCTTGTAAAAGTAATGTTTTCATATGGAGTAAAAACCTATTTAATAATTAATTATTAAATGAAATTTAAATTGTTATTATAAAATATCAACACGCTACACAAAATTAAAGATATTGGTATTGGGTCTTTAGGGTGTTACTCTTTTCTCGTACGTAGTTTACCCATTTTCGAACACAACATTAAAATCTATCAATAAATTACATATCATCAATGAATTTTAAGTTTTCGCTTACATTTATCATCACTTGTAGTGTATATCTTAGAATCTATTCGTAGAGAATCCTGCATACATAAAATATAATCTTCTTTTATGTGAGAGATAAATATTACCTTCTTGATATCTCTGGAACCACTTTTGAATCGTCATCCAGTTAAAAAAATCTGAGTTGTTGTACCGTGAAGATCATTGCCAACAAATTTTTTACTAAACTTCCGTTTCACGTAAAATTCCATATGTTACACCTGATTTTAGCCCCAATTCGAAAACTTAATTTCGGTAAAATCACTAATTCGTAATCCTAATCGTAGCGATCCTTTTGTTAAAAAAATATTTTAAGTGTAATAAGAAGATAATAAAAAAGGGTATAAAGGTAAAAAGAGATCACTAGTGGAAATGATTGAAAAATTGGAAAAATGGGAAATTAGACCTAAAAGTTAGGGATTTTGAAATGTTAACCCTAAATTGGAAATTTAGGGTTTCAAATTGATTTGAAAAATCGAGAAAATCGAAAATTGGAATTTGGGACCTGAAAATTAGGGTTTAAATTGAAAAGTTGAGTTTAGGGATTTTTAAAATAAAATGAAATTAGGGTTTAAAAAATTTAGGGATTAGATCTTGAAATTTGGGAATTTTGGTTAAAAGGAGAAAAAGAATTAAAAATTGTTAACGCTCTAAAAAGTTTATACCCTTTTACTTAAGGTTTTGTTTGGTTTCAAGTTCATTTGCATTGCATTTCATTGCATGTAGTTGCATTTCATGTGCATTTGCATTTAGTTTAGGTTTTTATTTTATTTTATTTTTATTATTAAAAGATGCTGCTTTGAAAGGTATTCTGTTGGTGATTTTGTGCAGATGCTGGAGCAAAGTTGAAAGAACGGAAGAGATACTGTAGCATATTTCTCATGTGTTGGATCGGACATCAATGATGCTACATCATTGTGGGCGGAAAAAACAGAACGGAAGAAAGGACACACCTTTGCAAATTCTGCAGACGTCGCACCACCCCTGCACCCTGCCACAATTTTCTACAGACGTCGCACCGCCCCTGCACCCTGCCACAATTTTCTGCAGATGTTGCACCACCTCTATAGACCTGCAACAGTCTCCTGCAGACCCTACATTTCTGCCATCTACTGCAACAAATGTCAGGGGGTATTCCCTTGGCATCTTTAGGGAACCAAACCCTAGAAGCCTCCAATAAATACAAGGCCAAGCCTCCTTCAACAAGGATGTGCAGCAAAGGAAAGAAAAATCAGTAGCTAAAGAGCACTAAAAAGGAGCGAGCTTTAAGGAAGCACGAGGGAGAAGAAAGAAGAAAAGAGGCCACTTTCGGTCATCTTCAACCTCTAGCCAGGCCACCATTGTTGGAGAGCTTCAAGCAAGGGATTTGCGCGACTTCGGGAGGAGCGACAAGCTAAGAAAAGTGTCACGGCACAAGCGTTTGAGACTTCCTTCCTCTTCACTTTGTTTACCTCTTTTCTAAGTTGTTGAATATGTATTTTAGTGGACAAAAGTTGAATAGTTTTTCATACCTATCCATGAACTAGTGATAAGGCTTGTTTTGGATGATCTTTATTTTGTTTTAATGGATGTTTAATGTTTCCAGTGTTTACTTTGTGTTTTGTTAAAGAATGCTAACACAGTTTTTATTCTAAATCTTGGTTTGTAAGAGCATCGGGAGGTAGCCATAGATCAAGGGGTTTGGGAAGCTTAGATATATGGATAGGAAAAGCTAGACTAACTTGAACAATGGGGTTGTTGCGGGAGCAGAATCCTAACTTGCCTTAGGGATAAGGTAGAGTTTCAACGACTAAAAGGAGTAGCACTTTATCAACATTAGGAGTGTTAGGGTTGAGAGCGGGAGGTAATACCTTAACATTTTCGAGTGTTAGGCCTTCTGACTAGGGATGGTGGAGGCATTTTCAATAAACTCTGTCGAGTACTAGTAAACCAGGGGAACAGTAATATCCAAGAGAGCAGTGAAGTCATACCATAGTAAGCCTAGCATATCTTAAGCTTGAATATCTTTTTAGTATTGTGTTTGTGCAACTTTATTTATTTCTCCAATATTTGTTTAATTGCTACTGCATTTTCGTGACAATCTTTGTTTTGCTCCAGTATCATTGGTGACATTTTTATTTTGCTAAAGCATTTTTGGTGGCACTTGCAGAATTGCTTTAGCATATGTCCATACAAAGGATTACTTTATATTTTGTGTATGTTAACTATTTTTGAGTTGACCTACCCAATCCTCGTGGGAACGATCTCTCTCACACACTTTATTACTTGTTCGATGTGTATATTTGCATATTCTTGCACGCAAATCAATCACATATTTTAATCATCTCTCAGCGTTGCAAGCCAACAACAAAAATCGATTTAAGAAAAAGATCGGAGCCGCCACCGGTCACTTTTGGTAGACCGGATACTGTAAAAACTAGAGATTCGAAATGATTAAGGTTCGAGAATCGATTATGGTTTAAAACGGTATTAGCGTTAAAAATCGCCCAAAATTTGACACCTTTGCAAAATATTGCTTAATCAATTTTGGATTTTATGATTTAAGATTTGAATTCATTTTATTTTTACCGTATCTTTATCCGAAGATAACGCATACACCACCACCATTACGTTTGGTGACGGCCCCCTTACGACTGAATAAAGAAATAATTATTAAATTCATTAATTAAAATGCCACATGACACAACAAAATTAAACATGATAAAATATAAAAAAGTTCAATAAATTAAAATACATAAAAAAACAAGCATGACACGTGTAAGAAAATGCAACAAAGTGATATATATATATGTGTAATCATTAATTTTATCCGGGTCTAAATCCAGTTTTAATTTTTACTTTCGATTAAATAACAAGCTTATAATTATTGATAAAAAATGCAAAAAATATATTATATATAAAAATATATATTGTTCTATTTGTTATTTTGTTTAAAAAAATCCAAAAAAATAGTTATAAATATTATCTTCTTTTCGTTTCGGTTATTATTATTATTATTATTATTATTATTATTATTATTTATTTTTTTTTGTTTTATTATTATTATTATTATATTTTTATTATATAAATATTATTTATTATTATTACTTATTATTATTATGTAAACAATTTAATAAATAAAATATAATTAAATAAATAAAATCTGATTTTTAAATGACAAACCCATTTTGAATACATAATTAAAACCTAAACTTTAAATGAAACAGTCCAATTACATTTACATAACAAAACATAATTGAATACAGAGCCCAATTCTGTTTTTAGTTATACAACCCATATATAATTCTAATACAAAGCCCACATATCAAGCCCGAACTAGTTAAAACAGGTAACCCAATTATAATCAAAAACCCTAACCCCTTTTGCTTCTTCATGCGCAACCGCCCCAGGATCGTTGGATTAGATCTTGATCCAACAGTCATGATTGAACCAAAGGAAACCTCTAGAATAGCCACTCGCCATACGCGCCGACCATTCGGCTCTCCACGTGCGCGTGTGGCGCAAGCGCCAACCTTTCGAATCCATAAACGACTATTCTTCTCCTCGCCATCCGTTGTCGTCGCCGGTGGTCCCCCTCTCAGAATTGGTCGCCAACTCATGCAAAAAAAACAAGGATTAATGTCAGAATCGTACTGAAATTCAAAGACAAATACACCAACAATTCAGATCAAAAACGCTAATAATCAATAGTAACTTTAGAATATCAGAGGCAAAATTACCATATTTCAAAAGCATGTCAACCAATTTCGGAACAAAAATCGCAGAAATAAGAGGCATAATATCAAGATAAAATTCCATCAAAGCATAGAATTTCAGGGTGCTTTTAACCCTTCGTAAACGGTTATTTAAACCGAGTAAGAATACCATGTAAGGGGTTCCCCCACCTTGTTCAATCAATAGAAAACAAGGAGTTTGGAGGTAAATCCTCTTTTTTTTTTATTTGCATGCAAAGAGGGGAACCGAAAAAAAGGGGTTTTATCATCTTACCTTCTGCCGAGTCTTCTCCCTTCATGTTTTCTTCGAAATCGGCAACAAACACAAAGGCTTTTATCCTTCAGTGGTGAGCCGCGAAGAGAAGTGGATGATTCGACCTTTTGAATCCAATCTTTCCTTCTCATTTTCTTGTAAAGCAAAGAGCTTTTTTTGGGATTTTAAGACCGAAAATAAACGGTTTTTATTTGGTTTTCAAAGATTAAAATCTCTCGGGTTTTCAAACTCATCAGCCATCATTCACGGTGGCCGGCGTGATGGTTTTCAGCTTTTCTAGAGGTGGACTTCTGGGTATTTTCAGTGGAGATGAAGAACATTCATATGTTCTTATGATTCTCCAGGAAATTTCACAGGGAAAGAGGGATTTGGGGTTTCTTCCCAATGAAAAATGGTGAATGGGGGGAGGATCTATTTTTTAATTGTGTTTTATACTCCCCTAATTTTAAGAAATGGTCTTTTTCTTTAATAAACCCCTCAGTGCTATTAAAAATACAATCCTGATCCCTGCGCTTTTATTTTTCCTTTCAATTCCATCACTGATTTGGGTTGTAATCGTTTTTAACAAGGGTGTAATTAGTGTTTGGTCCATCCGTGTTTCCTCAATCTTTTCTGAAGCTCTTCCTCACTTCAAAATAGTGATTCGAGGGCTTGAAAATTTTTGAATACCTTCAGTTTGGTCACCTCCAGTATTCTTTTTTATTCTTTTGGTTTATTTTATTTACTTATTATTTTATTTTTTGTTTATATTTTCATTTTACTCATTTATTTATTTATTTATTTATTCATGCTCATATTTATTATTATTTTGTTTATTTATTCATGTTTATATTTTACTGTTTTGCATTTTGTTGCATTTTGTTTACTTATTATTCATTTGTTTCATTTCCATTATATTTTATTATTTTTGTATTTATGTATTTATTTTGTATATTTTGCATCAGGTACTTATGTCATTTTTATGCACATACATTTTATTTATACCCTTTAATTATGTATTTTGTTTTATTTAATTGTTATACCTTTAATTTATTTTTATTATGCCTTTTTATTTATGCATCTTATTTTATTGTTCATATTCATTATTTATTTATTCATTTTTTTGTATACATGTGTTTATTAATATTTTATTATGCTTTTTATTTTGTGCATCTTTGTTATATATGTCATCAATGTTGTAAGTCTTGGTTTATTTTCATATTAGATCACATATCTTGTATCATGTATTTATGTTTTCATTTGCATGCATTTTATATGTTTATCATTTATGCTTTATTTATGTATATATTTTATATACCTTGTTTACAATGTTTGCATTTGTCACATTATTTACTTTTGTATTATTGTTAATATTTTTCTTATGTTGTATATATTTATTTTTATTATGTTTTACTCCATTGTCATACATCTTTGATTTATGCTTTATATTTATTTGTCTTTGTATGTTATTTTGTTTATATTACTTTTGTTATATTGTTTTATTTTTGCTCGAATCTCACACCATTCATTTCTTAATTAATTAACCTAATAATTACGTCTTTATTCGATCGTAACGAGCCCACATTATCCGACCTAAGGATGGCGGTGTATGCGTTGCCTTTGAATACACGGTAAGAATAAAATGAATTTGAACATTAAATAAACTTTAATTTAAATGTCACTTTAAAACAAATTTCCAAATATAATTAAGCGGTTATTTTAAAGGTGCCAATTTTTGGGCGGTTTTTAAACGCTAAACCTATTTTTAAGCCGTAACCGACTCTCGAACCCAAATATTTTTGAATCTCTGGTTTTTACGGTATCCGGCCTACCAAAGTGGCCGGTGGCGACTCAAACCTTTTTTAAATCCTCTTCCCCAAATTCTTTTTAACCCTAATTTGTAAATTTCCTTTTTTTAATTCAATTTTCAATTTAGGTTTTTAAAACCTAATTCCCCAATTTCAACCCTAATTTTTCAATTCCTAATTTTTCAAACCCTAAATCCTTTATTTTCCAATTTTAATTCCCAATTTTTATCCCAATTTCCCTTTTTTGAAGTTAAACCCTAAATGTTTTATTTTGAGACATTTTAAACCCTAATTTTTCAATCATTTCAAAATTAGCAACTTTTTCGTCTAATTAATTTTTTAACTCGATTTTAAAAAGGTCACTACAACATGAACGAATAAAAAGAGGCATACATAAATAACTAGGCATAAAATGTAAAAAACAAAGATAAATATATACCAAAAGTACATGTACAATAAAATAAAAATACATAAATAAAACATGTATGTAAGCATGATGTAAGCATAATGCAAGAAGATAAAATATTCAAAGTAAAATAAAACACACATGTACAAGAGAAAAAACATGTAAATAAATATGTACATAAACAAATAAATAAATACATAAACAAAATAAAATAAAACAATAATAAAAAGAAGATAAAATAAAGAAAAAAATTACTGAAAATGACTAAAATAAAAGAATTTTAAACAATGGAACCCTCAAAATGCCATTTCGAACTGAGGAAGGGCCGAAAAGTAAGCAAAAATACACGGAGGGACCCATTCGGAATAAAAACCAAATAAAAAATATGATTAAAGCATGATTTAGGACCAGATTATAAAACGATTTGAAATAAAAGGGACATTGGGCATTATTTGCAAAACACGGAGGCATTTAAAACGCGAATATCCCATTTTTAAAGCGAGAGACTGAGTATAAAAAACACTTAAAATATGAAAAGAGGCTCATTTATTCATTATTTTGGTTCGAAAGGAAACCTCAGCCCCATTCTCTTTGAAAAAGGGATGAACACCTTGAAGGAACCCTCAATTTAAAGAAAAACAAAAACAAACTTTCTCTTTTCGACCCAAAGCAGCGTAAAAGAAACTTCTTTGGTTCGTTCTGAAAGAAAAAGAAGGAACCAAGTCTTCCTCCCTTCCTCGGCTCACTAAATCGGCAAAACAGCCAAGGCTTGTCGCCGGAGGAGACGACGAGAGACGACGGTCCGAGACTAAACAAAGGTAAAAAAAAAAAAACTAAACTTTATTTTGGTTCCCTTATTTGCATGTGAAATAAAAAAAATAGAGGTTTATACCTCAAAAAGCTTGCTTTTGTATGGACTTCTGAATGGTGGGGCAACCCCTTACATGCTTGATGATTTCGGTTTAAATAGTTGAATATTACATTAAATTTCCAGAAAAGAAAATGACCCTAATTTTCTATTGATTTGCCTCTGAAAATTCCTCTGATGGCTCGTACTGCTCCTTTGGTTGTATTCGAATGAAAATTGTTGGTGTTCTTGTTCTGGAATTTGTTGCAATGGTTGTAATCCTCTAACATTTCTGCATTTTTGTTGTTTTTTGATCTACAAATTGGTACATTCCTGATATTGATTTTGTTGGTTTGCATGATGTGGCAATCGACCGACGATGAGGGGACCACCAGCGAGGAAACAACCGGTGGCCGAAAGCTGAATGGGCTATTAGGGATTCGAACAGCCGGTACGTGCATCACACACGCACGTGGTGGGAGCTCGGGAGCTGCGCATGGCGCGTGACGGATATCCGAAGGGTTCATCTACTTTCGATCTGGACCGTTGGATCTGAGACCGATCCCACGACTCTGGGGCGGCTGCGTATGGAAGGAAGATGGGATTAGGGTTTCCATCAGATTGTAATTAGGTTTGGACTCAAATAAACGGGCTGAATTATTATTTTTTAACTCGAACTTCATAATTAAGTTAAGACTTGAGCTTGTATTATTTATTTCTGGACTGTTATAAAACATTTGGGTTTATTATTTAATTGTTTGGGCTATAATTAATATAATATTCAATATATATAATAATAATATTAAATAATAACAATATTTAATAATAATAATAATAATAATAATTAACGGAAAAGGAAAAAGAAATAATAAAAAAACTTTAAACAAAGCAACGAAAATGAAAATAAAATTAAATATATTTTTAGAGATTTTTTTTTAATTTAATGTATAAATAAAGACTAATAAAGTTAAATAATATATACAAAAAGGATGAACACATATATTTTTGGATTTTTTTAATTATAAATATGTACAATTTTTTGGGGTTTTATAATAATAAAATAATGATATATATATATATATATATACAAATTCAAAAAGAAAAAGAAAAAAAATATAAATTAACATATACTAATAGTATGTTTTATTAAATACCGTTGTTCGATTAAAATTAAAAAATTAAAATCGAGTTTAGACCCCGAATAAAATTAGTGATTACACTAATTTTTGAAATTTTCGAATTAAAACCCTATTCTAAATCTAATGGCCTTTTTGTAATTTGTGATCAGTTAAGGATCATTTTAAAAAACTGATTAAAAGGGACCCTTAAAAGTGACTATTATTAAGTATTTTTTTCCATTATGCTTGATTTGGGAGAAATCATTACATGGACCCGTTTCATCACTTAAGATATGGTCCCAACCAATTAAATTAATACATATAATATATTTTTTCTATATCATATTTACACATAAGCATCATCCAAATCATCCACTTTAATGCCTTTGATTTAAAAAAGGAAAAAATATTATCAAAGATTTTTTATGTTGTCTTCTTCTTTATTGTTCAATTTTTTAATTAATTTTTTCTAACCTCAACCCTAACCCTAAACCTTAAACTCTAAATCCTAATCCTAACCTTAAACCCTAAACCTATATCCTAAACCTAAACCATAAACTACATAAACCGTAAACCTAAAAAATAACCCCAAACCCTAGACCCTAACTCTAACCCTAAATCCTAACCCTAAACCCTAAACCTTAAATCACATAAACCCTAAACCCCAAACCTATATTCCCTAACCTTAAACCCTAAATTTATAAAAAAAATTAATTAGAAAAATTTTAAAGAACAAAGAGAAAAATGACACAAGAAATCTTTGGTAATATTTTTTTTTAAATCAAAGACATTAAATTAGATGATTTGGATAATATTTATGTGTAAATATGATATAAAAAATATATTATGTGTCTTAATTTAATTGGTTGGAGACCATATCTTAAGTGGTGAAACGAGTTCATGTAATAATTTCTCTTGATTTGGATTATAATTCCTTAAACTATTTCAAACGTTTTTGTCAGTTTTTGGAACCGGCTCCTTCCTCTCTCCCTCCTTCGTCTTGGTTCGGAAACAATCTTTGTTTTTCCTCCTATTGCTTTGATTTTGGGTGTTGGTGAGTTGTGGTTGTTGTTCTTTTCTTCCTTTTTGTTTTTGTTGGTGTGTGTTATTAAGGGGGGAGGGGTGTGCTTGAATCGGAAGTTTGAAGAGGGGACTTTATTAATTCGGATCTATTTAAAGGACTTGTTTTGGGTGGCGTGTGAATCTGAAAAGAGGGGGTTTAACTCGGAAGGGAAGGGGGAGTTGAGTGAAAGGGTATGAAAAATTTCATTTCTGAGAATACCTAAAACTTTCTAGAAAAATATTAATTTTCTTTCTAACCAGTCAACCAACCTAACTTAATCGTTGACTTATTAATGTTAACATTGATCTACTGATATACATGTTCAACTACTAACATCAACTGAAGTTAGTGTTATATTTTTTACCCAAACCCACTTTATGTTTTTCGAAGTATTGAATCTGATGTTACTATCCATTTTTCGATTATTTTTGAGGTATTTTTTTATAAATGCTTATTTAGAAGTTTATCTATATTAGAATCTAAATTAGTTTATTATCTGGATCAGGTGACTTGGTGATACAAAGTTTTTTTCTCCTCTCTTGGACGATCTCTTGTTTCTCAAAATTTAGGATCGGCACATGAGTTTTCAAGATTATTTATTTGATAATTCTAGTATAGTGGCATAATAGTAATTATTTACATAAATTTTATTAATAGGTTTTGTATCTGCTCGATCTAGTGTTAAGACAGAGGTTAGTAGATGTTATTCTTAACGTTAAGCTATAGTTGCCTAAGAAATGTCTCTCCCAATACTTTATATATACTTTTGTGTATCTCTGTTGACAGGTTGGACTCTGTAATTTTTTAATCAAATTGCATGATCATATACTATGTTATGTGATATGTATATCAAAATTAGAATTCATTGAAAACTCGGATTATAGTATTCTTAGAATTAATATGCATACCTCAAGTTAAATATAAGAATACATTTAGACTCAAACATCGGATCATGGCATTATATTGGGATATTCTGTTCGAGGAAGCTCAATGATATCACCTTCAAGTGAGTATTCAGATTTAATACATCATATGTTTATAACATTATTATGTTAGTTGTATTTTGTTGGCGTATCTGAATACTTCTGACATGTGTATGATATTAGGATTGTTGTGATTATGTTACATTTGTACTTTAAAGACATGTTAAGCTCTATGGCTTACACCTTTTAATTTTTGTTTTAGATTCTCAGACTTAAGCTAATCCACTTGGAGGACTCTTGATTTAGAACCTTCTAATATTACATGTGCTTTACAGTTTCAGATTTAATATTTTTATTTTGGAGTATTATTTCTGTAAGGAACTTTGGACTTTATGTTTTAAACATTTATTTGGATTTGAGGATTTTAATGTTTATTTTGAAAATGGTTTGAATTTTCTAACTATGTTAAACGTTTACGTTTTAGTATTACATATATTTCTTATTTTAACGATTTAATAGAATTTGTATTCCGTTTATTTGAATCTAAATTTGAGGGAGATATTTTCTTTACGTGATCCTTAAGTTTTAATCTAATAAATTAAGTTAAAATTAAGGCTACACAATGGGTCGGCATGCTACAGCCGATGAGCCGAATAAACCGTTTGTTTTTTACAGTGCTCCATTTATATGTACAAGTGGTTTTCTGCCATGTTTGTTATATAAGCACTGTTCACGTTTCATCATATGTTTTTATTTACAGTCCATTTTGGAGGGAAGGAGAGGAGAACCATGGGAGCCCGACAAAGAGACAATAGAAAACAGATGAAGTTACTTTGCTATTGATTCATGTTTCTTTAATCTCATTATTAGCTTTGATCACACAATGAACAATTTGTTTAATGTCAAATCAATTGGTTTTTGCTTTCATATAAACTAATTCGTTGTCAGTGTTTGGTTCTGGCAACTAGTCTGTCGTAAACTAATCCATCCAAAACATCAGATTAAAATATAGGAACTTCTCTTAAAATGTTCTCTTCTAACTAAACATTTGCAAACATTATATATACCAACAACAGTTGAATTGTTCCACGAAAACTAAGTACACGATGCCGTCCAATTAGGTTTGATTCCATTTGTTTATTGTACCAGCGTTGCTGAGATCATTGCCAGCGAGGTTTCAACAATACCACAATTGATATTATATATATTTTGTCACCAAAAATAAAAAGGTTTAGACTGAATTACCTGGGACCAGGGAATCAACAAGGTCATGCCAGATTAACTGCATCTTATTTAGATTAATTGCCTTGTAGATGTGAAGGGTTCACATTTCTCATCTTATTTGCAAGTGTCCCTGCTTTCAGAACTTTATATGCTTTGGACCACACTAACAACCATGTCAATGATAATGTATTTATCAATTTAATTTAAGCATTCATAACATAAGATGCTTTTAACTTGTAGATAGAAAAATTTATGTATCTGAAACTAATGGGAGGAGGGACCTTTTGTTTTCCCCTCTATTTTTGGTGTTATTGATGCCCCCTCTCTTCTGCAAATGACAGTTCAATTAATAGAGTTGAGAGAACCCAGAAAAGGCTTTAAGATTTAGGACAAGAAACCAAACACGTCCCATGTGACTACGGTGTGGGGATTGGGCATGCAATATCGAACAGTACAAGACATCCGACACAAGAACAAGATAGACTCAGTTGCTTATGTACATCCAATTTCCTCGTTTTCCTACTCAGTCCTACTGTCCCTACGTGATGAGAATAATAAGGTTATGTCCTTTCATGAAAATTGTACTTTACTAAACACAAAAGATATGAACTCCGCAGGCAGCACTCTAATGTAGACTCTCGGTGGCCATGAACCTTACCATATCTGTAATCTTCGGTCTCATGCAATCTCCGCTCCTTGTTCCTTTTCTCTCTCTATTTTTACTTTGATTAGTTTTATATTTGTACGTTCCTTTCTTCTCTTTGTTTCCTAAAGAAGGGGGGAAAGATTGAGACTGGAGAGAGAAAGATGAGTGGGTTGTTTCGATCCAAATCGTGTGGATTCATCGGGATCACTGAGTTAAGCCATTCTCCTCCGAGTCCAATTTTCCACCAAGCCAAAACCGATGACTATGAAGCTAGTGACGACGACGACAAAGATGGTGGAAATCCCATTGCTACGACGTCGTTTATAAGCCTCAAGTCCAGTTGCGGTAGTAGTAGTAGTAATAGTCAGGGTCAAAGCCGTGATTCAACGTCAAAAGACAATAACCAGTTCCAGTTCCCTTTTCTAGACATTTTGGCGGCGTTGTTAAGGAAGTCTCTGGTCACGTGCAGCGTGGACACCGACGACGTGTCTTCCATGGAAATTAGCTTGCCGACTGAAGTCAGGCACGTCTCTCATGTGACTTTTGACCGCTTTAATGGTTTCCTCGGCTTGCCTACTGAGCTCCAGCATGATGTTCCAAGAAGGGTTCCCAGTGCCAGGTTTGGTTCTGATTTTAATATTCACAGTCAAAGGGTTAAGGGGTTTTGATTACAATGATCCTTTCAATGTGGCTTCTGTTTTTCTTATCATTCTAACATGCTTAAGAATTGGACTTTTCCATGCTCTTGATCGGAGCTTGGAAGGATTATTTGGAATAGTGATTGGCTTGAACCCAGAAAAGGCCATGCCTTGTGTTCTAAAAGAGAAACTAATTATTTGACGCGTAATGTTTGAGGGTTTGCTCTTTTCAGCAGATAACTTGTAGAGCAGAGTTGATTGTTGCAGCATTTGCTTCGTTTAAAGAGAAAAAAACAGAAATACTCTGTTCTGTATTGATTTCCCAAGACACTATTTTTCCTTTTGGAATTTATGTTGTAATCTTTTTCTTACATGATTTTATACCTTATTTGATATATCTTTCCTTATATGAACTTACAAGATGCATCTTTTCCATTATCCAGTGCAAGTGTTTTCGGAGTTTCTGCCGAGTCAATGCAGTGTTGTTATGATGACCGAGGGAACAGTGTGCCAACTATTCTTCTTATGATGCAGAAGCATTTGTATGCCGAAGGAGGCCTTAAGGTTTAGTTAGGCCTATGCTTTGGATTAATGACTAAATCATGTTCTAAATGCTTGAGGTTTTGACAAAGATTTGTTGTGTTGATTGAAGGCGGAAGGGATATTCCGGATTAATGCCGAGAACAGTCAAGAGGAGTATGTCCGAGACAAGTTAAACAAAGGTGTAGTACCGCGTGGAACCGATGTCCATTGTTTGGCTGGTTTGATAAAGGTATAAATATTTTATAGTTTCTAAATGCTAGAATATCATCACTAGACTTGTCACTCATTTTTCGATATTGTTTCTCAGTCGGGGCCTGTTCTTGAAATCTTTTGTAGGCATGGCTTAGAGAACTTCCTAGAGGAGTACTTGATTCCCTTACATCAGAGCAGGTGATGCGCTGCAACACCGAAGATGACTGCACCGAACTCCTGAAGTTACTTCCACAAACAGAAGCTGCTCTCCTTGACTGGGCTATCAATTTGATGGCAGACGTTGTGCAGCATGAACAATACAACAAAATGAACGCACGTAACGTTGCCATGGTTTTTGCACCAAATATGACCAAGGTTATCTTTTACTCTCCATTCTTGCATTTTTAGTCTCACCGGACTAATAAAACGTTAGGTGTCTAGAAGATTTTAGTCGAAATCTCAGGTAGAGACTCCTGGTTTGAACACTAATTTTATTCAAAATCTAAATCAGTCTCTGTATCTAGTCCAGATGGCTGATCCTTTGACAGCATTGATTCATGCTGTGCAAGTAATGAATTTCCTGAAGACAATGATCTCAAAGACACTTCGCCAAAGGGAGGAGTCAGCATTCAGAGACAGGCTTCTGTCATCATATTCTCCTACCGGTGTCATCGACATTCATTCTGCAACTCCGTACAGTGGAGCATTTGATGAACAATTTCCGGGTGCAAGTCCATCTAAGAAAGCTTTCACTGCTAAGCTTCTGAGGGCTGCCACAATGAGCAGACTGGAATGTGTCCCTGAAGAGAAACTATGGTGTTCTCAGTGGAGTGATGAAGAAGAGGAATTCGAGTCCGTTTCAGGTAACAGCACGCCGAATGCATGTGAAACGGGGACTGTTGAAAATGAATGTAGAGGTGGATATGATAATAAGGACCGGCTAAGTTTACGAAAAGGTTTACTGCGGTTATGCAGGCACCCCATATTCCAGTTGAGTAAGTCGACAAAGAAGACCCGAAATCTCGGGATTGTAAATACTAGAGGAGATGGAGAAGCTTGTGTTTGATGCATCAGAATCATATCCCAAAATGTTTATATTCTTCTTTTCGATTGTTGAGGCGATTTCTGTTTGTGTCTGCAAAATTTTTATTTTCTAGGATTTGTTTGGAAGTTACTAACTGAAAGCTGTAGATTAATGGTGTCCCTCTTGGTCTCCTTGAACTATGTTCATGATGTAGAGTAATAGTGTTCAGAATTTGACAGAAGCCAAGCTTGAATGAATGATACATACTCACCTGCATTGAAAGTGGGAAGGTATAGGAGTAGAAATCTTTCTTTCTACCTCTAATCATGCTTTTTCTTATATCCCTTTTTTAAATATTTTTATTTAAATCTTAATTTTTTTAAATTCTAAAACATACACTATAAAAATACATTCAACTCTTAATTTTTTAAACCTTAATTATAATTTCTAATCCTGAACTTTAAAATCATTAATTTAAAATGAAGATATAAAAAAATATAATTAAAATACTGATGATTTATACCCGTATAATAGAAACTCGATGTTTTGTCATCCTGGGAAAGGAAAAGAATAATAAAACACATACAAAATTCTTCCGGAAAGATCGAATCCTCAAAATACTAATATTATATTAATGGTATAAAGATAATTTTAACCCTCAACGTTTATAATTTTTATTATTTTGAACCTTATTCTTTATTTGGGATAAATTTAGCCCTTAACCTATATCTTTTTGATACATAACTTATTTTTTAACTACGGACTGTTAAAAATTTAATGATGATGACATGTCATATGCATATAATAATATATTTTAAATGATATAGAATCTAACCTATCAAATATATATATATGTAAAATATAATTTTATTCCAATATAAAATATAAAATAATTAAAATTCAAATAAAATATTAAAAATTAATTAATTCTAAATAAAAGGCTACTAAATATTATATAAACACATTTCGAAATTAATTATTTTTTAAAATAAGATTTTGATTCTATCGTAGTTAAGGTTGACAATGTTTAGTAGCATTTTATTTTAGAATTAATTAATTTTTTAATATTTTATTTAAATTTTAATTGTTTTATATTTTATATTATAATAAAATTATATTCATATATATTTGATAGGTTAGATTCCATGTTATTTAAAATATATTATCATATGCATATGACATGTCATCATTGTTAGATTTTTAACAATCCAGTTATCATGATAGTTAAAAAATAAGCTATTTGTCAACAAGATATAGGTTAAGGGTTAAATTTATCCCAAAAAAATAAGGAACAAAACGATAAAAATTATAAACGTTAAGAGTTAAAATTATCTTTATGACTATATTAATTAGGTACTATTGTATTAGGTAAATTGATTTGGTGACCAATCAATTATTGGGTTCAACATTTTTTTTCATCGAATTATAAAAATTTAAAGTTCTATCATTTAATTATTTAATTAAATTTATTTTAAGTACCAACAATTAATATTTAATGAAAAAAGACTGTTAATAAAAATTTATATAGTTATACATTTTGATATTGTTAGTTACATATTCTATAATATTAGTTTAATTAAATAAATTAATAATTTAATTAAAAGTATAAGTTGTCAACACATATTATCGTCTTATTTGAATAATTTAGTTTTTTATTTAATAATTGTATTTTCTAACAACCGGGAAAAAACTCTTGGATTTTACCATAATTGTTTTCGAAATATCTAGAGGACTAACACCCCTTATGATCATGCTCGTGGGCAAAGCTATGCATGTATTTTGGGTTCAATTGATACCACAAAAATAATTAATTTTTTGACCTTTAAAAATATATATTTTAAAATGACATCTCTTAAAAAATATTAACACCCCTTAAAAAATATCAATACTTTTAAAAAAATTAATTCGACTTACACTAAAAAATTATTACATAATAATAAAAAATTAAAAACTTCCTTAAAATGGATCAACATAATACTAAAATATACTATACATTTTAATGGGTAAAAATCGTTTACATCTTTCTTATGTTTCATTCGTACCTCCACTTCAAATTAGAAGGTTTAGGGTTCAATGTTAAGGGTTGTGGTTAAAATTTAAAAAATTAAGAGTAAGATTTATTTTTAAGGTTTAAGGTTTAGAGTTTTGGAATATATAAAATAAGATTTAAGATTTAATTTTTTAAAATTTTTCTACCAAAAACACAGATAAAAACATAATAAAGAGACAAAAAAATTTTACTTTATTTTAATAACAATAAAATCTAAAAAAATCCACCCACGGCCCACCCACCTTTCCCTAATGCTTCTTCTATACGGTGTCTTTCACCTTTCTAAAATTTACTTTCTAAAATCCTTATCCAATAATCACAAATTCCAAGCTATACCTTTATTTTCCAGCCTTTTCTCTTTCTAAAATTTTCAAGGCCTCCCACTTTCCAAACAGAAAAAGCAAACAAATTCAAATCTGTATTCCAAGATTCAAAGTAAATACATTAAATTAAATTAATTAAATTTATTTATTATTTAAAATTTAAAATATTTTATTATTAAAGAAATTGGGATAAGTTATTATGGATTACATTTAGAATTTAGATTTTTAGATACATTGTATTCTTTGTAGCTAAATCATTATATATTATATTAGAGTATATAATTCAAACTTCTTGTTGTTAATGTGTTTTATGTGTTAAAATCTAATTGAGAAAGATTTTAAAAATCTATAAATAATATAAATTTATTTTTTATATAAATGTTTAGAAGAACAAAAAGATATTTTAAAAGAAAATTAATTTTTTGATATAAAACAATAAGAACAAGAAAGAGAACAAATAGAGAGAGTGAGTTCTCAAGACAACAAACAAATCAATTTATTAAAAAAATGTGAAGTTTAGCCTTGATAATCTCCCAATAGATTCAAATTAAAATTATAGATTGTCATCCGGATGATAGAGAAAAATATAAGAACATATTTATAAAAAGGATTTTTTTAATCTCGTAACAATAATTTTTTTAAAAAAATTATAAGAGTGGAGCAAAGATTTTTAATTTGTGATATAAAGACCATAAAATTGGTTAATATATAATATAAAAATCGATACATTCTTAGTTAAATTTGAATTAAAAAAATAAGGATCATGGGGACACGATTAAGATGTTGTTAGTATGGGCGGAGCTATGCTTGCATTTACGGGTTCAATGACACCATAAAAATTATTATTTTTTTATCTTGTGATTTTAGAGTCTAGCTCTAACTAATCCAAACCGACCTGCATTGCATACCTAGCAACCCTTAAGATTTTTTGCGTACACAATGTCTCAAACCTAAAACTTGCTTAAATGAAACCAAGCTTCTTATCACTTAGACCAACCCCTGTTAGCAATATACTTTATATTTTAATAATAATAAAATCTAAAAAAATTCACCCATGGCCCACCCACCTTTCACCAATTCTTTTTATGTACAATTCCTTTCACCTTTTCAAAATTTACTTTTTAAAATATCTACCCACAAGATATATCTTTATCTTTCGAACTTTACTCTTTCTAAAATCTTCAAGGTCCTCCACTTTTTAGACAGAAGAAACAAGCAAAGTTTAAATATGTGTTCTAAGACTCAAGGTAAATACATTAAATTAAATTAATTAATTTATTTATTGTTTTGAAATTTAAAATATTATATTATAAAGGAAATTAGGTTAAATCGTTGTAGATTATGCTTAAAATTTATATATCTAGATACATTGTAAGTCTTCATAGCTAAATTAGTAGATATTAGATTAGATTTTTATAATTCAAATTTCTTGTTAATAATTGTTTTGTGTGTTGAAATCTGGTTGATAGAGATATTTTAAAAATATATGAATAGAGAGATATTTTAAAAGGAAATCAACTTTTGAAATAAAATAAAAAAATAAAAAAAGAGAGTGAATCCTCAAAACGACAAACAAACTAATTTAGAAAAAATAAAAAAAAAATCATGTGAAGTTTAGCCTTGACAATCTCCCAAATGATCCAGATTGAGAATTAAAATTATAGATTATCATTCAAATGATATAAAAATATAAGAACATATTTATAAAAAGGGTCTTTTCAACATCGCAATCACAATTTTCCTAAGAAAACAATTATAGGAGTGGAGCAAAGATTTCTAATTTTTTGATATAAAGACCATGAAAAATGGTTAGAATATAGTATTGAGAAAGATGCAGTATTTTGCTTATGCTTTTAACTTTTTTTTTTCTAACCAAAACAAGAGAGTTGGTAGTGCACTTGAGATTGATAGATTTAACAATTGAAATAAAAAAAATAAACTCGAGTTATATGTTGGAGCTACAAATAGTTCTCATAATACAATCGTGAGAAAGTGTGATAACTTGATAAAACAAAGACAACACATTGATACAGGTTTATTAAGGCAATTAGCTGAAGTTCGTAACAAATGTTGGACAAGATAAACGGCTTCTATTGATTGTGCTCGATTTCTATTGTAATAAGACCTAACATTTTAGATATATGATGAGTTTTTTGATTCAATGAATCAAAGTAGCTTTCTTGAACTTCTTAAGTTAATTTGTGATTATAATGAAGTTGTAAGAAATGTTATTTAGAAAATGTTTCAAAAAATTATGTTTAACTTCTTCAAATATTCAAAATGGCATTGCACATCACACTATAATAGAAACAACAAATGTCATATTATAAAATTTTCAAGATAAGTTATTTATTTTACTAGTATATAAGTCACATAATGTATCACATAAAGAACCAATGGGATCTATGCTACAATATATGAATGAAAAAGGTTGTGTTTTAGAAAGATTTTTAGGAATTGTCAATGTAAGAGATACTACTTCATTATCACTTAAAGTAAAATTTGATGTATTCTTAGCTTACATATGTTGAGAAAGATATTTTTAAAAGCATTGATAAGGAAAAGATTATTTAAAGATTTTAAAATATGAAGAATCATCATGGACAATTGTAAGAAAAATTGTATAAGTTATTGAAATTTAATTTATATATTTTGTGCTAATAATTTTATAATAGTCCATCGGATACTAATGTTATGTATAAATTATATTACTTTACTTAGATATTTTGATTTTAAATTATGACACCCAAAATATTTTTTTATGGCTTCGGCCATGGTTCTAGTAACTTGCAAGGGGATTTTAATTGTTTGAAAATTTAGATTTTAAGAGAAAATTCGTCAGTTTTTTATGTTCACTGTTTCACTATAAACTTTAGTTGACATTGGTTACAGTAACAAAACATCATATTCAAATTGTATCACTTTTTAATTTGATGGCTTCCTTTATAATTATTGTTTTTGATTCTTGCAACGACATAATATGCTTCATGAATTATAATACTCTAAGTTCAAAATGCTTTGACTAATTCTGAAGTTTGTTTAGGACTAGGATTAAATCAAGTAAAAACTCTTGTTTGACCAGGAGATACTCGTTGGAGGATCACATTATAGTATACTTTTAAGCATAATTATAATGTTCAATTCGATTATTGATGTTCTTGAAATTATCATAGATAATGGATTAAGATTCAAACAAAAGGTAAAAACTAATACTTGATTAGATTTAATTTTAAATTTGTTTTTTCCTTGCATTTAATGAAACATGTCTTGGGAATTCTAAATGAGTTGTTAGAAGTACTTTAAAGAAAATATCTGATAACTTCACAAAAAGGCTATATTTCAAGCCTTTTTACTTAAGCTATTTATTGTCTTCAAGCATATTTAGGTTCATTTAGTTGCATTTAGGATCATAACATTGCATTTGATGGTTGTTTATGTTTTGAAATATATAATGCGGAAATAGATGCTATATTACGAGAAAGGTCGTGCTTTTTGTTGATATTGTGCAGGTAAAGCAAAGTGAGAAATTGAGTAAATTTTTCATGGCATTCGTAGAAGGATTGCAATGGGAAAATTCTATGGCAAATATGGAGAACTCCTGTACTGCACTATAGGACAAGAAGATATTTTGAGAGGAGTGCCAGTTGGTGCCACTACAGCCTGGCCACAACCATTATAGCCGGCTGAGACCACTACAGCCTGGCCACGACCATTACAGCCGACTGGAACCACTACAGCCTAGTCACAGCCACCTCGGTAGGGGACCACAACCAATATGTCCTGATTGCAAGTCACCTTAGTAAGGGACCACTATCACCACTGTCAGCTCTGTAGAAATACCATCACGTGATAGGGCAAAAATGGAATTTTCACTACCTTTTAGGGTTTTTCACCCCCCATTTTGTGAGGCATGGTGACTTTATAAAAAAGCAACCTTTGTTCTTGGAAAAAGAGGGACCTTTGGAGCAGATTTTGAGGCACAAAGAGAGCAAAAAGGCAGCTAAGAAAGCTTCCATCTTTCTTCCCCAACCACCGTCCGAAGGGTCCCTCCGTTGATCGAGCTTGAAGGGAGTGGCATGTTAGGCACCCGAGAGGGGCTAGCATGCTAAGGCGTCTCATGATGGTCGAAAAAGTCGGCAGTAACACGCACCGAGGGTGTCTTCTATCTTCTTCCTTTGCTTTATTTTATATCTTTGAGAGATTTTATGTGGATGATTTAAGGATGATATTAGTGGTTAATATTTGTTCTTAACTCTTTCACCCACCGTGTGTTAGCTTTATTTGGTGGATGCTTTTGTGGATGATTATCTTTTGCTTTTATTAATATATTGCCTACTATATGTTTGTGTATTTGCTTTGATCATTGTCGATAATCATCTAGGTATTGTAAGAGGCAAGGCAGTGGCCCATGTTTAGGTGTATGCTAGAGCACTCGGAAGAGACATAGCTATAGATCCTTAGATCACCCAGAAGGGGTTAAGGGAGGATCTATGTGAGTAATGGATTCTAGACTGAAAATAGAGCCTAATCTAAACCTAGAGCCTCGGAAAAGACGTAGGGGAGGGTTTCAATGACTAAAAGGAGTATGCTTTACCAATAGACTAAGTGTTATTCGCATGATAGGCGAAATACCATGACAATTTAGTTTGTCAGGTTCCTATGACTCGGAAGAGCGAAAACACTTTAGAAACCTCTATCGAGTAGGTATGCACCATAGTAGCTTTATGTTCATAGGAGTAAGGGGTAAGAAGTCCATAGGAACCTCCACCAATCATTCCCAGTAAGGCTCATCAATTGAGGATCATAACGACGAGTTGCTCAATTGTGTTCTCTTATCTTGCTTTTACCTTGACATTTACAAATTTTTCCTCAGTTTCCTCTGTTTTCTCTATTTTCTCTATTTTCTCTGTTCACTTGCAATCACATTACTATAAACTTTACACACCATATTCATACATCAATCGTGCCACCACCATTTATCCTATTTTGCCGTGGCATATTTTAGTTACTTGCATTCTAAAATTATCATAGCATTTTACTATTACACCTTCATCGTACATATCCATTTCAACTTGTTTATATCTCTATCTTTATTTTTTTAGTTAGTGATACCTTTTTGCCTTGAAAAAATTGACTTACACTTTACCCCGGTCCTCGTGAGAATGATACTCACTCACCCCTTTATTACTTGTACGACTGTGTATACTTGCACATATATGTGTGTTCGCATACTCTATATTAGCACTACACATGACACACCAAGTTTTTGGCACCATTTTCGGGATCTGACAAGTAAAGTTTGTCATTTTTACCTTGGTAATTTTGTTTTACTTGGTTTAGTTTTCTAGTTTAGTTTTACTTGTTGTTTTTCTTTTGTTTTCTTTTTCAGGGCTTTTTCTTAGTGCGTGACCAGAAGGGTCTACTGACGGACCTATCTATCCATTTTTACCTAAAATTGAATGATTGTTTCAACAAAGAAGGCGTACTCAGCATAGAGTTATGGACCCACCAATGCAAAACCTAGTAGTTCAAAATGTCGAGGCAAATTTGAATGTTGTTGCACCTCGACCTAGGTTTATTCGGGATCACTTAAATCCTATCTTGGATGATCTTAATCATGGCATCATTACACCAGAAATTCAAGCTTCTCACTTTGAATTAAATCATGTCATGTTCATTATACTAAATTCTATTGGGCAATTTGGAGGTATGTCGCATGAAGATGCAAGGCAACATATTCGAGCTTTCTTAGAAGTTTGTGACTCATTTCATCAACAAGAAGTATATGAGGATGTATTGAAGATCAAACTATTTCCTTATTCCTTATGTGGTCGAGCAAGGACATGGTTGAGTGGAGTATCATCCAGATCGATGAAGTCATGGGCTGATCTATGCAAGAGCTTTTTGCTGCAGCATAATCTACCAACTCTCAACACTTAGCTTAGAAATGACATTGCTTTTTTTCGACAAGGTGACGATGAGTCTATGTGAGAATGTTGGGAGGGATTGCTTCGTAAGTGTACAAATCATGGCTTTCAACATTGGACTCAAGTTGTGATGTTCTACAACGGAGTCAATGCATCGACCAAAATGATGCTAGATGCCTCGATAAATGGAACATTACTAGACAAATCACCCGAGGAGGCATTTGACATTCTTGACAGAATTGCCAACAATGACTATCAATTTCCTTCTACAAGACTTGGAACCGGGAGAAAGACACAAGGGACATTCGAGCTTGAAGCTAAGGACTCATTACCCGCCCAACTCTAAGCTATCACCAACATGTTGAAGAACATGCAATGTTCCAATAGAGTGAAGGAAGTGAAGATGGCCAACTTAACATGTCTGATATGTCATAGCAATCACCATGAGAGTGAGTGCCCAGGAAATCATGAGACAGTCAACTATTTGGGCAATTTCAACAGAAGCAACAACAATCCCTACTCCAACACATATGATACAAGATGGTGTCAGCATTCGAGTTTTTCATGGGAAAATCAAGGATCCAACAACCCTAATCCCCCAACTCGAAATCAGAATGCTAATGAGCCCCATAATTTTCAAGCGAATATGCCATGGTATAATTCGAACAAGGGGGCGTCATCATCATCATTTAACACTAATTCTTTGGAGGCGACTATGCAATAATTTATTATAAGTACCAAGACAATGCTTCAAGAGAATACTATAACCATCAAGAACCAATAAACTTTATTACAAAGCCACAATGCTTCATTAAGAAATCTCGAGAGTCAGGTTGGCCAAATTGTCACGATATTACAAGAGCGTCAACCTAGATGTTTTCCATGTGATACTGAAGTCACTAAGCCACATGGTAAAGAGAACTGTAGCGTAATCACACTAAGGAGTGGCACGCAAATTAATCAGCAAGATAAGTTTTGGGAGAAGAAGACCGATTATTCTTTACCTAAACCTGTGCAAGAAGAAATGCCTGAGCAAATTCTCGAGGAAAAAGAGGAGGAAGGTTTGACAAAGGAACCTGCTGAGGGAGCAAGCAGAAATGTCACGGCAAAATCAGTTCCTACACCAATAGTAGAAGAAGTTAGACCCCCACCACCCTTTCCCTAGAGACTGAAGAAGCACAATGATGAAGTTTAATTCAAGAAGTTTATTGATAAACTGGATTAGTTGTACATAAATGTCCAACTCTTAGAGGCAATTGACCAGATGCCCACCTACGCTAAATTTCTTAAGGAGATAGTCACGAAGAAGCGGAAAGTGGAGAAGTTCAAGACAATTGCCATGGCAAAAGAGTATTGCTCTGCTCTGAACAAACTGCCCTTGAAGAAGAAGGATCCAGACAACTTTATCATTTTGCGTGCTATTGGAGACAAGTTCATGGGAAAAGCACTCTGTGGTCTTGAATCAAGTGTAAATCTGATGCCCAAGACAATTTTTGTGAAGCTTGGCATGGGATAGGCGAGACCCACTTCTGTCATATTATAACTAGCCGATCATTTCCATGTGACACTAGAGGGGAAGATCAAAGATATCATAGTGAGGATGGGCAAATTCGTGTTTCTAGTCGACTTCCTTATACTTGATTGTGAGATTGATGCTAATGCACCCATCATCTTGGGGAGGTCTTTCCTAGCAACCGGCTGCATTCTCATTGATTGTGAGAAGGGTGAGCTCACTATGGGAGTAGCAGATCAAATTTTGACCATGAATGTCAACAAATCTCTCAAGTAAGTGGATAATTCTAAAGAATGCTGGAGCATTTTGAAAGCAGACTCTGAGCTGTCAAGGAAAGCTGATCAATTTTGTCACAAAAATTTTGTACAACTGGATGATTATGAGGAACTAATACATGATGATGAAGAGGAAGCTAGTGAATTTCCATTGGAAAATAAATGGGCAAAACGATAGACCATGGCATATCTGAAGGGGATTAGTCCAATCATCTACATGCATAAGATACTTTTGTAAGAATGTCATGGCAATTCCATTGATCCACAATGCATCTACATTGGAGCCCTAGTGATGCGTGACAAACCTACCTCACATTTTCAGGATATGCGTAAGCTACTTTTGGAAGGATATCATGGCAATTCTATAGATCCACAACTCATCTACATTGGAGCCCTTGTAATGAGTGACAAACTAACCTCCCACCTTCAGGATGCATGACATACTACAATGTCATGGCATTTCTAGTTTACTGTTTTTCATAAATAAATTGTTTTATTTTATTTTATTTTATATGTTTTATTTTGTTTTATCTTCTCTTAGATACCTTTGAAGAACCACAGCATGTGTAACCCCCTTAGCCCGATCTAGGCAGAACTGGCACTAACGGGTTACACGGGGAATATCGAACCAAACCCGCAAAAGTCCGATTCGATAAATAACCCTAATAACCGATATACTTTTTTCCTTTAATTAGATGAACAATTAAATTCCTAAGTGTAACGGGTACAGGCAAAACGAGAACGGAAACATTTGGTCCACAGTTAATCTAGCAATTAACATTTATGCACTTAGGGACTAAATTGTAAATATATTAAATTCAAACCACCAATGAGGAATTCAAGCTACCATAGTCCAATTAGACATGCATAACATACTCTCAATACAGTTCAGGTCAATCGGAACATCGTAGCATCATCAATTCATGTTTCAATATTTAGGGACCAACATGTAAAACACATAAAACACATAAAACCTAGGTTCTACATCCGACTTTGATTAACCGATCTGAAATTAAGTTAACATCATACATCATGGTGATTTTTCAACTCAAGATGATATTCATAGAAACCCTATTCGAATACAAGTAGATAACCGGCACCACACGAAAATCTATGCACCTATTATACACCCATTTGAACTGAATCATATACTCTTTGCTCAAATATTGGATTCCGTTATCACCACATACAAAGTTAATATTTATAGAGAATACAGATATTATTACAATTTCTGTACATGCAGGAATATCTAGAGCCGAAGCGGAAGAAAAGCTATGTTGAGGCCGAGGCAGAAGACCGGCCGCGGCAGAATCTAGTGTGGCAGCACCAACAATGGAGGCGCATTGAAAGACAAAAATATAGAGAATATTCTAGAAGACACAGCGCATCAAATGGACCAGGCTAGCGTACTCAAAGCCCAATTCAAAGACCAAGCGGGAAACCCTTTCTAAAATGCGTCAAACTTGGAAATATCAGAATCCTTGAAGAAGACTTGTTCCCTACTCCAAGTTGAAGTCTATTTAGGAAAGGTTTACCCTAGGTTAAGACTATAAATATACTAGCCGACCATATTGTCTAGGAGAGTCGATTTATAGAGAAAACTCTTCCTTCATAAGAATTGTACTTCCACGATAACATATTCTAAATTTCTTGGGGATAGGTGAAGGTTTTTGATATTAGTGAGAGGACATTGATTCTTGTATTCTTGTTCTTATGCAATAAAATCAGAGTTTGCTTATCCTATTGCCATTCTTTTTTCTTGTATCCAAGCCCGAGAGGGAAGTTTGCAAGTAATCTATTTATCTAGTATTGAGAGATATAGATTCACGAAAGGGATAAGTATGGTGTCGGCGACACTAACTCGGCTTATACCCTTGTGGAGGCACTGAGGGGTAGGTTAAGAGTTTCAGCAGCTAAAAGAAGTGTTGGATTGGTTGGTGGTTATCTTTGGTTTACGCCGAGAGGTATCGCTAAGGACTAAGCATCAACAGTACTTTGACTTAGAGATGAGCGGAGTCGCTTACAGATACTTTGCTGAACTTTGATACTTCTGCCCACGAGCAAGAGATTACCGCGACAGAGGAGCACCAGCATTGCCCAGGCAGTATCTACAGTACTATCGAAGCAGTGTTGTGCGATTACATTGGACAAGAAGAAGATCAATTGAATCCACTAATTGACACAACTGGATCATACCCACTTTCTCTATAATCGTTCTCAACTCCTTATTTTATGTTTTTTTCTTTAATTATTTAGTTAGATAAAACAAATCATCTTAATTGTGTTTTTATTCTATTCTCAGGAGCAAGGGAACAAAGGAAGACATATTAAGTATACCAATCCCTGTGGAGACGATACACGATATACTTATCATTTTATTACTTGACGACGTGTACACTTGCACTCAAAATAGCGCTTATACCACGCTTATCAAAGATTACAAACATAAATTCAATAAAAGAGAATATAAAAAAAATTAGAAAAAATTTACTCCTTTTTATGGTAATGCCGCGACAATAGGTAGCCTCGGCAGTGCTTCTACACCTATAATCTCCCCCAAACTCAAACCAAGCATTTTCCTCAATGCTCAAAATATACAGCATGCAAAAGAAAATAAGGAGAGATGTGGTGTTGGATCAGCCTTCACAGATCTACTCGGAGATTTCTTCTGTGATTATTTGTCCTGTCAAGAAAAAGTGAAACGAAAATAAAACGAAAACTAATAAATAAATGCTTAAAGTTAAACCAGAGGAGGATGTCATGTAGGTGTATTGCCTAAAATGATGGTTGCCATTGTTTTTGTTTCTTGATGTTTAGAGTAATACTTCAACCGTTGACCATTCACTTTGAATTCAACACCTTCTTTTTGTGACTTGATTGCGACTGCTCCATGGGGATAAACCTTAACAACTTCCCAGGGACCTGACCATCTGGATTTGAGTCTAGAGTTAAAGAGAAGGACCTGCTGCCCCAGTAGGAACTATCGCGACAACAATTACTGTCATGCCATTGTTTCGTCTTCTCTTTATAGATCTTGGCATTATCATAAGCTTCTGTCCTGAATTCATCTAGTTCATTCAGGTCTAGTAGTCGTTTTTGTCCAGCTTTTTCCCATTCCATGTTTAGATTCTTCACTGCCCAGTAAGCTCTGTGCTCAATTTTAACTGGTAAATGACAAGCTTTGTCAAATACTAATCTATAGGGTGATGCCCCAAAAGGCGTTTTGTAAGCTGTTCTATACGCCCATAAAGCATCGTCAAGCCGATGAGACCAATCCTTTCTAGAAGTTTATACTACCTTCTCGAATATTTGTTTTAGTTCCCTATTTGCAACTTCAGCCTGGCCATTTGTTTGTGGATGATATGCCATAGCAATTTTATGAGTGACACCTATTTTCTTTAGTGCCGCGACAATGAGTCTATTATCAAAGTGTTTACCTTCATCGCTAATGATGGCTCTCGGTACTCCGAATCTTGTGAATATGTTCTTCTTGAGAAATTTGTGTACTGTCTTGGCGTCATTGTGGGGTGTGGCGATTGCTTCAACCCATTTGAACACATAATCTACTGCTACTAAGATGTAGAGATTTCCTTGAGATGAAGGAAATGATCCCATAAAATCTATTCCCTATACATCGAATAATTCTACTTCCAATATTGGCTTTTGTGGCATCTCGTTCCTCCTCTGGGACGCACCGTCGAATAACATGATCTGCACATTGTCGAAACAAGAGAGGTTCGTCCTAGAAATAATGCTTGGCATTATGCTGAAACCTTTTTTTTTCGTTATAATTCAAGTTATACGGAAATATGCCATTAACTAAAAAGTTAACAAGATCTGTGTACTAGGGGGTTGTCGTTGCTGCCTGTATGTTTTCCTTGATAGATTCTAAAATATATGCAAAAAGTGCCTCGGCCTCGTAATCATGTACTGCCATGGGTTCTGCCTCGACAGCAAGGACTTCTTTTGTTGTGACATGCAATATTTGTTTATCTCGAAAGGTGTCTTGTATGTCCTCCAGTTTATACCCTTCATTCTTCAGTCTAGATAAATTATCAACTACTTGGTTTTCAGTACCTTTCCTATCTTTTATCTCCACATCGAACTCTTGTAGCAGAAGGATTCATCTTATCAATCTTGGTTTAGCATCCTTTTTGGCGAAAAGGTACTTAAGTGCCGAGTGGTCTGTATGGACGGTGACTTTTATGATGATGAGCTAGGAACGAAACTTATCGAAGGCAAACACTACTGCGAGTAATTCTTTCTCTGTTGTAGTGTAATTTATCTGAGCATCATTGAGTGTCTTGCTAGCGTAGTAAATAACATGGAAGATATTGTTTTTCCTCTGTCCAAGTGCTACCCCGACAGCATGATCACTTGCATCACAAATTACCTCGAACGGTAGGGTCCAATCTGGTGAAACCACTATCGGTGTTGTAACTAACTTTTCCTTTAGGGTCTCGAATGCTTTAGTACATTCATCAGTAAATTCAAATTTTCTATCCTGCTCAAGTAAGTTACAGAGAGGTTTAGAAATTGTAGAAAAGTTTGAGATAAACCTTCTATAGAAACCTGCATGTCCCAAGAAGCTTCGAATTCCTTTCACAGAGATGGGTGGAGGTAGATTATTTATCACATCAACCTTGGCTTTATCTACCTTAATTCCTTCGGATGATATTTTATGGCCCAGTACGATGCCTTCGTTTACCACAAAGTGATATTTTTCCCAATTGAGGACCAAATTGGTTTTCTCACATCTTTGTAGTACCTTCTCCAAATTGCTAAGACATTGAGCAAATTCGTCCCCAAAGACAGAAAAATCATCCATGAATACTTCCATAAAATCTTCTATCATATCTGAAAAGATTGCCATCATATATCTTTGGAAGGTGGCTGGGGCATTGCAAAGGCCGAACGATATTCTTCGAAAAGCATATGTTCCATACGGGAAGGTGAATGTGGTTTGTGCTTGATCTTCTGGAGCAATAGCAATTTGGTTATATCCAGAATATCCATAGAGGAAACAATAATAGGATTTCCTAGCCAGTCCGTCGAGCATCTCATCAATAAAGGGTAAAGGAAAATGGTCTTTCTTTGTTGCTTTGTTCAACTTTTGGTAGTCCATAGAAACTCTCCACCCTGTCACAGTTCTTGTTGGGATTAACTCATTGTTCTCATTGGTTATGACGGTCATGCCACCTTTTTTTGGCACACATTGTACTGGGCTTACCCATTCACTGTCAGAAATAGGATAAATAATTCCGGTATCAAGCTACTTGATTATTTCCTTCCGAACTACCTCCTTCATGGCATGATAAAGTCTCCTCTAGGCTTCCACAGTGGGTTTTTGACCGTCATCTAATATGATTTTATGCATACAAACGGCTGACCTTATTCCCTTTATGTCATCAATTGTCCATCCTAGTGCTGTCTTATGCTGCCGCAACACTTCTATTAAGCTCTGTTCCTGTTTCGACTGCAGCTTAGAAGAAATGATTACAGACATTGTATGGTTGGGTCCCAAATAAACATACTTTAAATTAGCAGGCAAGGGTTTTAGTTTAGTGATTATTGGTTCCGTACTAGTGGGCTCATTTCTTGGATAATTCATAGGTTCAAAGTACTTACCTGGAAAGTGGTTTGTCCAGTTTGCTTCCTCGATTTTTGCCTCAAATCTATCAAGTTCATGTGCTTCGTTCAGAACATGAGTATAGCAATCATCCTCTGAACTGCCAAGGTAGTGACGCATTGAATTGCTGATGGCGCTACCGAGACAATCATTTTCCAGACATGGTTGTATTAAGTCCTCATCAAAGTTTTCTGATTCTTGGCATTCTTCTGGATTATCATGATTTTTCAGCATAAAAAAACATTGAACTTGATTTGTTGATCATTTATCCTCATAGTCAATTCTCTGTTTTCCACGTCTATTAGAGTACGGCCGGTAGTAAGGAAAGGTCGACCCAATATGATCGGTACATTATCGTCAGCCTCACAATCAAGGACAAGAAAGTCGGCAAGCAATATAAACTTGTCAACTTTCACCAGAATATCCTCAATTTTGCCTTCAGGATGCACATAGGACCGATCTGCAAGTTAGAGCAGTACTATTGTTGGTTTTGCCCGTCCTATTCCAAGTTTCTGAAAGATTGATTTGGGCATTAAGTTGATGCTTGCTCCCAAGTTTCATAGGGCCTTTCCTTTATAACCATATCCAATCGCACAAAGAATTGTGAAGCATCTAGGATCTTTTTGCTTGGGCGGCATGCGATTATGTAGCATGGCCATGGAACCTTCAGTGGCTGTCACCGTTTCAAATTCTCCTAGTCTTCGTTGTTTGGATACTATATCCTTTAAGAACTTGGCATAGTTGGACATTTGTTCAGTAGCCTCAACTAGTGCCAAGTTGATATGGACCTGCTTCAATATGTCTAGGAATTTCTGAAATTGGTGGTCCTGTTTTTGCTTCTTAAACCTCTGTGGGAAAGGAGGTGGTGGTCTGATATCCTCCAAGTTTCCTTGGATATTGAGTTTAATATCTGGGTTGAACTTATCTGTATCTGCCTCGGCGGAAGATTCTGATACTGCTGGTTCTGTTGCCTTTGTAGAGCTTTCGGCAGGGTCTTGCTCAACTTCTGAGTGCTCATGATGTTGCTTTTCTGGTTGGACTCTTTTGGTTTAGGTCCCTTCTTTATTTTTTAATTGTAGGCCACTTCTGGTTGTGATTACCTTGCATTGCTCGTGGCCTAACACCTTAGCATCTTCAGTATTGCTAGGTAAACCCCCTAGTGGTCGAGTGTTTTGTCGTTGGGCAAATTTACCAACCTGGATTTCTAGAGATTTTATCGCGGCTTCCTGGTTTTGCAGTCTTATCTCAGTTCGGTTCATGAAGTCATCAGTACGCTTCATAAAACGACTATTCTCCATCATATAGGCATCAATCTTTGTCATGAAAGCCGTGAGAGAATCTGCCAATGCATTTAGAGACTGTTGCTGTTGTACCTGTTGTTATGGCATGGGCTGCTGAGTGTTCTGCTGCGGCAAGTTCTGACTTGGATGCCAGAATCCAGGGGCTTGATTAATTGGATTTAAGGCATTATTAGGGTTACTCCATGAAAAGTTTGGATGCCTTTTCCAAGATAAGTTATAATTGTTGGACATCATTGGATTGTTTCTGTTATAGTTTCCAACATATAGGTTGGTCTTCTTATCTGGCATGTAGTCTGATGAGTTAACTACCTTAACCTCATGTATATTTCTTTGGGCTTGCATGTTCTGAACCATCTTGGTCAGAGAAGCCAATTGTGCTGTCACCGAACTTGATGTATCTAATTCATGGGTTGTGGTATGACGTCTTATTCCTCCTCGCCTTGATGTGGGAAATTGGAAATCGTTGCTTGAGAGTTTGTTCAGAATTTCAATGGCCTCCGCGGATACTCTATCTAAAAGTGTCCCATTTGCGAAAGCATCTAGCATCATCCTTGTAGAGGCATTAGTAGCATTATAGAACATGAAGACTTGCGTCCACAAGGGAAAACCATGTAGTGGGCATTTGTTTAGCAATTCTCTCTAACGTTCCCATGCCTCATACATCGATTCATCTTCATCTTGCCGGAATGATGTGATTTCATTACGAATGCGACCATAGAGATTTGTCGGATTGAACCTCCTAATGAATTCTCGGCAGAGTTCCTCCCAAGATCCTATGGATCCTGCTAGGATACCATTCAACCAAGTTTTCGCCCTATCCCTCAGTGAATAGGAGAACAATTTTAATCGCAGAATATCTTCATTGACTCCTTGAATCTTTAAAGAGTTGCACACTTCCATGAAGGATTTAAGATGTTGCCTTGCATCTTCAGTAGCAGACCCACTAAACTGTCCAATTGTGTTCAACATGTTGAACATCACTGGTTTGAGCTCAAAGTGAGTTGCTTCGATTTATGGGGTGACTACGCTAGGGTTGAGTCCGTTTAAATCTTCTACCAGATAATCTCTAACAGTGGGCTGCCTCAGCAATGGCTGCAACACTGGTTGTTGTGGCATTGCTGGCGGCAATACATTATGATCAACAGGTGGAATTTGTCCTCTTGGTGGATTATCCATGACTTGGAACAGATCGTGTCTTAGATTATGTCTTGTACGTTCAATCTCAGGATCCAACTCGTACAATGGTCCACTCGGATTTGCCCTGGTCATATACCAAATAAATTAAAGTTAATAAAAATAAAAATAAAATAAATAAATAAAATTAAAGTTGAGTAAATAAATAATTAAAATTAGAGTTAGATAAAGAATAGTTAAAGAGTAAGAAAATTAAAGAAAACAAAATTTAGTTGCCAATCCCCGACAACGGCGCCAAAAACTTGATGCGTATGGTATAAATACAATTTAAGTGCAAGTGTACACGTCGTCAAGTAATAAAATGATAAGTATATCGTGTATCGTCTCCACAGTGATTGGTATACTTAATATGTCTTCCTTTGTTCCCTTGCTCCTGAAAATAAAGTAAAAACACAAATAATTTGATTTGTTTTATCTAACTAAATAATTAAATAATAAAACATAAAATAAATGGTTGAGAACGATTATAGAGAAAGTGGGTAGGATCCAGTTGCGTTAATTAGTGGATTCAATTGATCTTCTTCTTGTCCAATGCAATCACACAACACTGCTTCGACAGTACTGCAGATACTGCCTTGGCAACATTGGTGCTCCTCTACCGCAACAATCTCTTGCTCTTGGACAGAGGTATCAAAGTTCAGCAAAGTGTCCGTAAGTGACTCAGCTCATCTCTGAGTCAGAGTGCTGTTGATGACCAGTCCTTGACGATACCTCTCGGCGTAAATCAATAATAACCATCAACCAATCCAACACTTCTTTTAGCTGCTGAAACTCTTAACATATCTCCCGGGCCTCTAAAAGAGTATAGGACGAGTTAGTGTCTACAATATCGTACTTATCCCTTTTGTGAATCTACACCTCTCGGTGCTAGATAAATAGATTACTCGCAAACTTCCCTCTCGGGCTTGAATACAAGAACAAAGAATGGCAATAGGATAAGCAAACTTTGATTTTATTATTACATATGAAGAAAGATACAAGAATCAATCTCCTCTCACTAATATCGACAACCTTCACCTATCCCTAAGAAGTTTAGAACATATTATCGTTAAGTACAATTCTTAGGGAGGAAGGGTTTCTCTAAAAATCGGCTCTCTTAAACAATGTGGCCGGCTAGGGTATTTATAGCCTTAACCTAGGGTAAACCTTTCCTAAATAGACTTCAACTTGGAGTAGGGAACAAGTCTTTTTTAAGGAATCTGATATTTCCAAGTTTGTCGCCTTCTAGAAGGGTTTCTCGCTTGGTTTCTTACTTGGGCTTTTAGCGCGCTAGCCTGGTCCAATTTATGCGTTGCATCTTCCAGAATATTTTCTATATTTTTATCTTTACATGCGCCTTCATTGTTGATGCTGCCACACTGGATTCTGTCGCGGCCTTGTCTTCTGCCTGGGCCGCAACACTGCTTCACTGTCGCTTCGGCTCTGGATATTCCTGCATATACAAAATATGTAATAATATCTGCATTCTCTATAAATATTGACTTTGTAAGTGATGATAACGAAATATCCAATATTTGAGCAAAGAGTCTATTTTTCGGTTCAAGTTGGTGTATAATAGATGCTTCAAGTACCATGAGAAGGGTAGTAAATAACTGCCTTTTAGGCACTCATCAAATTCATTACGCGATTTAACCCTACAAGTTTATATGATCGAACCCGTAATGAGATTACTTCTTTTAGACAGGTTGATGACGAACCTATGTACGAGGCTTGGGAACGGTACAAAGAGTTACTGAACAAATGTCCCCTGCATGGATTTCCACTTTGAACACAAGTAACTATGTTCTATAATGCCACCAATGCCTCGACAAGGATGATGTTCGATACCTTGGCAAATGGCACACTCCTTGGCAAGGCTCCGGAAGAAGCTATAGAGATTTTGAACAAACTCGTAAGGAATGTTTTTCAATTCCCTACCTCTAGGCGAGGAGGATTAAGACGCCAAGCCACAGTGAATGAACTTGAAACCGATAATTCAGTGGCAGCACAATTGACATATTTAACTAAGATGGTTTAGAACATGCAAGTACATCAAAATACTCACGAGGTAAAAGCAATAAATTCTTCTGAGTATATGCAAGACGAGGAATCTGATTTCTATGTGGGTAATTATAACTAGAACAACAACATGATGTCAAACACATACAATCCGGCATGAAAAAGGCAACGAAACTTTTCATGGAGCAATCCTAACAATGCCTTGAACCCCACCAACCAGGCCTCAGGTTACCAAAATTCACTACCGCAACAGCAGATGCAGCAACAACAACCTATGAACTCATTAGAGAATACTCTCAAGGCCTTCATAATGAAAACAGAATCATATATGGCCGAGAACAATAGTTGCATGAAGAGGACTGATGATTTCATGAATAGAATAAAGATGAGGCTGCAAAACCAAGAAGCTGCTATAAAATCACTAACAACCCAAGTTGGTCAATTTGCTCAAAGACAAAATACTAGACCGCAGGGGGGACTACCTAGCAATATTGAAATTGCTAAGGGAATGGGCCATGAACAGTGCAAAGTAATCACAACAAGAAGTGGCCTAGAACTTACGGAAATAATGGACAAGTCAGCAACCAAAGTTTCACCAGCAACACAAGAGGAAACAGACAAGGAGGACTTGGATGCT
This sequence comes from Abelmoschus esculentus, assembly GCA_035048815.1. Classification (NCBI taxonomy): domain Eukaryota; kingdom Viridiplantae; phylum Streptophyta; class Magnoliopsida; order Malvales; family Malvaceae; genus Abelmoschus; species Abelmoschus esculentus. The sequence goes on from JAUCBN010000026.1 coordinate 11,858,619, forward strand.
GAACAGACTGAACACAAGGACAATGCCCCAATAGAGAGCTCGGCAGCACCTGCACTTCCTGCCAAGACAGCAAGACACACAATGATTCCAGGTATTAAATTCCAAATCAATGAGACCCTGGACGAGATGCGACCACCACCACCTTTCCCACAAAGGTTGAAAAAACAAAAACATGATCATCAGTTTAAGAAGTTTCTAGATATTCTAAAGCAAGTCCACATCAACTTGCCATTTGTTGAGGCAATTGAACAAATGCCCAACTATGCTAAATTCTTGAAAGACATTGTGTCTAAGAGAAAGAAGCTAGGTGACTTTAAGATAGTGGCAGCAACTGAAGGGTGCATGGCAATGTTGCACAATCGCATGCCTCCCAAACTGAAGGATCCTTGATGCTTTACCATAGCTTGTGCGATGGGTAATAATTATAAAGGAAAGGTGCTATGTGACTTAGGAGCAAGTATCAATCTCATGCCCAAATAAGTTTTTCAAAAGCTTGGAATAGGAAAAGCAAAGCCTACAACAGTGCTGCTCCAACTTGCTAATAGATCCTATGTGCAAATGGTAGACAAGTTTATTTTCCCTGCTAACTTCTTTGTCCTCGACTGTGAAACCGACGATAATGCACCGATCATCCTAGGAAGATCTTTCCTTGTCACTGGACGAACCTTAATAGATTTGGAGAATGGAGAGTTGACAATGAGGGTCAATGACCAGCAAGTCAAACTCAATGCATTCCACAAGTTAAAGAAATTTGATGATCTAGAAGAATGCAAATCCCTCCACACAACAGATGCACACACGAAGGTATCCTGCCTAAGCAGCACGCTCGGTAGATTATCTGGTAAGAGAATTAAGGCCAAAGTGGAGGTAAAAAATATAGAAGGGACTAGCCAACACCTGAAGAAAAATCTAGGCCAGCAAGAGATGAGCAATTTGGGAGATGCATTCACATGCACTCCACCAGTAACATAATCTCTTCTATTATACTTTATTTATTATATTAGGATTAGTTTTAATTTAATATTTACGTGTTTATTTTATTTTTAGTATTTTTCTTTAGTAATATTTTTCTTTTTTTATTAATATGTTTATTTAAATTTTCTTTTTAAGATAATAAAATCAAAAATAAAGGAGAAATAGTTCATAAAATGAATTCTGCCGAGGCAGTAAACAGTGTCAGAAGCCGCAACAGTCCCAACGGGCAGAAACAGTGTAACGGCTATCTGCCAAGTTTTTCGCCGCGATAGTAATTGCTAATGGGTAGTAATTCAAAACGGCTAGTGGTTAAAACGCTCATACTATCGAGGCCTACATAAGAAGCATCCTTCTGTTGAACTATTCACTCTTCCATTCTTGATTTCTTTAGAATTCTACTAAATTTTGCTCTCACAATACTCTCACAAATCTTCTTAAAATTTTTAGAATCTTTCACCAAGACTCTCAATCTTTACAAATCATCAATGGCAGCATACACTCGCTTTGCCCCGCCACTATTGCAGACCAATTCAACAGATCTTTTGTTCTCGGCAGTTGTGGGAGGAGCAAGGATTTCAACAATCTGAGGAAAAAAATTTCGGCATTGAACACTATCTGTTCAACAAGATTCAATATCAAAAATGACAATTCTTCTGCCTACAACCTGACCAGGCTAATGCAACCATAGTGCGTGAGTTTTATGCACATGGGGCCGAGAAGGGAAACCCCCTATGTCCACTGCCGAGGCAGACTTGTCCGCCTTGATGCTGAAATAATCAACGAGTTCTATGGCCTAATACCAAAACGAGATAGGCATGCCGAATTCATGGATGACATCACCACCCAAGACTACGAATTGATTAAAGACGACCTTTGTTACAACATCACTCCTTAGGAAACCGGTGCCCATAAAGGTTTTGTGACAAGGCAAAGTCTTAAGCCAGAGGCCAAATTATGGTGCACATTTGTCAAGAGACGACTTATCCCTACCTCCCACAATAGCACAGTGGTCCGCAAAAGATTAGAATTGATCCAATCCATCATCAACAAGAGGAGCATAAATGTGGAAAGATCATTCTACGATAAATTCATGACTGTGGTAAGAAGGAACGTGGACCTTTATACTTCCCTTGTTTAATATCTGGTTTGTGTATTACTGCAGGAGTACCAGTTGAATATACGAATGAATACACACCAACTCGGCATGATGGACGAGAGAATTCTGTCACAGAGTCATACAGATCACGCAGGCAGAACCTGTCCAGCCAACCCTACAGTAGTTCACTGCTGACTTCACTGTCGGCACTCAATACACGAAAGAGATGTCTAACACTACCGAAGCCCCTACCGCAACAGACCCCTACCAGGAAATTCTACAGAGGATGGAAGCTATGGACCTTCGCTAGCAAAGATATATGGAATACCAGAGAGACTTCAACAACACCCTTACCCAGATGATGATACAGAACTTCCCCAACCAAGGAACGCAATTCCTAGAATTCCCTGCCAACATATTCTTCACGGTAACACCCTACACAGAGACTACTCCAGCCCTAGGGCCAAGACCATTTTTCACCTTCAGACCACAACAACAATTCAATGCAGCTGGCCCATCTAGGAGAGCAGATGCTGCCGCAGCATCATCCGCAAGCAGAAGACCTTCATAGCGAAGGGGAGTCTTCAGCACTCCACCAAGATCTTCGATCCCAATAGGCAGTCTATCGGTTGAGATAAATGCCTATGTTCATCAGAGCTCATCCACTACCAAGCTTAGCATCCAGGATACTGGGGCAGATCCAGAGAATGGAGGCGACACGAAGATCATGGACACTGAAGATAAAGAAGGAAAAGAAGTCAATGCACCAATAAAACGGGTAACACCAACGAGAGTTTAGCCGTCGAGAAGAGAAAAGCCATCACCATCACCAAGGGCTCAGCAAGCAACATCTAGACCAAGGAGACAAATTATGGAAGAGAGTTCTTTCGAATCATCATAATCTTTTCTTCTTATTGCCCATATAGTTTTTTTTCTGCTTATAATTTTTACTTACTGTTTGCCCCTTAAGCATTGAGGATAATGCTTGGTTTGAGTTTAGGGGTGTAGAGCCACTGTCGAGGCAATCTACTGCCGCGGCCTTGCCATGAAAAGGAAGTTTTTAATGATAAAATTTTTTGTTTTATGTCCACAACTTTACTTGAACTGTTGCCATACTCTTGCACTGCCCATCATCAGTATTGTCTTAGTCTATTCTTGAAGGCAATAGAAATCTTTCTCCTTACCATAGTTAGGATCTGTTTTGAAGGCTTAATTCTAGGATACTTAAGGAGAAAAATTTAGAAGCTTACTATAAGGTTGAACTTTAAAAACACTTTTGGGACTTGTTTGGCTGTATGAATTCTTTTAATGAACTTAGGTGATAAAGACTTAGATCTTTGGAAAGGTGACTAGAGGTACCTATGACCGGCTCTAGGAAATACTCTTTTTCATGCTAGATGTGCCCAAAATTGGCTTTAGTATGCATAAAAGAATAGCAAAAGAAACAAGGAGATAAAAAGAAGAAAACACAATACTTGAGGTGCCCAAAATTGGCTCAAGGAATTGTTGTTATAAGAAGAGTACACTAAATCCAAGTCTATTTGTCTTGAACTTAGAGTTTATCTAAGAAGGCATCAAAATTTTCCACAAAAACGCACACACACACTAGCCTTATAGTTTGTCTTCTAGGTACACCCTTAGGTAACCGAAAGGTTAAGTCTAAAGAATAGACATAGTTATGGTGGGAAGAATAGATTGAAACATAAGACCAAGAGAGAATAGAGTTTGACAAATTGATGGTTTGCATTGCTTGAGGACAAGCAATAGTTCGAGTTTGGGGGTGTGATAAGTGCTTAACTCACTATCACTTTCTACACTTTTCATGGGCACTTATCATCAAATCTACATCTACTTGAACAAATGCATGTGCTTAATGTAATATATTTAGGGATTGTGCCATTTGAGATAATATTTGTAGAAAAGGCATACTTTACTGCATTTTTATATCTATGCAGGAACAAGTATTGCCGAGGTAGCAGAATGATGTCGAGGCAAGACCTGATGCCGAGACAGTAGAGGAGAAAAAACAATATGACTGACAATTGAAGGTGAAAATTGTGGAGAACGTTGATGAACAAGAAGCCCAAGAATCGGAGCTGAAAAACACAAGAAAAGCCCAAGGACAAGGCCATGTGGGAAGAAACCTTTTAGAAGATCAAACCTGGAAATATTTATCCTATGTACATAACTTATTCCCTACTCCAAGTTGTACTCTAATTAGGAAAGGTTTGCCCTAGGACAGGCCTATATAAGGCATAGCCGTCCTAAGGATTATGAGACACATAGATAGACCTTGAGAGCTGAATTTTGAGAGCTTTTACCTTAGGGACAATTCTTTCCATCATGTTCTAAGTTCTCTTAGGGTTTTGGTGAAGGTTGTCGAGTATTTGTGAGAGAAGATTGTATCTTGTTTCTTGTTTCTCTGCAATAAAATATCAAAGTTTGCTTACTCTTTGTCATTCTTTGTTCTTGCATCCAAGCTTGGGAGGAAAGTTTGTAAGTAATCTATTTGTCTAGACTCGGGAGAGTTAGACTCACGAAAGGAGTAAGTACGATATTCGACTTGGTTGGAGGATACTAACTCGGTCTAGGAATAGTTTAGAGTTTCAAAGGCTAAAAGAAGTGTGGGATTGGTTGTTGGTTATAATTGATTAACGTCGGGACGTATCATCAAGGACTTACCTTTAACAGTATTTTGACTTAGGGATAAGTGGATCCATTCAAGGACACTTTGCCGAACTTTGGTAAATCTACCCAAGAGCAAGGGATTGTCGCGGCAGAGAATATTGTCCTTGTTGAAGACAGTATATGTAGTACTGTCGAGGTAGTGCAGTGCAATTACTTTGGACATAAATAGATCAATTGAATCCAGTATACAATACAACTGGATCCTACCCTCTCCCTCATATTCGATCTCTCCTTAATTAGTTTAGTTTATTTAGTTTAATCAATACCCAAGCTTATCTCTATTTTTACTTTTATTTGATAAAAGCAAGAAGACCGAAGGAAGCATATTAAGTACACAAATCTCTGTGGAGATGATAATTCGATAAATACTTATCACTTATTACTTGACATGTACACTTGCACTCCAATTGCGCATATTCAGCACGCATCACCTACGCCCATATAAACCCTCAAACGGTGTCATCTGTATACTCGCTTGAAAACTATTATTATAAGCAAACTCCACCAAAGCCAACTGTTTCTCCCATGAACCTTGAAACTCAATGATGCAACATCTCAATATATCCTCCAAAGTCTGAATAACACTTTCAGACTGACCATCCGTCTGCGGATGATAAGTTGTACTAAAATTAAGCCTCGTACCCAAAGTAACATGCAAACTCCTCCAAAACTTAGAGATAAAACGTGGATCTCTTTTCGATATGATCGACTTAGGCACACCATGCAACTTCACCACCTTAGAAACATACAACTCTGCTAACTTATCCATGGAATACGACGTATGTACGACAAGAAAATATGCACACTTTGCAAACCTGTCAACAATCACCCATATAGAATCTTTTTTAGACGATGTTAATGGTAACCCCATCATAAAATCCATAGTCACTCTCTCCCATTTTTATTCCAAAACTTGAACCGGTTGCAACAATCCTCCAGGGAACTGATGTTCAGCTTTTACCCGCTGACACACCATACACCGAGACACAAACTCCTTCACATCCTTCTTTAAACCAACCCAAAAGTACACACTTTTGAGATCTCTATACATCTTCACACTACCCGGATGCATAGCAAACAGACTAGTATGAGCTTCTGCCAAGATAGCTTACCTCAACTCAACATCATCCGGTACCACAATCTGACCTCCATAACACAACACCTCATCATCATCAAAATGATACTCGGTCGGTCTACCTTTAGCGATATCTTCTACAAAAGGTACCAACACCTCATCCTCTAACTGTTTCACCTTTATCATCTCAACCAAGAAGGTTTAACTTGCAACTCCGCTATCAAATCAACTCCCTTAGGAATACTTAACTTAGAAAACATCATCCTCAACTCAACCGCCGCCTTATGGCTCAAAGCATCAGCTACCACATTAGCTTTTTCCGGATGATACTCAATAGATAAATCATAATCCTTAAGCAACTCCATCCATCTTTATTGCCTAAGGTTTAGATCCTTCTGAGACATGAGATACTTCAAACTCTTATGATCCGTAAAGATAGTATACTTCTCACCATACAAATAATGTCTCTAAATATTCAAAGCAAAGACTACCGCCGCAAGCTCCAAATCATGCATCGGATAGTTCTTATCATGAACTCTCAACTGTCTAGAGGCATACGCCACAACCTTTCCTTCTTGCATCAAAACACATCCAAGACCAACGTAGGACGCATCACTATAAACCATAAAATCCTTACCAGACTCGGGTTGGACCAACATTGGAGCACTAGTCAACACCTCCTTCAACTTATCAAAACTTTTTTGTTGACTTTCCTTCCACTCAAAAGCTTAGTCATAGGAGCAACAATGCTCGAAAAACTCTAAAAAAACCTACGGTAATAACCAGTCAGCCCCAGAAAACTCAAAACCTCTGACACCGACCTTTGTTGCTTCTAGTACATAACAACCTCTATCTTCTTCGGATCAAAAATAATACCTTTATCCAATACTACATGACCAAAAAACACCACTTCCTTTAACCAAAACTCACACTTACTCAACTTAGCATACAACTCGTTCTCCTTTAACGTTCGCAACACTATCCGCAAGTGCTGATCATGATCTTCCTCTGTACGTGAATACACAAGGATACCATCTATGAATACTACCAGAAACTGGTCCAAGTATTCATGAAATACCCGGTTCATCATATCCATAAAAGCAGTAGGGGCATTCGTCAATCCAAACAGTATTACCAAAAACTCATAATAGCCATACCTTGTCCGAAAAGCCGTTTTCAATATATCCTCCTCTTTCACCTTCAATTGATAATACCCCAATCTCAAGTCAATCTTTGAGACTACACTAGCACCTCAAAACTGATCAAACAAATCATCGATCCTTGGCAAAGGATACTTATTCTTCACGGTCAACTTATTCAGTTACCGATAATTAATGCACATCCTCATAGTGCCATCCTACTTCTTCACAAACAACACCGACGCACCCTAAGGTGATACAATCGGTCGGATAAAACCTAGGTCAAGCAACTCTTGCAACTTCATCTTCAAGTCCTTTAACTCTTTAGGTGCCATACGATAAGGAGAAATAGACACTAGGTTCGTACCAACATAAGTCTCGATACTAAACTCCACATCATGATCGGGAGGTAGTCTTGGAAACTCTTTAAGAAAAACTTCTGGAAAATCGCATATTGTTCGAATGTTCTGCACCCGAACCTCTCTTATCCCCGGATTCATCACATAAGCTAGATATGCCACACCGCCATGCTATAGCATCTTCTCCGCTTGCAAAGCCAAAACCATGTTAGACAAAAATCTGGTATAATCACTTTTCACCACAACCTCACTACCATCCAACAACCTCAAGGTAACTCTTTTCTTTTCAAAATCCACCACTATTAAATGCTTCGTCAACCAGTCAACACCCAAGATAAGATCGAAACCATGAAACAATAACTCCATTAAATCAACCTCAAAGACATGTCATTGAACCTCCAACAGACACCTTCTATACAACTTCCTTCTTGTAACCGTCTCACACAAAGAACTGGTAACCATTACACCCACATCTAAAACCTCAATCGGGATATCAAACAGATATGCATGCTCACACAAAATATAAGAATACGTCAATCCCGAATCTATCAAAGAAAATAACGGTACACTATGCAAAGAAAAGGTACCTACAACCATATCTGTAGCATTACGGGTCCCACACTGAGCATAGACTCTACGCCCATCACCTTGCCTCTGAAAAGGACCTCGACCACGTCCACATTCTCTACCAGGCATCATTGTAGCCTCAGTATGGTCTCTCGACTCACCAGCAAACCTAGGGCAATCACGCCTCATGTGATCCTTAGATCGACAACCCATACAAGCACTAGTGGCTCACCAACACTCTCCTGGATGACGCCTAGAACACAGGTTACAAACTAGGGCATCACCACCAGCCCTACCATACTACTAAGAACGACTGCTGCGTCCAAAATCACCTCGACGTCGGTCAGCTCTGTATCGGTTATCTCGAAGCCTCTTACCCTGCTTACCTTGAGCATTAGCCTCAGCAAGCCTCTTACCAACATCGGAAGACTTCCTAGCCTCCCTTAGAGATTCTTCGACATCCTTGGCCCTGTTAACCAGCATATTGAACTCGGTGTACTCCGTAGCCAAAAGGTATGTCTTAATCTCGGGATCCAAACCATAACATGTAACCCCTTTACCCAGCCTAGATGGAACCGATACTAATGGGTTACACGGGGAATATCTAACCAAACCCGCAAAAGTCCGATTCGATAAACAACCCTAGAACTGATTTTTTTTAGATGCATAATTTTGTTCCTACATGTCTTAATCTTATACAAAGCGTTAGCGAAAATAATCCAATTACAAAAAAACATTCGATTAAACACTTAAGTAAATTAAGGACTTAAACGTAAAACTTTTAAATTCTAAAGACAATGTAGAAAGTCATTCCATCAAAGTTCAATTAAGCATACAAATATCCCTTAGGGTAAATTTCAAGTCTAACGAAGCATTCTAACATCCTTAATTGCATGTTTCACTAATTTAGGGACTAAAATGTAAATCTTTTAAATTATAAGGCCTTTGTCCAAATTAAGTTAACCAACTTGAAATTAAATCAACTTGATGCACCTATGTGAAATTTCAGCTCAAAATCACATCTGCAGGTACCCTAATTGAACAAAGAAAGATATCCGAGACTAAAATACAATTTCCAGCAACTATAAATTTCTGGCAGCCAAAGGTTTCGAAACCTTTCATAAAGGTTTCGAAACTTTATGTAAAAGGTTTTGAAACTTCTGATGAGTGCCTAAAAGGAAGTTATTTACTACCTTTCTCATGGTACTTTATCCATCAATTATACACCAACTTGAGCTGAAATATGGACTCTTTGCCAATATTGGATATTCCGTTATCACTATGTACAAAGTCCAAATTTATAGAGAATACAAATATTATTACATATTCTATACATGCAGGAATATCCAGGGCTGAGGCAGCAATTAAGCAGTGTTGAGACCGAGGCAAGGACAAGGTCGCGACAGCATCTAGAGTGGCAACATCAATATTGTAGGCAATTGAAAGATAAAAATATAGAGAACATTCTGGAAGATGCAGTGCACCAATTGGACCAGGCTAGCACACTAAAAGCCCAAGTCAAAGACCAAATGGGAAAATCCTTCTAGGAGGCGGCAAACTTGGAAATATCAGATCTCATGTAGAAGACTTGTTCCTTACTCCAAGTTAGAGTCTATTTAGGAAAGGTTTGCCCTAGGTTAAGACTATATAAAGCCTAGCCGACCACATTATTTAGGGGACCGATTTTAGAGAAACCCTTCCCCTAAGAATTGTACCCATCGACATTATGTTCTAAATTTCTTAGGGATAGGTGAAGGTTGTAGATATTAGTGAGAGGAGATTGCTTCTTGTTTCTTTGTTCTAATGCAATAATAATATCAAAGTTTGCTTATCCTATTGCCATTCCTTGTTCTTGCATTCAAGCTCGAGAGAGAAGTTTGTAAGTAATATATTTATCTAGCATCGAAAGGTGTAGATTCACAAAAGGGATAAGTACGGTATTGTCAAACACTAACTCAGCCTAGAGATAGGTTAAGAGTTTTAAAAGCTAAAAGAAGTGTTGGATTGGTTGGTGATTATCATTGATTCACGCCGAGAGGTATCATCAAGGATCAGTCATGAACAGCGCTCTGAATTAGAGATAAGCGGAGTCAACTACGAACACTTTGCTGAACTTTAATGCATTTTCCCAAGAGCAAGAGATTGCCACGACGGAGAACACTAACGCTGCCGAGGTTGTATCTGCAGTACTGCCGAAGTAGTGTTGTGTAATTGTATTGGACAAGAAGAAGATCAATCGAATCGACTAATTGACACAGTTGGGTCCTACCCACTTTCTCTATATCGTTCTCAATCCTTTATTTTATGTTTTGTTATTTAATTATTTAGTTAGTTAAACAAATCCACTTATTTGTGTTTTTACTTTATCTTTCAAGAGCAAGGGAACAAGGAGAGACATATTAAGTATACCAATCCCTGTGGAGACGATATATGATATACTTATCAGTTTATTACTTGCGACGTGCACACTGCAAAGTTGCGCTATTATTACATGCAACAAGTTTTTTGCGCCGTTGCCGGGAATTGACAACTAACTTTTGTTTTCTTTATTTTTTTGCTCTTTAACCATTCTTTATTTAATTTTAATTCTAATTATTTATTTTTCTTTTTATTAACTTTGGCTTATTTGGTGTATGACCAGGGTAAACCTGAGTGGTTCATTGTACGAATTGGATCCTGAAATCGAACGCATAGGACACCATCTGAGACGCAACCTGTTTCAAGTCATGGATGATCTACCAAGAGGACAAATTTCACCTGTTGATCATAACGTACTTGTAACATCGCGTTTTTGGGGTTATTAGTTAGGCTTAAGTTAGGGGAATTCGATTCGGGTCGAATCGAGTTCTCCGGTTTATTATTCTGGGAAAAATAAAATAAGGATATTTTTAATTAAGGAAAATAATAATTTGGAAGGTGGTTTGAAATATTAAAAATATGTTTCAAAATTAAAAGAAAATAATTTGGATTTTATAATGAATTTTAATTATGTTTAATTATGCATAAATGACCAATTTATAATTTTTTTTGGAAAATTGAGGGACTTAATTTGGAATTTTTGGAAATTGTGTTATTTTAGTGACTAAATTGAAAAGCAAGCTAAACTTAGAATCCTTAGAGGGCCATAAACCCATTTCTAATTTTTAATGATGATTTATTCACCAAAAAGGTATTTTTAATTACTTTAATTTGGTTTTTAATCATTTTCTCTCAAAACCACTTTTCTCATCTTTTTCTCTCATCTTTTTCTCTCATTTTCTCTCCACTTTCTCTTCATCTTTTCTCTTCAATTCCTTGCCGATTTTTGCATCTTTTTTCACAAAAAATACATCACTTGCATCATCTTTCCATCCTTTACAAAACCTAAGCATTGATTTCATCAAATCTACATCAAATTGCAAGGAATCAAGAAGGGGAAAATATCATATTTTTGGTGAATAGATCTTGAAGGTAATTTTCTGGATTTTTATTCTTTTCTAAGGTTTTTTATTGAAATTCTCAAGTATTAGCTTGCTAATCTTTGAATAAACACTTGATTCTATGTTTTTAATGTTAGATCTAATGTTCTTGTGATGTTTTTGTGAAATCTTTTTGGATCTCATTTAAGGCTGGAAGTTAGATGAATTCAATCATGTTTTTATGTTGATTTAATGATTAATTGAGTCTTGATTTAATATCACATTAATTTAATCCCGGAATAATGCAATCGGTGTAGTTTTAAGGTGTTTTTCGGTTGTTTTATGGGTTGTTTTAGATGCTTAAATGTTGATGGAGATATAAGGATGGTTTGTATGTGTTTTTGGATCATAATTGAGGTAGATTAGATGTTAGATTTATTAGGTTTTAGGTTGATGTTGTTCGGATGCGTTTCGGCTTAGTTTTTAGTCTTTTCGGCTAAGTTTTTGGTAGTTTAATGGTGATCGGATATGGCTGTTGGTTTGAGCATGTTATGATGTGAGAATACTCTGTTTTTAATGTTGTATAAGAGGTACAAGAAGGAGCTTGATTGCTGGTGCGTTGGTGCGATTATCGGAGAGCGGCGAATGCTTGTTTCGCTTGTTGGTGAGTGGTTACGGATTTAAAAGCAAATCGCGTTTGGTACGTTCTATTTTTGGGGGCTATGGAAGAGTGTGAAAACCTTCCACGATTCAAGAGTGAGTAAAGTATTTGTTTTAATGAACCCATATGTGTTTCGGCTATTTTCGACAAAGGTATTTTATTGGTAATGCAATGGAATTTATGGAAGTGCATGAGCATGTTTTGAATTGATGCATACATGAGAGATACTTGCTGAAATGCATAGCATACTTAGCATCCATGACTATGGAAAATTATGAGAAATGTTTTGGAATACAACATGGTTAATTGCCTATACATGATGGTGCCTTTGGGCATGGCTTTTGGGTTCATTTGTTGAACATGTTATGCATGCATTGTGAGCAGCAAGTTATCATGCACATTTGATTATGATATTGGCTTAGTGACACTAACTTTAGATTCGAATACGAATGACATGTCATTAGGATTGTCTTAAGTGCACTATAATCAAAATCGGAAATACAGAATATTGCCTACACGTAACAAGGGTGACTTTGTGTCCAATCGTGCGTGGTAGAGCCGCCTACACGTAACAAGGGTGACTATGTGTCCGATCGTACGTGGTAGTGCTAATGGTGACTTAGTGTCATGTCAATGGTGACTTAGTGTCATGTTAATGGTGACTTCGTGTCATATCAATGGTGACTTCGTGTCATGATGAGACAAATGTCTCATGGATCCGTGTATTCGGTGAGCTCAAGGTTCACATTAAGTGATCACTAGAAAGCCAATATACATACATGAAACTGAGAAAAGGTTTGAGCATCACTTATGAATTGTTTTGACAAGGTTATGTGAACTCAAGGATGCATATGATTTAATGAATTTGGGCATGAAATATTGGCATGCATGATTTAATAAAGTATTGCAAATTATGGTTTCAATATGGTTTTAAATAGATGCATTGATGATCTTTTGTGGAGCTACCTCACTAAGCATGTTTGCTTAAGCTCTCTTTTCATCTTTGCAGAAAAATAAAAGCACTAGGAGCTTCGTTCGGGGCAAAGAAACCAAGGAGAAGATCACTTGAAATTTGGTATGCTTTTGGCAAATAAATTGGGCAAGGCAATGTGTAACACAATCTATGAGAGGAGTGAGGATTTAGGCTTTGATTTCATGATGTAATAAGACCATCATTATTGGTTATTAATTGTTGAACTTTTGTTTTGTTTAAGTTGTTGAAGCATGAACTAGTATGGTTGTTATGTTGCTATTCAATCTTTAGGAAGCATGCCCATAGATCTCCTTGTGATCTTTTCTGATATTTTGAGGTGTGGTTATGTTGATAAATATAACTAGGAATGTTGCATACAATTTCGGGTTATTAATGTTTATGTTTGGGTGGTTTAAACGAGCTTAAAACGTCGCACCCCAGTCCCGAACACAGGGGGTATCGATACACCCTGTGGCAGTATCGATACCATTATGCTACTGGATATGCTTGTATCGAACCAGTGTTCGGTACCAAATGCTACTGGAATTGTCTATTCCGAAACACCCTATGGCCTGTTTTGAAACAGGTGACGTGTTCCGAAACACTCCAGGGCTGTTTCGAAACACCTGGCTTAAAATGGGCAATTTGAGAGTTTTGAATGCATGAAACGTAGGATTTAATCTAGTAACAAATATAGTGAATTTATGTGTAATTTTAGGTGATATTGTGACACCATGATTCATGTTTTAACCCGAACATACATCGTATGATTTAAGATGGATGAAATACCTAATATTACATACTTTGCAATTAAGTCCATAAATGCTAGAACGTAAATCGATTAATCAAGATATCTTGTTTGATCTGAGTTGTATGATGAATGTGTTTAGCTTGCTTAATTGTTGTCCGGTGGATTGATTGTGGATATGGAGATGCAATTAGTTATTTTACATTTTGGTCCCTAATCATGTATGCGTTTAATTGATTTACTTATGATTATTGAACTGCGTCTGATTTTGTCTTACTTGAGTTAATCACACATAGGGAATTAATTGTACATCTAAGTAAGATAAAATAAAAAAATGTTACGGTTTTTAGGGTTGTTTATCGAATCAAACCTTTGCGGGTTTGATTTGATATTCCCCATGTGACCCATTAGTGTCGGTTTTGTCTAGGCCGGGCTAAGGGGGTTACATTTGGTGGTATCAGAACCAGGTTGAATAAAATATGTTGTTGGTTTGAAAAATGTGTAGTTTGTTGGTTAAAGCATGTATACGATTGCTAAGTTGTGTGTTTAAATGTGCGATTGATCATGATGTGTGTGATTGAGCATGATATGTTGTTGGTATGTGAAAATCTATCTATGATGATTGTACTTTGAGTAATGATGATTAAACTGGGGATTATCGGTTACACATTGCCACTGCCAATATATTTTCAGATGCTCTCAGATTTCCCTTGGTTCCTGCCCGATTGTAAGTTTATTTTATTTGGATATTATGTTTTAAACTGCATGTTTAAAGTTTTTGGAATATGCTTATGAGACGTGAAACACGAGCTAGTGTTGGTATGAACATTAATGGTCAAGATTATGGATGAAATAACTGCTAGGGAAGAGTAAATTCTCCCTCATCTGTGAGTGTGCCTTCGATTAGGCCGGAAGGTTAGTTTGTGGTGTTGCACTGTTCTTTCGGTTGTGTTTTAGTCTGCTGAAGCTGGTACGGATGTTGCTAATCTGACTTGGGAGTTGTCAATAAGATGGTAGTTGAGGTTGTTGGAATTAAGGATGTTATTTGTGAGTGTGAACAATAATCATGTTTAGATTAAGAGCACATATATGTATATATTTATAGATAATGTAGGACATGCATGCATTCTTGAGCATGACATTAGAAATTGCATTTACATGCATATGCACTTGCATAGGCATTTATGAGGGCATACAGGAAATCATGCATACATTTGTTCACACTTGCGAGTAGATCCTTGAGGGTGTAAGTGAAGTGTGGTTGGTTCTTTTAAGGTGAAGGTATGGGAATAAAAAGAAGAGGTTGAAAGAACTTTCTTGTGGTGTTAAGCTAAATGTGTAGTGGGCAAGCTACCCTTTTGGTTAGGGAATAGTCTTGGATGAACAATGAGTGGTTGGCCTCAGAGTTGTGAATGTTTGAAACCGAGGTAAATACCTTGAGTTATGGTTAGTTTGAGTTGGTCATTACTAAAGGTAAGGCTGAGTTTTGAGGATTCTTTCTAGTTAGAATTTGGAGGTTGTAACAAGGTTGCCGCATGTTTTGTAGAGTAAGGCGGGTCGGTGTTTTTTTTTTCCTAAGTGATGTGAAATTATTTTATGGAAAGTACAAGGAATTCTTTATGGTGTGGTTAATGTACAGTTAGAACGGGGGTTGTGACCGATCTGTTATGGTCAAGATGGAAGAAAAGTATGAGATATAGTTTGGTATGAGAGTTGTGAAATCAGGGGTTTGAATCATAGATTGTTGTGACCTTGAGAGGTTTGGTTGTACTATAAAGGAGGAAAGTGTACATGTTGTGTTTATAGGATGTTAAGTTGGATATACTTCGGGTAAAGTTGTTTTTTTTGATGATGTCTGAAGTGGTGTAATGTGGGTCGCTGGACAATTTATGGTTTGTAGCAATTGTTCAGTCTTATGAGTTTGCTTTTATCGAAAAGTGTTTTGAGGTTTTGTGTTCGGTGGGTTCGTGTCTGTGGATGTTTCATCAATATGGTTACCGCTTTGGCAAGGTTATAAAATAAGAGGTGTTGGAGCTAGTGAAAGAAATAGTTTTATAAGTTCGGATTTTGTTGTGGTATAGTTAATGTAAGAGTTGGTTTTGCCAATGAGTTGTTAATGGAGAAAAAAAATTGGGTTAAGTGTCAAGGCACTTAATGATGTGTAGATTTTAAATTTTGAACCTTGGTGGAGTTGGCTATGGTGGCTAAACCTTAAGTTGGAGGTATTATCGTTGTGATGAGTACGATGTTGGGCTTGATACAAAGTGGATACGTTTCTTTTATGGTATGTTTTGTAGAATGTTAGCAACTGGGGATGACTTGGCTTACATAAGGATGCTTGCAATGAGAGTTTGTTATGTGGGATAAGCCTGAGTTGTTGGGGAGTTACAAGGGAAGATGTTCGGTTAACCTTTAGGGAAACCTAGTTAATGGTGGATCTATGAGTGAAATTCAACCTTGGTAAAGTTGATCGGAGACAAGTTGTGGCAAAGTGTTTGATGAGGGTCTAGTGAAGGATATATTCTTGGCAAGGTTTAGTTTTGTGTTGAGAATCTTTTTGTGTTAGGTGAACCGCATGGTTGTTTCGAAAAGTACCGAGGTGGAATGGTATCTTGATCAGGGCTTATGGTAATCTTTTTCCATGGGTTTGGTGGTAAGTGTTATGGTAGGAGTTGGGGGAAACATGCGTATTTGACTAAGCTGGTTTGGATTATGTTTGAATCATATGTAAATGTTTGTCATGATGATAAGGTAAGAATGAGTATCAATTTTCTTTGGGTTATTAGTATTAAAGGTGCCAAAGTTGAAGTCGGAAAGAATCATCAAAAGTTTGGTAATAAGTTCTATGGATGGTATGGAGTTTGCTTATGAGGTTTGTTGGATCAATCGTTTATTGGAGTACGGTTTTCTTGGGTTCCTAAGTCCCATTGGAGAGATGTATGAGTGATATGTCTATAACATGATAAGATTTGAAAGTTTTTAGGACCGACATAGGTTGTTGTTTGGATGTTGGGTTTTATCATTCACAGGTAAATGGATGATATGTTGTGACGTTGTGATATGGTTAATATGACTCATAATGAAGTTGTTGTTGGCGGTGGTGTTTGCTTAACACAATGCTGACAGTTTTGTACAAAGTTAGTCTGATGTTTGTTGTGTGGAGTGGAGGTTGGTGAAAGGCTTAGTTGGTTACCTGGTATGTGGGAGGATGTCAAAAGGAAGGTTAGTTCGATGGTGATGGTATGGAAACTGTTGCGGTTATCAAGAGTTTGTTATCAACCTTATGAGGTTTTCTTTTGAGTTATGTTTTCTATAGAGGTTGAGATGGTATGGTGGTTTGTGCATTGTTGCTTTGGTGTGGGGAAAAAAATTGTTGGTTGTCCAAAGAGGGTAAGTGTGGGTTGTCTGTTGTGTACCATCCGGAAAAGCTAAGGTGATGGTTGAATCTTTGAACCGTAAGACAACAGTTGAGTTGAGAGTGATGTTTGCTAAGTTGAGTATTTCTAAGAAAGGAGGTTTAGTGGCGGAGTGGTAAGTAAAGCCTATCTTGGTTGAGATGATAAGGTGAAACAGTTAGAGGATGAGACGTTGATACCTTTTATGGAGGATATTGCTGAGGGTAGACCGACCGAGTATCATTTTGATGATGATGGGGTGTTATGTTTTAGAGGTCGGATTGTGGTGCCCGATGATCAAGAGTTGAGGCAAGCTATCTTGGTGGAGGCTCATACTAGTCCGTTTGCTATGCATCCGGGTAGTGTGAAGATGTATAGAGATCTCAAAAGTGTGTACTTTTGGGTTGGTTTAAAGAGAGATGTGACGGAGTTTGTTTCTCGGTGTATGGTGTGTCAGTGGGTGAAAGCTGAACATCAGTTTCCTGCAGGTTTGTTGCAACCGGTTCAAGTTCCGGAATGGAAATGGGAGAGAATCACTATGGATTTTGTGACGGGGTTACCTTTAACACCGTCCAAAAAGAATTCTATATGGGTGATTGTTGATAGGTTTACGAAGTGTGCACATTTTTGCCATGCATACGACGTACTCCATGGATAAGTTGGCGGATTTGTATGTTTCTGAGGTGGTGAGATTGCATGTGGTGCCTAAGCCGATCATATCGGATAGAGATCCGCGGTTTACATCCAAGTTTTGGAGGAGTTTGCAGACATCTTTGGGTACGAGGCTTAGTTTTAGTACGGCTTATCATCCACAGACGGATGGACAGTCTGAGCGCGTTATACAGACTTTGGAGGATATGTTGAGGTGTTGTATCATCAAGTTTCAAGGTTCTTGGGAGAAGCAATTGTCGTTGGTAGAGTTTGCTTATAATAATAGTTTTCAGACGAGTATACAAATGGCACCGTTTGAGGCGTTGTATGGGCGTAAGTGTCGTACACCTTTGTGTTGGAAGGAAGTTGAACAGAAATATGTTTCTTTGCCTCAAGTGTTGAAGGATACGGATGAGAAAGTTAAGTTGATATGTACTAAACTTAAGAAGGCTTTGGATAGAAAGAAGTTCTATGCCGATTTGAAACGTAGGGAGATAGAGTATGATGTTGAGACAAAGTGTTTCTTAAGGTTTCTCCGTGGGAGAAAGTGATGAGATTTGGAAGAAAGGGGAAGTTGAGTCCTCGTTTTATTGGACCATATGAGGTGTTGGTGCGTGTTGATTCTGTTGCTTATAGGTTGAGGTTGTTTGGGGAGTTGAGTAAGATGCATTATATGTTTCAATGTATCGATGCTTCGTAAGTATCGTTCAGATCCTTTTCATGTTGTTCTAATTAAAGAGTCTGAGTTAAGGGCGGATATGAGTTATGAGAAGGAACTAGTGAGGATTTTGGATGTGGATACAAAAGTTTTTCGAGGGAGGACCATAGTTTTGGTTAAAGTGCTTTGGAAACACCGAGGTGTCGAAGAGGTAACTTGGGAGACATGGAAAAGTATGGAGGAGTAGTTTCCTCACTTGTTAACTTGAGGTAAATTTCGAGGACGAAATTTTCTTAAGAGGGGGAGAGTTGTAACATCCCGTTTTGGGGGTTATTAGTTAGGCTTAAGTTAGGGAAATTCGATTCGGGTCGAATCGGGTTCTCCGATTCATTATTCCGGGACAAATAAAATAAGGATATTTTTAATGAAGGAAAATAATAATTTGGAAGGTGGTTTGAAATATTAAAAATATGTTTCAAAATTAAAAGAAAATAATTTGGATTTTATAATGAATTTTAATTATGTTTAATTATGCATAAATGACCAATTTGTAATTTTTTTTGGAAAATTGAGGGACTTAATTTGGAATTTTTGGAAATTGTGTTATTTTAGTGACTAAATTGAAAAACAAGCTAAATTTAGAATCCTTAGAGGGCCATAAACCCATTTCTAATTTTTAATGATGATTTATTCACCAAAAAGGTATTTTTAATTACTTTAATTTGATTTTTAATCATTTTCTCTCAAAATCACTTTTCTCATCTTTTTCTCTCATTTTCTCTCCACTTTCTCTTTATCTTTTCTCTTCAATTCCTTGCTGATTTTTGCATCTTTTTCCATAAAGAATACATCACTTGCATCATCTTTCCATCCTTTACAAAACCTAAGCATTGATTTCATCAAATCTATATCAAATTGCAAGGAATCAAGAAGGGAAAAATCTCATATTTTTGGTGAATAGATCTTGAAGGTAATTTTCTAGATTTTTATTCTTTTCTAAGGTTTTTTATTGAAATTCCCAAGTATTAGCTTGCTAATCTTTGAATAAACACTTGATTCTATGTTTTTAATGTTAGATCTAATGTTTTTGTGATGTTTTTGTGAAATCTTTTTGGATCTCATTTAATGCTGGAAGTTAGATGAATTCAATCATGTTTTTATGTTGATTTAATGATTAATTGAGTCTTGATTTAATATCACATTAATTTAATCCCGGAATAATGCAATCGGTGTAGTTTTAAGGTGTTTTTCGGTTGTTTTATGGGTTGTTTTAGATGCTTAAATGTTGCTGGAGATATAAGGATGGTTTGGATGTGTTTTTGGATCATAATTGAGGTAGATTAGATGTTAGATTTGTTAGGTTTTGGGCTGATGTTGTTGGATCTATGGGCTGATGTTAGATGTTGGATCATAATATGGTTTTAAATAGATGCATTGATGATCTTTGGTGGAGCTACCTCACTAAGCATGTTTGCTTAAGCTCTCTTTTCATCTTTGCAGAAAAATAAAGACACTAGGAGCTTCGTTCGGGGCAAAGAAACCATGGGGAAGATCACTTGAAATTTGGTATGTTTTTGGCAAATAAATTGGGCAAGGCAATGTGTAACACAATCTATGAGAGGAGTGAGGATTTAGGCTTTGATTTCATGATGTAATAAGACCATCATTATTGGTTATTAATTGTTGAACTTTTGTTTTGTTTAAGTTGTTGAAGCATGAACTAGTATGGTTGTTATGTTGCTATTCAATCTTTAGGAAGCATGCCCATAGATCTCCTTGTGATCTTTTCTGATATTTTGAGGTGTGGTTATGTTGATGAATATGACTAAGAATGTTGCATATAGTTTCGGGTTATTAATGTTTATGCTTGGGTGGTTTAAACGAGCTTAAAACGTCGCACCCCAGTCCCGAACACAGGGGGTATCGATACACCCTGTGGCAGTATCGATACCATTATGCTACTGGACATGCTTGTATAGAACCAGTGTTTGGTACCAAATGCTACTGGAATTGTCTGTTCCGAAATACCTTATGGCCTGTTTCGAAACAGGTGACGTGTTCCGAAACACTCTAGGGCTGTTTCGAAACACCTGGCTTAAAATGGGCAATTTGAGAGTTTTGAATGCATGAAACGTAGGATTTGATCTAGTAACAAATACAGTGAATTTATGTGTAATTTTAGGTGATGTTGTGACACCATGATTCATGTTTTAACCCGAACATACATTGTATAATTTAAGATGGATGAAATACCTAATATTACATACTTTGCAATTAAGTCCATAAATGCTAGAACGTAAATCGATTAATCAAGATATCTTGTTTGATCTGAGTTGTATGACCAATGTGTTTAGCTTGCTTAATTGTTGTCCGGTAGATTGATTGTGGATATGGAGATGCAATTAGTTATTTTACATTTTGGTCCCTAATCATGTATGCGTTTAATTGATTTACTTATGATTATTGAACTGCGTCCGATTCTGTCTTACTTGAGTTAATCACACATAGGGAATTAATTGTACATCTAGGTAAGATAAAATAAAAAAAATGTTACGGTTTTTAGGGTTGTTTATTGAATCAAACCTTCGCGGGTTTGATTTGATATTCCCCGTGTGTCCCATTAGTGCCGGTTTCATCCATGCCGGGATAAGGGGGTTACAGTACTGCCACCAGCAATGCCGCAGCAGCAACCGCCGCGACTATTGCCGAGGCAGCTCACTATTAGAGACTTTCTGGTGGAAGACCTAAACGGACTAAACCCTTGCGTAGTCACCCCGAAAATTGAAGCAACTCACTTTGAGCTCAAACCAGTGATGTTCAACATGTTGAACATAATTGGACAGTTTAGTGGGTCTGCTACTGAAGATGCAAGGCAACATCTTAAATCTTTCATGGAAGTGTACAATTCTTTTAAGATCCAAGGAGTCCATGAAGATATTTTACGATTAAAGTTGTTCCCCTATTCACTGAGGGATAGGGCGAAAACTTGGTTAAATGGCATCCCAGCAGGATCCATAGGATCTTGGGAGAAACTCTGCCGAGAATTCATTACGAGGTTCAACCCAATAAATATCTATGATCGCATCCGTAATGAAATCACATCATTTTGGTAGGATGATGCTTAACCGATGTATGAGGCATGGGAACGCTACAGAGAATTGTTAAACAAATGCCCACTACATGGTTTTCCCTTGTGGACGCAAGTTTCCATGTTCTATAATGCTACCAATGCCTCCACAAGGATGATGCTAGATGCTTCCGGAAATGGGACACTTTTGGATAGAGCACCCGCGGAGGCCATTGAGATTCTGAACAAACTCGCAAGGAACGACTTCTAGTTTCCCACATCAAGGCGAGGAGGAATGAGACGTCATGCCACGGACCATGAATTAGACACACCTAGTTCGGTGGCAGCACAATTGGCTTCTCTGACCAAGATGGTTCAAAATATACAAGCCTAGAGAAATATACATGAGGTTAAGGCTGCTAACTCATCTGATTACATGCAAGATGAGAAAACCAGCCTGTATGTTGGAAATTATAACAGGAACAATCAAATAATGTCCAACAATTACAACTCATCTTGGAAAAGGTATCCAAACTTTTTATGGAGTAACCCCAACAATACCTTAAATCCAATCAACCAAGCCCCTGGATTCCAGCACCAAAATCAGAACCTGCCGCAGTAGCACACTCAGCAGTCCATGCCTTAGCAGTCCATGCTACAACAGCAGGTACAACAACAACAGTCTTTGAACGTATTGGTAGATTCTCTCACGGCTTTCATGTCAAAAACTGATGCATACATGGCTAAGAATAGCCTCTTCATGAAGCGTACTGATGACTTCATGAACCGAACTAAGATGAGACTGTAGAACCAGGAGGCTACAATCAAGTATTTAGAAACCCAAGTCGGTCAATTTACCCAATGACAAAACACTCTACCACTAGGGGGTTTACCTAGCAATACTGAGGTTGCTAAGGTATTAGGCCACGAGCAATGCAAGATAATTACGACAAAAAGTAGCCTACAATTAAAAGATAAAGAAGGGACCTCAACCGATAGAGTCCAACCAGAAAAACAAAATCATGAGGACTCAAAAGCTGAGAAGGACCCTACCGAAAGGACTACCACGACAGTAGGACCAGCAGTACCCGAACAACCTGCCGAGGTAGCTGCAGATAAGTTCACCCCAGGTATTAAACTCAATATCCAAGGAAACCTGAAGGACATAAGACCACCACCATCTTTCCTGTAGAGGTTAAAAAAGCACAAACCGGATCACCAATTTTGGAAATTCCTAGACATCTTAAAGCAAGTCCATATCAACTGGCCATTAGTTAAGGCTATTGAACAAATGCCTAACTATGCCAAGTTCTTAAAGGACATAGTATCCAAACGATGAAGGCTAGGGGAATTTGAAACGGTGGCAGCCACTAAAGGCTGCATGACAATGCTACATAATCGTATGCCGCCCAAGCTAAAGGATCCTGGATGTTTTACAATCCCTTGTGCAATTGGGGATGGTTATGAAGGAAAGACCCTATGCGACTTGGGAGAAAGCATCAATCTAATTCCTAAATCAGTTTTTCAAAAACTTGGAATAGGGCGGGCAAAACCAACAATAGTACTGCTCCAACTTACAGATCGGTCCTATGTGCACCCCAAAGGCAAAATTGAGGACATTCTCTAGTTAAGGTCGACAAGTTTATATTTCCTGCCGACTTTCTCGTCCTTGGTAGTGAGGCCGACGATAATGCACCGATTATATTGGGTCGACCTTTTCTTGCTACTGGACACACCATCATCGATATAGAAAATGGCGAGCTCACAATGCGGATAAACGATCAACAAGTCAAGTTGAACGCCTTCCACAATCTAACAAATTCAGACGCTCCAGCAGAAT
This sequence comes from Abelmoschus esculentus, assembly GCA_035048815.1. Taxonomy (NCBI): domain Eukaryota; kingdom Viridiplantae; phylum Streptophyta; class Magnoliopsida; order Malvales; family Malvaceae; genus Abelmoschus; species Abelmoschus esculentus. The sequence goes on from JAUCBN010000026.1 coordinate 11,881,909, forward strand.
GTAAGGCTCTCCATACACGAAACCAGGGCACTAAAACATCCTGCCTGGGCAGCACGCTCGGCAGATTGTTCGGTAAGCGAATAAAGCCCAAAGGAGAAGTCGAATGCACTGAAGAGACTGACCAACACGCAAAGGAAGATACGAGCCAGAAAGAGATAATCAAATTGGGAGATGCATTCATATGCACTCCACAAGTAAAATAATCTCTTCCCTTCCATTTTAGTTATTATATTATGACTAGTTTATATATTGTTATGTGTTATTTTTAGTATTTTATGTTTTATATGTTTTCATGTTTCATTTTTAGTATTTTATGTTTTTAAGTTTTTTTTAGGATAAATAACGCAACGAATGTAGAAAAATTATTTCACAACAAGAAGTCTGCTGCCGTGGCAGTGCATTGTGTTAGAGCCACAGAAATCCTAACGGGCAGAAATAGTGCAACGGCTCTTTACCGAGAAATCCTAACGGCTAATTTTTAACAGTCATATTTTTTTCAAAGCTTATATAAGCAGCTTCATTGCTGTGCACTATTTACTCTTGCATTCTTACTACTTTTGCTTTCTTTAACAATCTTGCTCTCACTATCTTTCCAATTTCTTGAAATTTTTAGAACCCTCTCTACTACTCCAGAATTTTTTTTCTGAAACCATTCTCCACGAACAATCAATGACTTCTTACACAAGATTCGCCCCGGCCACTGTTTTTGACCGATTCTACCGCTCGTTTGTTGCTCGGTAGTTATGGGAAGAACAAGGATTTCACCAAACCAATGAGGCATATTTCGGCATTGAATCATACTTGTTCAATAAGATCCAATATCAAGATTGGGAGGCATTATGCCTCCAGCCTCCAGCGGCGAACGCCACCATTGTGAGAGAATTTTATGCACATGGGCCGAGCAAGGAAAACCTCTATGTCCACTGCCGAGGCAAGCCTGTTCGACTTGATGCCGAGGTTATCAATGAATTTTATGGTCTCACCCCCACACGTGATGTTCATGCCGAATTCGTAGACGACATCACCACTCAAGACTATGAAGTGATTAAAGATGAGCTTTGTTACAGCAACACCTCATGGGAAACCGGTGCCCATAAAGGTTCAATAACAAGGCAAAGTCTTAAACCCGAGGCCAAGATGTGGTGTAATTTTATCAAGAGACGACTTATCCTAACCTCCCATAATAGCACAGTGGACCGCAAAAGACTGGTACTGATGCAGTCTATCATCAAAAAGAGAAGCATACACATTGGAGATATCATTCTTCACGAGATTCATGAATGTGGTAATAAGGAACGTGGACCTCTATATTTCCCATGTTTAATCTCTGCCTTGTGTATTACTATAGGAGTCCCGGTCGAAGACACAGATGAATATACGTCAACTCGGCAGGGATGGACAAGAGATTTCTGCCACCGAGATATGCAGATCACACATACAGAACCTATCCAGGCAACACCGCAGCAGTTTAACGCAGACTTCACTGCCGGAGGGTAGTACTCAGCAGAAGCACCAGCCTCCGCCGAGAAACTGCCGCAGCGGACCCTTACCAAGAAATTCTGTAGAGGATGGCAGCCATGGACCTTCGCCAACAATTCTACATAGAGTACCAGCGCGACTTTAACACATCTCTCACAACAAGATGATGCAAAGCTTCCAAAATCAAGGGGCGCAATTCCCCGAATTCTCAGCTAACATTTTCGTTACTACCGCCCCTTATACCGAGACAACACCTGCCTCAAGGCTGCAACCATTTTTCTAACCACGATCACCTCAACAATTTCATGCTGCCGGACCTTCTAGGCCGGCTAGGTCTATTGGAGTATCCTCCACCAGCCAAAGGCCATCCAAGAGGCGAGTTGTTTTTAGCTCTCTCCAAAGGGAACCAATCCCTATGCCCAGTCTCAACAGGGACACTCTGTCTCGCGAGATTGACGAATACCATAGTTCATTACATGAATCAGTAAGACCCACTGCCACGGTAGAGGGAGGGATAGAAATCGTGCACAAAGAAAATATTGACGAAGTGGAAAAAGGAGATGAAGTTACTGCACCAACACACCGCCCAGTCGAGTTCAGCTGCATCGGCAAGCCAAACAACAACAATTACCAGCACAAGGATCTAGATGAAAGGCATCAGCAGCATGGCCTAAGAGACTGCTCTGTAGAAGCAGCTCCTCGGAATCGTTATAAATAATTTTTATGCTTCTGTCTATTTCTTATTGCAATTGTTGTTTACCTTATATGTTGAGTATTGAGGACAATGCTCGGTTTGATTTTGGGGGTATTGTAGGTGCAGAATAACTACCGAGGCAATCCACTGCCATGACATTACCATAAAGGGAGTAATTTTTTCTGAATTTTTTTTGCAATATTCTCTTTTCTTAAATTACTATTTTTAATCTTGCACTGCTCTACATCAGCTTTGCTTTAGTTTACTCCTTTAAAGCTATAAAAATCTTTCTCCTTACCATGGCCAAGTTTTGTTTTGAAGGGATAATCGTAGGATACTCATGGAATAAAACTTAGAAGCTTGCTTTAGGGTTTAGAAAGAAAATAAACACTTTTTGGACTTGCTGAATTTAGGAATTCTTTTAATAAAGTTAGGTGATAAAGACTTGGAATCTATTGGAAAAATAACTAGAGGTGCCTATCACTGGCTCTAGTTTTGCTCTCCTTCATGCTAGAGGTGCCCGAAATTGGCTCTAGTATGCTAAATAGGCGGTTAAAAAGAAAATAATAAGAAAAAAGAAGAAAATAGAAAACGCATATCTTGAGATTCCCGAAATTGGCTCAAGACTTGTTGTTTTAAGGAGACAACTTTAGTCTAAAGTTTATTTGTCTTGAACTTAGAGTTTATCTAAGAAAACCTTGAATCAACCTTGTCCATAAAACGCATACACTCACCTAGCCATATAGCTTGTTTCTTAGTAAAAGTCCTTGGGTAAACTAGTGGCTAAAACGGAGAGATAAACATGACCATGGTGGGGAGAATAGATGGAAAAGTAAGACCAAATGGGAGTAAGGTTCGACAATTTGATGTCTTGCATTGCTTAAGGATAAGCAATAGTTCGAGTTTGGTGGTATTTGATGAGTGCCTAAAAGGTAGTTATTTACTACCCTTTTCATGGTACTTTATGCATCTATTATACACCAACTTGAGCTGAAATATGGACTCTTTGCACAATATTGGATATGTTGTTATCACTACGTACAAATTCAAAATTTATAGAGAATGCAGATATTATTACATATACTATACATACAAGAATTATCTAGGGCCGAGGCAGCAATGAAGTAGTATTGAGGCCGAGGTAGGGACAAGGCCATGACAATATCCAGAGTGTGAACATCAATATTGTAGGCGAATGAAAGATAAAAATATAGAGAACATTCTAGAAGATGCAGCGCACCAATTGGACCAGGCTACCACACTAAATGCCCAAGAATTGTACCTATCGACATTGTTTAGGGGGCCAATTTTAGAGAAACCCTTCCCCTAAGAATTGTACCCATCGACATTATGTTCTAAATTTCGTAGGGATATGTGAAGGTTGTAGATATTAGTGAGAGGAGATTGCTTCTTGTTTCTTTGTTCTAATACAATAATAATATCAAAGTTTGCTTATCCTATTGCTATTCCTTGTTCTTGCATTCAAGCTCTAGAGAGAAGTTTATAAGTAATATATTTATCTAGCATCGAGAGGTTTAGATTTATGAAAGGGATAAGTACGGTATTGTCAAACACTAACTCGGCCTAGAGATAGGTTAAGAGTTTCAGAAGCTAAAAGAAGTATTGGATTGGTTGTTGATTATCATTGATTCACGCCGAGAGGTATTGTCAAGGATCTGTCATCAACAGCGCTCTGACTTATAGATAAGCGGAGTTAACTACGGACACTTTGCTGAACTTTGATACATCTGTGCAAGAGCAAGAGATTGCCGCGATCGAGGACCTTAACGCTGCCAAGGTTGTATCTATAGTACTGTCGAAGAAGTGTTGTGTAATTCCACCTGTTGATCATAATGTACTGTCACCAGCAATGTCGCAGCAGCAACCGCCGCAACAATTGCCGAGGCAGCTCACTATTCGAGACTTTTTGGTGGAAGACATAAACAGACTAAACCCTGGCGTAGTCACCCCGGAAATTGAAGCAACTCACTTTAAGCTCAAACCAGTGATGTTCAACATGTTGAACACAATTGAACAGTTTAGTGGGTTTGCTACTGAAGATGCAAGGCAACATCTTAAATCTTTCATGGAAGTGTGCAATTCTTTCAAGATCCAAGGAGTCCATGAAGATATTTTACGATTAAAGTTGTTCCCCTCTTCACTGAGGGATAGGGCGAAAACTTGGTTAAATGGCATCCCAGCAGGATCCATAGGATCTTCGGATGAACTCTGTCGAGAATTCATTACGAGGTTCAATCCGACAAATCTCTATGATCGCATCCGTAATGAAATCACATCATTTCGGCAGGATGATGATGAACCAATGTATGAGGCATGGAAATGCTACAGAAAATTGTTAAACAAATGCCCACTACATGGTTTTCCCTTGTGGACGCAAGTGTCCATGTTCTATAATGCTACCAATTCCTTCACAAGGATGATGCTAGATGCTTTCGCAAATGAGACACTTTTGGATAGAGCACCCGTGAAGGCCATTGAGATTCTAAACAAACTCGTAAGGAACGACTTCCAGTTTATCACATCAAGGCAAGGAGGAATGAGACGTCATGCCACAGCCCATGAATTAGACACACCTACTTCGGTGGCAGCACAATTGGCTTCTCTAACCAAGATGGTTCAGAATATGCAAGCCCAAAGAAATATACATGAGGTTAAGGTAGTTAACTCATTTGATTACATGCAAGATGAGGAAACCAACCTGTATGTTGGAAATTATAACAGGAACAATCAAATGATGTCCAACAATTACAACCCATCTTTGAAAAGGCATCCAAACTTTTCATGGAGTAACACCAACAATGCCTTAAATCCAATCAACCAAGCCCCTGGATTCCAGCACCAAAGTCAGAACCTGCCGCAGCAGCACACTCAGCAACAGTCCATGCCACAGCAGAGGGTACAACAGCAGTAGTCTCTGAACTCATTGGCAGATTCTCTCATGGCTTTCAAGTCAAAGACTGATGCATACATGGCCGAGAATAGCCACTTCATGAAGCGTATTGATGACTTCATGAACAGAACTGAGATGAGACTGCAGAACCAGGAGGCTGCAATCAAGTCTTTAGAAACCCAAGTTGGTCAATTTGCCCAACGACAAAACACTCGACCACCAGGGGGTTTACCTAGCAATACTGAGGTTGTTAAGGTATTAGGCCACGAGCAATGCAAGGTAATTACGACAAGAAGTGGCCTATAATTAAAAGATAAAGAAGGGACCTCAACCGACAGAGTCCAACCAGAAAAACAACATCATGAGGACTCAGAAGTTGAGCAGGATCCTATCGAAAGCACTTCCACGGCAGCAGGACCTGCAATACCCGAACAACCTGCCGAGGCAGCTACAGATAAGTTCACCCCAGGTATTAAACTTAATATCCAACGAAACATGGAGGACATAAGACCACAACCACCTTTCCCGCAGAGGTTAAAAAAGTACAAACAAGATGGCCAATTTCAAAAATTCCTAGACATCTTAAAGCAAGTCCATATCAACTTGCCATTAGTTGAGGCTATTGAAGAAATGCCTAACTATGCCAAGTTCTTGAAGGACATAGTATCCAAACGATGAAGGCTAGGGGAATTTGAAATGGTGGCAGCCATTGGAGGCTGCATGGCCATGCTACAAAATCGCATGCCGCCTAAGCTAAAGCATCCTGGATGCTTTACAATCCCCTGTGCAATTGTGGATGGTTATGAAACAAAGGCCCTATGCGACTTGGAAGCAAGCATCAATCTAATGCTCAAATCAGTTTTTCAAAAACTTGGAATAGGGAGGACAAAACCAACAACAGTATTGCTCCAACTTGCGGATCGGTCCTATGTGCACCCCGAAAGCAAAATTGAGGACATTCTAGTTAAGGTCGACAAGTTTATATTTCCTGCCAACTTTCTAGGTTTTGATAGTGAGGCCGACGATAATGCACCGGTCATATTGGGTTGACCTTTTCTCGCTACTAGACGCACCATCATCAATATGGAAAATGGCGAGCTCACAATACGGATAAACGATCAACAAGTCAAGTTGAACGCCTTCCACAATCTAACAAATTCAGACGCTCCAGCAGAATGTAAGGCTCTCCATACACGAAACCAGGGTACTAAAACATCCTGCCTGGGCAGCACGCTCGGCAGACTGTTCGATAAGCGAATAAAGCCTAAAGGAGAAGTCGAATGCATTGAAGGGACTAACCAACACGCGAAGGAAGATACGAGCCAGAAAGAGATAATCAAATTGGGAGATGCATTCACATGCACTCCACAAGTAACATAATCTCTTCTCTTCCCTTCCATTTTCAGTATTTAATATTTTATATGTTGTTATGTTTCATTTTCAGTATTTTATGTTTTTAAGTTTTTTTAGGATAAATAACGCAATGAATGCAAAAAAATTATTTTATAGCAGGAAGTCTGCTACCGCGGCAGTGCACTGTGTCAGAGCCGTAGAAATCCTAACGGGCAGAAATAGTGTAACGGTTCTTTGCCGAGAAATCTGCCGCGGCAGTAACGTTCAGCATGGCAGTAAATGCCTAACGGCTAATTTTTAACAGTCATATTTTTTTTCAAGCCTATATAATCAGCTTCATTGTTGTGCACTATTTACTCTTGCATTCTTCCTACTTTTGCTTTCTTTAACAATCTTACTCTCACTATCTTTCTAATTTCTTGAAATTTTCAGAACCCTCTCTACTACACTAGAATTTTATTCTCAAACCATTCTCCACGAACAATCAATGGCTTCTTACACAAGATTCACCCCGACCACTGTTGTTGACCGATTCCACCGCTCGTTCGTTGCTCGACAGTTATGGGAAGAGCAAGGATTTCACCAAATCAATGAGACATATTTCAGCATTGAATCATACTTGTTCAACAAGATCCAATATCAAGATTGGAAGGCATTCTGCCTACAGCCTCCCCCGGCAAATGCCACCATTGTGAGAGAATTTTACGCACATAGGTCGAGCAAGGAAAACCTCTATGTCCACTGCCGAGGCAAGCCTGTTCGACTTGAGGCCGAGCTTATCAATGAATTTTATGGTCTCACCCATACACATGATATTCACGTCGAATTCGTAGACGAAATGACCAATCAAGACTATGAAGTGATTAAAGATGAGCTTTGTTACAGCAACACCTCATGAGAAATCGGTGCCCATAAAGGTTCAGTAACAAGACAGAGTCTTAAACCTGAGGTCAAGATGTAGTGTACTTTTTTCAAGAGACGACTTATCCCAACCTCCCATAACAGCATAGTGGACTGCAAAAGACTGGTGCTGATCCAGTCTATCATCAAAAAAGAGAAGCATAAACATTTGAGATATCATTCTTCACAAGATTCATGAATGTGGTAAGAAGGAACGTGGACCTCTATATTTCCCATGTTTAATCTCTTCCTTGTGTGTTACTGCAGGAGTCCCGGTCGAAGACACATTTGAATATATGCCAATTCGGCAGGCATGGACAAGAGATTTCTGCCACCGATTTATGCAGATCACGCATGCAAAACCTGTCCAGGCAATATCGCAGTAGTTCAACACAGACTTCACTATCGGAGGGCAGTATTCAGCAGAAGCACCAGTCTCCACCGAGCCAACTGCCGCAGCGGACCCTTACCAAGAAATTCTGCAGAGGATGGTAGCCATGGACCTTCGCCAACAACGTTACATTGAGTACTAGCACGAATTTAACACATCTCTCGCCAACATGATGATGCAAAGCTTCTCAAATCAAGGGCCACAATTCCCCGAATTCTCAGCTAACATATTCGTTAATGCCACCCCTTATACCGAGACAACACCTACCTCAGGGCCGCAACCATTTTTCCAACCATGGCCGCCTCAACAGTTTCATGCTACCGGACCTTCCAGGCCGGCCAGGTTTGCCGGAGTATCCTCTACCAGCCAAAGGCCATCCAAGAGGTGAGTTGTTTTTAGCTCTCCCCAAAGGCCATCCATGATAGGGGTCGGGACAAAAATCGTGCTCACAAAAAATATTGACGAAGTGGGAGAAGGAGATGAAGTTACTGCACCAACACAGCGCACACCGTCCAGTCGAGTTCAGCCGCATCGGCAAGCTAAACAACAACAATCACCAACACAAGGATCTAGACAAAAGGCGTCAGCAACACGGCCTAGGAGACTGCTCTGTACAAGCAGCTCCTCGGAATCGTTATAAATAATTTTTATGCTTCTGTCTATTTCCTTATTGCAATTTGTTGTGTACCTTATATGTTGAGCATTGAGGACAATGCTTGGTTTGAGTTTGGGGGTATTGTAGGTGCAGAAACATTGTCGAGGCAATCCACTACCGCGGCATTACCATAAAGGGAATAATTTTTCTAAATTTTTTTTGAAAGATTCTCTTTTCTTGAATTACTGTTTTTAATCTTGCACTACTCTACATCATCTTTGCTTTAGTTTACTCCTTTAAAGCTATATAAATATTTCTTCTTACCATGGCTAAGTTTTGTTTTGAAGGGATAACCGTAGGATACTCATGGAATAAAACTTAGAAGCTTGCTTTAGGGTTAGAAAGAAAATAAACACTTTTTGGATTTGCTTGATTTATGAATTCTTTTAATAAACTTAGGTGATAAAGACTTAGAATCTTTTGGAAAAATAACTAGAGGTGCCTATCACTAGCTCTAGTTTTGCTCTCCTTCATGTTAGAGGTGCCCGAAATTGGCTCTAGTATGCTAAATAGGCGGTTAAAAAGAAAATAATAAGGAAAAAAAGAAAATAGAAAACGCATATCTTGAGGTTCCCGAAATTGGCTCAAGACTTGTTGTTTTAAGGATACAACTTTAGTCCAAATTCTATTTGTCTTGAACTTAGAGTTTATCTAAGAAAGCTTTGAATCAACCTTTTCCATAAAACGCACACACTCATCTAGCCTTATAGGTTGTTTCTTAGTAAAAGTCCTTGGGTAAACTAGTGGCTAAAACGGAGAGATAGACATGACCATGATGGGGAGAATAGATGGAAAAGTAAGACCAAAAGGGAGTAAGGTTTGGCAATTTGATGTCTTACTTTGCTTGAGGACAAGCAATAGTTCGAGTTTGAGGGTATTTGATGAGTGCCTAAAAGGCAGTTATTTACTACCCTTCTCATGGTACTTTATGTATCTATTATACACCAACTTGAGCTGAAATATAGATTCTTTCCACAACATTGCATATTCCGTTATCACTACGTAAAAAGTCGAAATTTAGAGAGAATGCAGATATTATTATATATTCTGGACATGCAGGAATATCCAGGGCCGAGGCAGCAGTGAAGCGGTGTTAAGGCTGAGGCAGGGATAAGGCCGCGGCAGCATCCAGAGCAGCAACATCAACATTGTAGGCGAATGAAAGATAAAAATATAGAGAACATTCTGGAAGATACAACGCACCAATTAGACCAGGCTAGCGCATTAAAAGCCCAAGTCAAAGACCAAACGGGAAAATCCTTCTAAAAGGCTGAAAACTTGGAAATATCAGATCTCATGTAGAAGACTTGTTCCCTACTCCAAGTTAGAGTCTATTTAGGAAATGTTTTCCCTAGGTTAAGACTATATATAGCCAAGCCGACCACATTGTTAAGAGAGCCGATTTTAGAGAAACCTTTCCCCTAAGAATTGTACCCATTGACATTATGTTCTAAATTTCTTAGGGATAGGTGAAGGTTGTAGATATTAGTGAGAGGAGATTGCTTCTTGTTTCTTTGTTCTAATGCAATAATAATATCAAAGTTTGCTTATCCTATTGTCATTCCTTGTTCTTGTATTCAAGCTCGAGAGAGAAGTTTGTAAGTAATATATTTATCTAGCATCAAGAGGTGTAGATTCACGAAAGGGATAAGTAAGGTGTTGTCAAACACTAACTCGGCCTAGAGATAGGTTAAGAGTTTCATAAGCTAAAAGAAGTGTTGGATTGGTTGGTGATTATAATTGATTTACGCTGAGAGGTATCGTCAAGGATCAGTCATCAACAACACTCTGACTTAGAGATAAGCGGAGTCAACTACGGACATTTTGCTGAACTTTGATGCATCTGCCCAAGAGCAAGAGATTGTCGCGGCAGAGAACACTAACGCTGCCGAGGTTGTATCTGCAGTACTGCCGAAGCAGTGTTGTGTAATTGCATTGGACAAGAAGAAGATTAATCGAATACACTAATAGACGCAGCTGGATCCTACCCACTTTCTCTATATCGTTCTCGATCCTTTATTTTATGTTTTGTTATTTAATTATTTAGTAAGTTAAACAAATCCACTTATTTGTGTTTTTACTTTATCTTTTAGGAGCAAGGGAACAAGGGGAGACATATTAAGTATATCAATCCCTGTGGAGACAATACACGATATACTTATCACTTTATTACTTGCGACGTATACACTGCACAGTTGCGCTATTATTACATGCAGCACAAATCATGCTTATCAACATGGTCAAACATTTCATGTGTCATGCACAAGAATATCATTTCATTTCATGTATGCATATTGTCTTTCTAGTGATCACTTAATGTGAACTTTTAGTTCATCGAATACAAGGATCCCTTTTTCCATAATTGGAGACTCTTGGTCTCAACATGCATCGGTCGGACACATAGTCACCCTTGTATACATGTTACCCCCACTACGCACGGTCGGACACAAAGTCACCCTTGTTTACGTATGAGTCAACTATATGCACGGTAGGACACAAAGTCACCCTTGTTTACATATAGGCAAGCTCTACACGCACGGCCAGACATAAAGTCACCCTTGTTTACGTGTAGGCATCATCATTGTTCTCTTTATTTTTATAGTGCACTCAATCCTAATGACATATCATTTGTATTTGAATCTAAAGTTAGTGTCACTAACCAATATCATTTCCAATCATGCATGTCAACTTACTGTTCGTAATGCATTCATATCATGTTCATCATGTGAACCATAAATCATGCTCAACGGCTTTATCGATATAGGGCAATTAACCTCATCATATTCCAATTCATTTTTATGCTTACATTAGCCATGGATGCCTTTATATACCATGCATTTTCAATAATTAACATATGCATGCATCATTTCAAAATTCGAGATATGCTAATTCAAAACCATATTGCAACATTGTTCACACGTATGCCATTACCAAAATAGCCAGAACTTGAAGTAATGCATCAACACCATTAAAAATCACTTACTCTTGAACTATGGAAAGTTTTCACACTATCCCATAGTCCCCAAAATAGAACCGAACCAATGTGATTCGCTTATAGTCCGAAATCACTCACTGACAAGCGAAACGAGCCTTTGTCGACACTCCGATGACAACACCAACGCACCAGCCACTTAAGATCCTTCTTGTACCTCTTCTACAACATTAAGAACAGAGCATTTTCACATCATTACATGCTCAAACCAGCAGTCATATCCGATCACCGCAAAACTACCGAAAACTTAGCCGAAAAGACCAAAAACTAAGCCGAAACGCATCCGAACAATATCAGCCCAAAACCTAATGAATCTAACATCTAATCCACACCAATTATGAACCAAAAACACATCTAAATCCTCCTTATACCTCCAAAAACATTAAAACACCTAAAATAGCCCCTAAAACAACCAAAAACTACCTTAAAACAACACCGATTGCATTATTCTGGGATTAAATTAATTTGTCATCAATTGAAAACTCAATTAATCAATTAAATAACATAATATCTTAATTAAATCCATCTAATTACAACATTGAATGAGATCTAAAAAGATTTCACAAAAATATTCATAAAATCATTAGATCTAACATAAAAAATATAAAACCAAGTTTTATTTAATGATTAGCAAGCTAATACTTGGGAATTTCAATAAAGAACCTTATAAAAAGAGTTAAAATTAAGCAAAGTTACCTTAGAGATTTGATCCACCAAAAGATGAGAAATCCTCTCCTTGATTTCTTGAAAATTGATGTTGATTTGTAAAAATTAATGAGTAGGCTTTGAATAGAATGAAATGATGAACAAAATGCAATAAATCTTGTTGAAAAAGATGAAGAAATGAGCAAGTAATTGAAGAAAATTGATGAAGAAGATGGAGAGAAAATAGAGAGAAAATATGAGAGAAAATGATGAGAAAATAAGTGGTTATGGAAGAAAATAAAATTATCATCTTTTAAAACTATTTATGAAAAAACTAATTTTGGTGGATAAATCATTAATTAAAAATAAATCGGGTTTATGTCCCTCTAAGAATTCTAAGTATAGCTTGCTTTCCAATTTAGTCACTAAAAATAGCAATTTTTGAAAATCACATATTTAGTCCCCAAATCTTTTCCAAAATTATAATTTGATCACTAGTACATAATTAAGCTCAATTAAAAATGAATTTAAAGTTCAAATCACATTCTTTTAATATTAAAACATCATTTTAATATTCTTAAACCATTTCACAAAATTATTACTTGTTTGATTAAAATATTATTATTTTATATTTTCCCAGAACAACAAACCGAAGAACCTGATTCGACCCGAATCGAATTCCCCTAACTAATACCCAAACATCTAACCCTAAAATCGGGATGTTACATAACGGAATCTATCACACCTCTTTCGGTCAGTGGGAACCAACTCAAGAGCATAGTGACTCACCCTGATAAACTGAATCTCATACTCTGCCACTGTCATAGTCCCCTAAACCAAAGACATAAACTCTCTCTTTCTTGCATCCTCATACCGGGGACCCAAAAAATCCCGCATAATAGCGGTCCGGAAATACTCCTAAGTCAGGTTAGCAGCAGCTACACCCGCTCTCGTGGTAGTCCACCAACGGTAAGCATCAACCTAGAGCAAAGATACAACACAGCCTAGCCTCCTCATGTCTAAACACTCCATGTGATCCAATATCCTCTCGGTACTGGCCAACCACTCTACGGCCGAACATGTATCTGAGCCACAGAACTTAACATCGCCCAAGCTACGCAACCGCTCAAGAGGTAGCCCTGAGTTAACTAACCTCAACAGCAGGGACGAGAGCCAAAATACGTACTCCAGCCACAACAGCCTGAAACGCACCCGTTATAGCCTGTATGAACGGTGCAAACTCTCTAAACTGACCTCCCAGAGGAACTAGAGGCACACCAACTTGTGGAGGGGAGGAAGCGGCTCTTCCCTAGCAGTCGCCTCACCTTCATCCTGATCCTCGGTGATCATACCAGCACTAGCTCTAGTCTCACGTCTCGGAGGCATATTCCAAAAACTTCAAACATGTAATTTAAAAGTTAATGTTAAAACATAATAGACTTATATTCGGGCAAGATCCAAGGGAACCTGAAAAGCGATTGGAAATTGTATTGGCATTGGCAATGTGTAACCGACAATCCCTTCTACACACTCATTATACAAAACTCCATTATCAAACAAAATTATCAAACATATTGACAATGAATCATGTCCAAACATATAACATCACACAAACTAAACCAACTTGCCAAACCTGGATCTGATACCACCAAATATACCCCCCTTAGCCCGACCTAGGTGGAACCGGCACTAACGGGTTACATGAGGAATATCGAAACAAACTCGCGAAGGTTCGATTCGTAAACTACCCTAATAAACGATATAATTTTTGTTTCCTTTAACTAGATGCACAATTAAATTCCTAAGTGTAACGGGTTCAGGCAAAACAAGAACGGAAACATTCGGTCTACAGTTAATCTAGCAATCAACATTTGTGCGCTTAGGGACTAAAACGTAAATATATTAAATTCAAATCACCAATGAGGAATTCAAGTTACCATAGTCCAATTAGACATGCATAACATACTCTCAATAAAGTCCAGGTAAATCGGAGGATCGTAGAATCATCAATTTCCTGTTTCAATATTTAGGGACCAATATGTAAAACACGTAAAACACGTAAAACCTAGGTTCTACATCTGACTTGATTAACCGATGTGAAATTAAGTTAACATCATGCATCACGGTGTTTTTTTAACTCAAGATGATATTCATAACAACCATATTCGAATACAAGTAGATAACCGACACCATACGAAAATCTATGCTTAAAATTCTTCCTTTTCGGTCATGGGTAGATACCTTCAAGCATAGTATCGATACCATAATGATATTATGACTATACCAGCTTTCGAAAGCAAATGGTATCGATACCTCCCTGGGTGGTATCGATACCCTGGTGCATAGTGAGCTAATGGCATCGAGCCATGGTTCGATGTCGCCTGTTTTATGCCTTGGGGTATCGATACACCATTGGGTGTTTCGATACCCCCTGTGCACATAACATAAATTGAGCAATTTAAGGTTGGTTTAATCACATCCAATCATAACTAAAATCACTAGCAACTAAATGCATAACTCCTAGTCACCTTAGGCACTTTAAAACATTCATTCATGGTCATCATTTAAATCCAAAGAACCTATAGGCATTCTCCCTAAAGATTAACTCAACCAAAAGCCAAATTTAACCAAATGCACTTCTAGGAATTTCAACTACACAATACACACCCGAAACAACAAGCAATTTATTCTAACAATGTCCATTACATTTCTTTAGCAAAACTCAAAACACACTCTTATGGAGTCCGGTTTACACAATGCCAAGCCCCCTTCTTATTCTCCAAAATATACCAAAATATGAAATGTCCTCCCCTTGGATCCTCTTGCCGAAATTTTTTTGTCCAAGTAGCCTTTATTTCTCTACATGGATGAGAAAATAGAGCTTAAGCAAAACATGCTTAGTGAGATAGCTCTAACAAGTTCATCAATGCAATATTAAAACCATTTAAAAATCATGCATGCATACTTTGTGCCAAATTAAATCATGCTTAACCAAGTCGTGTTCATCATCATCATAATCAAATCATTCCTTGTATCATGTATATTGGCATACTAGTGACAACTTAATGTGAACTTTAAGCTCGCCAAATACACGGATTCCTTATCATAATTAGAGATACGTGGTCTCAACATGCATCGGTCGGACACATAGTCACCCTTGTATACATGTTACCCTCACTATGCACGATCGGACACAAAGTCACCCTTGTTTACGTATGGGTCAACTATATTGTCACGGGCCATCAGTTCGAGCCCGTGCCACATGCGCATATTGCTGCCCAAGAGGTTCTTAGGGAGATTTTGGGCCTAAAGGTACCACCAGACTTAGCCCGTTCCATGGAGGATTCTAGAAGATAGCCATTTTGGCCTTGTAAACTTTCCTTGTATTCTTAGGATTTGTTTCCTTAGTTAACATGGAATATTCTTAGTATTGTGCCAATGTGGTTGGTAGGAAATGATCCTAGCCATCGATGTAAATCAGTGGGAACCGTCGGATGTAAGGGGAATCAACTATAAATAGAGACCTCCCCAGTCTCATTTGTATCATCTCATCTTTGAGTAATCAAGTGGAATTCACTCTAAAAAACTCTCTCAATTGTTCTTTGTGTTCTTCGCGTTCTTCTTTTCGTTCTTGAGTAGCCATACTCATAGTTTGCTTTCCGCCAGAACGATTCAGCGTTCTTAGTGCCTTGGGAAGTTTGATCTTCCGGAGCGAGTTTTCAGGCTGACTTAGTCGTTTGTCTAAGAACATCGACTAAGGCCGCGCGGTTCAGCTAGGTCAAGACTCTAGCCCCGTGACAAGTGGTATCAGAGCGTGGCTGTGTGCTAGCTATCGAGTTTGCCAAGCGCCCCATGTGCTGCGGAGCGAGTCGTGTGGACGAACAAGTGAAGCTCGCACCCTAATGAGAAGAGGGTGTTCGCAAGTGGGTCCTCTAGAAAGATATTGAGACGAGGACGGGTAGGCAGGAAGCCGCAGCGAAAGTTCTCCAGATGGTCGTGCTGCAATGGGACACCTTGTCTAAGTGGCGAGAGGCCATGAGGTGGTTGTAAGTAGACAGTAATGGGACACCTTGTCTAAGTGGCGAGTGGCCATGAGGTGGTTGCAGGTCGACTACAATGGGACACCTTGTTGAAGTGGCGAGTGGCCATGAGGTGGTTGCGAGCATACCTTGGCCCAACAGTGAAGGGCGGCCCCAGTTAGTGGGTGAGTTTGGGAGAATTGCACACTAGTTCCTGGCTACTTTCCAGAAGGGAAAGAGTTTCCTCCCCATGCACGAGGGCGTGCATGAATCAGGTGGGGGAGATTGTCACGGTCCGTGTATCGTAGCAACGCGGGACCGGGTGAGATGCTTTCTGGTTGTGCTTAACTCTTGGGAGCGGGGTAGCATTAAGGGTGTAGTACGTACCGAGAAGCCGTCCTATCTTCGGATGGGCGTGTTGATCGCGCACCACACTGGTCGGGAGCTGTCCCCGCTTCCCTGATGAGCCCATGGGAGGGCGAAACCAGTAAGCATCGAGATGGTTAAGGCTGAACCTCGGGTGTGCGAGAGGCCTGAGGTGCCGCACGGGGTGGTTGTCCCTGCGTCAAAACTCTAACCCCGTGACAGATGGTATCAGAGCAAGGCGCTAGTGATTATGGCACGTGGAGAAGAAGACGTTGCAGCAAAGGGTGTGAAGATCGTTGCTGGGCAAAGCCAAAGAGCAAGTTCGAGGGATGCTGTAGCTACGCTGGAGGAGCGAGTTGATAAACTCATCCAGGTGGCCAACGGTGCGGAAGAGAGGTGCGAGGTGCTTGAGGCCGAATTGCAGGCTGTGAAGATTGAGATGGAGGAGATGAAGGCAGACTTGTATATTTACAAAGTTGCCTTGATGAATGGAAAGATGGCCACTGCATCCAAGTCGAAGAAGGACATTCCAAAGCCAAAGGTGTTCAAGGGGAACCGATCGGCCCAAGATGTTGAGAACTTCTTGTGGGGCATGGAGCAGTATTTTCGAGCCATGGGCATCAAGGATGATGCGGAGAAAGTAAACGTTGCTTCGATGTATTTAACTGATGTCGCTCTTTTGTGGTGGCGACGTAGATGCTCGGAGGAGCCGAGTGGAGACATTCCTTTTGAGACATGGAAGGAGTTCCAAGTTGAGTTCAAAGAGCAATTCTATCCGACGAATGCTCAACGGGAGGCTCGTAAGAAGTTGCGGCAATTGAAACATGAGGGTTCCATCACTGACTATGTCAGGAAGTTCATTGAAATCAAGCTCCAAATCCAGGACTTGAGTGAAGCAGAGGGATTTTCCTACTTCATGGATGGACTCCAAAGATGGGCTCAAATGGAGCTAGAGCGGAGGGGAGTCGAGGAGCTTTCCAAAGCCTTTACCGCAGCTGAGTCCATAGCTCAGTTCGAAGTTGACATGTCCAAGTCTTCCAAGCCCCGAGGTAAGAGCTTTGGTGGGGGAGACGAGGAGGATAATCATTCTTGCAATGATGATGAGAGGGTCAACAAGTTTGTCAAACCATCGGAGAAAAAGGATCGAGGGCCTTTGAAGTGCTACCATTGCCATGGTTCACACTTGGTGAAAGAGTGTCCCAAGAAGAAGCGCCCCGATACGATCAATGATGCGGATGACGAGCAAGAGGACGAGGAATGTATGCTTGGTACGATTGCTAGTGTTAGAGCAATCAAGCCAAGGGTGGGGAAGCAATGTTACGAGAGCAAGGGACCTCACGTAGTTCGTGAGCACCCGGATCGAGCCAAGCAGTCCAAAAGGGACAAGCCCGAGTCAAGTGAGGCTTGTAAGCTTGGGGCAATGATACTAAATTCTGCAAAGGCGAAGAAGGGCCCGAAGCAGAATGGGTTGATGTTTGTCAACATCAACGTGGCGGGACGATCGAGGAGTGCTCTAGTGGATACCGGAGCATCCGATCTCTTCATGTCAAAGATGGCTGCTGAGAAGCTTGGTCTCGAAGTTGAAGGTTCAACCAAAAAGATCAAGACCGTTAATGCCAAGGAGGTTCCAGTTGTTGGAACAGTGCGGAAGGTAGAGCTGCAGATTGGTGAATGGAAGGCCAAGGAAGATTTCAAGGTAATTCACTTAGATGACTTTGATTTCGTTTTGGGGCTTAACTTCCTTGACCGTGTTCAAGCTCTTATCATCCCTTGTGCCGATGTTATATGCATTTTGGATCCGAAACAACATTGTGTTGTGCCCGTGTATCGAGACAAGGGACGGAGGATCGAGAAGCTGACATCCATTCAGCTTACCAAGGATGCTCCAAGGGAAGGAGGCATCGCTTTGGAGGCTATTGGAGTGGACACCTTGGTGGGGCAAGAGTTGCCTGAGCCACATGATAGTGAACCCGTGGGAGATCCATCCATTGAGGAGATGGACGAGGCATCGAGCTTCAATGAAGACGGAGCATCGATGGGAGCATCAAACTTCACGAGTGAAGAAAGATTGATGCGAGTTAGAGTGAATGCGGAAAAGTTGATTGAGGTACATCCCGAACACAATGATTGTGTTTTACAGTTTGATTTGCCTTGTTTGTCGGGTGTAGGCCAGCAAAAACCTAACCCTTCAAATGGAGTTGTCGATACTTGGCGAGAGCACAAGCCACCTTTCAGAGTTCTTAGGCGCAAACGAGGGTTGCCGACGATCTTGAGAGACCGCTCAGTGTTCAATGTTGTGGCGTCCAAGTCATTGTGCAAGGACCATGTGTGTCCGAATGGGGGCAAATCACAACTGGTAGGAGCTAACTCCTACGATCGAGATGCGCTTGGAGGGACGGTGACTGATGTTAGATGGCGACGAGTACCAAAGCAAGCAGTCCATTTGGGTGGACAACTGAGCCAGAGTCGAGTGCTCTTTATGAGAAGAGCATCCAGCCCGATTCAGAGTTTGGGGCAAGCCGAGGTGACAAGGAATTCCCAGGATCGGTTCTATCTTCGTTCCGAGGCGGCGACGAGGGCGTCGCCATGTTTGGTGGGGGAGAATGTCACGGGCCGTCAGTTCGAGCCCGTGCCACATGCGCATATTGCTGCCCAAGAGGTTCTTAGGGAGATTTTGGGCCTAAAGGTACCACCAGACTTAGCCCGTTCCATGGAGGATTCTAGAAGATAGCCATTTTGGCCTTGTAAACTTTCCTTGTATTCTTAGGATTTGTTTCCTTAGTTAACATGGAATATTCTTAGGATTGTGCCAATGTGGTTGGTAGGAAATGATCCTAGCCATCGATGTAAATCAGTGGGAACCGTCGGATGTAAGGGGAATCAACTATAAATAGAGACCTCCCCAGTCTCATTTGTATCATCTCATCTTTGAGTAATCAAGTGGCATTCACTCTAAAAAACTCTCTCAATTGTTCTTTGTGTTCTTCGCGTTCTTCTTTTCGTTCTTGAGTAGCCATACTCATAGTTTGCTTTCCGCCAGAACGATTCAGCGTTCTTAGTGCCTTGGGAAGTTTGATCTTCCGGAGCGAGTTTTCAGGCTGACTTAGTCGTTTGTCTAAGAACATCGACTAAGGCCGCGCGGTTCAGCTAGGTCAAGACTCTAGCCCCGTGACAATATGCACGGTCGGACACAAAGTCACCCTTGTTTACGTATAGGCAAGCACTGTTAGAGTATGCCCAAAGACCAATCATATGATGATTGTATGGATACTTTCATTTACCAATTTTATTGAATAAAGGCATTGCAATTGTTATTTTAAGATATATGTGTCACATAAACTGAGAAACAATAAGGTCCATATAATAATATATGTATTATTATTAAAAGATCCTTAGTCAAGTATTATTATGGGTATAGACAATAATAATACGCTTAAGACTAACATGTAATAAATTAATGACAATGAGTTGTCATTGACATAGAGATATCAGAATTAATACATGAATATATTAGTAGAGAATAATATATTGGATTGACCAACTATGAGCATATATCTTGGATTATTATGTGACAGTCACGATATTGCTCATAGTGACAACTATATGTATATTACTTAGACTTGAGATTATTACTATCTCAACATATGTTGTTTTATGTTTTGATGCAGTTAAATGTTTTTCGTAATTAGTTACACTATAAAAATTGACATTGGACATATTACAATATATGTAGTGAGATGTGAATAATCAAGATAGGATTTTTCCTTCCTACATAATAGGAAAATATATCAAAGGCCACTTGATTAAGTGAGACTAAAAATACATGGCCATGCTTGAATATGTTGATATGAGATATCACAAATTATTCATTAATAGTAGTCCACTCTAGATATCAAGAAACACTAATAATAGGCTATACAAGTGTGACTATTCCAAGACTTGTGTCTATTAAAGATATAAAAGGACAAAAGGATATAATACATTAAAAGAGTTGGTCACGGACATGATACATCGAATCATGATCTCTTGTAACTTAGATGACAATGATATATTGCTAGATGTCACTCATTAATTTTAATATTAGAATTGTTCTAATATTATTACTAACGTTACAATGAGCCTACAGGGTCACACCAAATGGTTGAAACAGAGCTAAAATATATAAGTATAAGTAGATTATATTTAATCCCGAATTTTAAATAAAGAATATAATTAAAGTAATTATATCCCTTTTAAATTCGAATTAAATATAGATTCTGATATTTAAGGAATTAATTAAAGTAATTATTTCCTATAAACCAAATCAGAATCAAACTCTTATACCTAGGGTTACACCTATATAAAGGATCAATTGGTCTTGCAGCCATGATAGAGAATTCCGAATTCCAAACCCTAGAATCACGAGAAATAGTTTTTTTTCGAGATTTGCTCTCTTAACCGGGTGAACTGTGTAGAGGCCGAGACGATATTCGTGGAGCCTAAAGATTCGAATTATAGAACAATCGTGATTATCACAAATCTAGTTGTTGTTTTTGCTGCTTATCAAGGAACCCAATGTAAGTCATCGTATCTCTTCCTCTCGATTTCGGATTAAACGTACATGGATCACTGGAAAGACCATCGTAATTTTGTTCCGCTGCGCCATGGGGTGTGCCGGTGGTCGCAACAGTGATATCAGAGCCACTTGTACGATCCGTAATCGGGTTAAATACTTGGGTGATGCGATATGTATGAGATGTGTAATTTGTTTTACTATATCGGCGATATAAAATTTGATATTGCTTGTTGATTAGGGATACCATTAATATGTTAATCTGTTAATTACAATCGCCATGTTGCTACAAGGGTTTTTCAATAATCATATGTCAATCATTGACATAGTGATCGACGAAAGTGCGATAGCAGATCTCATCAAGGAAAAAGGAATAATTATTATTCCGATATGGAAAAATCTAAGGGATTTTAAAAATCCCGAAAACATGATTTTGTTGATAAATCTTATCAAATCGTGATGTTTTTCATAGAAAAATACTCGCTATTTTTCAAAATTTCCTGCCACGACAGCAAGGGGTTTCTCCCCTTGCAGGTACCCCGCAAGGGTGCTTCACCCCTTGACCCCTTCGTAGGCAACATAGATTGTAGGCCCATATTGGTAATATTAACGATTTCGTGATAGTATCTGTTTGCTTTACACGGTGTTTGATATGCATGGTTATGGCCCTTGCTTTTATAATAGTTGTAAATTTTATATACGGCCTGCGTGTTGTGCCTTTCTATATCTCTGTTGTACCTCTCTTCTCATCTTACTCCCTCATATGTAAAACGAGTTTCTATGATTGTAATCTTATTCCAAGAAGAAATCGAGACGTTTGGACCAAAGGCGAGAAGATGTTTGAAAAGCAGTTTTAGTACAAAATTAGGGTTTTTAAGGTTCTCCCATTGGCTTGGGATGAGCCACCTTAGTTCTTTATTTTAGGCTATAACCATTGCAATTCTTTTATTTTATATCTATCATGTATGTGATGCAATGTATGATATATATCTTCTACTCGCATATATTGATGAGATCAATAAGGGCCAAATTAAAAAAAAATAACGATGAGATATTCAATGTTTTCCCTCAAATTAATATGAGTTAAAATTAGCCGTCCAATATTTGCCCTTGTTAAGGCCTTGATCGATCTTATGTGGGTTTTGCCAAAGCATTAACACATAAGTCCATCTTGGTTAAACGCGAAGAATAAACAAGTGATATTCGTCGGTCGAAATATTGGTAATAACTTAGTTAGGTTGTTCTAATAGGATTAGAAACCTAAAGGCTAAGTATTTGGTTAAGTCATGAGATGATTGAACAAGAGTTGTTCACCAAATGGAGGAGTTACATGAGATGTAATTAGTAAAGGGTTACTTACCTAAATAACTATCCTAAAAGAAAAGCCAAAGCTGATTTAGGAAATTGGTGAATTATGGATCCTCACTCACTAGAAAGTTTTCGTCAAATTTTTCCGAAATTAAAAACGAGAGGGGTTTTTAATTTTGAACGAAATAGTAGGAGTATTTTATAAACAAAGTCCTATTTATAATATTTCAAATCGGTAAATTCATATTATGTATTTCCATTGTTGTAGATCTAAATGACAAACAATACTATATCATTGCGATCACTCCTTGAGAAGGAGAAACTCAATGGCGTAAACTTCCTTGATTGGTTCCGTAATTTGAGAATTATTCTCAAACAGGAAAGAAAGGAATATGTCATTGAAGAACTCGTTCCAGATGAACCGGCAACTAATGCTTCTAGAGCTGACAAAGACAAGTTTAAGAAACATATGGATGACATGTTAGATGTCGGATGTCTTATGCTTGCTACCATGACTCCTGATCTCCAAAAGCAACATAAGGACATGGTTGCATATGATATGATTCAAAAACTCAAATAAATATATGAGGAGCAAGCACGTCAAGAGAGGTATGAGACCTCTAAAGCTCTATTTCAGTGCAAAATGGTAGAGGGATCTCCTGTAAGAGCTCATGTCATTAAGATGATAGGCTATACCCAAACGTTGGAAAAGCTAGGTTTTCCTCTCAAGGATGAATTGGCTACTGATGTTATTCTGCAATCGTTGCCGAATAGCTTCAATCAATTTGTCCTTAATTTCAACATTAATGAAATTAACAAAACTTTGCCACAGTTACTTGGCATGTTATGAACTGCTGAGAAAAATATGTCTAAAGGTGGACCTAAGCCCATTCTGATGGTCTGCAAGGATAAAGGAAAGGGAAAGGCAGTGGAAAAGTACAAGGATAAAGGTAAGCCTATACCCAAAGGACATGATGCATTGAAACCCAAAGGGGTAGTTAGCAAGGAAGGAAAATGTTTCCACTGCAATAAGACCGGACACTGGAAAAGAAATTACCCCATTTACCTTGAAGAGGTCAAGAAGGCAAAACCAGATGGTGCATCTGCTTCAGGTATTTATGTTATCGATGTGAATCTGTCAACATCTTCTTCTTGGGTATTAGATACCGGTTGTGGTTCTCACATCTGTACTTCTGTACAAGGACTGCAAAAGAGAAGGAATCTAGCTTAGGGAGACGTGGACCTACGAGTGGGAAATGGAGCAAGAGTTGCTGCATTAGCTATAGGAACATACGTTTTATCTTTACCTAGTGGACTTGATTTACATTTAAAAGATTGTTATTTTGTTCCTAGTTTGACTAAAAATATTATTTCTATTTCTTGTTTGGACAAGATTGGATTTGAGATTATTATTAAGAATAATTGTTGTTCTTTTTATCTCGATAATGTTTTTTATGGTTCAGCATAATTGGTTAATGGCTTATATATTTTAAATCTAGAAAATGTCATTTATAACATAAATACCAAAAGATCAAAAATAAATGACTCAAATCAAACTTATCTCTGGCATTGTCGTTTAGGCCATATAAGTGAGAAACGCATATCAAGACTCCATAAAGATGGATTCTTAGATTCATTTGTTTTCGAACGATTGGATGTATGTGAATCTTGCTTATTAGAAAAAATGACTAAGGCTCCTTTTAATGGTAAAAGTGAGCGAGCAAGTGATTTATTGGGATTAATACATAGTGATGTATGTGGACCAATGAACACACAAGCTAGAGGTGGATTTCAGTACTTCATCACTTTCACTGATGACTTCAGTCGATATGGTTACATTTACCTTATGCGCCATAAATCTGAGGCTATCGAAAAATTTAAAGAATTCAAGAATGAAGTACAAAATCAACTAGGAAAGAGTATTAAAGCACTTCGATCAGATCGAGGTGGAGAATACTTAAGCATAGAATTTGATGAACTCCTTAAAGAATGTGGGATTGTCTCACAACTTACTCCACCAGGTACACCACAGTGGAATGGCGTTTCTGAGAGGAGAAATCGAACTTTGTTAGACATAGTTCGATCAATGATGAGTCATAGTGATCTTCCGACTTCTTTCTGGGGACATGAACTAGAAACAGTTGCTTTCACTTTAAATTGTGTTCCGTCTAAATCTGTTCAAAAGACACTATATGAGATATGGACTGGAAAACGTCCTAGTATGTCTTTTATGAAGATTTGGGGTTGCGAAGCATATGTCAAACATCAGATGTCTACAAAGCTCGAACCCAAATCTCATAAGTGTAATTTTGTTGGATATCCCAAAGAAACTAAGGGATATTATTTCTTTAACCCCAAAGAGAACAAAGTGTTTGTTGCTCGAACAGGAGTTTTTCTCGAAAGAGAATTTCTTAATAAGAAAGGAAAGGGTAGAGACATTGAACTTGGAGAAGTTCAAGAACAACAATTCATTGAACCTGAGATTGAACAGGTTCCACAAATTGTTGAGGAACAGTCAACAGATTTAGAAACACAACCACTGTGTAGGTCCACAAGAGAACGCCATGCACCTGAGAGATATGGATTTCTCATTACCATGCATGGAGATGTTCTCATTATGGATCAGGATGAGCCAAGAACTTATCAAGAGTCAATATCGAGCCCAGACTCTGAGAAATGGCTTGAGGCCATGAAATCTGAGATGGAATCCATGTCAGTCAACCAAGTATGGACTTTGGTTGAATCACCTGAAGGGGTAAAACCTATAGGGTGTAAATGGGTTTTCAAGAAGAAAACCGACATGGATGGAAATTTACAAACATACAAGGGGCGACTAGTCGCTAAAGTTTTCGACAAGTTCATGGTATTGACTATGATGAAACTTTCTCCCCTGTAGCTATGTTTAAATCCATCCGGATCTTGCTTGCTATAGCTGCATTCCATGATTATGAAATTTGGCAAATGGACGTAAAAACCGCTTTCCTTAATGGAAAACTTGAAGAGGATGTGTATATGACATAACCAGAAGGTTTTGTCGCTCCAGGAAATGCTGGAAAGGTTTGTAAGCTACAAAGGTCCATTTATGGACTAAAGCAAGCTTCTCGAAGCTAGAATCTTCGTTTCAATGATGCGATCAAAGAGTTTGGTTTTATCAAGAACGAAGATGAGCCTTGTGTTTACAAGAAGACTAATGGGAGCATTGTTTCTTTCCTAATCTTGTATGTAGATGACATACTTCTTATAGGAAACGACATACCTACCTTACAGTCAGTTAAGACTTGGTTAAGTAGTTGTTTCTCAATGAAAGTTTTGGGTGAGGCAACATATATCTTAGGGGTTAAGATCTATAGAGATAGATCTAGACGACTTCTAGGTCTGAGTCAAAGTACATATATAGACAAAGTTCTAAAGAGATTCAATATGGAAGAATACAAGAAAGGATTCTTACCTATGAGACATGGTATATCTCTTTCGAAGGAAATGTGTCCTTCAAGTCCACAAGAAAGAGAACGAATGAGTAAGATTCCATATACTTTGGCTATTGGTTCTATCATGTATGCCATGATATGTACTCGACCAGATGTATCGTATGCCTTAAGCATGACAAGTCGATATCAGGTAAACCCTGGTGAAAGTCACTTGGTAGCAGTCAAAAATATCCTTAAGTACTTGAGAAGAACTAAGGATACATTTCTTGTCTATGGAGGCAAAGAAGAGCTTAGTATAAAAGGTTATACTGATGCTAGTTTCCGAACAGATAGGATGACTCAAGATCGTAATCTGGATTTATGTTTTGCCTTAACGGAGGTTCTGTAAGCTGGAAAAGTTCTAAGCAAGATACTGTAGCTGATTCTATGACAGAGGCTGAGTATATTGCAGCCAGTGAAGCAGCAAAGGAATCTGTTTGGATCAAAAAGTTCATATCCAAACTAGGGGTTGTTCCAAGCATATCAGATGCTATAGAACTTCGTTGTGACAACAATGGAGCCATTGCACAAGCAAAGGAACCCAAATCTCATCAACGATCCAAACATATTCCTAGACGCTTTCATCTCATTCGAGAGATCATAGATCGAGGATATGTGGAGATATGTAAAGTACAAACGGATGATAATATTATTGATCCCTTGACGAAGCCTCTAACGCAACAGAAGCATAATCGTCACACAGAGTCACTCGGTATTAGATATGTGAGTGATTGGTCTTAGTGCTAGTGGGAGATTGTTAGAGTATGCCCAAAGACCAATCATATGATGATTGTATGGATACTTTCATTTACCAATTTTATTGAATAAAGGCATTATCATTGTTGTTTTCAGATATATATGTCACATAAACTGAGAAACAATAATGTCCATATAATAATATATGTATTATTATTAAAAGATCCTTAGTCAAGTATTATTATGGGTATGGACAATAATACTACTCTTAAGACTAACATGTGATAAATTGATGACAATGAGTTGTCATTGACAAAGAGATGTCAGAATTAATACATGAATATATTAATAGAGAATAATATATTGGATTGACCCACTATGAGCATATATCTTGGATTATTATATGATAGTCACGATATTGCTCATAGTGACAACTATATGTATAATCCTTAGACTTGAGATTATTACTATCTCAACATATGTTGTTTTATGTTTTGATGTAGTTAAATGTGTTTCATAATTAGTTATACTATAAAAACTAACATTGGACATATTACAATATATGTAGTGAGATGTGAATAATCAAGATAGGATTTGTCCTTCCTACATAATAGGAAAATATATCAAAGGCCACTTGATTGAGTGAGACTAAAAATACATGGCCTTGCTTGAATATGTTGATATGAGATATCACAAATTATTCATTAATAGTAGTCCACTCTAGATATCAAGAAACACTAATAATAGGCTATACAAGTGTGACTATTCCAAGACTTATGCCTATTAAAGATATAAAAGGACAAAATGATATAATATATTAAAAGAGTTGGTCACGGACTTGATACATCGAATCATGATCTCTTGTAACTTAGATGACAATGATATATTGCTAGATGTCACTCATTAATTTTAATATTAGAATTGTTCTAATATTATTACTAACGTTACAATGAGCCTACAGGGTCACACCAAATGGTTGAAACAGAGCTAAAATATATAAGTATAAATAGATTATATTTAATCCCGAATTTTAAATAAAGAATATAATTAAAGTAATTATATCCCTTTTAAATTCGAATTAAATATAGATTCTGATATTTAAGGAATTAATTAAAGTAATTATTTCCTATAAACCAAATCAGAATCAAACTCTTATACCTAGGGTTACACCTACATAAAGGATCAATTGGTCTAACAGCCATGATAGAGAATTCCGAATTCCAAACCCTAGAATCACGAGAAACAGTTTTTTTCGAGATTTGCTCTCTTAACCGGGTGAACTGAGTTGAGGCCGAGACGATATTCGTGGAGGCTAAAGATTCGAATTGTCGAACAATCGTGATTATCACAAATCTAGATGTTGTTTTTGCTGCTTATCAAGGAACCCAATGTAAGTTATCGTATCTCTTCCTCTCGATTTCGGATTAAACGTACATGGATCACTGGAAAGATCGTCGTAATTTTGTTCCGCTGCGCCATGGGGTGTGCCGACGGTCCCAACAAGCACTACACGCACGGTCGGACACCAAGTCACCCTTGTTTACTTGTAGACAACATTAATAATCTCATCATTTTTTTTGTGCACTTTATCCTAATGACATGTCATTTGTATTTGAATCTAAAGTTAATGTCACTAAGCCAATATCAATACCAATCATGCATATTAACTTATTGTTCATAATGCATTCATAATATGTTCATCATGTGAACCAAAATCATGCTCAACGGCTTTATCAAATGTAGGGCAAATAACCTCATATTATATCAATTCATTTTTATGTTTCCATAAGCCATGAATGTCTTAATAAACAATGCATTTCCAGCAATAAACACATGCATGCATCATTTAAAAATTATAATTATGCTTTTCAAAAGTCTCAATAAATCGTTTCCATAAAAGCCATTTCCGAAATTGCTGATACTTAAGATAATGCATCAAAGTCATTCAAATCACTTACTCTTGAACTATAAAGAGTTTTCATACAATTCCATAGTCCCCAAAATAGAACCGAACCAATGCGATTCACTTGGAACCCAAAATCACTCACCTACAAGCGAAACGAGCCATCGCCGACACTCCAACGGCAATGCACCAGCTACTTATGCAACTTCATGCACTTCATCTACAACATTAAAAACAGATCATATTCACATCATAACATGTTCAAAACAGCAGCCACATCAGAACTCCATAAAACTATCGAAAACTAAGACGAAACGCATCCGAAACATCATCAACCCATAACCTAATGAATATAACATCTAATAAACCTCAATTATGATCTAAAATAACCTTCAAACTATCTTTATACTTCCAGCAAAAGAAGAGTACCTAAAACATCCCCTAAAACAATCGAAAACCACCTTAAAACACCACCGATTACATTATTCCGAGATTAATTTGATATTAAATTATTTCAAGACTCAATCAATCATTTAAGTGACAT
Source organism: Abelmoschus esculentus (assembly GCA_035048815.1). Lineage (NCBI taxonomy): Eukaryota > Viridiplantae > Streptophyta > Magnoliopsida > Malvales > Malvaceae > Abelmoschus > Abelmoschus esculentus. The sequence continues at coordinate 11,910,784 of JAUCBN010000026.1, forward strand.
AATATCATAATTAAATCATCCTAACATCAGCATTAATTGAGATCTAAAAAGATTTTCCCAAAACCACCACAAAACTCATAAATCTTGTATTAAAAACATAAATTAAATCTTAATTGTTGATTAGCAAGCCAATACTTGGAAACTTCAATAAAGAACCTTATAAAAAGATGAGAAATCAAAATTTTACCTTTGAGATTAGCTCCACCCAAAAAGATGAGAAATCCTCTCTTGATTTCCTTGAAAATGGATGTTGATTTTGCAAAATTGATGAGTAGGTTTTGTAGAGAATGAAAGGATGAGTAAAATGAAACAAATCTTAATAAAAATGATGAAGAAATCAGCAAGTAATTGAAGAAATTTAGGGAAGAAGATGAAGAGAAAATGACGAGAAAAGGTGAGAAAATAGGAAGTCACAAAAGAAAAATGAAATTATCATCTAAATTAAAATTATTTAAAAATAAATTTGGTGGATAATATTTAATTAAAAATAAATTGGATTAATGATCCTCTAAGGATTCTAAGTATGACTTACTTCCCAATTTATTCACTAAAAAATCCCAATTTCCGAAAACTACTAATTAAACCTCATTAACTTTTCCAAAATTCACAATTTAGTCACTAGTACAAAATTAAGCTTAATAAAAATCAAATTAAAGCTAAAATAATATTCCTTTAACTTTAAAACACCATTTTAATATTTTTAAACTATTTCACAAAATTATTACTTGTCCGATTAAAATATTATTATTTTACTAATTTTCCTAGAATAACGAACCCAAAGAATCTAATCCGACCCGAATCGAATCCCTCAAACCAACACTCAAACTACTAACTCCAAAACCGGGATGTTACAACATGAAATATCAGCACAGCCAGAAAAGCAGCGAGAGCCACCAAAGGAGTCCAAATGCCGATTGAAAATGTCGCACTACCGCCACTATATCAGCACCACCTGCATAAGTCAAGGTACCTTGCATTCATTTTATTGCATGGTATTTAGATTATTTTTCTTTAGTTAGTTGTATTTGGGACAATGTCTGCCTCAAGTTTGGGGAGGTATCGTTCCCTACTTCATTTTCATAATGCATGATAGCTGCAGTTGTAGAAAAATAACATGACAAATGTGTAAGTTTCATGATATGTTTATGGGATTAAAGTTTATGATGTCCGATGATGATAAACTTTTTTATGGCCAATGCTTGAATTGAATATGCATGACTTGGGATTTGGATAGAACCTGCTTTAGGGGTTGGTTGGTTGTGTTTATTTTATTGTTACAAAAGTGTTTGTTTTCTATGCTTAGGAAAGTTATATAATTTTTATAGAATGAAAACTTGAATAGCTCAACATGCTTTAATGAATTTTTATATTGATAGAAAACTCCTGCTAGTTTAGTTAATGAATTTTTGAATAAATGCTTAGGCAAATCTGTAGAGGGATGCTCCGATATGCCATGACAAATCCATTTGCATATGAGTTAATGAAAGAGGCACAAGGTGACGCTACACTTTTAACTTGCCATGACATTGCTTGGATATTGTGTTTTAATAAATGACATCTATGGCATGAGTAGAAGGTAGTGTGACAGGCAGGCTCCCCTCGTAGCAGAATGTTTAGAATTCTAAAAAAAAGAAAAAAAAAAGAAAAAAAGGAAAAAATTGTATATGGCGAGTAGTAAATTGTGCTTTAATGAACAAACATGCTTTGCAAGAATAATGAACCTTCCTTAGAATTTTTCTAAGTTAACTAAGCATATGTTGGATATACTCACACACACACACACTTGCAATGGATATTGTCCTAGAGTAGTATTCTTGAAATTTCCTCAAGTCATATATGTTTATTCCATGACATTTTCTAAGGGCTGAAACTCTAATCATTTACTTGTCTTGATCTTGAATATTGTCATGATATTTTTTCTCTGCTAGCTGCTATCAATTGCTTGAGGACAAGCAATAGCTTAAGTTTGAGGTGTGATAACTCCGCAAAAAGGCTATATTTCAAGCCTTTTTACTTAAGCTATTTATTGTCTTCCAGCACATTTAGGTTCATTTAGTTGCATTTAGGATCATAACATTGCATTTGTTGGTTGTTTATATTTTGAAATATATATTGCGGAAATATATGATATTTTACGGGAAAGGTCGTGCTTTTTGTTGATATTGTGCAGGTAAAGTAAAGTGAGAAATTGAGGAAATTTGTTTTAGATTCGTAGAAGGATAGTAATGGGAAAATGCCATGGCAAATATTGAGAACTCCTGCGCTGCACTACAGGACAAGAAGATATTTTGAGAGGAGTGTCAGTTGATGCCAATATAGCCTGGCCACAGCCATTACAACCGAACGGGACCACTACAACCTGGCCACATCCACTCGGTAGGGGACCATAGCTAATATGGCCTGATTGCAAGCCACCTCAATAGGAGACCACTGTCACCACTGTCATCTCTATAGAAATGCCATCATGTGACTGGGCTAAAATGGAATTTTCACTATCTTTTAGGGTTTCTCACCCCTACTTTGTGAGGCATGGTGACCTTATAAAATAGCAACATTTGTTCTTGAAAAAAGAGGAACCTTTAAAGCAGATTTTGATGCACAAGGAGAGCAAAAAGGCAGTGGAGAAAGCTTCCATCTTTCTTCCCCAACCACCGTCCGAAGGGTCCCTCCATTGATCGAGCTTAAAGGGAGTGGTGTGCTAGGCATCCGAGAGGGGCTAGCATGCTAATGCGTCCCATGGTGGTCGAAGAAGTCGGCGGTAGCGCGCACCGTGGGTATCTTCTATCTTCATCCTTTTCTTTATTTTATATCTTTAAGAGATTTTATGTGGTTTACTTAAGGATGACATTAGTGGTTAATATTTGTTCTTAACTCTTTCAGCCACCATGTATTAGCTTTATTTGGTGGATGCTTTAATGGATGATTATCTTTTGCTTTTATTAATATATTGCCTACTATGTGTTTGTGTATTTGCTTTGATCATTGTTGATAATAATCTAGGCATTGTAAGAGGCACGATAGTGTTCCGTGTTTAGGTGTATGCTAGAGCACTCGGAAGAGGCATAGCTATAGATCCTTAGATGACCTGGAAGGGGCTAAGAGAGGATCTATGTGAGCAATGAGTTCTAGACTGAAAATAGAGCCTAATCTAAACCTAGAGCACTCGAAAGAGGCATAGGGGAGGGTTTCAACGACTAAAAGGAGTATGCTTTACCGATAGACTAAGTATTATTCGCATGACAGGCGAAATACCATGGCATTTTAGTTTATCAGGTTCCTATGACTCAGAAGAGCGAGAATACTTTAGAAACCTCTGTCGAGTAGATATGTACCATAGTAGCTTTATGTTCGTAGGAGTAAGGGGTAAGAAGTCCATAGGAACCTCCACCAATCATTTCCAGTAAGGCTCATCAATTGAGGATCATAACGACGTGTTGCTCAATTGTATTCTCTTATCTTGCTTTTGCCTTGGAATTTACAAAGTGTTCCTCAGTTTCCTCTGTTCACTTGCAATCACATTACCATACACTTCACACACCATATTCATACATCTATTGTGCCACCACCATTCATCCCATTTTGCTGTAGCATATTTTAGTTGCTTGCATTCTGAAATTGCCATAGCATTTCACCATTACAACTTCTTTATATCTCTATCTTTATTTTCCTTTTAGTTAGTGACACCTTTTTGCCTTGATAAAATTGACTTACACTTTACTCTGATTGTAACATCCCGTTTGGGGGGTTATTAGTTTAGGCTTAGTTAGGAGAATTCGATTCGGGTCAAATCGGGTTCTCCTGTTCATTATTTCGGGGAAAATAAAATAAGGATATTTTTAATTAAGAAAAATAATAATTTTGGAATATGGTTTGAAATATTAAAAATATGTTTCAAAATTAAAGAAAAGTAATTTGGATTTATTATTGATTTTTTTATTATGCCTAATTATGCATAAGTGACCAATTTGTAATTTTTGAAAAAATTGGAGGACCAATTTGGTAATTTTCGGAAATTTCATGTTTTAGTGACTAAATTAAAAAACAAGCTAAACTTAGAATCCTTAGAGGGCCATAAACCCATTTCTAAATTTTAATAATGATTTATTCACCAAAATGTATTTTAATTACTTTAATTAGAGATTTTAATCATTTTCTCTCAAAACTATTTTTTGTTCTCATTTTCTCTCATCTTTTTCTCTCATTTTCTCTCCACTTTCTTTTCATCTTTTCTCTTCAATTCCTTGCTGACTTTTGCATCTTTTTCCATAAAGATTACATCATTTTCATCATCTTTCCATCTTTTACAAAACCTAAGCATCAATTTCATCAAATCAACATCAAATTGCAAGGAATCAAGAAGAGGAAATTATATCTTTTTGGTGAATAGATCTTGAAGGTAATTTTCTGGATTTTTATTCTTTTCTAAGGTTCTTTATTGAAATTCCCAAGTATTAGCTTGCTAATCTTTGAATAAAAACTTAATCCTATGTTTTTAATGTTAGATCTATTGTTTTTGTGAAAGTTTTTGTGAAATCTTTTTGGATCTCATTCAATGCTGGAATTAGATGAATTCAATTTTGTTTTTATGTTAATTAAATGATTAATTGAATCTTCATTTGTTTGCACATTAATGTAATCCCGGAATAATACAACTGGTGTAGTTTTAAGGTTCTTTTCGGTTGTTTTAGGGGTTGTTTTAGATGCTTTAATGTTGCTGGATATATAAGGATGGTTTGGATGTATTTTTGGTTCCTATTTGGAGTGGATTAGATGTTAGATTCGTTAGGTTTTGGGCTGATGTTGTTCGGATGTGTTTCGGCTTAGTTTACGGTCTTTTCGGCTAAGTTTTTGGTAGTTTAATGGTGATCGGATATGGCTGTTGGTTTGAGCATGTTATGATGTGAGAATGCCCTGTTTTTAATGTTGTAGAAGAGGTACAAGAAGGTGTTTGATTGCTAGTGCGTTGGTGCGATCATCGTATAGGGTGAAAGCTCGTTTCGCTTGTTGGTGAGTGATTACGGATTTAAAGCGAATCGCGTTTGGTACGGTTCTGTTTTGGGGACTATGGAAGAGTGTTAAAACCTTCCATAGTTCAAGATTAAGTAAAGTAAATGTTTTTGATAAACCGATATGAGTTTCGACTACATTTGATAAAGGCATTATGTTGGTAATGCAATGAGATTTATGAAAATGCATGAGCATGATTTGAAATGGTGCACACATGAGAGTTACTTGCTGAAATGCATAGTTTATTTAGCATCCATGATTATGAAAAATTATGAGAAATGATTTGGAATACAATATGGTTAATTACCTTATACATGATGGTGCCTTTGGGCATGGCTTTTGGTTCATTTGTTGAACATATTATGCATGCATTATGAGCAACAAGTTATCATGCACATATGATTATGATATTGGCTTAGTGACACTAACTTTAGATTCGAATATGAATGACATGTCATTAGGATTGTCTTAAGTGCACTACAAACAAAATTGAGAATACAGAATATTGCCTACACGTAATAAGGGTGACTTTATGTCCAACCGTACGTGGTAGAGCCGCCTACACGTAACAAGGGTGACCGTGTGTTCAATCGTACGTGTTAGTGCTAATGGTGACTTCGTGTCATGTCAATGGTGAATTCGTGTCATGTCGATGGTGACTTTGTGTCTTGTCAATGGTGACTTCGTGTCATGACGGGACAATGGTCTCTAACAATGTATCCGTATATTCGGTGAACTCAAGGTTCACATTAAAGTGGTCACTAGAATGCCAATATACATATATGAATTTGAGAAGAAGATTGTGCATCATTTATAAATTGTTTTGATAAGGTTATGTAAACTCAAGAATGCATATGGTTTAAAGAACATGAGCATGAGATGTTAGCATGCATGATTTAACAATGTATTACAAATTATGGTTTTATCATGGTTTTAAATAGATGCATTGATGATTTGTGTAGAGCTTCCTCATTAAGCATGTTTGCTTAAGCTCTCTTTTCATCCTTGCAGAAAAATAAAGGCACTTGGGGATTCGTTCGAGGCAATGAAACCAAGGGGAAGAATCACTTGGATTTGGTATGTTTTTGACAAATAAATTGGGCAAGGTAATGTGTAACCCAACCTATGTGAGGAGTGTGTACTTAGGCTTTGGTTTATGTTGTAATAAGACCATTATTGTTTGATTGTTAATTGTTGGACCATGGAATTGTTTGGATTGTTGAAGCATGTGTTTGCATGATTGTTATGTTGTTAATCATCTTTTAGGAAGCATGCCTATAGATTGAATGATGTCCGTGACATTATAAATCATGTGTCATAAGTTGTTAATTATGCCTAGGACTGATGCATTTAGTGGTAGAAATTAATGGTTGAGTATTGAGTAATTGGTGTGCACTTAGTGTAATGAAACTTTTGGTTCCAGACCCAAAGTTTCGAAACCTTTGGGTGAAGGTCCCGAAACCTTTGTCAAATAGTTTCGAAACCTTCAGGAGGTTTCGAAACCTTGCGGGCAGTTTCAATTCTAGATAGCTACTGGACGCGAAAAGGTTCGAAACTTTTTGAACCTTTTACAAAAAGTTTCGAAACCTCTGGGAAGGTTTCGAAACCTTTGATCACCAAGAATTAGAAGTTGCTAGAAATTATATTTTAATCCCGAATATCTTCCTTTGTTCGATTAAGGTACTTATAGATGTTATTTTGAGCTGAAATTTTGCATGCATGCATAAAGTTGATTTAATTTCAAGATAGTTAACCTAAATTGGATGAAGTCCTTGTATTTTGGAAGATTTACATTTTGGTCCTTAAATTAAAGAAACATACAATTGATGATGTTAAAATGATCCGTTTGAGTTGAAATTTTCTGTGAAGAATGCTTGAGTGTTTAATTGAACTTTGATGGAAAGAATTTATATTTTATTATTAGGATTTAAAAGTTATACGTTTTAGTCTTTAATCTACTTGAGTGTTTAATCGAATGTTTGTTTCTAGTTAATGTGTTATCGATAATGCTTTGTATGAGACCTTGTCACGTGGGAATAAGATTGTGCATCTAGGTAAAATAAAATAAAAATATATATAACAGATTTTAGGGTTGTTTATCGAATCGGACCTTCGCGGGTTTGGTTTGATATTCCCCGTGTAACCCGTTAGTGCCGGTTCCGTCTAGGCCGGGCTAAGGTATTTACATTTGGTGGTATCAGAGCCAGGTTAATAAAATGTGTTATTGGTTTGTAGAGTGTGTAGTTGGTTTGTCAAAATACGTATTAGTTTGCTATATTTTGTGGCTGGTATGTTAGAGTATAAGATTGAACATGATATGTTGATGTTGTGTGCATACCTATACATTATGAGTGCACCTAGAATAATTATGAGTAAAAAGAGGTGGATAGTTACACATTTCCAATTCCAACATGTTTTTAGATGTTCTTTGATTTCCCTTGGATCTTGCCCGAATGTAAGTTTATTATGTCTTGATATTATGTTTTAAAATTGCATGTTTGAAGTTTTTGGATAATGCCTCCAAGACGTGAGACACACTCTAGTGCAAGCTTGATCACCGATGGTCAGACAGAGGGAGAGGCGACTATGAGGGAGGAACCGCTTCCACCTCCTCCACCAGTTGGCGTGCCACCCGCTGGTGTGCCTTCGGTTTTAGTGGGAGGCCAGTTCGGAGAGTTTGCACCTTTCATATAGGCTATGACGGGTGCGTTTCAGGCGGCTATGGCTGGAGTGCATGTACCGGCTCCCGCACCTACCGTTATGGTTACCCCAGGGCTACCACTTGAGCGATTGTGTAGCTTGGGAGGTGTTGAGTTTCGTGGATCTGACCCGAGTATAGCTGAGGAGTGGTTGGCTAGCACTGAGAGGATTTTAGATCAGATGGACTATCAGGATGCCCGTAGGTTTGGTTGTGTGGTCTCTCTGCTTCAGGGGGATGCTTATAGATGGTGGACTACCACGAGAGCGGGTGTAACAGTTGCTAACCTGACATGGGAGTACTTCAGGACCGCCTTTGTGCGGAAGTTTTTGGGTCCACAGTATGAGATACAGTTTATCAGATTGAGTCACTATGCGCCGGAGTTGGTTCCTACGGAGCATAAGAGATGTGATAGGTTCCGATATGGTTTGGATCCGGAGATCAAGACGTACTTGTTGGCTGCGGAGTACACTGAGTTTGATGTGCTCGTGAATAGGGCTAAGGATGTTGAGGAGTCCTTGAGGGAGGCTAGGAAGTCTTCCGATGTTGGGAAGAGGCCTGCTGAGGCTAGTACCCAAGGTGGTAAGGGTAAGAGGTTTCGGGACAATCGATATAGAGCTGATCGATGCCGGGGTAATTTTGGACACGGCGGTCGTGCTCAGCAGTTTGGTGGAGATGGTGGTGATATAGCAGTTTGTAACTTGTGTTCTAGACACCATCCGGGAGAGTGTTGGTGGGCCACTGGTGCCTGCATGGGTTGTGGATCTAAGGATCACAGGAAAAGGGATTGTCCAAGGTTTGCTGGTGAGGTTGGTAACCGAGCTGAGGCTGCCGTGGTGCCTGGCAGAGGACGCGTTGGAGGTAGAGGTCCTTTTCAGAGACAGGGAGATGGCCGTAGAGTTTATGCTCAGCGTGGGACCCGTAATACTACGGATATGATTGCAGGTACTTTTTCTTTACGAAATGTACCGTTATTTTCTTTGATAGATTCGGGATCTACGCATTCTTATGTTTTGAGTGAGCATGCATATATGTTGGATATGCCTGTTGATGTTTTAGATGTGGGAGTTGTGGTTACTAGTTCTTTGGGTGAGACAGTGACCGTAAAAAGGTTGTATAGGAGATGTCCGTTGGAGGTGCAAGGGCATGTCTTTGAGGTTGACTTGATGGAGTTACCGTTTCATGGTTTTGACCTTATCTTGGGGGTTGATTGGTTAACACAACATAGAGCTGTGGTGGATTTTGAAAAGAAACGAGTTAGCTTGAGGTAGTTAGATGGTGGCGAGATTGTGGTTAAGAGTGAGTATACCGGATTCTTATCCAATGTGGTTTCGGCCTTACAAGCGGAAAGGTTGATGCAACATGGTGGTATAGCATATCTAGCTTATGTGATGAACCCAGGGATAGGAGAGGTTCGGGTGCAGGATATTCGAACAGTATGTGACTTTCCGGAAGTTTTTCCTAAGGAGTTACCAGGATTACCTCCCGGTCGTGATGTGGAGTTTAGTATCGAAACTTATGCTGGTACTAATCCGGTGTCCATTGCTCCTTATCCCATGGCACCTAAGGAGTTAAAAGAGTTAAAGATGCAGTTGCAAGAGTTGCTTGACCGTGGTTTTATACGACCGAGTGTATCGCCTTGGGGTGCACCGGTGTTGTTTGTGAAGAAGAAAGATGGCACAATGAGGATGTGCATTAATTATCGGTAACTGAATAAGTTGACCGTGAAGAATAAGTATCCTTTACTGAGGATTGACGATTTGTTTAATCAGTTTCGAGGAGCAAGTGTGTTCTCGAAGATTGATTTGAGATCGGGATACTACCAGTTGAAAGTGAAAAAGGAGGATGTGTTGAAAATGGCTTTTCGGACAAGGTATGGTCATTATGAGTTTTTGGTGATGCTGTTTGGTTTGACAAATGCTCATGCTGCTTTTATGGATATGATGAACCGGGTGTTTCATGAGTACTTGGATCAGTTTGTGGTGGTGTTCATAGATGATATCCTTGTGTATTCACGTATAGAGGAAGATCATGATCAGCATTTGCGGATGGTGTTGCAAGCATTGAAAGAGAACCAGTTGTATGCTAAGTTGAGTAAGTGTGAGTTTTGGTTAAAAGAGGTGGTGTTTCTTGGTCATATGGTGTCGGAAAAGGGTATTAGTGTTGATCCAAAGAAGATAGAGGCTGTTATGGGTTGGAAGCAACCGAGATCGGTGTCGAAGGTTTGGAGTTTCCTAGGTTTGGCTGGGTATTATCGTAGGTTCGTTGAGGGTTTTTCGAGCATTGCTGCTCTTATGACTAAGTTGTTGCAAAATAAGGTTCCTTTTGAGTGGAAAGAAAGTAAACAAAAGAGTTTTGAGAAGTTGAAAGAAGTGTTGACTAGTGCACTGGTGTTGGTTCAACCCAAATCCGGTAAGGATTTCATGGTTTATAGTGATGCATCATACGTTGGTCTCGGGTGTGTTTTGATACAAGAAGGGAAAGTTGTAGCTTATGCTTCTAGAAAGTTGAGGGTACATGAAAAGAACTATCCGACTCATGATTTGGAGCTGGCGGCGGTGGTTTTTGCCTTGAAGATTTGGAGACATTATTTGTATGGAGAGAAGTGTACTATATACACGGATCATAAGAGTTTGAATTATCTCATGTCACAAAAGGATTTAAATCTTAGGCAACGAAGGTGGATGGAGTTTCTTAAGGACTATGATTTATCTATTGAGTATCTTCCGGGGAAAGCCAATGTAGTGGCTGATGCTTTGAGCCGTAAGGCGGCTGTTGAGTTGAGAGCAATGTTTGCTAGATTGAGTATTTCTAAGGAAGGTGGTTTGGTGGCGGAGTTGCAAGTAAAACCTGTTTTGGTTGAGATGATCAAGGTGAAATAGTTAGAGGATGAGGCTTTGTTACCTTTTGTGGAGGATATTGTTGAGGGTAGACCGACCGAGTATTATTTTGATGATGATGAGGTGTTGTGTTTTAGAGGACGGATTGTGGTGCCGGATGATCAGGAGTTGAGGCAAGCTATCTTGGTAGAAGCTCATACTAGTCCGTTTGCTATGCATCCGGGTAGTGTGAAGATGTATAGAGATCTCAAAAGTGTGTACTTTTGGGTTGGTTTAAAAAGAGATGTGACGGAGTTTGTTTCTCGTTGTATGGTGTGTCAGCGAGTGAAAGCTGAACATCAGTTCCCTGTAGGTTTGTTACAACCGGTTCAAGTTCCGGAATGGAAATGGGAGAGAATCACCATGGATTTTGTGATGGGGTTACCTTTAACATCGTCTAAAAAGGATTCTATATGGGTGATTGTTGACAGGTTTACGAAGTGTGCATATTTTCTTGTCGTGCATACGACGTACTCCATGGATAAGTTGGCAGATTTGTATGTTTCAGAGGTGGTAAGGTTGCATGGTTTGCCTAAGTCGATCATATCGGATAGAGATCCGCGGTTTACATCCAAGTTTTGGAAGAGTTTGCAGACAGCTTTGGGTACGAGACTTAGCTTTAGTACGGCTTATCATCCACAGACGGATGGACAGTCTGAGCGTGTTATTCAGACTTTAGAGGATATGTTGAGATGTTGTGTCATCGAGTTTCAAGGTTCTTGGGAGAAGCAGTTACCGTTGGTAGAGTATGCTTATAATAATAGTTTTCAGACAAGTATACAGATAGCACCGTTTGAGGCGTTATATGGGCGTAAGTGTCGTACACCTTTGTGTTGGAAGGAAGTTGGACAGAAGTATGTTTCTTTGCCTCAAGTGTTGAAGGATACGGATGAAAAAGTTAAGTTGATATGTACTAAACTTAAGGAAGCTTCGGATAGGCAGAAGTCCTATTCCGATTTGAAGCGTAGGGAGATAGAGTATGATGTTGGGGACAAAGTGTTTTTAAGGTTTCTCCGTGGAAAAGGTGATGAGGTTTGGAAGAAAGGGTAAGTTGAGTCCTCGTTTTATTGGACCATATGAGGTGTTGGAGCGTGTTGGTCCTGTTGCTTATAGGTTGAGGTTACCGGAGGAGTTGAGTAAGATGCATGATGTTTTTCATGTATCAATGCTTCGTAGATATAGATCGGATTCTTCTCATGTTGTTCCGGTTGAGGAGATTGAGTTAAGGGAAGATATGAGTTATGAGGAAGAACCGGTGAGGATTTTGGATGTGGATACAAAGGTTCTTCGAGGAAAGACCATAGATTTGGTTAAAGTGTTTTAGAAACACCGAGGTGTGGAAGAAGCGACTTGGGAGACAAGGAAAAGCATGGAGGAACAGTTTCCTCACTTGTTTACTTCAGGTAAATTTCGAGGATGAAATTTTCTTAAGAGGGGGAGAGTTGTAACATCCCGTTTTTGGGGTTATTAGTTTAGGCTTAGTTAGCAGAATTCGATTCGGGTCGATTCGGGTTCTCCGGTTCATTATTCCGGGGAAAATAAAATAAGAATATTTTTAATTAAAAAAAATAATAATTTTGGATTATGGTTTGAAATATTAAAAATATGTTTCAAAATTAAAAGAAAGTAATTTGGATTTATTATTGATTTTTTTATTATGCTTAATTATGCATAAGTGACCAATTTGTAATTTTTGGAAAAGTTGGAGGACCAATTTGGTAATTTTTGGAAATTTCATGTTTTAGTGACTAAATTGAAAAGCAAGCTAAACTTAGAATCCTTAGAGGGCCATAAACCCATTTCTAATTTTTAATAATAATTTATTCACCAAAATGTATTTTAATTACTTTAATTAGAGATTTTAATCATTTTCTCTCAAAACTACTTTTTGTTCTCATTTTCTCTCATCTTTTTCTCTCATTTTCTCCCCACTTTCTCTTCATCTTTTCTCTTCAATTCCTTGCTGATTTTTGCATCTTTTTCCATAAAGATTACATCATTTTAATCATCTTTCCATCCTTTACAAAACCTAAGCATTAATTTTATCAAATCAACATCAAATTGCAAGGAATCAAGAAGAGGAAATTACATCTTTTTGGTGAATAGATCTTGAAGTTTCTGGATTTTTATTCTTTTCTAAGGTTCTTTATTGAAATTCCCAAGTATTAGCTTGCTAATCTTTGAATAAAAACTTAATCCTATGTTTTTAATGTTAGATCTAGTGTTTTTGTGAAAGTTTTTGTGAAATCTTTTTGAATCTCATTCAATGCTGGAATTAGATGGATTCAATTGTGTTTTTATGTTAATTAAATGATTAATTGAATCTTCATTTATTTGCACATGAATTTAATCCCGGAATAATGCAATCGGTGTAGTTTTAAGGTTCTTTTCGGTTGTTTTAGGGGCTGTTTTAGATGCTTTAATATTTCTGGAGATATAAGGATGGTTTGGATGTGTTTTTGGTTCATATTTGAAGTGGATTAGATGTTAGATTCGTTAGGTTTTGGGTTGATGTTGTTCGGATGCGTTTCGGCTTAGTTTACGGTCTTTTCGGCTAAGTTTTCGGTAGTTTAATGGTGATCGGATATGGATGTTGGTTTGAGCATGTTATGATGTGAGAATTCCCTATTTTTAATGTTGTAGAAGAGGTACAAGAAGGTGCTTGATTGCTGGTGCGTTGGTGCGATCATCGGATAGGGCGAAAGCTCGTTTCGCTTGTTGGTGAGTGATTACAGATTTAAAGCGAATCGCGTTTGGTACGGTTCTATTTTGGGGACTATGGAAGAGTGTGAAAACCTTCCATAGCTGAAGAGTAAGTAAAGTAAATGTTTTTGATAAACCGATATGAGTTTCGACTACATTTGATAAAGGTATTATGTTGGTAATGCATTGAGATTTATGAAAATGCATGAGCATGATTTGAAATGGTGCATACATGAGAGTTACTTGCTGAAATGCATAGCTTATTTAGCATCCATGATTATGGAAAATTATGAGAAATGATTTGGAATAAAACATGGTTAATTGCCTTATACATGATGGTGCCTTTGGGCATGGCTTTTGGTTCATTTGTTGAACATATTATGCATGCATTATGAGCAGCAAGTTATCATACACATTTGATTATGATATTGGCTTAATGAAACTAACTTTAGATTCGAATACGAATGACATGTCATTAGGATTGTCTTAAGTGCACTATAAAAAAAATTGAGAATACAGAATATTGCCTACACGTAACAAGGGTGACTTTGTGTCCAACCGTACGTGGTAGAGCCGTCTACACGTAGCAAGGGTGACTATGTATCCAATCATACGTGGTAGTGCTAATGTTGACTTCGTGTCATGTCAATGGTGACTTCGTGTCTTGTCAATGGTAACTTCGTGTCATGACGGGAAAAAGGTCTCTAACAATGGATCCGTGTATTCTGTCAACTCAAGGTTCACATTAAAGTGGTCACTAGAATGCCAATATACATATATGAATTTGAGAAGAAGATTGTGCATCATTTATAAATTGTTTTGATAAGGTTATGTAAACTTAAGGATGCATATGGTTTAAAGAACATGAGCATGAGATGTTAGCATGCATGATTTAACAATGTATTACAAATTATGGTTTTATCATGGTTTTAAATAGATGCATTGATGATTTGTGTAGAGCTTCCTCACTAAGCATGTTTTCTTAAGCTCTCTTTTCATCCTTGCAGAAAAATAATGGCACTTGGGGATTCGTTCAAGGCAAGGAAACCAAGGGGAAGAATCACTTGGATTTGGTATGTTTTTGGCAAATAAATTGGGCAAGGCAATGTGTAATCCAACCTATTTTAGGAGTGTGTACTTAGGCTTTGGTTTATGTTGTAATAAGACCATTATTGTTTGGTTGTTAATTGTTGGACCATGGAATTGTTTGGATTGTTGAAGCATGTGTTTGCATGATTGTTATGTTGTTAATCTATCTTTTAGGAAGCATGCCTATAGATTGAATGATGTTCGTGACGTTGTAAATCATGTGTCATAAGTTGTTATTTATGCCTAGGACTGATGCATTTAGTGGTAGAAATTAATGGTTGAGTATTGAGTAATTGGTGTGCACATAGTGTAACGAAGCTTTTGGTTCCAGACCGAAAGTTTCGAAACCTTTGGGTGAAGGTTCCGAAACATTTGTCAAATAGTTTCGAAACCTTCAGGAGGTTTCGAAACCTTGCGGGTAGTTTCAATTCTAGATAGCTACTGGACGCAAAAAGTTTCGAAACTTTCCAGGAAAGTTTCGAAACCTTTTACAAAAAGTTTCGTAACCTCTGGGAAGGTTTCGAAACCTTTGATCACCAAGAATTAGAAGTTGCTAGAAATTATATTTTAGTCCCGAATATCTTCCTTTGTTCGATTAAGGTACTTACAGATGTTATTTTGAGCTGAAATTTTGCATGCATGCATAAAGATGATTTAATTTCAAGATAGTTAACCTAAATTGGATGAAGTCCTTGTATTTTGGAAGATTTATATTTTGGTCCCTAAATTAGAGAAACATGCAATTGATGATGTTAAAATGATCCGTTTGAGTTGAAATTTGCTGTGAAGAACGCTTGAGTGTTTAATTGAACTTTGATGGAAAGAATTTATACTTTATTATTAGGATTTAAAAGTTTTACGTTTTAGTCCTTAATCTACTTGAGTGTTTAATCGGATGTTTGTTTCTAGTTAATGTGTTACCGATAATGCTTTGTATGAGACCTTGTCACGTAGGAATAAGATTGTGCATCTAGGTAAGATAAAATAAAAAAATATATATAACGGATTTTAGGATTGTTTATCGAATCGGACCTTCGCGGGGTTGGTTTGATATTCCCCGTGTAACCCATTAGTGTCGATTCCGTCTAGGCCGGGCTAAGGGGGTGACACTGATCCTCGTGGGAACGACACGCACCCATTCTTTATTACTTGTACGACTGTGTATACTTGCACATATATGTGTGTTCGCATACTCTATATTGGCACTACACAGGACACACCAATATCAATATATTTTTAATGCATGTCTTTGGTAAGAATTTTGAAAGAATAATTCCAGAAGTTTCACGAAGATGGGTGGACTTTATTGCTTTTAGAGTTATTATCATTTTGTCAAAAACATGAGATTAATGTCCCTAGAATGGATGATGAATTTATTACCAAAGAAATATCATAAAAAAAGCCCAAAAGGTAAAAAAATATACGCTATTATCGCATTGAGTTATTTTATACTGGTATAGATATGCAACTTCAAGAGCTTGGAGATAAATGCACAAGTCCTTTATTTTATACATTATTTAACTTACTTATTGGTTTTAATTAATAGAATTAGATGGTAAAAATAGATAAATCTGCACATTTTTACATTTCAGCTTTCAATCTCTTAATTATTGTTTTTATAAATACTTGGTAGAAAATAGGTGCGGTTATGGTTCCCTTTCTTAGATAGGAAATAGACCGTCTAAACAAACTAGATATTACTAAGAGATGTTGAATGAAGGAAGATGCAGATCAAATTAATTGTAGAGCAGAACCCGTCGGGATAGCCACTTGACTATCGAGTAAGAAATGTAATAAAGATATATGATGTGTGATAGAAAGAAAATAAAGAGTCGAAGCAATTAAGACAAGCGGGAGAAGAAATAGAGAAAAGGAAAGTAAGGTAAGAAATGGTCAAAGCTACGAGATTGAAGAATCTAATAGGAATAAAACTAGGAAATAAAATAAAGATATTGTATTTAATATTAAAGTTATATTTTATTCCAAATAGTACTCCTACTTTTGGGAGGTTTTGACATAGGCTTAGCCTATATATATCGAATCCTAATCATAGGAGAAAGCACCAATTAACATTGAAGAGGCTTTCTTCCTTTATCCTAGCCTCCATCTTCATACATCATGTTCTAAATCTTCTGTCAAAGCATAACCCGCCAAGGCATCTAAGACGACTCTTCAACGACCCGTCGAGGTGACACTTTAACCTTTTGCATTAACAAAATAAGCATACTTTATAATTGGATTCCACACGAATAAGAAACCTAACCTGACCTTCTTCTCATCTCTTGAATTTAGTTTACTTATTTGCTTTAATTACTTTTAGTTTAATAATAATTCAATTTAATTACTTGTGCTCTTAATTTTTCTTAGTGTAGGAGCAATAAGTTGCGTAGGTATATAGTCCTTGTGAGATCGATATATTAAATACTATAACTGTGTAAGGCGTTTGCTTACACCATAAAGGTGTAGGTCATCCTACGCACTACAAGTTTTGGTGTCGTTGTCGGGGACTGGCCTTCCAACTTACAAACCTATTAATCTTGTACCTTATTTTTATTTTATTTTCATTTTATTTTATTTTTCGTTTTTAATATAATTAACATTGTTTCATTGTATGACCGGGCCAAACCCATCTAATGAAGAATATTCCTTTGACCCAAAAATCAAGCGCACAACACGTGAAGTTCCCCAAAAGATAAAAGCAACGATGAATCCATTACCTGGTCAGCAAGGAAACAACGTCTCCATGAATGCCATCACAATAAGCAATGCAGCAACATACGTAGTTTTAGATCCAACCTATCTTCCAGCACCAGAATGAGTAAGAACAATATGTGACTATCTAGAAGATCTGGATGGACTTACACCTGCAGTGTTCATGCCAAATATTGAAGCCAATAATTTTGAACTTAAACCAATGATGTTTAACATGATAAACACACTTGGTCAATTCAGTGGATCAGCCAATGAAGATGCTCACTGGCATCTAAAATCTTTCTTGGAAATTTGCAATTCCTTCAAATAACCATGAGTATTTGCCAATATTTTAAAGCGATAAATGCTACATATATATCGACCATAAATGTTTGAAGTATTTGCTTACCTAGAAAGAGTTGAATCTGAGACAACATCCGTGGATAGATTTGTTAAAGGACTATGATTGTGTCACAGAGTATCACCCCGACAAGGCGAATATGGTCATCAATGCTTTGAGTCAAAAGTCCATGTCGGACTTCAGAGCTTTGTTTGCACTATTGAGGATGACCGAGGATGGAGGTCTTTTGGCGGAGTTGTATGTTGAGCTCACGATTGTAGATGGGATAAAGATGACACGGGTGCTAGACAAGGAGTTGGTAGTTCAATCGGAGGCAGTTCAAAGAGGTGATGCATCAGACTTTGGGGTACGAGATGATGGATTCTTTTACATTCAAGATCAATTGTGTGTACCAACTTTAGAGGATTTGAGAGATCGTATCTTAAGGGAAGCTCACCGTAGTTCATTTTCTATTCGTTCGGGTAGTAACAAGATGTATTAGGATCTTCATCTTTTGTTTTAGTTGTCATACATGAAAAGGGATGTTTTCGAGTTTGTGACAAGATGTTTGGCATGTTAGTAAGTAAAAGCAGAACATAAGTTTCCTTCAGGTTTGCTTTAGCCTTTACAGATTCTATAGTATAAGTGGGATCGAGTGACCATGAACTTCGTCACTGGGTTGCCAATGTCGTTAAGGAAACATGATGCTAGATGGGTTATAGTTGACCGATTAATAAAGTCGGCTCACTTTTTACCCATGCATAGACTTTAGTTTGGATAAGCTAGCACGATTGTACACCAAGGAGATAATGAGGTTGCATGGTGTACCATCATCGATCATATCGAATAGGGATCCAAGGTTCACGAAAAGATAGTGGAAACCTATCCATGAGGCTTTGGATACCAAGTTGAACTTTAGTACAACTTTTCATCCGAGATTCACTTTCTTTGTTATCCTTAATGTGAAACTCAGTTAATTATACAATCTTTGATGATACATCCTTGCGTTAATCAAAGATGTACAACAAACAATCTTGTGCCCCTATTAGCCGTTAAAATCATGTACATATCCCTGAGCAGATTAGTTCTCACGCACTTGATTTGAACCATGCATATCCATTTCATAAATCTAATTCTCCTGAATCTGGATAAATGGATCGTTTTACAAGTTCTTTTCCTAGTTCTCTCGCAAACCAAATAAAATGTAAAGAATAAGCAAACCTTGATGATTGGTGCTTAAATTATACATTATTTTATTAATAATAACTCCTTGATTGATTGTTATAAGTAGCTAATTTGGTTCTTTTCGTTCATTTTCCATACAGGACATTGAAAATAAGAAATCCAGCTTTAAAGGTGAAAATTCTATAGATTTTTTATTTTTTAGATTCACGACTGGATTCGGGGGCATGATTTTCGGTATGATTGCTGGCAATATAACAATCAACATCTTTTGGATTGACTAGGTGAAAAATCTGTATGGATAGGTGTGATAACACTACAAAAGGCTATATTTAGAGTTTATTTATTTAAGTTATCTATTGTCTTCAAGCACATATAAGATCATTTAGATGCATTTAGGATCATAACATTGCATTTGTTGGCTGATTGTTTTGGTATTTATGGACCCACCACCAATACAAGACCCAGTATTTCCAAATGTCGTGGCAAATCAAAATGCTATTGCACCTCGATCGAAGGTTATTCGGGATCACTTAAATCCTATCTTGGATGATATTAATCCTTAGATCGTGGTACCAGAAATTTAAGCTACACACTTTGAACTCAAGCTTGTCATGTTCAATATGCTGCATTATTTTGGGCAATTTGGAGGTATGGCGCATGAAGACGCAAGGCAGCATATTCGATCATTCTTAGAAGTTTTTGAATCATTCTAACAACAAGGAATGCATGAGGATGTGTTAAAGCTCAAGTTATTTCCTTATTCCCTAAGTGGCCGAGCAAGGGCATGGTTGAGTAGAGTACCATCCGATCTATGCAAGAGCTTTTTACTATGGTATAATCTTTCGAATCTCAACACTATGCTTAGAAATGACATTGCTTCTTTTCGACAAGGTGACGACGAGTCTTTTTCCGAATATTAGGATCAATACAAGGAATTGCTTCAGAAGTCTACTAGTCATGGTTTTCAAGGTTGGACTCTAGTTGTGATGTTTTACAACGGAGTCAATGCACCTACTAGGATGATGTTAGATGCCTCGTCAAATGGTACTTTATTAGACAAATCACCCGAACAGGTATTTGACATTTTTGATAGAATTGTCAACAATGACTATCAATTTCCTTCTACAAGACTTGGAACTGGGAGGAAGGCACAAGAGACTTTTGAGCTTGAAGCTAAGGACTCATTATCCTCCCAACTCTCAGCTATCACTAAGACGTTGAAGAACATGCAACGTACCAATAAAGTGAAGAAGGTGAAGATGGCTACTTCAGCTTGTCTATTATGTCATGGCAATCATCATGAGAGTGAGTGCCTAGGTAATCATCAAACAACCAACTATTTGGGCAATTTCAATAGAAGCAAAAACAATCCCTACTACAATCCAGGATGGAAACAACATCCAAATTTCTTATGGGAAACCAAGGATCCAACAATTCTAATCCATAAGCCAGAAATCAGAATGAGCCCCAGAATTTTCAATCGAATATGCCTTGGCATAATTCGATCAAGAAAGCATCATCATCATCTAATACGAGTTCTTTGGAAGTAACCATGCAAGAATTCGTTCTAAGTACCAAGACGATGTTTCAAGAGCATACAACAGCTATCAAAAACCAAGGTAAGTTATTACAGAGCCACAATGCTTCATTGCGAACTTTAGAAAACTAGTTTGACCAAATTGCCTTGGCATTACAAGAACGTCAGCCAAGACGTCTACCAAGTGATACTGAGGTCACTAATCCAAACGGTAAAGAGCAATATAGCTCAATCAAACTAAGGAGTGACAAGCAGATTAATCAACAAGATAAGTTTGGAGGAAGACGAGCGAAGATCCTGTACCCAAACTTGTGCATGAAGAAACAGTAATGCCTGAGCAAATTCTTGAGGAAAAGGACAAGCAGGAAGGTTTGACACGTGAACTTGCTGATGGAGCTAGTAAAAATGTCATGGAAAAAGTAGTTCTTACACCAGTAATGAAAGAAGTTAGACCCCCACCACCCTTTCCCCAGAGGTTGAAGAAGAACAATGACGATATTCAGTTCAAGAAGTTTGCTGATAAATTGGATCAGTTGTACATCAATGTCCCACTCTTGGTGGCAATTGAGCAAATGCCTACTTATGCCAAATTTATCAAGGAGATAGTTACGAAGAAGAGAAAAGTGGAGAAGTTTGAGACAATTGCCATGAAAAAAGAGTATTGTTTTACTTTGAGTAAATTGCAAATGAAGAAAAAAGGATCCAGGCAGCTTTATCATTCCATGTGCCATTGGAGACACTTTTGTAGGTAAAGCACTCTGTGATCTTGGATCAAGTGTGAATCTGATGACCAAATCAATTTTTGTGAAGCTTGAAATGGGAGATGCGAGACCCACCTCCGTTATATTGCAACTAGATGGTCATTCCCATGTGAGACTAGAGGGGAAGATCGAAGATGTGATAGTATGAGTGGACAAATTCATGTTTCCGATCGACTTTCTAATACTTGATTGTGAGGTTGATGCTAATGCACCCATAAGTTTGGGGAGGCCTTTCCTAGCAACCGATTGCATTCTCATTGATTGTGAGAAGGGTAAGCTCACTATGCGAGTAGCAGATCAAAGTGTGATCGTAAATGTCAACAATTCTTTTAAGTATATGAATGATTTTAAAGAATGTCAGAGCATTTTAGAAGCAAACTCCGAGCTATCAAAGGAAGCTGATCATTTTTTATCTCAGCAATTTCATGCAACTAGATGAATATGAAAAGCTCATAAGGGATGATGAAGAGGAAGCTGGTGAATTTCCAATGAAAGTGCAACAATCTAGTCTACTGATAGCTAGACAACACTCAAGCTTTGAACCGCTTGATTTTGAGGAATTCATTCCTCCTAAGCCTTCTTTACTACACGCATCCAAGTTGGAGCTGAAGACTTTGCCACAACATCTCAATTATGCTTATTTGGGTGAAGTTGAAATATTGTCTGTTATCATTTCCTCAAGTCTTAATGCTGATCAAGAAAGAAGTCTGCTTGCTGTTTTGTCACTGCATAAACGGGTAATAGGATGAACCATGGCAGAGATTAGTCCGACCATATGTATGCATAAGATACTCTTGGAAGAATATCATGGCAATTTCATATATCAACAACACATCTACACTAGAGCCCCTGTGATGCGTGACAAACCTACCTCACATCTTTAGGATGTATGACATACTAATATGTCATGACATTTCCAGTTTACCATCTTTAATAAATAAATTGTTTTTAATTCATTTTATATACTTTATTTAGCTAAGTTTTCTCGTTTTGTTATCAAGACAAGCAAGCCCACCTGCTGCTGCTAAACAGACCCGCCTACAACCAGATGATGACTCAGATAGTGAACACAACCCATCCCCACTGAAGAAACGAGTTACCTGCATAAGTCAAGGTACCTTGCATTCATTGCATTGCATTGCATATCGATTAGTTTGGGAGAGGTATCGTTTCCTACTTCATTTTCATTTGCATGATAGTTGCATTGTAGACAAATGTCATGACAAATTAGTAAGATTCTGGATAAGTTTATTGGATTAAAGTTAATGATGCCCGATGATGATATTTTTTATGGCAAATACTTGAATTGAATATGCATAGCTTGGGATTTGGATATAATCTCTTTTAGGGCTTGATTATTTGTGTTTATTTTTTTGCTACACAAGTGTATGTTTTCTATGCTTATGAAAGTTAGAAAATTTTTATAGAATGAAAACTTGAACAACTTATCATGTTTTAAAGAATTTAAATGTTATTAGAAAGCTCTCATTAGTTTAGTTTAGAAATTTGTGAATAACTATAGAGGGATACTCCGCTATGCCATGGCATATCCATGTGCATATGAGTTAATAAAAGACACACAGGGTGATGCTATACTTTTAACTTGTTATGGCATTGCCTGGATACTGTGTTTTAATAAATGGCAGCTATGGCATGAGTAAAAGGTAGTGTGATAAGTCGACTCCCCTCGTTGTAGTGTTTTGAATGAAAAATGAAAAAAAAATTATATATATGGGGAGTATTAAAGTTGTGCTAAAATGAGAAAACATGCTTAGCTAGGATAGTGAACCTTCTTTAGAATTTTTCTAAGTTAACTAAGCATATACTGAATACACTCATGCACACACACACACATCTGATCTGATCCGAGAGTAGCATTCTTGAAATTTCCACAAGTCTTATATGTTTATGCCATGACGTTTCTGAGGGCTAAAACTGTAACCATTTGCTTGTCATGATCCTGAACATTGTCATGACATTTTTTCTCTACTAGTTGCTATCCATTTCTTGAGGACACACAATCGCTTAAATTTGGAAGTGTGATAACTCCACAAAAAGGCTATATTTAGAGGAGTTTTTTTACTTAAGTTATTTATTGTCTTTAAGCATATATAGGATCATATAGATGCATTTAAGATCATAACATTGTATTTGGTGTGTGATTATATTTTGGAATTTATAGTGCAGAAATAGATGCTATTTTACGGGGAAGGTTGTGTTTTTGGTTGATGTTGTGCAGGTAAAGCAAAGTTGGGAGCAAAGGAAATTTGTCATGACACTTGCAGAATGATAGCAACAGAGAAATGTCATGGAAAATATGGAGACCTCCTGTACTGCACAAAAAGACAAGAATATATTTTGTAAAAGAGTGTCAGCTGATGTCATACAGGCTGGCTGTAACCACCTTGGGGGGACCACTGTCACCATGTCAGAAATGTCATCACGTGAATAGGGGTGAAATAGGGAATTTCCCTAAACCCTAGGGTTTTCACCCCCTATTTTATAAGGAGTGGTGACCTAAAGAAAGGAGCAACCTTTGTAACCTTTTGGGAGCTGATTTTGAGGCACAAGGAGAGAAAAAAGCGATGAAGAAAGCTTCCACCTTTTTTCCTCAACCACCATCCGAAGGGTCTCTCCATTGATAAAGCTCGAAGGGAGTGGCGTGTTAGGCACCCTATAGGGGCTAGCACGCTAAGGCGTCCCATGGTGGTCAAAGAAGCCGACGGTAGTGCACATCGAGGGTGTCTTCTAACCTTTCCCTTTTCTTTATTTTGTATACTTGAGAGGTTTTATATGGATATTTTTGGATGATATTTGTGGAAGATGTTTATATTTAAACTTTCACACCACCATGTGTTTGCTTTATTTTGATAGATATTTTGTGGATGATTAACTTTATATTTTTATGAATATTCTAGCATATTACGTGTTTCTTTATTTACTTTACTCATTGTATTTAACCATTTAAGCATTATAAGTGGCATAAGAGTGTCCCGTGTTTAGGTGAACGCTAGGTGTTCGAGAGAAACCTAGCCATAGATCTTTAGTTTTCGAGAGGAACTAAGTGAGGATCTACGTGAGCAATGAGTTCTAGACTGCAAATAGAGCCTAATCTGACCTTAGGTGCTCGAGAGAGACTTAAGTGAGGGTTTCAACGACAGAAAGGAGTGTGCTTTTTTGATAGGTTAGATGGCACTACTGAGACCTAAAAAAGATGTCGTGTGGTGTGTTTCTGTGTATTGCTATAATTGATATCTATGAACACACGTATATGTGCAAGTATACATAGACATGCAACTAATAATAGGGTGAGTGAGTATCGTTCCCACGAGGATCTAGAGTAAAGTGTGCAGTTAAATTTGCTAAGGTAAAAAGGGTTGTCACTAAAAAGAAAACGAAAGATAAAGATAAAAAACAAGAAAATGGATATGTACGATGAAGGTGTAAGATGGAAATGCGATGGCAATTCTAGAGTGCAAGCAACTGGAATTCGCCAATGCAAAATAGAATGGATGATGGTGGCAAGGTGGTTGTATGAAGGTGGTGTGTGAGTGAATAGTAGAGTGATCGCAAGATAGCAAGCAAAGTAAAGAAAGTAAGTTGTAAATGCGAGGACAAAAATAGGATACAAGAACACGTTAAACAATATATTGTACTTCTCCTCTATTGATGAACTCTCTAGGGAATGACTGATGGTGGCTTCTATGGCTCCCTACCCCTTACCCCTACTTAATATATAGCTACTATAGTGTATACTTACTCGAAAGAGGTTTCTAAGGTATTCTCGCTCTCTCGAGTCATAGGAACCTTACAAACTAAAATGCCATGGTATTTTCGCTTGTCACGTGAATGAAACCTTAACCTATCGATAAAGTACCCTCCTTGTAGTCGTTGAAGCCTTCACCTACGACTTTCTCGAGTGCTCTAAGATCCAACTAGGCCCTATTTGTAGTCTAGAACCCATTACTCATGTAGATCCTCCCTTAGCTCCTCTCGGATGATCTAAGGATCTATAGTTACGCCTCTCTCGAGTGCTCTAACTTGTATCTAAACCATGAACACTCTCGTGCCTCTTACAAAGCTTGAATAATTACCAACAATGAGTAAAACAAATATACAAACACTTAGCATGCAATATATTAAATAGAAACAAAAGTTAATCATCCATAAAAGCTACCACCGAAACAAGGTTACATGGTGGAGCTAAATATTAAGAGTAATCAACCACATTAAAATTAAACATCTAACATTAATCCTCATGAAAATATAACAAAATAAAGCAAGAAAGGAGGACTAGAAGACACCCTCAGTGTGCACCGTCGTCGGCTCTTCAACCACCATGGTCGCCTTGGTGTGCTAGCCCCACTCGGGTGCTTAGCACACCACTCCCTTCGAGTGCTATCAATGGAGGTCCCTTTGTCCGGAAGTTGGAGGAGAAAGGTAGGAGCTTTTCACCGCAAAGACCGTCGTAAAAGGTGCCTCTTTTCTGTGTTTTTCTCTCCCTAAAAAGCCTCCTTCTTGTGTAGGTCACCATGTCTTTTAAAGAGGGTGAAAAACCTTAAAAGATATACAAAAATCCCTTTCTGCCCTCATTTTTTTCTTGACATTCCTGCAGGATTGGTAGAGGTGACAGTGGTCCCCTACTGACATGAAATGCATATAGGCCATATTCTCTGTGGTCCCCTATTGAGGTGGCTATAGCCAGTTGTAATGGTCCCGATCGGTTGTGGTAGCACCAACTGGCACTCTTATCAAAATATCTCTTTGTCGTTTAGCTCAGTCCAGGAGTTCTCTAGCTTTGCCATGGCATTTTCCTTTTGCCATCCTTCTAAGAATGTCATGAAAAATTGTCTCAACTTCCGTTTTGCTTTACCTGCACAACACCACTAAAAAGAACTACCTTTCCCATTAAATAACAACTATTACCACCTCAAAATTCCAAGGCATATCTAAATGACTATATGCAATTTCATGAACCTAAATGCAACTAAATGAGTCTATATGAGCCTAAGGACACTCAATAACTTAGGTAAAAAGGCTTAAAATGTAGCCTTTTTACGGAGTTATCATACTCCCAAACTTAAGCTATTGCTTTTCCCCAAGCAATGGATAGTAGCTAGCAGAGAAAGAATGTCATGACATTATCGAAATCTAGGTAAGTAATAGATCAGAGTTTCAGTCCTCAGAAAATGTTATGGCATAAACATATAAGACTCGAAGAAATTGTAAGAACTTTTCCCTAGGACCAGGTTGGATGCGGGTGCTTGTGTGAGTGAGTGTATCCTTTCCATGCTTAGTTAACTTAGAAAAAATCTAAGGAATGTTCACTATTCTAGCAGAACAGGTCTATTCATTAAAGCACGTTTTTAATACTCCCCATGTATATATATATATATATTCTTTTTTTGTATACAGTAGTAAATGTCAACAAACTGCTACGAGAGGAGCCAGCCTGTCACACTACCTTCTACTCATGCCATAGCTGCCATTTATTTAAACGCAGTATCCAGGCAATGCCATGGCAAGTTAAAAGTGTAGCGTCACCCTGTGCCTCTTTCAGTAACTCATATGTACATGGAATTGCCATGGTATAGCGGAGTATCCCTCTACAGATATATCTGGACATTTATTTTTAACTTTTAATACTAAACTATTGGGGGTTCTCTATTAACAAAACAATTCACTAAAGCATGCTAAGCTATTCAAGTTTACATTCTATAAAAATTTTCTAATTTCCCTAAGCATAGAGAACATACACTCGTGTAACGATAAAATAATCACAAACAACCAAATCCTAAGGCAAGTTCCATTCAAATCCCAAGTCATGCATATTCAATTTCATTTCTGGCTACATAAGGTATATCATCATTGGGCATCACTAACTATAACACTAAAAACTTAACCTAAACTTCTACAGATGTCATGGCATATTTCTACAACTACTGCTATCATGCACATGAAGTAGAGTAAAGAATGATACCTCCCCCAAACTTGAGGAAAGCATTGTCCTCAATGAAACTAAAAAAATAAACTATATTAAATGAAATGAAATGAAATGAAATGCAATGATATGTACCTTGGCTACTTGGGCAGTATCGTGGCAATTCGGCGTGATGTTCGATGCTTCGACGGGGGTGGTCTGGTATCAGGGTATGTTTCAGCATTGGCTCCCCGTGATTTTGACCTGCCAGTAGCTGAAGGTGGGGTGGGTTGTTTTCCCACTGACATTTTGAGTTTGCGCTTGGATTTCTTCCTCGAAGTAGAGGGCATAGTTGAATCTACTTGTAGGGCTGTTGGTTGGTGTTCTTCTTGTTGCATGGACGGTGTGGGCGGGTCTTCAAAAAGTGAAGAAATGAAATTAGCTCCATGGTCTTTTTCAGCAGTGGGGTCCGATTGATCTTGAGTCTGGGCTTGCTCCTCTAAAAATGCTACGACATTTTCGGGAGTTTGTTCTTGAGCAGGTGACTGTACTTCCTGGGCTTGCTCCTCGGTCTCTGGTTCTGTTGGTCGTGCCTCTTCAGACGGCTCAGGTGGTGATGGTACCTGATTTAGATCAAGTGCAGCTCGTCTGGTCGAAGTTGAAGCAGCTGTAAATACCGTGGCATTTTCTATTGCAGTGGAAAATATTGAGTCCGGGAAAGTAGGAAATTCTTAATCGAGCGGAGGAAGTAGTTCTACCAGGTAGGCTTTGATGAGTTCGTCTCTTTCCTTTGTGTAGAGGAAGAATTCTTTGAGATCTTTGGACAAGTCATCTACTTTTGACTTGGCATTCTTGGATAGCTCTAGTGCCTCATCTTTGTAGAATGGGGCCCTTCCTTTAGCAGCAGCAGCATACGAAGATTCCGGCTTCTTGTCTATGTTTCCCATTAAAGCTATCACCTTCTCAGCAGATAACCTTTTCATTTCTTCTAAAATTTCATCGTATTGATCTTTCGGAATATCTTTTTTCTGGCACAAAGCCGTGATTAAATTTGGGAATAGAATAGTGCTCTTGGGTCTCTTCCAACAAGCGTGCGTCTCTTGCACAATAATCCTCTCTACATCTATGGGGCAGCCATAGAGAATGGAATGTAACAGCATAAGGTGGGCAAACTCACAGTGGTGTGATGCGAGGTAGGCATCAACTTGTATCTAACAAAGTGGCTCTACAACCGAGCGTTGGGAAGTAAAGACTCTCGGTTCACCGTGTGCCTTGCCGCTTATTGACCATTCCATTTGGTCTCGGGTAAACAAAAATCCTCCTTCACTCCTTGATAAGTTTCATAATCAACCTCTTCTTCCTTTTTAGCGTGGTAGTCCACTCCTTGGAGCATCATGAAGAATCGGTTGATAGCGGTGTTGGTGAAGTGAATGTTTTTGCCCTGGACATAAATAGATTTTTGGTCTGGGCTATGGATGTTGGCATAGAATTCACGCACTAAGGTGGCATTGACGGAGCCTGGATGGGCGACAAACTTCTCTCAATGGTTTTGCACCACTACATCTTTCACCTCTAGTCCCATCTCATCGGAGAGATTAAAGCCTAGTTTGAACAGAATTTTTCGATTCTTGAAGCTCTTGAATCTTTCTCCAGCCGCTTGGTCTACAAAAACGGAATGAGGAGGTGGTGTGAATTCTAAGGGTCTCGTACGTACCATCTTTGAGTAAAAAGAAAGAAGACAAAGTGAAAAAGCTTGAAACTTTCTTTAATGGATGAGGGTAAGGTTTCGGCTATAGAGAATTATTGGTGAAGAAGAAGATAAAGTGTGATGAGTGCCTAAAAGGCAGTTATTTACTACTCTTCCCATGGTACTTTATGCATCTATTATACACCAACTTGAACCAAAATATAGACTCTTTGCTCAAATATTGGATATTCCATTATCATCACTTACAAAGTCAATATTTATAGAGAATGTAGATATTTTTACATATTCTGTACATGCAGGAATATCCAGAGTAGAAGTGGCAGAGAAGCAGTGTTGCGGCCAAGGCAGTAGCAAGGCCACGGCAGAATCCTGTGTGGCAGCACCAACAATGGAGGCGCGATGAAAGATAAAAATATAAAGAATATTCTGGAAGATGTATCGCACCAATTGGACCAGGCTAGCGCGCTAAAAGCCCAATTCAAAGACCAAGCGGGAAAACCCTTCTAGAAGGCGGCAAACTTGGAAATATCAGATTCCTTAAAGAAGACTTGTTCCCTAATCCAAGTTAAAGTCTATTTAGGAAAGGTTTTCCCTAGGTTAAGACTATAAATACCCTAGTCGACCACATTGTCTAGGAGAGCCGATTTAGAGAGAGCCATTTTTAGAGAAACCCTTCCTCCCTAAGAATTGTACTTAACGATAATATGTTCTAAACTTCTTAGGGATAGGTGAAGGTTGTCGATATTAGTGAGAGGAGATCGATTCTTGTATCTTTATTCTTATGCAATAATAAAATCAAAGTTTGCTTATCATATTGTCATTCTTTGTTCTTGTATCCAAGCCCGAGAGGGAAGTTTGCAAGTAATCTATTTATCTAGCATCGAAAGGTGTAGATTCACGAAAAGGATAAGTGTGGTGTTGTAGACACTAACTCAGCCTATACTCTTTTGGAAGCGCCGGGAGATAGGTTAAGAGTTTCAGCAGCTAAAAGAAGTGTTGGATTGGTTGGTGGTTATCGTTGATTTACGCCGAGAGGTATCGTCAAGGACTGGTCATCAACAGCACTTTGACTCAGAGATGAGAGGAGTCATTTACGGATAGTTTGCTGAACTTTAACATCTCTGCCCAAGAGCAAGAGATTGTCGCGGCAGAGGAACACCAATGTTGCCGAGGCGGTATCTGCAGTACTATCGAAGTATTGTTGAGTGATTGCACTGGACAAGAAGAAGATCAATTGAATCCACTAATTGACGCAACTGGATTCTACCCATTTTCTCTATATCATCTTCAACCTTTTTATTTTTTGTTTTGTTATTTAATTATTTAGTTAGATAAAACAAATCAACTTATTTGTGTTTTTACTTTCTTTTCAGGAGCAAGGGAATAAGAGGAAACATATTAAGTATACCAATCCCTGTGGAGATGATACACAATATACTTATCATTTTATTACTTGACGACGTGTACACTTGCACTCAAATTACGCTTATACCACATGCAGCAAAGTGTAAAGGGAAAGAGAAAAATAATAAAGGTGAAACCTTTATTATCTTAGTGGGGTTGTGGGCTAGAGATGTGTGGAGGGAGTTAATTGGTGGGGGAATAAAGGTGTCAAATTTTTTTAATAGGAGAGAGAGGGGGTAAATTTGAATTTCAAAATAAAAACTCTTCCTTTGTCTTTTTGCCGCCCATAGCTTCAAGTAAGGTTTCCTACTTTTCTCTTTCTTTTTCTTTCAGCCGTCCGCCTTCAAGGGTGTAAAATAACCTTAAAAAGATTAAAAGTAAGGATTAAAAGGTTTAACAAATTAAAGCAAATAAAACAAATTTAATGACTATTTATTTATGAACAAGAGTAAACTGAAAATGCCATGACGTTTCAGCATGTCATGCATCTATAAGATATGCGGTAGGTTTATCCCGCATCACGTGGGCTCTAGTGTAGATCTTCAGACGCTGTCCATTAACTTTGAAAATTGTCCCATTTTTTGTATTCTTGATGTCTACAGCTCCATGGGGATATACATGGTGAATCATAAATAGCCCGGACCACCACGATTTCAACTTCCCAGGGAAGAGCTTTAGCCTTGAGTTGAACAGGAGCACTTGTTGTCCCGCATGAAAATGTCGTGGCAAAATTGCTTGATCATGCCATCACTTGGTTCACTCCTTGTAGAGTTTAGCATTCTCATAAGCTTAGATCCTGAATTCCTTCATCTCATCCAACTCTAGAAGTCTTCTCTCACCAGCTAAATCGGCGTCCAAATTGAGTTTCTTGATTGCCTAATAAGCCCTATGCTCTAGTTCGACCGGAAGGTGACAAGCTTTGCCATAGACTAACTTAAATGGAGTCATCCCTAGTGGGGTTTTGAAAGTTGTTCGGTACGCCCACAACGATTCATCAAACTTTAGTGACCAATCCTTCCTTCTCAGATTCACCACTTTTTCCAAAATTTGCTTGATTTCACGGTTGAAAACCTCAGCTTGCCCATTGGTTTGGGATAATATGCCGTGACAATTTTATGTCGCACCTCGTATCTTTGTAATGCCTTGGCAATTAACTTGTTGTCAAAATGGGTGCCTTCATCACTGATGATAGCCCTTGGCACACCGAATCTTGTGAAAATGTGCTTATGTAGAAATTTAAGCACTGTCTTTGCATCGTTCCTTGGTGTTGCGATGGCTTCAACCCATTTAGACACGTAGTCTACTGCCAAAAGAATGTATAGATCTCCAAATGAGGATGAGAATAGTCCCATAAAGTCTATGCCCCATACGTCAAATAACTCGACCTCCAATATGTTTTATCGTGACATTTCATGCTGTCTGGAGATGTTCCCAATTTTCTAACATCGATCGTAGGCTTGGTAAAATACCTAGGCATCTTTGAATAATGTAGGCTAATAAAATCCTGATTGGAGGACTTTTTTAGCTGTCCTCATCCCTTCAAAGTGACCTCCACATGGGCCTGTGTGACAGTGATGCAGAATATTACGTTGCTCTTCTTCAGGCACATATCTTCAGATAATTTGATCGGCACAACACTTGAACAGGTACGGTTCATACCAGAAATATGACTGCGTGTCGTGTCTAAATTTCTTCCTTCCCTGGCTAGTCATTTCAAAAGGCAAAACACCACTAACAAGAAAATTAGCAAGGTCAACATACCACAGAATTGTCGTGGCATAAAGAATTTTCTCATCAGGAAATTCATCATGTATATCAATCTTGTCATGACATTTCAGGTTAACTTCTAGCCTAGAAAGATGACTAGCAACTTGGTTCTCGGTTCCCTTCTTATCTACCACTTCTAAATCAAATTCTTACAACAGCAGTATCCATCTAATGAGCCTAGGTTTGGCATCCTTTTTAGTCACTAAGTACTTAATTGCTGAGTGATCGGTGTAAACAATGACCTTAGTGCCTATCAAGTACGACCTAAACTTGTCAAACGCAAATACCACGGCAAGTAGCTCTTTCTCGATGGTAGTATAGTTAAGTTGTGCATCATTTAAAGTACGACTAGCATAATAAACAACATGAAAAATTTTACCTCGACGCTGCCCCAAGACTACTCCAACGGTGTAGTCACTCGCGTCGCACATCAGCTTGAACGGTAATGTCAAATCTGGGGGAACAACGATTGGTGAAGTGATCAGGCTTTGCTTCAGATCTTTGAAGGCGCCATGACATTTTTGATCAAACATAAAAGGCTGGTTCTGCTGCAACAACATACCAAGGGCTTGGAGATCTTGGAGAAATCCTTGATGAATCTCCGATAAAATCCCGCGTGTCCAAGGAAACTTCTTATGCCCTTGATATTTGTTGGTGGTG
The DNA here is from genome assembly GCA_035048815.1 of Abelmoschus esculentus. Classification (NCBI taxonomy): domain Eukaryota; kingdom Viridiplantae; phylum Streptophyta; class Magnoliopsida; order Malvales; family Malvaceae; genus Abelmoschus; species Abelmoschus esculentus. Next base: position 11,943,133 of record JAUCBN010000026.1, read on the forward strand.
ATAGCTTATCGATCACCTAGATCTTAGCTTTGTCTACCTCAATTCCTTTGTGTGAGATCTTATGGCCCAACAAAATGCCTCCCGTCACCATGAAGTGACATTTCTCCCAATTCAGCATAAGGTCAGCCTCTTCACATCGCTTCAAGGCCTTTGCTAAATTGTCAAGACATTTCTGGAAACTGTCTCTAGAAACAGAAAAGTCATCCATAAAAATTTCAAGAGAGTCTTCAACCATATCGGAGAAGATAGCTTGCATGCAGCGCTGGAAAGTTACCGGGGCATAACACAATCCAAAGGGCATCCTTCAAAAAGCGTAAGTGCCATAAGGACAAGTGAAAGTGGTCTTCTCTTGATCCTCCGGTGTGATAGCTATTTGATTATAACTGGAATATCCATCCAAGAAACAATAGTAAGCTTTGCCCGCCAAGCGATCTAACATTTGGTCGATGAAGGGTAGAGGAAAGTGGTCCTTCTTTGTAGCCTTGTTAAGCTTACGATAGTTCATACAAATCCTCCATCCGGTCACTACTCTTGTCGGTAATAGCCCATTGTCCTCATTGCTCGCCACGGTCGTGCCTCCTTTCTTTAGCATACACTAAAACAGGCTTACCCATAAATTGTCTGATATTGGGTAAATAACTTCAATATCAAGCCATTTAAGAATCTTCTTCATAATAACTTGCTTCATGATGGGGTTGAGTCTACGCTGCGGCTCTACAGATTTGCCATGACATTCTTCCAAAAGTATCTTATGCATATAGATGGTAGGACTAATCCCCTTTAAGTCCGCCATGGTCCATCCTATCGCTCGTTTATGCTATGACAAAACAGCGAGTAGACTTCTCTCTTGGTCAACATTTAAGTTCGCGAAAATAATAACTGGCAGAGTCTCATTTTCACCCAAATAAGCATATTTCAAATATTGTGGCAAAATTTTCAGCTCCAACTTCGGTGCATCGAGTAATGTTGTGGCAAAATTTTCAGCTCTCAAGTACATAGGCAAAATTCTCATTTTCACTGGCAGGGTCTCACGAATCAAGGGGTTCGAAACTTGAATTGTTTCTAGCTATCAACAGACTAGATTGATATTCCTCCAATGAAGATTCATTAGCTTCTTCCTCTTCTTCATTCGTGAGCTCTTCATACTCATCCAGTTGTACAAAATTGTTGTGGCAAAAATGATCAACTTTTGTAGATTTCTCATAATCCGCTTCCAAAATGCTCCGACATTCTTCAGAGTCAGCCATGTACTTGAGAGAATTGTTGATGTTTATGGTCAATCTTTGATTTGCTACACGCATTGTGAGCTCACCCTTCTCACAATCAATGAGAATGCGAACGGTTGCTAGGAAAGGTCTCCCTAATATGATAGGTGTATTAGCATCAGCCTCACAATCAAGTATGAGGAAGTCGGCTGGAAAAACGAACTTGTCCACCCTCACTATGACATCTTCGATCTTCCCCTCATGTCTCACATGGGAACGATCGGCTAGCTGCAAGATGATGAATGTAGGTTTCGCATCTCCCATGCCAAGCTTCACGAAAATTGACTTGGGCATCAGATTAACACTCGATCCAAGATCACAAAGTGTTTTCCCAAAAATCTTTCTCCAATGGCACAAGGAATAATGAAGCTGCCCGAATCCTTCTTCTTTGATGGTAGCTTACTCAAGGAAGAGAAATATTCTTTTGTTGTGGCAATTGTCTCGAACTTCTCCACTTTACGCTTCTTCGTGACTATCTCTTTCAAAAATTTAGCGTAGGTGGATATCTGGTCAATTGCCTCCAATAGCAGGACATTTATGTATAGTTGATCTAACTTGTCCACAAACTAAAATGCCATGGTATTTTCGCCTTTCACGCAGATAACACCTTAGCCTATCGATAAAGTACCCTCCTTTTAGTCGTTGAAGCCTTCACCTACGCCTCTCTCGAGTGCTTTAGGATCCAACTAGGCCCTATTTGCAGTCTAGAACCCATTGCTCACGTAGATCCTCCCTTAGCTCCTCTTTGATGATCTAAGGATCTATAGTTACGCCTTTCTCGAGTGCTCTAACTTGTATCTCAACTATGGACACTCTCGTGCCTCTTATAAAGCTTAAATAATTACCAGCAATGAGCAAAGCAAATATACAAACACTTAGCATGCAATATATTAAATAGAAACAAAAGTTAATCATCCACAAAAGCTACCACCGAAATAAGATTACATGGTGGAGCTAAATGTTAAGAGTAATCAATCACATTAAACTTAAACATCTAACAATAATCCTCATGAAAATATAACAAAATAAAGCAAGTAAGGAGGACTAGAAGATACCCTCGGTGTGCACCGCCACCGGCTCTTCAACCACCATGGTCGCCTTGGTGTGCTAGCCCCACTCGGGTGCTTAGCACACCACTCCCTTCGAGTGCTATCAATGGAGGTCCCTTTGGTCGGAAGTTGGAGGAGAAAGGTGGGAGATTTCTGCCGCAAAGACCGCCGCAAAAGGTGTCTCTTTTCTGTTTTGTTCTCTCCCAAAAAAAGCCTCCTTCTTGTGTAGGTCATCATGTCTTTTAAAGAGGGTAAAAAACCCTAAAAGATGTACAAAAATCTCTTTTTGCCCTCATTTTTGTCCTGACATTCCTATAGGACTGGCAGAGGTGATAGTGGTCCCCTACTAACGTGAAATGCATATAGGCCATATTCTTTATGGTCCCTATTGAGGTGGTTGTAGCCAGCTGTAATGGTCCCGATTGGTTGTGGTAGCACCAGCTGGCACTCTTATCAAAATATCTTTTTGTCATTTAGCTCAGCCCAGGAGTTCTCTAGCTTTGCCATGGCATTTTCCTTTTGCCATCCTTCTGAGAATGCCATGAAAAATTGCCTCAACTTCCGTTTTGCTTTACCTGCACAACACCACTAAAAAGAACTACCTTTCCCATTAAATAGTATATATTATCACCTCAAAATGCCAAGGCGTATCTAAACGACTATATGCAATGTCATGAACCTAAATACAACTAAATGAGTCCATATGAGCCTAAGAACACTCAATAACTTAAGTAAAAAGGCCTAAAATATAGCCCTTTTACGGAGTTATCATTGTGTCATTTTAGATTGTTAGGTTCCTTTGACTCGAGAGAGCGGGAACACCTTAGAAACCTCTGTTGAGTGAATAGACCACATAATAGCTAGTTATTCGTAGGAGTGAGGTTAAAAAGTCCATAAGAACCCCCATCAATCATTCCTAGTAAGGCTCATCAACCGAGGATCATTACATCATATTTCTTACCTATGTTCTCTTATCTTAATTTTGCCTTGGCATTTACAAAGTGTTCCCTTGTTTTCCCCTATTTTCCTTTGTTTTCTCTGTTTGTTTGCAATCATACATCATACACTTCACACATCATATTCATAAATCTATCGTGCCATCACCATTCATTCCATTTTGCCTTGATATATTTTAGTTGCTTGTATTCTGAAATTGTCTTAGCATTTTACCATTAAACCCTCACCGTACATACTCATTTCCATATGTTTATACAATTTTATTTATTAACCATTTAGTTAGTGACACCTTTTTGCCTTGACAAAATTGAATTACACTTTCCCCCGATCCTCGTGGGAACGATACTCACTCACCCTTTATTACTTGTATGACTGTGTATACTTGCACATATGTGTTAGTATAATTTATAGCATTGCACGGACATCACCAATAGGTCAACTAGGCAAATGGAGTGAATTTCATGATATATTTTTAATTTACAAACTTAATTTTCGGGATTTTGTCTTTTTGCCTTTGTTATCTTTGTAATTCCTAAGCCTATAAATACTCGCTCCTTGGAGAGGCTTGAGGATCATCAATCATCTTTCATTTTGTGCTTAGCTTAGTTTGTTTTAAGTACTTTATTCTAAATAAAGTTTTCTTTTCACTTTCACTTTTTCTCTCTTTTATTTTATGTTTATAATTTATTTTTAAAACATGTCAAGCATGATAAATAATATCATGCTTGACTTATTTTCTCAAGAAAAAGAGCTAGCAATGAAATGATTTGATCGTGAGATTCGAACAAAGTACTAAATTCCCTTTTGGTATACATTCTTATTTTTCTGTACATAAAAGATTGGCAATTGGCCTCCTTTACATTTTTTAAATTACTTCTTATCAAAAATACATTGTTGGTTTGTAAGTTGTTTAAAAATATAGTTGGGAGGAAGGATCGGCCTGTGGTACTTTGACTTTTTGTGAACACACTTAGCAATGGTTCGCTAAGGAAAAACGAGATAGGAAACAATTCTCGGTGAGACAACTTTCGAGTCGGGCTTTTTCAGTTTTAAAACTAAATATTTTAATGGTGATAGACGTGGCTAATTTACTTAAGAATTGACTTTCAAAGATAGACTTGGGAAGATCGTTTATATGTGAGAAAAGCAAGTTGTAATAGGTTGGGCCTTGCAGACTGTAACCGACATGAATCCCGAAGGAAAATACATTTCAATGATCGAAAGAATCCAATCAAATCTAGCTCAAGACGATTTTATTATTTGTGATATCTCAACTTATTTTCTTCTTTAATTTGCTTCTACTTATTAATTATTTTTTCATTTTACTTTGATTATTTTAAATCTAAATTATCACCCCTTTATTTATTATCGAAGATCCCAGATTAAAAAAGACAATCAATCGGATTAGGAAATACAAAATTTCTTGTGAATCAACCCTCTTCCACTATTCTACCTTTCTCTTATTTATTTTATTTTCGAAGAAGCTTTATTTTATTTTGACACGTTAAAATGATGCTTGTCAAAATTGGTACCATTGTCAAGGAAATTCAGCAATTTACTATTCAATTTCTTTGTTTTTATGACCAGGAGAAACATAGGTACTTTGGTGGAGTACAACTTGGAAATTAAAGTGAGCACTCATAGAAATCACGGTCAAATGCTTCAACGAAAGAAACAACAAAAGGAACAAAAATCTACATCTGCAACACCATCTTGTGATCAAACTCCATCAATTGAATCCCCTTAAGCAAACCAAATGCTAATCCTACGCTTGAATCCGAATGAATGGTGAATCAAACAATAAGAGAGTTAGCCGCCACACCCGTTATGCAACAACCACTTTACATCACTTTTTCTCATGGCGATACTAGTTTTCAACTCAAAACGTGGTTAATTCATCTTCTTCCAACCTTCAACAGTCTTTCTAGTGAGATCCCATATAAACACCTTGCCGAATTTAATATGGTGTGTAGTAGCATGAAGCCGCAAGGAGTTTCGGAAGATCAAATTAAGCTAAGCTAAGGGTGTTTCCTTTTTCTTTAACCGAAACAACCAAAAAATAGTTATTTTATCTTTCACCTATTTCGATTACTACTTGGACTGAACTATCTCGTATTTTTCTTGATAGATTCTTTCCTGCGGGAAATGCGAGCGAACTTATGCGATACATCTTGGGAATCCAACAAAGGAACGAAGAAACTCTTTACGAGTATTAGGAGAAGTTTAAGAAGCTATGTGTCAATTGTCCGTAACACGGCTTATCCGAGTAAACTCTTTCTCAGTATCTTTACGAAGGGATACTTCCGATAGATAAGAAGATGGTAGACGCTGCAAGTGGGGGTTCCCTCATTAACATGATGCCCGAAAATGCGAGAGCTCTAATTTCTACCATGGCTGCAAACTGCCACAATTTGACTCTTCGAGTGAACCTAGCCGACGGGTTCACGAAGTAAGTACAATTTCACTAGAAAATAAAATAGACAAGTTAACTGACATTGTCAATTCTCTTGTTTCAGGCAAAATTAGAGTTGTGAAATTTTGTGGAGTTTGTACTATAATGGACAATCCAACAGACTCGTGTCTATTACTACTAGATGAGTTGGGCTCCAATGTTAATGCAATAAATAACTTTCCGGATCTTCCTCAACGAGCATACAACTCTTATGGTAACGCATTTAACCCCAATTAGACAGATCACCCCAATATGAGCTATAGGGGTAGAAACCCAAACATTCAATCGAAACCACCTATTTTTCAAAATCAAGCGTCACCAAGAATTTCCCTTGAGACCATCGTTGAAAAATTGGCTATCTCATAAGAAAATTTTCAAACTCAAACTCAATCCCACCTTCAAGAAATTGACAAACCAATGAGCCAATTAGCCCAATCTATTGGTCGTTTAGAGTCTCAAGGTCGATTACCTTCACAAACCGTCCTAAGCCGAGGGAAAACGTGAGCGTTGTAACCTTGTGGAGTGGTACCGTTATTGCACCTAAATCGATCAAAGAAGTAGAGAAAGAAACCAAAGAGACCCAAGAAGATGCTTCATCAAAAATTCAAGAAGAAAATTCATCACCTTCACTTATTCTAGGTAAAATTGTTCTTAACTCTTCCTTTTCTTCTACTTACGAGACTCCTCTTTTTCCAAAGGGAGGCTTGCTAGACATGACAAGAAACATGGGGATAAATAAATTCTTGAAATATTCAAGAAAGTAGAAATTAATATTCCACTACTTGATGTTATCCAAAAGGTGCCTAAATATGCGAAATTTTTGAAGGACTTGTGTACAAATCGAAGGCGATTATCCGATATCGAGAAGATAAATATTGGTGAAAATGTATTGGCCATTGTTCAAAGGCGTTTACTACCCAAGTACAAATATCAAAGAATGTTCGCAATTCTATACAAAATCAAAAACGTCAGAATCAAGAGAGCAATGTGCGATCTAGGCACATCTATTAATGTAAACATTAAGCGTCTACAACAAAATTTTGACTGAACCATTGAAGGAGACGCAAGTAACGGTTCAACTTGCCGATCGGTTGGTCATTTATCCCGAGGGAGTATTAGAAAATGTGTTGATAAAGGTAAACGATCTTATTTTTCCTATGGATTTTTACATTATTGACATGGAAAATGACCGCAGTAACTTCGGATCGAAAATTTTGCTTGGGCGCCCTTTCTTATCAATAGCTCATACCAAGATCGATGTCTATATCGGAATATTAACTATAGAATTTGATGGGAAAGTGGTTAAATTTAACGTATATAAAGCCATTAAATATCCCGATTTGGTTACAAGTTTGAATTTTGTTGATATTATTGATCTTTAGCCAACGATTTTATCGAGACTAATTTGTTTCGTGATTTTTATAGGGAACTTACAGATGTCGACAATAATGACTTATACGAAATGATTTATTCTATTTCATCTATTTTAAATTTTCGCCTAGCACCTTTTAAATCTAAACTGTTTTCTTCGATTTTACAAGCACGAAAATTAAAATTAAAGCAACTTCTTACGCATATGAAGTATGCGTTCTTGGACGATAACGAAACCTTTTCGATCATTGTTTCAAGCGAATTATCAAAGGAAGAATAGGATGCATTGATGGAAGTTTTGCGCACCAATAAAAAAAGCCATTGGATGGAATATAGCCAACATTAAAGGCATGAGTCAATCCACTTGTATGCACAAAATCAAAATGGAGGAAGGAGCGAAACCAGTAACAGAAGGCCAACGACGTTTAAACCCACCAATGATGGAAGTTGTAAACAATGAAATCTAAAAATTACTTGATGCCGATATAATCTATCGAATCTCAGATATCAAATGGATAAGTCTGATCCATATCGTTCCAAAGAAGACCAGAGTGACGGTGGTCAAAAGCGTAGAAGGCAAAATGTTTCCAACAAGAATACAAAAAGGTTGGAGAGTTTGCATTGAACATAGAAAACTTAACTCTCAAACCCGAAAAAATCATTTCCCCTTACCTTTCATTGACCAAATGGTCGAAAGACTTGTAGGAAAATCGCATTATTGTTGTCTTGACAGATTTTTTGGATTTTTTAGATATCGGTGGCACCCGAAGATCAAGAAAAAACGATATTTACGTATCCTTTCGGTATATTTGCGTATCGGATAATGCCTTTTGGACTTTACAACGCCCCCACGACATTTCAACGGTGTATGTTGAGTGTATTTTTCGACTATGTTGAGCAAGGTATTGAGGTATTTATGGATGATTTTACTGTCTATGGTGATTCTTTCAACCAATGCATTTCTAATCTTAATTATGTCTTGAATCGTTGCATTGAATTTAATTTGGGTTTAAATTATAAAAAATGGTATTTCATGGTAAGTAAAGGATTAGTTCTTGGGCATATTGTTTCATCAAAGGGAATTATCGTTGATAAAGCAAAAGCTGACATAATATGCTCACTTCCATACCCCACTTTAGTGAGGGAGATTCGATCTTTCCTTGGTCATGTAGAATTTTACCAACGCTTCATAAAAGATTTTTCTAAGTTGGCGCAATCGTTGTATCGTTTGTTACAAAAAGATGTTGCATTCGACCTCGATGATGCTTGCAAGGAGTCATTCGACACACTAAAAGATCACTATACACCTGAAAGACTGCATGTGACACACGAGTCTGTTGAAAAGTACCAGCAACTTGACCATTTCTTGATCACTGCAATGATGAGAGATTGCAGGTGAACGATGAACTTGCTGAGAAGGTTCTAATGAGTGTCTAAAAGTAATATTTTTATTACCCTTTTTACTCTTATTATTGTTAGAATTAAGCATAATATTAATTGCATACTTAGTCATTCATGCATATTTACATAATTTCTTTAATTATTATATTTAATTTATGTTTCGGTTAATTGCGTGAAAAAATATATTATGGTTGATAAAGCAAAAATATATTATCGAGTGGGAGAGAATGACGCAAAGAGGACGATTTTCTTCTTGTTTTCTTGTTTTATTCGAGTGATGAGAGGATATTGTTTTAGGATATTTTGCTCAGCCATGAACTAATTTAAAGTTGGCTTGAGTTATTTTGTTTTAAGGTTTTGATTTCATTTGAATTCTATCTATAAGCTTTTGAGTGTTCTTAATCAAAGTTTACTTATTTTTGGCAATGATTTGGTTTGTACGAGAATTGGGAAAGGACCTCGTAAAACAATACATTTGTCTAGATTCAGGAGAAATAGGTTCACGAAACGAATAAGTATGGTTCCAACCAAGTGCGTGAAAACTAATCTGGCTTAGGGATAAGTGTAGGATTTCAACGACTAACAGAAATAATGGTTTGACGAACTTTGGGGATAGTCGCCCAAATAGCCCGAGCAATTCCCTCATCGCAATTGCCCAAGCATTCGATAAACTAACTAGCAAATCCTACTGAGCCCAATTGCCAGAACGAGTTGAATGGTGCGAGCACCCACTTGAAAGGAAGAATTCATTCGTCCATCGTTCCATAACTCAGGATAACCTAGCCAAATCTCTCTTATCGATTGCTCCAATTTATTTACTTGTTTATTTTATTATTTTCATTTAAATATTAATTTTATAAACCACTTTTGTCTTTATTTTCAGTGTAAGAAATTAAATTCCGGAAGAAGCACCAAGCTCTGTAAAGACGATATCTAAATCTATACTATTACTTGCGACGTGTACACTTGCACCGTTTGCGTTGCACTCAAATCACGCAACAAGTTTTTGGCGCTGTTGTCGGGGATTGACAATAGCGTCTTTGTTTTAAGTTTCTTGCATTTTATTATTGTTACTAACTTATTTTCTTTTTATTTAAAAAAAACAAAAGAAAATTAGGTGTACATTAAGTTGAAAAAACTTCGTGATGCAAAACAATAAAAGGAAATCTGTTCAAGAGTTGATGTTGAAAGATATGAATCGATCCAATCAATAATTTCTTGATGATTACCTATGCCAAGCAAGAAACTTCGAGATGCAGAACAATTTAAAGAAATCTGTTCGAGAGTTGATGTGGGAAGATATAAATTGAACCAATCAAGAATTTTTTAGATTAAATGATGATTATCTATGTCAATCAAGAGTAGCCCAACAAGATAGAAAGAAGTTTGATCGAGAGTTGATGTTGGAAGATAGGAATCGAGCAAACCAAGAAATTTTTACATTAAATAATGATTACCTATACCAACAAAGAGCAACCCAACAAGTACATATCAAGGCAATTTTTTGTTCTTATTGTGAAGAAAATCATTTGGTTAGCCACATGGAGGACCATAGATGGAACCAATAACAAAATCCTTCATGGTATGATCAAAACGCTCAAAATTTTTTTACCATGACAATTTTGTTGATGCTACAGATATGTCATGGCATTATAGTCCTTTTCAAAAGAGTCCAAATTTTTTAGAAGAATTTCAAGCATCATTGGCTAGAATTATCAAATTACTAGAGAAGTTGAAAGATCAAATACAGACCATGGATGCAAAGAAAATCGAGTTGGATGCACCCTTGGGGATTCGGAAGATTAATTGAGGAGATCCATACATGTAATGGATAACATGCCCCAACAATCAATTCTTAGGGATATGAATTCCTAACACTAGAGGACAAAGAGGAAATTTCGGAACCTCTGAGTCTAGAACATGTTGATGAGAAAGATTGTCACACGTTAGATGAGTCTAAAGAAATACTTTACATGGCAATTGAGGAGCCTGAATACAACGGGATTGAGACAACAGTTAGTGTCATTGAGGAGATTACTTCTATAGAAAATTCTGAGGAGTCTGATTCCTAGGATGTTACATCAACACTGATGCTGAAGAAGGAATCTAAGGATTACTCTCACTCACAGTTGTCTAGGCAATTACATGTCGACATGCTCGATCAACAAGATGATGATACTTTGTTAATGGAATGTGAAAAGGTAATGATTGAACCTTCCAAATTCTTTAAAAACTCACCTCTTTCATTGCAGGTATCTTCCGATGAATCAACAGCAAATGATTTAAAGCCATCAAAAGTAAGGTATGATTGTTTAGGAGAAGATATTTTATCCTTGGTAATTCCATCTAATATTAGTTCCAAACCAAATTCTCTACTGATGGAGATATTTGAGAAGCATAAAGAACACGATGGGTTGATTCTTGAAGACTTCGAAAAAAAGAAACCTTCACTTGACATACACGGAAGTTGTGATTATATTGGAAATTTTGGATTACGTCGTTGTGATGTTATACTCGCAACTTCACATGCTCAAGTAATTGTTATTGCTCAAGCTATTACTGCTCAAGATAATGGAAAAGTATCAATGGAGGACTTAATCCACCAGCACAACCACCACGACAAGGACATAAATCTACATCCAAGGCAAGCAGGAAAGTACTAACTCAAGGTGACGACCTTTCTAACTCATTTGCTTTTTTTTGCATGCATTGGGGACAATGCTCATCTCGAGTTTGGGGGTATTTACCTTTAATTGATTCATGATAGTTGCATTCATAATTAGTTATTGCATATAGATTGCATAAATTTTTTTGCCAAGAATTTCAATTTGATCTAATTGATTTAAATTTGATGGATAACTAATGATGAAACTTTTGTCATTGCACTTAATTGAAACAGACTTTGATTTGAGGATTGCATGAGAATAACCTAGAGTTTTACTATGATGCTGATTTTTTTTACACGGTTGTGACTTGTAGATCGATACAGACTTTGTGATTTTAGGTTGTTAGAATTTTGGGTATTTAAAAATAAAAAAATAATAAAAAATGAAAAAATGGATAAGCAATATCATTCTAGAGGTGACCGAAATTGGCTCTAGTTTGGGTGCATTGACGAATCATTAGAGGTGCCCAAAACTAGCTCTAGTCGATAAAATTAAAGAAATTTCTTAATTGCTAGAGGTGCCCGAAATTGGCTCTAGTGAGAGTAAAGATTAATGTTTAGGCAATTATTGTTAAAACCTTTTTTCACATAGAATATTAAAAATTAACTTGTACACAACTACACACACACTTTGTCACGAGTATTATAGTTTGATTCTGGAAAATTTCTTTGCTTTTCGAAAAATTTTAAGGTGATCATACTTTGTGCCCCGGTTCTGAGTTTGAAAGTTAAATTTCAAAGCAAGTCTATGAAGATTGGATGCCTTAGCAATTAATTGTTAAGTTTGCATTGCTTGAGGACAAGAAATAGTTCGAATTTTGGGGTGTGATGAGTGTCCAAAAGTACTATTTTTTACCTTTTACTCTTATTATTGTTAGAATTAAGCATAATATTTAATTTCATAATTAGTCATTCATACATATTTATATAATTTCTTTAATTATTATATTTAATTTATATTTCGATTAATTACATAGAAAAGGATATTATGGTTGTGTGTTTCCTTATTTGTAGGATTTGATGACAATCTGAAAGGAATCACAAGAAGATAAGGAGATAAAGTTGATTTCAAAAGACATTGAGAGATTCTAGGAGATTGGACTTGATAAGAGAAATAAAGATTTGAATTAATTTAAAATCTTTAAAGAGATAATTATTCCCTTATCAAATTAATTCAAATCAAATAATTTGACCAAACAAGATCCTATAAAAAGGGAAGATGTCGTCCAAAGCAAAGGGGAGTCGATCGAGTGGGAGAGATTGACGCAAAGAGGCTGCAATTTCCTTCTTGTTTTCTTGTTTTATTCGAGTGATGAGAAGATATTATTTTAGGATATTTTGCCCAACCATGAACTAATTTAAAGTTGGCTTGAGTTATTTTGCTTTAAGGTTTTGATTTCATTTGAATTCTATCTATAAGCTTTTGAGTGTTCTTATCAAAGTTTACCTATTCTTGGCAATTATTTGGTTTGCGAGAGAATTGGGAAAGGACCTCGTAAAATGATATATTTATCTAGATTCGGAAGAATTAGATTCATAAAATGAATAAGTATGGTTCGAACCAAGTGTGTGAGAACTAATCCGGCTTAGGAATAAGTGCAAGATTTCAACGGCTAACAAAAGCAATATTTTGCCGAACTTTGAGGATAATCGCCCAAATTGCCCGAGCAATTCCCTCATCGCAATTGCCCAAGCATTCGAAGAGGTTCATATTGACCATTCCTATCTTGATTATTACAATTTTGAGCTATTGCAAGTGAAGCATGAGCCTTCTCAGAAGTTTCAACTTGACCATTTCTATCTCGATCACTTCAATATTGAAAGACTATATGTGAAGCATGAGCTTTTTGATCATTATCACCTTGAGTCCACTAAGAAACATTACCTCTATTATTAGATGAACCACAAACCTGTTGAGGAGTTACACCTTGAATTTGTGAGAAAATATTACCCCTAAGGTCAGTATGATATTGAGAAACACTACATGAACTTGGTACTTGAGAATGATCAGTCGGTGAGGGATTAGAACTAGGTTGATAAGTTGAAGGGAACAAAATATGGAAGAAACTTGTATGAGTTTCAACATTAGTCTTTTGTGCCTTTTCATTCCTAGTTGTTGGAATATTATCCTCGTCAAAAACTACATGCCTAGATATAACAACTTTTCCACTATTATTCAAACACTTATATCTTTTATGAGAAGTACAATACCCTAAGAATAAACATTTTGTAGTTCAAAAATTCAATTTATGTTTGTTATAAGGTCTCGTATAAGGGTAACAAACACAACCAAGACTTTCATGAGATTATAATCAGGAGGTTTCCCATACAGCTTCTCAAATGGAGACTTACCTTGTAAAACTTCAATTAGTTGTCTATTAATCCGATTCACTACAGTTGTGAAGGCATGACTCCAAAATTTTATCTATAAATCAGCTTGAGAAAGTAATGTCAAACCAATCTCTATAATGTGTCTATGTTTTCTTTCAGCCTTGTTATTCTATTTTGATGTTTAAGGACAAGAAATCTTATGTTGAATACCATTTTCTAACAACCAAATTCTGAAAACTGTGTATTTTGCCACATCACTCTGTAATGCTTTAATTTTTCTATTAAATTGAACTTCAACTAATTTGTGAAAGTTAATAAAACCTTGAGCAACATCTGATTTCTTTTGAATCAAGTATAACAAAGTGTGACGAATACAAACATTAATAAAAGAGACACAATAATAATATCAATTGGTTATCGTCCTGTGTTACTATAAATTATGTGGATCAAATATATTCAAGTAGTCATGCAAGTAATAAAGGGTGAGTGAGTATTATTCCCACGAGGATCTATGGTAAAGTTTAAGTCAAATTTGTCAAGGCAAAAAGGTATCCACTAACTAAAAAGGAAAATAAAGATAAAGATATAAACATGTGAAAATGGATATGTACGGTGAAGGTGTAATGGTGAAATGCTATGGCAATTTCAGAATGCAAACAACTAAAATATGCCAAGGCAAAATAGAATGGATGGTGATGGAAAGATAGGTGTATTGAAGTGGTGTGTGGAATGTATAATAGTGTGATTGCAAAAGAACAATGAAAGCAATTTGTAAATGTTGAGGCAAAAACAGAATGCAAGAACATGTTTAAACAATATGTTGTACTAACCATCTATTGATGAGCTCTCTTGGGAATGATTGGTGAAGGATCCTATGAACTTCTTAACCTCACTCCTACAAACATATAGCAGCTATGGTGTCTATTTACTCGATAGAGGTTTCTAAAGTATTCTCGCTCTCTCGAGTCATAGGAACCAGGTAATCTAAAATGCCACGGAATCTCCTCTCGGTCTCAGCAGTGTCATCTAGCTTATAGACAAAGCACACTCCTTTTAGTCGTTGAAACCCCCACTTAAGTCTCTCTCGAGCACCTAAGGTCAAATTAGGCTCTAGTTACTATCCAAAGCCCATTGCTCACGTAGATCCTCCCTTAGTTCCTCTCGGACACTAAGGATCTATAACTAGGTTTCTCTCAAACACCTAACATGCACCTAAACACGGGACACTCTCATACCTCTTACAATGTTTAAATGATTAACAACAATGAGCAAAACAAATACACAAACACATATAATGCTATATATTAATAAAAAAGCAAAAGTTAATCATTCATATAAGCAACCACCTAAATAAAGCAACACATGGTGGTGTGAAAGTTAAAGAAAATATCATCCACATACATTCTTAAACATCCACAATCATCCTCTAAAAATATATGAAAAATAAAGCAAAGGAAGGAGGATAGAAGACACCCTCGTTGTTCGCAGGCCATCGGCTCTTCAACCACCATGGGACGCTTTAGCGTGCTAACCCCTCTCGGGTGTCTAGCACGCCACTCCCTTCAGGCTCTATCAATGGAGGACACTTCGGTTGGAGTTTGGAGGAGAAAGGTGGAAGCTTTTCTCCTTCGCAAACAGCTCCAAAGGTGTTTATTTTTCTATATTCTCACTCCCAAAAAGTCCTCTCAAAATCTCCCTTCTTTAGGTCACTATGGCTTAAAAAGAGGCTGAAAACCTTATGGTTTTAGGGAAAATCCCCTTAACACCCATGTTCACGTAATGACATTTTTGCCATGGTGACAATGGTCCTCTATTGAGGTTGTTGTGGTCTCCTACTGTGATGGTTGTGGCCAGTCTGTAATGGCACCAGCTGGCACTCCTCTCAAAATATCTTCTTGTCTTTTAGCTCATCACAGAAGGTCTCCAGATTTGCCATGGCATTTCCCATCGCTAACCTTCTGCGAATGCCATGACAAATTTCCTCAACTTTCCACTTTGCTTTACCTGCACACAACAACCAAAAGTACAATCTTCCTCGTGAAATAGCACCCGTTGCCACACTAAATGTCAAGGCATAACTTAAAAACTACATGCAATGATATGAGTCTAAATGCATCTAAATGAGCCTAAATGAACTTAAGGACACTCAATAACTTAAGTAAAAAGGTCTGAAATATAGTCTTTTTGCAGAGTTATCATCCATCAGAACTAACTGAAGCAGAACCTCAAAGATCTAAGACAATTAATTCAAAATGATCATTGTATTCATTCACTAAATTGACAAATGGAAGCTTGTGATCCTTCCAAACATGAGCAACAAGTATGAGAAAGTTTATTTGAAGTAGCAACGATATTATAAGTATGCAAAACAAAACTAACAACACAACTAGAAGGATATCCTAGACGTTTGTGCCATAGATCAAAAACATCAGTTGACCTAAAAGCAGTATTAACCTGAGTAGCACATGTCTTGGACTGAAACACATTATTGAAAGAAGGGACCATCAGTTGATATAATCCTTCAGTAGTGAGCTTCCCTACTATAAGGATTTTTTGAGTCTGTGTATCCTTAATATATCATCCATCAAAAAAAATTCAAAATAGATATTATTATCTCGAGTTAACTGTGAAACATATAATAAATTTTTTCTTTTAATAGAAACATACAACAAATTCTTGAATAATAATGGTTTGACGGATGTAGACAAAACGCTTTGACCAACCCTGACAAATTCTTAAATTTTTTATATTTTTTAGTTTTCAAAAAATAAAAATTAACTTTCTAAGGTCTAATTTATCATTTCAATTATTTTATATTATAATTTTTTTTCTTTAAGCTCCGTAAAAATCAACATATGACTTAAAAATTAGGACAGAGGAAATATTATCTAAATATCTTGTTCATAATATAATTTTGATTGAGGATGTTAAATTAAGACGTTATTTATAATTATTTTACTATGTTTAAGTACCGATATATAGTTATGACTGAATTATGAGACTAAAATTTGATGTTTAAGACAGATAATAGTTACTGTATTATAGTTGTTTATTCATGTGTTATTTTTATGTAGTTAAAAAGGCTCACACATGTTACTTAATGTGTTACAAATAATATAAAAATAATCTAATAGAATGTACAGCATTTAAAAGTTTTTAAGTTGCAGATAGTTACCTACTAATTAGTTAGTTATAGTTAAATAAAATTTGTACTTCTGTAAATATGTTATAGTTAATTATAATTAGTTCATTACTTATACATATATAAGTGTCTCATAGTAGGTTGTAGTCAAATAGAACTTACACTAGTATAAATGTGTTGTATGTGCTCAATTCAACATTGGACGTTTAACTTTTTAGAAAGAAAATATATCACAATAATAATTTGATAAATATATATTTTGATAATCTTATATTCCTTCAATAAAATACTGATATTTTATATTCGAGTAAAATTTTTTTATCTCTCTATCATACATCCTTTCATACCTCTTGTTGAAATTTTTAAAAAATTAAATTTTAAACTCTATCCCTTATTTTTTATATCCTTAAATCCTATACCCTAAAAATACACCCTATCCCTAATTCCCTAAACTTTAACCATAACCTTTAAACTTGAACCCTAAACCCTCTTATTTAAAGCAGAGGCATAGAATGGGGCATAAAAAAGAAGTAGACGATTTATATCCCTTATATTTATGTCAAATAAACTAAATAAGGTAATCTAACATTTCTAGTGATACGTTTGATGATGTTATAGAATTTTATTCATATAGGTAATGATATATTTCACTAACTAAATACCCTCTAAAGTTTTAATAAGACCATAGATCTTGGTATATGAGAGTAGCACTAAAAGCAAGAGTAATATCAACTACTATTTAGTTTAGAGAGAAGGTATTAGATTCTGTAAACAAAGTTAAGTATATGCTGCTTAATATTTTAAATGAAAAAAATTGGACTAGAAAACTTTTTATAATAGTTCTTTATAATATTTTATCTTTTAAATTATCCGATTAATAAATCAAATATCATTATTTATTAAAAACTAAAAGTACTATCATAATCATTAAGTTCAATTAAATTAATTAGGGTTGGGTAATTTTCAAACACAATTGAAAAGAAAGCAATTCCGTGGTGTTTTCATAATCAATATTAAAAATGATTCCTCTAATTTATTAATATGTTAAATGAAATATCTTAATCATTTAAATTCGTTCATCTTCTAGAAAGATAAAATTATTTTAGAAAGGTAAAATTTAGATTAATCAATTAAAATATTAAATATAATTGATTTTATAAAAATAATTTATCTTTAATAAAAGTTAATATTAAATTATTTGAACTTGAACGGATAACATTATTCTATAGCATAATTAAATTAAATTATTGTGTAGTATATTTTTATTGGTCTGTGTCCTTTGTTGGAAAAGTGTTTGAGAACTGATTTAACTTTCGATATAAAATAGGAAAATTTTACAACGGGCGTCGAACATTGTTAAACACCATTAAACTAATTAACAAAGATTAAAAATTTCAAGGACTCAATATATAATTAATAAATATTTAAAATAAAATTTCAATTAAATTATTTTCTATAAGGAAAACTACACAAATGATCAATCAACTATCACTCATTTTTTAGGTTGGTCCCCAAACTAATTTTTTTTCATCAAAGTCATTGTTAACATTTTATTTCATTATTATTTTGGTCACCGACTGTTAAATATTTAACAAAGATTGTGACATGATATGGTTTAATATTATGGATGGTCATCCAACTATCATTCTTTTCTTGTGTTGGTCACCCAACTAATTTTTCATTAAAATTTTATTTTATTATATTTTGGTCATCAACTGTTAAATATTTAATGAAAACTATGATATGGTATGGTTTAATAATAATTCTAGTCCTTCAAATTATTACATTATATCAAATTAATCCAAATAAAAAATAACTCATCAAATATTTTAACTAAATCCCAAAATTTTCATCCATTTTCTTCTTCCTCTTGCAACGCCACTTTAAAAATTAATTTGTCAACTATCTCTTTATTTTTCTTGTGTCTTTGAACAACTTAATAAATTTTAGATTATAAAAAATCATTTTAATTTTTTAATTTATTCTTTTAAAATCTAAGTTAAAAGAATAAATTTTTTTCTTTGAATCGGGATGACATTTTCGTAGAATAGTTTCTTTTTACAGTCCAAGGAAGGTTGTGTTCCGACATATGAAAAGTCACTGATGCCAAATTTGTGTGAAAGTGTAGGAGTATCCATATAAAGATCGAAAATTTAGGTTGTTCAATGAAAATTTAAGTGAAACCAAATTTTATTTAATCCCAAGAAAAATTTTACGACATGCGTTGAATTGATCTATATTTACATGTTAAAGATTTTATGACTTTTGATCTATATAAACTTTTATGTGAATTGATAAATCGAATTTTTTATAGATCCAATAAACATAAAAATGATAGAAAATATATATATTAATAGTTTGTGAAAAGTTAAAGAAACTATATTAAATTTTTAAAAAATAAATCATAAAATTAAAGTGATTTTATATAATTTAAAATTTAATAAATTATTCAAAGACTCAAGAGAAATAAAAAGAGTTGACAAATTAATTTTTTAAAGTAATATTACAAGAGAAAAAATGAAAAAGAATTAAGGTTTAGTTCAAATATTTGATGAGTTATATTATATTAAAATTAATCATGTCACAATTTTTGTTAAATATTTAACAGTCAGTGACCAAAATAATAATAAAATAGAATATTAACAATGATTTTGATAAAAAAAAATTAATTTGGTGACCAACCCAAAAAATGAGTGATAGTTGGATGATCATTTGTGTAGTTTTCCTTAAAGAAAATAATTTAATTAAAATTTTATTTTAAATATTTATTAATTATATGTTGAGTCCTTAAAATCTTTTATATTTATTAATTAGTTTAATGATGTTCAACAATGTTTATCGTTAGTGGTGTTCAACAATGTTCGACGCACGTTGTAGACTTATCCTATAAAATAATAATTCAAATTCGTACATTTGTTTTAGAAATTAAAAAATCTCTCTATTATAAAAAAACCGAAAAAAAGCTAAATGTGCAAGAAAAAGACTATAACATTGAGTTAAATTTAATTCATTGTTTATAATGAGATTTTGTAATAAATTTGTCTCTTAATAAAATCTTACCAGCATAGATTCATATTGAACGGTATAGACGTTTATAAATACTATATTTTTATTATATAGTTTTAGTTAATACTAATACTTATTGCAAAATATAATTACATCTCAATATCAAGACATTAACACATAAAAATATGAATCATGTTTTTATCAAATGTATCATTTTTCTGTTCCTCGACATGATTCAATTCTTAATAGAAGTACAAAATTAGAACCACAACCGCGGACATGAGTCGGTTCTTATTAAGAGTACAAACTTTAAGATTTTAGCAATCCACTTGTATTATTTTTTAAACCAAAATATCTACTGCGAATAGAAGTCGCTTATAATAATATAAAATTTTGCAGTATTTTTTGACCTTTAGAAATATAGTAGTCAGATATATTCTATTAATCTTAGTTATTTATTTTATTATTTAATTATTTTAAAAATTATGAAATTATATAATCAAATCTTAATATAAAGATATGAACAAGTTATACAATGTAAGATTTTTAAATTTTATATGATTTTTGGATCATTGGATGACTGAAATTACTGACTCGGATTAATTTTTTTATTTTTTTCATGTGATAATCTTGACATAATTAGTTGTTAATCCGAGTTATCTTAATCATATCCCCACACATATATATTAGTGTTGTTAACTTGCTACCACGATTAAATACTTTAAATCCTCTTTTCTTTGTAGACTTAAAAATAAATATTATTTTTTAAACAAAGTTTTAAATTATTTTTCAAAACTTTAATAAAAATATTTAAAAATAATTTGAGGAAAACAACAAGTTAAACTCCCGTTATCACCTTAATTGGAACAAGACATTCACCGGTGACTTAAAATTTTTTTATAAAAAATTAAATGTTATTATGTTAAATTTTTTTCGCTACATAAACAGTCATTTGATCCTCATCAAAGTCTGCATTGAATCCCTTATAAATTAATGGGCGTAAACATATAGGGTGTCTTTCCATTAAAATATTGACATTTACGGGTAATAATATGATAGAGGATGTTCACATTTGATTAAAAAAATTAAACCTCTACCTTTCTACCTTTTTAAGCGCTTTTGTTTATGTCTCGACATTAATTAAATCTTATACTATAAGTTTAATTTTTAAATCCTGAATCTTAAAAATTAAACCTACATGTAATACTCTATACCGTAAACATAAACTCTAAATCTCTTTTTTTAATATAAGAATATAAGTAAACACTAAAAAGGATAAAATAATTTCTATTCTATTTTATAATGATCGACGAACATACAATTCAAATTTGATTTAAAAAGTAAAAAAAAAAATCAATCACCAAATAGTAAAAAGGATGGTTAAAACATCTTTTCGAAAGTTTTTCACATAGATTGCAAGATGATTTAGATATAGTTCTTGCTGATTGATTGGTAGTAGTGTGATTTTTGTTATTCTAAGACTGTTATGGGTTGTTCCCGTATGCTTTTTTAGCTATTATTGTGTATATTTTTTCAATTAAGATTAGAAAATTTTAATGAGATATACGATAATAATCTTTTCACTTTAAAAGTTTTTTTTAAAATTTTTAAAATCGGTAAAATTCAAATTCAGCTTGAACTCAAATCAATTTTGTTGTGTAAAATCAAATTTACTCCCCCTATTTGTAAATAAGCCAAATGCTTCAGGCACCTTTAACTCGGACTCACCTGAACTCGTACACTAATCTTTCAGTTGTCTTATGGTATGCTCCGCTTCGACACCCAAGACCTTGATTTGCCAAGTTTTTTTTTTTGGCACAGATAGACCGGCAACAACCGAGAAAGCTTTAATTCCGATAACAATTCAGGTACACGCAGTAAGCTTTATAGCTTACTACAAAATGTCAGCCCTGGTGGTAGAGACCACAAGCTGTTTTCTGGATTCATTGGATCCCCCAACAAAAGTTAACTACTTAAGCTGTTAAAAGAGCAACACAGAAAGTTTTGGTTTTGATACCGTCTGTCTATCGAAAGATTACCGAGCAATACAGCTATGGGAAGAAGCGCCTACTATCAACATCCACAAGTATCGGATCAAAACAACTTAAGCCGGCAGTCACTTTGCCTCGTCTGTTCCATCAGCATGGTCACCAGCTGTGCCGCCCTGCCCATCAGCACCAGCTTCAGAACCCTCTTGCTTGTTTCCACCACGTCCATCGGTTGGGCCCGAAGCTGAAGAGGGACCACCACTGCTGCTACCTTTGAGATTAGCCTCGGCTTGAATGGGATGCATGCCATTATTTGACCCTCCAGGTCTTATTCCCATTTGAGCTTGCATGGCTTGTTGATGCTGCAGGTGTAGCTGCTGCTGCTGTGCATCCTGCAATTGATGCGGGTTGTTGAATTGAAACGGCATCTTCTGGGGGAACATACCGGGCTGCTGTGCCATTGAGGCAGCCTGAGGATGTTGCATAAAATATCCTCCTTGTTGCATTATAGGATGTGGTGCCATCTGTAATTGTCGGAAAACATGTAATCCCAAAGTGTAACAGCAGATAAACTAGAAGAAACAATCAACGTTGGACACTCACTTGAGGGGGCATCGCGGGTGTTGTTTGTGGTTGTGCATCCGCAATTGCAGCCAAGTACATCAAATTCTTTTGCAGCTGAGCTTGATACCTAAATCATCAACATCTTATATATATTTGCTGCCTAGATGTCGCAAATGTAAGCAAAAGTGCTTGCATGAATGTGCAAAACCGAACACATACAGAAAGAAAAACAGTCGAATTATTTGTTGTAAAATGAATATGCTACAATTCAGTATTAACATTTAAATATATTGTCCCAACTGCCAACTTTATACGTTGATAACCCTCCTCTCTGGCTTCTAAAATTCACGTCTTCATTATCATCTTAACCAAAACTAAGATAAATGAATGCATAGGGATATGGGAGTAGTGGAGATTATTGAGTAAGGTGGTTAACCGTGCATGGCCCACATGAAATAACAAACTAAACTGAAAGTGTTAGTTTGTTATTCTCATAAGGCTATATAAAACCCTTCAAGGGATGGCATATAGAGAATACATCTTGTGCCTACACAGAAATCTATCCTTTCTTCCTCATTTTAATATGGTATCAGTTGCCATTCTGATCTTGTGGCCATAACCGTCTTTCTTCTTTTTTGCCGTCTTTTTTTTCTGTCCATGGAGTCTCTTGCTTCTGAAAATATCCCCCTCGCCTTTGCTAACAAACAAGTTAGTGTCAAACTTGATGACTGCAATTTTTTGTTATGGAAGCAGCAGGTGCTTCTTCTTCTACGTGGTTTAGATCTTGAGGATTTTCTTGATGAATCCACACCGACTCCAGAAAAATTCTTAGTTGGTTCTGCCGATTTAGGTAGTACTCGTATTATCAATCCGCAATACAAAAAGTTTATTAAGCAGGATAGCTCTCTGGCGTCTTGGCTTTTGTCGACGATCAGCCCTGGTGTTCTTCCTCAGCTTGTCGGAGCAGAAACAACTGCAGCGATCTGGAAAGCCGTCTGTCAACACTACTCAACGCTCTCTGCAACTAAGGTGATGCACCTTCACTGTCGTCTCAGGTCAACCAAGAAAGGTTCGCTCTCAATAAGCGAATATACGTCTCAGATTAAAGAGATCTGTGACCTTCTGGCGTCGTGTGGAAAACCGATTCCAGTTGTGAAACATATTGCAACAATCCTCAACGGCCTGCCTTCTGAATTTGATGCATTTGTTGCGGTTATCTCTGCGAGTAAAGATCCCTTTACCTTGGATGGTGCTATTTCAGTGCTCCGCGATGCCGAATCCAGGCTTTCGGATCCTATGAGAACTCCGATGGGAATCAATGTTACTAGGTATGCTCCTACCGATAATAATTTCAGATTGCAATCCAGAGCCACGATGCAGTCCAGAGGTGCCTCTGGTAATCGATCGCGTGGTCGCCTTCGCCCTCAATGCCAACTTTGTGGTAAGTTAGGCAATCTGGTCGAACGCTGCTGGTACAGATTCGATCACTCCTATAAGGCTAACTCCAACTCGCGATCTGTCCCTAATGAATCTCAAGCCAACTTGGCTCGTGTAACCTCTGATGATGTTGATCCTTGTTACGATCCTTTTGTGCATCCCAGTACTGAGCTTACAGAAGGTTGTGATGCTGATGTTACACCACAGATAAATTCTCTAACCGTGGCTGTTGCTCCTACTGATAATAGGTGGTATATTGACTCGGGAGCCACCCATCATGTTACTGGACAAGCTCAGAATCTGCAAAACATTCGTCCATATTCAAGTAATGGTCATGTTCTCTTGGGTGATGGTTCTTCAGTTTCTATCTCATATGTAGGATCTAAGGTTGTTTCTACTACTTCTAAAAGTCTTACTCTTAGTTCGTTGTTGTTGGTACCTTCAATCAAGAAGAATCTAATTTCGGTTTCAAGATTTACAAGAGATAATTGTGTTTCTTTTGAGTTTTTGTCTGATAAATGCTTGGTAAATGATGAAAGCACAGGTGAAATCTTGCTTCGAGGAAGGCGGGAGAATGGGTTGTACTGTCTCGACTTTTCTTCTTCAAGTGTTGTTGCTCTTACTGTTGATGTTTATTTCAATTACCAGTTGTGGCATCAAAGGCTAGGACATGCGTCTGCTCGCACTCTTAGCTAAGCCCTGAATAAGTCTTTTAATTCCAATAAGTTTGATGTTTGCTCACCGTGCCAATTAGGCAAGAGCCATTGTTTACCTTTTTCTGATTCTACTAGTGTCTATACTAGACCCTTTGAGCTGGTTGAAGCTGATGTATGGGGACCAGCACCCGTTAAATCTGCTGGTTATCAATATTATGTTTCATTTGTGGATTTGTTCTCAAGGAATTGTTGGTTGTATCTACTAAAATCTAAAGGAGAAGTTGCTAATGCCTTTTCTATGTTTCATGCTTTAATTACGAATCAATTCTCCACTAACTTGGTTGCTCTTCAAACTGATGGAGGTGGAGAATTCCAGGCTTTAAGAGGTGAGCTTCAACGACTTGGAATCCAGCATCGCATAACCTGTCCCAAAACATCTCAACAAAATGGCGTTGTCGAGAGAAAGCACC
The DNA here is from genome assembly GCA_035048815.1 of Abelmoschus esculentus. Lineage (NCBI taxonomy): Eukaryota > Viridiplantae > Streptophyta > Magnoliopsida > Malvales > Malvaceae > Abelmoschus > Abelmoschus esculentus. Next base: position 11,967,887 of record JAUCBN010000026.1, read on the forward strand.
GGCATATTGTTGATACTTCTCTAGCCTTACTAGCACAAGCGTCGATGCCACTTTGTTATTGGTCACATGCCATTCTTTCTACTGTTTTCATCATTAATCGTCTGCCAACCAATGTCCTTGGAGGACTCTCACCTCATCAAAAACTTTATGGAAAAGAACCAAATTATGAATTTTTTAAAGTGTTTTGCTGCAAGTGTTTTCCTTGTTTGAGACAGTATCAACAACACAAGTTCAGTTTCAGGTCCAAGGAGTGTACTTTTCTTGGTTACTCTCCTCAGCATCAAGGGTATAAGTGTATGGATAGCTCAGGACGGATATATGTGTCTCAGCATGTTAAGTTTGATGAAACTTGTTTTCCATTTGCTACCAACATACAAAGCTCATCTCAGTCAAAAGCTGAACCGTATCTGTCAGCACCTTTCCCGTATCTATCACCTGAAGTAGGGACTCAACCTACAAATGTGTTTGATCATCAGAATGTATCCATGACTTCTCCTTCAGATCAGAATCCTTGTGACAGACAAGTAAATCCTGAAGCATCACCTTCCTTGGGTCATACGCCCATAAGTAATCGACACTCGGAGTCTCTCGGAGAGGCCCAACCTTCACAAGGATCAGCAAGTTATGAACCGGTTACGTCGCCTATAGGAACAGGTGTTCCTACCTTCGATCCACCTACAAATCACTCTTCTGTGTCACCAGGTTTGCCTGAGGAAACAGTTGTTCCTGTCCCAGGCAATGCTTCTTCACCCATGGTCCCTGATCTCCCTCCTCCAGTGAACACACATCGTATGTGCACAAGAAGCAAGAGTGGGATTTTCAAACCCAAAGTGTTTCAGACTAAAGTTGTCACTATTCCTGCTAATGTTCACGAGGCTCTTCAAGATTCCTCGTGGAAAGCTGCGGTTATGGATTAATATCAAGCCCTAGTCGATAATGGTACATGGGACCTTGTTTCTCTGCCTACTGGTCAGAGGGAAATTGGATGTAAATGGCTGTTTCGTATCAAGCATAACTCGGATGGCTCAGTCAGTAGACTCAAAGCGAGGTTGGTTGCCAAGGGTTATGCTCAGGTCCCTGGTTATGACTTTGTTGAAACATTCAGCCCCGTTGTGAAGTTCTCCACTGTGAACATACTCTTCTCTGTGGTTGTCACAAACAATTGGTCCATTCATCAGGTCGATGTTAATAATGCTTTCTTAAAAGGAGATTTGTATGAAGAGGTGTACATGAGTCAGCCTGAAGGCTTTCAAACTAAGGCATTTGATGGGGCAACTCTTGTTTGCAAGCTAAAGAAGGCTCTGTATGGGTTGCGTCAAGCACCCCGAAATTGGTTCTTTAAGCTCAAAAATTTTCTTCATGAGATTGGTTTCAAAGCCTCCACTGCAAATGTGTCATTGTTTGTGCGACAGACTCAGACCAAAACTACATATATTGTCATCTATGTCGATGACATTCTTTTGACTGGCTCGTCTGAAGAGGTGCTCCAGAAGGTTAAACGTGAACTACATGACAAGTTCTCCTTAAAGGACCTTGGATTGGTTCACTACTTTCTCGGTCTCGAAGCTTACAGAACTGAGCAAGGGCTCAAATTGACCCAACAAAAGGATATTCATGAGCTTCTTGATAAGGTTAACATGACTAACACTAAACCAGTAAACACTCCCATGGCGGTTGCACCCAAGCTTAGTAAGTTTGATGGTCAGTCTTCTGTTGATCCACAGATGTATCGAAGCATAGTGGGTGCCTTAATCTACATTTGTCACACCAGACCTGATGTTGCGAATGCAGTAAACAAGGTTGCACAATTCATGCAACAACCTATGGATGTTCATTGGATTGCTGTAAAAAGAATCCTAAGATATTTGAAGGGCACAGTTAACTATGGACTTTGGTTTTCCACACAACACACTATAGGCTCTCTTCAGTCCTTTGCCGATGCGGATTGGGGAAGTGACATGGATGACAGACGATCTATATCTGGCCACTGTGTGTTTTTGGGATCTCATTTGCTGTCCTGGGCTTCCAAGAAGCAAAAATTTGTCTCTCGTTCGACTGCTGAAGCTGAATACAAGAGCTTAGCCGATGCTACTTCGGAAGTTATGTCGATTCAAGCTGTTCTCTCTGACATGGGAATTAAACCAACAGAAGTGCCGAAACTGTGGTGTGATAATACGAGTGCTGTTGCTTTGGCCGCTAATCCAGTTCTTCATGCCAAAACAAAGCACGTAGATCTTGATCTCCATTTTGTCCGAGAAAAGGTGGTACAACAGCTTATGGAAGTAAACTACATACCAGCTCAACACCAAGTTGCTGATACTCTAACGAAACCCTTACCTGCTGCAAGGTTTCAGGAACTCAGAAGCTTGTTGAAAGTGTTTCTGATCAATCTGAAATGAAAAGAACCTAAAGAAGGCGGGTGAATATTGAGTAAGGTGGTTAACCGTGCATGGCCCACATGAAATAACAAACTAAACTGAAAGTGTTAGTTTGTTATTCTCATAAGGCTATATAAAACCCTTCAAGGGATGGCATAAGGGATGGCATATAGAGAATACATCTTGTGCCTACACAGAAATCTATCCTTTCTTCCTCATTTTAATAGAGATTAGGGAAATGTAATCGCACTGCATCGGATGTGACACCATTAACATGCGAAAGGCCAACAAACATTAAACAGAAAGTTATGGGTTCTGCTAACCAGAAGAATAGGTCATCCCGACTTCTCCAAATATTATTGAATTATGCGAGGACCAAAATCAGACAAGTAGTAAACCACAAGACTAACTACGAGCAAATAACAATGCATGCACCAACGAGATAAAAAGAAAAAAAGTATATAAATTATTTACTGAGCACATTCAGCCAGTTTCCCAAGATTCTGGTTGTCCAAAATTGCCAAGATTAACTTCTTGTTCTCATCAAGGTACTGCATTAAGAATGGGAAAGAAAAATGAACAAGATCAACTTATATAACTATTATCACATATAGAATTCTTTAGCACCAAGTGAAAAAAATGTCAATATGCCCAACAGATAACTATTTGGGGCAGAGATCTATTCAAGCACGCGCAGGTTACTGTAAGATTTTATGTCAACCAAATTCTATCAAAAGATTTTGCTTTTAAGAACTTCTAAAATTTGTTGAGCCTTTCAAATGCATTCCCTTCAATAGAACAAACGATAGCTTTTACACTAGTCCGCAACAGACACGGTGATCATCCATGTGAATTAGCATATAAAGCCTACATCTTATACTTAGAAGCTTCTGAAAATCAGTCAACGGCTTTACTAAATCAAGCACTGACTTTGTATCTAATATCTATTAAACTTCCTAGAAACAGAACATAATATCAATAAATTCTTTAATAATATCTATGTTTATGATTTACGGCACAATATAAAAAATGCTTTTCCTTGAAAGGGATCGGAACAGATTATCTAAAGTGAAACAGGAAGATATCATCCATCACCATGTCTTGATCTAAACTAAAGAATTTTTGTAAGCGAGGTAAAAAATAAACATAACTATTGAAGCTTAAGCATACAGAAATTGCTTTTAATTAGTTTAACTCAAGCAAGGACCAGATAAGAGCTGAAATCAGCCTTATAGGCCTTTTGTTAGAAAAGCATTATTCGAGCTTCTGTTCCAGGGGTCATGTCTTTGGAATCATGTAGACAGCTTAACTAATCTTGTAACTCTATTTGGATGTCATTTCTGAGCAAGGTAACCAAAAGGGAATTCATAACAATTAAGTAGTTAGAGTATTAATATGCCAGCAAACTCTCAAGAAAATAGATCAATTTTTGTTTTCATATCAAAATATTCCAAATAAGATGTTTCACTGCATTAATAAAATTTTGACAACTATGTAGATAAATTCCAAAAGATGTTATTCGGAGACAAGGTTAATTCGAAAGGTGTTAAAAGGTTGTTTACAATTGATTTGCACGCTTCATAAAAGACATGTCAGATGTATCTCACCGATCAAAATAGCATAAGTTTCTTGCTTGTGACGACAGATTCTAAAAGGACAGACAGAAAACAGAATAATCAACCACATCGTATCCGACAAAAAGAATAGTTAGATCAGATCCCCTGCATTACCAAGTACTTCCAATTTAATCAATCACATCGTCTCCGACAAAAAGAATAATCCGATCCCAAAATGACCAACAACTTCCTATTTAATCAACCACATTGTCGGCGACAAAATGAATAATTAGATCCCCTGCATCAGCAATAACTTCCATTCATCTCTCTGTGCTATCCACCACTGTTACCATAACTTCTTAAACCAACATCAACCAACCCTTGCCTTCACACAATAATTGTTCTGTTCCGAAAGCACAACTATTCCATCTCATAAACGTAATAATCATAAACATCCATGAAAATGAGATGCTTCTATTTCTCTTAGGAACAAATAAAATAAAGGGGCTTCTTCTATCTCATAAAAAAAAAATTCCAGCAGTAACTAAAAATTACCATAAAAATGAAGACTTCCATGTCAGAATTCAACTCTCAGAAACGCCATAACTTCAAAAGTACAAGCACTAAACAGTAACACAGTATATCTAATAATATAAATACACATATACCTTCTGAATCTGTTCAGTACTGATGTTGTTAGTCGGGAATGAAGGCATCATAGGAATCATTTGCGGTGGCTGCTGCATCTTGTGTACTCCAAGAACAAATCCTAACCCTAATCACCTTCAAAAAAAATCTCCTGCAAAACAAAATCGAAAAACAGGTTGAATATCCCCAAATATTAATCCATGTGAAAAGAAATAAAGGGTATGTACTAGTTCTTAGTTGGTTCCCGGTTTTCTCTACCTTTGTTTGAGCAGGTGAGTATGAACGAGTTTCGCTGGTACCTTCTTTACTGTTTGAGCAGAGGTTTCACTTCCATTAGGCGGTGGTGATGATTCTGGAATTTAAGACAATGGAAGTTAACATAATAATGAACTGTAAGAGAGAGAAAATTAAAACAAATGGAATTTAAAGGTAAAATACGTCGAACATTGTTAAACATTATTAACGTTAAACATTGTTAAATACTATTAAATTAATTAATAAAAATTTTAAATTTTAAGAATTCAATATGTAATTAACAAAATAGTGATAAACTTAGTATATAATTAATAATTATATGATTAGTTCTTTAGATTTTTAATTTTTTACAAATTAATTTAATAATATTCAACAGTTTTTAATATTAACAATATTCAGCGATGTTCGACGCAAACCGTAGACTCATTCAATTTAAAGATTGTAACCGAAGAAAAAGAATCAAAAGACGTTAGATTTTGGGTGTCGGGTTGCGTTGTTAAGACAAAAAAACTCAAGACTTCGTTGTTAGTTTATTGTTTTTTTTCACGGCTGCTTTGGTCAGACTGTTTGTTTGGGCTTTAGGTTGGTTTTTGGCATGTCTTCACAGACATTTGACCTACTTTTCTTGGAACTGTTGCTGGTTTTCAACCTTCAAAGAGCCTGAATTGTAACTCCCATTTTCCTTTTTTAAAGGTTTTTGTTATACGTAATCATGAAAGGATTAATCATAATAGTTAATTGTTAAAGATAGGATTAACTAACAGTTAGATTATAGATTATACAATTTATTATATTTTTTCACATGTTAATTATTTTTTAGAGAATAATATAATTATTTATATAATAAATAATATATTAAAATATTCATAATAATACTTAAATAAAAATATTTTAATCACTTCATAATTTAAAAAATACTCGCATACTATAAAATTTTAGCACAAGACAAACACACACAAGCTTCATAATATTTTTAAAGTTTAAAAAAATTACGATACATAACATTGTAACAATATACAACACCAAAATTCAAAACATAAAAATTATCAAAGTTTTAAAGATAAATATTTAACTAATATATAATAATCAAAGTTCAAGATATAAAAACACCATCAAAATTTAAAAATTATTTATATTTTAAATAATATAAATAAGTAATTTAATAATTTAGGTTAACCATTGGTTAAAACTTATAATCGTAACCGTAACCATAAACCATCATTTTTAACGATTTAATTAATCAAAATTATTTAATTTTAATGATTCGATTAATTAACCTATAAAATACAACGATTATACCGATTAACAATTACGGTTAACAGTTTCGGTTAATTATGTACGCCCCTAATTCTCACCATTACATCAACTACTCAGTTACCTTTCCTCTAAAGTGCCGTATGTCAACTATCCGTTGGTTTTGCAGTAAAATTCGAATTGAAACAAACAACAAAGAATGCAGACATGTACCATCAGAATTTTGCAAAGCACAAACAACATTAAGCCCATCAGATATAGGAAAGCAAGGACTGTTATAAAAGTGATAGAATATCAGAGATTCAGTTAGAGTTAAGATTGAAAACAAATGTATAGACGATTCTTATAGGTCTGTAAACGAACCGTAATTTGATCACAACAATAATAAAATTATCTATCCACAATTACTTTTTTTTATAAATCGTATAATATAAATATTTATCGAAAAATGATTACGAATGTTATATATAAAAATAAATTTTTATAATTAATTATAGTCTTTAAGACTGTATATAATAAAATCTTTTAATTAAAATGTCTTATAGTAAGGAAATAAATACTTTACGATTGATGTTGTAATTTGTTTATTTTCCTGACAATTCACGAAACAATCCATCAAATGAATTATAATATTTTTAAGAGGCACTTTCGTGACCCTTTGTACCGTAAAGTTTTAAAGAGAGGCAGTGTTAGAGATTAAAATAAAATTGTATTAAAATTATTATAAATTTTTTATAAATTTTAGTATCGATTTTTCGGTATATACTAATATTTTTATAAAATGTATAAAGATTTTTGTATATATTGGATTTATTATAAAAAATTTAAGCATTTTGATACATACCGAATTTTTTATAAAATGTATAAGAATTTTGGTATACATAAAAATTAATATTAAAATTTTTTATAATATTTTAATACAATCGCATTTTAATCTCCTTTTTAACTTATAACTTTTGGAAAAAAAAACTCTTTATATATATTTAATGACTCTTTTAAGGTTCTAAAGTTTGAGTTCAAGGAAGTATATATACTGAAACTCATAGCCGATTCCCGAGACATCATGTTTCATTTGTCAACCGGTTGAACAATCCTTGTGAAATTTTTTATATCAAAGATTAACTATTTATATTTATAATTTTTTTTTTACTGATATAACTTTTCTCAAGTCAACTTGTAATCACTCCATATTTTGAATCTGAGTGTCGAGCTAATCTGAAACGTTAGGCTTCGACGTTTGAGTTTTATTAGACCTTGAGTTTTGAGTGTTGGTCTAATAATTGAGCCTCAAGTTTTGAGTGTTAGTCTACTAGTTGGGCCTCAAACTTGAGTGTTTTGAGTTATTGTTGGGTTACGGAGGCTTTTGTGGAGGCTTTTTGGCAAATCTTTGTTTGGTTGACAAAGAGAACGGAGGGAGAGAGAGTTTCTGCAAAAAAATTAATTGGGGTGAAGTCATTAGGTTGATTTTTCTCTTTCACTCAAGGAAAGAATCATAGTTAAAGGTTTGATCTTGGGATATTCTATAGAAAATCATATTTTGGGTATTGATGGAAGTTTGTAGTGTTTGAGAGGATCTACAAAATAAGGTAAAAAAGTTATAGTTTGGTGGAGAAAGGTTTTGGGTGAGGTTGAAGAAGCAAAACGAGAAAATGGTGATGTTAAGCTTCTCCTTCAGTTTCATCAGCGTTTTTAGTCTTTAGATTCATCCCTAGCAATGTCTAATTGTTGATTTTAAGTTCTTCTTATAGAGAAAGAAATTGAGGAATTATCAAGAAGTTTTGATAAGGAGAAAGCTTGAGGGAGTGAAGTCATTATTTTCAGTTGTGTTTGTTCGAGGTTAGTATACTACTAACTCCCAAATCATCATATGTCTCATAAAAATAGGTTGCATTGCATGTTGATTTCTTGTTTGGTTTGCTTGGTAGCTTGAGAATACCCTGTTGGATTAAAATTCAATAATAGTGGGCACATATGTATAATGTATATTGCTATTATAAAATTTAACACGTAATTAAGTGACCAATTATGTTACACGTGTTATAGGTATTAAATTATCATGGAATTAAAAGTGTAGATACCATAAGGTGTATTTATAATTTGATGAGGGGCAGAGTTATAAATACTTCAGAGTTGGTTATTAAATCAACTACTAGTTGGTTATTAAATCAACTATATAAAGAGTTATGGTCCCCAAGAATTAGGTCAACTTACATATCTCTTTTCCCCGTCTGAGAGTTGTGCCGCAAGAGAAAACCTAACTTCTATCGATTAATTCAGGTACGCTTCCGCATTCAGTTTATTTATTTTATTGTTCTTGATGTTTTGACATATAGATCTTGGATTTATAGTTGTATCGAATATATTTTTAATTCTAACAAGTGGTATCAGAGCCAGAATTATGTCGAATCATTAAGATCATAAGTTTTTGGTTTTAATTTATTGTTATGATCTAAAATTATGCATAATTTTATGGATTATTTACTTTGATATGGTTTTATAATTAATCGTATGAAATTAAATTATATATCTATCGTATTTTAAGAACAAATTAATTTGATTTGTCTTCTATGATTTTATTTTGGTTTTTCGTCAATTCGGCCTTTTACAATGAATTAACATTCATTGTTTCTATTTTCGTGGATTCAGTTTGATTTTATGTCCATGAGTTTGAATCGATTAATTAAGAAATCAATCTAGATTTATATGAAGATTAGTTTTTGTCTGCATGAAAATTTATTTAATTTTTTTGGGTTGCTATTAATTGGAAATTAAATTTTAAGTTTGGATTCCAATTACTTCGATAGTAACATATTTACTTTATTTTTATGAAATATATATTTTTAAATATATTTTATTTAAATTATATGTTTAATTTGGTTGGATCAAAATTTTAGTTTTGATCATTGGATATTAAGTTAAATTCGGTTAGATCAAAATTTTAGTTTTGATCATTAGTATTAAGTTAAATTCGGTTAGATCAAAATTTTAGTTTTGATCATTGATATTAAGTTAAATTTGGTTAGATCAAAATTTTAGTTTTGGTCGTTAATAATAAAGAAAAATATAATTAATTTCGGCTTTGTCATTATAAATTTATCATGATTCAAAAAAAATTATATTCAGGTTAGCTATTAAAGTTTTATATTCGGTTTATGTCTATTAAGTTATGATTGAATGATCTTTTGACATGTTACTTTTAAAGTATATTGTTACTTTATGTAATTTACTTGGTTAATATATTCAGTATTTAGCTTTGACCATATGTTATTTTGGATTATTATATTCAATTCGGTTTGATCAAAAATTTATTTTTGATTATTATATTATTATGATTATATTAAAGTTTCAAGTAATTATTATACGAATTACTCACTTGTATGATATTTTTGTATTTTGTTTTTAGTTAAAGATTAAATGTTTTGATCGAATTTAGTTTTGGTAAAAACATATTTAAGGAATTTTTGAAGAACAGTCAAAGATTTCGGTTATTTGGATTCTGATAGCCCCATCAAGACAACCTTAATTTGGTGTATTTTGAAAACTCAAGTGTTATCAGAAATTTCAACTTTGACTATTAGAAATATTAAGTTTGAATATTGGTATATTTACGTTATATATTTTAAGATAAATTAATTGAAGCATTAAGTCACCAAAGTGATCTTTATTGTGGAAATTATTTTATTTTAAAATATAGAAGGTTTTGTGCATGTAATTCAGTTTATGCTAATATTAATCGGCCCAAAGGAAGATTAATAATTAGTAATGTTACATGTGCATCTGTGGTAATAAACATATGATAATTATTTAGTTTTATATGTGAACAATAAATCGGCCCAAAGGAAGATTTTTGTTTAACATATTCTTATTATCAATGTTTGATTACTACATCAAGATATCACTTACGAATTAATATTTTTTTAAAATATTATTGGAGCGTTCGATATCTTGTGATGATGTTACCTTTATTCAAATTTATTATTATTTTGGTTATCTTTTATCTTGAGTAAAAGATAAAATTAAGAAAAATATTTTTAAACAATTAAATTTATATTTTGGTTTTGGGTATCTAATATTTTAATAGATTAATTGAAACATAATGTTACCAAAGTGACTGCTTTTGTGTAGATTAGTTTATTTAAAATATTAAGATAATTATAGGTCTTTGTAATTATTGCGTTTATTAATTAGCCCAAAGAAAAATTAATATTTGGCCGAATTACAATGACAACTGTGGCGATAAATGTGTGACAATTATATGGTATTTTATGTGAACAATACGTTAGTCCAAAGATTAATCTATTGTTTGGCATAGTTTATTGTCAATGTTTGATTGCTACAACAAGAGTACCGCTTACAATTAATATTACTGTCCAAAGACTTGATATTAATGTTGTGCTTGGTATCTTGAAGGGAACTAGCCATTATTTTGAATTTATTGTTTACTTATAGATATTTATGTGAGCTTGTTTATTTACTTATTTTTGTTCTATCTTTAGATGATTTATTTTTACTATCATAATATCTGTTGAATACATTCTATACTTATGTTTAGTGAAATTAATTTCAAGGAATAGAAAAGACACTTATATATAGTATTTGGTTGTATGAACATAGAACTTTCACTAAGTGAAGAACAACTTGCACCTCTCACGGCGATAAGCATCCATAAATAAGATTTTGAGAGGCGAATTCGTTCAAGTATAATGTATAAAGATTTTATAAATTTTTTAAGAGCATAAATCTACAAAAAAAATATTCATACTAAGGGTTTCCTTGATAAAAAAAATAATATTAATTTTTTTTTAAGATTAACATGACATCACTTTTGGTTTACTTGATGTCTATTAAGTATAAGGATCAAGGAAATGTGAGGGAGTATATTATATTGCTTCAAAACTTAAGACACATAATATCAAACTTTATAACAATTGTTTGTTCTTATAATTTTAGTATAGCTTCCTATATAGTTTAACTAATTCAAAATTAGTTACAATTATTAAAGGAGAAATAAACTTCAAATGAGATTATTTCTCATTGTGTTAAAGAGGAAGAAAAGTTGAAGCATTATAATTATAAAAATACTCAATCAGTTAGTGCTCTTTGGTTAGTGTCTTAAGAATAAGGGCAATAAAAAATATATATTAGAATAAAGTTGCTAAGGGTCCTGCTCCAAAGGAATAACAATAAGATATAAAGTGTTGATTCTTTTGTATAAGCTAGGATACATGTAAAGAAATTAAACTTCAAAAGTACGTAATTACTTAGGCTATTTTGAGTGATCCATAGGCTGTAAATTTTATGATCCCACAATTAAGATTATTTTAATGAGAGATTTATATCATTTTTAGGATATTGAGTTTGGAGGGAGAATAAGGTTAGATACATTGTTGTTAAGGAGGAATTGGATATTAATTTAATTCCTACTAGCACTTTTCACGATGTTTAGGTTTTCACACCTATCATTAATAAAAAGTGAATCAAGTATATCAGCAAAACAATGTTGAACAACTCTCGTTCAAGATAAGGTAATTATTTTTTAGAAGAACAAACTCAACAACCTAAAAAAATGTGTCTTTAAAGATATCCATGAGAGGAAAGAGAAATACTATTGAGGATTATTACTTAGTATTTTATCAAGAAAATAAAGATAATAATGGAATGATAAAAGACAACCTGATCAGTTTCTTTTATCAAACCGTAAATGTTTTAACTCTCAAAAGAGGATTGATGTTATTCAAAAGAGGATTGATGTTATTCAAAAGAGTATAATTTTATACAAGACAATAAAGTTTAAGAACTTGTCGCATTACCTTAAGGTACAAACCAGTTGGTTGTAAATTAATATTTAAAATCAAGAGGGATGTAAATGATAATGTGGATAAATATAAGGCATGTCTTATATCTAAAGGATATACTCTAAAAGAATACATTGATTTTGTGAAGATTCTCTCTCAAGTTATACTGAAAGACTATTTCAAAATAATTTGACACTTATTGCTTTTAATCTTGAGCTACATAAGATGGATGTTAAGCTTGTGTTTTTCAATGACAACATTGAATAAATTAATTATATGGTACAATCATTGATTTGTGTCTAATGATACAAAATTAATGAATGTAAATTTAAGAAATTCATCTATGAGCTTAAGTTTAGCTCTCATTAATGAAATTATAAATTTCATATTGATTATCTCATTCGGTTTTGAGATAAATTTAGCTGAAAATTGTATGTATTATAAGTTCAGTGGGAGTAAACCAAGTGTCACTCATATTACTAAAGAAGACAATTTTTTTAGTGCCCTACAAGTAACCTTGAAATTTATAAAATATAAAAGATTCCATAAGCTATTGAGAATCTAATTTATGCTTAAGTATGTATGCATTTGGATATTGCGTACATTATTAGAATGTTAGAAAAATATTTAAGTAAATCTAATATGGACCGTTAGATAGCAGCCAAGAGAGTTATGAAATGTCTTTAGAGAATAAAAATTACATGCTCACATATCGAAGTTCTGGTAAGTTATTGAGATCATCAAGTTTACAGGCTTCGATTTTACTAGAATATTGATGTAAAAGACTTTGTCACATGAGCTGCTAATTATAGATTGAATAGAAAGACCATTTCAGTTATTTTGTGACAATAAATATACATCATTTATTCTATAAACAATAGGAACACTTTAAAATTTTAGTTCCTAGTTGTTAAAGAAAATTCAGAGTGTTTGTGTGTCTATAGAGCATGTTGGTACAAACTCTATAATTGCGCGCTTATTGAGAAACTATCACCCTAGGTCTTTCATGAGCACACTACTTATATGAGTGTAATATTATTTAAGTATATTCAGTTTTAGTGGGAGTTTGTAATTTTGATAAATGCTCATTCGTTTTAGACACAATTTCGGTTACTTTAGTTTAAGGTTAATTTCTGCAGAAATAAAGTTATTTTGGCTTATGCACACTTTGAATTCAGTAAAGTTTGATCTCACTAAAGTTTAGGAGGACCAGTTGGAAATAGGCATGTTTGGTTCACATTTACATGTAATTTCCATGCTACGCATCCATGATTGATCTATGTCATTTGATTATGTTTTTATACGTAACCATTGATGGGTCCAATCATGATTGATATGATGAAGACCGCTTTGATCCTATATGAATATAATTAATGGACGAGATTGTTTTAGAATACCTATTATATGATAGAAAATTTTTGAGCTCATAAGGTTATACATTTGTCAAGAAACATATGTTGCCCAAGTGGGAGATTGTTGGATTAAAATTCAATAATAGTGGGCACATATGTATAATGTATATTGCTATTATAAAATTTAACACGTCATTAAGTGACTAATTATGTTACACGTGTTATAGGTATTAAATTATCATGGAATTAAAAGTGTAGATACCATAAGGTGTATTTATAATTTGATGAGGGGCAGAGTTATAAATACTTTAGAGTTGGTTATTAAATCAACTACTAGTTGGTTATTAAATCAACTATATAAAGGGTTATGGTCCCCAAGAATTAGGTCAACTTGCATATCTCTTTTCCCCGTCTGAGAGTTGTGCCGCAAGAGAAAACCTAACTTCTATCGATTAATTCAGGTACGCTTCCGCATTCAGTTTATTTATTTTATTGTTCTTGATGTTTTGACATATAGATCTTGAGTTTATATTTATATCGAATATATTTTTAATTCTAACATACCCTTTAATGGTGAATTATGGGTTGGGACAATTGATGGCTTAAATTTGATAGCAACACACTTTAAACCTTCCAACATGTAACAAACAGAGAAATAACTAAAGTTAACAAAAGAAAGTAATCAATGAAATGATGTGTTTATTCATCTATTGTAGAGAGTTTAAATACATAAAAAAATAACCAATTATTCCTCTAACATCCTGGAGTAAAAAACTGGCTTCAACAAAATATCTTATACCTAGATTTCCTAGAAAAAATATTAACCATGAAAAGAAGATAAAATAAATAAAAATCTACTGAGATGCATTACTTTTAACACCACCCCTTAGTGCATACTCAGAATTAATGACACCAAGAGATGCTCTAATGTATTGAAACTCAGGTTTTTCTAAAGCTTTTGTAAATATGTCTGTAACTTGTTGACTAGACGATATTTTCTTCAGTTCAATTTCTTGATTCAACACCTTCTCACGAATAAAATAATGACAGACTTCAATGTATTTCGCTCGTACATGAAAAATCGGATTTAAAACAAGCTTGATAGTACTTTGGTTGTCACAATAAATTTGTACTGGATAATCTATTGCACCAAAAATATATGTTGTTAAACACTTCAGCCAAACACACTCTTGTGCTGCCATTATTGTTGTCATATATGCAACTTCAGTGCTAGAGAGTGCGACGATCGATTGCTTTTTACTACACTATGAAATAGCAGCAGAGCCAAAACTAAAACAATATCCTGAAGTTGATCGACGATCTTCTATGTTGCCAACCCAGTCTGCATCAGTGTAATCTTGCAATAAAAATCATTTCCTTTCTTATAGAAATATCAAATTCAGTAGTCCCTTTTTTATCGTAGAGTTTTTTTTTGTAGCATCTAAATGTGAAACTCTTGAAGCTTGTATAAATTGCGAAATAACACCAAATGCATATGAAATCTCAGGTCGTGTGATAGTTAAATAAATTAAACTACCAACTAATTGTCTGAACTTTCCGACATCTTTTAATAACTCTCATTCATCTTTCTTCAACTTAAGATGTATTTTCATTGGAGTTGATTTTTCTTTGGACTCTCCCATATTAAAAATCTGTAACAATTAATTTGCATATCCACGTTGACAAATGAAGTATCCTTGACTTGATCTTCAATTTCTAAACCAAGGAAAGAACCACTCTCCCAAGTTCTTCATTTCAAAACAAACTGATAGTTCATTTTTCAACATAGAATTTTCAGCATCATTATTCCCTGTAATTGTTTTATCATCCATGTACAAGAGAACGAGCAAGCATATATTTGATTCTAGTTTAATGAACAAACTAGAATCAGCATCAGAAACTCTAAAGCCACAAAATATTAAAAATTGAGCGACTTTACCATACCAAGCACATGGTGCTTGTTTAAGACCATACAACGCCTTATTCAAATGACAGACATGATCGAGGTATTGGTCTAAAATATAATCAACAGGTTGTTCCATGAATACTTCACGATCTAACTCTCTGTATAAAAACACATTTTTACGTCAAGTTGCCATGCTTTCTAACTTCTCATGGTTGTAAAAGAAAAAATGGTTCTCAAAGTTACCATTTTTGCAACAGGGCTATACGTCTCTTCATAATCTAACCCATAACTTTGAGAGAATCCACGAGTTACAAGTCATGCTTTATATCGATTAATTGTCTCATCTGATTTTCTCTTTATACGATACACCCATTTACAAGTGACAGACTTGCAATTTTCTGGTTTAAGCATTAATTCCCATGTTTGATTTTTGTTCAAAGCCTCGATTTCCTCGTTCATAGCTGATTCCCATTCTAGACAACCTTCAGCTTCTTCAAAATTTACAGGTTCCTGATCGACTCTTACAGTAAAAGACAGGATACAACGCTACATTGATTGAGTTGTACGTTGTAATCTTGAAGATGACTCAGCAATCTTGTTCTCCTTGTAGACCTTCTCAATATTTGCTTAGAGTTTGAAGATGCGCTTTCACCATTATTTGATGTTTGCAAGTCATTTTCTGATTGTTTTTCTAGGCACCTTTGATCACTATCAGTATCAAAATCAAGGTGAATAGAGGCTTAATATGAAAAGAAATAAGACGACACTTCATCAAACACCACATTTCTAGAAATAATAAACTTCTTTATTTCTGGATCCATGCACCTCCAACCTTTTTTACATGAATAATAGCCTATAAAAATACACTTCTTTCCTCTCGGATCGAGCTTAGTTCGATCAGATTTTGGAACATAAACATAACAAATTGAACCAAATACCCAAAGATAATTCATTTTTGGTTTTTCATCATATAAAATTTCAAATGAAGATTTTTCTTTACCTGGCCATGGAGGTAGGCGATTTATGACATGGCATGCACATTGAAAAGCTTCGGTCCAAAGCTCTCGAGGGAGATTTTTATCATGCAACCAAGAAAGACTCATTGAGTTGAAATGAGCCAATTTTCTCTCAGAAACACCATTCTTCTAGGGAGTTTTTGGACATGTCATTTGCCTTAGAATGTTATTATTGCAATATTGAGAAAATTCATCAGACATATATTCACCACCATTGTTACTTTGTAGGCATTTAATTTTCTCCCCTAATTCATTCTTTACAGCATTGTTGAATTCAACAAACTTTGACAGTGCTTCACTCTTTTCCTTTAAGAACTTCACCCTGGTGTACCTTGAATAATCGTCTATCAACACCTTGACATAGCGATATCCACTATTGCTAAGAGTTTTCATTGGTCCCATTAAGTCAGTATGAACCAATTCAAACATACTCGACCTGTGACTTGAGGATTCCATAACAGGAAAACGATGCGATTTGCCAAATTGACACCCTTGGGAAATTATAACTTCACGAACATCATATAGAACCGGTATTCCATCTAACAACTTCTTAGAGGAGATCTATTGTAGTAGTTGATAGCCTAAATGACCCAATCGAGCATGCTAAATTTCTGCACTATTAATTTGATTTGTTTTCTTCACATAAGCTTCTCCTGTAGACAATACACATAAAGAACCTTTTATTTCTCTAGTGGTACGAATATCAACAGAGATGTTTTTCTTGTTGTCAAGAATTTTAACATCTTTGGGTCAAAATATAACATATTTTTCAGAATCAATAATTTGAGAAATAGAAACTAAATTTCTTTTCAAACCTAGAACATGAAAAACATCGTTCAATTTCACTGAACTTTTTTCATCTAAGCCAATTTGCACATCTCCTTCTTTTGTCACGGGATAAGCTGAATCATCGGCCGTAACAATGACTCGATCTCTTTCGTGTTGACGCGAATTTAAGAAAAGTGAATCATTTCCTGTGACATGATGAGAATAACCCGAATCTATGATCCATTCCTCTTCATATTTTTCAATATTGGAGAGAGCTTGCATCTGAGTTGAATTTTCTTCTACCGTGAAAATCTTCTTCCACTTTATTTTATCACTACCGTCATTCTCACTTACATCATTAACTTTAGAGAGCTTCACCCTGCAATTTCTCTTTATATGCCCAAGTTTACCATATCTGTTGCATTTCATGGCATTTTGATTTTAAGCATTATAACTGACATTAGCCTTCCATTTCTCAGTTTCTTCTTTGTTGGTCTTGTGCCATGTATTTTTCTTGTAATGCTTCCCTTTTGAAAAAAGGATAGCTTCAGAATCATGACTCTTCGCCATCTATTTTGCCAACGCTTCTTGGTTAGAGAGTAAACTCTCTAATTCTTCGACTAAAGGTTGATTCGCCCAAACTTGAATCGAAGTTACAAAGGGAATGTACTCCTTCTTCAATCCCTGAATTAGAAATCGCCACGTTCTTTCTTCACTGATTTTTTCTTCAACATCTAGTTCTGAAATTTCAGCACAAATTCTTTTAACTTTCAAGAAATATTCATAAATAGACATGTTACCTTGTGTTAAGGATGCAAGGTCATTCTCAAAAAATTGCAGTCGAGTTGTATTCTTTTTGGAAAATAATCGCTCGAGAGTTTCTCAAAACTGTTTTGGTGAATTTACATATCGGACATGATCAATGAACTCCTTACTAATAAAAGTCCTCAATGCAAATAGAGCTTTTCCACATTTTATCTTCCATTTCCTTCGAGCTTCAGCATTCTCCTGAGTATCGATATGAATTTCTACATCTGCTCCTCTAACCAAATCCCATAGATCTTGACCTTGAAGAAATGCTTCCAGACAAATTCTCCAATACTTGTAGTTCGTGCCTACAAGTCTCTCAACACCATATTGAATGTTAGAACTATTTTCTCCATTTGCTAACTCCATCTCTGTTTTCAATATTGAATCTCTTCCAAAAAGAAAAAACAAATGACTTGATAGACAAAGAGAAAATAATAATATTTTTTTCAGTCTGGCAACTGATACCATGTAACAAATAGAGAAATAACTAAAGTTAATAAGAGAAAGTAATCCAGGAAATGATTTGTTTATTCATCTGTTGTAGAGAGTTTAAATACATAAAAAAATAACCAATTATTCCTAAAAAGTCTCTAACAACTTGGAGTCAAAAATTGACTTCAACAAAATAACTTATTCCTAGATATTCTAGAAAAAAATATTAACCATGAAAAAAAGATAAAATAAATAAAAATCTACTAAGATGCACTATTTTTAACACAACAAAGTGTAGGAATGATTTGAGAATTAACAATATAGATTAGGCAAGGAATCTTGGTGAATTTCAGACCTAGGCCATCATTTTTTTATAGGCGTACCGATACGTATTAGAAGCATTTTGGTACAGTAGAATAGTTTTGAGGGGAAATTATAGCGGTCGTATTGGTACGATACCTATGTACTGATATCCCATGCATATATCAAATTCTAGACATGTTTTTGGTACTGATACGCATGAGCGTATCGATACCATTGTTGCATTAGTTTATAATAGGCAGTCGTATCGCTATGTCATATAGGCGTATCGATATGGGTACAAATCAATACCGATACGGGGTTAGCCGTATCGGTACGGGTAGACAGGTTAGGCTCGTAGAAGGTAGCAGCATATTGGTACGCCTTGGGGCTTTATAATTTATGATAATACGTTCTAAGGGTCTCTTATGGTGCAAAAAAAATATTAAAACTGAGGAATCGTTAAATTAAACCCTGTATGTGAATAATTGGATTAATGATTTAGTAAACTTAAAGTGGGTTTAAATGGATGGTAGAAACCATAGGGATCTTTAATGGACTTTGATGCTATGTGTTACCTAGAACCTTGTTGTGTGCTGATATGTTTCTTAACTTTGGAAAATCCTTGTGTGATGGGAATCCAGATACCCAAGAAATAGTGTTGCAACACAATAAAGGCCATCTGTTGTGAGATTTTGGTTGATGTATTGAAGACTATTCCGAATGGAGGATCCTGATGCTGTAGGAACGTGAGACTTATTCAAAGATATTTGATGTAACATTCTGAGTATAGGATTCGGGAGATCCCAATGCTGTATGGAAGCAAGGCTCAATCATTGAATTTAGGATCCAAATGCTATGTTGACAAAGGCCTCAGTCATTGAGTGTAGGATCTCGATGCTGTGTGGACGCTAGCCTCACTACTTTGTGGTTTTGTTTGATATGTATATGATGTGTGTGATAATATACATTCATGATCCATGTTTTTAGGCGATTATGGTAGTGTTTTATTCATGATATATGCGATGTTGGTCGAGTGATACTGAGCTTTTGTAGCTCAACGTTTCAATTGTGTTTCTCTGCATAGGTTAGGTGGCAAAATAGATCGGAAGAGAACCATCGTGGTTGGATTCTCAACATTGACTTGCTATTAGAGTACAAAGTTATTTAATGTAATGAGCTAGCAATTTCCAGACACTATGTTGTAATTTTGTAACTCTATTGGTTATTTTAATCGTGTTAAATACCTTTAAACGGTTGTATTTATTTGGAGCTCCTTACTCTTTTAAATTATGTTGGATTTTATACCTTTACAAATGGATGGACTCTTACCGGATTTGGATGCATTTAATGAGCTTTTAAAGTGAAAACTTAAAATATGGGTTTAGTCCGGAGGCCTAATATGATATCTGGGTCGAGGGTGTTATACAACTCATTTATTTATATGATATTATCATGTAAGTATGTACTATCATATATATTTCTTCAATCATTTCAAGTCATTCATCGTTAGTTGACTATTTATGTAACACCCTCGATTCCGGGAGCAATATTTGGGTCTCAAGCCCAATCCGAACACATTTTTAAACCATTTCCAATATTTAAAATAAGACCCCAAAGTAAAATAAAATAAATACCAATAATTAAAACATAAATTTTGATTCAAAAGTATTAAGGAACTCCAATTTAAAATATTAATATTCGATCAATACAATTATGGTTTAAAAGAGTTACAATAACTTAAATAGGTCCTAAAATACATAGCTCATTATATCTAAGTAGTGCACTCCTCTATGAACAATGTTGAAACCTTCACATATAGTTCTCCTCGAACCAAAATATCACCTAAAAACCTGCATACAAAAACAAAAATTCCAAACTCTAAGCTAATGAAAGCTCAATGGATACACCTTCATTCAACCATGATTTATGCAAATCATAATTAAATGTATGCAACAAGATGTAATGAAAGATAATGGTTGACACTACAATAATCGGCTAAACACATGACATTTTACATGGCGGTTTCAAGGCAATATCATAGTATTCATAATCATTAATATACACACATATACATTAGATATATGGTCCCGAGTCACATAGCATCGGAAGTGACACACCCGAGGAGGGTTCGATCATCACTAAGACACGAAGTATACTCCCCGCCATACCCTGAGTATTGTTCGAGATCACTAAGCATCAGAACTAACACTCACTCATATAAGCGGTCCAGAGTCACATAGCGTCGGAATTCACCTCTTGGGTATCTAGATCATGTACCAACATTCTCATGGAAATTATAAACAATTATAAGTTTCATACACAAGCTTTCAAAGCATCACCAAACATTCTAAGGCATTTAATCCACATTTCTATATTTAAGTCATACAAATTGTCAAAGTTCTCATCTTTCAATTTTACTATTTATTTTAGGCATAAAGGGACCCACTAAGACTAATTATACGATTATTGACCCTCCAAACTCAAAGGCTAAAATTTGGATAGATTGATCTGCGTGTACTAATACACCTATATAGGGTATCAGTTCACCCTTAACCAATATTGGTACCCCTCCATCGAGTATCGATACCCAAAATGCATTCAAAAGAAATAATTTATTTTTATTATCTCATATCGATACGCCTATATAGCGTACCATTACTAGGTACCAATACGAAAACCATCTGTATCAATACGTGACCTCAATGGAACAATGGTACTGATAGGACCGATGTATGACCTCAATGGAACTGTGGTACCGATACGCGCCCACGTATTAGTACGTGTAAACAAGTTTGTAAGTGCTTAAAGTGTAGGGATACTGATACACGGGGAGCTGTATTAGTACGCCCTCCGTAAAATGCATATTTTCTCATCATGATTACCTATACGAATACCTTCTGTACGGGTACGCGAACACATATTTCCACTTTTGAAGCTCGAAAATACATCTTTCTCTACCCAAAATCATCCTAAAACCTCCCCTATAAGATATACAAAGTCCATCTAGTTCAGTATAATCAATTTCAATCAATTACAATTAAAATCTCGGAATTCACCATTACCATCCTCAAGCTACGAAACCAAGACTCTAACAACATAAACATGCTTCAAACACTATTATTATTATTATTATTATTATTATTATTATTATTATTATTATTATTATTATTATTATTTTCATAAACACGTAGGAGTTAAAAGTGTATTTACCTAAAAATAATGACCCATGACCTTCATCCCTTTTAAGCTTTGTCTATCCCCTTATCTTATTCCTTTGATGATCTTCCAACTTCTTTCGCTACAATAAGGGATTGAAATGGTTATTACTTCAGTGTTGGGTGATGAAGGATATTAAAACGAATTAAGATTTTGAATACCCTAAAATCGTTCTTTCTCCTCAACCCCTACTCAAACTACCCAAACCTCCATCTCAACACATTTTTACCTAAAAACCCAAACCTGTTCAAGCTTAACAACCTTCATTTCTCTACCTAAACGAAATTCCTTCATTAAAACCCAAAGTTTTCACCATATTTAAAATCAAATAAAGAAAAGATAGAGAAATGAAGATGGGAGAGTGATCGATCTCTTACACATGGAAAATAGAGCAATCTGCAAAGAAAGACTTTCTCTACCTCTCCCTCAGTAAAACATCATCCAAAATACCCTTCACTACACTCCCTTAACTCAAGCCCATAATAAAGGTAAGCCCAAAAGATCCAAATACGAGGCTCATACCTTGGTTTAAATTCGATCCTCGGATTTTGATAAAAATCTGGGTCATTACAACTTAATCAATTGTTGAAGGAGTTTTTGGCTTTATGCATTTTACAAAACAAAAGTGGTTGGTGTGACTTGGACTTTCTATGACAATATGCATACACACGTGATTTGACTAAGTGTGAGCAAAACTCATAGTGTTATACGATTAGAATTTAGATGCGAGTAAAATTTAATTTGATTAAAAAACTAAAATTTTGATTTTAATCTAGGTATAAAAACTCAAATTCGCTTGAATAAAAAATTAAGTTATAAAATGAAATTTACTAAACTCAAAATTTTTACTATTAATGAATCAATTTTTAAGTTCGAGTTGAGTCTCTTAACTTTGTCTAATATAAAATATATACTTATATGATATATAGTTATAAGAAGAAATTTAAATTAAAAATAATATATATCATTATATCGTAAATATTTACAATTAAATTTGAATAAAAACTTAAAAAACTTGACTTTATTGAATACTCACGTATAAATTAGAAATGTAAAAATAGTAGATAAAACCTTTCATTACCGTCCATAACAAATTCTCCAATTGTTTTTTAGTAGTGCCAGGTAAATAATTTATTTGTTTTATTTAATAAACGAATATGTATAGAATATGATCTAAGTCAAATCTTGGAACAAATACACGAGGGTAGACCATTGAAGGTGGCAAACTTCATTGGTTTTCTTTGATTTCTCCATCATTCATATTTAATCATTTAAACCCCTTAGTTGAAGCCTACCATTATCTTATAAGATTTTTTACAGTTATTTTTCGGTTTTAGAGTTTTGTCCTTATTAATCCAAATGAAACTGCGTTGTATGTGATTTTGATAGATGATTTTTTTAATTGATATTTTACATATACAACACCTCAAATTTAAAAATGGCTTAAACGATATCAAGTTACTTATCACATAGACTAACGTCGCACTTTAAATTTTAATATCTGATTAAGACAATAACTCAAAGAAAATTTTGCACCACCAAATTATTTATCAAACTCCAAACTGTGAAATATGATTGCCAAGCAATTACATCTATTAATCTTTCCTAATTTTTTAAATCAAATTATTCTCAGTTAATTGAGCATTATAGAAATTGAGCATCAACAGGAAGTTGAAGTAACTAGCTTGATCATCTTCCCCGGTTGATGATTCGACCACAAAATAAGACCAACAAGAATAAGACCAAAGGTGGGAAATAGGTAATGCTTGAACCCCACATGGATAATAAATACCCTTGGGAATGGGTATTTATTAAGGTATCCATGCACTCCCTTTTTGAGTGATAGTGAACAAGGGAGTGCCTCGAGCACTGTCATCTGTCTAGTTCGGATCGTGGTCGTGGTAACACGTGTCTTTGACACATCCATGCGCGTTTTATTTTTTAAGAGAAAAATTCTTACTCTATAAAATGCGAAAGGTCTTATCTTCTACAGTCACTCTGATTTTATAGTCTGTATGGGAGCAGTTTGGTTGATTTAAATTTTTTTTTGAATTTTAAATACTTAACTGAATAAGTTTAATAACAGACTATCCGAGATTTAAATGGATATTTTTGGTTATCAAATCTATTTTTGGATACATATTAACAGATATATCCGAGATTTGAATGAACTTTATATATTATTTTTAGATTATCTCAAATTTAATTAATTTAAATTTGAATATTAAATTAGATAAAATTTTGCCCCCACGTCCAGCCTATAAATAAGAGGTCTTTCTCTCAGTTTTTCTCATCCAATTCAGAATTCATTTTGTCTTACTTGAGAGAGTTTGAGAGCATCCTTTGAACTTTTGTTCGACTCCGATTCCGACGATCATTACTGTTACAGTCCACTCCAAACTTTAGGTGAACACTGTTTGGAGCGACCGTGCTAACCTTCGGGGGACAACCGCCTAAAGTTGTGAGTACACACATCAGAGTGATTTGTTTCTAAGGTGGTGGTCTCTATACCACGACACGGTCAAATTTTTTCAGTTCTTTTTATTTTTCTATTAGTGCTAACACCCTGTTTTGCAGTATATCAGAACCAACAATTTAGAAACAATTCGATTCTGCAAAAAATGTCAGTTTCTTTGGACATGTTAGTTCAAGATCTATCCAAGTTAGATGAATTTGACGGGAACAACTACTGTTGATGATCCCAATGCATAATGATCTTTTTTGAACAACTAGATCTTGACTATCTCCTTATCAACCCTTCTCCGTTAGAAGATCCCAAAGGTGATGGGTATATTGTCGTCGTTGACATGGAAAAATATGTCAAGGACAATAAAATAGTGTGAGGTTATCTCTTGAGTCACATGTCAAACAAAATATTCGACATGTTTCTCAAAGAGAGAAGTGCAAAAAAGATTTGGGATACTCTCGAAATGAAATATGGAGCCGATGACGCTGGAATTAAGAAGTTATTGGTGAGTGACTACAGTTTCAAATGTCCGATGACAAACCAATAATGGAACAATTCCATGATTATGATAAGCTGGTTTCGGACATTTTGGCCAAAGGTATGAAAATGTGTGAAGTTCCTCAGGCCAATGTTCTGATCGAGAAATTGCCCAAATCATGGTCCGATAACCTAAACTCCCTTAAGCACAAGAAAAGAGATATTCCATTGGTGGAGTGGGTGAGCCATATGAAGATCGAGGAATCCAACTATTTAAAAGATTAGGTTTCCAACTCTAATGGTCAATTTCATTTTAAGGCTAACTTAGTTCAATCTGGTGGTGCCTCAGGGTCCAAACCCAAAAAGGTTATGAAAAGAGGTTATCAAAATAATTCCACCAAACCTCAAAAGTTCACTAACTTCAAGAAGTCAACCAATGTGAAGTCCCCAGGAAAGCCCACCACATGCTACGTGTGCGAACAAGTTGGACATAAAGCATACCAGTGCCCACGCCGCTCAGACCGCCTGAATGACAATAGACCCTAAGCGAATGTTGTAGAAGAAAATAATGATATCATTGCAACGGTCATTTTAGAAGTCAATCTGGTGGAAAACCCTGCTAAATGGGTGGTTGACACTTGTGATTCTAGATATTTCTACGCCAAAAGGGGGTTGTTCACCGAGTTTGAGGATGGTAACAAAGGAGAACAAGTGTACATGGGAAATTCTAGCAGTTCAGAGGTGCTAGGTAAAGACAAAGTTTTAATCAAGTTGACTTCCGATAAAATTTTATCCTTAAATAATGTTCTATATGTACCTGCCCTGCGTAGAAATTTAATTAGTGGTGGTTTGTTGAATAAGGCAGACGTTAAACTTATTTTTGAAGTAGATAAACTTATACTTTACCGTAATGGTGATTATGTAGGGAAAGGATTTTTAAATGAGAGTTTATTTGTAATCGAAACTGAGTTTAATGAGAATAAAGCCATCACTTTTGCTTATACTGTTGAAACCTTTGATATGTTGCATGCTAGATTAGGTCATGTTAGTTATCACTCTCTAAAGAAACTCATTAAGATGAAGTTATTGCTTAATCTAGACGAAAGTGGCTTTAATAAATGTAAAATTTGTGTAGAAGCCAAGCATACTAAGTCTTCCTTTAAAATTGTTTCGAAAAGGAAAACTGAATTGTTAGAACTTGTTCACACTGATCTAGTAGACTTTAGAAACTCTGAGATTAAGGGAAGAAAACACTACTACATCATCTTTGTGGATGATTACTCTAGATATACAAAGGTTTATCTTCTTAGAACTAAAGATAAAGCTGAAAACTTCTTTTTAATCTATAAAGCAGAAGTTGAAAATCAACTTAATAAAAAGATAAAACATGTTAGGTCTGATAGAGGTGGTGAGTTTGGATCTATTTTCTTAAAGAGGTATGTGAGACGAATGGTATAATTCATGAAACCCCTGCCTCTTACTTTCCTCAACAGAACGGTATAGCCGAGAGGGAAAATAGAACTTTAAAAGAGATGATGAATTCATTGTTGATAAGTTTTGGGGTAACTGATAACATGTGGGGGAAGGCACTCTATCGTCAATTTATATTTTAAACCGAGTACCTCATAAGAAATTAATCTCAACCCCATAAAATTTGTGGAAAGGTTATGCACCAAACTTACAATACCTAAAAGTGTGGGGGTATCTAGCTAAAATTGATTTGACCGACTTTAAGAAGTTCAACATTGTTCCTAAAACCGTTGATATAGTATTCATTGGGTATGATATCAACAGTACCGCATATAGGTTCATGTTACTACATGACTTTTCTACATGTGAATCTAGGAACATTGTTTTCTTTGAAAATATCTCTCGTCTAAAAAAACCTAGATTAATAGTAAGAACACATATAGAAAATGAACCATCCACTTCTTCTAATATACTTGTCGAAGATGCTATAGAGTTTGAGTTAGAGCCTAGAAGAAGTAAGAGGAAAATAATAGAAACTTCTTTTGGATCAGACTTTGTTATTTCCTTTATTTCTGAGATAAATGACTTAGACAATCTACCAGATTTTATAGATCAAGTTTTCTTGTTAGATGATGATCCTAAAACTAATGAAGAAGCTATGAGATCTATTGACGCTAGTTTTTGGAGAAGCGCTGTTAATGATGAACTAAAGTCAATAATATCTAATCATACTTGGGAAATGGTAGATTTGCCTAAAGGATTTAAACCTATCAGGAACAAATGGGTTTTTAGGAAAAAAACTCAGGACAGATGGGTCAATCTAAATATATAAGGCTAGGCTAGTAGTCAAAGGGTTCACTCAAAAATTTGAAACAAACTTCTTTGATACTTACTCTCCCGTAACAAAAATCTCAACGATCAGTGCATTATTTGCACTAGCCTCCATTCACAAATTGCAAGTACATCAAATGGATGTAAAGATTGTATTTTTAAATGGAGACCTAGATGAGATCTATATGGAGAAACCACCAGGTTTTGAGACACCTGGTATGGAAGGCAAAGTGTGTAGACTTAAAAAGTCTCTTTATGGCCTTAAACAAGCTCCTAAACAGTGGTATGAGAAATTTCATAAAACTATTCTTAGTTTTGGTTTTTTTGTAAATAGTGCAGATGCATGCGTGTATTCAAGGATGTTTGGTACTAATTGTGTTATCATTAGCTTATATGTTTATGATATATTGATTTTCAGTACTAACATAGAAGCCATTAACAAAACCAAAAATTTCTTATCCACTCGTTTTGAGATGATTGATTTGGGAGAAGTAGATATAATCTTAGGTGTCAAAGTTGCCAAATCTAGCAAGGGATTCTCTTTGGATCAAACACACTATATTGAGAAAGTATTAAAGAGATTTGCAGTTGGGATGTCTTCCCTGCACGAACCTCATTTGACTTTAGTACTAATCTCACCAAAAATAAAGAAAGTTGTGTTTCTCAGGTAGAATATGTTAAAATTATTGGAAGCCTAATGTTCTTAATGAACTATACTCGGTCCGATATTCCCTATGTTGTAAGTAGATTAAGTAGATATAATCATAATCCAAATGGTGAACATTGGACGTCTATTAGACGCTTACTAAAGTACCTTAAGGGTACTATGGATTGGAAACTTGATTTTGTTGGCTATCCTACTGCTCTAGAAGGATATTGTGATGCCAACTAGGTTTCTAACAGCGATGACATAAGCTCTACGAGTGGATATGTTTTTACTTTAGGTGAGCCACAATTTTGTGGAAGTCTGCCAAGCAGACTTGTATTGCACGCTCTACCATGGAGTCAGAGTTCATAGCTCTAGACTTAGCAGGGAAAGAAGCCGAGTGATTTAGAAATCTTTTAGCAAAGATACCTTTATATGGAAATCGACTCCTCCAATATCTTTATTGTGTGATTCGCAATCTGCAATATATATGGCCTTAAATCAAGCTTACAATGGTAAGAAAAGGCATATTCGCATAAGACACGAATCTGTGAGGCACCTAATAAAGAATGAAGTACTCGTTTTTGTGTGTAAATTCAGAAATGAACTTGGTTGATCCTCTTACCAAAGGATTGAACAAGAAATAAATTTTAGATTCGTCGAGGGGATGAGTCTTAAGCCCATTGGTTCAGTGATTCATGGTGGATACCCAACTTAGTTCTCTAAGTTCAATATGGTCAATCAAAACCATGAAACGAATCATAGCATATATGTCTATCTACCCAATCCCTATGACGTTTCATGTCAATGCCTAGGTTGAGCTTAAATGCTCTTAATAAATTCATAACCCAAGTTTGGGTGGTCTTAGACCTATTGCAAAGGATGAGTTTATTTTCAAACTCTTAATAAATTCTTTTTCTTCAATTGAGAAGAACATTATTGAATTTAACGAACAAGAGTTTGTGTTTTTATTCTTAATGATTTCTTAGCCCAGGGTTTAAGAGATTCATCTAATATGAACTTGAAGAAAATCACCTTATTTTCTTGAGAGGTTGAGCTTTATACAAAACTCTTAATTATTTCATAGCTTGATTTTTGGGTGATTTATGTTGAGATAAACTTGATGAAATAAACTATGTAAGTGAGAAGAGTTAGTCGCCTTCTATGAAAAATGATAGATCGTTTTTTTAGTACACTTACTAAAATCCCGAGGTAAGATGGCTAAATATATATAATTCATGTATATACACATCTTCACATCACGGACTATGGTGGATGAAGGGATTAGTTATGTGTTATGAGTTCACTCTGATTTTAAAAAGTTCAAAACTAGTTTCACTTATCTAAGAGGAGGATTACTCATCCTCGCAACGTACTAGTTCAAGATTCGTTCACTATGTACTTAATTAACTAATCTCGCTTGTGCCCATCTTGTGATAGTCAAACTTTGTGACATCAAAAGGATTCTTTCACATTAGTGAGGGAATGTGGGAAATAGGTAATGCTCAAATCCCACATGGATAATAAATACCCTTAGAAATGGGTATTTATTAAGGTATCCCTCCACCCCTTTGTTGAGTGATAGAGAACAAGGGAGTCCCTCGCGCCTTGCTTCTGTTGCCGTTCGACTCGGCTCGGTTTGTGGTCGTGGTCATTGTAACACGTGTCTTCGACACGTCCATGCGCGTACTATCTTTTTGGAGAAAATTAGTAAGAAATTTTCTCTTCTATAAAATGTGAAAGGTCTTTTTTTCTGCAATCACTCTGATTTTATAGGTTGTATGGGCACAGCTGGTTTGATATACTTAACCGAATAGATTTAATAACAGAATATCTAAGATTTAAATGGATATTTTCGGTTATCAAATCTATTTTTGGATAGATATTAACAGATATATCCGAGATTTGAATGAATTTTATCTGTTATTTTTAGATTATCTCAAATTTAATTAATTTAAATTTGAATATTAAATCAGATAAAATTTGATTTTCGGAAGATTTTACCCCTACGTCCAACCTATAAATAAGAGGCATTTCTCTCAGTTTTTCTCATCCCATTCAGAATTCATTGTCTTACTTGAGAGAGTTTGAGAGCATCCTTTGAACTTTTGTTCGACTCTAGTTTCGACGATCATTACCGCTACAGTCTACTCCAACTTTGGGTGTACACTGTTTGGAGCGACCGTGCTAGCCTTCAGGGGACAACAACCTAAAGTTGCGAGTACACACATCAAGAAGATTTGTTTCTAACGCAGTTTCCTCCATACCATGACACAAACAATTTTTTTAGTTCTTTTTTTTATCAGTTCTAACGTCTTGTTTTGCATTATATCAGAACCAACAAGGCTACCATCCAAAGCTACCTATTTTCCGGATGGTATTCATATTCCCACCATACTAGCAAGAAGCCTCCAACCAAACTCACCAGAAACGACTACATGCAAGCCATGTATGATTTTACTATTATCGTGATTATTTTAAAATCAAGTGTAAAAATAGTTCGATGATTAATTCTTGAAAATTAAGTTTTTATTTTATTTTATTTTATTTTATTTATATAATCATGAAAATTAGGATTTTTAGATTAAATCAGATTTTCCTTAATTAATTATGAAAATTAATATTTATTTATACCCATATTAAATAATTAAAAAAATCAATTATACCTTTTGTTCTATTTAAAAATATTTGAAGTCGTCACCTACCACTTTGGGAAGTCGGACACAATAAAAACAAATTAGATTTTCAATTTTATTCTTTACCTGTTAATCGAGTTTATATTCGAAATAGCAATATCTATTCCATATAAAAAATATTCTCCTAATTTGGTTATAAAATAAAGACACCCAATTTCATCATAGTACCCCTATATATATCCTAAAAGAACGTTGTCTATATTAAAGGGGTTATGTATTATAAGTTATGGTCTAGCATTTTATTTATTATTCGAATATTTCCTAATTCAAAAATCGTGTATTACAACACCCAATTTCATTAGAGTACTATCAATTTGATACTTTGATTAATATTCGGTTAACTAATTTAGTTTAATTTTAAAGTTCTAATTTTAATTTGGCTCTAATTATTAGTTTTAGTCATTTAATTAATTCTAATTTAACAATGGGTATCGAATAATGTTTTTAAAGACCTCAAGAATAACATCCAGTTCCATCAGAATACTATTCGATTATGGGACCCAAAAAATCTTTTACTGAACACTTAATAATTTTAATACAATTATCTAGCCTAATTTAATTTTTTAATTTTTAATTAAATTTTTAACCTAAAATGATTTGAATCTAATTAATTATTGTTTGAATTTAATTATCTAATATGCAACTTAAAATGACAATTAATCAAACAATGCATACATTAATTAAAAAATTAAATTAATGAAAAAAATAAACACAATTGCACCAAACAATTCATTCCTATCATTTTGAAGAACCAAATTAAAAGATTACAAGATTTTAATGCCTAATTACAATGCCTATAGTAACTAAAGTGTATCAAATTACAAATTCTAATGCCTAAATGAATAAAGAAAGCAAATATAATTATAAAAAAAAGGGGATGGACTTACCACAACTTTGTATTGTAGAGCCAATCTGGATATCCCTTTGATTTGTTCAAAGTCTTCTATCATTATTCTTTTTTTGCTTCACTTTTTTAAGTTTACATCTCTCATTTTTTAGGTGTTTGGAGAGAAGAAAGTGAGGTCTCTCACCAAAATAGGATTTACTTCCTACACTAGAAGGAATTATTATATGCAATGGACATTCCCACTAATGTGAGATTTATTTCCTACACTAAAATGAGTGATTATATATAATGGACATTCCCATCAATGTGAGATTTGTTTCCTACTCTAATTATTATCAACTATTTATTATGGTCTTATTATATGTACTAATACTCAAACAAAATATGGGTATGACACCTGCCTCTTTTTGCTCGTTATTATGGAAAAGGAAGCGGACAAATATTGAGAAGACACGGATTTTGTTCGGATCCACTAGCCATCTACTACACTATTGAAGCTTAAAGTTGCTCTTCTCATTTGAAATTCTACAAATTTTTATCGAACTATGAAATCCGAAGATGTTCTTCTAACTCTAAAATTCTTTATCTTCCGTCAAACTATGAAGTCTGAAGTTGATTTTTCTTATTATAAAATTTTTCATCCTGTAAGGCCTACAACTATTCTGAAAATTCTTCTTCTAGTACCTCTTCGTAAAATTGATGTATAAGTAAGTTCTTCTCATTACGAACTTCCTTATTTTTTAGGAAATGTCACTACTTCTCTAAAAAAGTATTGAAAGTCAAATTTTTTTATTATGAATTCTTTATTGTTTCTCTGTGAGTTCTTTTCATTAGAAACTCTAGATTTTTCGTTGAATGAGTTTTTCTCATTAATAACCTTAATTTTTTGCTAAATGAATTCTTCTCATAATGTTAGGAAGTAGAATTCTTATTGAAAAACCACACAATTTTACAGACTCTTAGCTCATGTATTTATACAAGGGAAAGCTTACACGGTTGCAAGGTTAACAGATAGTTTGTTGATCCCAAACTAACTAACAGACTCAAGACTCCTAACTAACAAGTTCTGAAAGCTTCAACAGCTTCAATACTCAATATTCTCCCTATTTCTTCCATTTTCGACTTCAACAAGAGAGTATACTCCTAGCTTCTTTCGAAATTCTTCAAAGTATGTTTTGGATAGTGGTTTTGTCATCCCATCTGCAACCTGATACTTGGCTGGCACATGATTGATTCTGAGCTGATTTGCTGCCACTTTTTCTCTTACGAAATGAACATCTAACTCAACGTGCTTTGATTTGGAATGATAAACTGGATTGACACTAATGGCTATAGCACTCGAGTTGTCACTCCAGATTACAGGGACATCCTTGAGGTTTACTTCCGTTTCTTCTAGCAGTATGCTAAGCCAAGTAACTTCAGAAGGTACATCAGTTAATCCTCTATACTCGGCTTCTGTTGTAGAACGAGAGACAGCCTTCTGCTTCTTTGAACTCCATACAACTAGATTGCCTCCTAAGTACACACAGCTTCCTGATATCGACCGTCTGTCATCTAGGTTACCACCCCAGTCTGCATCAGTGAATGCGACCAATTTGCATTGATTGTCTGAAGGAGAAAAGAGCAAACCAAAGTCTAATGTTCCATCAAGGTATCTCAATACTCGTTTTACTGCTGCCAAATGCTGTTCACAAGGTCTGTGCATAAACTGGGCAAGTTTATTAACACTGTAAACAATATCTGGACGAGTATGACAAGCATACAGTAGTCCTCCTACTATGCTTCTGTAATATGTGGCATCTTCTAGAGGGCTCCCAGCTTCTTGAGTAAGCTTGAGAGATGCTATCATTGGAGTTGAGGTAGATTGGCCTTGTTCATGTGTGCCTTCTCAAGCAACTCCAAGACATATTTCTTTTGACTGAGCACGAGGGATTCCCCAACCTTAATAACATTCAATCCAAGAAAATAATGCAGTTCACCAAGGTCCTTAAGAGAAAAATTTTCTCCCAACAGTCGAACTACTTTTTCAATGGCCTGATCAGATTCACCTATGACTATAATATCATCGACGTACACTAAAACATATATCAAAGCACCAGACATTCTCTAAATAAACAAGGAGGTATCTGTATGTGATCTTTTAAACCCAACTTCAAGCAGAAAATCGCGTAACTTGGCATACCAATTCCTCGGTGCCTGCCTAAGTCCATACAAAGCTTTTTGAAGCTTGCAAACTAGCTTGGTACCATCTTCTGCTACTTGCTCAAAACCTTCTGGCTGTTCCATGTATACTGCCTCAGTCAATTCTCCATTTAGAAACGCATTATTCACATCTACTTGCCGTAGGGGCCACTTATGATGAACTACCAAGGATAGGATGACATTAATGGTTATGGCCTTGATTACTGGACTGAACGTATGCTAAAAATCCTGCCCAGGCACCTGGGAGTACCCTTTAGCAACTAGGCGTGCCTTGTATCGTTGCATAGAGCCATCTGTATTCTTCTTTACTCGGAACAACCACTTACACCCTACAGTACTCCTTCCTTCTAGTATTGGAACCAAGACCCAAGTACCATTTCTCAATAAAGCTTCATACTCCTCAAGAACTGCAGCCTGTCAATGAGGTATCTGTAGAGCCTCGTGAATGGAATCAGGTTCTGAAGCTTCATGAACAACAGTAGTGAACGTTCGTGGCTTGAAAATTCCTCTTTTGCTCCTTGTGATCATATGATGAGTGTTTGTTGGAGGTTGAATCACTTGTCTGGGAATCTCTTGGTCTGATCGTGACTCATCTATAGAAGCTACAGGCAGCCTTTCATCTTCTACATGCACACTAACTTGTGCTTCATCGGACACACTGATTTGTGACTCACGAACCCCACTATCCTGAGTAGAAGGTGAAGAGCTTGAGCCTGCATGGTCACCACTAGGACCTCCATTTTGATGATCATCATTATTAGAAGCCGAACCATGAACTGGAGCACTTGAGGCAAGACCTTCTCTTGAACTAGAAGCTCTTATGGCAGATTCCATATCTGAAGTGTCAACTCCATCTACACGACCTGGGATGTTGCTGGAACTAGTAACCACACGTCTGGAATCAGGAGCCTGTGAATCATGTCCTGCATTATGAGAAGACGTGGTCTTCATGCAAACCCTAGCAGCACCATTAATGACTGGAAAAACTCCTGGTAAGGCAGCAGGATGCACCAGTGCCTTTGCAGCTAAGTCACGGCTCTTAGTGTCTGCAAAAGGAAATACAAGTTCATCAAAAACTACGTGCCTGGAGATATAGATCTTACCATCAGGTGCCATGCACTGATATCCCCTATGATTGGAGCTGTAGCCAAGAAATGTACAAGCCTGTGACCTAAAACTCACTTTGTGTCTTTGATAGGCTCGTAAATGTGGAAAACATCGACACTCGAACACCCTAAGATCACCATACTAAGGTGGCTTGCCATATAATTTCTCATATGGTGATACACCCTACAAGACTATGGAAGGAAGCCTGTTGATCAAGTGTGCTGTAGTACTCACAGCAAAAGCCCAAAACTGGAAAGGAAGAGATGTCTGAGATAGCAAGGCAAGGGCAGTTTCAATAACGTGTCTGTGTTTCCTTTCTACAATCCCATTCTGTTCAGACGTATGTGGACAAACAAACCTGTGTTTTATCCCCAAGGTTTGCAGCAAAGGAGATATCACACGATACTCTCCTCCCCAATCTATTTGAACTTCTTTAATCGAGGTGTTAAACTGATTTTGCACCATTGCATGAAACAACTGAAACGCACAATAAGCTTGATCTTTGGACTTGAGCAAGTATATCCAGCAATATCGAGAATATCCATCCACAAAAGAGATATAATACTTGAATCCATTTGAATCTATGTGGGAGGGTCCCCAAAGATCTGAGAACACCACTTGGAAGGGACTCTTATAAACTGTAGTAGAGGAAATGAAAGGCAATTTATGACTTTTACTTACTCTACAATCTGTACACTCATTTGAGGAAACTAACATTTTATTAGACATATCCAAATTCATTGTTTTACACACTTGAGTAAGTGATACATGAGCTGGGTAACCCAGACGTTTGTGCCACAAGTCACACACTTGAGTAGAAGTTCTAACTATATTTGCTTCAGCTTGTCCACTGCTGTTGGTAGGTTGAGTCGTGCAGGCGTCAAACCGATACAACCCTTGCTTTTCAGTCCCTCGTAACAGAACCTCATTAGTCTTCTCATCTTTAACCAAGCATTCATTAGCATGGAACTCAAAATACACCAGATTGTCCTCGACACACTTTGAAACAGAAAGTAAATTTTTAGTGACTGAAGGAACAAGAAACAAATCATTCATAACAAGTGTACGTGAAGCAGTAGAAATGCCTGCTGTACCAGTTTTAGATATGTGCAGACCATGACCATTACCCACAAGCAACTTACTTGAACCGGTGAATTCAGAACTGTTGCCCAATTTGCTTGCATCTAGAGTAACATGGCGAGTTGCCCCTGAGTCAACCACCCAGTTATCTGATGTAGATGCTACATTTGAGTGTCCACTTCCACAGCAAGAGAAACACGATTGTTCATCACCTATGGATGCCACATTCACATTCACCATCTTTTTCGACACCTGAGAATTGCTTGCTAAGACTCCAGCAAAATCCTTATTGAACCGTTACCAACACCTGTCTACTGAATGCCCGTTCTTTCCACACAACTGACACTGGAGTCGAAGACGACCTCGACCCTCACCTCGAGAACCTGATCTCCCTCCTGAACCAGTATTATGATAAAACCGACCCCCTTGATTGGCAGTAGGGGCGTGAACCTGTGCTACATTTGCCATTATAGGAAAAACTCCTGAAGTTTGATTGGTATGGACATACCCTCCATGCCCAACATTAGACGGTTGCATCTGAGCTACGTTAGCCAGCATTAGCAACATATTCTGTGTAGCAAAACCTTTCAGCTGTGTTTCGGCATCGACCAAGACCGTTTTAACTCTATCTAAACCAAACGATTCTTTGTTTGTCGTAACAATGGCTTTAAACGGCTGATACTCAGCCGGAAGCCCATTCAAGATAGTGGCAATCTGTTCGAGATCAGAGACTAGACTTCCACAACTAGATAGAGAGTCACACACATCCTTAATCTGTGTGAGATACGACCTCATACTCCCATCTCCTTTACGAATGGAGTGCAACTGACAGTGCAGGTTCATAGCACTCGTCGTTTACTTGTTGGCAAAAAATTTCAAAACCGTGCTTCAAACCATGGATGCAGTTTTAGCACCCACAAACTGAGGTAGCAGATCGACACTGATCGTGGACAACAGCCAGGACGCAAGCGCACTATCTTGCACAACAAAGATCTCAAACTCATTCACAACTGTCTCACCATCCTCATTTAACACAGTTTCAGGTGGTGGTTTAGCTGTACCGACGAGCAACCTTTCAAGCCGATGACTCCTGACAGTTAGTGGAATTTGTTGTTTCCACAACAGGAAATTCGATTCATCAAGAACGATATTGACTCGTTTATTGGTGAACATCTTGGCATTTCTTGAAAGCTCACCAGTATCCCGAGTGGACAAAGAATTGATCACAGACATTCTATCAGAGCGTGCGACAAAAAGAAAAGGAAAGAAACGCAAAAGAGAAGCAAAAGCGTGCCACGTTAGACTCCAAGACCACCGGCGATTGATACTATGTTAGGAAGTAGAATTCTTATTGAAAAACCACACAATTTTACCGACTCTTAGCTCATGTATTTATACAAGGGAAAGCTTGCACGGTTGCAAGGTTAACAGATAGTTTGTTGATCCCAAACTAACTAACAGACTCAAGACTCCTAACTAACAAGTTCTGGAAGCTTCAACAGCTTCAATACTCAATACATAATATCTCTCTTTTTTGCTGAGCAAATTCTTCTCATTAGGATTTCTTCTTTGCTTAAGAAACTTTTCTCATTAGGGGCCTTTCTTTTTTGTGCGAATTCATCTTGTTAAGAATCCTTTTTAGTTGAACGAACTCTTATCATTAGGAATTCTAATTCATCTCCTCGTCTAAAAAACAATTGTATCTATAAAAGGGAACATCGTTGACTAATTGAATTGAACATGAATTAAATTGAAAAAACAAACTTCATTTTTTATTTTAAAAAATTGAGATCTCTAACGTTGTTGTTTTTTGTTCAAAATATCTTGCTCTTTCTGTTTGAAACTGGCACTAGATCTTTTTTATCTTTTTATTGATCAATTCTTGAAAATAATCAAGTACAGTGAGTATAGTACGGTGGAACAACTCCACAAACTCTAAGCATGAATCTCTATGTTATCTTTGTTGTTAAGCTCTGTGGGTATCGCGATGCTCCTTTAAAGATCTTGAATCAAACTTTTGTACCGAACGAGATAATAATCGACAAGATATATATGTTGGTCAACAATATTGTTTTGTATAACTTTATCTCATTCAACAACAAAGAGATTCTAGAAGGTGCGAGAGAGGCATAAAAAGCTCTTCATATCTCTATCCGGTGTAAGGAGAAAATGTTGTTGGTATCCTAATTGATAATGGTTCAGTCCTAAATATTTTATCGTTGGTGGCACAAAAAAAATTACCAATTGATAGCTCTTATATGAAATCTTATCAAAATACAGTTAAAGTATTTCATAGAACCCAAAGAGAAGTATTAGAAAAATAGAAGTGTCTTTGAAAATCTCATCATCCACTTTTGACGTTGAGTTTACGGTAATAGAAATAAAAAATTACCTACAGTTATTTATTTGAACACCTTTGGATACATGGTATAGGCACAATCCCTTCTACAATATATCAGAAGTTGAAGTTCATGGTTGATGGTTAACTAGTGACCGTCGAAGTAGAGAAGGACATAATTGTAATATTAACTATTGATGAGGGTGCAATTGAGTATTTTCAAAAACACTTGAGCTGATCAATGTTACTTTTGTTAATAAGAGGAGTAAGGTCTATATCTAGGTTTCTCCAAGTGTGCCAAGATGCAAATGAAAGAAACACTAGGAGAAGGAGCCAAGGTTAGAGATGGCTTTTGAAAATAACTTCAAGGAAGGTTATACCTTGTGATCATCTTGAAAAAGAGGGATAAATTTTAATTAGATTCAATCCAAATGCATAACAAAGAAAGGCTTTTTTGAAGAGGAAACAAGAAAGAATGGTTGTTAGGTTAAATGTGGAAGAAATCAAGTGGAAAAAGATGGCATTCCCACCTTTAAGCTACAAGTTTTGATTGGAAGGATTCATTAATTTGAGAAAATAATTGATGAGGAGGATAAATAAAAGAATAACTTTTAGAAGATATTCAAGGATGTAAGTATCAATGTTTTAATGGACGAGCAAGAAGAGAACAAGTAACTGTCCAAGATTTACCCCTACCTCGAGCATAAGAATTAAACTGCTGAATAAATTCTTATAGTCTTTAAATTATTTATAGAGTAATTCTTAAAAGCACATATTTATCTTTGGCCCGAAGACAATAAGATATCTTTTATAAAGGGCTTATGTCAAACCTTTATGGTTTTATTTTTAATAAATATGTTTTTCCAAATAAATTCATTGTGGTAAATATGTTACCATAAATAAAGTCATAAACAAAACACACAAAAAAATATTTTATTCATTAATTCTTTTTATTTGTTATCCTTGTATATAGTCTTTCGATCATTTTCTTTTTAGATTTCCGAATATCAATGGCTTAAGTGACTTTAAGTTGGACTCAGAAACTGATTTTGAGCTACATATGTGCTTGGAAGAGGTTGAAAACCACGAAGATGAGAAAGAATATAATCTAATTACTAATGTACTCAAGATAATGGGAAGTGAAGAGAAACAAATTTTACCTCGGAAAGAAGAATTAGAGGTTTTAAATCTTAGAACCAATGAAAAATGTGAGAGATAAAGATTGACACCATCACTAAGGAAACACGATAAAGTTTGATAGAGATTCTAAAAGAATATAAAGACATTTTTGATTGGTCGTATCAAAAAAAATCCGTCCTAGATATAACATTTTCATGCCTCGACTCCTCATAAATTTAGGATGCAAGTCAGTGTAATAAAAACTTGGAAGGATAAAACCAATAACCCTTTTAAAAATCAGAGACAAGGTGAAAAAGCAATATGATGCTGGATTTCAGGTAGCCAAATATTCAAAGTGTGTAGCTAATATTATCTCAGTCCTGAAGAAGGATAGAAAAGTGCGAGTATGTATCGATTATAGAGATATAAATAGGAAAATTCCTAAAGATAATTTTTCGTTGCCACACATCGATACCCTAATGGATAATACAATAAGCTACTCTATATTCTCTTTCATTTATAGATTTTCTAGATATAACCATACTAAAATATGCCTCAAAGAGATGGAAAAGACCATCTTCATAACATTATGAGGATTTTCTGTTATAAGGTGATGCCTTTTGGCTTGAAAAATATAGGGATAACTTACCAAAAACCATGGTGGCCTTAATCCACGACATAATGCACAAAAAGATAAAATTATACGTAGAAGATATGATAGATAAACTTATTGTAACAGGAGCACATAAAAAATTTAGAAGAAAAAAAATCAAAGGTTGAGGAAGTTTCAGTTAAAACTTAACTCTGCCAAATGCACATTCGGGGTTATATCCAGGAAATTGTTGGGTTTTATAGTAAGAAAAAAGAATCGAGACAGACTTAGATAAGATGATATACATACAAGAAATCTCTCTCCCCTGAAATACCAAAAGAGGTTTGGGGATTCTTTAGGAGATTGAATTATATTTTTCGATTCATTTCTCAATTGATAGATAAATTTGATCCAATATTTAGATTAATTTATAAAAATAACTCAAGGACATGAAATGAAGGATGCCAAACAGTCCTAGAAAAGATTAATAACCAATTAACAGATTCTCCTATTTTGGTACCACCATTCATAGAGAAAACAT
The DNA here is from genome assembly GCA_035048815.1 of Abelmoschus esculentus. Taxonomy (NCBI): domain Eukaryota; kingdom Viridiplantae; phylum Streptophyta; class Magnoliopsida; order Malvales; family Malvaceae; genus Abelmoschus; species Abelmoschus esculentus. The sequence goes on from JAUCBN010000026.1 coordinate 12,007,989, forward strand.
TAATCTTATACCGAGCGGTCATATAAAAGATTAAGAAAGGAAAAGGTTAAATATTACTTGAGTAAAAAATTCACCGATTGCGAGACTAGGTATTCTTGTATTGAGAAATTGTGTTGTGCGTTGGCATGGCTACTAAAAGGATTTGGCAATACATGTTATATCATACTACATGATTAATATCAAAGTTATATCCTTTAAAGTTTATGATGAAAACATCAGCCTTGTCGGGTAGGTTAGCTCGCTGGAAAATATTACTCCTAAAATTTGACATCTAGTATGTAAGACTAAAAACAATAATGAGGAGTGTTATAGTAGACTTTTTGGCAAGTTACGCATATGACGGTTATGAGGCATTGAATTTTGATTTCCTTGATGAAGTTCTTGTGTCTGTTTTAGTCGAGGGAGAGAATGACTCAATAAACTCATGGCGAATGAATTTTGATGGCATTCCAAACGCATTGGGATGAGGTATTAAAGTAGTCATAATCTCACTAGAAGGGATCACTACCCTATCACTAGTTAGTTCAATTTCTTCTATACTAATAACATGGTTGAGTATGATGTGTGCATTCTAGAACTCTGATAGGCCATTGAAAGAAAAATAAAGAAATTAAAGGTTTTGGGGGATTTTGCACTAGTTGCCTATCAAATTCAGAGAGAGTACAAAATGAAGGGAACAAAGTTGATAAGATATTATAAGTACGTTCTTGAACTAATTGAAGAATTTTATGAGATCACATTCAAGTATCTCGCAAAAAAAGACAACCAAATGGTTAATATAAATGGAGGTTCTGAAATGATGACGATTGAGATGCAAACTTTTGACTCATTAGACCATTATTATCATATAGAAGAAGAGGTGAATGGTCTTCCATGGTAATATGATATCATGAAGTATAAAAATACCAACAATACTCATTAGAGGAAATAAAAAATGATAAAAAATGATAAAAAATAATAAGGAAAATTGCCTTTAGGTATGTCCTTGACGGAGAAGTTTTTTATAAAAAAAGTTGAGATCAAATATTGTTAAGGTGTGTGAATGTTAGAGAAGCCCAAATGATCATGGCATAAGTCCATGAAGGAATATGTAGAACCTACTATTGGGACCGCCAGCATACCCTGATGCATGTAGTAAAAGCGCAATTGAGTGCAAACGTACACATCGTCAAGTAATAAAGTGATAAGTATATTGTGTATCGTCTCTACAGGGATTGGTATACTTAATATGTCTTCTCTTGTTCCCTTGCTCCTGAAAAATAAAGTAAAAACACAGATAAGTGGATTTGTTTAACTAACTAAATAATTAAATAACAAAATATAAAATAAAAGAATGAGAACGATATAGAGAAAGTGGGTAGGATCCAGCTACGTCAATTAGTGGATTCGATTGATCTTCTTCTTGTCCAATGCAATCACACAACACTGCTTCGACAGTACTGCAGATACGGCCTCGGCAACATTAGTGTTCTCTACCGCGGCAATCTCTTGCTTTTGGGAAGATGCATCAAAGTTAAGCAAAGTGTCCGTAGTTGACTCCGCTTATCTCTAAGTCAGAGTATTGTTGATGACTAGTCCTTGACGATACCTCTAGGCGTAAATCAACGATAATCACCAACCAATCTAATACTTCTTTTAACTGCTGAAACTCTTAACCTATCTCAAGGCCGAGTTAGTTTCTAAAACACCGTACTTATCCCTTTCGTGAATCTATACCTCTCGATGCTAGATAAATATATTACTTACAAACTTCTCTCTCGAGCTTGAATGCAAGAACAAGGAATGACAATAGGATAAGAAAACTTTGATATTATTATTGCATTAGAACAAGAAACAAGAAACAATATCCTCTCACTAATATCTACAACCTTCACCTATCCCTAAGAAATTTAGAACATAATATCGTTAGGTACAATTCTTAGGGAGAAGGGTTTCTCTAAAAATCAGCTCTCTAAACAATGTGGTCGGCTAGGCTATATATAGTCTTAACCTAGGGCAAACCTTTCCTAAATAGACTCTAATTTGGAGTAAGGAACAAGTCTTCTTCATGAGATCGGATATTTCAAAGTTTGCCGCCTTCTAGAAGGATTTTCCCGTTTGGTCTTTGACTTGGGCTTTTAATGTGCTAGCCTGATCCAATTGGTGCGCTGCATCTTCTAGAATGTTCTTTATATTTTAATCTTTCATTGCGCCTACAATGTTGATGCTGCCACTCTGGATGTTGTCGCGGCTTTGTTCCCTACCTCGGCTTCAACATTGCTTCACTGCTGCTTCGGCCCTAGATATTCCTACATTTACAGAATATGTAATAATATTTGCACTCTCTATAAATTTTGTGTTTGTAAGTAGTGATAACGAAATATCCAATATTGTGCAAAGAGTCCATATTTCAGCTCAAGTTGGTGTATAATAGATGCAGAAAGTACCATGAGAAGGATAGTAAATAACTGCCTTTTAGGCACTCATCAAATACCCCCAAACGCGAACTATTTCTTGTCCTCAAGCAATGCAAGACATCAAATTACCGAACCTTACTCCCCTTTGGTATTACTTTTTCATCTATTCTCCCCACCATGGTCATGTCTATCTCTCTGTTTTAACCTCTAGTTTACCCAAGGACTTTTACCAAGAAACAAGCTATAAGGCTAGGTGAGTGTATGCGTTTGATGGACAAGTTTAATTCAAGGCTTTCTTAGATAAAATCTAAGTTCAAGACAAATAGAATTTAGACTAAAGTTGTCTCCTTAAAACAACAAGTCTTGAGCCATTTTCGGGCACCTCAAGATATGCGTTTTCTATTTTCTTCTTTTTCTAATTTTTTTTCTTTTTAATCACCTATTTAGCATACTAGAGCCAGTTTCGGGCACTTCTAGCATGAAGGAGAGCAAAACTAGAGCCAATGATAGGCACCTCTAGTTATTTTTCCAAAAGGTTCTAAGTCTTTATCACCTAAGTTTATTAAAAGAACTCCTAAATCAAACAAGTCCAAAAAGTGTTTATTTTCTTTCTAACCCTAAAGCAAGCTTCTAAGTGTTATTCCATGAGTATCCTATGGTTATCCCTTCAAAACAAAACTTGGTCATGGTAAGGAGAAAGATTTCTATAGCCTTAAAGGAGTAAACTAAAGCAAAGCTGATGTAGACCAGTGCAAGATTACAAATAGTAATTCAAGAAAAGAGAATATTGCAAAAATTTCAGAAAAAATTTACTCCCTTTTTGGTTATATCTTGGTAGTGGGTAGCCTCGGCAGTGTTTCTGCACCTATAATACCCCCAAACTTAAACCGAGCATTATCCTCAATGCTCAAAATATAAGGCAAACAACAATTGAAATAAGGAAATAGACAAAAGTAGTAAATAAAATCATTTATAACGACTCCGAGGAGCTGCTTGTATAGAGCATTCTCCTAGGCCTTGCTGCCGATGCCTTTCGTCACGATCCTTGTGCTGGTGGTTGTTGTTGTTTGGCCTACCGATGTGTCTGAACTCTACTGGATGGTATACGGTGCGTTGGCGTAGTGACTTCATCCCCTTCTTCCACGTCGTCCATATTTTCTGTGTACATGATTTCCATTCCGCCCCCTGCCGTGGTAGTGGGTATTGCTGATTCATGGGACGAACTATGGTATTCGTCAATCTCGCGAGATAGCGTGTCTCTGCTGAGACTGGGCATAGGGATTGGTTCCCTTTGGGGAGAGTTAAAGACACCTTGCCTCTTGGATGGCATTTGACTGGTAGATGATACTCCGGCAGGCCTGGCTGGCCTGGAAGGTTCGGCAGCATGAAACTGTTGATGTGGCCGTGGCTAGAAAAATGGTTGTTGCCCTGGGGCAGGTGTTGTCTCTGTATAAGGGGCGGTAGTAACGAATATGTCAGTTGGAATTCGGGGAATTACACCCCTTGATGTGGGAAGCTTCAAATGTGTTGAAGTCGCTCTGGTAATCCATGTAGCGTTGTTGGCGAAGGTCCATGGCTGCCATCCTCTGCAGAATTTCTTGGTTTGGGTCCGTCACGGCAGTTGGCTTGGCAGAAGCTGGTGCTTCTGTTGAATACTGCTCTCCGGTAGTGAAATCGACTGTAAACTACTACGGTGTTTCCTGGACAGGTTCTGCATGTGTGATCTGCATAACTCGGTGGCAGAAGTCTCTTGTCCTTCCCTTCTGAGTTGGCATATATTCATCCGTGTCTTCGACCGGAACTCCTGCATTAATGCACAAGGCAGAGATTAAACATGGGAAATAAAGCGGTCTACGTTCTTTCTTACCACATTCATGAATTTCGTGAAGAATGATTTTTCTAATGTTGATGCTTCTCTTCTTGATGATAGACTGGATCAACACCAGTCTTTTGCGATCCACTGTGCTGTTATGGGAGGTTGGGATAAGTCGTCTCTTGACAAAAGTAAACCACATCTTGGCCTCGGGTATTAGACTCTGCCTTGTTACTGAACCTTTATTGGCACCGGTTTCCCATGAGGTGTTGCTGTAACAAAGCTTATCTTTAATTTCTTCATAGTCTTGAGTGGTGATGTCATCTACGAATTCAGCATGAACATCACGTATGGGTGTGAGACCATAAAATTCATTGATGACTTTGACATCAAGTTGCACAGGTTTGCCACGGTAGTGGACAAAGAGGTTGTCCTTGCTCGGCCCATGTACGTAAAACTCTCTCACAATTGTGGCGTTCGCCGGTGGAGGCTGTAGGCAGAATGCCTCCCAATCTTGATATTGGATCTTGTTGAACAAGTACGATTCAATGCCGAAACATGCCTCATTAGTTTGTTGAAATCCTTGCTCTTCCCATAACTGTCGAGTAACGAACGAGCGGTTGAATCGGTCAACAATAGTGGCCGGGGCGAATCCTGTGTAAGAAGCCATTGATTGTTCGTGGAGAATGGTTTGAGAAAAAAAATTCTAGAGTAATAGAGAAGATTCTGAAAATTTCAAGAGATTGGAAAGATAGTGAGAGCAAGATTGTTAAAGATAGCAAAAGTAGCAAGAATGCAAGAGTAAATAGTGCACAACAATGAGGCTACTTATATAGGCTGTAAAAATATGACTGTTAGCAATTAGCCGTTAGGCATTTACTGTCTCGCTGAACAGTTACTACCGTGGCGGATTTCTCGGCAGAGAGCCGTTACACTATTTCTGCCCGTTAGGAATTCTGTGGCTCTGACACAGTGCACTGCCACGGCAGCAGACTTCCTGTTGTGACATAATTTTTTTGCACTCGTTGCTTTATTTATTCTGAAAAAACAAGACATAAAAGTATAAGATACTGAAAGTAAAACATAACAACAAATAAAACATAAAATGCTAAAATTAACAATATATAAACTAATTCTAATATAATAATTAAAATGGAAGGGAAGAGATTATGTTACTGGTGAAGTGCATGTGAATGCATCTCCCACTTTGATTATTTCTTTCTGGCTCATATCTTCCTTCACGTGTTGACCAATCCTTTTAGTGCATTCGACTTCTCCTTTGGGCTTTATTCGTTTGCCGAATAGTCTACCGAGCATGCTGCCCAAGCAGGATGTTTTAGTGCCCTAATTTGGTGTATGGAGAGCCTTACATTCTGCTGGAGCGTCTGAATTTGTTAGATTGTGAAAGGCGTTCAACTTGACTTGTTGATCATTTATCCGCATTGTGAGCTCGCCATTTTCCACATCGATGATGGTGCGTCCAGTAGCAAGGAAAGGTTGACCCAATACGATCGGTGCATTGTCGTCCACCTCACAATCAAGTACGAGAAAGTTGGCAGGAAATATAAACTTGTCGACCTTAACTAGAATGTCCTCAATTTTGCCTTCAAGATGCACATAGGACCGATCCGTAAGTTGGAGCAGTATTGTTGTTGGTTTTGCCCGTCCTATTCCAAGTTTTTGAAAAACTGATTTGGACATTAGATTGATGCTTGCTCCCAAGTCGCATAAGGCCTTTCCTTTGTAACCATCCCCGATTGCACAGGAGATTGTAAAGCATCCAGGATCCTTTAGCTTAGGCGGCATACGATTATGCAGCATGACCATGCAACCTTCAGTGGCTGCCATCATTTTAAATTCCCCTAGCCTTCGTCGTTTGGATACTATGTCCTTTAAGAACTTGGCATAGTTGGGCATTTGTTCAATAGCCTCAACTAGTGGTAAGTTGATATGGACTTGCTTTAAGATGTCTAGGAATTTCTGAAATTGATGGTTCTGTTTTTACTTTTTTAACCTCTGCGAGAAAGGAGGTGGTGGTCTGATGTCCTCCAGGTTTCCTTGGATATTGAGTTTAAAACCTGGGGTGAACATATCTACAGCTGCCTCGACAGGTTGTTCGGGTACTGTTGGTTCTACTGTCGTGGCATTGCTATCGGCAAGGTCCTGCTCAACTTCTGAGTCATGTAATTACCTTGCATTGCTCGTGGCCATGTAACCTCAGTGTTGCTAGGGAAACCCTCTAATGGTCGAGTGTTTTGTCGTTGGGCAAATTGACCAACTTGGGTTTCTAAAGATTTGATCGCAGCCTCCTAGTTTTGCAGTCTCATCTCAGTTCAGTTCATGAAGTCATCAGTACACTTCATGAAGCGGCTATTCTCGGTCATGTATGCATCAGTCTTTAACATGAAAGCCGTGAGAGAATCTGCCAATGCGTTCAGAGATAATCAATTAGTATAGTGGTGAGTATTCCTGCCTATCACGCGGGTAACCTGGGTTCGATCCCCGGCAACGGTGCCAAAAACTTGATGCGTGTAATAAAAGCGCAACTGAGTGCAAGTGTACACATCGTCAAATAATAAAGTGATAAATATATTGTGTATCGTCAATTAGTAGATTCGATTGATCTTCTTGTCCAATGCAATCACACAACACTGCTTCGACAGTACTGCAGATACGGTCTCGGCAGCATTAGTATTCTCTACCGCGACAATCTTTTACTCTTGGGAAGATGCATCAAAGTTCATCAAAGTGTCTGTAGTTGACTCCGCTTATCTCTAAGTTAGAGTATTGTTGATGACTAGTCCTTGACGATACCTCTAGGCGTAAATCAACGATAATCACCAACCAATCCAATACTTCTTTTAACTGCTGAAACTCTTAACCTATCTCAAGGCCGAGTTAGTTTCTATAACACCGTACTTATCCCTTTCGTGAATCTACACCTCTCAATGCTAGATAAATATATTACTTACAAACTTCTCTCTCGAGCTTGAATGCAAGAACAAGGAATGACAATAGGATAAGAAAACTTTGATATTATTATTGCATTAGAACAAGAAACAAGAAACAATCTCCTCTCACTAATATCTACAGCCTTCACCTATCCCTAAGAAATTTAGAACATAATATCGTTAGGTACAATTCTTAGGGAGAAGGGTTTCTCTAAAAATCAGCTCTCTAAACAATGTGGTCGGCTAGGCTATATATAGTCTTAACCTAGGGCAAACCTTTCCTAAATAGACTCTAATTTGGAGTAAGGAACAAGTCTTCTTCATGAGATCGGATATTTCAAAGTTTGCCGCCTTCTAGAAGGATTTTCCCGTTTGGTCTTTGACTTGGGCTTTTAATGTGCTAGCCTGGTCCAATTGGTGCGCTGCATCTTTTAGAATGTTCTTTATATTTTTATCTTTCATTGCGCCTACAATGTTGATGTTGTCACTCTGGATGCTGCCGCGGCTTTGTTCCCTGCCTCGGCCTCAACACTACTTCACTGCTGCTTCGGCCCTGGATATTCCTACATGTACAGAATATGTAATAATATCTGCATTCTCTATAAATTTTGTTTTTGTAAGTAGTGATAACGGAATATCCAATATTGTGCAAAGAGTCCATATTTCAGCTCAAGTTGGTGTATAATAGATGTAGAAAGTACCATGAGAAGGATAATAAATAACTGCCTTTTAGGCACTCATCACACCCCATAGTGTAGCAGAACAAAATTATGACAGTCATTCTAGTGAACCATGTACGTTTAATCCAAAATCGAGAGGAAGAGATGCGATAACTTACATTGGGTTCTTTGATAAGCAACAAAAATAGCAACTGGATCTGCTACAATCACGATCGTTCGACGATCCGAATCTTTAGCCTCCATGATTATCGTCTTGTCCTCTACTTAATTCACCCGGTTGAGAGAGCAAATCTCGAAAAATCGTTTTTCGTAATTCTAGGGTTTAGGAATTCGAAATTCTCTATTGTGGCTGTTAGACCTAAAGATCCTTTATATATATGTGAAAACCTAAGTATAAGAGTTTTATTTCCTTATATTTCAGAATCTATATTTAATTCCAACTTAAAAAGGGAAATAATTATTTTAATTATATATCTTTTGTTTAAAATCCAGGATTAAATATAACAACTTATACATATATATATTTTTGCTCATTTTTAACCATTGAGTGTGACTCTGTAGGCTCATTGTAACGTTAGTAATAATATTAGAACAATTCTAATATTACAAACAATGAGTGACATCCAGCAATATAACATTGTCATCTAAGTTACAAGAGATCATGATTCGATGTATCATGTCCGTGACCAACTCTTTCAATGTATTATATCCTTTTGTCCTTTTATATCTTTAATAGACACAAGTCTTGGAATAGTCACACTTGTATAACTTATTTTAATGTTTCTTGATGTCTAGAGTGAACTACTTTTAATGAATAATTTGTGATATCTCTTATCAACGTATTCAAGCATGGCCATGCATTTCTAGTCTCACTACATACATTGTAATATGTCTAATGTCAGTATTTATAGTGTAATTAATTACGAGACACTTTTAACTGCATTAAAACATAAAACAACATATATTAAGATAGTAATAATCTCAAGTCTAAGGATCATACATATAGTTGTCACTATGAGCAATATCGTGACCGTCACATAATAATCCAAGATATATGCTCATAGTGGGTCAATCCAATATATTATTCTCTACTAATATATTCATGTATTAATTATGGCATCTCTATGTCAATGACAACTCATTATCATCAATTAATCACATGTTAGTCTTAAACGTATTATTATTGTCCATACTCATAATAATACTTGACTAAGGATCTTTTAATAATAATACATATATTACTATATGGACCTTATTGTTTCTTAGTTTTTGTTATACATTGACACATATATCTGAAAACAACAATGATAATGCCTTTATTCAATAAAATTGTTAAATAAAAGTATCCTTACAATCATCATATGATTGGTCTTTGGGCATACTCTAACACCTACACTAGTGGTTTCATCATGACAAGACGAATAATAAGATTTGGGTACTTCTGATCTTCAATAGAAGGTGATTGCATCAGTTATACTAAAAAATATCATAAATGTCAAATATATACCGACAAGATTCATACACCCCCAAAATCTCTTCATGTTATACTTAGAAATAAAAAATGATAAAAAAATAATTAGGAAAATTGCCTCTAGGTATGTCGTTGATGGAGAAGTTTTACACAAAAAAGTTAAGATCAAATATTGTTAAGGTGTGTGAATGTCAGAGAAGCCCAAGTGATCATGGCATAAGTCCATGAAGGAGTATGTGGAACCTACCCCAGTGGTTTCACCATGGCAAGACAAATAATACAATTTGGGTACTTTTGATCTACAATGAAAGGTGATTGCATCAGTTATACTCAGAAATGTCATAAATGTCAAATATATATCGACAAGATTCATACACCCCAAAAACCTCTTCATGTTATGACAACCTCATGGCCATTCTCTATGTAGAGTATAGATTGTTGGGACCACCGGCACACCCAATGGCAAAGAGGAACAAAATTACGACGGTCTTTCCAGTGATCCATGTACGTTTAATCCGAAATCGGGAGGAAGAGATACGATAACTTACACTTGGTTCCTTGATAAACAACAAAGACAACAACGGGATCTGCTACAGTTATGATAGTTCAACAATTGAATCTTTAGCCTCAACGAGTATCGTCTCGGCCTCTACTCAGTTCACCCGGTTAAGAGAGAAAATCTCGAAGAACTTTTTTTTTCGTGATTTTAGGGTTTGGAATTCGAAATTCTCTATTGTGGTTGTTAGACCAAAGATCCTTTATATATGTGTAACCCTAGGTATAAGACTTTGATTATGAATTTGTTTTATAGGAAATAATTACTTTAATTATCTATCGGTGTATTAGGCCCCGATAGTTGTATCAATAGTGTAAGATTGTGGAGTTGCCTGGACTGGTTTTGCCTAAGTTATTTGCATTACTTTGTGGTAAAATTCTATTGTCCATCCTCGACTTTGGATAGTGAATTCGTCCGTATCCGCTACTGGTACACTTGCAGCACTACAAATACCCGTGATTAAACATGGAAAATATGATGGTCTTTTTTTCTTCTTACCTCCCTCATAGATTTCCCTTAGGATCATCTCTCCCACATTGATGCTTCTTTTGTTGATGATGGATTTGATGAGAACCAATCTTCTTCTGTCTACGGTGCTGTTGTGGGAAGTTGGGATGAGGCGTCGTTTTACAAAAGTGTTCCACAACTTGGACTCGAGCCTTAGGTTTTGTCATGCCACTTTACCTTTGTGGGCTCCGGTTTCCCAATTTGTATTGTCATAGCAGAGGTCGTCTTTGATCAGCTCATAGTCTTCGTTGTTGATGTCTTTCATAAATACGGAATGATCATCACGAGCAGTGTGAAGGCCATAGAACAACTTGATGGTCTCGGCATCAATTCGAACTGGCCTGCCTCGATAGTGGACGTAGAGGGAATCCTTGCTCGGCCCATGTACATAAAATTCTTGCACCATTGTTGCATTGGCCTAGGCAGGTTGCAAGCAAATGATTTGCCATTCTTGATACTTTATTCTATCGAACAAATAATGCTCGATTCCATAGTTTTCCTCGTTGGAGTGCTGGAAACCTTACTCTTCCCATAACTACCTAGAAATGAAAGATCTGTTGAAGCGTTCTTCAACAGCGGCGGGTGCGAATCTATTGTATGTTACCATAGAGATAAACAGAGTGAAGATCTTGGAGAGTTTATGAAAGTTTAAGAGATCTCGAAGATAAGCAAAGAGTATTGTAAGAGAGATAAGCAAAGAATTCTAAAAAGATTCAAGAATACAAGAGTGAATAGTGCAAGGTGAGAAAGTGTTTATAAAGGTCTCGACTTGTAGCCGTTTGAGTACCCGTTAGCATTTACTACCGCGGCGGGAAATATGCTAAACTAGCCGTCAAGCTTTTCTGTCCGTTGCTGCGGTACTGACACTGTGCACTACCATGACAACAAATTTGCTGTTGTGAATACCTTCACCTTCAGTCTTGATTCTTGTTCTAAAAAAATAAACACCAACAAAAATAATAAATTAAAAAGAAACAAACATAAAAAATTTAATTCTAAACTAAAACTAATCCTAAAAATGCAATAAAAAATATAAGATAATGAGATTAATTCACTATAGGAGTGCATGCAAGTGCATCTCCTAAAGTGATGGTCTCTATAGTCCTCAAATCATGTAGGCCAGAATGATTTTTCAAACGTTGGTCATTCACTTTGAATTCATACCCATCCCTTTGTGATTTGATCGTTACTGTACCATGTGGGTAAACCTGAACAATTTCAAATGGGCCTGGCCATCTGGACCTGAGTTTGCTTGGAAGGTGTGTTGTCCAATTAGCTTCCTCAACCTCTGGTGTTTCAACATTGTCTAAAACTTTGTTGTAGCAATCATCAACTGTACTGTCGAGGCATATCTATGGTATGTTGTCAAGATTGCTGTCGAGGCAGTGGTTGATGAGACATGGTATTGTGCTACCTGCATATGTAGTGTAAATCATCTGACATTCTTCTAGATCATCATGTCTTTTTAAAATCTGGAAAACATTGAGTATGACTTGCTGGTCGTTAACTCTCATTGTCAATTCTCCTTTTTTCCACATCAATAAGAGTGCGTTCAGTAGCTTGAAATGATCTCCCCAAGATGATCGGTGTATTTTCATCTGCTTCACAATCAAGAATAAGAAAGTCAGCTAGAAAAATAAATTTATCCACTCTTACCAATATGTCCTTCATCTTTCCTTCAAGTTATACATATGACCTATCTGTTAATTAGAGCATCACTGTTGTAGGTTTTGCCCTTCCTATTCCAAGCTTTTGGAAGACGGATTTTGGCATCAAATTTATGCTTGCTACAAGGTCACATAGGGCTTTTCCTTCATAACGGTTTCCTATCGTACATGGTATAGTAAAGCATCCAGGATCCTTCAATTTGAGGGGCATACGATTATGAAGCATTGCCATGCATCATTCGGTTGCGGTAACATTTTCAAACTCACAAAATCTTTTTTTAGACACAATGTCTTTTAAGAATTTGGCAAAATTAGGCATATGTTCTATTGCCTCAACTAATGGCAAATTAATGCCGACTTGCTTCAAGATGTCTAAGAACTTTTTAAATTGATAGTTCTACTTCTTCTTTTTCAACCTTTGGGGGAAAGGTGGGGGGTCGTATTTCCTCCAATGTCTCATTAGTCTTGAATTTAATGTCTGGTACCATTGGTTCTTCTGCTGTCTATGGCACTTGGCGTGGGACTGTCGATTTCTCTGCCGAGACAATGCCTTTTCTGGGATTGTTGATATCTCCTTAAGTTGTAGGTCACTCCTAGTAGTGATGGCCTTACATTTCTCATGGCCCATTCCCTTAGCAACTTTAGTATTGTTGGGTAATCCTCCTTGTGGTCTAGTGTTCAGATTTTGAGCAAACTGTCCAACTTGAGTTTCTAATGATTTAATGGTTGCCTCATGGTTTTGCAATCTCATTTCAGTTCTGTTTATAAATGCATCAGTTCTCTTAATAAAATTACTATTCTCAGCCATGTAAGATTCTGTTTTCATCATAAAGGCCTTAAGAGAATTTTCCAATGAACATGTAGGTTGTTGCTGATGCATCTGCTGCTGCGGCAATGGTTGTTAGACCTGCTCCTACGGCTGATGTTGTATTTGCATTTGTTGCTGGAAACCTGAGGGTTGAGTAGTTGGATTCAGGGCTTTGTTAGGATTACTCCATGAGAAATTTGAGTGTCTTTTCCATGCTGGATTATATATATTGGACATCATATTATTGTTGTTCATGTTGTAATTTCCCACATAAAGACTAGATTCCTGATTCTGCATGCATTCAGAAGAGACATGGTTACCTCCACATAAATTACAGAAAGAATCTATGGCCTTGACCTCATGGGTATTATTTTGCATTAGCATATTCTGGACCATCTTAGAAAGAGAGGCCAATTGTGCTACCACTAAATTGGATGTCTCTAACCCATTCACTATAGCTTGGCGTCTCACTCCTCCTCGCCTAGATGTAGAGAATTGAAAGTCATTCTTTGCGAGTTTATTCAAAATTTCTATAGCTTCCACCGGTGGTTTATCAAGAAGTTTCCCATTGGCAGAGGCGTCTAGCATCATCCTTGTTGGGGAATTGGTAGTATTGTAAAACATAATCACTTGTGTTCACAAGGGAAATCCATACAAAATGACACTTGTGTAGTAGTTCCCTATATCGCTCCCATGCCTTATACATTGGTTCATCATCTACCTGTCGAAAAGAAGTAATTTTATTACGTATACAATCATATAGATTAGTAGGATTGAAATGTGTAATAAAATTATGATAAAGTTTAGTCCAAGATCCTATAGATCCTGTTGGAATGCTATTTAACAAGGTTTTTGCTCTATCCCTCAGTGAATAGGAAAATAATTTCAATCTCAAAACATCTTCATGGACTCCTTTAATTTTGAATGAATTACAGATCTCCATGAATGATTTGAGATGTTGCCTGGCATCTTCAGTTAATGACCCACCAAACTGTCCAATTGTATTGAGCATATTGAACATGACAGATTTTAGTTCAAAGTGGGTTGCTTCGATTTCTGGTGTGACAACTCCTGGATTTAACTCATTCAAATCCTCTTCCAAGAAATCTCGAATAGTGTGCTGCCGCAGCAATGGTCGCTGCAGAAGTCCTCCATTCCCAGCGGGTAAGTTATGTTCTACTGGGTTATCTGCCATAACTACTCGAATTTGTCTTCTCAACCTTTGATGCGTGCGTTCAATATTTGGATCTAGATCGTACAAAGGATTGCTTGGGTTTTCCCTGGTCATACACTAGTAAAAACCGAAGTTAAATAAAAGTATTAAAAGCGAGAAAATAAAGATAACAAAAATTTAGTTACTAATCTCTGCCAACAACGCTAAAAACTTGTTGCGTGTAGAAAGAGTTGCACAAATAGTGCAAGTGTACACTTTACGAGTACTAAAGTGATAAGTATATCAAGTATCGTCTCCACAGGGATTGATGTACTTAATATGTTTTCTTTCTCTTCTCTCTCTGCAAAAGAAATAAAAGACAGATGAATTTGGGTATTCGGATTCAAACTAAACAACTTGAATAATAAAGAAAACTTAGAGAATAAGAATAAAATCAGATTTAGAAAATGGCTAGGATTCAGTTGTATTGTATTGTGGATTCAAATGACTTGTTTCTGTCGCATGCAACTACTCAACACTGAATCGGCAATACTGCAGTTTTACTGCCTCGACAGTGAAGGGTTTTGTCTGCCGCGACAATCTCTTGCTCATGGGTGGACTCTACCAAGGTTCGGCAAACTGTCCTCTGATGACTCCATTTATCCCTAAGTCGAAGTACTGTTCATGACTAGTCTTTGATGATACCTCCCGGTGTGAATCAACTATAATCACCAACCAATCTCACACTTCTTTTAGCCGCTGAAACTATAACCTATCCCTGGGCCGAGTTAGAATTTTCTGACTAGAAAAATATTATATTTATCCCTTTCGTGAATCTAACTCTCCCGATATTAGATAAATAGATTTCTCACAAACTTCTCTCCCGAGCTTGGATGCAAGAACAATGAATGGCAAAGAATAAGCAAACCTTGATATTTTATTGCATAAAACAAGAAAACAAAATATAATCTCTTCTCACAAATATTCAATAACTTTCACCTAAGCCTTAAAGAATTTAGAACATAACGAAAAATAAAGAAAATTCTAAAGTTTAGGGTGAACTCTCTATATCTAGTTGTATGCCGGCTATGGTTTATATAGGCTTGGCCTAGGGCAAACCTTTCCAAAGTATGAATACAACTTGGAGTAAAACACAAGTTAAGTACATAAATAAAAGATCTTTATTTTATTTCTTAGTTTATT
This sequence comes from Abelmoschus esculentus, assembly GCA_035048815.1. Lineage (NCBI taxonomy): Eukaryota > Viridiplantae > Streptophyta > Magnoliopsida > Malvales > Malvaceae > Abelmoschus > Abelmoschus esculentus. The sequence continues at coordinate 12,023,194 of JAUCBN010000026.1, forward strand.
CCTTTAAGGATTCTTTTCCCCGTGGCCTTTGACCTTGACTTTCTGTGTGTTTTCTAGCTCTGATTTCTGTCGCTTGTCTTAAAACGTCCTCCTTATTTTTCTCTTCAGATCGCCTACAATCTCGATATTTGTTCTTCAAGTGTTACAGCAGCCTCAGGTATTGACGTGGCCTCAGGTACTGCCGCGACATCAGGTCTACCTGCAAATACACAAAGGTGCATTAAAGCTTACATTTTCTATAAATATCATCTTTATATGTTACCAAAGCAAAATATCCAAATATCACACATTAAGGTTATGCACTAGTCTAAGTAGGTGTAGATTAAGTAATTATTATCCATGAAAGGTGTAAAAAGTTATAATCTTTTGAGCACTTATCAAAAGTTGGGGTTCTTTTGGTAAGATTGAGGTTCTTTTAGTAAGGTTGGGGCTCTTTTTCTAACCATCGCCTCTTCTTAATCTTCGCTTGATCTTCTATGCTTCTCCGGGACAAAATTCTTCAAAACTTGAAACTCGGGCTCACAAATCCTTCCTTGTTTGTTCTTCTACTAGGTGCCTTGGATGAGTAGATACTTTCTGTCGTAGAGTCTTGCTTGTCTTTGGCAAAGTCTTTAGGTTGCAAGTTCTTCTTGTTGTTGAAATCTCCATCTTCAAATGTCAACGCTGCAAATTCTTCCTATATAGAATCTTTTACGTCTTGAGTCGAGAGTTCTTTCTATATTGAACTTCTTAGTTGATTCTCCTCTTGAATCTTAAGCTTTGTCGGTTCTTCATGCAATCTTATTCTTACAATGATGAGTTCTTTTTGTAAAGAATTATTCTCAACGCTTTTATTCTTTGATGTTGTAATTTTCAGCATTTTTTGTAAGTTCTTTGTCGGGATTTACCTTCTCTATTGCATGGATCTAATTCTCTTCTGATTCTTGAATACCTTCTCTCTTCGGCTCATGGATCTTTTTTGCATTTTTCCCAAATGCACAGGGATTAACGAATTTGGATTGCGTTTATCGATAGTCATTTGCTTCGAACTAGTTGTACCATTTCCCTAGGTATAATCAGTTTGTACCAATCAAGAGATTGAATTTTTTTCAAAAGATTTATTTTCTTTCGACCATTTGTGAAAATGGATTTGGTGGATATTTGAATGATCCTTATCTTAATTAATCATTTTATCTTCTTTGCATTTTTCCCAAATGCACAGGAATAAACGTATTTGATTTGCCTTTACCGGTATCCATTTGCTCCGGGCTAGTTGTACCATTTCCCTGGGTACAGTTAGTTTGTACCAATCAAGAGATTTGATTTTTTCAAAAAAATTATTTTCTTTCGACCAGTTATGAAAATAGATTTAGTGGACATTTGAATGGTCTTTATCTTAATCAATCATTTGATCTTCTTTGCATTTTTCCCAAATGCACAGTGATCAATGGATTTGATTTGTCTTTACCGGTAGTCGTTTGCTCCGGGCTAGTTGTACCATTTCCCTGGGTACAATCAGTTTGTACCAATCAAGAGATTGGATTTTTCCAGAAGATTTATTTTTTTTTGACCATTTGTGAAAATAGATTTAATGGGCATTTGAATAGTCTCTCATCTTTTTTCAATCATTTGATATCCTCATGGAAGGATTTAATTAAAAATTGGTTTTAAGAAAAACCTCACTTTGAAAGGATAGTGTTCGGTTTTAAGAAAAACATCCTTTAAAAAGGGTTGAGTATGATTTTAAGAAAAACATCCTTACGAAAGAATCAAGTTAAGAAAGATATCCTTCTGAAAGGATTTGTTTCAACAATTTAAGTTTTCAAAAGAGTCATTAAGAAATGATCGAATTAAGAAATTAGAACTTAAAAGAGTATCCTTAAGAAAGGACCGAATTAAGAAATTCGAGTTCATAAAGGTGTCCATAAGAAAGTACCGAATTGAGAAATTCATTTTTGAAAAGATATCCTTAAGAAAGTACCGAATTTAGAAATTTGTTTTCAAAAAATATAATCTTAAGATAGGACCGAATTGAGAAATTCGTTTTCGAAAAATTATCTTTAAGAAAGGACCGAATTAAGAAATTCGAATTCAACAAAGTATCCCTAAAGAAATGATTAAATTAAGAAATTCGTTTTCAGCAAAATATCCTTAAGAAAGGATTGAATTGAGAAATTTATTTTCAAAAATATCTTGTAAAATGATGCCCCAGTTCTATCCGTCTTGACATCAAATGGTATCCTTAAGAAAGGATCGAATTAAGAAACTTTTTAGAAAATATCTTGTAAAATGATGCCTCGGTTTTGCCCGTCTTGACATCAAAAGGTACCTTTAAGAAAGGACCGAATTAAGAAAACAAACATTTCCAATGTCAGAACCTGAGCCAAAACACTATTTTTCGTACGAAAATGCACCAAAAAATTCCATCAGAATCAGAGGAACCAACATTTCCAATAGAGAATTTCAGAGCCAAGTCGCAACAAAAATCAGAACACACACATGCATCCAAATCAGAGAAGCAACCAATAGAAAATATAGGATTTTTCATTTTCTATTGTCCCATGTAATCGGTTATAAAAACCGAAACAATATCATGTAAAAGGGACTCTCTCCCACTATTTTTAGCGAATAAAAAAGCAACCATATTTTCAGAGGTAAAAAGGTTTTTTTTTCGTTTCTTAATTCAAAAAAACTAAATAAGTTTAAGAGTTTTACCTTTCGAATTTGAGCCTGTCGTCACCGATCTGAGTCTCCTCAGTAATAAACCACAACCTTAGCGCCAAGGGTGAGTCGATGATGGAGAATAGTTGAGCACTGGTTTTCGTCTCGAGTAAAGAAGTTTGATTTTAGTTTTGGTTTTAAAAATCAGGAGTTTTCGGATTTGTTTTTATGAAAATAAGGGCTTTGAATCGTTTCTTTGGTCTCGAAAAGTAAAAAAAAGGTTTTGTTTCTCTGGCCATCGATGGTGGTGGCCGGATTTTGGTAAATGGCATTGGATTCTAAAAAAGTAGCCAGTTTCTGGGTTTCTAAGGCTTTTTCTAGGTTTAGATATGAATGTTCATCTCTTTTGGATAAACCGATCAGAGAAAATGGGGAAAAGTTTTGTCTCTTTCGATTTTAAAATGAGAAAAGAAGGACTGAGTTATTTTCTGTTTGACTCTTATACTCAACCCCTTATTTTAAAAATGGGTTATTATCTTCATAAACCCTTCTGTCCCAATTTATTTACACCTAAGTCCCTGTGATTTTATTTTCCCTTTTATCTTGGTCCCGATTTGGGTTTTAATAGCAGTTTTGATTTGGTTCTATTATTTTCAGGACCCTCCGTGCTTTAACATACCCTCTTCAACCCTTTCTCACTCAAAAATAGTGTCTTAAGGTCTTGAAGGTTTTCTTTCATTTTCGATTTGGTCACTGAATGGTATAATCTATATTATTTCATCCTAATTTTGGCATACATTTTTGTTTTATTTTGATTTTGGTCCCTTTTTCAGTGACTAAATTATTTTATTTTAAACCTTTAAACTTTTGTTTATTTATTTTAACCCCTATTTGTTTTTTATTTACTTATTTATTCAGGTTACATATATTTATTTTGTTATGCTTTAATTTGTTTCATCATGTGTTTATTATCTTGGTGTTATATTTAATTGTTATTACTTTAGCATGTGGTTATTAGTTTCTTTTGCTTCATTAATATTATATCATGACTATTTATACATTTATTTTTATTATGTATGTATTTTTGTACATGTGTTAATTTTGTCATATTATGTTGCTATTTATTTTGTACATATTTTGTTTATATGCTTTTGCAAATCACACCTACCATTAATTAATGAATTTACCAAACGTCTTTATTCGGTCATAACGGGCCCGTGTTCCAACGTAGTGGTCTCGGTGTATGCGTTGCCTTCAAATAAAGACACGATAAAAAATAAAATGTTATTCGAATCTTACACAAATTCTAATTTAAATGCCACTTAAATTCGTAATTTTTAAAATTAATTAAGCGAATATTTTAAAGGTGTCAATTTTGGGTGGTATTTAAACCCTAAACCTGTTTTAAAATCATAATCGACTCTCAGACCCGTCTTTTTTGAATCTCTAGTTTTTACGGTGTCCAGACTACCAAAATAGTCGGTGGTGGCTCCAACCCATCTTTAAAATTATATTCCCCCAATTTCCAAATTTTAAAACCTAATTCCTAAATTTTTGGAACCCTAAAATTTCATGTTTTCAAATCCCTAAATCCACAATTTTATCCTCAACTTTCAAAATTCTTAATTTCTAGGTCTAAATTTTCCTTTCCAATTTAAACCTAATTTTCAATTTCTAAGACCTAATTTGTGAGGTTTTCACTAGTGACCCCTATATTTAACTTACCTTTTTATTCTACACCTAAATTTCAAAATTAAAGTTTTAAATAGCGAAAGGGTCGCTACACAAGTGTTCATAGAAAATCCTAAACTCCTCCATCGTCCCCTAGGCTTTAGGTTAGTTTGTGGAGTAGTTGTGGGAGAAATATGTACTTTGTTTTCTTGTTTCATGTAATAAAATATAGAGGTTTGCTTCTTTTTTGCCATTCATTGTTCTTGCATTCAAGCTCGGGAGAGAAGTTTGTAAGAGATTTATTTATCTAATATCGGGAGAGTTAGATTCACAAAGGGATAAGTACGATATTTTTATAGTCGGAAAATACTAACTAGGCCTAGGGATAGGTTAGAGTTTCAGCGGCTAAAAGAAGTGTGAGATTGGTTGGTGGTTATAGTTGATTTACGTCGGGAGGTATCATCAAGAACCAGTCATCAACAATACTTCGACTCAGGGATAAGCAGAGTCATCAAAGAACACTTTGCCGAACCTTGGTAAAGTTCACCCAAGAGCAAGGGATTACCGCGACGGACGTAACCCTTCACCGTCGAGGAAGTAAAACTGCAGTTCTGCCGAGACAGTGTTGCATAATTGCATTAGACAGAAACAAGTCAATTGATTCCACACTACGAAGCACTCTAACCTACCCTACTTTTTCATCCTTGATTTCTTGATCATTTATCTTTATTGCTTTAATTAGGTTCCTTAGTTATAATCCAATTCAATTATCTGTGTCTTTACTTTTTTATTGTGCATGAAGAATAAATTGCGTAAGTAACGTCAATCCTAGTGAGATTGACATCTTAAATAATACAATTTGGCAAAAAGGTGGATGGACGAATGCTTCATCATAAACGCAGGACTTCCGACCCTTCACCAGGGTCCAATCGAGATCTTTTTTTCGTCATCTTCTTTTTTATTAGCATGATGGTCATCTTGATCCATAATAGACACATTGTCTTCTATCGCTTTAATTCACAAGCAGAATGATTACAGCCTGAATCCCTCTTAAATGAAATTGCCTAAATTCATTCGTAGTTTCGATGATTAATGCAATTAAAAATGTGAAAATGAATGCAAAAGAGTTGATTCTAAAGTATCATTAGAAAGACTTTCATTTAGATAAAAAGGTCTTGATTATAATAAGTCATCATAACGCTAATTATAGATAGAGATTAGCCTCACGCCTGAGACCTCTATTTCTTGTAGTGACATATGGTCACGGGGCCCTAGTAGCATCCCAAGGCTAACACACTTCTTTAATTCGTAGGCTTTGCTCGCTAGATTCTAGATGTGGTGGGCTACCGTTCGTGCTTGCTGTGAAATAACAGTACCTTGAATTTCAATACTGCGTCAAGGCTCAGAACATATGCGCATCGTTCTGAACATTAAGTAACAGTGTATGTCACTAAATTCATGTTGTAAGGCTTCCTTCGAATCTGAGTCACAATCCTGCCATATCTCTCTTAGCTCGTCAAGTTTGTTCTGCTTTGAAATGATCAAAGTGAGCTTCGCAATATCTGACACGTGGTCTTTTGATAAGCTATTCTTTTTCTTCATTTGTATGCGTTCAGGCCACCCCCATACTGTAGTGTTAGCACTTTTGTTGATACAAAACCTCTCAACCATAATTGAGCGTCTTCTAGATTATACTTTTATATCAACACTTATGCATGAAGTGATATGTGAAAAAATGCAAAAAGAAAAAAAGAAAAAGAAAATAAACACAGAAAAAATGAGTTAGTAGTTAATCCAAAGATAATATACAAAATAAATGGAATAACAGAAAAGCATTACAAAGCATAAAATATTTAACAAGCAGATAAAAACACATATATAAAAGACAACCTAAAGGGTATTACTAAACGGTCAGCATAACGACATGTTTTTGAAAAGGTAGGCTCTAAGGTTCACAATATGCATTTCGGTTCTAGAGTAAGTGGTACTCGAACTATCGCTGAGGACATCGATTCGGGAGAATATAATCCTTATTTATACGGAGCTAAGAACCCCACGAAATATAAGGACCGAAATTCCAAAAATAAATTACAACACTGTAAGGAGGTGAAGACCCCACGAAGCAATCATTCCCACATAAAGGTTCTTATTCTAATGTATGATGGAAATTAAAAATTGATTCAATTTTTATTTTATATTTTCTTAAAATCTATGATGTGAACCGAACAAAAGCTTAACTCTGTTTTCTTAAACAAAAAAATAGCCCCTAGCAGAGTCGCCACCTGTAAAGACCCTTTTTTGAAAATTTTAAAAATTTTAAAAGTTCGGTGAGATTTTAAAAATTTGAGATCCGAAGATAAAACCTGAAGAACATGATGTCACTCTTAATAGAATACCGTTAAAATTTAAAAATTCGCGGTAATATTTAAAAATTTAGTATCCCGGGAGATAACACTTGAAGAACAAGATGTCACTCCCATCGAAATACCGTTAAAATTTGAAAATTAGTTAATCGGTTGGAGTCGCCATCGACCATTCAAAAAGTTGGGTCGAATACCAAGAAAACGAAATCAGAGAAAATTGGATTCGGGAGTTGGTTATGCTTGGGGAAGGACTAGTACTCCATAACACCCAAAATGGATACCTAAAGGTTCGTATCGTAATTTTTTAAGAAAATATAAAATTTGAATTAAATAAATTTTTAATTTTAAAATGCATGCTTAATTCTAATATCCACGGCAATTCAAAGAAGATAACAACCAAAGACCGAGATGCTACTCCCAGTAAAATTTATCGGGATAATAATTTTTAATAAAAAAATTTACATAAATAAGAATATTAGCATATACAAAACTATTATGATATTAGCAATACCATACATACAATAAAATGAGATGGTACAATAATATATGTACGTTAAATAATATATTCTCAGTTATATATATTATATATTTAGCATGATGTGTCAATATATTACACACAATATATAATAAGTGTATAATATTATGTAATATACATAAAACATTAAATAATGCACATATGATGTATGTAATATTAAGTATGTTAATATAATATACATAAATATGACATAACATGAAAACATAATAATTATAATAATAGATACAAATGTGATACAGTGATATAACAAGATATACATACTAGCCTAAGCAAAGAACGAAACAGTGATTGAATTATTAAATGAAAATATTCTATAATAAATGCACAGTGGTGAGATTAAACTAAGAACAATAATAAAGATTCGGTGGTCCTCATATTACTATTTACCATTTTTAATTTAAGCTACTCAGATTGAATTGAATAAACAACGAAATTGGATGACTGAGTTATGAAGAAACTGGGACTTAATCGCGAAATAACAAAAACTCAGAAGGACGAAGGACAGAATTAAACCATACGGCGAACTTGAAACATGAAGCACCAAGGGATGAGGGACTAAGCATGTAATTTTAACCAAAATGTTTGACATAATATATGTTAAAATAAAGCTTAAAACCACATTACGCTCCATTCAAAAATCAAATGAAAAAGCTTATATTCCTTGTTCTGTGAACGCCTGAGTCTCCACCGTCGCTTGCCGCTGTCATCATCACCAGCCGCCACGGTGGCAACCAAAATCAAAAAAAGGAAGCATCTTTCAAACTTGTCTCAACGTGGGAAGTCCGATTACGGGGTCTATTTTTCAAGAAGGACAACACACGCGAGTAGATCTAAGGAGATAAGTTGAATCACTATTTTTTCCTTTCCTTTTTTTCGAATATACTTCACTATTTGGACTGTTTGGTTCTATGGTAATAGTAGTGTTTCATTGTTGAATTTTTTTGGTCGAAGTTTCTCTTTTTTTTTTCATTCAAAAATCTAGAAAAAGTTACACATAGATTGTCTTGGGTTTTATACCCGTTCGAATACAAGCAAGAAATAATAAAAAAACATCATCTTTTCTTTACTTTTTTAGATCTGATATGTTCTGGAATCTAATCTTCTTTTTATTTATGTTGTGTAGGTTTTGGGCGGTGGAGCAGATCCAGCGTTAGATTCAAGGTAATGGTCATTCACGGGAGCCAACGAGAGAGAGAGCGGCGGCCACGCGCGATTCAAACAGTCGTGCATGGTGGCTATGCATGGCCAACTGTCACGCGCAAGAAAGGTCGGTTGTTGTTGTTTTGGTTAAAAGCTGGTTAGGGTTAGTTAGATTATCATTAGGTTTTTTGGTTTATTGGATCTGGGATGTATTTAGGGTTATTGGGTGTAATGAATATGGGCTACTAGTCTTGGGCCTATTTGTAATGGCATTGGGCTTGTTCATAATTGTTAATGCTCTAAAAAGCATATATTTTATACCCTTTTACTTAAGGTTTTTATTTTATTTTCTCTTTTATTTTAAAAGATGTTTCTTTGAAGGGTATTTTCTTGGTTTTGACATCAAGATTGCCGGGACAAAGTTAAAAGAATGAAAGAGATGCTATAGCATATTTTTAAAGTGCTGGATTGGACTTTAGGATGCTATAACATTATGAGCGGGAAAAACAGAATAGAAGAAAGGACATACATGCAGCCCATTGTCCTCACATGTTTTTTCAGGCCAGTTGCACATCCTCTGTAGACGTTACAGCTCTCCTTGGCAGGCGTTGTACCGCTCCTGCAAACCTGCATTTTGCTGCCATCTGCTGTAGTAAATGTCAGAGAATATTCCCTAGCATCTTTAGGTCACAAAACCCTAGAAGCCTCCAATAAATACAACCTCAAGCCTCCTTCTACAAGTGTGGTGAAATAGAGCTGAAAAAGAAGCAAGAGAGCTAAAAAGAAAAAGGAGCGAACTTTGAGAGAGCACGAGGGAGAAGAAAGAAGAAAGACGACCATTTTCCTTCAACTTCAACCTCTAGCCAAGCCACCATTGTTGGAGAGCTTCAAGCAAGGGATTTGCGCGACTTCGGGAAGAGCAGCAAGCTAAGAAAGCTTCACGACACATGCGTTTGGGACTTCCTTCCTCTTCACTTTGCTTTACCTCTTTTCTAAGTTGATGAAAATGTATTTCAATGAACGAAAGTTTAATAGTTTTGCTTACCTAGCCATGAACTAAACTAGTATGGCTTTGGCTTGTTATGGGTGGTCTTTATTTATTTTGAATGAATGTTTATTGTTTTGAGTGTTTATTTAAGTGCTTTGTTGAAGAAAGCTAACACCTTTATTATCTAAACCTTGGTTTGTAAGGGCACCGGGAGGTAGCCATAGCTAAGGGGTTCGGGAAGCTTAGATCTAGGGATAGACAAAGCTAGACCAACTTGAATAATGGGGTTACTGCAGGAGCAGAATCCTAACTCACCTTAGGGATAAGGTAGAGTTTCAACGACTAAAAAGGGTAGCACTTTATCAACATTAGGAGTGTTAGGGTTGAGACCGGGAGGTAATGCCTTAGCATTTTCGAGTGTTAGGCCTTTTGACTAGGGATAATAGAAGCATTTTTAGTAAACTTTGTTGAGAACTTGTAAACTAGTGCAACAATAAGCCTTCAGGATAAAAAGTAGGATCTTTGTCGTAGCAAGCCTAGCTTATCTTAAGCTTGAATATCTTCTATGTATTATATTTGTGCAGCTTTATTTTATTTACTCTGTTATCTTTTTATTTTGCTACCGCTTTTCAGTGACAAGCTTTATTTTGCTACCACATTCTTGGTGACATCTTTATTTTGCTAAAGCAGTTTTGGTAACATTTGCATAATTGCTTTAGCATATGTTCATACAAAGGATTATTTTATCTTTTGTGTATGCTAACTATTTTTGAAATAACCTACCCAATTCTCGTGGGAATGATCTCACTCACACACTTTATTACTTGTTCGATGTGTATACTTGCACGTAAACCAATCAGCTTTTAAACATTACATCCGACCACAAACAATAATAATAATATGGTTCTAATTTTTTAAATGGGTTATTACAGAAGGAAGAAAAGATCTGTCTATTTTTGGAGTGTGCGGAAATCTCCATGAAAAATCTCTTTATGAAAAAAACAAAAAGTGTTAGGTCTGATAAAGGTGGTCAATTTAGATATAAATTTCATAAGGAGGTAATGAGACGAATGACATAGTTCATGAAACTTCTGCCCCTTACTTTCCTCAACAAAACGACATAGTCGAGAGGAAAAACAGAATTTTAAAAGAGATGATAAATTTATTATTGATAAGTTCTGAGTTAGCTGATAACATTTTGGGGGAAGTCATTCTATCGGTAAATCTTAAACCAAGTACCTCATAAAAAATTAGATTCAACCCTATACGAACTGTGGAAAGGTTATGCACCTAAATTATAATATCTAAAAGTGTGGGTGTTTGGCTAAAGTAGGTTTGCCTGACTTCAAGAAGTCCACGATCAGTCCCTAAATTATTGATGTAGTATTTATTGAGTATGTACCAATAGTGTCGTATGAGATGCTCTAGAGCTTGAGTTTGAGCCTAAAAGAAGAGAAAAAAAAAAGATAAAAATATCTTTTAGACCAGACTTTGTTACTTTATTTTCGAGATAAATGATTTAGATAACTTATCAGATCCTATAGCTCAAATTTTCTTATTAGATGATCTTAAAACTTATGAAGAAGCTATGAGATCTATTGACTCTAGTTTTTGGAGAAGTATTATTAATTATGAACTAGAGTCAATAATGTATAAATCATACTTGAGAATTGGTAGACTTACCTAGAGGATTTAAACTTATCAACATTAAATGAGTTTTTAGGAAGAAACTCATGGAAGATGGGTCAATCCAGATTTATAAGGCTAGGCTAGTAGTCATAGGGTTCACTAAAAAATGTTAAAGAGTTTTGACAGTTGGAATGCCATCTCTACTCGAACTCCTTTTAACTCTAGCACTCATCTCGTTAAAAATAAAGGAAGTTGTGTTTCCCAGGTTGAATATGCTAAAATTATTGAAAACCTAATGTTCTTAATGAACTATACTCGACTCGATATTACCTATGTTATGAGTAGATTAAGTAGATATACTCATAATCTAAGTGGTGAACATTAAACAACTCTTAGAAGCTTACTAAAGTACCTTAAGGGTACTATAGATTGGAAACTCATTTTTGTTGGCTATCCTATTAGTTTGCAAGGATGTTATGACGCTAACTGAGTTTCTTATATTGATGAGGTAAGCTCTACGAATGGATATGTTTTCACTTTATGTGGAGTTATAATCTCGTGGAAGTTTTCCAAGTAGACTTGTATTGAATACTTCACCATAGAGTCAGAGTTTATAGCTCTAGACTTAACTGGGTAAGAAAGCGAGTGGCTAAGAAATCTTTTAGTAGAGATACCTTTGTGGGGAAAATCGACTCCTTCGATATCTTTATTGTGCAATTCGTAATTTACGATACATGTGGCTCTAAATCAAGCTTACAATGGTAAGAACAGACACATCCGCATAAGGTACAAATATGTAAGACACCTAATAAAGAATAGAGTACTCGCCTTAGAGTATGTTAAGTCAGAGATGAATTTGGTTGATCCTCCTATCAAAGGATTGAATAGGAAACAAATTCTGGATTCGTCGAAGGGGATAGGTCTTAAGCCCATTGGTTGAGTGATTCATGGTGGATACCCAATTTAGTTCTCTAAGTTCAATGTGGTCAAACAAAACCATGAAACAACTCATAGTGTCTATGTCCATCTACTCAATCTCTATGACGTTTCATGTACATGCCAGGTTGAGCTTCATGCTCTTAATAAATTCATAGTCTAAGTTTTGGATGGTCTTAGTGAGAAAGACTTGATGAATTTACCGATTTTAGTTGAATAACTACTCTTAATAAGTTCTTAAACCTATTGCGAAGAATTAATTGAACTTACCGCTTAGAAGGATGAGTTTATTTTGACTCTTAACAAATTCTATCCAAAGAGGTTGGATTGTTCTACTAAGAAGAACAATATTGAATTTACCGAACAAGAGGTTGAGTTTTTATTCTTAATAATTTCTTAGCCTAGAGTTTGGGTGGTTCATTTAATATGAACTTGAAGAAAATCACCTTATTTTCTTGTGAGGTTGAGCTTTATATAAAGCTCTTAATTATTTCATAGCCCGATTTTGGGTGGTTTATGTTGAGATGAACTTGAAGAAATAACCTATGTAAGTGAGAAGAGTTAGCCGCCTTTTATGAAAAACAATGGGTTGTTTTTCTAGTACACTTACTAAAATCCCGAGGTAAGATGGCTAAATATATACTTCGTGTATATACATATCTTCACATCGCGGACTTTGATTGATAAAGGGATTAGTTATGTGTTATGAGTTTACCCCGATCTTAGAAAGTTCAAGACTAGTTTCACTTATCTAAGAGGAGGATTATTCATCATCACTACGTACTAGTTCAAGATTCGTTCACTATGTACTTAAGTAACTAATCTCGCTAGTGCTCATCTTATGTTGATCGAACTCTGTGGTTTTTTTAGGATGATTCTTTCGCATTAGTGGGGGATTGTGGTTATAATGCTTGAATCTCACACTCTGTATTTATAGGAAACATGAGAGCAATTTGGTTAAGTTAAAATTCCTTTTGAATTTTAAATATGTAACCGATTAGATTTAATAAATATTAGAGATTTGATTTGATATTATCTGTTATTAAATCTAATTTTGAATAGATATTATCTGATATTATCAGAGATTTTAAATGAATATTATCTGATATTATCCGAGATTTGATTTGATATTATCTGATATTAAATTTAAAATTTAAATTTTAAATAAGGTTTTATTTGATTCTCGGACATATTTGCCCCTACTTTCAACCTATAAATAAGAGGTTTTTCTCTCAATTTTAACCATCACATTCAGAATTCGTTCTACTTCTTTGAAAGAAGTTGAGAGCATTCTTTAAAAGTTTCTGCTAGCTTTTTGTTCGACTCTGGTTCAGACGACAACTATCGCCATAGTCCACTCCGAACACTGTTCGGAGTGGCCGTGCTAACCTTCAGGGGACAACCACCTAAAGTAGCGAGTGCATACATCGGGGCGAATTGTTTATAAGGCAGTGGTCTCTATACCATGACACGATCCATTTATTTTTCAGCTAATTCATTTTAATTTTCTGTTAGTGCTAACGCCCTGTTTTGTAGTCTATTTAACAAAAATATTCATCTTCCTCACATGCTCCACACAACTACGCAACAACCCCTAAAATGTTTAGTTGCAGCCTTCCATTATTTGCCTAGCAACCACAGCTAAACTTAGAGAAAAATAGCAGCAATCGCAGCCCAACCCTCTCAGTAAGGATTACGATATGCTTAGGAAGAGAACAACGTGGTTGGGTTGTAATCGTGTAGATGTAACTTAGAGTTAGGGATGACAATGGATCGGATTTGAATCGGACTTTATAAAGTCCAAGTTTAATCTAATTAATAATCGGACTTTCAAAAGAATTCAAGTCTGAATTCAAATTCATTTACATAAATTCAAATACAATCCAAATATCTAAAATTTAAATCCAAAAGTCTAAATCCAATTATTTTTTAAAGTAACAACTCAAACATAAATTTTTAAATGAAAAAAATAATTTTTTATCAAACAAATATATTTAAATTTATAGCACAAACGAATCTCAGCAAATATTATAATCCAATATAAAACAAATTAAAATAACAACTCAAACTGCAATTAAAAAACTCAACAATAAATAAATTATCCTTGCATAAACTACTATTATCTTACTAGTCTACTAACATATATATTTTCCACATCATAATTATAAAATATCTAATAAATATTATAATCTAAAAAATTAAATTAAAAATATAATTAAAATGTTCAACTATTAGCATTGAACATAGAGAAAAAGTTTATAACGATCAAGTTTTTATTATTCCACTAAAGCTCAACGAAAGCATATAAAATAATAGAAAAATATAAATAAAATTATAAAAGATATTAATCATCTAAAATATTATCAATATATAAACTTAATTAGGATTTCAATATATATATTTTTAAATATAAGAATTTTAAATATTTTTATTCGGATTTATATATGGAACAGATTCATATCGGATATATATATTTAGATTGAATTCGAATCAGATTATGATAACATCCATATCCGATTTACCTCCTATTAAGACTCAGACTTTTTTTGAATTCGAATTCGAATTTTTTTAAACAGATTTGAATTGAATTGAATCGAATTCAGATTATATTAACATTCCTACTTCGAGTGCATATTTAGGAGAGGTGCCGAAATAGAGAAAAGAAAAAGAGGGATTTGAGGTGGAGTCGGTAAAAGAGAAATTGTTAGAGTTTGAAAATTATTTTTTTTTTTATTTTCATTAGTTAGGGTTTAAAATAAACTTATCAAATAATGGGGTAAATCGAATCGAGGGTCCCAAACATTAATCCATGTAACGAAAAAGGTTATCAAAGATCGAATTCCACTTACATTGGTCCCCAAAAATTTCAAATTAACCCTCATATACCGAATTAGTGTAACGAAAAGGTTATCAAAGATCGAATTCCACTTACATTGGTCCCCAAAAATTTCAGATTAATTCACTTAATCTCCTTAACCAACTTTGGGTATTTAGGTAGGTTTTTACCATTTAATATTTTAAATTAGTGCAAAAACTTAGGATGTTACAAACAACTTTATAATTAATTACGTTGTAATTGTTTTTCATTAATTTTAGACAATTTGAAAGTACTAACCCTTTTACATTTGTAATTGATACCCAAAATCATTTTTAAACGAATCTTTAGTTTTATGGTATTTAGTCTATCTATGGTGTTGACAACGATATCAAATTTTATTATTTTATAACACAAATTAAAAAAAAAAAAAAAACTCTCATTCCCAAATGTTCTAAAAAATGTGAAAAATACTTTTAATTACTTTCTAAATTTAATCGCTACATCAGAATGAACCATTCTCAAGTAAAACACAACTTTTGAATTTGTCTACCACATCAGAATTTTGGCAAGCCAAAGGAACTAGCGATCTATTTCGACAACCCAACCAACTTGCTGGTTATTTATTATGTTCAAATACTTAATAAAGTCGTTCTGAAACGACATGATTGAAATGTGGAAAAATAGTAAACCGAAATTTACAGAAAGACGGCAATTAGACCCAGGACAAAGTATGGACAAAAATCTCCCACTCGAATCGTTTGTGGACACTAGGGTATTTGTCCCACATCGACTCAGAGCCACGGAAAACACATTGGAAGCTACATACAGCCAAAGTAGCGGGTTTCATTGAGATTTTGATGGTTTTATAAAGAAATGTATTATATGGATATAAATTATAATTTAATAAAATTAAGATGGCATGTTTAAAATAATGGGTAAATTATATTGGTAGTCTGTTAACTTTTAGGACACTTTTACTTTGATCACTAAATTTTTAAATTTTGTACTATAATCATGGGTTTTTTAGATACGATTATTTTTGTTAAAGTCTTCTTCCTCCCAAACCCATAATCTAAAAATTGGACAGACACCACAAAATTTTGAAGAATGGATTAGTCCTTGGTTAATCCAGCTATAGTTCAAGTAACATAATTTAATTTTAAATTGGTCTTATAGTTCAAGTAACGAACCAGGAGGTTTTAGGTTTTAGTTTTCAAGATGGATTTGTTTAATATCCGAGGAAATCAAGTGCGTTTTCAATGAGTTTTAACGAATGGAAATAAATTGAAATTTTATTAAAAATAATATAAGTTTTAAAAGATGGATGATCAAAATAAAAATATCTTAAAATATATAACTACCGATTTGCTTACGAAAAATAAATTTTATTAACGAAACATATCAAATATTGTATTACAAATCTAAAATTACGAAACATATCTGACATTGTGTTCAAATCTAAAATTACGAAACATATCTGACATTGTATTCAAATCTAAAATTGTATTTTATGCCATTATTAATATTTAATTAATTGGTAGAAAGAGAATAAAATATGTATTTTCTGACTCCCTTTGATTCACATGTGTTAAGAGTATTTTCTTTTGAATTCTAACAGTGAAAATATTGAGGAAAAGAAAAAAAAACATTTTTTAAACGAGTCGAGTCAAAAATTTTGAGGTATTCGAGTTGAGTCAACATATTTTATGTCATTATTAGGGTGAGTGTTCGAACTAGTCGAGTCGAAATATTTTGAGTTATTCGAGTTGATTTTACAACTTAAACCTTTTTTGAAATTTTTTTGAGTTGATTCGCTTTTTCGAGTTTATGTATAAATTTAATTGTACTATTTATAATTCTATATTATATTTTAACTCTAATTTAAATGACTCTCTTTATATAAATATATATTTTTTATATTATTTTTACATGTATAAATAAGATTTTGAATTATTATAATCATCAAATACCTTAGGTATGAATATGTTATTTCAATTAAATTATGAGTCCCGTTAAAAAAAAATTCTTAGTTAGAAAAGATGAAAACGATATAAAAATAATGATAAAATAAATACTCGAAAAGTACAATATGGAAATTGACCATATTGTAAAGAAAAGAAAATTAAAATATAAAAATAATAAAAAAGGGAAGATGTGACTGAAATAAAACTGAAAATAAAATTACAGGGACTAAATATGTAATTAAACTCTGAAAAATTTTAAGTTAATCGATTTTTCAAGTAACTCGAACTATGAAAATTTGAACACGACTCAAAATCAAAATTTTTTCGAGTTATCGATTCGACTCGAATAACTCAAAATTGAAAAAAAAAAATTGACTTTTAGAGTCGAGACGAGTTTTGCTCACCCCTAGTGAAGATTATGGATTAGACCAGGATAAAATTAAAATATTGATTTGATTTTTTTTTATTTTAAGAAAAATCAAATTTCGAAGAAAAAGGATGGGAGAAAAAAAAATATTTTGGTATTATACATGTCGCAAATAAATGACCATTAGTAGTAGAATATCAGCAAAGAAAGATATCGATCATAAAATATGTGTAAAATATTAGGTTAATTTCATAAAAAAAATACCCAAAACACAATTTTTTTACACTCTCTAGAAACTAATGGTCAAATAACAAAAAATCGAATTTCAAAATTTTTGTTTGAAACATCAGAAATTTTTAAAAGTAATTGAATAAAACATAAACTAATTGAGTAAATAAAAAGAAAGTGAAAATTGAGTGACTGAATGCGTTTTTACCAAAAAATATGGAAGACGAAACTTTCGAAATTATTTAAATCCTTTTCATCTGATTGGTAGAAAATGTCTTTTTGGTTATGAAGTTTTGGACGTTTTGAATTATTGATAACCGGAAGAAATTTTATGCCTCATCCTTATTTGTGGTTCAATTACATTTTTACCCTTTCCATATTAATATTCAAACTCAAAATTATTCCAATTTACAGGCTTTTAACATTACATCCTTTCTCGGAAGATGTTTCTTATATATGTTCACATGTTATTTGTTTCTCAAGGGATGCCACGTTAATGTTAAAAAAACATTACATGTTCTACACGTGATTTTATATGTTTATATTTTAGTTAATTCTAATTAAGGTATTAAAAAATAACCGATTTGATTTGAAATTTTGGATATTCGATTTGATTTTTATTTTTTGACCGTATATCCGATCGAATTTTAAATTTTTCAGAAGGATACAGATTGTCATATTTCAAATTTTGGATTATTTGAAAATCTAAATTTTTTTAAATTATTTTTTATTAATAATTTGATGGTTTTATATCCAAAAATTAAAACAATTAAAATTTTTATATATTAAATCGTGTTATATTTAATAATTTATTGTTTGTTATAATTGAAATTTCAAAATTTTTATAAATATAACTTTAATTTCAAAAAAAATAATTAAATTAAAATATAGTTTTAGATAATCTGATATCCAAAAATCTGCTCCGATTATCCAAAAAATTAGATATCTAAAAAATAGATCAAATTCAAATTATTATATTATTATTTTAAAAATTCGAATATTCAAAAAATGAAATCAAATACGATATCCGATAATAAACATCCATAATTCTATTAATATATTTACACGGTCTCAAGAAGATATCTATATTAATTAAATTAGAGTTGTATAAACTATATTATAAGCTTAGAATAATTTTATTTCGTGACGTTTGTATTTTATTATTATACCTAATTGATTTATACTGTAGTAATTGATTTTTAAAAGAAAAATATTTTGGCACGAAAAATCATTTTCCAACAATAATCTGAAGATGATAGTGGAAAGGTTTAATGAAGCACATCATTATATTCTTTCAATAGGCATAATATGTATCGTTAAAGAATAATGATTTTCGATGGATTATACTATTCAATAAATTGATTTGCTGGATTGATCGAGCTTTTGAGATTGTCTTAAGATATAAATCATCTTGATTGAGCTTTTTTCGGTATCAATTATTAGGCTCGAATTCTTTAATTGTTTATCCTTTCATGTGATGGAGAAGTACAATTTTAAGTGATGGTAGTGAAAACAAAAATTAAACGCAATAATTTAAAGTGATCTGAGCTTCTCAACCAAGCTCTCGAATTCTTTATTTGTTTAACTTTCCATGCGATGCAGAAGTGCAAATTTGGCTGATGGTAGTGGAAACAAGAATTAAGAATTAAACACGATAATTTAAAGTAATTCGAGCTTCTCAATCAAGCTCCGCATTCAATATCTAACTTATCTACTAATGATTTTAACTATCTACATCCATTACAATCTTTATCTTTCTGGCCTTTATTCTTTTATTTTAAAAACTTTAGCCACTATCTCTTTCAATAAAAATTGTAACGGAAAAAAACCCTAGCCGTTCTTTCCTTTCTCTAATTTTTTTTGTTCTTAATCGTTCTCGACTTTGATCTTTCCCTTTGATCGGTGGTCGGCAATCAATCCTAGTATTGATTGTCGACCACCGGTCTATAAATCTATTACTTTTATTTTTAATTTTAATAAGAATCTCTACTTTTTTTGCACGTTCTATGTCCTTGTGACACGTTTTCTTCTGTCTTTGTGACATGTTTTCGTTTTGTGGTTTGATTCATCTGCTCTTGTGGCATGTTGCAGCATACCCTAATGATTGATTGTTGTTTGCCAATGGTTTGATTTATCTGCTCTTGTGGTTTGATTCAATCGGCACTAGTTTCTGATTTATATTTCTGTCGGTGGTCTTTCGAAAAGTTATATCCCCACTCTGGTTGATGGTTGTTTGCCGATAAAATCAGTCTTGGGTAGAGATGTTTTTTAAATGATAGTTTGGATCGTCTACAACTCCTTCTTCTTTCTTTATGCGTCTCGTTTGGACAGAGACAAGGTATAACATCCCGACTCGGATGTTACATTGGGCCTCCGACCCAAAACCCGTATTTCAAAATTTCCTTTGAAAGCTAATAATAAAATCATATCGAATCCAAAATCGATCCATAAAATCAACTTAAATTAAAATAAGTCCAAAATAATTTTAAGTAATTTGGAGCTTCAAATATTACAAAACCATTTAAACATTCGACCCAGATTTAAAATAAACAGAGTTACAAAAATACATATAGGATCTGACAAATTACTAGCCCACTACATCTATCACTATACCCTGACACAAAGTCGATGCTGAAATCCAAACCTCGATGGTGCTCCACGGGACCTGCTTCACCTAACCTACGCACGAAAACACATTTCGAACGCTGAGCCACACAAGATCAGTGGATACGCCAAACTCGGACAACATCATGCATATCAAAGCAGTAAAGCATGGCATATAAATCTCGTATATGATATGATGATCTAGCATGCTCGCCTATCACATGGCATAATGAAATGTATATTACCACACACAGCATATACAAATCAATCAGTCAACACAATATAGTGAGGCCCACGTCCACACAACATCGGGATCCTACACTACGAGTAGGGCCCGCGTCCACACAGCATCGAGATCCTACATCCAGGATTGAGGCCCGCGTCCCCACAGCATCGGGATCCTCCAAATCCCATACTCGGAATATTGCATTGAGTATCTTCGAATGAGGCCCGTGTCCATACAACATCGGGATCCTACATTCGAGATGGTCGTCAAATCATCACCCGGAATGTTACATCGTATGGCCTTCGACGTGTTGCAACACTTATGGATATCCGGATTTTCAACACACAAAGACTTAACCCACACAAACGATCCACCTAGGATCATAGCATAACAAGATGTTTAAGATTATCCCAATTAGTCTTTCGGAGTTATAATATCAATCTTAGTTTGATAATCAGTTTCGTAGCTTTTAGATTAAAGTAATTATTTATTAAGAAACACCGAGCCCCAAAACTCTACCCATCTTGGCCAAATTACACGGTGGTATCGATACCCGTAGGTAGGGTATTGAAACACCCAGCATCGATGCCCATCCAAAGAGGGTATCGAAACACATAGGTATCGATACCAGTATCGATACGTTGACCAATTCAAAAGTCAACAAAAGGGAAGGGACCATTTCGATACAGGTATAGATACAAAAAATTTCTAGAATCCCTCAATATCGAACCATGGTTTGATACCCCTGATTGACAAGCTAAACCACACTAATGGGTATCGATACCGATAGCCCGAGTATCGATACCCCTTGTACGAAAGATAGGTCTGCACTTAGAAATTCTAGCGTTTCATCCCCAAACCTTACCTAAACGATTCTAAAGTTTTCTTACTCATTTCTAAGTGTATTTAGGATGTTTTAACATCAATTTTCAAGCCTTAATCACATCAATACTGATTCCACCATTAAAGCACCCAAGGCTTAAAATCAAGCAATCATGCTCAAAACTTACATGTAATGCAATCTACCATGAAATGCATGAAGATTAGAAGAGTTGGGAGTACCAACCTCAGCAAGCACAACAACCAAACCCGAACTCACTCTCCCAAGCTTTTACCTTTGACAAACCTTGAGATGATGCTCTCACTCCCTTTAATACAAGAAATGAGTTAAACCAACCATTAAACCCAACTTAGGGAAGGTTTCTTAAGCTGAAACTCGATTAAAAACTAAGAAAGAACTCCCCAAACTTAAAACCCGAATTTCTCACACATACCTTCATCTTCACCAAACTAAACAATTCTTATTTTGTTTTTTAGATCGAGAACAACTCTAAAACTTACCCTTCTGATACAAAACGTGATTCTTCAGTAAAACCAACAAGATCCAACCTTTAAACCATATTTTCTTATAACAAAGGAGATAGGGAAATGGGAAAATAAAAGAGAAGAATGTGATATCATCAATGTAGGAGAAATAAACCTCACCCCTCTCTATCTAACTCATTTGATTATTTACCAAAAAGCCATCGCTCTTCTAAGCCCAACTTACAACCCAACAAGATTAAGGCCTAACAAGGCCCAAGAGCACTAAACTCGGGGTCCAAAACCAAGGTCCAAACTCTCAGGTTAAACCAATGCTCGGATCCGAATCTAGGTCGTTACAACTCTCCCCTCCTTTAAGAAAATTTTGTACTCAAAATTTACCTAAGGGAAACAAGTGCCAAAAGAGCAACCTCATATGGTCCTATAAACCTTGGACTTAACTTGCTTTTCCTTCCAAATGGATGATCCTTTTTCACGGTGACACTTTCAAGAACACTTTTCTTCCACCTCATACTCTATTTCTGTCAGTTTCAAATCTGCATACGATTTCTGCCTATCTAAAGCTGTCTTTAACTGATCACAAATCAACTTCAATTTCTCGGTAGTCCCCTTAAGTATAACTGGCATCAATATCAATTCTAACATGCTTCAACCCAACAAAACAGAGTTATGTACTTTCTTCCATTCAAAGCCTCATACGGAACCATCTAAATACTCGACTGATAACTATTGTTATACGCAAACTCAATCAACGGTAGGTGCTTCTCTCAAGTATTCTAAAAATCAATGATGCAATGTCATAGCATATTCTCAAGAATCTGAATCACTCTCTCTGACTGCCCATCTAACTGAGGATGATATGAAGTACTGAAATTCAACCGGCTACCCAAAGCACTTTGCAAACACTCCCAAAATCTGGCTGTGAATCTCAATTATCTGTTGTAAAACCCCAAAAATTATATCTAATTTTAAAAACACTAGTTTTAAAATCCCTAATTAAAAACTCTTTTCAGATTCTCAATTTCTAAAACCCTAATTTTTTTTGAGGTTTTAAATTGATTTTCGATATTTAAGGGAAAATTTTTAAGATAAGATTATAAAGTTTTGAAAGTTTAAATGTGGATTTAAAGATTAAAAGTTAAAGTAATGTTTTAAAATTAGATGACTTTTTGGATAACTAATTTTCTTTTAAACTGAGATTAATTATTTTTTTTATTAAGAGTTTTTCTACAATCAATCTTTTTACTAAAAATATTATTTTATTTAATTATTATTTTATCAAAACTCTTTGTTTAATATTATATATATTATATAAAGTCTCAGATAAAGATAAGAAACTCATTTGAAATTATACAATCTTATTTTTTTATTATTATTATATTTATAATGTGATCTAATAGAATTTTAATTCTA
This sequence comes from Abelmoschus esculentus, assembly GCA_035048815.1. NCBI lineage: Eukaryota > Viridiplantae > Streptophyta > Magnoliopsida > Malvales > Malvaceae > Abelmoschus > Abelmoschus esculentus. Next base: position 12,046,039 of record JAUCBN010000026.1, read on the forward strand.
TTTAAGCTCAGTTATTTTTCTCACTATAAATACATATTGTGATCTAAGAGAAATCACTACATTATTTTTTCTCCATCAAGATTCTCTAAAGTCTCTATTCTCACTCTTTATTTCTGTCCGAGATCAAAACTATGTTATGCAATAATTTTAGTCGCTTTGGCTAAGGTGTGTTCTCTTACTAATGCTATATATTTTTTAAAAAATATACTTTCCTGTGAAATGCTTTGAAAATATTCGTGTTTTGTTTTCATGTTTAATTTTTGTATTGTGACTTTGATTGTGTATTTGTGTTTGAGATCTCACACTTTTACGAGTAATTATGATTTTAAATCCTGTAAATTTATATTTTTGGATAAATTAAGATTTCGGATAAATTATGATTTTGGATTAAACTATGATTTAAATATGTAGTTGTGATTTGTGTTGTGTGTACATCATGTTTTTGCATTGTTTTTTTTCTAAAATATTACTCTTGAGAAATAATTTTATAAACTTTGTTTTATTGTTTTTATCTTCATCTTTAAGATATGCTAAGTTCTTTAGGGTTACTCCATCTTAGTTTCCTCTTATAAATCTTTAGACTTTAGGCAATACGGTGCCTGAAGAATCTCATATTTTATCTGTTTTTTTTATTATTTAATATAAAACAAACTATTAGATTTTTAAATTATTATTATTCTGAAAACTTTGATGCATTTGGGAATTAAGATTATTTTCAGTATATATAAATATTTTTTTTATATTTAGATATTTAATTTGAATCATCAGATTATAATATTAATTTAATAAGTTTATGAGATAATGTATTTTAGGAATTTTAACTATTCTTAAATTAACAATTTTTAGTTATAATTTTAACCTTCGAATGTGATGAATTATTAAGAATTTAAATATTTTACAGTTATTATGAAATGATATAAATTAAATTAGTTTTGAGTTTAAAGCTTTTAACGCTAACTTCCTAAATTCGACTTGTTTCTTCTTGTGCTAAATATATATTTCTTTCTGTGTTATTGTCGAATAAATTCAAATGTGTCTTTTCTTCTTGTGCTAAATATGTGTTCTTTTCTTGCGTTAAATATGTAAGTTCCCACGTGCTATTGTTAAATGAATATAAATGTGTGTTTTCCTCTTGTGTTAAATGTGTGTTTCTTCTTGTGCTATTGTAAAATGAATTTAAATGTGCGTTCTCTTCATGTGCTAGATTTTTTGTGTATAGTACTTATCCGTTACTGAGACTTTACAGTATATCAACATGCTATATGATATTGTGAATATTTTGTTACACTATGAGATTGAGATCAAATTTACTAAACTGTGTGATTCGTATACTATGTGGATATCTGTGTTGTGACATGAGATCATTGGCATTTATTGCATTACATGTGCATGGGGTGGATTATACGGAGGAAGGTGGTTTTACCACACTGTGTTTTTGCGAAATAAGGGGTGAGAGGTTCTGGGGAACTACCTCCACTGTGATCGGTTGGCTTTGCCACCACTGTGTTTGGCGTTCGGAGTATGGGATTGCATTCTCTGTAAAATTGCATTTTCTGTGACATTGCATTCATCACTCTTTGTGTTTATTTACTACGGAAGTTATATTATAATTGTGATTGTGATTTTAATGATATTGTGATTTTTTTACTACACTTTAGAGGCACACTGGGTTTTATAGCTCATTCTTTTAGTTTATTTTTTTCAGATATCTAGACCTAAGAGTTGGTACTTGGAGATCTCTACCGGACAACATTTTTTTCAGTACGATTATTTACAACCATTTTTATTTCAGTTATTTTGGGATTACCAGGGATCTAAGATGTTTTAAAACCTCATGCATAAAACTGTTTTACCTATTTTTAAATCAAAATATTTATTTTTAATTATGTTTTTATCTTTTGGTTTACATGTTGGTTTTGTATCACTTTTTAAAATTTCTTAACATAAAAGTTTTAAAAACAACAATTTTAACCTATCGTACTCTTTAAGTTAAAATTAAGGGGTTATATTTGTCTGACATAATCGATTTCTATACCCCTATACAGTCTCGCAATCTCACTGATGTACAAATCTACCAACCTCTCTCACGAGTAAGTCGTAAAGATAACAATAAGATGAGCACACTTCATGGAACGATCAACTATAACCCAAATTGAGTTCTTCGAAGAGGTCAACGGTAAATTGAATACAAAATCTATGGAGATATTTTTCGCACTTCCCGTTTTCTATTCGGAAATCTTTAACGGCTATAATAAACCAGGCGGAAACTGATATTCTGCTTTAACTCTCTGATAAACCACATACTTATTCACATAGTCGGTAGCATCTCTCTTCAGACCAAACCAGAAGTACTCATCCTATAAACCACGGTATATTTTCGTACTACCTAGACGTATAGCAAAAAGACTATTATACGTTTTGGTCAGAATCATACATCTTCAATCAATATCATTCGATATAACCATTCTGTCTCTTAAACACACTACACCATTATCTCTGAAACTATACTCTATAGATCTTCCTTCAATTATATCTTGTACGTGAGGTACCAAAGATCTATCTGACAACTGTTTCTCTCTAGCCAATTGAATCAAAGTAGTTCTAACCTGAAGCCCGACTATTAAGTCACTATCATCTGATAAGCTCAATCTAGCAATCATAACTCTCAACTCAACAACTACTTTCCTACTCAGAGCATTTGTCAGTACATTGACTTTACCCGGATGGTACTAAGTCTTGAGGTCATAGTCCTTTAATAATTCAAGTCATCTATGCTGCCTCGGATTCAACTCTTTTTATGTCATCAGATACTTCAACTCTTGTGATCTGTGTACACTGCGTATCTCTCACCATACAAATAATGCCTCAAATCTTCAAGGCAAACACAACTGCGGCTAGTTATATATCATGGGTCGGATAATTGCGCTCATGGTTCTTCAACTGTCTCAAAGTGTAAGCTATAACTTTTTCGTCTTTCATAAGGACACAACCTAGCCCTACATATGAAGTTTCATTGTATATCACATACTTCTACCCTGACCCTGATTGTATCAAAATCGACGCATCTGTCAAAACATTTTTTAAGGCTTGTTGTCTTGCATCTAACCACTCAAACTGAACATTCTTCTAAAGCAATTTAGTCAAAAGAACAACTATCTTTGGAAATCCATTCAGGAACCTCCTATAGTAACCTACTAAGCTTAGGAAACTACGAATCTCTGTTACAGACTTCGGATGCTTCCAAGTCACAATCGCTTCTATCTTCTTAGGATCTACCTTAATCCCTTCAACTGACACTACATGTCCTAAGAAAATAACTTCTCTAATCCAGAACTCTCACTTGCTCAACTTGGCATACAACCGATGATCCAACAAAATCTGCAATATTAACCTCAAGTGTCTGTCAGGGTCTTCCTCAGTACGTGAGTACACCAATATGACATCAATTAACATAACCACAAACTGATCCAAGTGCTCGCAGAAAATTCTGTTCATCATGTCCATGAGATGCAATTGGTGCATGAGTCAACCCGAAAGGTTCTAAAAACTCATAGTAACCATACCTTGTACGGAAAATTGTCTTCAGTACATCGACTTCTTTTACCTTCAACTGATAATACTCTGATCTCAAGACTATCTTGGAAAACACGGTAGCACCTCTAAGCTGATCAAACATATCTTCAATTCTCGGCAGTGGATACTGATTCTTCACTGTTAACTAATTCAATTGTCTGTAGTCGATGCACATCCTCATACTACCGTCTTTCTTCTTCACAAGTAATACGGGTGTACCCTAAGGTGAAGAACTCAATCGGATAAAATCCTCTATCTAATATTCCTTGCTACTGAGTCTTCAACTCTTTCAGTTCTTTCGGTGTCATACGATACGGAGCAATCGAAAAAGAAATGGAATCTAAACACATCTTTATGGCAAACTCAACCTCTCCGTTAGGTGGTCAAATAGATAACTCTTTTGGAGACATACTCGGAAGAAAATCACACACTGTTCTGATATCCTGCGATCTGACTTTATTCGTGTTCGGATTCACCATATGTGCTAGGTATGCCTCACAGCCCAACTCAACTAACCTCTGAGTCTCTAGAGTCGAAACAACATTCAATAAGAACTTCACATTCTCACTCACAACCACAATCTCACGGTCTTCTACTAGCCTCAAATAAATTCTCTTGGTCTCAAAGTTTATCCTAGCCCTATTCCCTGATAGTCATTCCATACCAAAAATCACATCACAACCGTAGAATGACAATTCCATCATATCAACTGGGAACACATACCTCTGAACCATCAATGGACATCGTCTGTAAATCTTTCTAACCACTGCGGTATCTCTAAAGAATTAGTAACACTAACACCTATATCTAGTGCCTCACAAGGTATATCCAACATCCCAGCATGCTCACTCAGAAAACATTACCGTGGGTTAGCTTTCATATAGGTTTGGATCTCTTTCCTCAAACATCTCAAAAACCTCTTACACTTCATCTTCTCAGTAGATATCAACTCGGGTGTATATCTACTCAGCTGTAAGAAATCTTGTTCATACTCAAAGACCGTACAATTACCTTACACAAGAAGGGTGAACTGATCTCTTAACCGACCAATGTGAATCTCGCTCACGTACTTTTTCTCAAATTCATCCAAAAATTCATCCCATGTCGGTTGATCGGGATACTACTTCATCTCAATTGTTTCCCTATCACTCTCTCGCATTACCCTTTTGAGGCGACAGTACACATGGCTGCTCATCCTCTTATCTCAACCTTATCTATCTCATGATCCAACGAATATAACGAAGCCACTGATCCGCCTTCACAGGATTATCTTAGCCAAAACTTAAGAAATCCGTAGCACCCAACTTGCGAACCCTCTCGATAGGTGCATGCCTCAAAATAGCCTTCACTATCCGATCCAAATCACGGTGCAAATGGGCGAAATAATCCACCCCCTTGCTTAACCCCTCTCTCAGACTCATCTACACCATGCACAGACAACAAACAACAAACAGGATTACACCATCGAAATTTCAGCTTTAAAAGTACTATATCGACTCATGGGCATGTACTTGTCTGACACCTATACAACACACTAGACTTTCCCGGGGACTCCTAGAACCGACTCAACCTGGGCTTCGATACCACTAAATATAACATCTTGACTCGGATGTCACATTGGGCCTCTAGCCCAAAACCCGTATTTCAAAATTTCCTTTAAAAGCCCAATAATAAAATCATATTGAATCCAAAATCAATCTATAAAATCAACTTAAATTAAAACAAGTCCAAAAAATTTTAAGTAATTCAGAGCTCCAAATATTACAAAACCATTTAAATATTCGAGCCATGTTTAAAATAAACAAAGTTACAAAAATACATATATGATTTGACAAAGTACTAACCCACTACATCTATCACTGTACCCTGACACAAAGTCGATGCTGAAATCCAAACCTCGATGGTGCTCCACGGGACCTGCTTCACCTAACCTACGCACGAAAACACATTTCGAACGCTGAGCCACACAAGCTAAGTGGATACGCCAAACTGGGACAACATCATGCATATCAACGCAGTAAAGCATGGCATATAAATCTCGTACATGATATGATGATCTAGCATGCTCGCCTATCATATGGCATAATGAAATGTATATTATCGCACACAGCATATACAAATCAATCAGTCAACACAATATAGTGAGGCTCGCGTCCACACAGCATCGAGATCCTACACTACGAGTAGGGCCCGCGTCCATACAGCATCGAGATCTTATATCCGAGATTGAGGCCTGTATCCCCACAGCATCAGGATCCTCCAAATCCCATACTCGGAATATCGCATCGAGTATCTTCGAATGAGGCCTGCGTCCATACAGCATCGGGATCCTACATTCAGGATGGTCGTCAAATCATCACTCGGAATGTTACATCGAATGGCCTTCGACGTGTTGCAACACTTATGGATATCCGGATTTCCAACACACAAAGACTCAACCCACACAAACGATCCACTTAGGATCATAGCATAACAAGATGTTTAAGATTATCCCAATTAGTCTTTCGGAGTTATAACATCAATCTTAGTTCGATAATCCATTTCGTAGATTTTAGATAAAAGTAATTATTTATTAAGAAACATCGAGCCCCAAAACTCTACCCATCTTGGCCAAATTACACAGTGGTATCGATACTCTTAGGTAGGGTATCGAAACACCCAGCATCGATGCCCACCCAAAGAGGGTATCGAAACACATAGGTATCGATACCAATATCGATACCGTTGACCAATTCAAAAGTTAACAAAAGGGAAGAGACCGTTTCGATACATGTATCGATACAAAAAGTTTCTAGAATCCCTCGGTATCGAACCATGGTTCGATACCCCTGATCGAGAAGCCAAACCACACTTATAGGTATCGATACCGATAGCCCGAGTATCGATACCCCTGCACGAAAGACAGGTCTGCACTAAGAAATTCTAGAGTTTCATCCCAACACCTCACCTAAACGATTCTAAAGTTTTCCTACTCATTTCTAAGTGTATTTAGGATGTTTTAACATCAATTTTCAGGCCTTAATCACATCAATACTAATTCCACCATTAAAGCATCCAAGGCTTAAAACCAAACAATCATGCTTAAAATTTACATGTAATGCAATCTACCATGAAATGCATGAAGATTAGAAGAGTTGGGAGTACCAACCTCAGCAAGTACAACAACCAAACCCGAACTCACTCTCCCAAGCTTTTTCCTTTACCCAAACCTTGAGATGATGCTCTCACTTCTTTTTCTACAAGAAATGAGTTAAACCAACCATTAAACCCAACTCAGGGAAAGTTTCTTAAGCTGAAACTCGATTAAAAACTAAGAAAGAACTCCCCAAACTCAAAACCCGAATTTCTCACACATACCTTCATCTTCACCAAACTAAACAATTCTTATTTTGTTTTGTAGATTGAGAACAACTCTAAAACTTACCCTTCTGATACAAAACGTGATTCTTCAGTAAAACCAACAAGATCCAACCTTTAAACCATATTTTCTTATAACAAAGGAAATGGGGAAATGGGAAAATAAAAGAGAAGAAGGTGATATCATCAATGTAGGAGAAATAAACCCTACCCCTTTTTATCCAACTCATTTGATTATTTACCAAAAAGCCATCACTCTTCTAAGCCCAACTTACAACCCAACAAGATTAAGGCCTAACAAGGCCCAAGACCATTAAACTCGGGGTCCAAAACCGAGGTCCAAACTTTCGGGTTAAACCGATGCTCGGATCCGAATCCGGGTCTTTACACAAGGAGATTCAAGAAGCTTCTAAATTTTATTGGTATGCTTAATTCCATAAGAATTTTAATTTCTCTGTTTTGGGGTTGTAAAATGGTTGAATTGTTTAATTCAATTTTTTCACTTCTTGAAGATGATGTAATTATAATTTTTTATGGATTTAATAAAAATTCAGTAGCATTTGTAAAAAAAAAAACTTTAGCCACTATAAAAATAAATATCAATTATGTCTTTCTTCTTTTTTATAAAAAAAATAGATCTAAAATTTTAAATTAAAAATAAAAAGTATAAGATTGGGCATGTAAACAAACACAAATGAGTGTATGTACATTTTCTTTCATTTAATTTTAATCGAACAAATATAAATATAATTTTTTATTCATGTCTGTTCATTAAGAAATATAATTTATTTGTGTTCATTCATAAAAATGATAAACAAACGTAAATGAACACAAACACAAATGTACGTTGAGTATTGCTTATTTTTTTTAAGAAGTTTGTAGTCTTATATATTGAATATTATTTATTTATTCTTTTTATTTCATATTTTTAATATATGTTTGTAGTATTTTAAAATATAATATTTTTATTCTAAAAATAATAAATATAAAGGTATATATGTAAATTGAAATAAAACAAATAAATTATTAAACACTAACGTAAAAGAACGAATAAGACTTTTATTTATATTTATTTAATTAAAATAATAAACAAAATTATTTATATTCTCTCATTTAATAAATTAATAAACTTTCTAACAAACTGAGCATCTATTTCCTTTACATCACTATATAGTAACTAATATGAGTCTCCGTCTATCGCTCGTAGTCCTATAGACTAAATTATATGATTTATTTTTGGTTTTAAAATGTAGATAAGATAAGAAAAGAGGGAGAGAAAAGTAATTTCATAGGGCAGCCACGGAAGAAACACGGAATATTTTATATTTCTACCTAAGTTAATGGTTCCACGTCATCATACTGTGGGTCCTCTTTCATTCAATAATTATGAAATATGCAAAGCATATCCCATTCCATTCCATCCCGCCTACATCCCTTGTCTCTACTACTTCTGCCACACCGGACATTTCAATTGTCTGCAAAATCACAGAAGGGAACAAAACCGAGAAAATATTGAAATCTTGTGATCAGATCGGAAATTAGGACGGAGAAGGGAGAATGAGCACGAAGAAGAAGGCGTTGACGGCTAACACGACGAGGACACGTGTAGGGAAGTACGAACTTGGGAAAACCTTGGGAGAGGGCAGTTTCGCAAAGGTTAAGTTCGCTAAGAATGTTGAGACCGGCGAGTGTGTCGCCATTAAAATCCTCGACCGTGACAAAGTTCTCCGTCACCGAATGGTCGAACAGGTCAAAAACACCTTCCCTTCCCTTCAATCTCCTCCATGCACACAAACAACATTTAAAAGATTGAAATTCGAAATAGATCTCGGTCGTCTATAACCGAGCGCCTCGCTTGTTCTTATTAACAAATTAACTTCGATTAATCGAAGCTGGCTTTACAATCAAATGATTCAAATCTGTTGTGTTATAATTTTCAAAAGCCTTGAGAATTTTGGTTTTGTATGGAACAGATAAAAAGAGAAATATCAACAATGAAGCTTATCAAGCATCCCAATGTCATTAAAATATTTGAGGTGAAACAACTAATCCCTACCGTTAAAGGATCATTCAGTTTAGCATTGCGGATACAATTATTTAATTCAAGCTTCCTTTCCTCTAATTAGGTTATGGCAAGCAGGACTAGGATTTATATCGTGATCGAGTTTGTTGGTGGTGGCGAGCTTTTTGACAAAATTGTAAGGAATTACAATTTATTTGCTTACGGAAATTTATAGTGGAATGGTTTAAAAAAACTGTACATAAGTATTAAGTCGTCGTTTATTGTTTATGGTAGTGAAAAATATTAGATATTTGTAGGCCAAACACGGGAGACTAAAAGAGGATGAAGCTAGAAGCTATTATCATCAGCTTATCAATGCTGTTGATTACTGCCACAGTAGAGGCGTCTACCACAGAGATTTGAAGGTTTTAATTATTCTCTAATTTAATAAACAGATCAACGACTACTGTTTTCATATTCTTTTTTGACATCAGAATTAATTTGGAGCAGTTTTCAATGTGCTGTGGGTTGTAATTCCTATTTCATATGTATTTATCCAGTAATTTTTCTACTTTTGCAGCCTGAGAATCTTCTTCTGGACTCGCAAGGTGTTCTTAAAATTTCAGATTTTGGATTGAGTGCATTCTCGCAGCAAATTCGGGTAAACCATTATTGTTAAGTTATTGACCAGGATGGATACATAATTTTGCCAATGATTAACATTTTTTTTGAGTATTAGTTTTTACTTCAATAAAAGAATAATACATTGTTTTTAATAAACATTATTAAAATAGTTTGTTACTTATTTTTTATACCAGTGTAAGCGTTGTTAACACTATTTTTTCTTTCCTCTTAAAGAATTCCCCTTGTTGAATCATAAAAATTATGAGAAAATGCTTGAAACAGTTGGTCAAGGCATTTTAGATGGCAGTGTACGATCATATCAATGCCAACTTACAATAATGGTGGAAAAGAAGGAAAACTCTTGTCACCATGTCTAGTAGTGTGTAATCTTTTTCTTTTTCTTTTACATGTTCCTACTATAGGAAGATGGACTGCTTCACACTGCTTGTGGGACACCCAATTATGTTGCTCCAAAGGTATGCACTCATGACTTTATTGAAAATAATTTAGCTCTGATGCTGCAACTTTTTCGTTCTTCTTTTCTATGGCATTTGATATTTCTCTTATCAGGTACTCAAAGATAAAGGTTATGACGGTACATCAGCTGATATTTGGTCTTGTGGAGTTATTCTCTTTGTTCTTATGGCTGGTTATTTGCCTTTTGATGAGTCAAACCTTATAACCTTGTATAAGAAAGTAAGTGCCTCCCAGTCTAGGATTCTCTTTATAGAGGAGAACATTAAAATTGTTGGGTACATCTTGATAAATTTCAGATATGGGCGGCTGATTTCTGTTGTCCTCCATGGTTTTCATCTGGTTCAAGGAAACTGATTACATGAATTCTTGATCCAAATCCTCTTGCAGTAAGTTGCAAAATCAGTTTCTTCTAAGAAACTTTGTGATTGCTTGCAATCTTTGATCTTGGCATAGGCTGGTAACACATGCTTTTCCATTGAAATTCTGCATGTTCTTGGCAGCGTATAACCATTCCTGAAATTCTACAAGATGAATGGTTCAAGAAAGGGTACAAGCCACCTCAATTCGAGCAGGAAGATGATGTAAATCTTGATGATATAGATGCTGTCTTTAATGACTCAATGGTAAAACATTTTATAATTCTGTCAGTTTTGCTTCTCTGAACAAAGAGCTCTACTGTAAGCAAAATCCCATCCACTTTAGATTAGAATGTGTTTGTGTGGATTTTGTTTTGTCCAAAACTTTAACATAGACCCTTGTAAGGGCTGGAAATTGAGGTCATAACTATTGGAAGAACTTTTATTATCATTAATTGTGTTTAAAGTTGTGTTTTAAGCGTTGTTTATGTTTTATTGAAACACTAAGATTTAAGGGGACCTTGTTAATTGATAAAACACGGTTATTTTATCATCTTTAGGGTTAAAAGGGATGGTCGTTTGTTTGTGAACATCTTATCAAATGAATGAAATCTGTCGTCTTCCTCAAATTTTCTGCTTCTGTATCTCCCCTTGCTCCTCTATATTCTACCTCAATTTAATTCTTTTTCTTTAGTTTCGTACCTTTACAACACTGTCAACTAGTTACTTTTTCATTTGTGTCCATCTCTTTCACGCACTTATTGTTTGTTTATTTGCAGGAACACCTTGTAACAGAAAGGAAAGAGAAACCTGTGCACATGAATGCTTTTGATCTTATCTCTAGGTCGCAAAGCTTTAGTCTTGACAAATGGTTTGAGAAGCAGAGTGTATGTATCTTAGATCCCTTTAACTTTCCCTGTACTATATTGTGTGAATCATAGTATGTGAAGAATCATCTGTGTTAAGTTCTTCTAGCCTTGATCTCCACCTTCCATCTTATAACTATCAGAAAACACTTAGCTAACTGTATCTATTTTTGCTTTCTTGGTTTGAATTGAAACTGTAGGGTGCTGTGAAGCTAGAAACTAGTTTTGCTTCCCAACACCCTCCTAACGAAATTCTCTCGAAGATTGAGGAAGCTGCAAAGCCTTTGGGCTTTAATGTTCACAAGAAAAACTACAAGGTTTGCTTTATCTGATTCTATGTATTGTTTGTTGGGCAAAGCTAATCTTCTTGCTTATATGGTTGCAAATTCTGTCATGTATATTCACTTTGTCACAGATGAAGTTGAAAGGTGACAAAACTGGGAGAAAGGGCCAGCTTTCTGTAGCTACCGAGGTACTGCTTTGTTTGTAGCCAGTCAATCACCTTTTACGTTCTGAAATGCAATGAAAATTTTACCATTTGTTGAAATGGAAGCACCCTAGTCGCATATTTCTTTTTTGGAGTCTCCATCATTTGAATAATTTTCACGGACTAGCAATACTTGATTATGGTTGCACGAATATCTTTATTTTAGCATATGTGGCATTTTCTAACTTCCCTTCAAAGAATTTAAGATCGTTAGATTATTCCATATCAAAGAAAAATGTAAACCTCATTGCTGTTTGAACTCAGGTGTTTGAGGTGGCTCCCTGTTTACATATGGTGGAGCTTCGTAAAACCGGCGGTGACACATTGGAGTTTCACAAGGTAGACCTGCACCCTACTAGCTTATTAACTTTAGCTTTGTTGGTGAGGATCAGTAATCCACTTTGACAAAGATCTTTCTTCTCTTCCCCGAATTTCTCATATAAATTCTTCTTTTAATGACAGTTCTATAAAAGCTTTTCGAACGAACTGAAAGACATAGTCTGGAATTCAGGAGAAACCGCTGAAACGTAAAGGTGATCTCTCTTGCTCCCCACTTCCTATTACTGTCGCAACCAATAAACGAGTTCATTACCTTTGATGTTTGCTTCTGCAGGCCATAAGATTCTGGTTCATTCTTGCTTTCACTTCGTGTAAATACTGTTTGGTCGCGCCTTTGGGAAGATAAAGTGAAACCATATGGCTCAAAACGTGATGCACAAGGTTGCTTCCACCGAACTCTCCTTATTTCAAATTTATAAAGGTTGCTTCCACCGAACTCTCCTTATTTCAAATTTTGTTATAAATAAGTCCAATTTTAATAGAAAATACGATGTGGTTGTTCTACAAGAACTTTGGAATTGTCTTAAGTTTCGGTCTTCCCATATACACTATCAAGCCGTCTTTAAAATACAAAGAATACGGGTAGCCATGAATTGTTCGGTGTTTGAGTACAAAGCAACTCTCCGAAATCCCAGTTTAAGGATAGATTCCCAAACTTGCTTCAAGAATACAAACTCGGCAAAGAGAGGGTTCCTAGTTTTGACACAGATCTATCCCATCCAGTTTTGTCTCCTTTGTAAAAATCCTACATATAAGTTTTGAATGAAATCTATAGGAGTCGGTTACTATTCAAGAAATCAATTCCTAGTTATTGACATATCACAAAACCACAAAAGGTATCATAAATCATCATCTTCATTGTTACTTGTCATAAGAAAGAAAATATACATCACTGTAACAAAACAAAATAAAATTATCTAGAAATAAACAAAAAAAACTGCCATAAAAATAGATAAAAAAAAATATAGTGTAAATCTGTCAAAATGAAACATAAAACAAAAAAATCTAGAAATAAACGAAAAAACTGTCATAAAAATAGATAAAAATTTTTATAAATAAATATGATGTAAATCTGTCAAAATGAAACATAAAACAAAAACTTGAAAATAAAACATTCAATAAGGAAGATAAATTTTATTTATATACAAAACTAACAAAACAACTAAAGAATGTTGTCAGCATTAAAATAATATATATAAATATTTAGATACTATTTTAAAGTTAGTTTGATATTGTTTTCAAAAGTGTTTTTGAAAATATTGTTAGAAAGTAAATTTAAAAAGTTTGTTATAAGACTTTAATATTTTATATTACGGTCAAAAAGTTTTTCAAAAGTTTTTTTTTTAAATAAAATATTTATTTTAAATATGATACGTAAAGTAAAAATAAATAAAAATAAATGATATTTAAATTTTCTATCAGAAAATTTATTAATATTATTATATATAAAATATATTGATTTAATTTATAATAAAAATATAAAAATTTTGATAATTTATTATCAATTATATATAAGTATAAAATTTAAATATAAGTGTAATATAACTAAATACTAATTTAATATATTAATAATTATTATATTTAAGATTAATACATTAATATTAATATTAAACGATTAAAGATAAAACAATAACTTTTATCCTTAAAAGTGATTTTTACCTCAAAAATTATAATTTTTTTTTTGTAAATTACATGTTCACTTTATAATGATTCATGTTCATGATTTAAAACTCTATCTCCTAATAATATAATTCTTCAAAGTTTAAACCTAGATTTTCTCTTCGAAAGAATTATATATCTTACCGTTTCGTCTTAGAATTTAATATTAACTGCCGCAAAGCACTTTTTCACATACATATGTCCATCTTTTAAATGGTATAAGCATATAATTTTATACTATTATATGCTGGAAAAATAATGGAAAATGATCAACTTTGAGGCACGTTTTGGAATTGTAAAGAAGATGATTCAAATAAAGAAATTATTGATTTTTATTCTATTTCGCAAGATCTTTACACTTGTAGCTCATATGTTCAAAAATATTGAGTGGTGAATGGGAAATTGATGCTCAAAGTAAGAAGGTTGGAATAAAGTAAGGAATGAGAAACTCATTATCCCATATTGATGGGATAAATGAAGTGGGAAGTGTTTCTATACACTTACCAATATAGTTGTCATTGAATGATTTAATTCAGAATTAAATTTGGATTAAATTTGAATTAAATACCGGATAATTAACAATTAATCCCAGATTTTTTAGATCTTAATTCGGGAAATTTAGACCACTATTGCCCTAGCATTTCACTATAAATATGAGTTGATTTTCTCTGTTTTACTTATGCCAAAAACATTTTCTCTCCTCTAATTTTCTCTCGGTGATCGGCAAAGGCAAGAGCAGTTTGAGAACTCGACAAAAGTGCTAATGTTCGGAGTCTAGTTGTTGTATCTTGGGAGACAGACTACCAGACAACTTGGCACCATCGGAGTGACAGAAAATCTATCTTAAAGAAACTGCTTCCGGCAGGCCTCAACTCGATTATGTTTTCCAATCAAAACTCGGTTTGATAGAAACTTATTTATTATGTTTTGTTTTACTGTTCGTTTAAATAATAATAATTTAGATTCTTTTACTTTATTATTCTTTTCTTGGATTAACCACCTATTTTCCAACAATCTTAAGACAGATTTTTTGGTTAAATCCAAGACAAACGGAAAAAGGTTGAAACAACTTGACAAAAACACATGATTTAAAATCATGTTTATCTCCTCTGTCAAGTTTGGTTACACTTCAGACTTTACCGAATGCCTAGTATCCTATCATGGCCAAAGATTTCAATTTGGAAATTTTTTTTTCTTTTGCTTCTATTCACTAATTCACGTGCAAAGGAAGTTGAATTAGTCAACTCTAATTCATGAGTTTGCTTTCTCTATTTGATTTTAATCGCCGGATTGTTTGACGGTTAGCAATTAAGATTTAATGAGATCATGAGATTTTGCAGGGCGTAAATCTCAGCCACGTGGAAGCTTCCATTTGCAACATTAATATTTGTTGTAGGAGTCCGGTATTGAAAACTGGAAGCAAAAATTATGGATAAGTGTAACCGTAAATATGGCATTCTGCCATTTTATATGTGTGCGAATTTTATTTCTTTCGTACTAAATTTACGAAATTTTATAGGGACAAATAGGATTTTTGGATGATTAAACCGAGAATGATAAATATATTTTTCGGAATAAAATGAGAAGACAAATAATTTGTTTCAGGAATTATCTTAATGTTTTTAAATGAGTTTGCTAAAAATCTCAAATTTGGACAAATCTGTTTTACAAAAATTATCGTGAAAAGTAACCGAGGTCGTGGATTTTGTGAAATAACAAAATCAAATAAACGAAAATTTTAATTTTCGATTTATTGGAATTATAATTAATTCTGGGTTTGTTTTCTTTATTAAAAGAGAAATAATGGATATGGTAAATTTAATTTTTACCTTATGTGAATACATGTTACATGTATTGGTACAACCTTATTTATGAAAATAAAGGTTTTGGCTTTAGACAATATTGTCTATTGATCAAATAAAACATTTATTCAATATAGAATTAAATTACTTATTTGATATAAAATATGGTAATATCAAAACCATATATTAAAATTTAAGGTAATCGTGGATTCCTTAAATAAGTGTTATGGTATTTTTGTGATCATACCATATATGCGAATTAAGGTAATATTCCTTAATGATTTAAATACATGTGTGCAGGTATTATGATAATTTTAATATCATAAATTATGATATTAATTTGATAATAATATTTTGATATTATTATGTTTATTTGACCTTAAAGTTGTATGACATGAAAAGGAATATAATTTTTATGTGAAATAATAATTATTGAGATAATTATTATTTGTGTTTGGAAACACTTTGGATTATTATTTGAATTAATAATTTTTCTTGGGAAAGTGTAAACACAAAGAGTTTCTTGATTGTTATTGAAACAAATATCTCGTAAATAATTTATTTTGGGAATTATTTCCTACCGTTTTAACGGATTTACTTGATCTTTCAAACAATAATCAAAGAATTTTTTTAAAAAGACTAATTCTTTTTGAAGAATTAAGTTGTTTTGATATCTTCATTTGAGTTTTTAATCCTAATATTTTTAAATGAAGATTGTAATCACTAATTTTATCCGGTTTTATGCTCGAATTAAATCAATCCACATCCTTTTTTAATACCCAAATCACCTTAACTTACCCTAATTTTATCACTTATTTTATAATTATTATTATCCTTACTATCTCTTAATTAAAACCAAAATTCCAAAAATATATAAATATATGATATAAATAAAAACCTTTTATTAGAGCCCACTTTTATAAGCCCAAACCATAAATAAATTTGACCTATTAAATATAATTTTATAATATAAAAAAATATAATAAAAATCCCTACTTGGTGCCCAAGGTCTTGTTTTTAATTGGTTATTATTTTTAAAGGGATAAACCTAAAATACCCTTCATCATATTATAGATACCTTTATATATTAAAACCTAAACCTATTTTATTCCCATATAATACCCTTTACCCTAACTATATATATAACATTTACCCTAAAAATAAAGGGCCCTAACCATATATTTTCATACCTAGCCGCATACCCCCTCACCACATTTTCCATTTCACAGCCGCATAAGCCTCTGACCATTTCTTTCACTCGGCCAAAACCATTTCCAGGGCCAAGTTTCCATTTCCATTTTATTTCCATTTCCATTTCCATTGGTAAGTTGGTAGCCTCCATTATTTATATTTTTACTCTCATTGAATCACTTCACCCATTTGGTTGATTATTTTTCAAGTTATGCCCTAATCTAATCATTATTTTTACCGTTTAGTTTAATTTGTGGATTGATTTTAATCGAGCATATTTAGATGTATATAGTTCTTTTTGAAATATTTATTATGTATTCCATTCTTATGGTTCAATGAAAATATGAATATTTTTATTGGTATCTTTTATTGTTTTTTTATTTGTTTATTATATGTTTTGTTTTGTTTATTTATATATGTTATTTGTTTGTTGGTCTATTTATTTTAATCT
Source organism: Abelmoschus esculentus (assembly GCA_035048815.1). Taxonomy (NCBI): domain Eukaryota; kingdom Viridiplantae; phylum Streptophyta; class Magnoliopsida; order Malvales; family Malvaceae; genus Abelmoschus; species Abelmoschus esculentus. Next base: position 12,063,223 of record JAUCBN010000026.1, read on the forward strand.
TTGTTATCATGTGTTGTATAATATTCTTAAGTGTTTATGTACCTTTTTATTCATGATATTTATTTATTTATTTTTGTTAATGTTGTTACATGCTTTGTATATATGCCATGCATTTTATGGTTTTTTATTCATGTAAATGTTTATATATATATATATTACTTTTTTTTAATTTTGTAAATTACATACACCACATTAAATTAATGAGTCTAATTAAACGTCTTTATTTGGTCGTAACGGGCCCGTGTTCCAATGTAATGGTCGCGGTGTATGCGTTGCCTCCGAATAAAGACACGGTAAAAATAAAATTGATTCGAATCTTTAAACAAAAATTAATTTAAATGCCACTTTAATCCAAAAAATCTAAAATTAATTAAGCGGTAATTTATAAAGGTGCCAATTTTGGGCGGTTTTAAACCCTAAACCCGTTTTTAACCGTAACCGACTCTCGAACCCAAATCATTTCGAATCTCTGGTTTTTACGGTGTCCGGCCTACCAAAGTGGCCGATGGCGACTCCACCCCTTTTTAAAAATCCCTAATTTTAAAATTTCCCTTTTCAATCTAAATTTTTTTTTCTCAAATCCCTAATTTTAACCTTCCAATTTCTATTTTTTAAGAACCCTAGATTTCAAGTTTCTTCTAACATTTCAAAATTCCCAATTTTTGTATATAATTTTAAAACCTAATTTTTAATTTTTAATTATCAAATCCTAATTTTCTAAATTTCCCCAAAATTTTATTTTAAACCCAAATCCCTAAATTCCACTTTTCAAACCCTGATTTCAATTCCACTAGTGACCCCTTTCCCTTTTTTACTACACACCTATTATTATTTTTAAGAATTTTATAAGGGTCGCTACAAAGATATAAGAAAAATAAATCAATGAATTTATTTCTTTGATAGAATCTTGCGTTGATTCTATTTTTGAAAGGAAAAATAAATCATAAATTTATTAGATTTATTTGAGAATCCTTTCATGATTCTAACTTAAAAATAAATCAGAGAATTTATTTCATGTGAATGTTGGAAATTAAGATACAGTAAATAAATATATTTTCAGGAATTTAACTCCTGTCGTTATAACATATTTACTAAATATCTTTTTAAATAAAGTGAACAAATCTGTTTTAACAGAATTTATTAGTAGAAGTAACATTGGTTACTAATTATACAATATTTAATTCGATCAAGGTCTTGAATCAAAGTATAGAAGAAAATTATTTTCTATGTTAAAATTCTTAAAGCCTATTTTGATGTATGTTATAAAATACACAATGTTTTAAATTGGCTTAAGAATTATGAGGGTTAGTAGACCGTAAATGGAAGATGTCGGTGCTAAGAAATTCTTAGTGATTGATTCTAATTGATAATAAATCAAAGACAGTGACTTAATTGATCACTCAAACTTGAATGATTTCAAAAACTTCCATAAACGGGTGATTGAAAGAAATATTAAAAGTGTATGTTTAGGATTGGTTTTTTAAAAAGACTTAGTTCTTAAGTGTGCCTAGCACCACCTGTCTTATCATAAGTTACCTACCTGGTGCACTGTTTATTATTATTCTTTCTATTAAAACCGTGTAAACTTTTGTTTTAGGGTTTTAGTTTACTAAAAACCTATCGTCTAACAAAACTTAGAAATTATAATTTTGTTTCTGTTTTTTTGTCTTTGACTAAATTTTTGATGTTTAACAAATTTATAATATTTTGATTATGACTATGATACACAATCAATGAAATTCATAAGGAAGAATTTCAAAATGTGACAACAAAGGTGTTGTAAATTTGATCATGATAAACTTGATAAAAAAAAATTCTCCTAGTGATAGAGAGAATGAGGTAAATATGGTTACCATATATTGCTAAGCAAATATTACTATGAAAATATTACTAGAGCAAATACATTGAAAGTCAAAAATGACTTCAAGCCGTAAAGTAGGCGGTATATCTCAAGAAGCTAAATTTCATGAGGAAATGCTTCAATTTTATGAGACATGGAATAAATCTTTGGATTATATTTACAAATGAAATCAATATTATGATAAATTTTTTCATAATAATTGATATGACGAACAATTGTTTGAAGGTAATAAAATTACCTTCATGATAGAACAATTCAGTTTTGCTTAAAAGCAAAGTTGATATATGAAAATGATTCCTTATAAGAAGAATGTTGAAACCCAAATTGATTAATTTGAGGAGAAACTCTATATGAGTAATGTTGCAACATCCAAAGTGTAAAACTAAATTTGATTTTGATATAATAAATAAGTTAAAGGACCAATTTGAAATAAATTTTTAAGTCCCTAGGTCAAACTTTTGTTTTTAAGTCAAACCAAGAACTTTGAAATAACATTATAAGTGTTTTTCATACGAGGGTATCGGATACCCTAAGGACAAGTATCGATACACCTGGATTTTTTAAAGCCTTGTTCTTGAGATCAAGAACAAGTATCGAAACAAGGTTCGATACCATTTTTTACTACCAACACATGTTTCAAACCTGGTATCGAAACAACTTCGTATACTTTTAATTATTTTTAAATTATTTAAAATCATGACTCCAAGTATCGATACTAATATCAATACACCCCTTAATCCCCAATGGCTATTTTAGCATTAAATGAGTCGACTATTGGTGGCATTTAAAATTTAATTGATGGTTAGCCTGTATCGAAATAGGATTCGATACCCAACTTCACAGTTTCTTTTGATATCGAAGCATATATCGATACCCCCTTTATTAAATACACAATGGCTCTTTCTATTCTTGGTCTGTTTCGAAACAGGTAGCCCGTGTTTCGATACCACCTACTGCAGAATGCATTTATGATGGAGAGATGAAGCTCCAACGTCCTTATTTACATTCCCAACAACTACAACGGTTAGAAATCAATGAGAAGGTATAAAATGAAGCTTTTTCAACAACATAAAAAACTATTGAACCTCAAGCAATATCTAAGCACACCAATCTAACTCAAAGTACTTCATTGCATATTCTTGCTCCCAACTCTTGTAATTTAACTTTGATCTTTTGTAATCTAAGTTTGGGGAGAGTTTGTTTGTAATTGGGGTAATATATTTCTTGTGAGAGAATTTTTACTTACCTATTTTCCCTTGTACTATCTTGTGAGGATTGAATCAATTCTTGGGTAGAAGAATTGATTTGAATTGTAACGGTTATCCCTTGAACCGAGAAAAAGGTCAAATTCATTAGTGAATTGGTTTCAAAATCCTTAGTGGGAGCTAAGGTAGTGGATGTAGAGCTTGTTTGAAGCTTGAACCACTATAAATCTCGTGTCTTTTAAATTTTAGCATTTTACCGAAAATTTCGAAATCAAAATTTTAATTGTCAATTCACCCCCTCTTGGCCATACTTCAAGAATCGATCAATTGGTATCAGAGCCTAATCTTTGAAGAGATTCACATCTACCAAGAAGATCCAAGGCGTGTTGATCATATCTACAAATCAAATACAATGGCCTCCACCTCCGGTTCATGGAACGAGTCACATTCCATCACCAAGCCACCCTTCTTCAATGGGGACAACTACCCCTATTGGAAGAATAGAATGAGGCTATTCATCAACTTAAATAATTATGTCCTTTGGGATATAATTGATGATGGACCCTCAATCCCAATGAAGCAAGAAGGAGACCGACAAGTACTAAAGAAAAGGAGCGAGATGACCGATTAAGAAAGAATGAAGATGTCCATAAATGATAAAACTCTCCACATCCTCTTTTTTGTGTTAGGACCCGACATCTACTCTAAGATGTCTTCATGTACAAGTGTCAAAGAAGTTTGGGACTCTTTGGAGACTACATATGAGGGCACCAATGACGTAAAGGAAACAAAGATTGGTCTTCTCAATCTAAGCTATGAGAACATCAAGATGGAGCCCGATGAAGACATCACCAAGATATTTGATAGATTCTCGGTGATTGTCAATGGTCTCTGATAGGCGTGGTATAAGCGCTATTTTGAGTGCAAGTGTACACGTCGTCAAGTAATAAAATAATAAGTATATCGTGTATCGTTTTCATAGGGATTGGTATACTTAATATGTCTTCCTTCGTTCCCTTGCTCCTAAGAATAAAATAAAAGCACAAATAAGATGGTTTGTTTTATCTAACTAAATAATTAAATAATAAAACATAAAATAAAGAGTTGAGAACGATTATAGAGAAAGTGGATAGGATCCATTTGCGTCAATTAGTGGATTCAATTGATCTGCTTCTTGTCCAATGCAATCGCACAACACTGCTTTGATAGTACTGCAGATACTGCCTCGACAATGCTGGTGCTCCTCTGCCACGACAATCTCTTGCTCGTGGGCAGAAGTATCAAAGTTCAGCAAAGTGTCCGTAAGTGACTCCGCTCATCTTTGAGTCAAAGTGCTGTTGATGCTTAGTCCTTGACGATACCTCTCGGCGTAAACCAAAGATAACCACCAACCAATCCAACACTTGTTTTAGCTGCTGAAACTCTTAACCTACCCCTTACTGCCGCCACAAGGGTATAGGCCGAGTTAGTGTCGCCGACACCGTACTTATTCCTTTCATGAATCTATACCTCTCGATGTTAGATAAATAGATTACTTGCAAACTTCCCTCTCGGGCTTGGATACAAGAACAAAGAATGGCAATAAGATAAGCAAACTCTGATTTTATTTCATAAGAACAAGAATACAAGAATCAATCTCCTCTCACTAATATCGACAATCTTCACCTATCCTTAAGAAGTTTAGAACATGTTATCGTGGAAGTACAATTCTTAGGGAGGAAGGGTTTTCTCTACAAATCGACTCTCCTAGACAATGTTTAAGTCCATTCAGATCCTCTACCAAATAATCTCTAACAATAGGTTGCCTCGGCAATGGATGCAGTAGTGGCTGCTGCTGCATTACTGGCGGCAGTACATTATGATCAACAGGTCCTCTGGGTGGATTATCCATAGTTTGGAACAAATTTCGTCTTAGATTATGTCTTGTACGTTCAATCTCCGGATTCAACTCGTATAATGGTCCACTTAGATTTGCCCTGGTCATAAACCAAATAAATAAAAATTAATAAAAACAAAAATAAAATAAAACTAAGGTTAAAGTTAGATAACTAATAATTAAAGAGCAAGAAAATTAAAGAAAACAAAATTCAGTTGCCAATCCTCGGCAACGGCGCCAAAAACTTGATAGGCGTGATATAAGCGCTATTTTGAGTGCAAGTGTACACGTCGTTAAGTAATAAAATGATAAGTATATCGTGTATCGTCTCCACAGGGATTGGTATACTTAATATGTCTTCCTTCGTTTCCTTGCTCCTGAGAATAAAATACAAACACAAATAAGATGGTTTGTTTTATCTAACTAAATAATTAAATAACAAAACATAAAATAAAGAGTTGAGAACGATTATAGAGAAAGTGGGTAGGATCTAGTTGCGTCAATTAGTGGATTCAATTGATCTTCTTCTTGTCCAATGCAATCACACAACACTGCTTTGATAGTACTGCAGATACTGCCTCGGCAATGCTGGTGCTCCTCTGTCGTGGCAATCTCTTGCTCGTGGGCAGAAGTATCAAAGTTCAGTAAAGTGTCCGTAAGTGACTCCGCTCATCTCTGAGTCAAAGTGTTGTTGATGCTCCGTCCTTGACGATACCTTTTGGCGTAAACCAAAGATAACCATCAACCAATCCAACACTTCTTTTAGCTGCTGAAACTCTTAACCTACCCCTTAGTGCCTCCACAAGGGTATAGGTCGAGTTAGTGTCGCTGACACCGTACTTATCCCTTTCGTGAATCTACACCTCTAGATGCTAGATAAATAGATTACTTGCAAACTTCCCTCTCGGGCTTGGATACAAGAACAAAGAATGACAATAGGATAAGCAAACTCTGATTTTATTGCATAAAAACAAGAATACAAGAATCAATCTTGTCTCACTATATCGACAACCTTCACCTATCCCTAAGAAGTTTAGAACATGTTATCATGGAAGTACAATTCTTAGGGAGAAAGGGTTTTCTCTACAAATCGGCTCTCTTAGACAATGTGGTCGGCTAGTATATGTATAGTCTTAACCTAGGGCAAACCTTTCCTAAATAGACTTCAACTTGGAGTAGGGAACAAGTCTTCTTCAAGGATTCTGATATTTCCAAGTTTGCCGCCATCTAGAAAGGGTTTCCCGCTTGGTCTTTAAATTGGGCTTTGAGCACGCTAGCCTAGTCCAATTGATGCGCTGTATCTTCCAAAATATTCTCTATATTTTTATCTTTCAATGCTCCTTCATTGTTGGTACTGCCACACTAGATTCTGTCGTGGCCACGCTTCTGTCTCGGCTTCAACACAGCTTTTCTACCGCTTCGGCTCTAGATATTCCTGCATGTACAGAAATTATAATAATATCTGTATTTTCTATAAATATTAACTTTGTATGTGGTGATAACGAAATATCCAATATTTAAGTAAAGAGTACATGATTCGGTTCAAGTGGGTGTATATTAGGTGCATAAAGTACCATAAGAAGGGTAGTAAATAACTGCCTTTTAGGCACTCATCAAATACCCCAAAACTCGAACTATTGCTTGTCCTCAAACAATGCAAAACATCAAATTGCTAAACCTTACTCCCCTTTGGTCTTACTTTTTTATCTATTCTCTCCACCATGGTCATGTCTATCTCTTTTTTAGCCATTAGTTTACCCAAGGACTTCTACTAAGAAACAAACTATAGGGCTAGGTGAGTGTGTGCGTTTAATTGACAAGGCTGATTCAAGGCTTTCTTAGATAAACTCTAAGTTCAAGACAAGTAGAATCTTGGATTAGCTATCTCCTTAAAACAACAAGTCTTGAGCCAATTTCGAGCACCTCAAGATATGTGTTTCCTATTTTCTTCATTATCTTGTTTATTCTTTTTCTTAACACCTATTTAGCATACTAGAGCCAATTTCGAGCACCTCTAGCATGAAGGAGAGTAAAACTAGAGCCGGTGATAGGCACCTCTAGTTATTTTTCCAATAAGTTCTAAGTCTTTATCACCTAAGTTTATTAAAAGAACTCCTAAATCAAACAAGTCCAAAACGTGTTTATTTTCTATCTAACCCTAAAGCAAGCTTCTAAGTTTTATTTCATGAGTATCCTATGGTTATCCCTTCAAAACAGTACTTGGCCATGGTAAGGAGAAAAATTTCTATAGCCTTAAAGGGGTAAACTAAAGCAAAGTTGTCATAAGGCAGTACAAGATTACAAACATAAAATCAAGAAAGGAGAATATAAAAAAATTCAGTAAAAATTTACTCCCTTTTATGGTATTGTCGCGACATTGGGTAGCCTCGGTAGTGCTTCTGCACCTTCAATCTCCCCCAAACTCAAACCGAGCATTATCCTCAATGCTCAAAATATAAAGCAAACATCAATTAAATATTGAAAAAGTTGAGAGCAGTAAGACATTATTTATAATGACTCCGAGGAGCTGCTTGTACGGAGCATTCTCCTAGGCCTTGCTGCTGGTGCCTTTCTCCTAGATTCTTATCTTGGTGATTGCTGTTGTTTGGCCTGCCGATGCGACTGTACTCTGTTGGGCGGTGTGCGGTGTGTTGGTGCTATAACCTCATCCCCTTCTTCGTCAGTGTCCATGATTTCTGTTACTCCTTCTGCCGTGGCAGTGGGTCTTGCTGATTCATGGGATAAACTATGGTATTCATCAATCTCGTGAGATAGCATATCCCTGCTAAGACTGGGTATAGGAATTGGTTCTCTTTGGGGAGATTTAAAGACAACCCGCCTCTTGGATGACCTTTGGCTAGTAGATTGTACTCCGGCAGACCTTGCTGGCCTGGAAGGTTTGGCAGCATAGAACTGTTGGTGCGGCCATGGCTGGAAAGATGGTTGAGGTCCTGGGGCAGGTGTTGTATCGGTATAAGGGGTGGCAGTGACGAACATATTGGCTGGGAATTTAGGAAATTATGCCCCTTGATGTGGAAAGCTCTACATCATCATGTTGGCTAGAGACGTGTTGAAATCGCGTTGGTACTCCATGTAGTGCTGTTGGCGAAGGTCCATGGCTACCATCCTTTGTAAAATCTCTTGGTATGGGTCTGCTCCGGTAGTCGGCTCGACAGAGGTTGGTGCTTCTGTTGAATACCGCCCTCGGGCGGTGAAGTCGGCAGTGAACTGCTGCGGTGTTGCCTGGACAGGCTCTTCATGTGTTATCTGCATAACTCGATGGTAGAAGTCTCTTGTCCATCCCTGCCTAGTTGGCGTGTATTCATCTGTATCTTCGACTGAAACTCCTGCATTAATGCACAAGGCAGAGATTAAATAGGGGAAGTACAATGGTTCGCGTTCCTTCTTACCGCATTCATGGAATTCGTGAAGGATGATCTCTCCAATGTTGATGCTTCTCTTCTTGATGATGGACTGGATTAGTGTCAGCCTTTTGTGATCCACTGTGTTGTTGTGGGAAGTTGGGATAAGTCGTCTTTTGACAAACGTACAACACATCTTAGCCTCAGGTATTCGACTCTGCCATGTTACTAAACCCTTATGGGCACCGGTTTCTCATGAAGTGTTGTTCTAACAAAGCTCATACTTAATCTCCTCATAGTATTGAGTGGTGATACTGTCTACGTAGTCGGCATGATCATCTCATGTAGGTGTGAGACCATAAAATTCATTGATGACTTTGGCATCAAGTTGTACAGGCTTGCCTCGGTAGTGGACAAAAAGAGTGTCCTTGCTCGGCCCATGCACGTAGAATTCTCGTACAATTATGGCATTTGCTGCTTGAGGCTATTGACAGAAAGCCTCCCAATCCTGATGCTGAATCTTGTCGAATAAATATGGTTCAATGCCGAAGTTCATATCATTATTCTATTGAAATCCCTACTCTTCCCATAGTTGTCGAGCAACGAATGATCGGTTGAATCTTTCAGCAATAGTGGCTGGAGCAAATCTTGTGTCATAAGCCATTGAATTGTTCGTGTAAGGTGGTTTGAGAATTTCTGGAGTGAATAGAGATTGTTCTGAAAATTGCACGAAGTAGTGAGAGCAAGATTGTGAAAGTAAGTGAAAATAGCAAAAATGCAAAGTAAATAATGCACAACGCTGAATCTGTTTATATAGGCTGTAAAAATATGACTGTTAGAATACTAGTCATTAGGCATTTACTGCCTTGATGCACAGTTACTGTCGCGGCGGATTTCTCAGCAGATAGTTGTTATACTGTTTCTGCCCGTTGGCAATTTTATGGTTTGACACAGTGCTGCCGCGACAGCAGACTTCCTATTATGGTAAAATTTTCCTACATTCATAGCTTTATTAACAAAAATTAAGAACACTGAAAATATAAAATACTGAAAATGCTGATCATAAAGTAAAATAACAAAATACTGAAAATAACAAAATACTTAAAAATAAAGAATGCTGAAAATAATACTATATATACTAATCCTAATATAATAATTATAATTTGAAGGGAAAAGATTAGGTTACTTGTGGAGTGCATGTGAATGCATCTCCCATTTTTGTTATCTCCTTCTGGACCGTATCTGTCTTCATGAGTTGACCAGTCCCTTCGGTGCATTCGGCTTCTCCTTTGGGTTTTATTCTTTTACCGAACAGTCTACCGAGCGTACTGCCCAGACAAGATGTTTTAGTACCCTTATTCGGTGTATAGAGAGCCTTACATTCTACTGGTGCGTCTGAATTTGAAAGATTATGGAAGGCGTTCAACTTGATTTATTGATCATTTATTCGCATTGTGAGCTCGTCATTTTCTACATCAATGATGGTGCATCCAATAGAAAGGAAAGGTCGACCCAATATGATCGGTGCATTATCGCCAGCTTCACAGTCAAGGACAAGAAAGTCGGCAGGGAAGATGAACTTGTCAACTTTTACCAGAATGACCTCGATTTTGCCTTTAGGATATACGTAAGACCGATCCGTAAGTTGGAGCAATACTGTTATTGGTTTCGCCCGTCCAATTTCGAGTTTCTGAAAAACTGATTTGGGCATTAAGTTGATGTTTGCTCCCAAGTCGCATAAGGCCTTTCCTTTATAACCATTTCCAATTGCATAGGGAATTATGAAACAGCTAGGATCTTTTAGTTTGGGTGGCATGCGATTATGTAGCATTGTCATGCAACCTTTAGTGGCTACCACCGTTTCAAATTCTCCTAGCCTTCGTCGTTTGGATATTATGTCCTTTAAAAACTTGGCATAGTTGGACATTTGTTCAATCGCCTCAACTAAGGGCAAGCTAATATGAATCTGCTTTAGGATGTCTAGGAACTTTTGAAATTGGTGGTTTTGTTTTTGCTTCTTTAGCCTCTGTGGAAAAGGAAGTAGTGGTCTGATATCCTCCAGGTTTCCTTGGATATTGAGTTTTATACCTGGGGTGAATTTTTCTGCAACTGCCTCAGCAGAAAGTTCTGATACTGCTAGTTCTGGTGCCGTGGCAGAGCTTTCGGCAGGGTCCTGCTCAGCCTTTGAGTCCTCATGTAGTTGTTGTTCTTGTTGGACTCTTTCGGTTGAGGTCCCCTCTTTATTTTTCAGCTATAGGCCACTTTTTCTGGTGTTAGCAACTTCAGTATTGCTAGGTAAACCTCCAAGTGGTCGAGTGTTTTGGCGTTGGGTAAATTGACCAACCTGGGTTTTTAGGGATTTTATTGCAGCCTCCTGGTTCTGCAGTCTCATCTCCGTTCTATTCATGAAGTCATCAGTACGCTTCATGAAGCGGCTATTCTCCATCATGTAGGCATCAGTCTTTGACATGAACGCTGTGAGAGAATCGGCCAATGCATTTAGAGACTATTGTTGTTGTACCTGCTGCTGTGGCATGGGCTGCTGAGTGTTCTGCTGCGGCAGGTTTTGGTTTTGATGCTAAAATCCAGGGGCTTGGGTAGTTGGATTCAAGGCATTGTTAGGGTTACTCCAAGAGAAGTTCGAATGCCTTTTCCAAGATGGGTTATAATTGTTGGACATCATTGGATTTTTTCTATTATAGTTTCCAACATATAGGCCGGTCTCCTCATCTGGCATATAATCTGATGAGTTAACTGCCTTAACCTCATGTATGCTTCTTTGATTTTGCATGTTATGAACCATCTTGGTCAGAGAAGCCAATTGTGCTGCCACCGAACTTGATGTGTCTATTTCATGAGTTGTGGCATGGCGTCTTATTCCTCCTCGCCTTGATATGGGAAATTGGAAATCGTTCCTTGCGAGTTTGTTCAGAATTTCAATGGCTTCCGCGGGTGCTCTATCCAAAAGTGTCTCATTTGCGGAAGCATCTAGCATCATCCTTGTGGAGGCATTAGTAGCATTATAGAACATGGAGACTTGCGTCCACAAGGGAAAATCATGTAAGGGGCATTTGTTTAATAGTTCTCTATAACGTTCCAATGCCTCGTACATCGATTCATCGTCATCTTGCCAGAATGATGTAATTTCATTACGAATGCGGTCATAGAGATTTATTGGATTGAACCTCGTAATGAATTCTCGTCAAAGTTCTTCCCAAGATTCGATTGATCCTGCTGAGATTCCATTAAACCAAGTCTTCGCCTTATCCCTCAGGGAATAGGGGAACAATTTTAAGCGCAAAATATCTTCATGGACTCCTTGAATCTTAAAAGAGTTGCACACTTCCATGAAGGATTAAGATGTTGCCTTGCATCTTCAGTAGCAGACCCACCAAACTGTCCAATTGTGTTCAACATGTTGAACATCACTGGTTTAAGCTCAAAGTGAGTTACTTCTATCTCTGGGGTAACTACGCCATGGTTAAGTCCATTCAGATCCTCTACCAGATAATCTCTAACAATAGGTTGCCTCGGCAATGGATGCGGCAGTGGCTGCTGCTGCATTACTGGCGGCAGTACATTATGATCAACAGGTCCTCTGGGTGGATTATCCATAGTTTGGAACAAATTTCGTCTTAGATTATGTCTTGTACGTTCAATCTCCGGATTCAACTCGTACAATGGTCCACTTAGATTTGCCCTGGTCATAAACCAAATAAATAAAACTTAATAAAAAAAAATAAAATAAAACTAAGGTTAAAGTTAGATAACTAATAATTAAAGAGCAAGAAAATTAAAGAAAACAAAATTCAGTTGTCAATCCTCGGCAACGGCGCCAAAAACTTGATAGGCGTGATATAAGCGCTATTTTGAGTGCAAGTGTACACGTCGTCAAGTAATAAAATGATAAGTATATCGTGTATCGTCTCCACAGGGATTGGTATACTTAATATGTCTTCCTTCGTTTCCTTGCTCCTGAGAATAAAATACAAACACAAATAAGATGGTTTGTTTTATCTAACTAAATAATTAAATAACAAAACATAAAATAAAGAGTTGAGAACGATTATAGAGAAAGTGGGTAGGATCTAGTTGCGTCAATTAGTGGATTCAATTGATCTTCTTCTTGTCCAATGCAATCACACAACACTGCTTTGATAGTACTGCAGATACTGCCTCGGCAATGCTGGTGCTCCTCTGTCGTGGCAATCTCTTGCTCGTGGGCAGAAGTATCAAAGTTCAACAAAGTGTCCGTAAGTGACTCCGCTCATCTCTGAGTCAAAGTGTTGTTGATGCTCCGTCCTTGACGATACCTTTTGGCGTAAACCAAAGATAACCATCAACCAATCCAACACTTCTTTTAGCTGCTGAAACTCTTAACCTACCCCTTAGTGCCTCCACAAGGGTATAGGTCGAGTTAGTGTCGCTGACACCGTACTTATCCCTTTCGTGAATCTACACCTCTAGATGCTAGATAAATAGATTACTTGCAAACTTCCCTCTCGGGCTTGGATACAAGAACAAAGAATGACAATAGGATAAGCAAACTCTGATTTTATTGCATAAAAACAAGAATACAAGAATCAATCTTGTCTCACTATATCGACAACCTTCACCTATCCCTAAGAAGTTTAGAATATGTTATCATGGAAGTACAATTCTTAGGGAGAAAGGGTTTTCTCTACAAATCGGCTCTCTTAGACAATGTGGTCGGCTAGTATATGTATAGTCTTAACCTAGGGCAAACCTTTCCTAAATAGACTTCAACTTGGAGTAGGGAACAAGTCTTGTTCAAGGATTCTGATATTTCCAAGTTTGCCGCCTTTTAGAAAGGGTTTTCCGCTTGGTCTTTAATTTGGGCTTTGAGCACGCTAGCCTGGTCCAATTGATGCGCTGTATCTTCCAGAATATTCTCTATATTTTTATCTTTCAATGCGCCTCCATTATTGGTGCTGCCACATTGGATTCTGCCGCAGCCTCAACACAGCTTTTCTGCCGCTTCGGCTCTGGATATTCCTACATGTACAGAAATTGTAATAATATCTGCATTTTTTATAAATATTGACTTTGTATGTGGTGATAACGGGATATCCAATATTTGAGCAAAGAATACATAATTCAGTTCAAGTGAGTGTATATTAGGTGCATAAAGTACAATAAGAAGGGTAGTAAATAACTGCCTTTTAGGAACTCATCAGTCTCAAGGGTTTCAGTGAGATCATTCCGGAAGAGAAGCTCGTTCGAAAGCTCATCTATTCTCTTCTCGAAACTTGGGATAGCAAGAGGATGACTATCATTAAAGCCAAGGACCTCAAGACTCTCAAACTTGATGCTCTTATGAGATCTCTTCTCACCATGAGATCATGAAGAAAGGAAGAGAATAAGAGAAAAAGAAGGAAGAGGTAAAGATTGAAAAGAGAGAAATTGAGAAAAAGAAGCAAGGGATTGCTCTTAAAGCTTCAATGCCACAGGATGAAATGGATACAAGTGAAGATGAAGAGCTAAAGGAATTGAGCATGGTGGCTAAAATATTCAGTAGACTCGTGAAGGCAAATAGGAATAGGAGATTCCAACGAAAGAAGGACTTCAAACCAAAGGGCAAAGAAGAAGAAAAATATCAAATCATTTGCTATGAACGCAAAAAGCTCGGTCACATTAAAATCGATTGCCCTTTATACAAAAGGAAGGGTTTTGGAAAGAAAAAGAAGCAAAAGGCTCATGTTGCCACTTGGAGTGATAAGGAGTCATCATCCGATGAAGACAACGAGGTGGCCAACTTGTGTCTCATGGCTCTCGATGAGCCTAAGGTTGAGCATTGCTTCAAGGCCAAAACTTCAAGTCAAAACATGTGGTACCTTGATAGTGGATGCTCAAGGCATATGACCGGAGAAAATGGACGATTTAAGGAGTTAGAGCTCAAAAAGGATGGAGTAGTGACATTTGGTGACAACTCTAAATGCCAAATTGAGGGCATTGGCTCTATTGGTAACCACTCCTCTATTTTAATTGAAAATGTCTTGCTTGTTAATGGTCTTAAGCATAATTTGTTGAGCATTAGTCAATTATGTGATAAAGGTTTTTATGTTTCTTTTGATAAAAGTGGTTGCAAAATGATAGACATAAAATCTAATAAAACATTACTCATAGGTCATCACATAGGAAATATTTATATTGTGCATCTAGATGAAATTAATTTTTCCCATGCATGCTTGTTTGCTAATGATGAAAATAATGCATGGTTATGGCATAGAAAACTAGGTCATGCTAGCATAAGTGTTTTAGAGAAACTAGCCTCCCAAAATCTAGTTAGAGGTTTACCCAAGATTAAGTTTTCTTTAGATAAAATTTGTGATGCATGTGCTAAGGGTAAACAAAAGAGAGTTTCTTTTAAGTTCATTAATGATGTTTCAACTAGTAGAGTATTACAATTGATCCATATGGATCTCTTTGGACCTATTAGGACTACTAGCTTGGGTGGAAAATCATATGCTTTTGTTATTATTGATGATTACTCTAGATGCACTTGGGTTCTATTTTTTAATACAAAAGATGAAGCCTTAGAAAAATTCATCACGTTTTCAAATAGTTCTCAAAATGACCTTGATCAAAGATTTCTCATATTAGAAGTGATTGTGAAACCGAATTTCAAAATTTAGGTCTTGAGAATTTTTGTAATGAAAATGGGATTAGCCACAATTTTTCGGCTCGTCGCACTCCTTAACAAAATGGGGTAGTTGAAAGGAAAAATAGAACATTAGAGGAAATGGCTAGAGCCATGCTTTGTAAAAACATTTGCGTAAATATTTTTGAGCAGAAGCCACAAACACTTCATGTTATATTATAGAGTAATGGTTAGGCCTATTTTAAAGAAAACTCCTCATGAGATTTTAAAATTCAAAAAGCCTAACATTAGTTATTTTCATCCTTTTGGATGCAAGTGTTTTATTTTAAACAATGAAAAAGACAATTTAGGTAAATTTGATGCAAAAAGTGATGAAGCTATTTTTCTTGGATATTCTTTAAATTCAAAGGCTTATAGAGTTTTCAACAAAAGAACCTTAGTTGTAGAAGAGTCTATACATGTGGTTTTCGATGATAACCTCCTTCCTAGGAAGGATTCTTGTGATGATGATGTAGGAATTATTGAAACCATTGATGATGGACAAGCATCAAAGATGGATGAGGTTCCACCAATGAGGAAACACAAGATCCTCAAATTGAAGCTTTAGGAAATGTAAAGCTTGAAGAAAAGGAAGTGAGCTATCCAAGGGAGTTCAACTATGTCAAAAGTGGTGAAACCTTGGGTGATCCATCCAAGGGGTAACTACTCGTTCTTCTCTTAGATTAATGAATCGTATTATTTTTATCTCATGCATAGAGACTAAAAATATCAAAAAAGCATAAAGTGATGATTATTGGATATTGGCTATGCAAGAAGAGTTAAACCAATTTGAGAGAAATAATGTATGCACATTAGTTTATAGGCCTAGTAATAAATCTACTATAGGAACTAAATGGGTTTTTAGAAACAAACTAGATGAGAGTGGTAACATTATGAGAAATAAAGCTAGATTAGTTGCTCAAGGTTACACGCAAGAAGAGGGGATAGATTTCGATGAAACTTATGCACCCGTAGCTAGAATAGAAGCCATTAGGATGCTACTTGCATTTGTATGTTATCATGATTTTAAGCTTTTTAAAATGGATGTCAAAAGTACTTTCTTAAATGGTTTTATAAATGAAGAAGTGTATGCTGAACAACTACCGAGTTTTGAAGATCCAAAATTTCTAAACCATATTTTTAAATTAACTAAAGCTTTGTATGGTTTGAAACAAGCTCCTAGAGCTTGATATGAAAGACTTTCAAATTTTTTAATTGAAAAAGGATTTGAAAAAGGAAAGGTGGATACTACACTTTATAAAAAGGTTTAAAACTGACATCTTAGTAGTTCAAATTTTTGTTGATGATATAATTTTTGGATTTCCTAATGAATGTTATTGTCAAGAATTTTCTAAGCTCATACAAGGTGAATTCGAGATGAGCATGATGGGGGAGCTCTCATTCTTTTTAGGACTCCAAATTAAGCAAAGGAAGGATGACACCTTCATCAATCAAGCAAAATATATGAAGGATATGCTCAAGAAGTTTAGCTTGGAGAATGTGAAGCTTCAAGCCACCCCTATGAGCTCATCTACTAAGCTTAACAAAGATGAAGTAGATAAGCGTGTTGATTCTAAGTTGTATAGATCCATGATAGGTTCTTTGCTTTATCTTATCGCAAGTAGACCGAATATCATGTTTAGTGTTTGCTTGTGTGCTAGGTTTCAAGCTAGTCCTAGAGAATCATACTTAGTAGCCATTAAGTGAATTTTTAGATACCTTAGAGACACACCTTGTTTAGGCCTTTGGTATCTTAAAGATTCATCCTTTGTTTTACATGCTTATTCGGATACGGATTATGGAGGTTGTAAGATAGATAGGAAAAGTATTTTCGGAACATGTCAATTTCTAGGTAGTATGCTCATATCTTGGTTCTCTAAGAAACAAAATAGTGTAGCTCTATCTACCACCGAAGCAGAGTACATATCCTTAGGGAGTTGTTGTGCTCAAGTTTTATGGATGAAACAACAATTCTTAGATTATGGCATTAAGGTAGAAACCATACCTCTTAAGTGTGATAATACTAGTTCCATATGTCTTACTAAGAACCTATTCAACACTCTAGAACCAAACACATAGAAATTAGACACCACTTTATTAGTGATCATGTGTCTAAAAATGATGTTTTAGAGTTTGTTAACACCTTAAACCAATTAGCGGATATTTTTACCAAACCTTTAGATAAAGAGCACTTTTGGACCCTTAGGAGAGAGTTAGGTCTAACTAGCCTTTCCTGACCTCTTAAGTATTATTTTTATTTTACAAAATTGCTTGATTCTTGAATGAATCATGTCTGTGTTGTTTTTGTATCTTGATGCTTCTATGTATGTTGCTAGGGGGAGTATGAACTTGTTCAAGCATACTAATAATGTCATAACATCATATGCATGCTTCTAGGGGCTTTAGAGACCCTGTTTCGGTACCTGTTCATCAGTTCATCTAGGAATTTTTCTAGGAAGACCAGGTATCGATCACAGTTTCGATACCTGTGTTTCAATACTAGTATCGAAACAGGGTGTTTCGATACCAGTATTAATACTCGAGGATGCAGATTGCTTTAACACTCATTAAACCTAATTTTAATCTTTTTAAAACACTTCTCAAATATAAATCACAAACCCTAGTCGGCCACTTCTTTAAAATCCTCTCAAATCCGTTTGTTTTAACACCAAATTAAATAATTTCTTTGAGGGATTTTATTCTATTTATCAAGCCCTACACTATATCATCAAACGGTGCTTCATTAACCATAATTTCTTCCTAATCCATAATTAAGGTAATTTTTCGAAAAACCTTATTTTTTTATTATAGATTGTTAAAATTAAGTTTTTAAACATATTTTGAATGCTTATTGTATGGGTTTTCATAATCCTACAAAAATTCTTCAAAATCAAAAATCTTTTCGTTCAAATATAAATCGATTTTATCGTATTGGTGTTTCACTAAATTTCAATATTCTATTTTAAACGCTCAAATACCTTGAATTATTGATAAATAGGATTGAAATAGGTTGTTAGAGCATACATGTTTTTAAGAAACTAATCCAAAATTTTCTTTTATCCTTAGATTATGGCATCGAAGAAATGATCTCGTACCGAAGCCGGCTCTTCATCATCATCTCGTGTTTCACGAGTTGTTATTGAAGAAGTCTTCGCAAAAAGTTTGGACACGAATCGTAGGATTGACAACTTCAATCTCTACCGCAACCACCCTATCAAAAAGGAACGGTGTGTAGATGTTCAATTCATAACCTCATACAAGTTCCCTTTCAAATATTATGACAGAATCATCGATTGGAAGTTCTTGAGGTTTCTCACCCATACCGGTAAGTTCTTTTCAACTCTTGTCCTTATATTTTACGCTAATGTCAAATGTATTCTATCTTCGGACAAGAGCAAAGTAGTGGCAATTGAGTCTTTCCTCATGGGCAAATCCTTTACTATTAATGCCTCTACTTTTATCGATGTTTTTGGTCTTGAGGACAAGGGTGTTGAGGATGAAGACTCTGTTGGTTCTTTCACCGGTTCGGTCACCTCACTTAACGTGCACGATCGCTTTCTCCATCTTTATCATTTCTTGGTGGATTCATCCATCAAATGGTAGGTATTCTCGAATCCGTCAAGTTGATAGTTTTTGGATCAAGTGCTTTCGTGAGGGTATTCATCCCAATCTTGCTCAGATCGTCTTCTCGGACATCGTTTGGCATATCCAAAACCGTGTTACACCACTTGTCCAATCCTTTACATATGCATACATTCTCAGCACTATATTCTTGCATTTAGAAATCGATTGTTCTTTTGACAAAGTAGAATCCCTAAAAGAACTCATAGGTGAGACATCTCTTAATCGTGCTCATTTCCAATATGTCTCAAATGGTGAGTGGGTTCGAGGTGCTCCTCCTTCTCCTCTTCGTGCTCCCGTTGATCCAGAACCTCTTCGCCAAGTTGATATGATGGCTTTTCTAACTACGAGGTTTGACTCTTTGGATGCTCAGTTTGGTACTTTGAATGCTCGTTTGGATTCCATGGATGGAAGACTTGACACTATGTCAACTCAAGTCTAATCGGGTTTTGATGCTATCAACACAAGGTTGACGGGCATAGAGACTCAAGGACACTCCTTGCGAGTATCCCTTGAAGCTCTTCGTTATAGCCAAAGACTCAACAATGTCGATGGTGATAATAATGAGGAAGAAGAAGAGGAAGAAGACGAGGATGATGATGATGGACTTGATGATGATGACATGGTCGATGATTGATCTTCAATCTCTCTTATGCTTTGCTATTAGCTTTTAGGACTAGTTATGTTTCCTTAAGAGTTATGTTTGTATTCATATTAGAACTTATGCATTTGGTTATTTTCTATGCCTTGAATTTATTATGTTGGATTTGGTTTTAAGAATTTTATGTTATGCATTAAATTTAATGATATGAATGCTTTAATTATTGTTTTATCTTTTATTGATTTTTATCTAACAAAAAGGGGAGAAATTTTGTGTTTTATAAGTTTAAGAAACCATCATCAATTTATTTTTTTAATCATGCACATATAAGGGGGAGTCTTTAAAAGTTTTAAAGTTTTGAATCCAAAATCTTGATTTAAACTTAAAAATTTTCAATGGTTTTGTTATATCAAAAAGGGGGAGATTGTAAAACTAAATTTAATTTTGATATAACAAATAAGCTTAATGACCAATTTGAAATAAATTTTTAAGTCCCTAAGTCAAACTTTTGTTTTTAAGTCAAACCAAGAACTTTGAAATAACATTATAAGTGTTTTTCATACGAGGATATCGATACCCTAAGGACAAGTATCGATACACTTGAGATTTTTTAAAGCCTTGTTCTTGAGATCAAGAACAAGTATCGAAACAAGGTTCCATACCATTTTTCACTGCCAACACATGTTTCGAACCTGGTATCGAAACAACTTCGTATATTTTTAATTATTCTTAAAATATTTAAAATTATGACTCCAGGTATCGATATTAGTATCGATACACCCCTTAATCCCTAACGACTATTTTAGCATTAAATGAGTCGACCGTTGATGGTAGTTAAAATTTGATTGATGGTTAGCCTGTATTGAAATAGGGTTCGATACCCAACTTCACAGTTTTATTTGGTATAGAAGCATGTATCGATACCCCCTCTATTAAATATACAACGGCTCTTTCTATTCTTGGTCTGTTTTGAAACAAGTAGCCCGTGTTTCGATACCACCTACTGCAGAGTGCATTTATGGTGGAGAGATGAAGCTCCAACGTCCTTATTTATATTCCCAACAACTACAACAGTTAGAAATCAATGGGAAGGTACAAAATGAAGCTTTTTCAACAGCATAAAAGACTATTGAACACCAATCCAACTCAAAGCACTTCATTGCATATTCTTGCTCCCAACTCTTGTAATTTCACTTTGATCTTTTGTAATCTGAGTTTGGTGAGAGTTTGTTTGTAATTGAGGTAATATATTTCTTGTGAGAGAATTTTTATTTACCTATTTTCCCTTGTACTATCTTGTGAGGATTGAATCAATTCTTGAGTAGAAGAATTGATTCAAATTGTAACGATTATCCCTTGAACCGAGAAAAAGATCGAATTCATTTATGAATTGGTTTCAAAATCCTTAGTGGGAGCTAAGATAGTGGATGTAGAGCTTGTTCGAAGCTTGAACCACTTTAAATCTCGTATCTTTTAAATTTTAGCATTTTACCGAAAATTTCCAAATCAAAATTTTAATTGTCAATTTACCCCCTCTTGGCCATACTTCAAGATCGATCAACTCAACACAAAGGTACAAATATGATATTGAAAAAGAATGATTCATTCTTTAAATGCACTTCCTAGAGAAGTTGACTCAAGTTTCATAAAACAAACTATGGATATGGAAAAGTATCCACATATTCAACAAATGGTTGAATAAAGATATTGTCATGATGAAAAGTGTGACAAATGATAGTATGTCAAACAGAATATGATATATGATCATATGTTGATGACATATAATGAAATGGTAATATACCAAAGACCTATAATTGAGGATTGATAAGATTTAATTCAGGGTATCCAAATCAAACAATCACTTGAATGTCTCGTATCGACAAAGTCACACTACATAGAAAGAGAAGTTTGGTTAGGATGTTTCCAGCATAGCCAAAACTCCAAATAAGAGCCAATACTTGTTGAAAATAGAATATGCAAATGTCATATGCAATCCAAGTGTATTGTATTAGACAAAGTAGTGCTTTCACTGTGAGCAGTTTAAGCATATTCACAAAATAATTTAAGGTCAAACCCTGGATAATAATTGTGAGAATTTTGAGATATCTCAGAGATACTCAAGATTATAAAATATTATTCCATAAAGATTTTTCGATATAAGTGAATATTTTCATATCGAATGAATAAACTATGTCATGTGTTTTCTCAAAACAAACGTTTACAGCCAGATTCAAAATAGAATATGAGTTTGAGATCCAGACAATTCTGGAAAAAGTTAAATGACTCTAAAATGTCTTGGAGGAGATTCATGAATGACTTGAGCATGTGCCAACAATGTTTAGTGGTAGAGCATATAGTTTTATGAGCAATGGTAATTTGAGACGCATGAGTCATCAATTTAATACCGTTAGACAACTGATCTCAAATAGAGTTATCACTTTACTGATTTGATAAAATCAAAGGATAATATTGTGGATCCAATAACCTAAAAGGTTAAATTGAGATCAAGTTGAGAAAACATCTAAAGGAATGTGACTAAGCCCATGAAATAAAGGTGCTATATGAAGGAAAAACCCTACCTAGCTGACTGGAGATCCCAAGAACAAGGTTCAAAGGGACAACCTAATTGTATAGATCTGTGCGGTCACTGTAGGGGTTCCTTCCCCAAGTTCGTTCCTATGATGTGAACAGTGACAAGAATTTGGTAAAGGTTAAGCAAAAACTTTTAATGACCATTGTGTGCTTCGGTGAGCCGAGCAACATAAATCACCTATGTTAGAGTGAAGTGGGGTCACTTCAAGAAAACTATTGAGTATAGTTCTTCTATACTCTCGTAAAACCAAGAGATGCCCATGACCATAAGGCATAACCATGAGAGTTGTATCTCTTGTCAGAGAGATAGGTGTGTAAAGTATGTCATCGTTTACACCAACGGCTGATAGTTCAAGGATATCGCGTCTACTGATTAGCTAGTAAAGTAAATATACTTGCACAAGGGAAGGTTCAAAGGTGAACACCTACCTATCCTATGCATCTATCAATCGTAGAGCCTATCACCATATTGTGCCAAAATATTTCGATAAAAACATCAATTTCATTCATGTGGGGGATTGTTGGAAAAATAGTGAGAAATGATCAACTTTGAGGCGTGTTTTGGAATTGTAAAGAAGAGGATTCGAATAAAGAAATTATTGATTTTTATTCTACTTCGCGAGATCTTTACAACGGTAGCTCATATGCTCAAAATTATTGAATGGTGAATGAGAAATTGATGCTCAAAGTAAGAAGGTTGGACTAAAGTAAGGAATGAGAAACCCATTATCCCATATTGATGGGATAAATGAAGTGGGAAGTGTTTGTATACACTTACCCATATAGTTGTCATTGAATGACTTAACTCTTGTGTTGGGGTGCACGACGTGGGTGACGCGAATTTCCGGATCGGTCGGGCCTTTCCGAGGCTTGTAGATATTTTACCCATTGTGCATATTTTTCCTTAATTTATTTTTTGAAAATATCCAAAAAAGAGTTTTAATTCAAAATTAAATTTGAATTAATTAGCAGTTGACTGCTCTAGATAATTAGAGAGATAATTGTTAATTATGGTATTTAATTTGAATTAAATATCGGATAATTGAAAATTAATCCCGGATTTTTTGGATCTTAATTCGAGAAATTCAGTCCACTGTTGCCCTAGCATTCCACTATAAATATGAGTTGATTTTCTCTGTTTTACTTATCCCAAAAACATTTTCTCTCCTTTAATTTTTTCTCGGTAATCGACAAAGGCAAGAGCAGTTCGAGAACTCGACAGAAGTGCTACTGTTCGGAGTTCTTCTCGTTGTTGTATCTTGGGAGATAGACTACCAAACAACTCAGCACCGTCGGAATGGCAAAAAATCTGTCTTAAGGAAACTGCTTCCAGCTGGCCTCAACTCGATTCCGTTTTCCAATCAAAACTCGGTTTGATAGAAACTTATTTATTATGTTTTATTTTATTGTTCGTTTAAATAATAATTTAGATTCTTTTAATTTATTATTATTTTCTTGGATTAATCACCTATTGTCCAACATTATACACTTGAATTAAAATAATATTAAAAGTAAAAGCAAAAAAAAGTTATACACGCGACTCTATCCAAAGAGAAATAGAGTAATTTTGAATAGTTTTGGAACTTTTAAGCATAAATTTAAAAATAAATTCATACAAAATAAAATATATTGTATCTACTTAAATTATTAATTTAATAAAAAAACTTATTTTCCTTTAATAAATTTAGTGTAAATATACTATTTTTTAATATAATTACTTTTAATATTTTATTAATATTCAACTGATAGATATCAAATAGAAATGAAAATCTTGAGATTCAAAACTTTTTTGTTTTACTCTTAGATAATTAATTCCTTCACATTTCCAATAAGTTACCGAATGTTTACAATCTATGCTTCCTATTCATTACACTAAAATCACCCAACACATATTTTATGGGCCCATAATTGTTTGTGTGTGGAGGGTGGGGGGGCTTCAATCGGTGCTCCTGCTCACGGTCGCGACTCGAAAAATAATACTACTATAGTAGTATTTTTAAAAATTCAATTTTTGTTTATATTATTGTGGAAAGATTTTGTATTCCTTTTCTTTACAAAGAAATCTTCTCAAAAACTAGAGAAACTATATTATAGGTAAGTTCTATCACGTTTTTATAAGACTAATCTCTAAAATTTATTCATCTCATTAATTTTTCATGTCATATTTTTTTAAGTGAATTTTTATTTTAAAAAATTATTTTTAAAATAAATGAACAATAAATATGAGTAAAGATTCATTTTAGAAAATAGACATAAAGATAATTTTAACTCTTAACGTTTATAATTTTTATCGTTTTGGCTCTTATTCTTTTTTGGATAAATTTAGCCCTTAAACTATATCTTTTGACAAATAGCCTATTTTTTAACACCATGGTAACTGGACCGTTAAAAATCTAAAAATGATGACATGTTATATACGTATGATAATATATTTTAAATAAAATGGCATCTAACCTATCAAATACATATATATATAATATAATTTTATTCTAATATAAAATATAAAACAATTAAAATTTAAATAAAATATTAAAAAATTAATTTAACTCTAAAATAAAATACTATTAAACATTCTTAACCCTAACTACGATAGAATTAAATAAAATCCTACCTAAAATAAAATACTATTAAACATTCTTACCATTGGTTTCTTGGCAGAGCATGGTGGTTGGACTCGGATGAGAGTGAGATCTTGTATCCGCTCATCCTCCGTGTCAATGTTGATTGGGGAAGGGGAGGATGCCTTTCGCTTCTGTCCTCCTTATGCCGTAGCTAAAAATTCTTCAATAGCTTTGAGTGGTCCTTCTAGGTTCTCGGAGGAGTTGCTCTAAGTGAAAGTATTTGAATATTTTGGTGTGGCCCCTATCTTGGTGGAGTCCATGCAGAGGAACTTAGATTCAGAGTTTGGTGAGAATAGTTCTGTTGCTGCCGTAGTGGTTATGGTTGCAGGAGAAACTGGAACTGTTGTAGAGGCGGTTGTTGATTTAACAAGAGCAGGAGGAGGTTGTTGAAGCATGGATAGGTCGACTGTAAACTCAAGAAAGACATTTCAATTGGTTGGTAATTCTTCATGAATGGTTGCAATAATAGCATTGTTGAACTCTCGAACGTAAGTCATGAAGGCCAACTGCCTTTGCTCCATGCGCTGTAAAATTGTCAGAATTCCTTTTGGTGTTGGAGGTGTATGTTCGATCGTACCTTCCCGGTATGTTGCCTCGGCAGATGCCGCTTCAGTGGCCGGGGGAATGTATGTTTTTAGGATAGCTTCTGCAACTTGCATCCGCTTCATATAGACCTCCCTGGTCCATCCGTTTCTTGCCAGAGTAAATGTATCGATTGGTAAGATTGGTACCCGTTCCAAAATTTCCAAAGATGTAATTACATATGGGAAATAAAACATGCCTCTCTCTTTGGTGGCACACTCGGATATTTGTTCACTGATTAGGAGATCGACATTGATTCAACGATTGTGTATGATAGAATGGATCAACTCTAGTCGCGGTCGATCAACAGTTTGATTGTGTGAAGTTGGCATCAAGTTCCTTTTTACAAAGGTGTTCCAAAGTTTTGCTTTTGGTCTCAAATCACAGAGGCTGACAAATCCTCGATGCTTCTTTGTGTTCCACTCTATTCCAGGTAGTTAGAGTTTTGCCTTTACCATTTCATAATCGTCGGTTGTCAGGGCAGCAATGAACTCTACGTGTTCATCAGATTCGATGTGTAGGCTAAAGTGGGCGTTGATGGTGATGTCTGCCACTTGAATTGTATGTCATTGCAGATAGTTGTATGGATTGTTTGGCACAAGACGGTGAGCATAAAACTCTCGAATTTATTTGATGTTTGCAGGATCTGGTTGATTTACAAACATCTACCACCTCTAAAAGGTTATCTTTGATAATATAAAAGATTTGATTCCAAGGTCTTCGGCATCAATGTAATGGAAGCCTTGCTCCTCCCATAATTGTTTGTTCTTGAAATTTTGCTCATATTCTTGTTCGACTGTCAGTGTAGAAAATCTTTTGTATTTTACTGCTCCGGCAAGGTTTTGTCATGGGGTTTTCATTTGTATTTATGGATGAAATATGGAGAAAGTTGTATAGAGTAACGATACGATGAAAAGAAGAGTGAAGGAGAGTAATAGTTGCCTGTGCTTTTATAGGCGAAGAGCGGTGCGATGTTTAAGGGAGCGAGGCGTGATTATTGCCTTTGGCATGTAAGAGACGCAACTCCCAGCTGGCAACCACTAACGGCGAAAACGATGCGAATTTTGAATCCAGGGGCAGAATTCCCTCTTGGAATTTTTTACCTCTTGGCTTTGGGCCGCTAATTAATAGGATTGATTATATCCATTTATTCTTCATTAATGGTACCTAAATAGCTGAAAATAATATTAATAAAACCTTTGAAAATATTAGAATTTCTGAAAACTAAATTGCAAAAATTGAAATCTAATTCCTAAAATTGAAAACTATAAATCTAATTCTTGAAACATAAAAGTAAAATAGAGATACTGAGATATAAATTAGGTTTCTGGTGGAGTGCAATAGAATGCATCTCCAAAAACAACCATCTTCCCCTTTTTGAGTGTAGGAGAAGTTGATGTCCCGGTTATTGTCTCCTCGTCAGGTGGTTTCTTTCTTGTGAACTTTTGATCAAGGGGTCTGCTGCCTCGGTAGTGGTTGCCTCGGCGAGTCTTGTTCAGGCAGTCCGTTTATGCATCAAATTTAAATTCAGTTTTGACTTTGATTTGTTGACACTTGTTTGGTTCTTCTAGATGCCTTAAAGTTTTGAACACATTGATCTTCAATTGTTGATAATTAAACCTTATGACAATTCTTATTTTCACAATCAATCAATGTTTTACCCATAGCTAGGGACGATCTTCCCAAGATGATTGGGGCGTTTTCATCTTCTATTTTTTTCTTTCGGTTGTATGTAAGAGCGATCTGCCAATTGCAGCATCACCGTGGTTGGTTTTGCCCGCTCAATGCCTAGCTTTTGGAAAACTAACTTAGGTATAAGATTGATGTTGACACCTAAGTCACACAATATCTTACCCACATATTGATCTCCTATAGAACATGGTATGATAAAGCTAACAGGATCTTTTCGTTTTGTTATGGCTTTATGATGCAACATTTCCACACACCCTTCTGTCGTGACAACAGTTTCAAATTCTCTAATTTTTGTCCTCCTGGGTATGATATCCTTAAGGAACTTAGCGTAGTTGTGAATTTATCTAATTGCCTCCACCAAAGGTATATTAAAATGTACTTGTTTAAGGATGTTTAAGAACTTCTTAAACTGGTATTCTTGTTTTTGTTGTTTCAGTCTTTGTGGGAATGGTGGTGGTAATCGCAAATCTTCGATCTTTTCAGAGCATTGAAATCCAGTCTGCGGTGCGACTACGATATCTTGTACTACGGCATCATCGTCGTTAGCTTTTGCTGATTCCTTTGCCTTAGGTTTCTCTTTAGTAGCTTTTTTGGGGGCTACTGTCTCAGGGTTCTTACCTATTTTCTGAGCAGGTATTTTAGGGTCTTTCAGTTGTAAGCCACTTCTGGTGGATATAGCTTTACACTTTTCATGTGGACCGGTTCTAGAGACTTTAGTATCGCTAGGTAGACCTCTTATAGGCCGACTTTTCATCTGCTGTGCCATCTGTCCTACTGCGATTTCCAGCATTTTGAGAGCAAATTCATTGTTTTGCATTCTTATCTCTGCTCTGTCCATGAATGTGTCGGCTTTTTGGATGAATTTATTTGTGTTGACAATGTAAGCACCAGTCTGATCCATGAACGTTTGCAGCATATTTTCCAAAGTTTTGATATTTGTTGTTTACTGCTGCGGTCGCGCCTGCTGCGACATCTACTGCTGAACAATTCTGTTATTCTGCTAAAATCCAGTATTTTGCACAGGTTGATGTTGCGGGTTTAGTTCATTGTTGGGGTTACTCCATAAGAAGTTCGAGTTTTTTCTCCATACTGGATTATAATTGTTGGATATATTATTTCGATTAAAATTTCCAACATAGAAAGTGGATTTTGGATTTTGCGGGCATTCGTTCGAATTATGATTGTCACCACATGTTTCATAGAAAATAGTGATTCTCTTTACTTCTCGAACATGACTCGGCTTTTGCAGATCCTTTACCATATTTGTCAAGGCTGACAGTTAAGCTAGGATAGAATCTGAAGAGTCAGGATTTGTCATACCTCGCCTTGTTATTCCTCGTCTAGTGGTCGAGTGTTGATAATCATTCTTTGATAATCTATCCAGAATCTCTAAACTCTCATGGGGGGACGATCTAGTAAGGTGCCATTGGCGGAAGCATCAAGCACCATTCTCGTGGGAGTGTTAACTGCATTATAAAAGATTGACACTTATTTCCATTCAGGCAATCCATGTATAGGGCATTTTCTGTATAGTTCGCGGTATCTTTCCCAAGCCTCATACATAGACTCATCTTCTTTCTGTCTGAATAATGTTATGTCGTTTCTCAATTTATCTATCATGTTGGTATAACTTAAATGTGTCAAGAAGCTTTGGTATAGTTCGTTCCATGAGTTCAATGATCCAAGCTGGAGGTTGTTTAACCAAGATTTTGCCCAATCCCTCAGTTAATAGGGAAACAATTTTAATTTCAGGATGTCAGTATAGATTCTCGGTAGCTTAAATGAGTTACAAATTTCTAAGAAGGACTTAAGATTCTATAGAGCATCTTCATTAGTCGATCTCCCAAACTGACCTAGGATGTTGATCATGCTGAACTTGACCGATTTGAACTCGAAGTGTTCTGCCTCGATATTTGGCATAACGATGGCAAGAGTTAATCCATCCAAGTCTTCCTCCCAATAATCGCAGACGGTGCTTACCCATTCCTGTCTTGGAAGGTTTGCTGGATCAATAACTGCGAATGCACCGCAGTTGTCTACCTCGACAGTATTGGTCTTTCTCTTTCCCTTCGTTTCAGACTTCTCGTTGTTCTTTCGATTTTTGGATCGTAAGGGTATTGGTCTTTAGACAGATTGGACCTGATCATACACAAAACAACCCTAGTGAGTTAAAAAAAATAAAAATAAAAGTAAAAGTGTGTAGAAATAATTAGTAGTAAAATTGAACGTCATTCCCCAACAACAACGCCAAATTTGGTGAAGGATCAGAAGTCCTATACTTTTCCACCATTCGCTAAATTATAGTATTTAAGGTTATCGAACCCACAGGAACTGGATCGACCTCACTACTTCTTAAACCTGCACTTTATAAAAGTAAAAACACAAGTATTTGGATGATTGAGATAACTAAATTAACTAAATTAAGAACTAAATAAAGAATAATAATAATAATAATAATCGAAGTAAGACCAGGTTGATTGTTTTGTAGAGGGAAATCCAATTGCACTTATTATCCACTTATTAATGCCTTGTCGACAACTCAACTTTCCATAGTTCGACAAAGCATCCTTGTATGTCTCCTCCTTATCCTTTAGCTCGGAAAACTATTGAAATCCATGTCTTGATGATACCTCCCGACGAGAATCAAGGATAAACAACAACCAAACACATTCATCCTTTTAGTTGCTGAAACCCTTGCGAATTAGTCAATGCCCTTGAGCAAAGACTGTACTCTCTCATTTCGTAAGCCTAACTCTCCCGATATTAGACAAATAGGTTTCTCTTTACATACTATCTTACCGATCTCTTATACAAAGAAGAGTAAATGCCAAGAAAGAATAAACTATGAAAATAAGGTTTGCATTAATAAATATCAAATATAGTAAAACTTTCTTCCCCAACTACTCCACAAACAACCTAAGCCTCAAAGGGGAATTAGAACATAATGGTGTAGTCGACGGCTTTAGGTTTTTGTTGCGTGTAAAAAATGCACAATTAGTGCAAGTGTACACGTCGCAAGTAATAAATTGATAAGTATTATCGAATATCGTCTCCACTAGGATTGGTCTACTTAATATGCAACCTTTTCTGTTCTTACTCTGTAAGAAAAATAAAATAAAAAACTATAGATTATTGGGTTTAAATTATAATTAAGAAAACTAATTAAAACAATAAAGATAAATGATCAAGAAATCAAGGATGAAAAAGTAGGGCAGGATCCAGTTGTGCCGTATTGTGGATTCAATTGACTTGCTTTTGTCCATTGCAATTGCACAATACTGTCTCGGCAGTACTGTAGATTACTGCCTCGACAGCGATAGTACTTGTCCTTCGTGGTAATCCCTTGCTCTTAGGTGGACTTTACCAAAGTTCGGTAAAGTATCCTTTGATGACTTCACTTATCCCTAAGTCGAAGCACTGTTGATAACCAGTCCTTGATGATACCTCCCAACGTGAATCAATTATAATTATCAACCAATCTCATACTTCTTTTAGCCGCTGAAACTCTAACCTATCCCTAGGCCGAGTTAGTATTTTCCAATCAAGTCAAATACCGTACTTGCTCCTTTCTTGAATCTAACTCTCCCGAGTCTAGATAAATAAATTATTCACAAACTTCTCTCCCGAGCTTGAATGTAAGAACAAAGAATGACAAAGAGTAAGCAAGCCTTGATATTTTGTTACATTGAAACAAGAAACAAAATACAATCTCTTCTCACAAATACTCAACAACCTTCACCTAAGCCCTAGAGGACGATAGAGGAGTTTAGGGTTTTCTATGAACACTTGATTTCGAGATATCCTCCTCTCTACATAGGCTATGGTTTATATAGGCTTGACCTAGGGTAAACCTTTCTTAAGTAGGAATACAATTTGGAGTAAAACACAAGTTAAGTACATAAATAAAAGATCTTTATTTTATTTCCTAGTTTATTCCTATAAGGATTCTTTTCCCACGTGGCCTTTGACGTTGACTTTCTGTGTGTTTCCCAGCTTTGATTTCTATGCCGCTTGTCTTAAAACGTCCACCTTATTTTTCTCTTCAGATCGCCTATCATATTAATATTTGCACTTCAGATGATGTCGCAGCATCAGATGCTGCTGAGGTCTCAAGTGCTGCCGCAACCTCAAAGTGTTGCTGAGGCGGGTACTTATCTGCATTTCAGCTTCAGCTTCAGCATCCATCTTCTTGTTTGGCAATTCCTATGATGCAGTCTCCTGTCAAAGAAAAAAAACCATTAACCGCACCTGTTTTATGCCAAATAATCGATAAATTTATGAGTTGAGTATTAGGATGTTGAATTATAGAAATAAGTAGAATTATCCAATATCATCGTTAAGTTTGTCCATTATAGGCAATAATCGAGTGGGAAAATGATATAAAAATAGGACTTTTAGGCACTCATTAGATTTGCTATTGAGAATTCGACTTCTCTTTTCTAACCCTAATGGGTGGCTTATATAGGCCAAGCCTAGGTTAAATTCTTCCACATAAAGAAAGAGTTTTACAAGGAAAAAAATACAACTCTTTATTAAACTGACACTTTATTCTATTTCCTAAAATAACTCTTTACTCTAGCGTTGATCTTTGACCATGGCTTGACTCCTTTTATCTACTTCAACTTTCTCTCTCTTTATGTCCGTTATAATCGACATCTTTTTCTCTCTATCGAGCACCAATTGTCATCTTCAATTTGCTGTCGGGACCTCTAAAGTACTATCGTGGCGGGTGCTTATCTGCATTTCAACTTTATTTCCATCATCTATGATATAGTGTCCTATCTAGGAATTAAAACCATCAAATACAACTATTTTATGCCAAATAATAGATAAATTCATGAATTAAGTCTTCGGATGCTAAAATATGGAAAATTAATAGAATTATCCCATATTGCCTTTAAATTTGTCCTTTATTAGTAATAAACGAGTGGAAAAATGATATAAAAATATAACTTTTATGCAATTATCATCTATCTATCGAGCACTAATTATCATCTTTAGTCTACTGACGCGACCTCTAAAGTATTGTTGTGGCGGGTGCTTATCTATAATTCAACCTTAGTTTTTCTATGAGGTAGTTTCATATTTAAGAAAAAGAATCATCAATTGCATCTGTTGTATGCCAAATATAGATAAATTATTGAAATCAGTGTTGAGATTCTGGAATATGGAAAATACGATAAATTATCCAATATTGTACTTAAATCTGTCCTTTATTAGCAATAATTGAGTGGAAAAATGATATAAAAATTAGGACTTTTATGCACTCATCGGTGAAATGGATAAGTTTCCGATGAAGGTTTTTCATTTTGCTTGATACCTCCAATTACATGTATTTCTTTTATGATTCTGTAATTTCTTTAAATACTGTTCAAATATGTTTCTTTCAGACCAGGATTTCATCAAAAACGGGTATTCGGAAAGAACATTATATGTAATTCTTTACGTTTTCAATAAGTAACCTCTCAAGTAATAGTGTAATGCAACTTACAAGACCAACTTGAATGATTCTAATCAAGAGAGAGAGAGAATGTTATTTTTCTTCACAAATCCAAGTTTTAGCAACTTTGTAATTTAAGGATCAAAATAACATTTCATTTAAAGTTGAAGGGCTTAATTA
This sequence comes from Abelmoschus esculentus, assembly GCA_035048815.1. Classification (NCBI taxonomy): domain Eukaryota; kingdom Viridiplantae; phylum Streptophyta; class Magnoliopsida; order Malvales; family Malvaceae; genus Abelmoschus; species Abelmoschus esculentus. The sequence goes on from JAUCBN010000026.1 coordinate 12,095,517, forward strand.
AAAATTAATCCTTTTTACTAACATGAAATATCATCAAACTAGTTATCAGCTCAGTGACCAAAATATAAAAATTATTAACGCAAGTGACCAAAATATAACCAATTGCTAACATATATGACAAAAATATAACAAATCAATAATGAAGATGACCAAAGCTTTTTTTTAATTCTATGAGCAAAAGTGCATTTAAGAAATAAATGAACAACCATTTATTTTAACAAAAAATCATGAACATGCGTCAACAATTTAAGTTGAGATTTACCCAAAACCAATCCAACAAAGAATACGGAAAGATGCTTGTATGGGTGAAAATCGTCTACCTTTTTTCTCATGTCTCCATTTTGGTCTCCGTTTCAAATTAGAGGTTTATAGTGTAAGGTTTAGGATTAAATTTTAGGGGTTAAGGTTTAGAGAATTAAGGGTAGGGTGTTTTTAGGGTGTAAGGTGTAGGGTTTAGGATATAGAAAATAAGGGTTAACGTTTAAAATTTATTTTTTAGAAATTTTTAATAGGAGACATGGATAGAGACATGATAAAGAGGCAGAGGATTTTTACCCTGTTTATCACAATTCGAGTTTTGGGACTCGGAGTCAGGTTAACCCGAGGAAGCGAGCCTCGTGGTTGGACTTTGAGGGTCTTGTTGGGCTTAAGAGTTTTTAGTTGGGTTTGGTTTTGGATGGTAGCCCAAGGGTATTTTGGTAATTGAATAATAGATAGGAAAAAGACAGGGAAATGAGTTAGTTCTCTATATAGTATAGAGAATTGCTTTGGTCATCATTGTTTTCTCATTTCTTCTTTTTCCCACACCGTTTTTTCTTTCAAACTTCATCCCTAAAGGTTTAATCTTGAGTGTTAAAGAGTGAAATCATGTTTGGCTGTTATAGGAAAGTTTGTTCAGCTTTAGGAGATCTTTCTAACAAGATAAGTTTGGTTAAAAATGATGAAAGTTGAGTTTTTTGTTGGGTGGTTTAGAGATGAACGAGAATAGGTTTTTGTGGGTGTGTTAGGTTGGTTAAAGGGTTGTTTTAGCTTTCTTTAACCGTCCTAATAGTGTAGTAATTTCTTCGTAATCTTCCTTGTAGTTGGAGAGCAAGGAGAACCATTGAGAAGCTTAGGCAAGGAGAAGGCTTAGGGAAATTGCTTTGGAGTTCTTCAACTCACTTTGAAAGGTTGGTACACTTCCAAATCCTTTGCATTTCATTTGTATCATCATTTTTGGTATGCTTGATTAGTTTGTGATGGTTTGGTTAGGGTTAGAGCCTTTGCATGTTTTATTGGTAATTTGAATTATGGTTGATTATATTGGGTAAAATTTGTTAGAAACTCACCTAAACTACTTCAATAATCTATAGGAACGTTTTGGGATCGATTGTTTTGGTCTAGGTTGGTATTCTTAAGCATTTTAGGTAGCAGGCCTGCTATTTAGTGCATACGTGTCAATACCCTTGATCGAGGTACCGATACCGCTGAGAGAAAAATAAAGGCTAGAAAGGCAAGCGTTTTAGAATGCTATGACCGAGTATCGAATCCAAATTTTACAATGACAAATATTTTCGATACCTCTTAGTGGTGTTTCGATACGAGTGGGTTTTCTCGTAGGACTTGGTAAGATGCTTAGCTTAATGTATCGATACGCAAATAGAGACATATCAATACCGGGAGCGTTTCGATACCCCTAATAGATGTATTAATATGGCTAAGCCTCCCTAGATAATCTTTGAAGTTGTGGACTACCGTATCGATACATAAAAGAGGCATTTCGATATCGGGGTGTCTTGATACCCCATATAGGCGTATTGATACCCCTGGACAATCTGTCCAAGTTTTTAAGGTTGAGTTTGGGGGTTTCATAATTCATGCTATGGGTTCTATAGGGTCTTTTAAACCATAATTTGATTAATGAAACTTGGATTTGGTAATATGGACATTGATATAATGAAATATGCCTTGCATTTTTTGTCTTAATTTGGTTGTGGTATTGTTTGATATGAGATCATAGGTGGATCATCTTGTTGGTTGATTATTTGTTTGGTGGGATCTGGATAACCTGTGAGTGAAAGTGTTACAACACAATAAAGACTATCTGATAAGTGCCTAAAATTTCTAATTTTTAAACTTTTTTTCCACTCATTAATTGCTACTAAAGGACAAATTTAAGGTTATTATTGGATATTTCTGTATATTTTCCATATTTCAACAGCCAAACACTTAAACCAAAAATTTATCTAATATTTGACATAAAGTAGATGTATTTGACAGTTTTCTTTCTTAGACAAGAAACTATATTACAGAAATGGCCATATGAGAAGAGAGATGCTGGAATGCAGATAAAGCGCATGCCACAACAACACTTTGGAGGTCGTGGCAGTAGAATAAAGATGACAAATGATGCTCGATAGAGAGAGAAAAAGATATTGATCTTAACGGACAAAGAGCGAGAGAAAGACAGAGTCGATTTAAGGAGTCAAGCCCTGGTCAAAGTCAAACGCGGGAAAGAAGAGTTATTTTAGGAAATAAGAATAAATTATTATAGTTTAATTAGGAATTGTATTTCTTTCCCTTTTAGAACTCTTTCCTTGCATGGAAAACTTTAACCTAAGGCCTGAACTATATAAACTATCCTTTAGGTCTAGGTTTAGGGGAGTCAGATTTTACATATCATATACCCTTAGCCGCCGACTACATCATGTTCTAAACTTCTTCGGAGGTTTAGGTCGGTTATAGAGCAGTTGGAGAAGAAGGTTGTGTTAGTATTGATACTTATTAATGCAAAAACTTATTTCATAGCTTATTCTCTCTTGGCATTTACTCTTCTTTGCATATGAGCTCGAGATGATAGTATGTGAAGAAAAATTTATTTATCTAATATCGGGAGAGTTAGGCACACGAAACGAGAGAATATGATTGTAATCACTAATTTTATCCGGGGAACCCGTTTATTTTTCAATTTTATTTTTGTCTTAAATAATGGGCTTTAGTTAATTTTAGTATTTATAACAAAAAAAAAATCAAAAACAAAAAGTATAATAATGGGTTATTTTCCTTTTCACTTAATTCTGTTTATCTATAATAAATATTTTCAAAATCAAAATGATTATAAATATAAAAATCTCAATATATATATATATATATATATATTACAAATTATTTATTTATCACTTATTTCACTTTTATTCCCCTCCTAATTTGGTTTTCTACTTACTGCATATTATATTATAATGAGTTCCATTTTTCTTAATATTTGCATTATTTTTATTGTCATACTCTGTTTTACTTAGCCTTTGATTTTAATTTAGTTATTCATTATTTTTATTATCATACTTTTTATAAAAAATAAAAATCCAAAAAATATATTATATGTACTTTTTTTACGGTCTTTTTATTCTATTTTCCTTTGATTATCATTCTATTATTATCATTTTATTATTATTATTCAAAACAAAAAAATCACTATATTTCCAATTTATTCTTTTATACAAATAATTATTTATATTCCTTCCGTTTCTTTTTACTGTTATTATTGTTGTTATTATTATTAACTATCATTACGTATTCAAAGTAAAAAAAAAACTAAAAATCTGAAAATATTATTTTATATTATTCATTTATTTATTTCAATTTTTATTTTTATTTATTTTCATTATCTTTTTACTATTATTTTATTTATTATTATTATTTACGTCTCTTATTTTCTTTTTATTATTATATAATATAATATTAAATAAACTCATAATATAAATAAAGCCCAAGTTTATTAAATAAATCAGTCCAATATACATATTTAGTCCAAAATAACTAACAAAAACCCAATTACAAGCCCAAATCTAATTAAATACAGAGCCAATATTTCGAGCCCAAACCCTTAACCTAATCTGGAAACCCTAGCCTAACCCCTCTCATCTTCCATCTACGTAGCCAACAGAGAACCATTGGATCTAATCTATGGTCCAACGGCCACGGGTGAAGGAGAAGAAATCTCCAGATGTGCACGCATCTCACATGCTAACGCTTCAGCTTCCCCACGCGCATTCAGTAATCACGCGCAAGGCCTCTCAGATTCTAGACGCCTCTTTATTTCCTGATCGTCGTCCGTTCACTCTCCGATAATCCTCCGGCCATCGTACATACACATGCAAAAAGAAGAAACATTTCAGTACCAAAAAATGCCAAATATTCACAGAGGAAATTCGGTCAATATTTCAGAAATTACAGAGCTAAAACGCCAACAAATCGACATCAACAGAAGCAAGCCAATAGAAATTTTCAGATCTTTTTCTATTTGCCTTGTAAAATCGGTTATAAGGAACCAAAAAGCAAAAATATTGTATTCATTCAGAGCCATTGTAATCAATAGAGAAGAAAGAGCTAAGCTTTTTACCTTTATTTTCGGACGAACGATTCTCCTCCCATCCTTCATCTCGCAGGCGATAAGCTAGTGGTCTTCAGACTGTAAAATGTGAGCCGAGCCAAAGAAGAGAAGAAACCCCTTTCGTTCTCGTTCGAATCGAAGGAGTTTTCTTCGATGGTTTTCAAAAGTTGGTTCTTTTATTTTAGTAGTTGAAGGAGGAAGTTTTTCTTTTAGTTTTGATTTTGAAAACGGAGGGAAATTTTTTTTAGGTTCGGTTTTAGTCGTCGGCCACCATGGGTGGTGGTCGGAATCTGGGAAGTACGGTTATTTCTAGACGGAGAGATGAACGTTTTCATCATGTTCATCTTTTTCAGATGAACCAAACAGAGAAAAGGGGGAGTGTTTTGGTTTTCGGTTGAAAATAATGAAAAGGGATTTATTTTTGCTTTTAATTTGTGTTTTATATCAAGCCCCCAAATGAAAATGGTTTATTTAACTCATTAAAACCCTCTGTGCTCCCTTATTTCTTTACGCAGTTCCCCAAACTTTTCAAATACTTTCAATTTCGTCACCAAATCGGTTCTAATCACCTTCATAATAATGGTTTATCCCATTTTAAACCCCTCCATGTTCTCATGCTTAATTTTAAGCCCTTTCTCGTTTCATAATAGTGTGTTGAGGGCTCCGGTAATTTTAAGTGTTTACAATTTGCCCACTGTTCGAAAATAAAATTTGTTTTTCTTTTAATTTTAACCCCGAGTTCTTAATTTATTTTATCTTCGTCCCATTTCTAGTAACCATATCACCTTTTTAGAACACCAGATTTAGTTTTTATCTATTTATTCATTTATTTATCTATTTATTTTAGTTATTTTCATATTATGCTCATCATGTATTTACCATTTACATATTTTTTATCCTTTTTTTCTCTTTTTTGTTGGTTAGTCATTTTCATGATTTGTTTCATTAGTTACTTGTTGTTTAGTGTATAATATTCACTTTTTCTTTTATATATATTCATGTATTTGATGGAAATATCTCTTTATTAGTGTACATAGGCCTATGGTTTTTTTCGTTTTGGTTTCGCTTTTTTTATATATCATAATGGTGTATTTCCCTTCATTTTGAGTATTCCATGTGTTAGTAATATATTTTGTATTTTGGTATTGTTCATTTTCATATACATATTTCCATTATTAGATTTATATTTGAATATTATTGAATGCATGTGTTGTTTATCATGTTTTCTTATAGTTGTTTAATTTCTTTATTCACGTGTTTATGCTTTTGTAATATTTATTCCTTTATTGTTCATATTTTATTTTTAGTTTCATGTAGAATCTCTTTTGTTTTTGAACCTATCTATTTATCTTAGTTTTAGTTGTGGTGGCTGTTTCTAACATGTAATTAAATTGTCTTGTTCATAATGTTCTATTCCCATGCTTCCTTTGCCAAATCTTTATGTATACTTTGTATTGTCATATATATATATATATATATATATATATATATATTAGCACGTACTTGTTTATTTATTTCTAACATATTTTTGCTTCACATGTATGTATCAATTTAAATACGTGTTTTATTGTATTCTTGGTTGGTGGATATTTTGATAGGTTAGATTGTTTCGATATTCTTTATGATTGGTTTTTGCTACTTCGGTTAGTTATATATGCTTATTTTATCTTATCTGATATATGTGTTCTAACATTTATTTAGTAGTTATTTGCATCTCTTTAATCTCATCTAATATTTTGATAGTTTTTGCTTGTTTAATTTGATGCATTTATCTTTATTGCACATATTATTTTGCTCATTTATTTGTATACATTTAATTTGTTGTATTTATTTTATTACGCGTTTTATTATCATACGATCGAACTCACAATCAACCTTAATAATTAATGAATTAATTAATACATTACTCGGTCGTAGTGGGCCCGCCTTCAGCCGTAGTGTTGGCAATGTATACGTCTATGTTCAAGTAAAGAGGCGTTTAAAATAAACCCGAATTTATAATTAAATACCAACTTAATCGTCACTTTAATTTAGAATTTTAATATTGAATAAGCGGTAAATATTTTAAGGTACCAATTTTTGCCGATTTGAAAATGTTAACCCATTTTTAACCGTAACTAACTCCCGAACATTTTTTTAAATCTCTGGTTTTACAGTGTTCGGTCTACCAAAGTGACCGATGACGACTCTCTTTGTTTTAAATAGTTTTTTAATTAATTTTCAAATTATTTCCCATCATTTCTAATTTATTTTTAACCATGTTAAATCCATTTTTAAACCTTTCTAATTATTTTCCTAATTATCCTTAAATCTCCAAAATTTCCAATTTTCAATTTAATCTTTTTTAAACCAATTCCTAATTTCTTAATTTTCAATTTTAATTCGTGATTTCCCCAAATTTTCATTTTTCCTTTTTAAAATCCCTAATTTTAAAAGCTTTCCTTTTTCAAATTCAAACCCCCTAATCTTTTAAACCCTAATTTTAACATAATTTCCAAATATCTCCCTTTCAAATCAAGATCTCCTTTTCTAACCAACATTTCAATTTAATCTCTAATTTTCTATTTTTAACTTAGTTTTTCCATTAGCGACATTTTATTAAAAGAAATCTGTTGTCGACATCACGTAACTAGACAATAGACAGACCACGCTTGACGCTTGTTCATTCCATCATTCACAATCACCATATAGACGTCGGCAGAATAATTAACGAACAAATATACGAATGTATGACAAAAGACCGAGGAGTACTCTATTTCCCTTGTTTAATTACTGCTCTTGGTCATTTAGAACATGTGCCGAAGGAGCCCTTCGACATACTCACACTGCCACAGAAAGGCTGGACACAGGAAATTTACATGAAGAGGATGAAAGTGAAAGAAGTAGTTCCACAAGCTTGCATCCCTCCTCCTGCTGAGGCAGCGTCTTCCGAGGCCACTCAATAGGCCGACCCAACTGAACACACACCGAACACACCAGCATGAATTCTGGAGACCTTGTAGAGAATAGAGAGAAGACATCTAACCTTCATGACATATGTTAGGGAGTTCAACGACGCCATCGTCGCCACCATCCGAGAAGAACTCCCCACAGGCACGACTTTCTTCCCAGAGTTCACAGTTGATCCCTCCATGCCTCAGCCACCCCCTGTTGCACCAACTACCTCAGCCACCATCCCCGTCTCTCCTGATGCCACAACCGCTGCAGATGCCACCGAGTCACTCTCGGTAGATTCGGTAGCCGAATTTTTACGGATAGACTCCACCAGGAGATGAGCCACACCAGAAAAGTCCACCACCTTCACATAGAGTGACTCGGAAGAGGATCTCAAAAGCCAACTCAGAGCGGCTGGTGAATTTCTAGCCACAACAAAATGAGGATAGAAGAGAAACACAACCTCTTCCTCTCCGATCGATCTGGATCAGGAGAATGAGCCATTGCGAGACCTCACTCCTACTTGAGTCCAACCACACCGCTTGACAAAGAAGCCGATGGTGATCCCGCCAAAGCCAGCCACTCAGCAACCACCCATAACCCACCACAAACTCCTAATAGACAGTTTTTCTCTTGAGTTTGGGGGAGCATTTGTCTGATTTTGTAATATGTAAAGCTGCAATGTATGGAAGTAATCAAAATATCTCACTTTTGCCTTAATTTCTATCTTAATATTCTGCTTATTTTACTACAAAAAAATTTTAAGTCTGTCGAATTTTATTGAAACTTCCTCAGCAGTGATATATCCTCTAGCTGCCACCGCAGTCTGTACCATTCACTAGACTTGAATTCAGAAAGGGTTGCTAGGTTTAGTACTTAGGATTAGACTATGAGCCTGGAAACACCTAAACAGTGCTATTCTTAGTTGATTTTAAAAGTTATTTTCTTTGAAAAGCAATAAGGACTCAGGCTTAGATTTTAACTAGAGGTGCCTATCACCGGCTCTAGTTTAGTCCATAAAGGTGCCCATAACTGGTTCTAGGACTTAGTTTTTCTCCCACTTACTGGAGGTGCCCAAAATTAGCTCTAGTAAGGAATAGCTAAACACTTGAGGTGCCCAAAACTAGCTCAAATAGTATAAATATGTAGCAATATAAATTGATATACCAAATTAGGGAGAAGGAAAGAAAGAGAATTAAAGAAAAATCTTAGTCGAAAGTCTTGAGCTAAGAAAAGGATTAGAACTTAAAAAATCAACTTCAACACAGCTACGCACACACCCACTAAGACTCATAGTCCAGTTCCGAGGAATTCTTAGAACCTAGAAGAGGCCGAGTTAAGAAAGGATTTCTGCCGCGGTAGGCAGGATGGTATATTACTTTAAAATTCTTTACTTAAAATTATCTTTTGCATTACTTGAGGATAATCAATTGTTCGAGTTTAGGGGTATTTGATAAGTGTCTAAAAGTCTTGATTTTTATACCATTTTCCCACTCGTTTATTGCTACTAAAGGACAGATTTAAGGGCATTAATGGATATTTCTGTATATTTTCCATATTTCAACATCTAAACACTTAAACCACAAATTTATCTAATATTTGGCATAAAGCAGATGCATTTGACATTTTTCTTTCTTAGACAGGAAACTATATTACAAAGATGACCATATGAGAAGATAGATGCTAGAATGTAGATAAAGCACCCGCCACGGTAGCACTTTGGAGGCCGTAACAGCGGACTAAAAATAACAACTGGTGCTCGACAGAGAGAGAAAAAGATGTTGATTTTAATGGACAAAGAGCGAGAGAAAGACGCGGTCGATTTAAGGAGTAAAACCCTGGTCAAACGCGAGAAAGAAGAGTTATTTTAGGAAATAAGAATAAATTATTATGGTTTGATTAGGAGTTGTATTTCTTTCCCTTTTAGAACTCTTTCCTTGCATGGAAAACTTTAATTTAGGGCTTAAACTATATAAACTATCCTTTAGGTCTAGGTTTAGGGGAGTCGGATTTTACGTATCATATACCCTTAGTTGCCGATTACACCATGTTCTAAACTTCTTTAGAGGTTTAGGTTGTTTGTGGAGTAGTTGGAGAAGATAGTATGTGAAGAAAAATCTATTTGTCTAATATCAGGAGAGTTAGGCTCACAAAACGAGAGAATACGGTCTTTGCTCAAGGGCGTTGACTAATCCAGTTGAGAGATTAACCGCCTAGGATTTCAGCGACTAACAAGATGCATGTGTTTGGTTGTTGTTCATCCTTGATTCACACCGAGAGGTATCATCAAGACATGAGTTTCAACAATTCTCTTTGCTTAGGGATAAGGAAGAAGACATACAAGGATGCTCTATCGAACTATAAAAAGTTGAATTGTCGAAAAGGCATAACCTCGCCTAGGCAGCTGCGGCGATCCTTTGTGCGACCCGCCGAGGTAGCAGTTCAACCTATTGCATTAATAAGTGGATAAATAATACAATTGGATTCTCCTCTACAAAGCATTCAACTTAGTCTCACTTTCATCATATTTATTCATTCGTTATTTGGTTTTCAAGTAGTTAGTTTAGTTATCTCTAACCAACAAAATACTTGTGTTTTTATTTTTATAGTGAAGCTTTAAGAAGTAGTGAAGTCGACACAGTCCATGTGGGCTCGACAACCTCAGATATTATAATTTGAAAAAGGTGGAATCAAAAAGACTTTCGAGCCTCCATCACTATCCAATGTAAGATTTCGAATGATGTATCGAAGGCCATCATCCGATGTGAGATTTTGGGTGATGACTTTGCTCAATGTAAGATTCTGATCCCCACTCGATGTAAGATTTCGAGTGAACACTTGATGCAAGATTTCGAGTATACTAGCTCGATGTGAGATTTCGGGCCGAGTTAGTCCCCTAGTGCCAGGTTGACAGTGGGACTCATTTCTGATTTGTTTATTTTTATGCTTTGGTTGAGTTAGCCATATCATATCATCATATTCTCATCTAGCATTTTTTAGTTATGATTCACTTGAAGTACAGTCGATAGGTTGTGTACCCACTGAGCTTTAGTAGCTCAGTGTTTTGGAATTTGTTTCCATGCATAGGTAAGTAGATGGACGAGCAAGCAACGCTGCAGAGAACCATCAAAGTGGACTTCAACATTGACCGGTTGGTAGAGTACAATTGCTAGATTAGTGGGCTATATATTCGTAAGAACATTGTTTTAGTTGTAACTCTATTTGATTTAAATTATCAAGGTCAAATATTTTATCAAATTTGGATTCGGAGCTCCATTTATATTTTAGATATGTTAAACCATTTTTGATTTTAATATCATTTTAAATTACGTCGTATTTGATGGTATGATTTAAGCTTGACTTAAATTGTGAAAAATTATTTGAGTACAAGTTGGGTTTGTGGCCCAAATGTGACACCCGGGGTTGGGGTGTTACACTGCCTTACAGACCTTGTAAGAAAAAAAAAACTTTCTTTACCTTCTAAATTATTATAATAAAACAATCCACGACTAAACAAGACAAACAATTCAAATTCAACTGCCTCTTTCAAAGAGACAAGACCTTTTAATGGTTTTATGCGATTCTCTAATTTTTTTGATTCTGACACTAATTTCATTCTTTGTATTATACTGATTTATGCTCCTATAAAAGGTCCTTCCAACTACGTCAACTTTACATGTATACGCTTGCATGAACTAATAGGGTTTTTACCTTGTACTGCGGTTATCATATGTGCCACCACTATTTTTACCTCACCTTGTTGCTCCACCTGAACCATTGCTCTTATCAGCTCTTTGAGGATGTGGGGTTGGCATCTGCACTCAAAGTTGTTGGTTTCTCAAATTTAAGAGCAACAAAAGTAATGTTGAAAATCTGTTATGTTGTTATCTGAGATAATTTTAACAAAAAAATGAAGAAACTTACAAGACATATCCTATTCAGTCATCTTGTAAAACCATGGGTAACATAGCCATATTTGTTGACATTAGCCATCTTCCATATATTACTGATTGTTAATGTGCATGATTATGCATTAGTTTTAATTGTATCTAAGAAAAAATATACAAATTAACCCAAGTACCTGCAGAAAACAAATAGCAACACCAAATCCAACACTTCTAGAGTCATATATAGTAGCTCCAGTAAAAACCCGATAGCAAGGATGCTGTTGATGGTTTGTATGAAGCCCGACAAAATAAGAGTATGATACATCAGTCTTCTTATCAGCTTGAGATTTGACAAGGACAACCTCCAAGATTTGTCCTACATTCAAGTCAGTCAAAACTTTTTTAGGGGAAAAGCACCAATTATAGCATAACTTGATGAAATAAGTAGATTTTAAATAAACCAACTCGAAGCGAATCTGATATCAATGAAAGCTTGCTTTTTCAGATATTTTTGTAACACAATATGCTTACAAGGACGCTCTAATTCTATCAGATCAATAATGAATTAATTTCTCATCTTCATTATAATCCTAAATATATTGCATAAAAAGAGTTATAACAACAATCTCAAAAATAGCTAACTGAAATTTGATTAACTGAGACACAAGGACATGCAATACAGATATGGCAACACAGTAATATTTAAAAGACTCAAGTTGTGGGTACGACGATACACAACAATAAAAAATATTATGATATATAAGTATTATTTTTCATTCGCATACAGTCAATTGCTATGTACAAAAAAATATATTTATCATTAAATTTTTATTTTCATCAAAAAAAATCTCAACATTTAATTATTCAAGCCAAAGTTTAAACAAAGAGATCTGATATTCATTCTAAAGGCTAAATTTATTTCAACCCATATTTACAAGATTGTGCTTGGCTCATCATTTTACAAAGCTTAAAAAAAGAAGGCTCTTACATCAGACAAAATATAACTTTCAAAAAGTTAATATGATGTTCTACAAACAAAGCAAAGAATAAGTAGAAACAAAAAAATCAAACCAAAATTGTGTTTCCAAAAAGAGCATGGTGTAATATAAAAGAAAAATTACCATCTATTTCATGCTTCTCTGTATCTTTGACAGCCTTCAAAGTACTCGACCTTTCAGTATAATGTATAAACTCAAAATATCGTTTATCAGCCTTATCGGATGACATAACAATTTTTATTACTTCACCATGACACTTAAATATTTCTTTTAGTTTCTTCGTAGAAGTGTTATCGAGAACATTTTTAACATATAGTGCCTTTATCTGGTAATTTTAAAACATGTAACATGGCATAAGAATCATAAAATAAAGATCTTTGCTTGGCAATATGATTTTATGTTGCACCGATACGGATATGGGTATGGGGGACGGATACGGGGACAGAAAACGATAATTTCTAAAATTACAGGGTACGAGAACGGTACGGAAAATATAATATATATATATTATAAAATTATTAAAATTTATAATATAATAAGAATTAAAATTTAAAATTGTTTTTTTATGTCATATTTGAATTTTTATTCCTTAAATTTTATTTGAATTTTTTTTCGAGTCGAATTAAATCAAAATAGGTTAATTTTTCCTCGAGTCGAGTCGTGTCGAATAGTTTAATTTTCGCCGATCCTAATGTTAGAATTTTAATTTATTTTTCATTTTTTAAAAAAATTTATTCTCCAACTGATTTTAGACTTTAATTTAGTTTGATTTAAAGAAGATGAAGATTTAATTTTTTATTTTTTAAGTAAATTTATTCGGGGACGTCCCAAATAAAATTTGACCGTCCCCGATTAAGTTTGACCCTCCCCGAAACGTCTCACAGCCGTCTCCGCACCGTCCCCATCCCGGACATCTCGGGTACGCGGGATGACCCTAAGGTGGCGTCCCCGTGATTCTTAGGTATGCTTAAGGCAGAAGGTTGCGTACATCCAATTACAAACATTCCGCAATTAATGATAAAGTTTTACTCCCGTATTGGAGTGGAAGATAAGAATCCCATTCCTCAATACAACACTTCAAAATAAATTTCAAAATTAGAATTACCTGTGAAGCAGCAGAATTTTCAGTTGTGTTTTTTGGTTCAGCCCAGGTGACATTAGGGTTATTGTCATACAGCTTAAAATTTGTACTTGCCATTTTCTTCCTCGAATAATCAGCATATCCATTGTTATAGTACAAGACAAAAGCAAAACCACGATTGCAACTGGTATTTAGAGGCTCATGACATTCACAAATAAAATGGTAAAAGAATTAGCAAATATTCACTTACCATAATCTAGATTAAAATTTCACCATTATCAGTTCAATATTTTTCAACTCCAAGACCAGCACTCTCAATGGCTTTTCTGAACTCATCTTCAGTCAAGTTCTTGGCAACATTACCGATAAATAATATATTTTTAGTTTCTGAGGAAGAACACCTTATATTTTTACCCCACAGATATTATTGCATAAAATAGAATAGCAAACTACATGGATAAAATTGCATCACTAAGCAAATGTAAGGGACGCTAAAATTATCCTAAACTCTTTACTGTGAAGTTCTTGAACAACCTTTTCAACATTCTTTTTTGTTTTAAATACCATAAACGAGTAAACTTTGCTTTTAGATTCCTTATCTTTAAACCATATCTGCCAAATAAATGATCATTGACAACTAGAAACAGAAATTATCCTTGCCCCTCACTATAACCACAATTCCAATCTAATTTCTTAGGTCAAAATTTGAGAATTAAGTTACCAAAACTTTCCCCACAAGTAAGTATTTAAGATTAAATAATTTTAAAATTAGGGTTATTTTGACAATTGGAAAAACAGATTAGAATTCCAGTTTTACAAATACAAATACTTAAAATAATATCACAATAACTAATAAAACATCTGCAAATAGTTTCATAAAACAATGCATCTAATATGTTTTGAATCAAAATATCTCATAATCTGAAAATATTACATACTCTATAACTGATAAAAAATATTAAACTGAAATAATTTAAAGAAGATCATACTAAATAATAAAATATTTGAATTTTTGTGTAAGATGCTCCAAGTACCGAGACGCCTGATAGTTTGAATAAATCTATAAGAGGAACTATTGGGGAGAGTCATGAAACTTAGTACATCTATAAGGTGCAACATATCAGAATAAATAAATAAATAAAATTAATATTTTTCTTATAAATAATTTCTCAAATATAAAATATCATATAAATGCGAGTCATGATGCGTGTAATGATATCAAATGCAATGCACAAATCTCAACTACATCGTCACTAGTCCAAAGGGAGGAGTTCCCCAAAACCCTCACCTACGTCGTCACCAAAATCCGAAAGTGGTCTTAGGTCTTCCAAAACGGAAGGCTACCATAATTTCCTTTGTACACAAATACCACTCGATGCACACATGATAATGCATCATGATTTGAAAATCCGAAAATAATTCTTAAATGATCCAATATCAAAATATCCAAAATTATAATATATCCGAAATCTCATTTTCACAAGGTACTAAAATCACAAAAGTGTATAATTTGAATATCTGAAAGTTTTCATATTTTTCTCAAATCACAATAATATGTATGCATGGTAACACAAGTGCACAATCAGAATCAATCCAAAAGATTGACATACTAGCAAACCATGAATATTCCTCATAACAAAAAATATTAAACATATCACAAAAATATATTTTTTAAAAAAACTCATATAACCCCAGTAAGAGAACACACCTTGAATAACAATAGTTTCAATGCCAAAGTACGAGTGATGCACTCAATTCTAACTGAATCCGAGCCTTCAAGGTAGGGATTCTATATTAAACTATTACTATACCATCTTCTAATTCTATGAATTTATAATCATATAAAAACCTTCTTAGCACAAGCATAATTATCTTAAACAAACGAAAGAAGAGGTGGGTCAATAATTAGAAACAACTCAACCAACGATTAACGGTTAACAACATAATCACCGATGGTAGTCAATGATGTAATTAAAGTTGTCGTGATCTGATCAACCAACGTGATTACACATCTCAGTAACCAGTAAATAAACCGAATATTCGTTGATTTCTAACGGTACACCACTTCGCACAACTTAGCACAAAACTTAAAGAATTCCAATTAACTATCTATGCGAAATTGATCAAGTTAAAAAACAAAAATATTAAATTTAAAGAGTTAATCTTAGATGTATGAGAATATATTCTAGTATATATATAATTTTAAACGTCAAGAATCTAGTTTTGAAATCTAGATTTGATCCACATGGTACTATACAATTCTCAAAAATCAAAATTGAAATATTAAATATGTATGTACTTTATATTATTCATATTATTTTCGAGGATTTGAATCAAAATAAGGTTGAAATTGTATAAATAATTTATCATATAATATCTAAATAAGAATATATATATTGTAATATATGAATGAAAGATGGCTTTGCAAATTGTGCATCTTCACTTCAAAATAAAAACAAATGGTTCAATTACAATAAATAAATATTGAAGAAGAAAGTATTATATGCTTATCACAATCTACATAATACAAACAAGAAAAGGGTCCCACGCCTACTACATGCTTTCACGTTGAAGAAATCACATATTGGTTTATGGTTTCCGAAGATTCATAGGAGATGCAAAGAGAAAGGCAGAGCTATTTGCAAGAGATACTAAGATAGAGAGTGATCAAAGAAAAAGAGTGAATCCAGAATAAATTGGGTATTTAATGAAGTCGGCTATAACTGTGAGTTTATATATATATAGTATTAGTAGGAATTTGAGTTAGATCTATTACTTATAGATAATATTAATAGAATTAAAAGTCTTAAGTTAATAGGATTAAAAGTCTAAAGTAATTAGGACTTATAATCCTATTCAAAATCTTATTCTAAAGCCTATAAATAAGCATTAGCTTGTGTAAACAAAATCATTCATTCAACAATAAAACAGAACAAAAAGTTTATGTATCTCTTCAAAGTTTTCTATTTTATTTACATGGTATCAGTTTAACCGATTCTATCTCGGCAAATTCCAATGGTTTCTTCTTTGATAACCATTGAGCAACAATCTACAACAAAATTTCTGATGGCTTCGAGGATTTTTCAGATGTTTTTGGTGCAGTTGTGATATATCATCCATTCATTGGCCATAACTATCTACAGTGGTCATAATCAATCAAACTCTTCCTTATTGGAAGAGCTAAACTAGACTACATCACAAGAAATATTCCATAACCGTTTGTTGCAAATCCAAACTTTGAAAGATGGACTAGAGAGAATGGGAAGGTGATGTCTTGGCTCATCAACACAATGTCCCCTGAAGCTGGGACTATTTTCTCCTCTACAACACATCAAGTGAGATCTGGAATGTTATGAAGGAGACTTACTCCAATAGTGACAATATCTCAGAATTATTTGGTATTGAAAGCAAAGTTGTCAATCTTAAACAAGAATGGATGACTGTCATTGTGTTTTACAACACCTTGACTAATTTGTGGCAGCAAATTGATTTATATGAGAATCATGAGTGGAAGACTCCTACTGATGCTACCCTTTACAAGAGAATTACAACTCAGAAAAGAATTTTTGAGTTCCTTAATGAACTCAATAAAGAATGAGATGCAAAAAAATCTAGAATTCTTGGTAGCAAACCTCTCTCATCACCTCGAGAGATATTTTTTGACATTTGTAGGGAAGAGAGTAAAAGGTTCTTTATGCTACTTGAACCTAATACCACAAAAGGTTTTGCCTTTACCACTCAGACCTCAGTTAAAACCAGGAAAGACAGAATTATGTGTGACTATTACAAAGAGGTGGGACACTTGAAGGAAAAATGCTGGAAACTATATGGAAAACCAGCAGATTGGAAGTCATCCAACAATAAGCCTCCTAGAGAATATAAATCTAATACAACAATTAGTGAAGTTCGAATGGTTTTTCTAAACAAAAAATGGAGGAGCTTCAGATATTATTTGGAAGATTTGCAAAGCCAAGTGATTGGAATCTAGCCATAGTAAACGAATCAGGTAACTCTAACCACTTTTTCCATACTGCACATCTTTCCACCAAAGCCAACTCATCCTGGATCATTGACTCTAGGGCCTTAGATCACATGACTGGTAATAGATGGTGAAGGCTCAAAAATCCTTTAATTTCCACCTTTCGCCAAATTGTAATATTTTAGGTTGTCAAACCCACAGGGACTGTGTCAACTTTACTACTGCTTAAACTTGTACATATAAAAATAAAGACATAATTAATTTGTTGGTTTGGAGTAACTAAATTAACTACTTAAAACTGAATAAATAACGAGAATAAGAATGATAGAAGTGAGGCCAGGTTGAGTACTTTGCAAAGGGGAATCCAATTGTATTATTTATTCACTTATTAATGCAATGGGTCGACTTGCCGCCTCGACGTTTTGCACTAAGAGTCACGTAGCTGCCTAGGTGGGGCTATGCCTTGTCGACAATTCAACTTTCCATAACTTAACAGAGCATCCTTGTATGTCTCCTTCTTATCCTTAAGTGAAGAGAACTGTTGAAGTCCACACCTTGATGATACCTCCCGACATGAATCAAGGATGAACAACAACAAAACACACGCATTTTATTAGTCGTTGAAATCCTGGGCGGTTTATCTCTAAATTGGATTAGTCAATACCTTTGAGAAAAGACCCTATTCTCTCGTTTCGGGAGCCTAACTCTCCCAATATTAGACAAATAGATTTTTCTTCACATACTATCATCTCGAGCTCATATGCAAAGAAGAGTAAATGCCAAGAGAGAATAAACTATGAAAATAAGTTTTACATTAATAAATATCAAATATAATACAATCTTTTTTTCTAACTACTCCATAAATAACCTAAACCTCAGAAGGATTTTAGAACATGTTGTAGTCGACGGCTAAAGGTTTATGCTATGGAATTCTCTAATTCGATTTCGACTCTCTAAACCTAGACCTAATGGGTGGCTTATATAGGTCGAACCCTAGGTTAAAGTCTTCCACATAAGGGAAGAGTTATACAAGGAACATAATACAACTCATAATTAAACTAGGACACTTTATTCTATTTCCTAAAATAACTTTTTAATCCCGTGTTGACTTTTGATCAAGGCTTGACTCTTTTAATCAGATCCGTCATTCTCTTACTTTATGTCCATTAAGATTGACATCTTTTTCTCTCTTTGTCGAGCGCCTGTTGTTATCTTTATTCTACTGCTGCGGCCTCCAAGGTACTGCCGTGGTGGGTGCTAATCTGCATTATAGTATCCATCCTCTTATTTGGCCATTCCTATGATGTATTTCCTGTCTAAGAAAGAAAACCATCAAATGCATCTATTTTATACCAAATAATAGATAAATTTATGAATTACGTAATTGGATACTAAATTATGGAAAATAAGCAGAATTGTCCAGTATCGTTCTTAAATCTGTCCTTCATTGGCAATAAATGAGTAAGAAAATGATATCAAAAATAAGAATTTTATACACTTATCAAATAACCTCAAACTCGAACTATTACTTATCCTCAAGCAATGCAAAAGATAGAATTAAGTCAGAAATTTTAAAGTAATATATCATCCTGTCTGCCGAGGTAGAAATCCTTTCTTAACTCGGCCATCTTCAAGGTTCTAGAAATTCCTCAGAACTGGACTATGAGTCTTAGTAGGTGTGTGCGTAGCTGTGTTAAAGTTGATTTTCTAAGTTCTAATCCTTTTTCTAGCTCAAGACTTCTGACTTAAATTTTTATTCAAATCTTCTTTTTCTCTTTCACCCTAATTGTATATAAATATATATTGCTATATATTTATACTTCTTGAGCCATTTTCAGGCACCTCAAGTGTTTAGCTATTCTTACTAGAGCCAATTTCGGGCGCCTCTAGTAAGTGGGAGAAATACTAAGTCCTAGAGCCAGTGATGGGTACCTCTATGGACTAACTAGAGTCGGTGATAGACACCTTTAGTTAAAATCCAAGCCTAAGTTCTTATTGCTTTTCAAAGAAAATAACTTTTAAAATCAACTAAGACTAGTAGTGTTTGAATATTTTCAGGCTCATAGTCTAATCCTAAGTACTAATTCTAGCAAACCTTTCAAAATTCAAGTCTGATGAATGGTGTAAACTACGGTAACGGATGGAGAATATATTGTTGTCGAGGTAGTTTCAATAAAATTCAGCAGACTTTAAAAAAATTGCATATATTAAAGACAATTAATAAGGCAGAATTTAAGGTACAGAATTTAAGGTAATTAAGATAAATTTCATACATTGCAGATATTTACAATTACAAAACATGACCAATACTCTCTAAACTCAAGGGATGCATTATCCTCAATGCATGAAAAAGAAGACAGAAAATAAAAGAAAGCCAAAAATAAAAGATAACATAAAAAATATAAAAGATAAAAGAAAGACTACCACCCCTTTTAAAATGTGAAGGATCCAAAGGAATCCTCCAAATCACTGTCGATTAGGAGTTTGCGACGTATCTTCGGTGGTTGTTGGGCGTCCGCCTTTAATGGGATCACCATTGGCTTCTTTTCTAAGCGTGGTGGTTGGACTCGAACGAGAGTTGGATCTCTTGCTGGCTCATCCTCCGTATCAAGTTCAATCGGAGAGGTTGTCGTGGCATAACCAGGAGTCTTCCTCTTTTTGTTGGTTTTGGGAGCGATAGAATCTTTTATGGTTTGCCTGAGAGACTCCATGTCATCTGATGAGTTGCTCCAATCAAGTGGATTGGAGACTACTTGGGTTACAGTTCATTGGGTAGAATCTTGTCTACTGGCTACTGCTGTGGAATCGGTAGAAAATGGTTCAGTTGTTGCAGCTGTAGTTATGGCAGCAAGAGACAGTGGTACTGTAGCGGATGCAAAAGATATTGGATCATGGGCAGGAGTAGGTGATTATTGTGGCATGGAGATGTCGACTGTAAACTCAGGAAATACAGTCGAACAAGTGGGGAGTTCTTCTAGGATGGTGTCTATATGACGATGCTATTAAATTCTTGTACATAATTTATGAAGGCCAACTGTCTTCTTTCCATTCGTTGTAGAATGTACAAAACTCCTGATAATGCTGGGGCAACTCTTTCTACTATGTTTTGTGGTTGTGCTGCCTCGTCCGACTTAGGTTCAGAAACAGGTGGAATGTAAGCTTGTGGGATAGCTTCCTCCACTTGTATTCTTTTGATGTATACATCCTTGGTCCATCCTTTCCTCTCCGGTGTGTATGAGTCGGTAGGCAGCATCGGTACGCCTTCACATCTTTCTAGGGTAGTGATTAAGCATGGTAAAATCAGTATGTCCTATCCTTGGTAACACATTCGAATATTTGATCACTAATGATGCGACCGACATCAATCCTTCGGTTGTGTATGATAGAGTGGATAAGTTTCAATCTTGGTTGATCCACCATTTGATTATGCGATATGGGCAGTAGGTTCCTCTTTATAAAGGTGTTCCATAACATTGCTTTCGGTCTTAAGTCTCGACAGCTGACAGAGCCACGATGTTTCCCTTCGTTCCATTCTACTCTCATCATGCAGCATTCCGCCTTCATAGACTCGAAGTCTTCGGCGTTCAATACGGCAGTAAACTTGACGTGTTCATTTATCTCGATGTGTAATCCAAAGTGGGCATTGATGGTTATGTCTGCCACTGGTATTGCTCTACCGCAAAGGTGGATGTATGGGTTGTTCGACATTATGCGGTGAGCGTAAAATTCTCAGACCCACGTGACATTCGCTGGTGTTGGTTGCTGGGCAAATTTTTACCACCGCTGGAAAGTAATCTTGGAGAGAATGAACATCTCAAGACCAAGATCTTCTGCTTCTGTGTAGTGGAATCTTTGTTCCTCCCGTACTTGTCATTTCTAAAACTTGTAGTGGAAATCTTGCTCAACTTCCTTGGTTGCAAAACGCCGATAGTTTGGAGTGACGCTTCGGTAGAGTTTCTTTGCTGAGGTGCCATTTTTGCTTGTGGAGAAGAGGAGAAGAATTTTGGTCAGATTAATAGTAATAGAAAAGAAGCGTGAATGAAGATGAACCTTGTTTGTGTATTTATAGGTAAGGCGGCGAGGCGTTTGAGGCAGCAACGATGATATAATTATCCGTGGCATGCTCACAACGTAAGTCCAGCTGGCCTCCATTGGCGGCAGAAACAATGTAGATTTGAACTTGGACTGCAAGATTTCCGCTAAGATATTTTGCCTCTTGGATTGGGTCGTTTGTCTGTTTGGGTTGGTTATCTCTATTTTATTCTTCTTTATTGTTCCTAAATAACTGTAAATAATATGATTAAAAAAATTGTGAATATATTAAAAATTTTGAAAACTTATTTTGCGAAAAATTGAAATCTAATTTCTAAAACTGAAAACTAAAAATCAAATTACTAAAACATAAAAGTAAATAAAGGATAGTAAGATAAAAATTAGGTTATTGGTGGAGTACAATAAATTACAACCCCAACAGCAACCATCTTCCCCTTTTTGAGTGAAGGAGAAGCGGATTTTCCTATTGTTGTCTCCTCACCAGGTGGTTTCTTTCTAATGTACTTTTGTTCAAGGGGGTGTTGCCTCAGCATTGGTTGCCTCGACAGGTTTGTTCAGGCAGTTCGTTTCTGTATCAAAGTTAAATTCAGTTTTAAATTTGATTTGTTGATATTTTTCTACTTCTTCTAGATGCCTTAGAGCTTTGAATACATTGATCTTCACTTGTTGGTCATTCACCCGTATGACCAGTTCTCCTTTTTCGCAATCAATCAATGTTCTGCCTGTGGCTAGGAACAACCTTCCCAAGATGATTGGAGCATTTTCATCTACTTCACAATCTAAAATTAAGAAGTCAGCAGGAAATATAAACTTATCCACTCTTACCAGAATATCCTCGATCTTTCCTTCCGATTATACGTAAGAGCGGTTGGCTAGTTGTAGCATCACCGTTGTTGGTTTTGCATGCCTGATGCCTAGCTTCTGAAATACTGACTTAGGCATTAGATTAATACTAGCACATAAGTCACATAGTGTCTTACCCATGTATTGATCCCCGATAGAACATGTATGATAAAACTACCAGGATCTTTTCTTTTGGTCGTGGCCTTATTATGCAACATTGCCACACACCCTTCTATTGCGGCAACAGTTTTAAATTTCTCAATTTTCTTCCTCTTGGATATAATATCCTTAAAGAACTTAGCATAGTTGGGCATTTGTTTTATTGCCTCCACCAAAGGAGGTATATTGATATTGTAGCGTTCTAAAAAAATCCACAAATAAAGATATCACTAAAAATATTTTTTGGGGTTTTGGAAAATATTTTCGATGTGTTGTTTTGAAATGAATATCTTCCACGTGGGGGGTTTCGGTTTAAAAATAATGTTTTATAAAATTAGAGTCGCCATCGGCCATTTTGGTAGACCGGACACCATAAAACCAGAGATTTTAAAAATTAGGGTTCGGAAGTAGGTTACGGATGGGGAAGGATTAGCACCCCCACACCGCCCAAAAATTGGTACTTTAATAATTACCGCTTTATTAATATTAAATTTTTTGGATTAATTTGACGATCGAATTAATTTTTAATACGACTTGCGCATTTATTTTAAAGCACCTAAACCCGAAGGTAAGCGTCCGAACTACCACCACTATACTGGAGTTGGCCTCGTTTACGACCGAATTTAGGGGCCGCATTAATAAATTATTATTTCAATGCAATCCTAAGAAAAAAACAAATTACAAACATGATAATGCAAGGAACATAACTAAGGATTTTGAACATAACATGAAACTGCAACAATCTAACATGCCACATTCATGACATACATACAAGAAACAAAGTCTTCCCTTTTTACTTATTATTTTAAGCTAATGTCATTTTGGTTTCAAACAAGTTAGCAACGTGCATGTCATACCTTTTATAATAATATTATTATAAGTATTACGTAATATAATAATATATGTAATGTATATAAAAATGTGCGGATAATATTTATCTCATAAATGTATATTATTATGAACAAAACAAATAAAACATAAATAAGGAAGTAATAAACAAATATATAAAGACATATAAAACGTAAATATACCATGAATAAAATATGACCATATACGCATATAAAATATATATAGAATAATATTATACTTAATTAATACACATAAAATATAATTTCCATATAATTTTAAAACAAAAGTAAATGTCAAAACGTATGATAAAGAGAAACTACCAATTACAAATTAAATGCATTGTCTGTTGTTTCCAAAAATGATTTTAAAAGACAATAACATAAATAAAAATTACACCTAATATCATAATACTTAATCCTTTCATTTCCAAAACCAAACGATTCCACTTCTTTGTTTTCCTCATCTGAGCGACGGCCACACCCCTTTTAACACTGTTCATCGGCGACAGAGGCCTCACGGCGAGAGATTAATCGGCAAAGAGAAGAAAACTGTTAAGCCTTTAAAGTTTTTTAGAATCTCAATAGAAACAAAATACATCCCTTCTTGAAAAGTTTTCACTGGGTTTTGAAATCTTGCCAAGAACACTTTCTGAAGCATTCACCCTTCGATCACTAAGGAGTTCGGTCTAGGTGAGATCATAAGCCTTGGAGGCTTTCTCTACCATCATCGACACTTCCCACGGTATGAGAGTGATCGACAACACAACTCTTTTTTGAAAGAAGCAGGAAAAGAAGAGATCCCCTTTTGGTTTTCTTTTCGCTCGAAGGCTCACCTCTCAGAGGCTCTTTGCCAACGGCTAAATCAAGAATCAGGGAGTCTCCCGCTCTCTCTCATTTTCTTTTGTTTTCTGAAATCTGCGAGAAGAGAAGAAAGAAAATAAGGATTTGTTTACCAGAAAACGTTTCTGGTTTTTGTTTCTCTATTCAATTTGAAATTTTTTTGGTTACACAATGGCTCTCTGAATTTTATTTTTTTCTACCTAATGCTCTCTCCCTTTTTTTTCAATGCTTTCTCCCCTTTTATTACAGAGATGATGATAATGTATTATGATTGCTTTTTAGCTTATATCTTCCATTACAGAACCTTTTTCCGGATTTTCATCCGTTCTTTATGGCTTTTTCAGATTTGCTTTGTAATGGTCTCTTTCTTGCAAATTTTATAGACTGCAGCGGCGGGGCTTTTGTAATTCAGAGTGCAGCGCTACAGCTATCGGGGCGACAGTCGAGGAGTTAACGGCGGGGATATCTAGGAGTCGTGTGGGCGCGTGTGAGCTGGGGCTACTCCTTCATCCGACCGTTGAAATGCTTCCAGATTCAATGGTCAAACATTGTTGGCTGCTGCAAGAAGATAAAAGCATTAGGTTTTCCTTAAACACTTGGTCCAATTGGACCATATAACCCAAATTGAGTCTGTTGTAATATAAGAATTGGACTGATATGGATGTAATTATTTATTTTTAAGTTTTTATATTTTTAACATGGGCCAAATTAATATATTATAATAGATAATTAATATTAAAACTTGATAATAATAATAAGAAGAAAATAATAATAATATAACAAACACATAAAGTACACAACACTATAATATGATACATATATAATAATATAAACAATTGTACACGATAACCATATTAGCAATAATATATGACAACAACATTAACAACCATAAGTACATAGAATATGACAAAATACATAAAAAACACATAAAATAACGTAAAATTAAAGGCCCTTATTTAAATTACGAAAATTAAAAGATTTTAGTTTCTCCGGTTAAAAATGGGTGATTACAGTTGCCCCTCTTTGTCCGTTCTTGTGAAACAAGGACAGGGAAAAGATCATAAACATCCATTTTTAATCGACTTCCCTGTTAGTGATCTTGGATGGTATGTTTTTCTGAAACTCTCCACCTTCCTTGATTGAGTCTTCAGGCTCGTAAGCTTACATCGTATCGAACCTACTCGCCTTTTGGTAGCTGCAGGTCACTCCTATATATGACCATTCGCCTTTCAAGCAAATCTTGCAAAACAAAAGTCCTTTATGTATAGAACTTTCATTTCTAGATCCTGAGTTTTGGTTTCTCTGTATAAAACTATCACCCTGAAGTCTCGAAGTATGTGCCCCCTCATGTATGGAGCTTTTCACTCAGATTATGACGAAGATAGGAGTTTCCCCTATATAAAACTCCTAGCCTTCCACGTTGTTGGTCTCTCCTATATAAAACCTTTCGCGTCACGGCGGATCTTGCAAAATAAGGTTCCTCCTATATAGAACTCTTACTTCTGGATCCGGAGTTAGGATTTCTCCTATATGAAACCTTTTACTCTGAAGTCTCGATTGCGTGCCTCTCCCATATAAAGCTTTAATCTCAGAGACAAAAACAAAAATGAGATTTCCTCCTATATAGAACTCCTCACTTCAGTGCTGTCGATTTCTCCTTTATGAAATCGTCGCTTCGTGGATGAACCTTTCCACTGGTAGCTCCTTCTGTATAGAGCTTCGAATTTTTGTGCTTGGTATGCGCAAGTTCTTTCTGTATAGAACTATTGCAAATTCTCTTTCTGTGGGGCTCGAATCATGATGGTACCCTCTGTATAAAACCATCATCTCCAAGTCTTTCGGGACTCATGCCGGGAAGGTTGGCAATGTTTTCTTTGAATCGGGACTCACGTCTAAAGAGACTGCCAAAAAATTTGTTTCTTCAAGACTCACGTCAGGAAAGCTGCCAATCTTTTTTCTGAATCGGGACTCATGCCAAAGTGACTGTCAATCTTCTTTTTAAATCAGGATTCACACCTTTAAAGGCTGCCAAAAAATCTTTTTCTTCGGTTCTCACACTGGAGTGGCTTTCAATCTTCTTCGAATCGGGACTCACATCTATAGAGACTGCCAAAAATTTGTTTCTTCGAGACTCACGCCAAAAAGGCTGCCAAAAAATCCTTTTTTCTAAAAACATCTGGGGTTTCTGCATTGCCCCAATGTCTTGATCTTTGTACTCGGTTCCTCTTTCATTTTGGAGACACAGTCACTGTCTGTCAAGTTTCGTCTCGAGAATGTTTTTTGTTTTTCTTTCTTCTTTTTTTTTCTTCTTCTTTTTGTGATGTCTCGGTTTCTGTGACCTGCTAGACTTAGCTCTCGGTCTGCTCAGTTTTTCTTTCTCTATACTCTCGTTTAATTGTCAGGCTCAAATTCCCGTGCTCAGCTTAATTTTTTCTTATTCTCTTCTTCTTCTTCTTTTTCTTCTTCTTTTTCTCTTTTCTTGTTCATATTTTGTTTCTTCTCTTTTTATGATGATGACATGGTTCTCTCCGTCTGGTCATAGTTTCATCAAGGATGATGGTTGTGGTATTGACCTCTCTGGTCTATCTTTTCTTCTTTTCCTTCTTTCTATTGGAAGATGGTATTCAAATGAGCGTTTATGGAGGGTGCAAAGATGCACAAAATCCTTGTTGGGGTCATCTTTCTTGATCACTATTTGTCTTTTCCTGTAAGACGATTGTTTATCAAAAAGAATGATGTATGAACATTTTCATTATGCATGCGTGTATGATGTACGTTTGGGATGTACATGTACAACCTATCTGTGGGTATGCATTGATACATGAGGTTTTGTTCTCTGTTTCAAAAAGGTTGGTACCCCGATCCTCATTCGGTTGACCATGTAGGCTTCGTTAAATAAACTTTGTCAATCATCATGACACCTCTGGTCATATCAGATTCGAGCTTTGATTCTGTCATTTCGTGGACAATGATGCCCCGCTTGTATTCTTTATATTCTCTTCTGGATCAGTATAATGGTTGATCGAACGTCTTTGTGTCCTAACTTCTTTTCTATACTTGTCGGGGTACCTCAATGGAGGTTGACTCTCATTTTTCTTAAAAAAATGATTTTATTTGTATGTATTTCTGATGCAAGAAAGATTTAAAATGTATGTAATTTCAGATCATGTTACAAAACAATTTAAGAAAAAGTTTGCTCTCATGAATATCAAATATAATGACATATTTGCCCCAATCTAGCAAAGCTCAACTCTAATGAAGAGCATATTTAGAGGATCCTCGACTATTACGGGAATATAGGAAAATGTGTAGTCTCTTCTTGACTTATCGGGCTTTCAAAAAGAATAATCCCTTCCCTAGTAGCTACCCTTTTTCATGTGGCACTCATTATCTCACCTTCTCAACCTACCCCATCCTTCCCTCATTTGGGTGCCGACCAGGCACTTCGGAGTGCGACGTTCCTTGAAGCAAGGTTAACCTTTGGGCGGAGTGTGATCTGAAGACAATCTCATTTAGTTTGGATGTCCTTGAATGATCAAAATGGTTTTACCAATTCTAGATTTATGATTGATGTATAAATGTTTCCATTATCTTTCTTTGGGGAAATCAGCTCATCACAATCCTTTGTCTCGAGGATACTGATGGAGCAAACAACAATACCCCGAATTACTCGGCATAGTCATGATTTAAAAATATTACCATCACTCATAAGGCTAAAGCTTTAGTGGAGTGCCCCAAGATTGTCATACTCTTATCCAGATATGCCTATTACCAGGATCTAAACATTGGAGTACTTTTAATGCAAATTTCCTCATTTTATTTCATTTTATTTCATTTCTCTGCTAGCTTCTCGTTGCCTCTTATAGTTTTTATAATCTTTATTTTTAATCAATTTGATCTTATCTTGTTTTAGGGAATATCATTCACCGTTTCAAAAAATTGGTCCTGAGAAGGTCTTCAAGGGTAGGGAATTCAAGGTCGACTCCCGATTCAAGAATCTTGAACAACAAGTACCTGAGAAGGAATTCTCCTACAAATGGGAACTGTCCATTGTCTATACGCTCATTTTGTTCCTTTGTTTGCCTTACTAGACTAGCAGAAACTCTCATTTGCAATATACCCGCAAAATTCAGTCTCTTTTGAATATATCAAACTTTAGAGTCATTCTTCGAGTTTAAAGCAAAGATGCTATCACACTTGAAATTTTAAGGATCAAGTGTGTAATGATGTGTACATGTGTGTTCAGAAGTGTTTGTTATGTGTACATAGGAGAGAAGGGACAACTCCTAAAAATGAATGAATGTTCAAAGAATCAAAGAATGTAAAAAATAAATTACAACGAATATGCAAGAAACTTTTGGTTTGATGTTCAACTGAGAAGTTAGAACCTCCTCAAATCTATCTCTGTTATCGGTTTTCAAAACTCAAACCACCGGCTTGGATTAGAATTTGGACCTTGTTCTTTAGGTCTTTACAATTCTCGGTCTCATGCTCTATCCTTCCCATGTGGTAGTCATAGGGGTTTTCGATTTGGACTAGACAAGAGTCACTAACTTTTGATGAGAATCGAGGACAACTCGGCATATTCCATAGGAAACTGAGCACAGATGTTCTGTGTGACGTCTCCGAGACGGGAGTCCAACATTTTCCCCTTTCTTTAGGTCGGCTATACAGTCTCATTTGCTTCCACTAGTATCGAGTGAGATAAGAATGTATGTGTGATGCATATGCCAATGCAAATGATGCATATAGTTAAAATGATGTCAAAATAGTTAAAAACATGTGTGATGCAGATGTGGATGCAAATAATGCAAAATGTATGCAAAAGAAGGTATTGATCCCTGTTGGTAATCACCTTACTGGATTACTTTCACGGGAAATAGAGGGTCCATTATAATATTGGGAAAACTAGTCCTATACATTAATACTAGCCCTAATTCTGATTTCTTATGGACCTAAACTACTTGCTTGATAAAGAAAACTCTGTTACATCGTGGGCTTCGGATGAAGAGCTTTGATCTCCACGACTGACCTGATCTCCTGAACTTTGATTTTCGAGACCGTTTGCATTGGCCTTGGTCAAATATTACATGAGCGACCTTACCATGTTGGTGTTGCTAACAATGGCTTCTTTCTGGTGATGTTACTTCCAAAATTCTATATCATCTCCTGAATGATGATCACGATCCTCGTGAAATGGGCTAGTGAGGCACTGATCTCTCGTTGTTCTTCTTGTATTCTTTTAAATCGATGTTCCGTATCTGACTACAACTCGACCTCTAGATGTAAAAATGGTGTCAGTTCTGCATCTTTGACAAACATTTCTGTTGTTGGATCTTCGGTGGTTTTCTATTACATCTTTTGCATCGGTTTGGAACTCTCGATGGTAAATTTTTTGTCAACTCGGGTAAGGCAAATCATTATTACCTATTCTTGGTAGACTGATGCCTGACTCTGACTCGACCTTTAGATGACGAGATGATGTCGGTTCTCTGTCTCTGCTAACCCTTTGATTAAACCTTGGTTCTCTGTTACGTCTTTTATGTTCGCTTGGAATCCTGGATGATGTAGACCCGAATAAATGCATGGTCATTACTTGATCGTTTAGCAGACTATTTTTTGGGCTCTTCGGTTATCCTCTAACCGGTGTCTGATAAAAGGGGTTTAACGGATGGTGACCTTGCTGAATCTCGTCCCTTAATTGATGTCTCTGATCGTTTTTTAACACTAGGGTTGAGGTTTTCAGATACCTCTCTTTCATGGTGAATGTTTCCTTTGTAGGATAAACCACTCGAATCAATACCCTCTAATGCAATGCAAGATGTAATGAATGCAAAAAAGAGAAATAAAAACAAAAGAAACCATGTTAGTATCGGGTAAAAATAATAAACGTAAAAAAAAATTTCGTAAAAAATAAATTTGTGCAAAAGTAAATAGAGAAGGGCAGTCCTAGATATCTTGTCTAATTCGCCTAGAGTATCCGCATGGCTCTAGTGGGGTAGGTAGTCTAGTTCTCTATATGCAGTCTTGGTGCTAAAAGGGGGACCCGAATTGTCCGAGCTATCCTTTACTAAGAGTAGCAAGGCCCCCGATCATCACCCATTATAGGCTCATTTTGACCGGGTTTAATTTAGGGGGACCCGTTCGCTTATGCCCATACGAAGGAACGATATCCTTACGAAAACATAAGGTAGTGGAGCCCCGAAGGTACTTCGGCTAGGGCCCATACGGGAGAACGATATCTCCACGAAAGCATTAGCCTTTCCCCCCACTTAAAGGGACGGGTTTATATGTCATTTTTAAATGGGAAAAAATAAAAGCGCAAATTCAATTGAAAATTAATTTAATCGTCACTTTAGCCCAAAATCTTTAATATTAATAAAGCGATAATTAATTTAAAAAGCTTGACTCACTTCTTTTTGCTTATAAAAACAAAATTTTTTATCCCCAGCGGAGTCGCCATCTGTAGCGATCTAGAAAATCCACAAATAAAGATATCGCTAAAAATATTTTTTTGGGTTTTGGAAAACATTTTGGATGTGTTGTTTTGAAATGATTGTCTTCCACGTAGGGGATTTCGGTTTAAAAATAATGTTTTATAAAATTGGAGTCGCCACCGGCCGTTTTGGTAGACCGGACACCATAAAACCAGAGATTTTAAAAATTGTGGTTCGAGAGTCGGTTACGGATGGGGAAGGATTAGCACCCTCACACTGCCCAAAAATTGGTACTTTAATAATTACCGCTTCATTAATATTAAATTTTTTGGGTTAATTTGACGATCAAATTAATTTTTAATTGGACTTGCGCATTTATTTTAAAGCATCTAAACACGAAGGTAAGCGTCCGAACCACCACCACTACACTGGAGTTGACCTCGCTTACAACCGAAATTAAGGGGCCGCATTAATAAATTAATATTTCAATGCAATCCTAAGAAAAAACAAATTACAAACATGATAAATGGAACGAACATAGCTAAGGATTTTGAACATAACATGAAACTGCAACAATCTAACATGCCACATTCATGGCATACATACACAAAAACAAAGTCTTCCCTTTTTACTTATTATTTTGAGCTAATGTCATTTTGGTTTCAAACAAGTTAGCAACGTGCATGTCATACCTTTTATAATAATATTATTATAAGTATTACGTAATATAATAATATATGTAATGTATATAAAAATGTGCGGATAATATTTATCTCATAAATGTATATTATTATGAACAAAACAAATAAAACATAAATAAGGAAGTAACAAACAAATATATAAAGACATATAAAACATAAATATACCATGAATAAAATATGACCATATACGCATATAAAATATATATAGAATAATATTATACTTAATTAATACACATAAAATATAATTTCCATATAATTTTAAAACAAAAGTAAAT
Organism: Abelmoschus esculentus; assembly: GCA_035048815.1. NCBI lineage: Eukaryota > Viridiplantae > Streptophyta > Magnoliopsida > Malvales > Malvaceae > Abelmoschus > Abelmoschus esculentus. Next base: position 12,126,921 of record JAUCBN010000026.1, read on the forward strand.
TTCAAAACGTAAGATAAAGAGAAACTACCAATTACAAATTAAATGCATTGTCTGTTGTTTCCAAAAATGATTTTAAAAGATAATAAAATAAATAAAAATTACACTTAATATCATAATACTTAATCCTTTCATTTCCAAAACCAAACGATTCCACTTCTTTCTTTTCCTCATCTGAGTGACGGCCACACCGCTTTTAACACCGTTCATCGGTGACAGAGGCCTCACGGCGAGAGATTAATCGGCAAAGAGAAGAAAACCGTTAAACCTTTAAAGTTTTTTAGAATCTCAATAGAAACAAAATACATCCCTTCTTGAAAGGCTTTCACTGGGTTTTGAAATCTTGCCAAGAACACTTCTGAAGCATTCACCCTTCGATCACTAAGGAGTTCGGTCTAGGTGAGATCATAAGCCTCAGAGGCTTTCTCTACCATCATCGACACTTCCCACGGTATGAGAGTGATCGACAACACAACTCTTTTTAAAGAAGCAAGAAAGGAAGAGATCCCCTTTTGGTTTTCTTTCCACTCGAAGGCTCACCTCTCAGAGACTCTTTGCCAACGGCTAAATCAAGAATCAGGGAGTCTCCCGCTCTCTCTCATTTTTTTTTGTTTTGTGAAATCTGCGAGAAGAGGAGAAAGAAAATAAGGATTTGTTTACCAAAAAACGTTTCTGGTTTTTGTTTCTCTATTCAATTTGAAATTTTTTTGGTTACAAAATGGCTCTCTAAATTTTTCTTTCTACCTAATGCTCTCTCCCTTTTTTTTAATGCCTTCTCCCCTTTTATTACAAAGATGATGATAATGTATTATGATTGCTTTTTAGCTTATATTTGCCATTACAGAACCTTTTTCAGGATTTTCATCCGTTCTTTATGGCTTTTTCAGATTTTCTTTGTAATGGTCTCCTTCTTGCAAATTTTATAGACTGCAGCGGCGGGGCTTTGGTAATTCAGAGTACAACACTATAGCTATCGGGGCGACAGTCGAGGAGTTAATGGCGAGGATATCTAGGAATCGTGTGGAAGCGTGTAAGCTGGGGCTACTCCTTCATCCGACCGTTGAAATGCTTCCAGATTCAATGGTCAAACATTATTGGCTGCTGCAAGAAGATAGAAGCATTAGGTTTTCCTTAGACACTTTGTCCAATTGGACCATATAACCCAAATTGGGTTTGTTGTAATATAAGAATTAGACTGATATGGATCTAATTATTTATTTTTAAGTTTTTATATTTTTAACATGGGCCAAATTAATATATATTATAAGATAGATAATTAATATTAAAACTTGATAATAATAATAAGAAGAAGAAAATAATAATAATATAACAAACACATAAAGTACATAACACTATAATATGATACACATATAATAATATAAACAATAGTATACGATAACCATATTAGCAATAATATATGACAACAACATTAACAACCACAAGTACATAGAATATGACAAAATACATAAAAAACACATAAAATAACGTAAAATTAAAGGCTCTTATTTAAATTACGAAAATTAAAAGATTTTAGCTTCTCCGGTTAAAAATGGGTGATTACAGATATGTACCTGTTTAAGGATGCCTAAGAATTTCTTAAACTGGTACTCCTTCTTTTGTTGTTTTAGCCTTTATAGGAAAGGTGGTGGTAAACGCAGATCTTCAATCTTTTCATTGCATTGAAATCTTATATGCGGTGTGGCAGCGACATCTTCTATTGCGGCATCATCATCGGTAGTGTCTGCTGGTTCCTTTACTTCATGTTTTTCTTCAGTAGCCTCTTGTGGCGCTATTGTTTCATTATTCTTACCTACTGTCCTAGCAGGTATTTCAGGGTCCTTTAGTTGTAAACCACTTTTGGTAGATATGGCTTTACATTGCTCATGTGGGCCCGTTCTAGCGATATTAGTATCGCTGGGTAGACCTCCTATAGGTCATCTTTTCATCTGTTATGTCATCTGACCTACTACGATTTCTAGTTTTTGGAGAGCAGACTCATTATTCTGCATTCTCATCTCTACTAGGTCCAAGAAAGTGTCGGCTTTCTGGATGAACTTATTGGTGTTTGTTATGTATGCACCAATCTTAGCCATGAACGTTTGTAGCGTATTTTCCAAAGTTTGGACATTTGATGATTGCGCTGGCAGTAGCGCCTGCTGCGGCATCAGTTGTTGAATCGTTCTGTTATTCTGCTGGAATCTAGTATTTTGCATAGGTTGATGTTGCGGGTTTAGTGCATTGTTTGAGTTACTCCATGAGAAGTTCGGGTGTTTCCTCCATGATGGATTATAGTTATTGGACATATTGTTTCTATTAAAATTTCCAACATAGAAGGAGAATTCTGGGTTTTGCAGGCAGTCGTTTGAGTTGTGGTTGTCACCACATGTTTCGCAGAAAACCGTGATTTCTTTTACTTCTCGAACATGAATCAATTTTTACAAATTCTTAACCATGTTTGTCAAAGCTGACAGCTGTGCTAAGATAGATTCTGAATAGTCAGGATTTGTCATACCTCGCCTTGTTATGCCGCGTCTGGTTGTTGGATGTTGATAATCATTCTTTGTTAACCTGTCCAGAATCTCTAGACTCTCATGAGGTGGACGGTCTAGTAGGGTGCCATTGGCGGAAGCATCAAGCATCATCCTTGTAAGAGTGTTTACTGCGTTATAAAAGATTGATACTTGATTCCACTCGGGCAAAGTATGCATGAGGCATTTTCTGAATAATTCTCTATATCTTTTCCAAGCCTCATACATAGATTCATCTTCTTCTTGCCTAAAGGATGTGATATTGTTTCTAAGCTTATCAATCATATTGCTATAACTAAATCGGGCAAGAAAACTTCGGCATAGCTCTGTCCACGAATTCAACGATCCTGCCTAGAGGTTGTTTAACCAAGATTTTGCCATATCCCTTAGAGAATAGGGGAACAATTTCAGCTTAAGGATGTTGTCTGAGACTTTCGGTAGTTTGAACAAATTATGGATTCCCAACAAGGATTTGAGATGCTGTCAAGCATCTTCATTGGTCGATCCCCCAAATGAGCCTAGGGTGTTGATCATGTTGAACATGACCAATTTTAGCTTAAAGTGTTCTGCCTCTATATTAGGCATCACAACGGTAGGAGTTAATCCATCCAAATCTTCCTCCAAATAATCACGGATGGTACATGCGTGTTCCTGTCTTGGAAGGTTTGTTAGGTCAACAACAGTAAATATGCAGCGGTTGTCTACCTCGGCGGTATTCATGCCAACGTTGTTCTGCTGGCCAGGTACTTGATTCATTCTTTCGCGTACCCTATGTTTCATATTTCGTGTTGTTCTTTCAATTTTTGGATCGTAAGGGTATTGATCAATAGTCGAATTGAACCTGGTCATACATAGAACAACCCTAGTAATTTAAAGAAAAATTAAAAATAAATAAATAAAAATAAAGAAGAGGGTGCAGAAATAATTAGTAGTAGAATTGAGCGTCAGTCCCAGGCAACGACGCCAAATCTGGTGAAGGCTTGGAAGTCCTTTAATTTTCACCTTTCGTCAAATTGTAGTATTTTAGGTTGTCGAACCCATAGGGACTGTATCGACTTTACTATTGCTTAAACTTGCACATATAAAAATAAAGACACAAGTAATTTGTTGGTTTGGAGTAACTAAATTAACTACTTAAAAACTAAATAAACGAAGAGAATAAGAATGATGAAAGTGAGGCCAGGTTGAGTACTTTGTAAAGGGAAATCCAGTTGTATTATTTATCCACTTATTAATGCAATGGGTTGACTTGTCGCCTCGGCGGGTCTCACTAAGGGTCTCCCAATTGCCTATGTGGGGTTAAGCATTGTCGACAATTCAACTTCCATAGTTCGATAGATCATCCTTGTATGTCTCCTTCTTATCCCTAAGAGAAGAGAACTGTTGAAGTCCACGTCTTGATGATACCTCCCGGCGTGAATCAAGGATGAACAACAACCAAACACATGCGTCTTATTAGTCGTTAAAATCTTAGGCGGTTTATCTTTAAACCGGATTAGTCAATGCCCTTGAGTAAAGATCGTATTCTCTCGTTTCGGGAGCCTAACTCTCCCGATATTAGACAAATAGATTTTTCTTTACATACTATTATCTCGAGCTAATATGAAAAGAAGAGTAAATGCCAAGAGAGAATAAACTATGAGAATAAGTTTTGTATTAATAAATATCAAATATAATACAACCTTCTTCCTCAACTACTCCACAAACAACCTAAACCTCGGAAGGGTTTTAGAACATGGTGTAGTCGGCGGCTAAGAGTTTATGCTATGGAATTCTCTAATCCAATTCCAACTCTCTAAACCTAGACCTAATGGGTGGCTTATATAGGCCAAGCCCTAGGTTAAAGTCTTTCAAATAAGGGAAGAGTTACACAAGTAAAATAATACAACTCATAATTAAACTAGGACACTTTATTCTATTTCCTAAAATAACTCTTTAATCCCACGTTGACTTTTGACTAAGGCTTAACTAATGGGTGCTAATTTGCATTCTAGTATCCATCCTCTTATATGACTATTCCTATGATGTATTTCCTTTCTAAGAAAGAAAATCATCAAATGCATCCGTTTTATACCAAATAATAGATAAATTAATGAATTACGTAATTGGATACTAAATTATGAAAAATAAGCAAAACTGCCCAGTATTGTCCTTAAATCCGTCATTTATTGGCAATAAACGAGTGGGAAAATGATATTAAATATAGAACTTTTATACACTTATCAATAGAGAATTATTTTTTAACTTTACACCTATTTGTTTTGAAAGCTCAATGAGAACAGCTTGTGGCTCTCTATCTCCTATTAAAGGAAGTGTTTCTATTGTTGTTAATGAAGACTTACTACTTGAAGGAGTATTATTTGTACCAAAACTTGCATGCAACTTGCTTTCTGATAGTAAGCTTTCCAAATATTTGTACCAAAACTTGCATGCAACTTGCTTTCTATTAGTAAGCTTTCCAAATATTTCAGGTGCTCATTGAATTTTAATGAATCTCATTATATTTTACAAGCACCAGACTCAAGGAAAAAGATTGGCAGTGCTAGCTTGCAAGATGGTCTCTATGTTCTTCAAAGCAACCACAAGTTTTTCTCTTCCAATCCAATTCCTTGTTTTTACTTCTTTAAAACAAATAGATGAAGTTATGTTATGGCATTTTAGGCTAGGTCACCCTAATTTTTATTATCTTGCAAAACTCTTTCCTGATTTATTTGTTAGTAAAAAAACCAAGTTCATTTAAATGTCATATTTGTCTTCTTGATAAGAAAACAAAATTTTCTTATTCACCATCCCTTTATAAATCTTCACAACCTTTTTCTTTGATTCATAATGATGTGTGAGGTCCTTCTAAAGTGAAGAATGTAACAGGGGGTAGGTGGTTTATTACTTTTATAGATGATTATAGTAGAACCACTTGGACTTATTTGCTCAAAGACAAATCTAAAGTTGCATCCATTTTTGAAAGGTTTTACACCATGGTCAGTAACCAATTTGGTACAAAAATCAAGATTCTAAATATTTTTATCAAACTTTAGGAGATTTTTTTGCTAAACATGGAATTGTCCATATTACATCTTGTGTAGATATACCACAGCAAAATGGAATTGTGAAAACAAAAAATAGACACTTGTTAGAAGTCACTAGGGCTCTCATGTTTACCAATAATGTCCCTAAATATTTATGGGGTGAAGCCTTATTAACCGCCACCTATCTCATCAATAGGATGCCCAGTAAAATTCTTAAATTTAGGGCATCTAGGGATGTTTTCTTAGAGAGTTTTCCTATTGCAAGCCTATGTCTTCTAGCCTTCCCTTGAAAGTCTTTGGTTGTACAGTCTTTGTTAAAAATATAAGTCTATCTAAAACCAAATTTGACCCTAAATCCTTAAAGTGTGTCTTAGTTGGTTATTCTTCACTTAAGAAGGGCTATAAATGTTTTCATCCCCCATCTCAAAAATTTCTTTCTTCTTTGGATATCACCTTTTATGAACATGTACCTTATTTTCCGAAAGTTGCACCTCAGGGGGAGAATTGAATGTGTTCCAGCCTCAACCAAATCAGGTTTATCCTTTAATTTCTTTAGCACCTTTATTTTTTGACAATCTTAATTCCTTGAAACCTTAAAATTCTTTCAAATCCCCTGCTACTTCATCCATCATCACAGAAATAGTTCCATCACCACAGACTACTCCTATAACTTTTCATACCTCACATAATCCTACTCTTAATCTTGTTAAAGAACTGCAAGTTTATACAAAAAGAAAAAAGTTTATCCCAAAGACTATTTTGTAATCTGATACTTGCCGAGAATTGTACTTGAATCCATCTATCAGTGAAGATACATGAGGTAATGAGGTAAATTAGATTTCCTCCCACTTACTTGAGTTTGAAAATCTACCTATTGCTAAAAAAAGGGATAGAGAGTGTACGAAACACCCTATCCAAAGGCATGCTGATTATGGTAAATTAATGTCATTTTTGAATGCCTTTATAGTTTGTTTAGATGAAGAACAAATACCTACAAATATTGAGGAGTCATTACAGAATTCTAAGTGGAAGAAGGCTATTGAAGAAGAAGTTGAAGCACTAGAAAACAATAGAACTTGATCTATTGTTGATCTTCCACAAGGCAAGAAACCAATGGAGTGCAAATGGGTATTTGCCATTAAATACAATGCCGATGGAAGTGTGCACAGATACAAAGCTAGATTGGTGGGTAAAGGTTTCACACAGACTTATGGAGTTGACTACAAGGAGACCTTTGCTCCAGTAGTCAAATTAAACACTGTTAGAGTGTTGATGAGCTTGGCTATGAATAATGACTGGAAACTACACCAATTGGACATTAAGAATGTCTTTCTTAATGGAAAGTTAGAGGATGAGGTGTTGAAAATTCCACCAGGCTTAGAATTTTCGGATTGTGAGAGGAAGGCTTGTCGACTAGAAAAATCACTCTATGGACTAAAACAATCTCCGAGTGCATGGTTTAACAGATTCGCAAGAGTTATCCTTAAGAATGGCTATCAATAGTCCCTAACAGACCATATATTATTTTCTAAGGTAACTTCTAACAACAAAAGGGTTCTCTTAATAATATATGCAGATGGTATAATTTTTACAAGTGATGATGAGGAAGATATAAATCATCTAAAAATTTTATTGAACAAAGAATCTGAGATTAAAAACCTAGGGAACCTTAGATATTTCCTAGGCATGGAAGTAGCCAGATTAAATAAAGGTTTGGCCATTAATCAAAAAAGTATGTCCTAAACTTACTGAAACTGGAATGTTAGGTTGAAAACCGATCGAAACCCCTATGGATGTAGGCTTGAAATTTAGCCAAGGTGATTCTAGTCCCAAAATAGATAAAGGATTGTATCAAAGGTTAGTTGGAAAGTTAATTTATTTATCCCAAACCATATCGGACATAGCTTTTCTAGTTAACATTGCTAGCCAACATATGACTAGTCCTACTAAAGAACACATGAAAGCTGTAGAGAGGATTCTAAGATATCTCAAAGGGACACCAAGTCATAGTTTGATATTCAAGAAAAAATAGACAAGACAGTAAAGATCTTTACAGACTGTAATTGGGGAAGTGAGTTGACAGACAAAAGATCGACTAGTGGATATTGTTCTTTTGTTTGGGGAAACCTGGTCACTTGAAAAAATAAGAAGCAAACAGTAGTTTCAAGAAGCAGTGCAGAGGCAAAATATAGGGCATTAACCCTTGGAATATGTGAAGGAATCTGGTTGGTAAAATTGCTCAAGGAATTGGGAATGAGTGAAGGTGAAAAGTGTAACCCCTCGACCCGGTCTAGACGTCACCCGACTCGAACGAATTACACGGGGAATACCGAGGCTAATCCGAAGACTCACCCCGATAAACAACCCTAAAAAAATCTTTTTTATCTTTTCTAAATGCTTTGATTAGATCTTGCACGTTCATGTAAGGACCGAGTTCAATTGTAGCGGAGACTAAAGAGAAACGAGTCCTAATTTAATTGAACAAGTTTTAGGGACCTAATTATAATTTCCAGAATTTTATACCATGATGGTGAAATTAAGGTTATGAATATTTAATTAAGTATTTTGCATGCTTGCACGTAAATTTTCAGTTTAAAATAATATCTACAAGTTATTGTATTGTATGCTCAAAGTTTAAGACTATTTCCAGCCTCCAAAGGTTTCATGACATTCTCTATATGCAAATTCATCTAAAAACACTTTAAGCACATGTCATGACATATTATCTAGATGCACTTCAACCTAGTTAACAACAATATATTCAACTCCTAAGTAGTCATGCTTCATTATAAACGACACTAAAATTCAAACATAGGGATATCAAGAATCAAACTTTAAAATAACTATATTATAACTAAAGGAATATCAATGCGAAATTCAAGTCAAAGTCAAGCGAACATCATCTTTGATATTTATCAAATAGTAGAATCATATAACCATTTCAAGTCTCAAAAGCATAGACATTATTCACAATATGATAACTCATCACCATTGCTCTGTCACTACTACTAATGTTATAAAGACACACTTGAGCTTTCACTTGACGGTTACCTGGATCCTTGCTTCTCTTTGCTGCCTCCATATCAAATACTTTGCATTGCTAGGTAAATGAGAGGGTAAGCATAAGCTTAGTGAGTGAATAAAACAATTATAAAAACACCTTGCAATGTAGCCCATATTAAACCAATTTCATCAATTTAAAAACATGGCATGCTCTTTATAAAACAAAACACACATAGCTAACAACACTTTTATCTCTCAGTAAGTGTCATCAAACCAAGGCGAACAACGCCATCATTAAATTTTAGTAAAAACCATTTTCAAATCACTTTTGAAAACACATGCTCAATGAGCAAAACTCAAGTCTTACATGCTAACAACATAGCAATGCTTACACATGTATCTCAATACACAAAGCTCAAGTCTTACATGCTAACAATATAGCAATGCTTAAATCACATACATACCAATGCACAAAACCTTACATGCATAATGTTATATGCAACCAAGTGAAAACCATGACACTTACCTTTGAAAAGTAAAAACATATATTGGTGCTAGTGATCCGATTTGTACTACTCCAAATCGTTAGGATAAATGGACAACCGCATGTTAGTACTACTCTCAGAGCATGCACATGTTGATACTACTCTCAACATGAATTATCTCACCTTGGTGTCCGGTGACAGTACTACTCAGATCAACCCGTATGTGACAGTACTATTCCCATCACATAGCATTAGAATAAAGGCAAAATGCAACACACAAGGAAATTATACACGTACGACTTTTGAATGTTTATAGTGCACTCTAGACCCTATTGATCGATCAACTTATCCCATAAGGTTCATCACATGACTAGCCAATATATTATCAAAAATCAATACTCAAAACTCAATTCAAAACAGAATTCAAATCACATGTATCCCATTTTTCACGCATCACTTGTAAAAACCGATAAAACTACTTTTATCTTATTTTTCAAAATAAAAACCGTGGGAACATTGAATGCATATAAAATCTCTTTAAAAACAGTTTCATGAGCATTTATATACATGCATAATCATATATGCACAACACAACAAGAGCATAACAAATAAACTTGTAAAAACAAGGCATAATATGAGAACCTTTAAGAAAGCAATACTTAAAACTTACTTTCGAGTATAGGGAGGTTTTTCACACCTTCCCTACACTCTCAAAACTTTGTAAACACATTTAAAACCATGTCAAATTGACAACCCTCATAATCCACTCACCGATAACCGATACTTGCTCGTCAAACCACCGAAACGAACCGGAACACCTTCAAACGCGACCGCCTAACTCTTGTCCTGCAATCATTAGAACCAAGGGGTTTAATGCTTCTAAACTCACAAAAGAATCCAACAAGTTGGATCCCTACGTAACAGCCCTTAAAACCTATCAAAACTTAAACCGAAAACTTGTCGGAACACACCAAACTTCATTTAAGCCTATAGTCTGGGATTAGGGATATTAAAAACACTTTATAAACATCCTAACATATAAAAAAATAATCCATTTAACACCCCAAAATAGTGGGTAAAAACCCTTGAACGAAAATTGAGATTTTTAGCCGAAAAACCGATTTTTATGAAATTAAAGGATTAAAACAATTTCTCCAAGCCAAGAACTTAGGAATTTCAGTAAAAAAATTTATTTTTCTAGAGGATTGACAAAATCTCACCTCCAAAACTGATCCAATTGCTTTTCGGGTTTTAAAACGAGAAAACGATGAGAAAACAAGAAAATTTGAAGGAGAAAAGTTAAGATAATTATTGGAAACGATTTTTAGTAGAAAAGAATGAGTTTTTACCTTGAAAACTTGATGAACGGATGCCTCCAAAGAGGGAAAACGAAAATTAGAAAAATATATGATGTTTAGGTTAATTAAAAAGGGTTTTAAGAGTTTTAAGTTGAGTTTAATTAAGTTATTTAATTTAAAATAAATTTTGGACTTAATTAATTAATATTTGGAAAGCCTAGACCAGTTAGGATTATAATTAGATCAAAGCCACTTAAAGATTCAAAGTTTTGACTTGTTTCATAAAATTGTCCCTAAATTTTCAATTTCTACAAAATGGTCACTAATTTCAAAATCTTAGGGTTTCAAGGGTCAATTTTCAAAATTGATTTGACCAAAATCAAATATATGCTAAATAAGGATTTTAGAATATTTTTTCTTAATTTACTTCGATTGAAAACTAATTTTTAAGTATTTAATCCCGAATAAGGTTAAACCGACAAAATCAATCCGCTAGAACTCTAAACCAGTCTCTAAACTTCTAGGCCCAAATTTGGGGTGTCACAAAAAGTTTGAAGTACTTTGTGACAATCAGTCTGCAATTCAGATTGTCAAGAATCTCATTCAACATGATAGAACAAAGCATATTGAAATTAATAGACACTTCATTGCAAAGAAACTTACAAGTGACATGGCAGTCCTGAACTATATTCCTACTGAAGAACAAGTAGCAGAAATTCTAACAAAAGCTTTGTCAAAAGTTTCTTATGAAAAGTTCAAATACAAGCTGAGATTATACAATGTATATTCTCCAACTTGAAGGGGAGTGCGAGTCTATACGATATATATAGTATTAGTAAGAATTTGAGTTAGGATCTATTACTTAGAGATAATATTAGTAGAATTAAAAGTCTTAAGTTAATAGGATTAAAATTCTAAAGTAATTAGGGTTTATAATCCTATTCAAAGTCCTATTTTAAAGCCTATAAATAGGAATTAGCTTTTTAAATAAAATTATTCATTCAACAATAAAACATAACATAAAGTTTTTGTATCTCTTCAAAGTTTTTTATTTTCTTTACAATAACACATAAGGTCATAAAACCTAAAATTTTGGGCATATCACAATGGAAAGGTTCCCAATGTAACCTACCTTATGGGATGACCACTTAACTTCCATTTTTAGACACTTTGGTCACTAAAAATATTTTAAGATTAACTAATTCCCAATTTTTTAATTTGGATTTTAATTATAATTCTCAAATTTTAGGGTTCTATAATTGGGGATTTCAATATATATTTTTTTAATTAGGGGAAATTTGGGGTGTTACACTCCCAAAAAAAAGTGCTTAAGAATCACAAATACAAAATTGTGATCTCAAAACTTTCTCTGATTGATCCATAAAGTTCTCACGAGTCTTCTTCTAAGGTCTTATAACATTCGGAGTTTCGATAATTCGAGATAAAGGTTCTAATGGATCTCTAAAGACCTAAAATGAACTATAAAACTGAGAAATCAAATTTAATACTCCTAATAGGTGAATTCTTAACTAATGGCTTGGTAGTTGATATGTAGCTTACTTGTATTATGTTTGTTAAGAAGTCTTGGTGGATCAAGTAATTGCGTATGATAGTTAGGGTCCTTGTGTTGATGGGGTACTAATATAAGTAAGAGACTTAACTAATGAAATAATCTAATTAGATGATAAACCTTAATTATTAGAGGCTTGCCTTGGATATTTATAATGGTTTGGCTTTGTGCTTCTTATCTCTTGCAAGATGTGTGGATGCTTAGGGAGTATGTATTACTTATATATCTTAGTAAAGAAATCTAGATATCTTAGAGTCAGTGTATGGGTACTTAAATTAGGGGTCGAGTATTTTAGGTTGTGTGAGCGAGTACGCTCGACGTATCCACGGGCTATATGATCTAAGTCAATGTATTTTGAAATAGAGCTCTTATTTTGTAAACATTTTTATTTTATTTGAACTAAGTCGATTATGAAATATGGTATTTTGGAGAATTCGAAACACGTGTTTTAAAGAAAATATTTATGGGTCAGTTTTGGGTGACCCAAATGTAAAACTTCGGATCAAGATCGGGGTATTACAGATAAAGCTATTGATCATGCATCTATGAGGTCTCAGATTGTGACACGTGTCACAATTTCATTAGAAGAAAAATAAATATAATAAATACAAAATAAAAATTAGTCAGCTAATCGGATGATAACATGTATCATGATCTGATTGGGTGATTAATCTTATTTGATTTAATGAAAATTAAAACCAAATTAATTTAATAGATAAATAATAGGGACTAAATGTGTAACTTTTAATATTTTTATTAAAGGCCTTGTCATCATCCCGTCACCCTTCCGTTTAAATTTTAATGGTTGTCATCAAAATAGGTTAATTTAATAAGTTGAGTGACTTGATTGACAAGCTCAATAATTCGGTGACCAAAATAAATATTTTTAATTAGTTGAATGATCACTAGAGTAGTTTATCCAGCACCGTTGGGCTAGACAGATTGTCTATTATTTTGGGTACTTTTCAAGATTAAGTCTTTGAGCACTTATTTCATTAATATGAAAATTGACTAAATAAATAATATATCTTAAAAATTTTTATTTTAAATAAAATTATTTATAATTTTTCTTATTAATAAAAATAAAAAATACAAATAAATATTATTTTTAATAATTAAAAATAATTTCGTCTTTGAAATATTAAATTTTATTTTTAAAAAAAATTAAAATTTGAATTTTTAAAATATAATAATAACTTAAATGAGATAATTTAAAAATTAAAAAAGATATATAATTAATTATGGAAAAAAGTGTATGATATTAATATAAACAATAAAACTACTATTTAATAGATTTTGAATTGATTTATATTGATTAAAAATTTCTCTTTTTTATAATAATTGCGGCGGATTAAGCAAAAATGTGAAATGATCATGATAGTTACGATATTGTTTCAAAAAAATGATACATAAATTTTTATATAAGTTATTTGATTTTAGAATTTTGGGTTTAAAATTCTAGTAGAAAGTTTAAGAGGTTTAATATGTAAGATATAAAATTTAAGATTTAAGGTTAAAATTTAGGTTTACAGTTTAGAGTTTAAATTTTAAAGTGTTAGGGTTTGAGATTTAAATTTTAAATTTTATAGAAAGGTTTTGTAAATTTTCGTATATCATCAAAATATAATTCAATTATTTTATGGTTTATATCTAATACACTGACGATGAAAATAAAAAATTTTCATAGTATACTAGTTTTAAGGTGTAGAGTCTTAGTTTAGGGGTTTAGATGTAAAGGCTTATGATTTAGGGATAATGGTTAGAATTTACGGTTTAGAGTTAAGGTTTAGAGTTAAGATTTAAAGGTTTAATTTTTTGTACAATATAATTAAAATTTAGTTTTTAATTTATGAACCTTGAACTATAGTCCTAAATTCTAAAATTTAACCTATGTATCTAAATCTTAAATCTCTAAATCTAATCTCTTAAACCCTAAGCACTAGAGTAAGACCCTATAACCAAAACTAAAGTGCATATAAAAAGTTTCAGTTTTCATTGTATATGATAATAATCATTATTTTATTGATTATATTTTAATACACTCATTAAAAAATTACACAATTATTTTATAAAATTTTAAATTTAAATCTCTCGATTCTAACGTGAAATAATGATTTAAATATAAAATTTAATATATATATATATATATCAAAATATATGCATATATATTAAATATTAAAAATATAAAAAAAATATATACATACATATATATTTTAAAGAAAAATTAACTTATAAATTGAAATTTAAATATTTAAATTTTAATAATTAACAAATTATTTTTTTCATAATTTTTAATAATTAGTGTAGTTTATGATAATAAAAATTATCTAAATCAAAAATATTAAGTGACATAAGATTATAAATGTTTATAATTAAATTTAAATAAAAATTAAGTTAAATTTAAATAATTTTAATTATAAAATAAAATTAAAGAATTTAACTAATTAAAAAAAATCGAATAGATCAAATGTTTGACCCTAAAGCAGATGCCTATTTTTTTGAACGTAAAGAGATAAACAGGCTAGTTTGACTATATGACACGGGCAAAGGACTTGTTGCTTGGATAGAACACATGATTGACTTTAAAATGATAAAAAAAATAGTATACAATAAATTCAAAAATATCTAAATAAGATATTTATAAATTCTATATCTATATATTAACTGTACATTAAAAAATAAAAATAATGGCATTCCATATTTAAAAATAAGGCGAAACAGAAGTGAAGAACAAGAACTGAATTTTACCAGTAACTTCCAACTGAAATTATCTACAATTTTAGTTCAAGAGTGTCACCACATTTACCTCACTTGTAGCTTCAATTTCAAACTAAAAATAGTGAACGAAAAAAAAGAAGGAAAAAATTTAAATGCACAATGAAACACACTTTGATCACCCTAAACAACCTCTATGAAAATGATGAAAGCAACCTAGGCAAAGAAGCTACATTGGCCAAAGCTGATTCTAAAGCTTAACCAAGGACAAGGATTATCTCAACCACCTTCTAAGATCACTAGTTGAAGATGGGGAGATTTCGCCGCCATGACTTTCGGTATAGCAAGAAGAATAGTTAGACTGTTGTTCCAATCCAAGATGTGATCCGGTTACACTCCTAAAACTTGGACTCCTTAGTTTTTGACCATAACCTCCGTATCCTGTCCGAACACCATAAGGATCCGGGACCGGAAATGATAGCCGTTTCCTTGCCGAACCATTTCGGTCCCTCTCTGGTGTAGATGGCCTTTGCCTTGGTGCACTTTGAGACCTTATTCTAGCCTTTGCAGATTCAGTTGCTGCCATGTAATTAGGCAATGTTGCAGCATTGTTACTGCTACAAGATGCATGAGTATCAACCCTGCCAGTGTAATGATAATTAGACCTTAAACTTGGTGTTTGAGATGAAACCGAGCTCCTATCTGTTCGAACGCAACGAGGGCTAGCTGACCGAACTTGAACAGGTCGGGTTTTGGACGGTGAGGGGGTAATAGGAATATGAGTGTGGTGGATGGCTGCATTGTGTTGAGCTCTATGCAGAGGCGAACTAGGCCTTTGGTTATGGTGTTGGGGTTCATGTTGGTCATATTGGTTCGAATTAGTTCTTCTATAATTAGGTGCTAAATACGAGTAAGGTTGTGGTGTATCTATTTCTACAGATTTGACAGACGCTCTTTGATCTGTTGAAGCTCTTCCTCCTCTGTTATCCCACAGCTTAGCAGGTGCTCGATTGTCTATCGATTTCGATCTACCTCCGAGCTCATCCTCATCACCAATCGATGGACTCCTACGAGCTCTCCTCATCTATTTGAAAAATATGGGAATTAGTAGAATAAAACAGGGGAGGTATAAGGTCT
Organism: Abelmoschus esculentus; assembly: GCA_035048815.1. Classification (NCBI taxonomy): domain Eukaryota; kingdom Viridiplantae; phylum Streptophyta; class Magnoliopsida; order Malvales; family Malvaceae; genus Abelmoschus; species Abelmoschus esculentus. The sequence continues at coordinate 12,142,680 of JAUCBN010000026.1, forward strand.
AAGAGCAAAAGCATGAACTTGAACCTGTTGAGACAAAGCCCTGGATAAATTCTTTTCACGCTTCAAAGCAGCTTCTTTCCTGTGTTTTAACATAGCTTTAACTTCTTCTATTGTGTGTGGCTTTTCATCCCAATCATCTGCAATACTACTTTCTTCTCTTGACTGAAAAAAATACTAACACTAAGAATCTGAATCTTTAAACTCTAAAAATGCACAACAGGTAAACCTGATCAAGTAGCTGATAGAAACTACTTACTATTATGGATCTTCTGTCTGAAATGTCCTGAATATAACGTGAATCGAGTACGCTATTTGTGTCGCTGAATGCGGATTTTCGACTTCCATCGTGCGAGAGCCTTGTTCTATGATCAAGAACCCGAGCCTGCACTCTAACAAGAGCTTGCATGCACCTGAGTGTCATCTTGGCTTGCTTTCTCACATTGTGACCTCTTACCAAAGCTTGCAACTTCACTAACCCTTTTAGTGCACGAAGAGCTCTCCTTGCCTTTACAAGTCAACGATTCCATTTCTCTCATTAAGTGCAATTTTGCAAATAAATAATGAAATCCTAATAGTAAGTAATAACAGATAATTTCTGATATTATGGTGGCCTAAGAAGAAACCTAAACATTGAACCCCTAATTATCACAAATATTTTTAAATGTAAAATCCTGAATATCATTAATTCTGGATTCTGGACAGGTACAGTTAAGAACAAATAATTCTCAAGACTAAATTTTCATACCAGGTATCCTCTAAAAGCTGTCTGAATAACAACGGCAGCAGCATAGTGGTGCTCCCTGGTGGTATAATTTGAAGGTCTAGTCTTCCGAGCCACCACCGCAGCCTCTTCTGCATCCCTAGCAGTATCATTATGACCTGTTGCTGTTGCCTTCACCGGTGGCGTTGTTGTCTGCTGCTGCTGAACCACCGGCTCTTGAATCGTGGGTTTCCTAAAGATCCACCTTCGTTTCTCTCTCTTCTACTCAAAACCAGTAAACATATCAAGAATTTTACTTAAACAACTGCATCTACTTGTGTTTTTCATCCACACTAGAATTAGCAATCACAAACCTTTTCTTCATCTTCTTCTGGATGGTCAGATTCATCCTTTCTGCCGTTATTTTTCTTATCACGACTCTCTTTACTCGGAGATCTAAAAGCCCTCTTCACAGCCGTCAACCACGAAGTCCCTCCTTTCTTTCCCATCAGAAGAAATATATGGCAAAATTACCAGACTGCATGAAGAGCCAGAACTGTAAACTTGATGGATTCTTTGTGTTGAATTATTTTAACAGCCATTACCATATGAAGACGGACAATAAATTTATGTGTTTTGCCCAAGAGAGAAGGAAACCAACCAAACCAAACCAACAGATTTAGATCCACTCAATATCTAATCTAAAGCAGGAACTACTAGTAGTGTTTGTTTTTTAATAGTTGCGGTGTGTCAGATTTGTGGTACGTCAACGAATTTTGCATGTAAATAAAGCTAATATTAAATATTAAAACTGTTTTTTTTTTTGCTTAATATTAATTCGTTAATTTGAGAGAACGTGGGAAACAGGGTGTAATGGACGTGGAGTTGGTGGGTTATCGATAACTGTTGAAACCTAAGAACTAGTAAAGAGATAAATACATAAAATAAAGGAAACCACGTGGAGTTTGCACGGAAATCAAAGCCCAAAGGGTTCTTTTCTTTTAAGCTTTCATCGATAATCATTGCTTGGAAAATAAAGAATTAATAACAACTGGACACCTCTCGTGGTTTCACGTGGTAGTAACTGAGCAAGCAGTTGAAATTGAAAAAGATGCCGAAGAAAGATTATTAAATGAATAATGTATTATTATTTATCTATAATGTATATAATTAAGATTATTCATCTTTAAAATAATTATTTATACATTAATTATATAAAAAAATAAAAATTTATTTTAAAAAAATTAAAATAAGTAAATTTAATTGATTGAGATTATAAATAAAATAATAAAAAAAGCTGGTCATATTTCGGCTGTAATCTTTAAAGGAGACTCTCTTTTGATAATTCAAAAAATTCAGTCGAAAAACAATAATTTTTCAATAATCAGTGCTATTATCGACGAAATAAAAAAAAATCACAATCTCTCAAAGCATGTACTTTTACCTTTACTCTAAGATCTAGAAATTGAATTGCACAAGACGATTTTAATAGCAAAGAAGATTATTTTTGGGTTGAAGAAATTCCGTCTTTAGTTATAAACATTGTTTATCTATAATTAAGTAATTAAAATTATTTATTTTTAAAATAAATATTCATACATTAATTATATATAAAAAATTTATTTTAAAAAAATTAAATTAAATAAATTTAATTAATTAAGATTACAAATAAAATAATAAATAACGTTGCCTAATATTTTTCCCAAGGGACGAATAGAACAGCGAAATGTGCGTGGTCCAATTTGCCTTTGTTTAGCCATAATAATAATAAAAAATACCCATTTAATTAGATTTAGTTTAGGTAAAAATAATTTTTTAATTAATTAATGATAATTAATTTAAAAAATTATAATTTTATATATTAAATACTGATAATAATATCATATAAATAATATATTAATTTAACATAATAAGTATTAATTAAAAATAATTTTATAAAATTTTATCAAATAATTTTTGGGGTTAGTTATAAAAATAATGAAAATAAATAAATATCTCTTAATTAGTCAAAACTTTTTTAAAAAATGAGACATACGCAAAGATAAAAAAAAATGTCTTTAAATACTTGAACAACTTCTTTACCAAGAATCCAAGCCTCTGCAAATCGCTTATTATAGACAAGGATACAATAGAATTTCAACAAGAAAAATTAAATGTTAGTACAATATTAACACAAGCCAAGACTAAAAAAATAAAAATAAAATTATTAAATTTAATGAGCTTCAAATCGAACGAAGAAGATGAAGACAAAAATTTTCAATAATCTTTAATTAAAATCATGGAGTTTATAAATGATAATATCTCAGCCACAAGTATAAAAAAAAAAAGTAAAATCTTTTTAAAATTTTGGCAATTTTTTTAAAAAATAGATAACAAACTTTATGTCATTCAATGACACTATGATTGATGACAAAGAATCAATCCATCAGAACATGAAGCTTAAAGAAACCAAAAATATGTAATATCCGAATTTTGTTATCCATATAATAAAATAATAAAATCAAGTAATAATAATAATAAACTTGGATAGTAAAATAATTAAAGTAACGTCGATTTTACATAAAATTTCAAAAGCCAAAACTTTTAGGTTTAAGTTTCCCTTAAAAACCGTTTAAAAACAAATATCCCCTATTTTCCTCCCCAATGCTATTATAAAAACAAATATATCAAGTTAAATCAAGTCAAAGTAAGAAATAAAATAAAATAAAAAATAGTAATAAAAATGATGGAGATCTGGAAATCTTATCCCATGTGGCCATTGAAGGTGTTTGTTGAAGTGGTTAGAGTTAAATGTATAGAGATGAAAATAGATTTAATGATATGGTTTTGGTCGAAAATTTTGAATTATATACTTATTGGTCATGATTCAAGTATGTTACTTCTCGTGATAATTAGGAATATAAAGTTACCGTGACAATTTAATTGTTAAGACAATTAATTTTAAAACATGAATGAATAATATCAAAAATTATGGTAGTAAGAATTATGAACGTGAAAGACAATGATGGTGGTGTGGGTTTTGTAGGTTTGACAAGAACGATGGATCGTAAATTATTAGTTATAAAGTTAAGAACCAACAATATAACATGATGGTATAGAAATGATAGTGGCTGGAACATGACTTATTAGTTATAGAGAGTTAAGAACTAACGTTATAAATAAATAGATGAATGAAGATCACAAGATATATTTAAAACGATAAAATTCTTAAATAAAAAAACAGAAAGAAAACCTCTTTCTAAAGTATTATTAATCGAAACAAAAGTCCATTTTCAATAATCATAAGATGCATATTTATAGTATTTTTAGGTAAAGCTTGAAAGGTCAAACAAAGATAAAATATTTATAGTATTATTTTATAAAATTACCATACAAATACTTGAATATAATTATAGATTTCAATATTTATGATTTATTATAATTTCATATTTAATAGTTTAAAAAATAAATTTATAAATATATATAATAATCATCGCTTTCTTATTAAATCAAATATATTAATAACTAATTATATATATTATATTTATATATTTTATTGCACAATTTATATTATTTTTAAAATAAAAAATAAATATTTAAAATTCTTAAATAAATTTAATAATAAAATTTAAGATCAAATAATACAAATTTTTAATAAATAAAAATATTATTTTTAGAAAAAAAAATTAATATTTTGTATTATTTTTTAATAGTGAGTGTGGTTTATATATTTTATTGTACAATAATTTAGGTTAGTAAGAAATTATTTTAAAATATTAAAACAAAAAAATTGTTGGAGAAATATAAAATAGTGATTTATTTGAATATAAAATATTAATCTAAAGATAATTTAGTCCAATACGGTAAGAATCATCTAATACCTAAGAATAAAATAGGAATGATATTACCACCATTTTAGGGAAAAGAAACTATTATTGGGAATATAATATTACCCTTTTTAAGGAATTGTTCTAAGTATTGATAAATAACATTGGTATATGATTTTAAAAAAGATTATTCCCTTTTATAATGTTTCCACAAACAAAACACCCCTTAAAAAAATTTGTTAATAAAATTAAATAAAATTTAATTTTTATATACAATTTAGAAACTATAATTAATGATAAATTATACTATAGGAATATAATTTAGAAGTATATAAAACAATTCGAATCTCTATTAACTAAAAGACTTAATTGAGTTGATGTAATGGAGCGTTTTTTATCATAGCCGAAATAGAAAATTTATTTTTTAAATCTTTTTAAATTTTAATTACTTGATTAAATAAAATAAAATTTAATGATTTTTAAAATTAAAATTTTTATTATTTTTGAAATATAATTTATTTATAAATAAATATTTTTTTTATCATATCTTAATTTAAAATTTTAAAAATTTAGATAAGTGTTAAAATTTCATATCAAAATTTAAAATTATTAATGCTTATAAGTTACGAAAAAATTATCTAATTTTCTATCTACATGTATAAAATATATAACTAAATCTGAATCTAATATACAATAAATCTAATATTTGATTTTAAAAATAATATTTATTATTTTTTTATTAAATAAAATTTTATTCATCCGAAAAAATCATCATCATGTACAAAAAAACACTAACTAAACTATTTAAAAAAGAAGTAACACATACAAATCTCAATCCATAGCTAGATTTGATGCGTCAAAATGTAACCTTTCACCAAATAAAATTAGTTACACATTCATCTTAATCCAAGAAACATTAACATTCACTTGTCTAGATCGTTTTTCATGAAATCTACCATTGTGTTTCTGCTGTATAGTATAAAGGTAGCAGCACCAAGCTAATCGAATAACAACCACCAATTTTTTTCCTTGCCATACAGTTGCACCCACTTCACCATACTAGGCCAATCATCCGGTGGAACATCACTTTGACAAGTAATCATAATCTCTTTCCAAATTCGTCGAGATAAATAACATTCAACAAATAGGTAATTTTTGTCTTCTAAACCAGAGTCACACAAAAGACATTGCATATCAATTTGTCCACCCAAGTCACCATCCGTACCTTGATTGGCAAGCGATCTTATATTGTAAATCAAAAAATAAAGGAGAAACGAGGGATTGACAGACTGCCCAAATGACTTTGCACCATGAAATTCTCATAATTTTATGAAAAAAAAATATCACATGTTTTCTTTGCCTTGAAACCACCATCTAAAGTTCTTAGAAGTTGATAGTCATCCCTTAATTTGAGAGCCTTCCTCTAAACCCATTTGAGTTGCGTTTTACCATGGCATCTCAAACCGATATCCCTTTTAAAACATACTCCTTTATCCAAGCCACACACAAGGATCCAGTTTGAGCAAATAGAAACTAAATGTATTTTATTATATAAGCTCAGACTCTAAAAAAAACATTTTTCATGACCAATTCATCTTTGTTTTCTGGATGACATAGTTGATCCCAACTAACACGAATTCCTTTAGTTGACACATCCGATCTTTTCTAAAAAAATAATCATATAAGCTCATGACCTTCTTTAGTACCTCATAAAAGAGATTTTCCCCCTCATTTGATTGAGAACATATTTCATATAAAGATACTAAATACAAAAACAATTTTATATTATCAAGCCAAAAAAATTAAAAAAAAAAACATATAAAAATTAAACGTGTGATACTCACAAATCTATTTTAACTCAAGAGAAGTGATAACACGGTGATCCTAATTATACTTTTGATGACATTCTTTGGCACATAATTTTTTAACAATTTGAAGAAAAAAATTAATGCGAAGAAGAGGTGATAACTAATCCATAAATTATAGCTTCTAGAGAAATTTGAAACTTAATTTTTATGAAAACTTTAAATAAACTTAAAAGATCAAATTATTTAACATAGAGATTTTTCAATGTTAAATATCAAATCTATAATTAATTTTAAGATTTGAATTCTTCAAATCCATAACAAATTTCATAATATACATCAATTTTAGGATTTAAATAAAATTCAAGATCTTTTCATGAGCTTTTTAGATTTAATTCAACCACTTTTATTTTTCAAATAATTTTAAGTGATAACGATCGGGATGCTTATCGAGCGAGTTGATCGTGAGTTGGGTAGCGATAGATTCATGCTTGTTAAAAAATTTGTTACTCGACTCGACTCGTTGCTCGCTAAAAAAAATTGTTACTTGACTCGACTTGTTGCTCATTAAGCTCGTTAAAATTGTGTTCGACTCGTGTTCGTTAAAATATTTTGTTGCTCAACTCAGCTTGTTGCTTGTTAAGTTCAACTTATTACTCATTAAACTCACTAAAATACTTACATTATTTTTAACTAAAAGTAAAATTTAATAATATTAGACTACCCTTAGAGAGGTCACATTGGGGGCATGACATCGTTGATCCAGGTGATCGCAGGCACTTTCCAAGCTGTCGTTGCTGGGATGCACGTAGTAGCTCTGCCACTGGTTGTTGATTCTAGACTACCCTTAGAGAAGTTACACATTTTATGTGCGGTAAAGTTTTGAGGTTTCTCTCTAGAGGAGTCCGAGGCATGGTATGAGCGAAATGTTAGAATTCTGGTTCAGATGGGATGTAATGATGAGTGTAAACTTGCGTGTATAGTTTTCTTGCTGTATGAAGATGCATATACTTGGTTGACTACTATTATTCATGACATGAGAACTATGGATGTTACTTGAGAGTTCTTCGGAACTGCTTTCTGGAGAACGTACTTGGGTTTGCGATACTTGGATGAAAAGAAACGTGAGTTTATGGCCTGGTGCAAAGAAACATGATTGTGGCCAAATATGAGGTCCAGTTGTGAGATTGTGCCAGTATGCGACTGAACTTATACCTAATGAGAGGTTCAGATGTCAACGGTTCAGGTTCGAGTTGGTAAGAGAGGTGAAGACCTACATGTTAGCCACTAACTATATCGCCTTCTATGTTTTGTTCACCCAGTCCAAAGACATTGAACAGAGCCTTTTGGGGCAAAAGTTTGGGAGTTCCAGCTCAGGGAAGCAGGTTGCTAAGAGTGATACGGGATGGGATCGGTCCAAGAGGTTCAAAGATAACTGCCATCATCAAGATTAAAAACGAGGTGGTGGTGGAAATGCTTGTAGAGGACAATATCCTAGAGGAGATGTACAGACACCTAAGTACACCCATTGTGGTCGGAGACATAGTGGTGAATGTTGGGGTAACCCTAGTTCATATTGGCATTATGGTGTGCAAGGGCACACTAAGAGGGATTGCTTGTAGTTGACCAGAGGACGATAGTTACCAGTCCGAGGTGGTGATCAGCTGAGAGGTCGTGGATGGGCCGGGGAAACTTCTAGAGGTAAGATGATGGGCAACGAAGAGTTGTACATATTGTAGATTCGAATCCAGAGGCTAGTGGTCAGTCTAGGGTGTACACACATTGGGATAAACGTAAGGATACGAATGTAGTAGTAGGTACCTTTACCATGTAATCGTTGTCTTTACTTTCTTTGATAGACTCTGGCTCTACATATTCCTACATTCTTAGTAAACATACACCGTTTCTTGATGCACATGTTGAGATATTTTATATAGGCATGCATGTAACTAGTTCTTTTGGAGAGACGATATTTGCTAGACCCACATATAAGAGGTGCTCGTAAATGGTTCAGGGGATTGAGTTTGTCATTATATGGGTTTGATATCATCTTGGGTATGGATTGGATGACCGAGCATAGAGCCATAGTTGACTTTGAATCTAAGCGGGTGTTGTCACTGATTTTTAGCTGAAATCAAATAATAATAATAATAATAAAAAAAGGAAAGTTGATCAAAATCAAATCGAAGAAGGAAAACAATTTGAGCTGATTTGAAAAGAAAGAGAAAAGAAAGCAATTAGGGAAGATTTGACTCAACAAAGGAGGAAAGAATATTATCAATTTGGTTGGATTTGAAAAATAAAAAGAATGAATCAAATCAAAGATTTTAAGGCAATATTTTACCTGATTTTAGAGTATTAATTTTGATTTTTTCCATGTATTTGTGGGTTCAAAACCACTATATAAACCCCTTTCCCCTTCACCCCAAAAAACACACCACACCACCACCAAAACCACAACTCATTCATTCTTCACCCTTGTAACTCACTCATACATCAACAATACAATTCATATTGTATTCAAGAATTATCAGAGAAATAAGAAATTTAGAGATTTAAAGAAGTTCCAGAAGCAAGCTTTGTTCTTAGATATTTTTATTTTTTATTGTTTTTGTAAAACTAAATTTGATTTTGATATAACAAATAAGTCTAAAGACTATTTTGGAATAAATTTTTAAGTCCCTAAGTCAAAGTTTTAATTCTAAGTCAAAACCAAGAACTTTGAAATAACCTTATAAGTATTTTTCATACGAGGATATCAATACTGTAAGGACATGTATCGATACACCTGTGATTTTTCAAGCCTTGTACTTGAGATCAAAAACAAGTATCGAAACAAGGTTCGATACCAAAACTCACTGTCAACACATGTTTCAAAACTTGTATCGAAACAACTTGGTTCATTTTTAATTAATTTTAAAATTTTAATAACATGATTCCAGGTAGCAATATAGGTATCGATACAACCCTTAATTCCCAACGGCTATTTCAAATATTAAATAAGTCAACCGTTGGTCACAGTTAAAATTTGATTGATGGTTAGCTTGTATCGAAACAAGGTTCGATACCGAACTTCATAGTTACTTTTGGTATCGAAACAGGTACCAATACCCCCTTTATTAAATGCACAACGACTCTTTCTATTCTTGGCATGTTTCAAAACAGGTAGCCCGTGTTTCGATACCACCTGCTACAAAGTGCATTTATGATGGAAAGATGAAGCTCCAACGTCCTTATTTACATTTCCAACAACTACAACGGTTAGAATCAATGAGAAGGTATAAAAAGAAGCTTTTTCAACAGCATTAAGGACTATTGAACCTCAAGCAACATCCAAGCAATCAAATCCAACTCCCAAGCACTTATTGCATATCCTAGCCTCCCAACTTGTGTTCTTAAATTTGATTCTTGTATTTTAAGTTTGGGGAGAGTTAAATTGTATTTGGGGCATTTATTTCTTGTGAGAGAATTTCTTTTAACCCACTATAATCTCTTGTAACATCTTGTGAGATTCAAATCAATTTTGGGTAGAAAATTGATTTGCTTATAAAGGTTATCCCTTGAACCTAGAAAAATGTTGAATTCAATAGTGAATTGGTTTCAAAATCCTTATTGGGAGCTTAAGGTAGTGGATGTAGATCCAAGGTGTATTGATCACATCTATAAGTCAAGTTCAATGGCCTCCACATCCGATTCATGGAACGAATCACACTCTATCACCAAGCCACCCATTGAAGAGGCTATTCATCAACTCAAATGATTATGTCCTTTGGGATATAATCGAAGATGGACCCTCAATCCCAATGAAGCAAGAAGGAGACCGGCAAGTACCAAAGAAAAGGAACGAGATGACCGATGAAGAAAGAAGGAGGATGTCCACAAATGATAAAGCTCTCCACATCCTCTTTTGTGCGTTAGGGCCCGACATTTACTCCAAGATGTCTTCTTATACAAGTGCCAAAGAAGTTTAAGACTCTTTGGAGATTACCTATAAGGGAACCAATGACGTAAAGGAAACAAAGATTGGTCTACTCAATTTAAGTTATGAGAACTTCAAGATGGAGCCGAATGAAGACATCACCAAGATGTTTGATAGATTCTCAGTGATTATCAATGGTCTCAAGGGTTTCGGTAAGATCATTCCGGAAAAGAAGCTCGTTCAAAAGCTTATCTATTCTCTTCCCGAGTCTTGGGATAGTAAGAGGATGACTATCATTGAAGTCAAGGACCTCAAGACTCTTAAACTTGATGCTCTTGTGGGATCTCTTCTGACCCATGAGATCATGAAGAAAGGAAGAGAAGAGGAGAAAAAGAAAGAAGAGGTGAAGATTGAAAAGAGGAAAGTTGAGAAAAAGAAGCAAGAGATTGCTCTTAAAGCTTCATTTTCACAAGAAGAAGTGGATACAAGTGAAGAAGAAAAGCTAGAGGAATTGGCCATGGTGGCCAAAAGATTTACTAGGCTTATGAGGGCAAATAGGAATAGAAGATTCCAACGAAAGAGGGACTTCAAAGCAAAGAGCAAAAAAGAGGAGAAAGATCAAATCATTTGCTATGAATGCAAGAAGCTCGATCACATTAGGACCGATTGTCCTCTATACAAAAGGAAGGATTTTGAGAAAAAGAAGAAACAAAAGGCTCACGTTGTAACTTGGAGTGATGAGGAGTCATCATCCGATGAGGACAACGAGGTGGCCAACTTGTGTCTCATGGCTCTTGATGAGCCTAAGGTAATCCTCCAACCATCTTGTAATGATTTATCTTATGATGAACTTTATGATGCTTATGATGAATTACAAGATGTGAATGATGAGATGGTTTTAAAATTCAAAGAATCGATTTTGAAAAGCAAGAAAACCATTTCCAATTTAGAAATAAAAAATGATTCTTTGACAAAAACGATTTTGGATTTACAAGAAAAGGTTGTTGATTTAAATGATAAGTTAAATTTTTTTCAAAAGGAAAATATTGATTTGAATAACCTTATTTCTAGCTTGAGTGAGAATCACCACAAGGTGGTGAATGAGCTTAAGGAACAAATCAAAGTGGTTGGGAGTTCAACTTTTGAAAAAGGAAGCTCTTCAAAACCCAACCATGTGAAAAAGAATTTTTATAACCACAAACAAAGAAATTTTCAAAGACATTTTAGACATAGAAAGATTAGGAGTGTTTGGGTTCCCAAGGAACTCATTGTTTCTAATAATTTAAATGACATTGCTTCTTAGATTCCCAAGGGAACCAAGATTTTAGGGACTAACTCTCATGGACCCAAAATGGTTTGGGTACCAAAAATCAATAACTAAATCTTTGTTTGTAGGTTGAGCATTGCTTCAAGGCCAAAGCTTCAAGTCAAAACATGTGGTACCTTGATAGTGGATGCTCAAGGCATATGACCGGAGACAAGGGACGATTTAAGGAGTTAGATCTCAAAAAGGGTGGAGTAGTGACTTTTGGTGACAACTCCAAATGCCAAATTGAGGGTATTGGCTCTATTGGTAATCACTCCTCTATTCTTATTGAAAATGTCTTGCTTGTTGATGGTCTTAAGCATAATTTGTTGAGCATTAGTCAATTGTGTGATAAGGGTTTCTATGTTTCTTTTGATAAAAGTGGTTGTAAAATAATTGACATAGAATCCAATAGAATAATTCTCATAGGTCATCGCATAGGAAATATTTACATAATGCATCTAGATGACATTAATTTTTCTCATGCATGCTTAGTTGCTAATGATGAAAATGATGCATGGTTATGGCATAGAAAATTAGGGCATGCTAGCATAAGTGTTCTAGAGAAACTAGCCTCCCAAAATCTAGTTAGAGGTTTACCTAAGCTCAAGTTTTCCCTAGATAAAATTTGTGATGCATGTGCTAAGGGTAAACAAAAGAGAGTTTCTTTTAAGTCCATTAATGATGTTTCAACTATAGGGTATTACAATTGATCCATATGGATCTATTTGAACCTATTAGGACTACTAGCTTGGGTGGAAAATCATATGCCTTTGTCATTGTTGATGATTACTCTAGATACACTTGGGGTTCTATTTTTGAGTACTAAAGATGAAGCCTTAGAAAAATTTATCATATTTTCAAATATTTCTCAAAATGACCTTGATCAAAGAATTTCTCATATTAGAATTGATCATGGAATGAAATTTCAAAATTTAGGTTTTGAGAATTTTTATAATAAAAATGGGATTAGCCATAATTTTTCGGCTCCTCGCACTCCTCAACAAAATGGGGTAGTTGAGAGGAAAAATAGAACTTTAGAAGAAATGGCTAGGATCATGCTTTGTGAAAATAATTTACCTAAGTATTTTTGGGCGGAAGCCACAAACACTTCTTGTTATATTATAAATCTAGAAAGCCTAACATTAGCTATTTTCACCCTTTTGGGTGCAAGTGTTTTGTTTTAAATAATGGAAAAGACAATTTAGGTAAATTTGATGCAAAAAGTGATGAAGCTATTTTTCTTGGATATTCTTCAAATTCTAAGGCTTATAGAGTTTTCAACAAAAGAACCTTAGTGGTAGAAGAGTCGATACATGTGGTTTTCGATGATAACCTCTTTCCTAGGAAGGATTCTTGTGATGATGATGATGTAGGAATCATTGAAACCATTGATGATGGACAAACATCAAAGGTGGATGGGGTTCCAAGCAATGAGGAAACACAAGATCCTCCAATAGAAGCTTCAGGAAATGTAAAGCTTGAAGAAAAGGAAATGAGCTACCCAAGGGAGTTCAACTATGTCAAAAATGGTGAAATCTTGGGTGATCCATACAAGGGGGTAACTACTCGTTCTTCTCTTAGATTAATGAATCATTTTGCATTTATCTCATGCATAGAGCCCAAAAAATCAATGAAGCCTTAGATGATAATTATTGGATTTTGGCTATGCAAGAAGAGTTAAATCAATTTGAGAGAAGTAATGTATGGACATTAGTTGATAGGCCTAATAATAAATCTACTATAGGAACTAAATGGGTCTTTAGAAATAAACTAGATGAGAATGGTAACATAGTGAGAAACAAAGCTAGATTAGTTGCTCAAGGTTACACTCAAGAGGAAGGAATAGATTTCGATGAAACTTATGCACCCGTAGCTAGGATGGAAGCCATTAGGATGCTACTTGCATTTGCATGTTATCATGATTTCAAGCTTTTTCAAATGGATGTCAAAAGTGCTTTCTTAAATGGTTTTATAAATGAAGAAGTGTATGTTGAACAACCATCAGGTTTTGAAGATCCAAAATTTCCAAACATGTTTTTAAATTAACAAAAGCTTTATATGGTTTAAAACAAGCTCTCAGAGCTTGGTATGAAAGGCTTTCAAACTTTTTGATAGAAAAGGATTTTGAAAAGGGAAAGGTGGATACTATAATTTTTATAAAAAGATCTAAATATGACATCTTAGTAGTTCAAATTTATGTTGATGATATAATTTTTTGATCTACTAATGAATGTTATTGTCAAGAATTTTCTAAGCTTATGCAAGGTGAATTCAAGATGAGCATGATAGGAGAACTCTCATTCTTTTTGGGACTCCAAATCAAGCAAAAGAAGGATGACACCTTCATTAATCAAGCCAAGTACATCAAGGATATGCTCATGAAGTTTGGCTTGGAGCATGTGAAACCTCAATCCACTCCTATGAGCTCATCTACTAAGCTTGACAAGGATGAAGGAGTTAAGTGTATTGATTCTAAATTATATAGATCCATGATAGGTTCTTTGCTTTACCTTACCGCAAGTAGACCAGATATCATGTTTAGTGTTTTCTTGTGCATTAAGTTTCAAGCTAGTCCTAGAGAATTACACCTTGTAGCCATTAAGAGAAGTTTTAGGTACCTTAGAGATACACTTTGTTTAGGTCTTTGGTATCCTAAAGCTTCTTCTTTTGATTTTTATGCTTATTCGGATGCGGATTATGGAGGTTGTAAGAGAGATAGGAAAAGTACTTCCGGAACTTGTCAATTCCTAGATAGTATGCTCATATCTTGGTTCTCTAAGAAACAAAATAGTGTAGCTCTATCTACCACCGAAGCGGAGTACATATCCTTAGGGAGTTGTTGTGCTCAAGTTTTATGGATGAAGCAATAACTCTTAGATTATGGCATTAAGGTAAAAACTGTACCCCTTAAGTGTGATAATACTATTGCCATATGTCTTACCAAGAACCCCATTCAACACTCTAGAACCAAACACATAGAAATTAGACACCACTTTATTAGAGATCATGTGTCTAAAAATGATATTGTCTTAGAGTTTTTTGACACCTTGAATCAATTAGTGGACATATTTACGAAACCTTTGGATAATGAGCGTTTTTGGACCCTTAGGAGAGAGTTAGGTCTAACTAGCATACCTTGACTTCCTAAGTGTCATCTTTATGCATATCTTGCTTGAATCTTGATTAAAATCATGCTTATGTTGTTTTTGTATCTTGATGCGTCTATGCATGTTGCTAGGGGGAGTATGAACTTGTTCATGCATAATAAACTTGTCATAACATCATGTGCTTGCTTCTAGGGGCTTTAGAGACTCATTTCTAGTACTTTTAGTAGCCTAAATGCAAAGCAAAGGTCGAAGGTAACGATACAACTAACTCTTGTTTCGATACTTGTTCATCAGCCCATCTAAGATTTTGTTTGGGAAGAACAAGTATCGATTCTACTTTTGATACCTGTAGTTCGATACTAGCATCGAAACAGGGTGTTTCGATACCGGTATCGATACTCGAGGATGCAGGTTGTTTTAAAACTCTTTAAACCTAATTTTTTTAATCCCCTTAAAACACTTCCCAAATACTCTTTCAAACCCTAGTCGGCCACTCCTTAAAATCCTCTCAAATTCACTGTTCTTAACTCAATATCTCAACGATTTCTTTGAGGGTTTCGTATCCAAACATCAAAGTTTACACAATATCATCAATCGGTGCTTCATAATCAATCGATTCATCCTAATCTACACTCAAGGTATATTTTCGAAAAACCTTATTTTTGTTTGGATTTAAATTATTAAAATTTAGATTTTGAACATATTTTAAATGTCTATTGTATGGATTTTGATAATCCTACAAAATTGCTTCAAAATCCCAATTTTTTTCGAATATAAATCCTTTTTTCGTATAACTTTTTTAATGGTTTCTCAAAGTATTTTTTTAAAAATTCTCAAATACCTTGAATTGTTAGATTACTACATAGGATTGAATTTGATTATATGAGCATACATGTTTTTTTTAACTATTCCAAAACTTGTTTCTATCCTAGATCATGGCACCAAAGAAACGATCTCGTACCGAAGCCGGCTCTTTATCATCATCTCGTGTTACACGAGTTGATTTTGAAAAAGTCTTCGCAAAAAGTTTGGACTCAAATCGTAGGATGGATAACTTCAATCTCTACCGCAACCACTCTCTCAAAAAGGAACGATGTATGGATGTTCAATTCATAACCTCACACAAATTCCCTTTCATATATTATGATAGACTCATCGAATGGAAGTTCTTGAGGTTTCTCACCCATACCGGCAAGTTCTTTCCAACTCTTGTCCTTATTTTTTACGCCAATGCCAAATGTATTTTATCTTCGGACAAGAGCAAAGTAGTGGAAATTGAGTCCTTCCTCATGGGCAAATCCTTTACTATTAATGTCTCTACCTTTGTTGATGTGTTTGGTCTTGAGGACAAGGGTGTTGAGGATGAAGACTCTCTTGGTTCTTTCACCGGCTCGATCACATCTCTTGACGTGCACGATCGCTTTCTCCATCTTATCATCTCTTGGTGGATTCGTCCATCAAATGGTAGGTATTCTCGGATCCGTCAAGTTGATAGTTTTTGGATCAAGTGCTTTCGTGAGGGTATTCAACCCAATCTTGCTCAGATCATCTTCTTGGATATCGTTTGGCATGTCCAAAACCGTGCTACCCCACTTGTTCAAACCTTTCCATATGCATGCATTCTCAACACTATATTTTTACATTTGGAAATAGATTGTTCTTTTGACAAGATGGGATCCTTGAAAGAACTCATAGGTGAGACATCTCTTAATCATGCCCATTTTGTTTGTCTCAAATGGTGAGTGGGTTCGAGGTGCTCCTCCTTCTCCTCTTCATGCTCCCATTGATCCGAAACCTCTTCATCAAGTTGATATGATGACTTTTCTCACTATGAGGTTCGACTCTTTGAACGCTCGCTTGGATTCCACGAATGTAAAACTTGACACTATATCCACTCAATTCCAATCGGGTTTCGATGCCATCAACATGAGGTTGACGGGCCTAGAGACTCAAGGACACTCCTTGCGAGTATCTCTTGAAGCTCTTCGTCAAAGCCAAAGACTCAACAATCCCGATGGTGATAATAATCAAGAAGAAGAAGAGAAAGAAGACGAGGATGATGATGGTGGACTTGATGGTGATGACATGGCCGATGATTGATCTTTGATCTCTCTTATGCTTTGCTATTGTCTTTTAGGACTAGTTATGTTTGAATTCATATTAGAACTTATGCACTTGGTTATCTTCCTATGCGGTTTTATTTTGTTGGATTTGGTCTTAAGTATTTTTATGCTATGGATTATGTTATAAACATATTGTCTTTAATGTTATGATTGCTTTAATTATTATCTTGTCTCTCATTGATTTTGATCTAACAAAAAGGGGAGAGAGTTGTGTTTTTAAGTTTAGGAAACCATCCATCACTTTTGTCAATTTTTAAAGTCATGCACATATTAAGGGGGGAGTCTTCAAAAATCTTGATTTAAACTTAAAATTTTTTCGATGGTTTTTTTATATCAAAAATGGGAGATTGTAAAACTAAATTTGATTTTGATATAACAAATAAGTTTAAGGACTATTTTGGAATAAATTTTTAAGTCCCTAAGTCAAAGTTTTAATTCTAAGTCAAAACCAAGAACTTTGAAATACCCTTATAAGTATTTTTCATACGAGGGTATCGATACCGTAAGGATAGGTATCGATACACCTGGGATTTTTCAAGCCTTGTTCTTGAGATCAAGAACAAGTATCGAAACAAGGTTCGATATCAAAACTCACTGCCAACACATGTTTCAAAACTTGTATCGAAACAACTTGGTTCATTTTTAATTAATTTTAAAATTTTAATAATATGACTCCAGGTATCAATACAGGTATCGATACAACCCTTAATCCCCAACGGCTATTTCAAATATTAAATGAGTCGACTGTTAGTGGCAGTTAAAATTTCATTGATGGTTAGCCTGTATCGAAACAAGGTTTGATACCGAACTTCACAGTTACTTTTGGTATCGAAACAGGTATCAATACCCCCTTTATTAAATTCACAACGACTCTTTCTATTCTTGGCATGTTTCGAAACAGGTAGCCTATGTTTCGGTACCATCTGCTACAGAGTGCATTTATGATGGAAAGATGAAGCTCCAACGTCCTTATTTACATTTCCAACAACTACAACGGTTAGAAATCAATGAGAAGGTATAAAAAGAAGCTTTTTCAACAGCATTAAGGACTATTGAACCTCAAGCAACATCCAAGCAATCAAATCCAACTTCCAAGCACTTATTGCATATCCTAGCCTCCCAACTTGTGTTCTTAAATTTGATTCTTGTATTTTAAGTTTGAGGAGAGTTAAATTGTATTTGGGGCATTTATTTCTTGTGAGAGAATTTCTTTTAGCCCACTATATTCTCTTGTAACATCTTGTGAGATTCAAATCAATTTTGGGTAGAAAATTGATTTGCTTGTAAAGGTTATCCCTTGAACCTAGAAAAAGGTTGAATTCCATAGTGAATTGGTTTCAAAATCCTTAGTGGGAGCTAAGGTAGTGGATGTAGAGCTTGTTCGAAGCTTGAACCACTATAAATTCCTTGTTCTTCATTATTAGTACTTTTACAAAAAATTTACCCCATCAATTTTAAAAATTGCCAATTCACCCCCTCTTGGCCATCTTCCAAAGATTGATTAACTCAACGGTTTTAAATTTAATTGTTAACTTACATTTATTTTGATTTTTTAAGTTCTTTAATCATCATAATATTTTATGAACATGAACGAATAATTATAGGATATTGTAAAAGAGGATGTTTGATCTTTATTTTAAAATTACAATTGATAAATGGTGTTTTCTTATCTTTATACTCATATCAAATAAAATAGGCTATTTAATTATTTTTTATTAATTGTATTAAACTTTTTAAAGTTAGTAATTATTATTTAAATTCAATGTTTTCTTTGCTTTTAATTATGTCATTAACCCTAAATTGTAGGTCCTAATTTATTAAGTATACTTTTATCATGTAATGTATAAATTAACTTTTTTCCCTTTTTAAAATTAAATGAACATTATTTTTTGTTAATTAGATAGAATCTAGAATTATTTTCTTAGCTTAAATGAAACCCTTAGGGATAGGTTCTTATTTACCTTAGTTAGATCCTTGTGAATATGGTAAATAAATTCTTCTTCACTAAAAACTAATAAAGCACACTTAATTATATTTGAATCTTAATAAAGTAAAATTCACTTAGATATTTTTAGGATTAATAACTTGACATAAATAGTAAAAGTTTCGACACATTTAATTTCTCTGCTAGCTTGCTTAAAAAAGTGGAACTTAATTAATGCGGTGTCTTACCAAAGGGAGGTAACGGGTTAGCGCCAGAAATGTTGGCGGTGATTAAAGTTTATTCTCTTGGCGGTGGGACCGTTAAAATAGAATCAAATTCATAAATGGACAAATATTTTAAATTTTATACACACTTGCAAATTCCAACTTTAAAACATTTTGTAATTGGCTAGGTACCAATTTTTGGACATTGTGGGGGTGCTAACCCTTCCCCACGCGTAACTGATTCCAGAACCTATTTTTTTTCGCAGACCAAAAATTGTTGTTTAAATAAAAAAATGATTTTATTAAAATGAACCATTTTTTAGGTGATCCAATCACACCTTGTTTTAAAAAAAGATTGGTGGTAATTCCTTTGTTTTTGTTTTTAAAGAAAAAAATCGTCGAACCGTTTGAAAAAGGGGTTGCGACCGCTTGGCGACTCCGCTGTGGATTTTTGTTCTTTACAAAGAAAGAGAGAGTCAAGCCACAAGCCGATTACAACTTGTTTTAATGTAAGGAACATATAAAATTTAACTTAATTGTCCATTTATAAATTTGATTCTATTTTACACATTTAAAATTTATTTTCAAGCTCTATACCCGAGCTTTGTCCCGATCTTTTAAGTGAAGGGAACATACTATTGCTCTCGTGAGAATCTAATTCTCCGCATGGGCCTTGTAAGTACCTTCGGTGCTTATATATCCTAAGTCTTCGTAAGGATATTCATCATTTGCATAGACCTAGGAAAATGAGTCCTCCTAAGTTGAACTTGATTCGTTGGAAGCCTATAATGGGTGAGAATCAGGGGCCTTGCTACCCTTAGTAGGGGAAAACAAGGACAACTTGGGGACATTTATAGAACCAAACTTTGTGTGTGAATCTAGAAGCCCACCTTATTAGACCCATGTAGAAAACCTTAGAGTTAGAATTTGGTCAAAATGATTTCGTATGAATAATCCGTGGAGACAGTTCCATAAATGTTGGAATGCGCTGCCCAGTTATTATTCATACAAAGAAATTATTTTGGACCTCTTAAGTTTCATTTTTATACCAATTTTTATTGTTTTGCATATTTATTTCTTGCATCATGCATCTCATATATAGAAGGGGTCGAGTTTGGAGAATATTACTCATGATAGAATATGATTTTTCATAATGGATAGAAGATTCCTTAGAAAGAGGAAGATCATGCAAGAATATGACTTCAGTCTAATGTTAACTAGCAAGCACCTACAAGTGAGAAAAATAAGAACAAGTGTCTGAGGATTTGAAAAACAAATGAGTTATTAAAAAAGAAAAAGGGAGTAGTCGTATAGAAAATGAGGGTCAATGACAACAAGGTTAAATTGTGAAGGAAAAAAACAAAATTTTTCATAATGGAAGATCAAATGAGAATACATCTATGGTTTGAGTTTAACTAGTGAGCACCTATGAGTGAAGAACAAGTAAACGATTGAGGATTTGAAGAACAAATAAGTTATTGGAAAAAGAAAAGAGAATGACTGCATAAAAAAAAGCCCGAAGCAACAAAGTCCATTTTATGAATTGTTGGCATATGTGGCACTTCCAACAAAAAGCTAAAACATAGCTGGACTTTTATTTTTAAGTTCCAAGTCCTAGTGGAATAATCGAGTTATTCGCTACACTAGATTCATTGGGCACACGTTGAGCTTCAGGATAGTCAAAGAGAGAATGAAGCAGTTAAAGAGCAATTGGAGGCCATAAAGAGCATCATTCAAAATATTTCAAACAAATATTTTGGCGGATATTAATAAAGGAATCAGTGACTAATGGCTTACTCTTCTTAAGGACAATGTTATGAGATTTGAAGAACAAGACTTGTTCGACAAGATTGTCATGACCCAAATCTAAGATATAGTCAAATATGAGATGTTAACCAAAAAATTTGAAGCTTTGCGCCAATATAAGAAGTATGACTGAGACTTTTATGTCTGATCAAGAAAATAGTTGTGTACTCAGGATAGAATATACTCGTAATATAATTCTGAATCTTTCATAATAAGGATCTCTGATATCCAATGAAGAGATACTTCTAAGAGTAATACCTTAATGGATACATGTCCCTTCTTATGCATTAACGCACTTGCATTTATGCATTTGCATTTTGTTTGTATTTGTTTGTGTTTTTATATCATTGCATACATTCAAACATAATAAAAAATTAATCTAAAAAGGGAGCAAAGTTTCACAGAAGGATAATACCAAAGCAATGGTCATTGAAGGTAAATCGAGAATTTTAGGAATACACGAGCTTATTGGATGTTGTTACCCCAATAGCAGTCATATTGGGGTTTTACGACCCAAACAAGGAGAAAAACTAATGGAATCAATGATTTGTTAGAGATTGCTTACACTTTTCTAGGGGTTCTAAAGGAATCCATCTCTCCCAAAGTCGAGTTTCAACTTTATCTCGGAAGGAGTTTACTAGTGCCCTAAACCAACAGATTGCTAACCAGGAAGAAACCCAAGACTACAAGGTGTCTAACCTTGATGAAGCTGTTGCTGAGTCCACAAATGACAAGAAGTGAGAAAACTATTATCCTTAAAGCCTTTTAGGAGGGAAACATTCAGAGAGACGTAGATATTAGAGACCTAAGCTTGGTTACTGATTTGTTTGTTCGGATCTGTATCTCGGTACATTCAGTTAAGCCAGGTATACAAACATAAAGAGATTTATCATGGGTTTTCAGCGAGCGGTGCAAACATCATCATCAGAATTGAGTTTAACCCAACCTTTCCTCGGAGGAGTCCAACATAAGTCAACATCTGGAAGAAAACATAACGATTGTTGGGATTGATTAGCAGTTGCTTCAAACTCTACGACAAGGGACTTGTAGTAAGTCATAAGGTCCTGTCTTTCCATGAATTCAGCTTTCAAAAGAATGTTGCAGTGAGCTTTCCACAATTGCCAGTAGACAACGACAAAGAGTAGAGCCCAACTCGCATCATTTCTATCCCCTATGCTCATCACACCCAGATTCATGTGAAACCAATTATGTAAAGGTTGTGACAAAAAATAGGAAGTATTCTATTGGGAACCAATGTAGACTAGATTCTTTTTGCTTTCGGACACTCTCGCAAGGGATGAGTTACATCTTCAACATCACTCTTGCAAACCCCACAACGACTATCTAATGTCATATAACATCGTATACGTTCAATATTAGTGAGCAATTTCTCACATGCTGCTAACCAAAGGAAAATTTTGATCTATTCCGGAGCCTTAAGGGACTATATAGACTTTCATAGACTTTAAGGACCAATCACAACTCTCCAATTTAAAATAGTATACGCTAGTTTTGTAGAGAACAAGCGAGAATCTTCCCATTTCCATCCAATAGAATCTGCACCCAAGGAATTGTTAAGAGGAGGGATTGCAGTAATTTTCCATTGCACTGATTCCAAAACAAGGTGGCGTAAATGCTCCTAGTCTCATTCCCCATAATCGTCAACATAATCAGACACCTTAGTGTAATCACTAATTTTATCCGGGTTTATGCTCGAATTAAATCAATCCACATCCCTTTTTAATACCCAAATCACCTTAACTTACCCTAATTTTATCACTTATTTTATAATTATTATTATCCTTACTATCTCTTAATTAAAACCAAAAATCCAAAAATATATAAATATATGATATAAATAAAAACCTTTTATTAGAGCCCACTTTTATAAGCCCAAACCATAAATAAATTTGACCTATTAAATATAATTTTATAATATAAAAAAATATAATAAAAATCCCTACTTGGTGCCCAAGGTCTTGTTTTTAATTGGTTATTATTTTTAAAGGGATAAACCTAAAATACCCTTCATCATATTATAGATGCCCTTATATATTAAAACCTAAATCCTATTTTATTCCCATATAATACCCTTTACCCTAACTATATATATAACATTTACCCTAAAAATAAAGGAACCAAGAACCATATATTTTCATACCTACAGCCGCATGCCCTGTCTGTCAAATCCATTTTTCCATTTCCATTGCCACTGCCGATTTCCATTTCCATTTTTCCATTTCCATTTCCATTTCCATTTGTAAGTTGGTAGCCTCCATTATTTATATTTTTATTCTCATTGAATCACTTCACCCATTCGGTTGGTTATTTTTCAAGTTATGCCCTAATCTAATCATTACTTTTACCGTTTAGTTTAATTTGTGGATTGATTTTAATCGAGCATATTTAGATGTATATATTTCTTTTTGATATATTTATTGTGTATTCCATTCTTATGGTTCAATGAAAATAATGAATATTTTTATTGGTATCTTTTATTGTTTTTTTATTTGTTTATTATATGTTTTGTTTTGTTTATTTATATATGTTATTTGTTTGTTGGTCTATTTATTTTAATCTTTGTTATCATGTGTTGTATAATATTCTTAAGTGTTTATGTACCTTTTTATTCATGATATTTATTTATTTATTTTTGTTAATGTTGTTACATGCTTTGTATATATGCCATGCATTTTATGTTTTTTTATTCATGTAAATGTTTATATATATATATTACTTTTTTTTTAAAATTTTGTAAATTACATACACCACATTAAATTAATGAGTCTAATTAAATGTCTTTATTTGGTCGTAACGGGCCCGTGTTCCAACGTAATGGTCGTGGTGTATGCGTTGCCTCCGAATAAAGACACGGTAAAAATAAAATTGATTCGAATCTTTAAACAAAAATTAATTTAAATGTCACTTTAATCCGGAAAATTCAAAATTAATTAAGCGGTAATTTAATAAAGGTACCAATTTTGGGCGGTTTTAAACCCTAAACCCGTTTTTAACCGTAATCGACTCTCAAACCCAAATCATTTCAAATCTCTGGTTTTTACGGTGTCCGGTCTACCAAAAGTGACCGATGGCGACTCCACCCTTTTTTTAAAAATCCCTAATTTTAAAATTTCCCTTTTCAATCTAAAATTCCCTTTTTTTAATCTCAAATCCCTAATTTCAACTTTTCAATTCCTATTTTTTAAAGAATCCTAGATTTCAAATTTCTTTCAACATTCCAAAATTTCCATTTTTTGTACAAAATTTAATTTTTAAATCCTAAATTTTCCCAAAATTTTATTTTAAACCCAAATCCCTAAATTCCACTTTTCAAACCCTAATTTCAATTCCACTAGTGACCCTTTCTCCCCTTTTTTACTACGCCTACACCCCTATTATTTTTAAGAATTTTATAAGGGTCGCTACAGTTGGCGACTCCGCTGGGGACCAATTTTTCAAACGAGTCAAGCCTTGTTTTTAAATACCGCTTAATTAATTTTGGAAGTTGTGGAATAAAGTGGTAATTAAATTATTATTTGTTTATTAATTCGAGCTTTCAACACATTTCAACCCGTCTCTAAGTGGGGGGAAAACGTTATGCTTTCGTGAGGATATTGTTTCTCCGTATGGTCCTAGCAAAGTACCTTTGGGGCTCGACTATCCTATGCTTTCGTGAGGATATTGTTCCTCCGTATGGGCATAGCGAAAGGGTCCCCCTAAATTGAACTCGGTCAAGATGAGCCTGTGATGGGTGATGATCGGGGGCCTTGCTACTCTTAGAAGAGGACAGCGAGGACAATTTGGGTACCTCGTAGAACCAAAACTGCATTTAGAGAATCTAGTCAACCTACCCGATTAGAGCCATGCGGTTAACCTAGGTTCTTTTAGATGGGATAAATAGAATTGTTTTGTCTCCTATCTTGCTTACATTTTTGCTTTATCATTTTTGTATCGACATTTCATGAAGGTGTTGAACTAAGTGGTTTGTTCAATCAGAGGCTTTCACTATAGTTAGAGAGTCAAAACAAGAAAAAAGAAAGAGAGGAAAAAGGAGAGAAAAAGATAAGAGAAATAAAAAAGGGAGAAAAAAATAATGAGAAAATAAAACTAAGAAAAAGAAAAGGTTGAGAAAAAAAATTGAAAAGAGAAAGAGAAAAGAAAAAAAAAGAAGAAAAGAAAATTTAGAATATAGGAAAAAGAGAGAGGAAAAAACAATGAAAATGAAAAAAAAAGAGAAAAGAAAATCGAGAGAATAGAGAAAGAAGCAAGAAAATAGAGAGAAAAAAAGATGAAAAAGAAAAGAAAAAGAAAAAATAATAAGGGGTATTAAGATCTTAACCGGTGAAAGTTGCTCAAAGGGCGATCACTAGCGGGATCAACACCTTTACTTGCATTCATGCATACATCTCATGCATCTCATAGAATATATCATGCATTAATTAAACAAGGAGGTTAATTATGGGATCTCATGTCCGTAATTGAAGGTTTCTCGCTTGCACTCAACCAACACCGGGAAGGGCTAATGGAAGAAAACTTTGCCAAGTTAGAAGCCAATCTCATGGGACAGTTAGAGCATACTCGAAAAGAATTAGGAGATTCTATGATCAAGTCTCAACAAGACATGATGAAACAAATTGCTCACTTGTTGAGACTAAGGAAAGTGGAAGACCAACAAAGAAAATTTTCTGTTGAAGACCCCTTGGGCCCTCCTGTTTTTGTTGCTAACACTTCTAGACCTCCACAAGGAGTAGTAACATCACCTCTTCAAGCCGGTGCCTCTACCCAATCCCCACCAGGTATGACTTTCACTAATGTAGAAGATGTCGGGGATGACATTCCAGACTTCGATGAGCTAGAGAAATTAAAGATTGAATTTTCGAAGCAGTTAGAGGAAACAAAGAACGAGTTTGAAGAAAAGCTTCTAATAAGAGAGGATGAAGAAGAATGGTATGGGTTGAATGCCAGTGAGCTTAGTCTAGTTTCAGGTTTAGAAATCCCATATAAGTTCAAGACCCCAGATTTTGAGAAGTTTGATGGGACGACTTGCCCTATCGCACATATAACTATGTTTTCGAAAAATGACGGGCTTTACTAACAATGAGAAGTTGTTAATCCACTATTTCCAGGATAGTCTGGTGGGATCTGCCACAAGGTGGTATAATCAGTTAACCCGTGCTCAAATTAAGTCGTGGAAGGATCTGGCCAAAGCTTTCACAAACCAGTATAAGCACGTAACCGATATGATCTCAAATCAGCTCATGCTACAAGGGATGGAACAAGGGCATAACGAAAGCCTTCGAGAGTACGCTCGACGTTGGCGTGATGCTACAGCACAAGTACAACCTCCGCTCAACGAAAGTGAACTTTCTCAAATGTTTGTGGATACACTAGAGGGAGTGTTGTACGATCACTTGATAAGCCACCCTATCAGTAGTTTTGCAGAGTTGGTTATGACCGGAGAACGCATCGAGTATGCTATTAAGAAGGGAAAGATGAAGGACCCTTATAGCACAATTTCTCAGAAAGAGGAAGATTCTCATGTCTATGTGGTGAGTTCTCACTCAACCAATCGAACTCAGGGTTGTCCCCATACTCATACAAGACCTACAAAGGTGCTTCATCCAGTTCCTATGACCTACACCAGGTTACTCTCAATTCTCGTTGAGAAGAAACTTTTGACTTTGGTGCAGTCTAAGCCAAAGGATCCTCCTTACCCTGAAGGATATGATGTCAATGCCACATGTGACTATCATATGGGGAGCACAGGCCACACAACAGAGAATTGTGGAGCTTTGAGAAACAAGGTTCAAGGACTGATTGAGGCCGGTATTCTGAAGTTTTAGGAAAGAGTAGAGGACATGATCTTTGGGAAGATTCTAATCTTCGAGTTTGGATGTTCATTTTCTGCCTCCTTGCATTTTAAGTTTTTCTTTTAAAGTAATGCATCAATAACTTTGTTACCTTTTGTCCGAAAGTAACAAATACTTTTTTTGTAAGGGCTTATGTTATGTTTGTTCTTTTGTCGTTTCAATGAAAGAATACATATTTTTAAAATATATGTGTTTTCCTTTTTCTCTCGGAGTTCCTTGGATGTCACATGCTTGTTGTGACGTGGGTTCAAAAATGGTTGGAACGTTGTGATTACGATGAAGTATGGTTTCTTAATCAGTAACTTTGGTCAGTAATGCACGAGAAATGAGACTACTACTCCTTCAGTGATGTTCAATGATAAGAAAATCTCCTAGAAAAGGCCCGGTGAAATTGGTTGATCTCAAGAATTCCTCTAAGTAAAAGGATTGCATCCAGAGAAAAAAAGAAGAAAGAAAAATAAAGAAAGAAAAAGAGAGAGAAAGAAAAGAAAAAAAATAAAAAAGGAAAAAAGAGAGAAAAGAGAAAAAGAAAGGAGAGAACAGAGATTAAACAAAAGCACTCCAATATTCGAAACCTGATAATAGGTATATTCGAACAAGAGTGTGGAAGTATTCGGGGCACTCCGCTGAAGTAATAGACCTAATAAGGTAGCAATGCACCATCCCAAATCTTTTGCTTCATGAGTGATGGTAATATTTTCAAATCTATGACTATGCCGAGTAACTCGGAGTTTTGTTGTATGCTCCATCATTATCTTCGAGACAAAGGATTGTGATGAGTTGATTTCCCCGAATTTTTTTTAACGAAAAATAAAGAAAAAGAAAATAACATATGTAAGAAAAAGAAAAAGGAAGAAAAGAGAGAAAAATAAGAGGAAAAAAGAAAAAAAATGAAAAAATGAAAAAGAGAGATAGAAATAAAGAAAAAATGCTCCTATAACTAGATGCAGTCTGAAACACACTTTGAATTCTCAAGAAGATACTAGCGGGGCAAGTACGAAAAGTTCGAATATAAGGGGAGAAATATATTGAGAACTAGAAGGAGTAGTCTTCGATTTGATCGAGCAAATACGATAATCATGAGGATGAACCGAGCAATCTGAAGGGAATTCCAAAACTTCAAATATCGTCACAACATTCAAAGGTTGAAAACCGAACACAGAGAGTTGAGTCTAAGGCACGCTCGCATTTGATATCCAGGGAACCCATGTTTCTTTTCTTCTTTTCTTTTCTAATTTTTGGATTTTCCAAAACATGTATATATTGTTTTACTCACAATTAGCAAATTGTTTATGAAATAAAAGATGATTTTTCAAAAGATTTACAAAATGCAAGGTTGTTGATGTAAATGATCATCTCTGATGGCCCAAGAAGAAGAAGAAATATACAATATCAGATATCTGTCAAAGAGATAACTTTGTCTGTAAGATAATACCTTTTGAGGGTTTAGGTCAATCAAGGATTGCTTGAGTAAGCAACAAACCTTTTGGGGGCAAAGGTTATGTTGGGGCATATAGATGGCTAATCAAATATTTTAGGGATAAAAATTAAGCAGAATTCAAGAAGAATAGTCTATAATGAACATGTTTTAAGATAGACCTTAAGTGACCTAAGCCTGAATATGAGATTGAGAGCTACTACCATAAACTGAATGCAACTGAATTCGGAGACAAATGGTTCAGACGTGTCATCGTCAACCAAGTATGAGCTGTTGAATTACAGAAGGTGAAAGATTTTGTTCCGATCGGCACAAGATGATGATCTCCTTTCAAGACAAGGTGAAGGATGAAAGCCCGATGAGTTTAGTAAATAGAAAGCGAGAGCCTATCCTCCAAGAAGAAAGAAAAAGAAAAAGAACATTCATGCATCATTTAGATTAAATATTCATGCATCATTTAGATAAAATATTTATGCATCTATGTTAGATATCCATGCATCATGAGCATTCTAATTCGTGTCATCATCGCATTTTACTCTTTTTAAACAGGAATTTTGAAGATTGGTGAAAGATTTGATCTACAGAGATAGATCTTAGCAAAGATCAAAAGTCATTCAAATTACACGATCGTGGTTTTTGAAGGCCTTCCAACCTTTGGTTATTTAGGGGCAACGAGTTTTTTGTCAAGACGATCAAATATCGAAACATCTAGATGAGATGTTAGGTATTCTCTAAAGGGAGATACCACCTTTTTATGGGATATTCAAGTATTCTTAAAACAAGATACCACTTTATATTTGAACTTTAAATTTGATCCTTTCTTAAGGATGTTTTTCCTTAAAACACAAATTTCTTAATCCTTCCTTAAGGATGCTTTTCTCAAAGCCAATTTCTTAATCTAATCCTTCCTTAAGGATGTTTTTCTCAAAGTAAATTTTTAAATGTGATCCTTTCTTAAGGATGTTTTTCTTAAAGCAAGTTTCTTAATTTTATCCTTCCTTAAGGATGCTTTTCTCAAAGAAAATTTGATCCTTTCTTAAGGATATTTTCCTCAAAACAAACTTCTTAGTTTGATCCTTTCTTAAGGATGTTTTTCTCAAAGCAAGTTTCTTAACTTGATCCTTCCTTAAGGATGCTTTTCTCAAAGCAGATTTCTTGAGTTGATCTTTTCTTAAAGATACTTTTCTCAAAGTAAGTTTCTTAACTTAATCCTTCCTTAAGGATGCTTTTCTCAAAGCATATTTTTCGAGTTGATCCTTTCTTGAAGATGCATTTCTCAAAGCAAGTTTCTTAACTCATTCCTTAATGATGCTTTTCTTAAAGCAAATTTCTCAATTTGATCCTTTCTTAAGGATGTATTTTCTTAGTTTGATCATTCCTTAAGGATGCTTTTCTAAAAGCAAATGTATCAATGTGATCCTTTCTCAAGGATGTTTTTCTCAAAATAAACTTCTTAGTTTGATCCTTCCTTAAGGATGCTTTTTTAAAAGCAAATTTATCAATTTGATCCTTTATTAAGGATGTTTTGCTCAAATCTCTAATTTCTTAATTTGATCATTTCTTAAAGGTTTTTTTCCACAATACAAATTTCTCAATTAAATCTTTTCTTAAGGATGATTTTCTCAAGATGATTTTCTTTTTAATTCGATCCTTTCTTAAGGATATTTGAAAAAGGAAAAGAAAAAAGACAAAAAAACAAAAAATGAGAGAAAAGAAAGAGAGAAAAATAAATAAAGAAAAAGAAAAAGAAAAGAAAAGAAAGAAAGAAAGAAAAAAAGAAAAAAAAAGAGAGAAAAGGAGAAAAAGAAAAAATGTGAGAAAAGATGATCAAAAATCGATACCTTTTATAAGATTTTCAGGGTATTTGAGAAAAGAAGATGAAAAAGAAGAAGACGAAGAAGAAAGTAAAGAAACGATCGAGGTTAACGAATCGAGAATATACAAAGACCAACAAAAAAATTTTTTCATTCCAAGACAACCAGAAGTCAAGGCAACCAACAACCTCAAAAGCCTCTAGGCAAGACATCACTTGTCAACAAGATCGTTCTCTATGACATACGCTTGAAGAAGGAGGTCATGCTTTGCGACATATGCTCGAAGAGAGGGGTCGCCCACCACGGTATACGCTCGAAGAGAGGGACCGTCAGATGCTGCAATGATCAGAAATCAGAGCATCTCGAAGATGTAGATTCTATGGAGAAGGGATCAACATTGTTTTTGCGACATACACTCGAAGAGAGGGGTCGCCCACCACGGTATACGCTCGAAGAGAGGGACCGTCAGATGCTGCAATGATCAAAAATCAGAGCATCTCGAAGATGTGGATTCTATGGAGAAGGGATCAACATTGTTTTTGCGACATACACTCGAAGAGAGGGGTCGCCCACCACGGTATACGCTCGAAGAGAGGGACCATCAGATGCTACAATGATCAGAAATCAGAGTACCTCCAAACAGAGAAGTCGGATAAAATTAGTGCTTGTAGTCTTTGCTTTATCATTGTTTCACAACGATAAGCAAAGAGGGGCAACTGTAATCACAAATTTTATCCGGGTTTATGCTCGAATTAAATCAATCCACATCCCTTTTTAATAACCAAATCACCTTAACTTACCCTAATTTTATCACTTATTTTATAATTATTATTATCCTTACTATCTCTTAGTTAAAACCAAAAATCCAAAAATATATAAATATATGATATAAATAAAAACCTTTTATTAGAGCCCACTTTTATAAGCCCAAACCATAAATAAATTTGACCTATTAAATATAATTTTATAATATAAAAAAATATAATAAAAATCCCTACTTGGTGCCCAAGGTCTTGTTTTTAATTGGTTATTATTTTTAAAGGGATAAACCTAAAATACCCTTCATCATATTATAGATGCCCTTATATATTAAAACCTAAATCCTATTTTATTCCCATATAATACCATTTACCCTAACTATATATATAACATTTACCCTAAAAATAAAGGAACCAAGAACCATATATTTTCATACCTACAGCCGCATTCCCTGGCTGCCAAATCCATTTTTCCATTTCCATTGCCACTGCCGATTTCCATTTCCATTTTTCCATTTCCATTTCTATTTCCATTTGTAAGTTGGTAGCCTCCATTATTTATATTTTTATTCTCATTGAATCACTTCACCCATTCGGTTGGTTATTTTTCAAGTTATGCCCTAATCTAATCATTACTTTTACCGTTTAGTTTAATTTGTGGATTGATTTTAATCGAGCATATTTAGATGTATATATTTCTTTTTGATATATTTATTGTGTATTCCATTCTTATGGTTCAATGAAAATAATGAATATTTTTATTGGTATCTTTTATTGTTTTTTTATTTGTTTATTATATGTTTTATTTTGTTTATTTATATATGTTATTTGTTTGTTGGTCTATTTATTTTAATTTTTGTTATCATGTGTTGTATAATATTCTTAAGTGTTTATATACCTTTTTATTCATGATATTTATTTATTTATTTTTGTTAATGTTGTTACATGCTTTGTATATATGCCATGCATTTTATGGTTTTTTATTCATGTAAATGTTTATATATACATTACTTTTTTTTTAAAATTTTGTAAATTACATACACCACATTAAATTAATGAGTCTAATTAAACGTTTTTATTTGGTCGTAACGGGCCCGTGTTCCAACGTAATGGTCGCGGTGTATGCGTTGCCTCCGAATAAAAACACGGTAAAAATAAAATTGATTCGAATCTTTAAACAAAAATTAATTTAAATGTCACTTTAATCCGGAAAATTCAAAATTAATTAAGCGGTAATTTAATAAAGGTGCCAATTTTGGGCGGTTTTAAACCCTAAACCCGTTTTTAACCGTAATCGACTCTCGAACCCAAATCATTTCAAATCTCTGGTTTTTACGGTGTCCGGTCTACCAAAAGTGACCGGTGGCGACTCCACCCTTTTTTTAAAAATCCCTAATTTTAAAATTTCCCTTTTCAATCTAAAATTCCCTTTTTTTAATCTCAAATCCCTAATTTCAACTTTTCAATTCCTATTTTTTTAAAGAATCCTAGATTTCAAATTTCTTTCAACATTCCAAAATTTCCATTTTTTGTACAAAATTTAATTTTTAAATCCTAAATTTCCCCAAAATTTTATTTTAAACCCAAATCCCTAAATTCCACTTTTCAAACCCTAATTTCAATTCCACTAGTGACCCTTTCTCCCCCTTTTTTACTACGCCTACACCCCTATTATTTTTAAGAATTTTATAAGGGTCGCTACAAGTATCATTGCATCCCTCTGATCTGAAACCGAGAGACCTCAAAGGTGTCTCTAACTTCAGCCAATCATCTTGCCCAAAATCCACACTTCGTGCATCCCGAACATTCCATACTATACTCCACCGTACATCAACCCAAACATTAATTAATCCTCTCTAAAGATGAGAGCATTGCCCTCCACATAAATGAATAGGAACCATCTCCAACAATTTATACTTACATTTTAGACTCATTAGATGCTAATTGGCAACCTATCTTCATGATGAAAGCCTTATTTTGTTGATGTAATTTTGCGTAATCCAAGACCTCCACTATCCGTAGAATTCAAGATCTCATCCCATTTAACCAATGCAACACCAGATTTCTCACTTGACCCTCCCCAAAAAATCTATGAATAATCTTTTCGATATCATCAAATAAGCCTTTAGGTAACAAACTCGATTGTATCACAAAGTAAGGGATAGCTTGCAACAAAAATTTTGCTAAAGTGATACATCCCGCTAAAGAAAGGGATCGTGCAACCCAACCAGGAAGACATTGTTCCATTTTTTCTATAACATAAGCATACGTCACTTTGTTAAATCTAGAGTAGAGAAGAAGGACCCCTAGATATTTTCCAAGATTCTCAACCACTTCAAAAACCCATCAAGCTATTAACTCCATCCTGAATTGTGGTAGCCACATTCTTAGAGAAATAAACATACATTTTTTGTGTTAACCCGATGCCTAGATATGCTACAAAAATTATCCAACACCTACTTCATTAATATCATTTGCTCCTAAGATGCCTCTGAAAATAGTACAAGGTCATCCATTAAGAAAAGGTGTGAGACACCCGACCCATGTTTGACAAATGAATAGGTTTCCATTTCCCGCTACGAACTTCAGAATGAATTACTTGGGATAATCTCTCCTTGCACATAATAAAAAGATAAAGGGGGAGAGGGTCCCCTTGTCCCTGAGACGACTGAAACTCCTCTGAAAGATCTTCATTCCATATAACCTGAGTAAAGACAGAGCTCACACACGATATAATAATAGAGATAAAATACCGTGGCATCCCAGTTTGCATAAAAGTCTTCTCCAAGAAATCCCATTATATTCTATCATAGGACTTCTCAAGATATACCTTCACCGCCATCCACCCTTTACGTCTCGATTTATGAGACATAGAATGAATGATTTCCTGTGCTAATATTCTGTTGTCTGTAATGCATCTACCAGGTAGAAAGCTAGCTTGTGTAGCATCAATCCATTTTGGAAGGTATAATTTCAGGCATTCAACAACTATCTTTGAAATAATCTTATAGCATACGTTACATAAACTAATTGGTCTGAATTGAGAAATTAAAGTTGGGTGACTCACTTTCGGTATAAGAACCAGCAACGTCTTATTCAACCAACTTTCCATCACGCCATCTTTAAAAAACTGTTTGATAGTATTGCACACTGATTCACCTACAATAGTCTAATTTTTTTTGGTAGAAAGAAACTGGCAAATAGTCCCAACCTAGATCCTTAAGAGGCGCCATACCAAAGACAATTCGCTGAATCTCCTTAGATGAGACTCGGGAACAGAAGGGCCACATGTCATCCTTACTAAACTGAAAAAAAAAACATTAGTTATAATATTCACACCACCTTTTCGCGGTTTATTAGTGTACAACCATTAAAAAAAGGAACTAGCATGGGTTCTCAACATGGTCGGGTTGTCACACCATGTACCATCCTCCATTTGTAGCATTCGAATGGTATTACGTTGCCTTCAGACCATCGTGATTTTTTGGTAAAAAGAGGTATTATGATCGCCATCCACAATCCAATCCGCTCTAGATTTTTACTTCCACATACTCTTTTCTTGTTCAAGAACTATATTTAACTCATTTTTTAACTCCACCTCCAATTCTCCTACTATAATGCCTGTGAGTTTTCAAGTGTTTTTTCCACACCCTGGATATGAGCTAATAAAATAGTTTTCCTCTTACCAATATGACCGAAAACATTACTATTCCACAACCGATATTCCTACTGAAAATTAAAGATATTATCCTTAATTATACAATTTTTAGATCACACATCTTTGAGGAATTTCTGAAAGTTGGGATGAGAATTCTATGCTGCCAAATATCTAAAAGGACGTGTTGAAGTACACTATCTAGTAGCTTGAGTTTCTAACAATAACGAACGATGATTGGAGCCTAATCTTTGTAAATGAAACACTTCTGATTTTGGAAAAAAATCAATCCATCAATGTTACAAAGACATCTATCTAATCTTTGTGACAAATCTCCCATCTTCCAAGTGACACATGGTCTATGAAAACCTATGTCGATAATTCTTGAGGTGAATGAAATTTTTTTAAAAAAGGGCAAATTCCAGAACGTCATTGTGAACCACCCGAACGCTCCTTTACACTACTAATCGCGTTAAAATCTCCCCCTAACATCCACGACCACCCACTGGTGGGTCGTAAAGCAAAAACTTGATCCTATAAACCCCTCCTTCGTGCATGATCAGGGTTGGCATATACAAAGGCAAAGAAGAAACTATGACCATATTCTGGTACATCAACAACAGCATGAATGAATTGATTGGCGACCGTAACCACATCAATAGATACTAAACTTATTCACAAAATTCATATACCGCCAGAAAATCCAGATGCCTCAACACTGTAGGAGAAAGAAAAACTAGAACGGTGAATAAATAAGTCAACCATCAACCAATGATACGAGGTTAACAACAAATATAAAACATATAATCGTATAATGGAATTTATAATTTAAACATAAAATTTAAACAAAATTACCTAGAGAATTAACAATTGGTGCTTCTTGGCCACTGCTATTGTTTGAATTCACAAGTATAACTTGTTGATTAGGAAGGCTTATAATTTTTAACATACCTTTTTTGTTAATAAGAATTAACAATTGGTGCATACAACAATTATTGTTTTTGAAAATGATGATCCTAATGTCTGAATTCAGTTTTCGATCATGCTTCTAAGAAGGCGAATTTGCTAGTTTCTATACCTTCAAATGTTCCTATGATTGCCGAGGATGTTTCTACACTTGCTAAATCTAATAGCAGGTCGAATGCTGTTGAGGTTCAAGCCTCAAAATCTGATTCTATCATTAATTCTAGTTTGAGTTTGCCTATGATCCCTAAGGCTCAAAACTCGAATCTGTCGGTTTCTTCTTAGCAGGTTCAGTTTTGTTTTGTTTCTATTCTTTTATGAATATGAATATTGTTTGCTAGAATGCCCAAGGTTGTGGGCATCCAAAATTCTTATCTGCCGCTAGACAATACATCCGAGATTGTAAGCCAGCTTTGTTTGGTATTGTTGAACCTCGCATTAGTGGTTTTCGTGCTGATGGAGTCATCTTAGCTCTGGGTTTTCCTTACTCTTACCGTATTGAAGCTTCGGGTTTTTCGGGAGGTATTTGGCTCTTCTGGAATGATTTTGTTCATGTTGATATTTTACTTTATCATTTTCAGTTTCTTCATTGTCGTATTACTTGTAAAAAATCAAATTTTTCTGTGTTGGTTACCCTTGTTTATGCTTGCCCTTCTTCTTTGCAATGTAAAGCTCTTTGGCCTTATCTTCGTTCTCTTGTCGCCACTATTCATGAGCCATGGCATCTGTTAGGTGACTTCAATGCTACCCTTGATTCCTTTAAGCGAAAAGGTGGTGTTGCCTCTGGACGATCTTGTCATGCTTTCCAGAATTTCGTTTTTGATTGTGGCCTTCGTGATATGGGTTTTCAAGGACCTGAGTTTACTTGGTTTAGGGGTTTTACATTTGCATGCCTTGATCGTATGCTATGTAATGATCACTGGGATGAGTCTTTCCTTGATTGCTCGGTTACTCATGTCTTTCGTATGCGATCTGACCATCGCCCTTTATTATTAAAGATTGGTAAATCCAACTTACATCTGCATCATCGTTCTTTTCATTACTTATCGGGATGACGTTCTCACCCTAACTTCACGCGTATGGTTAAGGATAATTGGGTCTCATCTTCCTCACTTTCTACCACTATAAACAACTTCTCTAAAGCTGCAGAGGTTTGGAATAGAACTGTTTATGTCCATATTGGTGCAAAAAGGAAATTCATCATGGCTCGTTTACGCGGTTCTCAAAAGGCGCTTGAACGTCGTCACTCAATTTTCCTGATGCACCTTGAGCATGATCTTTTAATTGAACTAGAGAATATTCTTGATCAAGGAAAACTTCGTTGGTGTCAAAAATCATGTTCAGATTGGGTTACTTTGGGTGATCGTAACACTACCTTCTTTCATCACAAGGCCAAACAAAGAAGTATTCGTAATCATATTAGCTCTCTTAAGCTCCCTGATGGTTCTTGGTGTTCTGATGATCATTTATTGTGTCTCGAAGCATCTTGGTATTTTCATGATCTTTTTCTGATTCGAATTCAGCTACTGGTACTTATCCTTCATCAGGTGCTTTTCCTTCTGTTTCAAATGATCTTATGAACTCTCTTGGTCTTGTGCCATCTATGGATGAAATGTTCGAGGCCCTATGTTTTATGGAACCTCTTAAGGCTCCGGGTCCAACTGGTCTTCATGTCGAGTTCTTCCAGTCCAACTGGTCTATCGTAGGACAAGATGTTTGTAGGACCATTGCTTTGGCTTTCACAACAGGATCTCTCGATCAAATGTTTCATCGTACATCTTCTATACTAATCCCAAAGGTTGATGCTCCTCAGAATTTTACAGACTTTAGACCAATAAGTCTTTGTTTTGTTGTTTATAAGTTACTAAGATCATTGTTCGTCGCCTGAAGCATATTATGCCTCTCATTTTTCATCCTACTCAGACTAGTTTTATTTATGGTCACTCTATTTTAGAGAACATCATTCTTAACCAAGAGATTGTGCATTATATGGAAAAGAAAAAAACAAAACTGGGTTGGATGGCGATTAAGTTAGATCTTGAAAAGGCCTTTGATCGTATCCGTTGTGATTTTTTACGAGATACTCTTGTTGATGTTGATTTCC
Source organism: Abelmoschus esculentus (assembly GCA_035048815.1). Lineage (NCBI taxonomy): Eukaryota > Viridiplantae > Streptophyta > Magnoliopsida > Malvales > Malvaceae > Abelmoschus > Abelmoschus esculentus. The sequence goes on from JAUCBN010000026.1 coordinate 12,180,005, forward strand.
CTACATCCCTAATTAGTCTCATAATGCACTGTGTAACATCATCAATTGTTCATGTACAATGGAATGGAGTTTTATCTCCACCTTTTAGGCCTACAAGAGGAGTTCGCCAAGGTGACCCTCTATCACCTTATTTATTTGTTTTGACAATGGAAAGGCCGCGTCAAATAATTTGAAATGTTGTTGGCAATGGTTCGTGGATACTTTTTCATATGGCTCATCATGGTCTTCCTCTATCCTACCTTTTTTTGGCTGATGATCTCATTCTCTATGCTAAAGCTGATTTGCACCAAGCTAGTATCATCTCTAACATTCTTGCTACTTTTGGAGTTCATTCTGGTCACCGTATTAATGCTTGTAAATCTAAAATTTATTTCAGTCCTAATATGGTTTCAGTTATTGCTTCCACTATTAGTTCGACCCTTGGCTTCTCTCGAACATTCTCTATTGGTAATTATTTGGGTGTAACGGTTCTTCATCACCGTCAGAGGAAGTCTGATTTTGACTTTCTTATTGATCGGCTTCGTTCAAAGCTAAATGGTTGGACTACGAGCTCACTTTCGTTTGTTGGTCGCATTACTTTTGCTTCTTCTGTTTTAGAAGCTATTCCTTCTCTTTTCATGCAAACAACAAGGATGCCTGTGAGTATTTGTTCTGAGATTGATAAAATTATTAGAACTTTTATTTGGGGTTCTACTCCTAATGCTCATAAAATGAGCCTTGTTAATTGGTCTGAGATCTCTCAACCTAAAGACTTTGGTGGTTTGAATATTCCAAGATCTAATGAGCGGAATTTAGCTTTTATGCAAAAAATTGCTTTTACTTTGGTTCACTCCCCTAATGCAATTTGGGTACAAGTGTTGAGGCAAAAGTATAAAATGAGTGAGCTTTGTCCTATCTCTATTTCTCAACCGGCTTGTTCACCTTTTTGGCGTGCAATTTCAAATGCTTGGGAATCTATCCGTGACAATTTTTTTTGGGTGGTAGGTAATGGTAATTCTTTGTGTATTTTGGATGATAATTGGGTTCCTTCTTTGGGTCCTTTTCGTCATTGGGTCCATTCATCTCTTATGGATTTAGTATCTATTACTTTCGATGATCTTATTCAGAATGATGGTAATTGGGACTTAGACAAATTATCAAGTTTGCTTCTCCCTATGACGGTTTCTCATGTTCTTGGTGTGCTTCCCCTACTCTTGATGATTCCTAGGATCGTGTTGCTTGGAAGTCTTCCATAAATAGTGATTTCACTGTTGCCTCGACTTATGATCACTTATTGATTTCCTCTTGGAATATCAAAGATCCTAAGTGGTATTTTATATGGTCTTTGCCGGTCACCCAACGTATTAGATCCTTTCTTTGGCTTATACTTAAACATCGTCTCATGACTAATGAAGAACGTTCTCATCGGGGGTTCACATCTGACCTATCTTGTCCGATTTGTGGATGTGCTTGTGAATCTATTATTCATATTCTTCGTGATTGCTCACCGATTCGGAAATTATAGCACTCTATCCTTCCTGCGGACAATCAGTCTGTATTCTTTCAATCATGTTTGGATCAATGGATTATTATGAATATTCGAAGCAACTTGATGGCTTCTTACAGTGTTCCATGGTGTTGTTTCTTCATTTCGCTTATCTGGCAGGTTTGGAAAAGACATAATGATTTCGTTTTTAATGGCTCTTGTCTTTCCTTATATGATGTTTATAGGATTGTGATTGTTTGGGCTCACCACTTTACAAGCATGGTTCCTGCCAAGCTACCGCTTACTCCTCGTGTTGGAGTGGTCCAACAATGGAAGCCGCCTAATTATACTAGCCTTTTCCTTAACTTGGATGCGACTGTTCTACCTAGTAATAACATGGGATTGATTGGAGGTGTTTTTAGAGATTCATATGGTTTTTGGTTTAAAGGGTATTACAAAGCTGTGGGTATTGTTTCACCTTTACATGTAGAGTTATGGAGTATCCTTATTGGCCTTCAAATCGCTTCTTCCCTTGGCATTAATCGTTTGACTGTTCAATCAGATTGCTCCACAACAATACGGCTCATTCGTGACCCTAATGCTATGACAAGCAACTTGCAACTTGTTCATTCCATTGTTTCTTTTCTTTCTAATGATTGGTCGTTAGATTTTCAGTGGATTCCGCGGGAAGTTAATATGGTCGCTGATTGTATGGCTAAATTACTGGACAACAGTCATTTCAATCTTACAATCTTGGATGATGCTTCTGATCAGATTTAACCTTTGCTTCAGCGTGATAGGGTCGGCCCTCCTTATCATCGTTTTGTCGTTCCTCTCATACCGAGTTGCTTTAGTCTTATGTATATATATCTTGTTGCCAAACATACTCTTTTCCCTCCATCTAGGTTAGGGAGGTTTTTTAACGAGGAGTGAGGTGACATCTTCATTCTTAATAAAATGTTGATCATTTTATATCTATATATTGAAAAGAGAAAAAAATAAACCGTTAAATAATATTCATGTATTAAAATAAAGGCATAAAGATAATTTTAACCCTTAACGTTTATAGTTTTTATCGTTTTGATCCTTCTTTTCATGGGATAAATTTAGCCTTTCGCCTATATCTTTTTGACAAATAGCTTATTTTTTAACTACCATGATAACTAGACCGTTAAAAATCTAACAATGATGACATATCATATGCATATGATAATATATTTTAAATAACATGACATCTAACTTATCAAATACATATATATATATATGAAATATAATTTTATTCTAATATAAAATATAAAACAATTGAAATTCAAATAAAATATTAAAAAATTAATTAATTCTAAATAAAATTCTACTAAATATTCTCAACCCTAACTATGATAGAATCAAAATTCTATCTTAAAAAATATATACATATATACATGTCATCATTTTAGATTTTTAACGGTGCAGTTATCATGATAGTTAAAAAATAAGTTATTTGTCAAAAAGATATAGGTTAAGGGCTAAATTTATCTCAAGAATAGAATAAGGGCCAAAACGATAAAAATTATAAACGTTAAGGGTTGAAATTATCTTTATGCCTAAAATAAAATATAAATACTACTATAAAAGTCTAAACACAAGCAAATGTATTAATCCTTAAATACTACATACACCACGCAAAATCATTAAACAATATAAACAAAACAAAATTGATATAATCAATCAAATAGATGAAAATATAATCAATATAATATATATATAACTATTCTAAAATTATAATATAAAAATTTACTCAAATATCCACAATTCTAAATGCCAAAGAAAATAAAATTAACAAATATTCTTAAAAATAAAACAAAAAAAATAAAAAATACATGATGTTAAAAATCAATGATAAATTTATGGTTGGTATTCTCTAAAAATGAAATATTTTACCAAATACAAGTTGTTGAATGTGTTTTGATAACTTGCAGAGTAGGAAAAATAATTTTTGTAGGATTCTATAATAGTTTTTAAAATTTACTTTTTAATTTAATTTACTCTAAAAAAAGTGGCGCATGTTTTTACCGTTTAATTTTATGGGTTTAAAAGGAGTTGAACCTGAGTTTTAAGTATAAACAAGATTTTTTCTAATTTATATTATTTATTTATAGTTAGGAATTCTAATTATTTTTTTATAATTAGAAAATATTTATTATATCCTAAATTATTTTAATTAAAAGTTGTGTTTTTAACAAAATAATATATATATATTTAAAAACGTGGTTGTAGATATAATATATTTATCGAATAATTAAGCCTTTTATTAATAAAAAATCTAAAAATATTTTTATTATATTATTTTTTAAATGAATTATTTAACAAAGTATTCTGCATCTTTATTAAAGTTAAATATTTTTAATTAAAAAAATTTAAATTATATATAAAATATATAAATTTAGTTAATGCGTAGTGGTTATTAGGGATGCTTAATGAGTTGAACATCTCGTGAGTTACTCGAATTCAACTTGGTCAAAACTTGATAAATAATCAAGTTGGATTGACTCAACTAGAGACTCTAACGAGTTGGATCGAGCATAATTTAACTCGACTCGATAAATTTACGAGTTAATTGTAAATTTTTTAAAATAATTTTTAATAATTACTTTAAATTATTTAATTAAAAAATAAATCTAGATTTAAATAATAATTATTAATTCATATGTCAATCCAACATGACTAATATCACCCCAAAATATAATAAACCCAGCTCTGATACCAACTCAGGATCAACGTATCGATATGTCTACTTATGTTCATCATACGCTATCGAAATAATTTCTTACTGTTCTGATACCCAAGCTTATTTTCCAGCTTATCCCTCGTTATTTTCCTTGGGTATCGAAACCTTAAGGTACCGTTTCGATATCATCTGCCCAAAAAGCTGCAGGATTTTATTTTTAAGTCTAAAACGTATCCAACATACTCTAGACGCATATTTCAACCTAAGGGGCATAAACCACCTATTACAACATATTCACTAGATGCAGTTTACCCTAGTTTTATGATCAAAACAAAAATTGTTATTCAATATCAAATATAATCAATAATAAGAATAGATGGGTCATGCATCAAAATTCAAATACTTCATTGATATCAAAAGCATACCAAAATGTAATTTTAATAACCAAAACTCGAATAACATGAATTCAACTATTCAACGACTAATTTCAAATACCATAAGGTTCAACATCTACATTGCTCTCAACTGGCCAAGGTTCAAACTTAAAAAAAAATAACATACTTGAGCTAAATACGAAATAAACACAAAGATAGCTTCCTTGCTTCTTCGGATGAACGTCTCACTTATTTCTCTCCATTAAAAGGAAAAGACTAGGTTTAAACCAAATATTAGTGAGTGAAATATAAAACATTTTAACTACTTATAATACAACCCATAATATACTGAAAAATGATTACAAATCCAAGTCATGCTCAAGGAAAAGCACTTTTGACTACCAAGGCCACTAATTTATAAAAATTAGCAAATGCTTTATCACATGGTCTAGGCTACAAACTAAGGCTTAAATGCTTCACTTAGCAAGACTTAAAAAACATTTTGAGCTCGATAATAAACCACATGCAATTCTTGAATAACACCAAAAAAGTTAATAGGTTAAAATTGCGTTTTAACATGTTGGTTAAGTGACACGATTAGACTTATCTTCAACTATTAGGATAAACAGACACACGTGAATGACATCGTATCACCAAATCTCGTAGATTGACAATCAAAAACTAAATATTCAACCTTAATGTTCGGGATTGTATGCCAAACCTGAATGCAATACGAATATCATACAACACAACACTAGGCTAACCTCTAATGCATTACTCAAGGAATTTAAAACAAGTACGAATTTGTATTTATAGTGTATTATACATCCTATTAATCGATCAATTTATCCCTTTAAATATCATCTTAATATTAACACAAAACAAACCTAAATGCTCAAGTTTCACATTCAAAATAGTAGATAAATCACATATTTTCCACTAATTCATGTATCAAGTACAAAAACTAATAAAAATACGTTTATCATATTTTAGAAAATAACACATGAGAGAATTAAAACCAATGTAAAAACAATCTCATAAGTATTTAATTACATGCATAATCTCATATGCACCAATATATTACGAGCATGACCAACAATAGCAAAATAGCATAATATGAGAAAATTTTTTAACGAGAGAAACGTAAAATTTACTTAAGAGTATAGGAAGGTTTCTCACACCTTACCTATACCCCTAACACTTTGAAAAACAAATTAAAACACTTCCGTAGTAGTTCACTCTCATAATCCACTCATAAAAAACCGATACTTGCTTGAGAATCCACCGATACCGAACCGATCTCCCTCAAACGTGATATCCTACCTCTTGACCTGATTTAAGAGCCAAAGCCAGAGTATTTAGTGTAGGTTTTAGAAGATTATTTATATTAAAAAGATGTTATAAACATCATAATACATTCGAAATCATGAATTTAGGATCCAAAAATAGTAACATAAAACCCTTGTCTGAAAATTATAGTTTTTGACCGAAAACCGATTTTTCTTAAACCAAAAGATTAAAAAAGATTTTAACAAGCCAATAACTTAGAAATTTCAGTGAAAAACTCTTTATTTCAGAGTTTTAAAAGCTTACTGACCTCTAAATCTGATACAATCACTTCCAAAGTTTCAAAAAGTAAGAAAACCATTTAAAAACAAGAATTTTTGAAGTAGAAAATTATAGGAAATTAATCAAACAAAATCAAATAAAAGATTTAGGTTTTACCTTGAAAAGTTGATGCCTCTCTACCTTGGGAAAAGGGAAAACGAAAATAATAAGAAAAATGGTTTAAGTTTTTATATAAAATAAGTTTTCAAAATTAAATTAAGTTATTTTGGGTTTTGTATTTTAAAATTTGGGTTGACAGTTAATTAAATAAGCCCATAAAAGTTTAGATCAACTATAATTATAATTGGAGCAAATTCACTTAAAGAGTCAAAGTTTTGGCTTAGTTTTTAAATTTGTCCTTAAGTTTTTAATTTTTACAAAATAACCTTTAATTTCAAAATCCTAGGGATTCAAGGGTAAATTTTCGAAATTGAGTTGACCTAATTCAAATATATATCAAATAATAATTTTAGGATATTTTTCCATAATTTTTTTTAATAATTTATTTTAAGTATTTAATCCTGAACTAAGATAAACCGAAAAAATCGATTTACTGGAAGCCCATTTTTGGGGCATTTGACAATAATGAATTCATAAGAATAAACATGAGCCTTTTCATCTCGTTCAGATTGGCACTACCCCCATTACCTATATGTGATAGAACTACCCCTATTACATGGTATTAGTATTACTCCTAATGCACCTCGAGAAAAAACACATGTACGGATTTGAATATTAAAGTTCACTCAGAACTTATTGATCGATTGATATATCCGACATCTCTAGACATATCACTTAGCCAATATACAAAGGTCAAATCATATTTCATTTGTTTTCCAAAACCATGCATCATATGCATCGTATAAATCATCCCAAAAATTATGTATTTATCAATGCAAATTCCCAATTCATGGCTCAATCCAACATAGAATTTAATTCAATAGTCTCTTGGGATACCCAACATATAAATCTCATTTCTAAAAACATTTTACATGTTGGTTAAGTGACTCAATCTCAATGTTGGGCCCTACTTTTCACAAGTCAAAAATAGAGGAATTATTACACACGTGTACACATATCATCACCTAAACTTAGCTTATCCTGTAGCCAATAGAAACCTCTCAAAACTTTACCCGAATAACACTGAAACACCAACAAAACACCTCATCTTTTGACCTCAGCTAAACCCAGTGATATCAATCATTAAAAGTGATCAAGATACATCATAAAACCTTCCTAAAGCACGTATAAACCTCTAGGGTACAATATCCCTCACACAACACAAAAAACAAGCCTTAAACAACTTAAATCACAAGTCAGAATCCTTATTTTGAGATTACATTGATATGCCTCATCAATTAACATCTTAGTTGACCATAATTATCATGTTAATCATCAATCAAACCATTAATAATGGAACAAAACAAAATTGATCAAGAAACCACCAAATCTCATCAAATCTTAATTTAATCCATCAAGTACTTAACAAAACACATTAAAAATCAATGTAGAAGAGTCAATAACTTGAGAATTTAAATAAATAAAAAGTAATTAGAGGATAAGAATGAATCCTTACCTCTTATCTCAGAATCCCCCCTCAATCTTGTTAAAAACAAAAGATTTCCAATGAGAAATCATTAAAATTGAAAATGAGAAATTAAAGATGATTGAAATCTTGTTTACCTAATTGAAATTGATGCATAATTGAGATAATTCTGAGAAAATTCTAGTTTGAAGAGAAAATGAAAAAGAGAAATCTTTTTTTTATGTAAAATGGAATTCTGGGAGATTAAAGCTAATAACCACCTAATGTGATTAATTAACCACTCAAAATTTCTTAAAAATATGTTTATTGACAAGTGAAACATTTTGGAAAAATTGTATTTAATGCACTCTAAAAATTCAAAGTTATAACCCTTTTACACTTTAGTCACTAAAATAAAAATAATTTTTAATTTTTACAAATTGGTCACTAGTTTTTAAAATGTCACTTTCAGATATAATTTTAAAAAATTGATTTGACTAAAGTAAAATATAGACCAAATAATGATTTTTAGATATTTTCTAAGATTTTATCTAGCATAAAAATATTCATTATCAGTTAAATCTCAAAACTAGTCTAACATGTATAAAACCAGTTCAAATGAAACCTATAAAAGATTCGGCTAGTTTCCAAGACAAAATTGGTACGTTACACGTATTCTTGAGTGAAATCAGTAGACGACATGGAGGCCTTTGCTGGTGGGTAACATATTATGTTGATATTGTGGTGTGGTTGGGCACACCAAGTGAGACTATCCTCAGTTGATAGGCGATCGTCAAGGTCAAGGTCACTGAGGCGATCATCAAATAGGTAGAGGTTGAGGACGAGGTGGTTTCCAACGCCACAACGAATATCAAGTGAAAGTTTATGCATACCGGGAGGCTCAAAGCGACACCGATGTGGTTCCATGTACTTTCTCCATACAATCTTTTTCCGTGTTCACTTTCTTAGACTCTTTTCTACACATTCATATATCCTATTAAGCATGCACGAACCTTAGACATAATTTTTGAGTATATGGATATCGATATGAGTGTTACAAGTTCGTTTGGCGAGACTGTGGTTGTCCAAAAGGTTTATCCGAGGTAACTTTTGATCGTGCAAGGTCATGTGTTTGCTGCCGAACTTATAAAGTTATTGTTCTATGGTTTTGATCTTATTTTGGGTATAGATTGGTTGGTAGAGCATCGAGCTGTTGTGGACTTTAAGTCAAAGAAAGTTTCGTTGAAGTTGACTGATGACTATGAGGTAGTCATGATTGGTGAAAATGTAAATTTCTTTTCGAATGTTGTGTCTGCTTTGAAGGCTCAACCAATGTTGATTGGTAGTATAATGCATATTTTGCCTTTATTATGAATCCAAATATGGAAGAGGCTCGGCCTTGGGACATATGTATTATCTGTGAGTTTCTAGGGGGGTTTCTTGAAGAGTTATCAGGTTTGCCACCTAACTGCGGGGTTGAGTTTGGCATCGAGTTGATCGAGGTGCACTAGTCTTGTTTGACCAAAAGAGATCCTTCTCGGATGGCACCAAAAGAGTTGAAAGAATTAAAGACTGAGTTGAAAGAGCTATCAGACCATGGCTTGTTCCAACCAAGCACTTCATCGTAGGGTGCACCTGTCTTGTTTATTAAAAAGAAAGATGGAACCATATTTTTGTGCGTAGACTATGAAGTTGAATAACTTGATGGTAAAGAACAAGTATTCCCGACCATGGATCGATGACTTATTTGACCAGTTTCGGGGTGTGATAGTGTTTTCTAAGATCAATCTTTGATCTGGGTACTATCACTTGAGAGTTAAGGAGAAGGATATACCCAAGATAGCTTTTTGAACTTGTTATGGGCATTATGAGTTTTAGGTATGCCTTTTGGGTTGACAAATGCACCAACTAATTTTATTGACATGATGAATCGTGTGTTTCATTAATTCCTTTATCAGTTTGAGATGATGTTTATCGATGATATTCTCGTATACTCTCGTACCGAGGAGGATCACGACAGACATCTTTGAGTTGTTCTTCAGACTTTGTTTGACAATCAGTTGTATGTCAAGTTAAGAAAATGTGAATTTTGGATTAAGGAAGTTGTTTTTCTTGGGCATGTGATTTCAGCTGAGGGCATGAGGGTCGATCCATATAAGGTTGAGGCCATTGTGAGTTAGAAGCCGCCTAGGTTAGTGAAACTGGTTCGTAATTTCTTAGGTTTGACGGGTTACTACCACCGTTTTGTGAAAGGTTTATCCTGATAGCTTCACCTTTAACCAAGTTATTGTAAAAGGCTGTAAAGTTCAAATGGACGAAAGCGAGATAACAGGGTTTCGAGAAGATTAAGGAGGCTTTAACCCAAACAACGATCTTAGTTCAACTAGAGTCGAGGAAAAAGTTTACCATCTATAGTGAGACATCTTATGTTAGGCCTGGTTGTGTTTTGATGCAAGATGAGAGAGTAGTAGCTTATGCATCTCGTCAATTGAAAGTGCATGAGTAAAACTACCTGACCATGATATATAATTAGGTGTGGTGGTGTTTGCCTTTAATAGATGGACACATTATCTTTATGGTGATATATTTGTGGTGTACACTGACCATAAGAGTTTAAATTACTTGATGTTATAAAAAGAGCTGAATCTTAGACAACGTTGGTGGCTCGAATTTCTTGAAGATTATGATCTGACAATTGAGTACCATACGAGTAAAGCTAATGTGGTTGCGAATAATTTGAGTATGAAAGTGGAGATTTAGTTATAGGTTATGTTTGCTGGGTTGAGTGTGTTAGAGGATGGTGGATTGGTAGCCGAGTTAAAGGTGAGACATTTTTTGATAGATTAGATTAGAGAGCGAATTTTCAGACAAGACCTTGGTACCTCATGTTCGGGACATAGCGGAGGGTGTACCGATCGAGTATGGGTTTTGTGGTGATAGTCTCTTGTGTTTTAGGGATAGAGTGGTAGTTTCGGACGATGCTAAGTTGAGATGCCCTATCCTTTTCAAGGCGTATAGTAGTCCTTTTGCTTTGCATCCTGATAGTACTAAGATGTACCGTGGTCTTAAGAGTGAGTAATTTTGTGTTGGTTTAAAAAAGGATATGGTTGAGTTCGTAAGTAAATCCTTAGTGTTCCAGCAAGTTAAATCTGAGAACCAGGTTCCATCAGGTTTATTGTAACCGTTGAAAGTGCCAGAATAGAAGTGAGAGAGGTTACCATGGGCTTTGTGACAGGTTAACCTTTGACACCATCCAAGAAGGATTATATATGGATAATTGTGGATCAGTTCACCAAATGTGCATATTTTCTTCATGTGCATACTAAGTACTCCTTGGATTAGTTAGCCGAGTTGTATGTTTCTAGTGTAGGAAGGTTGCATAGTGTGCGAAGTCTATCGTGTCTAATAGGTATCCAAGGTTCACATTGAGGCTTTGGGGTTCTTTATAATGAGCTTTTGGTTATCGGTTAAGTTTTAGCACTTCGTATCATCAGAAGACAGAGGGGCAGTCAGAGCGGGTAATCCTGGTTTTGGAAGACTTGTTGAGATAATGTATCATCGACTTCCAGGGTTCTTGGGAGAAAAGTTTATCGTTATTTGAGTTTCTTATAATAATAGATACCAGAAAAGTATACAAATACATTGTTCGAGGCTTTGTATGGTAGGAGGTGTCGTACTCTGTTGTGTTGGGCTGAGGCTGGTGAGAAGTTCGTAACTTTGCCTTGTGTTCTTTAGGATACTAATGAGAATGTTAAGCTCATTAGTGATCGATTGAAGGTTTTGTTGGATCATCAAAAATCTTATGATGATCTTAAGAGAAAAGAAATAGAATATGTCGTGGGTGAGAAAGTGTTTCTTAAGGTTTCTCCATGGAATAAGGTGATGCATTTCGGAAAGAAAGGAAAGTTGAGTTCTAGGTTTATTGGGTTTTTTGAGGTGTTGGAGACAATAGGACCAATTGTTTTATCTTTTGAGGTTACCATCCGAGCTTGAGTAAATGTACGATGTTTTTCATCTACCAATGTTTCGGATGTATAGATCGGATCCATCGCATGTGTTACCGATGGGAGAGGTTAAGCTTAATCCGAATCTTACCTACGAAGAGGGAGATCTTTGTATCAGACACCAAGGTCCTACATGGTAAGACCATCGAGTTGTCAAAGAGCTCTAGCGACATCGAGGTGTCGAGGAAGCCACGTTGGAGTGGAAATCGGTCATGGAAGAGTAGTTCCCATATATTTTTCCACTAGGAAAATTTTGGGGACAAAATTAATTAAGTGGAGGAGAGTTGTAATGCCCTGAAAATGGGCCTAGTTTTTTTGGATGTTGCGTCAGTGAACCATTTAAATCGGATAAGTCATTAAGCCTAATTCGGGATTAAATTCTTAAAAATCAATTTTTGAAAAAAATAAATTATGAAAAATATTTTAAAAATTCTTTTTTAACATATATTAAACTTTGGTCAATTCAATTTTTGAAATTAACCCTTGGGTCCTTGAGATTTTAAAGCAAGAGACTGTTTTGTAAAAATTAAAAATCGGACTATTTTAGTGACTAAACTGTAATTGGGCCAAAACTTTGAATCTTTAAGGGTTTTTGATAAAATCCTATTCTTAGTTGTTCTAACCTTTTAATGGGCATATTTAAACGTTTTTAACCACCCTAATTAAACTAATTAATCACAATTCCCCAATTTTACTCAAAAATCAGATTTTACGATTAATGCATTTTTCTCTCCTTTTCTCATTGTTTTCCTCTACATCAAAACATAATACTCTTCATCTTTTCAAGGTAAATATCAATATTTTAATTTAATTCTTGTTGGTTTTAATCCTTATATTTTTCCTCTTCAAATTCTCTTTGATTTTCCATTGTTTTACATTTCTTTCATCCTTGTAAGAATTTTAGATCATATTTGGAGGTCAGAATCATTCAAATTTTTGAATTATTAAGTTCTTTATTGAAATTATCAAGTTCTTGGATAATTACAACATGTTTTAATCTTTTGTTTTTTTAAAATCGATTTTTGATGATCAAAATTTCATTGTTTTGATGATTTTTGTACTTAATGCATGCTTGGGGTTCTTGACGCCTAAATATTTGAATTTTAATGTGTTTACATGTAATTGAGATGTCTTTTAAGTATCTAATCCGGAAACTATGGTCTAGGTGGTGTTCGAAGGAGTTTTGATGAGTTTTCGATTGGGTGTTTGGTGCTTTTAGGGGATGTTATGTATGGGTACGAGTTGGAGGTTGTGGTTGCACCTTTAGGCTCTAATCCCTTTGGTTCTTATGCTTGAAACAGATCAAGAAGAAGAAGGTCACGTTTCAAGGTGATCGGACAAGACGAAACATGTTTTGTGGCTCCGGCAAGAGGTGTTTAGTTAATTAGTGAGTGAGTTGTCGACCCGATAGTGTTTTATATGTATTTAAAAAGTTTTGAGGGTGTGGGGAATGTGTGAGAAATCTTCCTACACTCGAAAGTAAGTTAAACATTTTTCTTTCTTAAAGGTTCCCATATTACGTCATGTTTTACCATGTTTTTAGTCATGCTCAAATTGTGTTTGCATATATGATTATGCATGTATTTTAAAGTTCATGAGACATTTTTAGAAAGGTTTTATATGCATATGATGCTCCATGGTTTTATTTTAAAAACATGAGAAAAATGTTTTTTACTAGTTTATGCAATTGATGCATGAGATGGTGGGATTCATGTGGTTAATATATTGTTTTGAACTTTAGATTTAAGCATTGATTTTGATATTAGATTGGTTGATTAAGTGATTTACTTAGAGGGATATTTTGATCGATCAATAGGTTGTAGAGTCCACTATAATATACAAAAATTATACGTGAGACAAATTTCTTGTGTATTGCATTATGGAGTGAGGCTACCACATCTATGCTATGGAGTGAGCTTTCCCGGATACCAAGGTGAGACATTTCATGCTTGGAGGTAATTCCATCATTCTACTCGATTAGGGTGAACCAATGAGTACCCGTTTATTCCAATGGTTAGGAGTGAGCCTAATCGGGATCACTAACGCCAATATATGATTTGTTTTGTAATGTCTTTATACATAACCTTCACATGCAACAAAATTTGGGCAATCTCCACCTGATTTTGACAGTGGCCCAACATCGACAAAGCATTGAAACATTGAACTTTTGTTGCCCAACATTAACAAAACTTTGAATCAGCTCTTGTTGTACATCAGATATGGGTTTTTAAAAGGGAGTTAACCTAGAAATAGATGTTGTAAATCAGATAACGTTGGGCTTTTATAGGGAGACGACTCCCAAACAGTTCAGCGTTTGGACATTTGAAATCTAAGTAAGCGCAAAGGATCAACTACCTTCATTTTCTTTAGAGATCTATATTCTATGGAGATAATTTCTTTTGTCAAAAAAGGTGCATTATCATTTTTTATAAAGCAAAGAGATAATTCATGATTATATTATTAAAATTAATGTTGTAATTTAAATTATATAAAATAATATAATATGTTGGAGAATAAGTAGTTAATCCAAGAAAATAATAATAAAATAAAATAATCTAAATTATTATTATTTAAACGAATAAAATAAAAACCAAAAAGATATGAAATAAAATAGATAAAATTTTAGATCAAACCCATTTGGAAACGAAAAATCGGAATTGTGTTGAGGCCTGTCCAATTGCAGTTTCCTTAAGATCGATTTTCTGCCACTCCGATGGTGCTTAGTTTGTTGGTAGTCTGTCTCCCAAGATACAACAATAAGAGGAACTCCAACAATAACACATTTGCTTTGTTCCCAAACCATTCTTGCCTTCGCTAGTCACCAGAAGAAAAATCAAGAGAGAAAATATTTTGAGAGATGTTGAGTGTTTTTGATGTGTTTAAAAATGAGAAATCAACCTCATATTTATAATGGAAATTAGGGAAACAGTGAGCAATTTGAAATGAATTAAAATTCAAATCTTAAGAGATAATGCTAATTATCTAGAGTTTAAAATTGAATTAAATTCAAATTTAAACTAAATATAATCATTATATCTTTCATTATCTAAAAATATCCTGAGCAGTTATAACTGAAAATAAACTTTTTTTGGATATTTAAAATTAAAATAAATTAAGGAAAATTATCTACAACGGATAAAATATCCGCAAGCCCAAAAAGGGCCCGATCGGTCCGGACATTTGCATCGCCCTCATCGTGCACACCAACCCAAGAGTTAAGTCATTCAATGACAACTATGTGGGTAAGTATATATAAACACTTCCCACTTCATTTATCCCATCAGTATGGGATAATGGGGTTTCTCATTCCTTACTTTATTTCAACCTTCTTACTTTGAGCATCAATTTCTCATTCACCACTCAATAATATTGAGCATATGAGCTACCATTATAAAGATCTCACGGAGTAAAATAGGAATCAAAAATTCCTTATTCGAATCCTTATCTTTACACTTCCAAAAAATGCTTCAAAGATGGTCATTTGCTCACTATTTTCTAACAATCCCCCACATGAATGAAATTGATGTTTTTATCAAAACAATTTGGCACAATATGGTGATAGGCTCTACGATTGATAGATGCATAGGATAGGTAGGTGTCCACCTTTGAACCTTCCCTTGTGAAAGTATATTTACTTTACTAGCTAATCAGTAGACGCGATGTCCTTGAACTGTCAGCCGTTGGTATAAACGGTGACATACTTCACACACCTATTTCTATGACAAGAGATACAACTCTTATGGTTATACCCTTATGATCGTGGGCATCTCTTGGTTTTATAAGAGTATAGAAGAACTATGCCCAATAGTCTTCTTGAATCGACCCCACTTCACTCTAACATAGGTGACTTATATTGCTCGGTTCACCGAAGCACACAATGGTCATTAAAAGCTTTTGCTTAACCTTTACCAAATTCTTGTCACTGTTCACATCATAAGAATGGACTTGGAGAAGGAACCCCCACAGTGACCGCACAAGTCTATGCAATTAGGTTGTCCCTTTGAACCTAGTATTTGGGATCTCCAATCAGCTAGGTAGGGTTTTTCCTTCACATAGCGCCTTTATTTTCATGGGCTTAGTCACATTCCTTTAGATTCTTTCTAAACATGATCTCAATTTAACCCTAGGTTAGTGGATTCACAATGTTATCCTTTGATTTTATAAAATCAGTAGCGATAACTCTATTTGAGATCAGTTGTTTAACGGTATTATATTGATGACCCAAATGTCTCAAATTACCTTTGCTCATAAAATTATGTGCTCTACCAATAAACATTGTTAGCATATACCCAGGTCATTCATGAGTCTCGTCCAAAAAATTTTAAAGTTATTTGACTTTTTCCAGAGTTATTTGGATCTCAAACTTAGATTCTATTTTGAATTTGGTTGTAAACGTTTGTCTTGATAAAACACATGACATAACTTATTCATTCGATGTGAAAATATTCACTTATATCGAAGAATCTTTATGGAATAATACTTTACATTCTTGAGTATCTCTGAGATATCTCAAAATTCTCACAATTATTATCCATGGTTTGACCTTGGATTATTTTTGTGAACTTGCTTAAACTGCTCATAGTGAAAGCACTACTTTTTCTAATACAATTCACTTAGATTGTATATGATATTTTCATATTCCATTTCAATAAGTATTGGCTCGTATTTGGAGTTTTGGCTATGCCGGAAACATCTTAGACAAACTTCTCTTTCCAAGTAGTGTGACTTTGTCAATATGAGACCTTTAAGTGATTGTTTGATTTGGACATCCAGAATCAAATCTTATCAATCTCCATTTGATAGGTCTTTGGTATATTACCATTTCATTATATGTCATCAACATAGGATCATATATCCTAGTCTGTTTGACATACCATAATTTGTTACACTTTTCATCATGATAATATCTTTATTTCAACCGTTTGTTGAACATGTGGATATTTTCTCATATCCATAGTTTGTTTTACGAAACTTGGATCAACTTCTCAAGAAAATGCATTTAAAGACTGAATCATTCTTTTTCATTATCATATTTTCCTACAAAATTGATATTCGTTGCTATATTTCACATAGTTAATATAGTCCACTTATTTTCGTTTTCTTTGGTAATGGAATATCACCTTGGTGTGACACCTTATATTTTTATATAGTTGTAGGAAGGCTTTATTTCCTTCTATAACTCATATGGTGTCTCGCACTTAGTTGATAGAACAACTCCCCCACATGTTAGGCACATTCTGAAGAAGTTATCTTCAAAATCATTGTACCTTTGGATGTTGCGACATTACTCATATAGAGTTTCTCCTCAAATTAATTATTTTGGGTTTCAACATCCTTCTTCTAAGAAATGATTTCCTTATATCAAATTTGCTTTTAAGCAAAATTGAATTGTTCTATCATGAAGGTGATAAAATTACCTTCAAACAATTGTTCGTCCTATCAATTATTATGACAAAATTTATCATAATATTGATTTCATTTGGAAATATAATCTAAAAGCTTATTTCATATCTCATAAAATTGAAGCATTTCCTCATGAAAATTAGCTTCTTGAGATATGCCGCCTACTTTGCGGCTTGAAATCATTTTTGACTTTTAATATATTTGCTCTAGAAATATTTTCATAGTAATATTTACTTAGCAAAATATGGTAACCATATTTACCTCATTCTCTCTAGCACTAGGAGAATTTTCTTTTTGATCAAGTTTATCATGATTAAATTTACAATATCTTTGTTGTCATATTTTGAAATTCTTCCTCATAAATTTCATTGATTGTATATAATCAAAATATTATAAATTTGTTAAACACCAGAAATTTAGTCAAAGACTAAAAATCAGAAACAAAATTATAATTTCCAACTTTTGTTAGAGGATATGATTTTAGTTTACTAAAATCCTAATACAAAAGTTCACAAGGTTTTAATTGAAAGAATAATAATAAATAGTGCACCAGGTAGGTAACTTATGATAAGAGAGGTGGTGCATTAGGCACACTTAAGAACCAAGTCTTTTCAAAGAACCAATCCTAGACATGCACTTTCAGATTTTCTTTCAATCACCCGTTTATGGAAGTTCTTGAAATCATTCAAGTTTGAGTGATCAATTAAGTCACTGTCTTTGATTCATTATCATTTAGAATCAATCACTAAGAATTTCTTAGCATCAACACCTTCCATTTACGGTCTAATGAACCTCATAATTCTTAAGTCAATTTTAAACACTGTGTATTTCGTAACATACATCAGAATATACTTTAAGAATTTTAAAATAGAGAATAACTTTCTTTTATGCTTTGATTTGAGACCTTGGTCGAATCAACGTTGTAGAATTATTAAAAATGTTACTTCTACTAACAAATTCTGTTAAAACAGATTTGTTCACTTTGTTTGAAAATGAGGTCAAGTAAATCCGTTATAACGGCAGGAATTAAATTCCTGAAAACAAATTTATTTATTGTATCTTAATTTTTAACATTCACATGAAATAAATTCACTGATTTATTTCCAAGTTAGAATTATGAAAGATTCTCAAATAAATCTAATAATAAGATTTTCCGAAAAATAAATTTGTGATTTATTTTTCTTTCAAAAATTAGAATCAACGCAAGATTCTCTCAAATAAATAAATTCATTGATTTATTTCTCTTATATCCTCATTTTAAAATATTGGGATTAAAAATCCAAATCAAAACAACTTAATTCTCGAAAAAGAATTAGTCCTTTTAAATTTCTTTGATTATTGTTTGGAAGATCAAGTAAATCCGTTAAAACGGTAGGAAATAATTCCCAAAACACATTATTTACGAGATCTTTATTTCCAAAACAATTAAGAAATTTCATGTTTACACTTTTTCAAGGAAAATTATTATTTAAAAATAATAATCCAAAGTGTTTCCGAACACAAATAATAATTATCTTAATAATTATTATTTCATATAAAAGGATATTCCTTTTTATGCCATATAACATTAAGGTCAATATTATTTTGAAATAAATAAATTGCCTTAGACATAATAATATCAAAATATTATTATCAAATTAATATCATAATTTATGATATTAAAATTACCATATTACATGCTCACATATATTTATTAAATCATTAAGGAATATAATCTCTTAATGAAATATACATTTATATGGTATTACCATAAAATACCATAAACTACTTTAAGGAATCCATGATTACCTTAAATTTAAATATATGGTTTTAATATTATCATATTTTATATCAAATAAGTAATTTAATTCTATATTGAATAAATGTTTTATTTGATCAATATACAATATTGTCTAAAGCCAAACCTTTATTTTCATAAATAAGGTTTTATCAATACATACAATCATGTATTCACATGAGGTAAAAATTAAATTTACCATATCCATTGTTTCTCTTTTAATAAAGGAAACAAACCCAGAATTAAAAAATCCGTAACCTCAGTTACTTTTCATGACAATTTCTGTAAAATAGATTTATCCCAATTTGAGATTTTTAGCAAACTCATTTAAAAATGACAGGATAATTCTTAAAACAAATTGTTTGCTTTCTCATTTTTTTATTCCGCGTTTAAAAACCAAACAGTGAAACAAGATTATACCACCATTAACTGTGACGGAAATGGCTTGTAAATTAGTAGCTAATCTTTCCTTTGCCAATTGTAAAACTTGGCAGTGAAAGCCAATTGCCTTCTTCGCCCATTGCCTTGTGCAAATATTGAAAATAAGCCATAAACACCTTGCTGTGAATGGAAGCTTTCACGTGGCATGTTTCAAGAAATTTTTTTAATAAACGGCTACGAAGTGAAGCGCATTAATCATATAGGTTTGCTTCCACAATCAACCGAGATTCATGCTTAAAATTTCTCGGAGCGTGCAACTTCCCAATATTGGATGATTCATCGTTGAAAAAGTCGCATCATTATTTCCATCTATGATGCAAATATATCGAGTGATATTTCAATCACAATAATTTGCTCATCTTAGATCTAACCATAAAAGTTTATCTTAAAATTATTGGAGAATAAGTGGTTAATCCAAAAAAATAATAATAAAATAAAATAATCTAAATTATTATTATTTAAACGAATAAAATAAAAACCAAAAAGATATGAAATAAAATAGATAAAATTTTAGATTAAACCCATTTAGAAACGAAAAATCGGAATCGTGTTGAGGCCTGCCCAATTGCAGTTTCCTTAAGACAGATTTTCTTCCACTTCGATGGTACTGAGTTTGTTGGCAGTCTGTCTCCCAAAATACAACAACAAGAGGAACTCCAACAATAACACATTTGCTGAGTTCTCAAAACGTTCTTGTCTTCGCCAGTCACCAAAAGAAAAAACATGAGAGAAAATATTTTGAGAGATGTTGAATGTTTTTGATGTGTTTAAAAATGAGAAATCAACCTCATATTTATAGTGGAAATTAGGGCAACAGTGAGCAATTTGAAATGAATTAAAATTCAAATCTTAAGAGATAATGCTAATTATCTAGAGTTTAAAATTGAATTAAATTCAAATTTAAACTAAATATAGCTATTATACCTTCCATTATCTAAAAATATCCTGAGCAACTATAACTGAAAACAAACTCTTTTTGGATATTTAAAAATAAAATAAATTAAGGAAAATTATCCACAACGGGTAAAATATCCGCAAGCCCAAAAAAGGCCCAACCAATCTAAACATTTGCATCACCCTCATTGTGCATACCAACACAAGAATTAAGTCATTCAATAACAATTATGTGGGTAAGTATATATAAATACTTCCCACTTCATTTATCCCATCAATATGGGATAATGGGGTTTCTCATTCCTTACTTTATTTCAACCTTCTTACTTTGAGCATCAATTTCTCATTCACCACTCAATAATTTTGAGCATATGAGCTACCATTGTAAAGATCTCACGGAGTAGAATAGGAATCAATAATTTCTTATTCGATCCTCATCTTTACACTTCCAAAAAATGCTTCAAAGATGATCATTTGCTCACTATTTTCCAACATAATATACATATTATTAATCATTCAGTTAATTAATGTTAAGAGTGTATTATCATTTAAAATAGGGGAATGAAAGGTTTTGAATTTAAATTATATAAAATAATATAATATACAGTTTGAATCGTCTACAACTCCTTTTTCTTTCACTATGAGTCTCGTTTGGACAGAGATAAAGAGATTCAGGAAGCTTCTGAATTTTATTGGTATACTTATTTCTATAGGAATTTTTATTTTTCTTTTTTTTATTGTAAAAATTTTTGAATTTTTTTAATCTAATTATTTTATTTCTCGATTACGATATAATTATAATTTTCTATGGATTTTAAAAAAATCCCGTAGCATTTATATATAAAAAAAGGGGCAAGAATGGATGGGGCTCCCCGGAAAGAAAAGAAGATGCACAAGTAAAAAGTATACCTTTAGACATGCAATAATTAGCGGAAATTTGTAAGAACAACGAAATTATTAGTGGTAGATAACTTTTTCCTCAGAAAAAATAAAAAGATAAGTATATTATAAATTTTCTTTTTAAATTGAAATTAATTAAAACTTGCAATGCATATCATTATATTCGAATAGTAATTGGTATGAAGATAAATGTAGTTATCAATATTTATATTTATTTTGTCAATTTGACACTTGTATTATTATTTTTAACTATATTTAGTCCCAACATTTTATTAAGGTTTGATCACAAAGATGTCAGTAGGCCTCTAACATAAATCAAACTCAAACATAAAAAATGAATGTCAAACTACCAAACTCTAAACAAGATTTTAAAAGAAAATTTTAACTCTCAAGTGACTTTAAAGATAATAATTTTTTTAAATTTATATTTTCATATTTAGGTTAAGAGTATTCTTATTTAGAGTTATTGTTTTCTTAATAGTGACTTTTTTCCTTTGAATGGTAAGAATACTATTCCTTTCATTTTTTTAGGTATTTAACAATTCCCTACTCTCTTGATAATTTTATCTTTATAATATTATATTATATTGATATTGATATTTTATTCTATTTTTAATTAGGTGATTGATTATTAATGGTATAATTTTATTAAATATTTTTATTTAATAATTATTTTTATAAATATTATATTTATGATGTTTCGTCTTGAAAAGTCAATAGATTAATTTATTTTTATCATTTTTATTACTTTTATATTACTTTTATTATCTATTTTAATTTGTTTGATAAATTATTAAATATTATAAAGATTAAAAATCCAAATCTATTAAACATTTAATATTTTATTGTTTAAAAAAATAAAAGAAAATAAAATTATATAAATATGTATATATATCTTAAAAAAATTTAAGATATTAATTATAGTATAAATATATTTTTTAAAATAATTGGATTATATAACCAAAATAATTATATAAAATTTTATGTAAATATTTTTAATTTAATAATTAAAAGTTTATCATGTTAAAGATATATATCATAGCGATAAGCTTTTAAATTTTATTTTTAATTAATCTTATATTCTTTCGATCAAACATTTTAATTTTATATTCTTATTAAATAAATTAAAAAAATTCATATAACATTCTTGGTAATGTATCCAATAATGTTACATTCTAGTAATCATATTTCTAAAGTATTCTTATGTACTAAACGCACCCTTATATACATATTATATTTTCTAAATATTATATTATAATTATAAGATAAAAATCTTATGTATATTTTCAGCGTTTTATTATGTTCAATCACTTAAAAATAAATTTTAAGTCTTAACCATATATTTTAAATCTTAAAATGTATATCTTAAATTATAACTCTAAATTGTTATGAATATATTTATTCATGGTGGATATCCATATATTAAATTAAAGTTTAATGAGCTTTATTATTAGGGTTTAATAGACATTGGAATCAGGGTTTCCATCTTATGCCTATAAATATAGACTTTTGGACAAAGTATTGTACACAACCCTACTTTGAGAATATAATAAAATCTCTCTCTTTGTCTCTCATCTTTGTTCTCATATTTTATTCTTGTTCTTTACTTTATTCACAATATGTTATCAGCACGAGACTCTAACCAACGGAGGTGTTTGTCGTTCGAATCTTGAAGGAGTTATTGAAAAGAATTTGTTATTGGCATAAATCAAAGATAAGTTCTTCTCCCTCAATTATATTTTAATTATCGGTTATTTTCTCTCTTGATCTTTGATTTGATTTTTAATTTATTAAAAATCTTTGGTTGTTTGGTGTTTGTGTAGCGATAAAGTGGCTCAAATACCGTGATTCTTATCGTCAATTCCCGAAAAATTTTTTAACAAGATATTGATAACTAAATCTACCATATAGTGAAAAGGTCAATAAGTTCTACTTATTTAATTTGAGTTTTTTTTGTCTTTATTTATAACTAATATTTGTTTATTTTATTATTACGTTGAAAGTTTATGTTTTTAATCATGTTCTAAATATTACATGATATTGGAACAAATATTAAATCTTTAATTAATTAATATGTTCTTTTTTATGTCGGTTTAATCCGAGTATATTGGTTGGACATCCCGTTCTATGAGGCTACTGATCTCAAAAGAGGTTCTTTTTAAAGGACCTTGTGGACTGGTTTAACAACGTCACGTATAAGGATTAAATTTTTGTTTATTGTATGTATTGTATATATATTGGTTGATCAATTACTATTTAATAGTATGAATATTATAAAGTTTATATTTGCTTGAAAGCAATATTTTTTGTGTGTGTCGAAAAACTCGACTATAAACTTCTCTCAAGTTCAAGTTACGAAAATCGTTTTGATCAAAGAATTTTTATGGGAGGCATTCCCTGAAGTGAATTCATGCATGATGCTTATTCCATGCAATTATTGAATTTATGGCATTCCTTAAAGTGAAGGCAAGCATGATGATTATTTCATGCGATTATTGGATTTATGACATTCCTTGAAGTGAATGCAAGCATGATGATTATTCCATACGATTATTGAATTTATGTCATTCCTTGAAGTGAATGCAAGCATGATGTTTATTCCACGCGATTATGCAAGCATGATGTTTATTTCATATAATTATACAAGCATGATATTTATTCCATGCGATTATTGAATTTGTTCCATTCCTTGAAGTGAATGCAAATGTGATAATTCACTATATGATTAGTAAATAAAACTCTTTATGTACAGAGTATCACTGATGAGAATATGTTAGAAAAACATACTCAATTTTCACACATTAATGTTGTCCTATAGACACAATATCGTGAAAAGGTTTTAAATACCTATTAGTCTCTGTTTCATTCCCTGAAGTGAATGTGATATTTTATAGCGGAATGAGTAAAGGCACATTAGTAATTGTGGTTGCGATTGAGGTCATAAAATAAACATGAATAAGATGATTCTTCTGAGAATGCTTATATCCACCAGAATTGAAATTATAGAGATGACAAGAATGATAAAGATCATATCAAAATCTTTATGTTATCAATGTGATGGTACAAACTATTGATCTCGTACTTGTCAAACACCGAAGTATTATGGACTTTATCCATAATCATGAATGATCAATTAAAGAAAATATAAACAGATTTTCATTGTGGCGAAAATAATGGCGTTATTGATCCAACTCAATTGGATATTGATAATTTTTCTCATAACCCTTGAAGGGAATAATTCGACATTTATTTCCTTTATAAGTTCTAAAAATAATAATTGATCTTTATTTTATTTTGTTTAATGTTAATTTATTTATGTTAATTTACTTTTATTTATTATTTATTTATGTTAACTTACTTTATCTATTATTTATTTATCTTTTATGTTAATTTTTCCTTTAAAAGAATATGATTACTTGCATAATAAAGTTGTAACATCCCGTTTTTGGGGTTATTAGTTAGGCTTAGTTAGGTGAATTCGATTCGGGTTGAATCGGGTTCTCCGGTTCATTAATTCTGGGAAAAATAAAATAAGGATATTTTTAATTAAGAAAAATAATAATTTGGAAGGTGATTCGAAATATTAAAAATATGTTTCAAATTAAAAGAAAATAATTTGGATTTTATAATGTTTTTTAATTATGCTTAATTATGCATAAATGACCAATTTGTAATTTTTGGAAAATTGGAGGACCAATTTGGTGATTTTCGGCAATTAATGTATTTTAGTGACTAAATTGAAAAGCAAGCTAAACTTAGAATCCTTAGAGGGCCATAAACCCATTTCTAATTTTTAATGATGATTTATTCACCAAAAAGGTATTTTTAATTACTTTAATTTGGTTTTTAATCATTTTTCTCAAAAACCACTTTTCTCATCTTTTTCTCTCATTTTCTCTCCACTTTCTCTTCATCTTTTCTCTTCAATTTCTTGCTGATTTTTGCATCTTTTTCCACAAAGATTTCATCATTTGCATCATCTTTCCATCCTTTACAAAACCTAAGCATTGATTTCATCAAATCTACATCAAATTGCAAGGAATCAAGAAGGGGAAAATCTCATATTTTTAGTGAGTAGATCTTGAAGGTAATTTTCTGGATTTTTATTCTTTTCTAAGGTTCTTTATTGAAATTCCCAAGTATTAGCTTGCTAATCTTTGAATAAACTGTAACGTATCAAATCAGTTGATAAGGATTAACAAAATAAAAGGAAAACTGAAGAAATCTCTCTGGAACGGCCAGGAGAGAAAACCCTATATTCAGACAATATTCAGGATAAGTTCAAATGACCAACAAACACTGGAAATAACCCTAACCCTTTTGAAACGCAGCGTTTCACTCCCCTCCCCCAAAACGCATCGTTTCATTAAAAATAAAATAAACAGATAACAACCCAAATTAAAAGGTCCAACGGTCAAATTATTTTAGCTCCTAACAATACTCCCTTCTCGAAGAACATCCTTGTCCTCAAGGATGGAAGTCTGGAAACTGAATCTGTAGTTGATGAAGTGATTCCCACGTAGCGTCCTCTAGGAAGGAATTAGTTCATTCCACCAGCACTTTAGTCACCGACCTATTCCCCTTTCGACCAATTCTTCTGTCCAAGATTCTCACGGGCTCCTTGGCTATTCCTCCATCGGGTCCTATCACTGGCAATTCTGGTTGGAAGGGATCATTTCCAATGTGCCTCTTCAGCTGCGAAACATGGAAAACAGGATGCACCTTGGAGTCTCTAGGTAGCTGAAGTTCGTATGCCACCTTCCCCACCCTGGCTAGAATCTGGAATGGCCCAAACCACTTTGGGGAAAGTTTCTGGCAGCTCCTATGAGTAACTGTTTGTTGCCTATAAGGCTGTAATTTGAGGAATACCCAATCTCCCACAGAAAATTCACAGTCCGTCCTCTTCTTATCAGCTTGCACCTTCATTCTGTTATGAGCCCTTTGCAAATAGAACTTTAGCATTTTCAAAGCAGCCTCTCGGTTCAACATCTTCTTGTCCACTGTAGGAACTCTCGAATCACCAGCTACATAAGGAATGGGACTGGGGGGGCTCTGTCCATATAGCACTTGATATGGAGATGAGTTAATGGCTGAGTGGTATGAAGTATTATACCACCACTCTACTAGGTATAACCAATAATCCCACTCCTTAGGTTTTTCCCCCGTCATGCACCTTAAATAAATTTCCAAGCACTTATTTAATCTTTCGGTTTGTCCATCGGACTGTGGATGGTAAGCAGTCGAAGCATGAACCTCAACCCCTAACTTTTTGAACAACTCCTGCCAAAAAGTACTCATGAAAACTTTATCTCTATCGCAAACAATATCCCCTTGAAGCCCATGCAATTTGAATATGTTTTCTAAGAACACTCCAGCAATATCCTTTGCCGTATAAGGATGGCTCAGAGATATGAAATGTTCGTACTTTGATAGTCTGTCAATTACTACAAGGATGACATCTTTCTTCCTCGATCTCGGTAGCCCTTCCACAAAGTCCATACTTATGGAAGTCCACATCTTCTCCGGAATAGGTAAGGGCTGTAGCAGTCCCTTAGGATTGTGCAGTTCATCTTTATATTTTTGACATATGAGACACTCTCGAATCTTCCTCCTTATATCCCTCCTCATTCCCTTCCAATAAAAAATTTCTCCCATCCTTTTTGTTGTGGCGTTAAATCCAGAATGTCCTCCAATTCCACTGTCATGATACAGTTCCAGTAGCTCTTTTTTAAGTTCAATATCATTACCCACAACTACCTTCCCCTTCCTCCTCAAGCATTGATCCTTCCAGCTATATTTAGAGTGCTTACTGGTTCCTTGTTGTAACTCCAGCAGGATCTTCTTAAGTTTGTCATCCAATTGCCATGAATTTGCAATTCTTTTCCACAGCCCAGAATTAATGCTACTAACATTCATCTCCTGGCAACATATTTCATCATTCTCCCTCGGTCTTCTGGATAAGCTATCAGCAACAACATTATTAATCCTTTTTTTATAACAAACTTCATAATCAAAGCCCATCATTTTCATAACCCATTTTTGTTGAGCAGGGGTTATGGCTTGATTTCCAGCCAAGAATCAAAGACTCTGATGATCCGTTTTAATTTTAAAATGCCTCCCAATCAAGTAGGCTGACCATTTCTTCACAGCAATCAATGCAGCCAACATTTCCTTTTCATAAACCGACAGAGCTTGGTGTCTGGGTCCCAGCCCTTTGCTGAAATAAGCTAGGGGCTTCCCTTTTTGAGTTAAAACAACACCAATACCTAACTATGATGCATCAGTCTCAACAGCAAATTCCTCATTGAAATCAGGCAGCGACAACACAGGTGCAGAACAAATAGCTTCTTTCAGTTTTCTAAAAGCTTCTTCTTCTTCCTGAAACCATTTTCATCCTTCTTTCTTGAGTAATTCAGTTAGAGGTTTAGCAAGGGAGCCATATCCTTGAATAAACCTCCTATAGTATCCTGAAATTCCCAGGAATCCCCTCAACTCCTTAAGAGACCTTGGAGAAGGCCACTCCAAAATACATCTGACCTTGTCCTTGTCCATTTCAATCCTTCCATCTGAAATGACATAGCCCAAATAATCAATAGTGGTTGCCCCAAAACAACATTTACTCCTCTTAGCATATAATCGATTTTCCTTCAGAATTTCCAAAACTTCTTCTAAATGTTTCAGATGAATGTCCCAACTCCTTGAGTACACCAATATGTCATCGAAAAACACTAAGACAGATTTCCTCAATTTCTCCTTAAAAACCTTGTTCATCAACCCTTGAAACGTGGCTGGTGCATTCGTTAAGCCAAAAGGCATAACTAGGAACTCATAGTGTCCCTCATGAGTCCTAAAGGCCGTCTTATGCACATCTGGCCCCCACATCTTAATTTGGTGATACCCGGACCTCAGATCCAACTTAGAAAACACCCTCGCAGCCCCTAATTCATCCAACAGCTCTTCAATCACAGGCATAGGAAACTTGTCCTTAATTGTACACTGGTTTAACTTCCTATAATCAATACACATTCTCCAAGAGCCGTCTTTTTTTTAACCATCACCACTGGAGAAGAGAAAGCACTGTTGCTATCTTTTATGATTCCAGCATTCAATATTTCTCGAACCATCTTCTCTATTTCATTCTTTTGGGCCAAGGGGTATCGGTATGGTTTCACTTTGACTATCGAGCTCTCATCCACCAAATTAATTTTGTGGTCTTGTCCCCGTTCAAGTGGTAGACCCACTGGCTCTACAAAAATCTCAGCATACTTATTCAATAATTCCTCCATATCATTTCTTGTTGTCCCTTCACTTGGGGCTATTCCTAATTGAGCATTAGCATATAGCAAGGTTATACTATGTTGACTCACCCTTCCTTTCAGAGCCTTCTTACATAAACCAGATTCAGCATATCTCACTGGTTCAGGTCTGCATCCCTTCAGTGTTATCAATTCTTCCCCTCTTCCAAAGGTCATTTCGAGAGCAGCAAAATCCCAATGAATACTACCAAGTTGGGACAACCACTGTATTCCTAGAACCAAGTCACAGTTCTTCAGTCCTAAAACCAGAAAATCAGTGGTAAACTCCCTCTCTTGGATTTCCTATTTAACTTCTTTACACTCACCAAGAGTTTCAATAGCATTACCATCTGCTATCACCACTTTCAATCTGTCTCTCTTACAAACCCCCAATTTCAGTTTCTTAACAATAGTAAAACTTAAAAAATTGTGAGTGCTGCCCGAATCCAATAGGGCTATGCAACTCAACCCATCTATCATCACTCTCAACTTCATGGTCTCCCATTGTTCAGTTCCCTATATAGCTTGTAAAGAGATTACAGGTTGCTCAGGTTTTCCTACCTCTACTGCCTCTCCATTATCCTCACAATCCAGAAATTCTTCCATTTCATTTTCTTCCTCTACTCCCTCCACCATAATCTGGAAAAGTTGAGTTCTCTGGCACTTATGGCCAGGACTGTATTTAGAGGCACACCAAAAACATAGCCCTTTCCTCCTTCTCTCCTCAATTTCCGCAGGGCACAACCTCTTCCCTGGTCCTCTCGAAGCACCAACTGAAACTGGTTTGCTCACATTAGGACTCACCACACTAGGAGTACTACCTCTAGTAGCAGGTTGACTAGAGCTACTCCCAACACTATAACTTCCTTTACTAGGAATAATAGTGCTTCTGGGAGGAATTGATATTGGACCAGGAGCAAATCCTTTAAAAGAACTAGTAACAGGTCTCTTAGAGCTAGGAAACATCATAGTCTCAACATGCCTAGCTAGATTAAAAGCATCAAGTAGAGTTTTGGGCTGCAACAACTTAACATAAGCTCCTATCTCTAGTCTCAAATGATTCTTAAACAACGAGAGTACGTATTTGTCTGGAATTTGTACCTGGTTAATCAGGTGAATAAACTCTTCGTAGTAAGCCTCCACAGTTCCTTGTTGTTTCAACTCCACCAACTCCGCAAACGGGTCTTCAAACCCTCCTAGTGCAAACCTCTCCCGCATCTGGTGTAGATAATCATTCCAGTCCATCTGATATATATTGTCGTTCGACCGAAGCAAGAACTGGTGCCATTGCAAAGTTGTCCCTTCCAAATGGAGCATTACCACTCGAATCCTAGCTGCCTCAGGAACTGATTCAGCTTCGAAGTACTGCTCTAACTTTAAGTACCATCCCTGGAAGTCTTCCTCATCGAATCGAGGACACAGAACTTTATAAGTGAAATTGTTAGATCCTTGTTGATCCGTTTCCCTCATCTCCCTTAAATCTAGCCTCCGAGCTTCAACTGGCGCCTGAACACGAGGACTAGTGTCCTCTGTTACCCCCTGTGGAAGAACCGAAGTCGATCCTCCAATGGTCTCATCCAAAGGACCTCCTATCGCCGCACCTCCCTGACCTACTGCTTCACTAACCAACCCACTGGTGTCGATTCTTCTACCCAACCCCAGTTCTAACAACTTCTGGAAGTTAGTCATCATGCGTATCTCCATTGAAGTGAATCGATCATCCAAACTCCCTTCTAATCGCGAAATCTCTGACTGTAAACGCACCGATTCCTGCCTCCAATCGACTGCCTGAATCGGATTTGTCACTGTCATTGTGTGAGTTTCTGTCGCCACTGATTGTTGTCGAGTTTCGACCATTTTCCGAGGATCTGGTGGCTCTGATACCCTTGTAACGTATCAAATCAGTTGATAAGGATTAACAAAAGAAAAGGAAAACAGAAATGGGATTGAGACTGAAGAAATCTCTCTGGAACGGCCAAGAGAGAAAACCCTATATTCAGACAATATTCAGGATAAGTTCAAATGACCAACAAACACTGGAAATAACCCTAACCCTTTTGAAACGCAGCGTTTCACTCCCCTCCCCTAAAACACATCGTTTCATTAAAAATAAAATAAACAGATAACAACCTAAATTAAAAGGTCCAACGGTCAAATTATTTTAGCTCCTAACATAAACACTTGATTCTATGTTTTTAATGTTAGATCTAATGTTTTTGTGATGTTTTTGTGAAATCTTTTTGGATCTCATTTCTCATTTGATATCATATTAATTTAATCCCAGAATAATGCAATCGGTGTAGTTTTAAGTTGTTTTTCGGTTGTTTTATGGGCTGTTTGAGATGCTTAAATGTTGCTGGAGGTATAAGGATGGTTTGGATTTGTTTTTGGATCATAATTAAGGTGGATTAGATGTTAGATTCGTTAGGTTTTGGGCTGATGTTGTTCGGTTACGATTCAGCTTAGTTTTCGGTCTTTTCAGCTAAGTTTTCGGTAGTTTAATGGTGATCGGATGTGGCTGTTGGTTTGAGCATGTTATGATGTGAGAATGCTCTGTTTTTAATGTTGTAGAAGAGGTACAAGAAGAAGCTTGATTGCTGGTGCGTTGGTGCGATCATCGGAAAGCGGCGAAAGCTCGTTTTGCTTGTTGGTGAGTGATTTCGGATTTAAAGCGAATGGCGTTTGGTACGTTCTGTTTTTAGGGGCTATGAAAGAGTGTGAAAACCTTTCATAGTTCAAGAGTAAGTAAAGTATTTGTTTTGTTAAACCGATATGAGTTTCGGCTACATTTTACAAAGGCATTATGTTGGTGATGCAATGAGATTTATGCAAATGCATGAGCATGATTTGAAATGATGCATACATGAGAATTACTTGCTAAAATGCATAGCTTATTTAGCATCCATGATTATGGAAAATTATGAGAAATGATTTAGAATACAATATGGTTAATTACCTTATACATGATGGTGCCTTTGGGCATGGCTTTGGTTCATTTGTTGAACATATTATGTATGCATTCTGAGCAGCAAGTTATCATGCACATTTAATTATGATATTGGCGTAGTGACACTAACTTTAGATTCGAATACGAATGACATGTGATTAGGATTGAGTGAACTATAAAATAAAGAGAACAATGATATTGTCTACACGTAAACAAGGGAGACTTTGTGTCCAACCATGCGTGGTAGTGCCGCCTATACGTAAACAAGGGTGACTTTGTGTCCGACCGTACGTGTAGAGCTTGCCTATATGTAAACAAGGGTGACTTTGTGTCCGACCGTACATATAGTTGACCCATACGTAAACAAGGGTGACTTTGTGTCCAACCGTGCGTAGTGGGGGATAACATGTATACAAGGGTGACTAAGTGTCCGATCGATGAATGTTGAGAAAAGGATCCGTGTATTCGGTGAACTCAAGGTTCACATTAAGTGGTCACTAGAATGCCAATATTCATACATGAGTTTGAGAATAAGATTGTACATCTTTTATAAATTGTTTTGTAAGGGTTATGTGAATTCAAGGATGCATAAGATTTGAAGAACATGAGCATGTAATATTGGCATGCATGATTTAATAAAGTATTGCAAATTATGCTTTCAATATGGTTTTAAATTGATGCATTGATGATCTTTTGTGGAGCTACCTCACTAAGCATGTTTGCTTAAGCTCTCTTTTCATCTTTGCAGAAAAATAAGGGCACTTGGAGCTTCGTTCGAGGCAAGGAAACCAAAGGGAAGATCATATTGAATTTGGTATGTTTTTGGCAAATAAATTGGGCAAGGCAATGTGTAACACAATCTATAGGGGAAATATGTACTTAGGCTTTGGTTTATGATGTAATAAAACCATTATTGATTGAATGTTAATTGTTGAACTTTGTTTTGTTTGAGTTGTGGAAGCATGTAATAGTATGATTGATATGTTGTTGCTATTCATACCTTAGGAAGCATGCCTATAGGTCTCTTTATGATATTTTCTAATGTTTTAAGGTGTGATTATGATGATGGGATGCCTAGGAATGTTGCATATAGATTTGGGTTACTAAAGGTTATGTTTGGATTGGTTTAAATGAGCTTTTACGTCTCACTTCATCCAAAATACAGGGGGTATCGAAACACCCTGTGGCAGTATCGATACCCTATGCCTATTTGAGCATCTGTATCGAACCAGGGTTCGGTACCAAATGTTATTGGACGTGGTTGTTTCGAAACATCCCTAAAATTGTTTCGAAACAGGTGACCATAGTTCGAACCATGGGTTCCCTGGGCACACGTGTTCCGAAACACCCCAAGGGCTATTTCGAATCACCTGGCCTAGAGAGGGCAGATTGGGAGTTTTAAATGCATGAAACGTAGGATTTAAATTAGTAATTGAATATAATGGATCTAAGAGTACTTTAGGAGCTGTTGTGACACCATGAATCATGTTTTAACCCGAACACACATCGCATGATTTTAAATGGATGAAATACCTAATGTTACATACTATGCAATTAAGTCCATAAATGCTAGAACGTAAAACTGATTAATTAAGATACCTTGTATGATCTGAACTGTATGTTGAATGTGATAAGCTTGTTTATTTGTTATCCGGTAGATTGACTATGAATATGGTGATGTAAATTAGTTCCTTATATTTTGGATCCTTGTTCGTGTATGCATTTAATGGATTTACTTATAATGGTTGGACTGCGTCCGTCTCTGTCTTACTTGAGTTAATTATACATAGGAGATTAATTGTGCATCTAGGTAAGATAAAAGAAAAAGAAAAAAAAGAAATCTTACGATTTTTTTAGGGTTGTTTATCGAATCGAACCTTCGCGGGTTTGGTTTGATATTCCCCGTGTGACCCATTAGTGCTGGTTTCGTCCAGGCCGGGCTAAGGGGGTTGCATTTGGTGGTATCAGAGCCAGGTTGAATAAAAAGTGTTGTTGGTTCGTTAAGTGTGTTGTTGGTGTGTCAAGTATGTATTGTTTGCCATGTTTCGTGTTGGTATGTTAGAATGTTAGGTTGAACATGATATGTTGATGTTGCATGCATACTTATAGATTGTGAGTGCATCTAGAATGGATATGAGTAAAAGAGGTGGTCAGTTACACATTGCCTACGCCAATATGTTTTTAACTGTTCTTCAGTTTCCCTTGGATCTTGCCCGAATGTAAGTTTATTATGTCTTAATGTTTTGTTTTAAAAATTGCATGTTTGAAGTTTCTAGATAATGCCTCCGAGACGTGAGACGCGCGCTACCGCGAGCTTGATCACCGATGGTCAGGCCGAGGGGGAGGCTAATGTGAGGGAGGAACCACATCCACCTCCTCCACCTGTTGGCATGCCGCCCGCTGTTGTGCCTCCGGTTCTAGTGGGAGGCCAGTTTGGGGACTTTGCACCGTTCATACAGGCTATGACGGGTGCGTTTCAGGCAGTTATGGCTGGAGTGCAAGTACCGGCTCCCGCACCTGCCGTTGTAGTTACCCCAGGGCTACCGCTTGAGCGTTTGCGTAGCTTGGGAGGTGTTGAGTTCCGTGGATCTGATCCGAGTGCAGCTGAGGAATGGCTGGCCAGTACCGAGAGGATTTTGGATCAG
Organism: Abelmoschus esculentus; assembly: GCA_035048815.1. Classification (NCBI taxonomy): domain Eukaryota; kingdom Viridiplantae; phylum Streptophyta; class Magnoliopsida; order Malvales; family Malvaceae; genus Abelmoschus; species Abelmoschus esculentus. The sequence goes on from JAUCBN010000026.1 coordinate 12,213,990, forward strand.
ATGGATTGTCAGGATGCCCGTAGGTTGGGTTGTGTAGTCTCTCTACTCCAGGGGGATGCTTATAGATGGTGGACTACCACGAGAGCGGGTGTGGCAGTTGCTAACCTGACTTGGGAGTACTTCAGGACCGCCTTTATACGGAAGTTCTTGGGTCCGCAGTACGAGGATGCAAAGAAGAGGGAGTTTATGTCCTTGGTGTAGGGCACTAGGAGTGTGGCTGATTATGAGATACAATTTATCCGGTTGAGCCACTATGCTCCTGAGTTGGTTCCTACGGAGTGTAAGAGATGTGATAGGTTCCGATATGGTTTGGATCCGGAGATCAAGACTTACTTGTTGGCTGCGGAGTACACTGAGTTTGATGTGCTCGTTAATCGGGCTAAGGATGTTGAGGAGTCTTTGAGGGAGGCTAGGATGTCTTCCGATGTTGGGAAGAGGCCTGCTGAGGCTAGTACTCAAGGTGGTAAGGGTAAGAAGTTTCGGGATAACCGATATAGAGCTAATCAACACCGAGGTGATTTTGGACACGGCGGACGTGCTCAATAGTTTATGTCCTTGGTGCAGGGCACTAGGAGTGTGGCTGATTATGAGATACAGTTTATCCGGTTGAGCCATTATGCTCCTGAGTTGGTTCCTACGGAGCGTAAGAGATGTGATAGGTTCCGATATGGTTTGGATCCAGAGATCAAGACTTACTTGTTGGCTGCGGAGTACACTGAGTTCGATGTGCTCGTTAATCAGGCTAAGGATGTTAAGGAGTCTTTGAGGGAGGCTAGGAAGTCTTCCGATGTTGGGAAGAGGCCTGCTGAGGCTAGTACTCAAGGTGGTAAGGGTAAGAAGTTTCGGGATAACCGATATAGAGCTGATCGACACCGGGGTGATTTTGGACACGGCGGACGTGCTCAGCAGTACGGTAGAGGTGGTGATGCAGCAGTTTGTAACTTGTGTTCTAGACGCCATCCGGGAGAGTGTTGGTGGACCACTAGTGCCTGTATGGGTTGTGGATCTAAGGATCACAGGAGGAGGGATTGTCCGAGGTTTGCTGGTGGTAACCGAGCTGAGGTTGCCGTGTTACCTGGCAGAGGACGCGGTGGAGGTAGAGGTCTTTTCCAGAGACAGGGAGATGGTCGTAGAGTTTATGCTCAGCGTGGGACCCGTAATGCTACAGATGTGGTTGCAGGTACTTTTTTTTTTACGGAATGTACCATTGTTTTCTTTGATAGATTCGGGATACGCATTCTTATGTTTTGAGTGAGCATGCATATATGTTGGATACCCCTGTTGATGTTTTAGATGTGGGAGTTGTGGTTACTAGTTCTTTGGGTGAGACGGTGACCATAAAAAGGTTATATAGGATATGTCCATTGGAGGTGCAAGGGCATGTATTTGAGGTTGACTTGATGGAGTTGCCGTTTCATGGTTTTGATCTTATCTTGGGGGTTGATTGGTTGACAGAGCATAGAGCCGTGGTGGACTTTGAAAAGAAACGGGTTACTTTGAGGTTGTTGGATGGTAGTGAGGTTGTGGTTAAGAGTGAGTATACGGGATTCTTGTCTAATGTGGTTTCGGCTTTACAAGCGGAAAAGTTGATGCAACATGGTGGTGTAGCATATCTAGCTTATGTGATGAATCCGAGTATAGGAGAGGTTCGAGTGCAGGATATTCGAATAGCATGTGACTTTCCGGAAGTTTTTCCTGAGGAGTTGCCAGGATTACCTCCCGATCGTGAGGTGGAGTTTAGTATCGAGACCTATGCTGGTACTAATCCGGTGTCCATTGCTCCTTATCGCATGGCACCTAAAGAGTTAAAGGAGTTAAAGATGCAATTGCAAGAGTTGCTTGACCGTGGTTTCATACGACCGAGTGTTTCACCATGGGGTGCACCGGTGTTGTTTGTGAAGAAGAAAGATGGCACAATGAGGATGTGCATTGATTATCGGCAATTGAATAAGTTGACCTTCAAGAATAAGTATCCTTTACCGAGGATTGATGATTTGTTTGATCAGTTTCGAGGAGCAAGTGTGTTCTCGAAGATTGATTTGAGATCGAGGTACTACCAATTGAAGGTGAAGGAGGAGGATGTGTTGAAAATAGCTTTTCGGACAAGGTATGGTCATTATGAATTTTTGGTGATGCCGTTTGGTTTAACGAATGCCCCTGCTGCTTTTATGGATATGATGAACCGGGTATTTCATGAGTACTTGGATCAGTTTGTGGTAGTGTTCATAGATGATATCCTCGTGTATTCACGTACCGAGGAAGATCATGATCGGCATTTGCGGTTGGTGTTGTAAGCGTTGAAAGAGAAGCAGTTGTATGCTAAGTTAAGTAAGTGTGAGTTTTGGTTAAAAGAGGTGGTGTTTCTTGGTCATGTGGTGTCGGAAAAGGGTATTAGTGTTGATCCAAAGAAGATAGAGGCTGTTATGGGTTGGAAGCAACCGGGGTCGGTGTCGGAGGTTCGGAGTTTCCTAGGTTTGGCTGGGTATTATAGTAGGTTCGTTGAGGGTTTTTCGAGCATTGCTGCTCCTATGACCAAGTTGTTGCAAAAGAAGGTTCCTTTTGAGTGGAAAGAAAGTCAACAAAAGAGTTTTGAGAAGTTGAAAGAAGTGTTGACTAGTGCACCGGTGTTGGTACAACCTGAATCCGATAAGGATTTTATGGTTTATAGTGATGCATCATATGTTGGTCTTGGATTTGTTTTGATGCAATAGGGGAAAGTTGTAGCTTATGCTTCTAGACAGTTGAGGGTGCATGAAAAGAATTATCCGACACATGATTTGGAGTTGGCGGCGGTGGTTTTTGCTTTGAAGATATGGAGACATTACTTGTATGGAGAGAAGTGTACTATATACACGGACCATAAGAGTTTGAAGTATCTCATGTCACAAAAAGATTTGAATCTTAGGCAACGAAGATGGATGGAGTTGCTTAAGGACTATGATTTATCGATTGAGTATCATCCGGGGAAAGTCAATGTAGTGGCCGATGCTTTGAGCCGTAAGGCGGCGGTTGAGTTGAGAGCGATGTTTGCTAGACTGAGTATTTCTAAGGAAGGTGGTTTAGTGGCGGAGTTGCAAGTAAAACCTGTTTTGGTGAGATGATCAAAGTGAAACAGTTGGAGGATGAGACTTTGGTACCTTTTGTGGAGGATATTGCTGAGGGTAGGCCGACCGAGTATCATTTTAGTGATGATGAGGTGTTGTGTTTTAGAGATCGGATTGTGGTACCCGATGATCAAGAGTTGAGGCAAGCTATTTTGGTGGAGGCTCATACTAGTCCGTTTGCTATGCATACGGGTAGTGTGAAGATGTATAGAGATCTCAAAAGTGTGTACTTTTGGGTTGGTTTAAAGAGAGATGTGACGGAGTTTGTTTCTCATTGTATGGTGTGTCAGCGGGTGAAAGCTGAACACCAGTTCCCTGCAGGTTTGTTGCAACCGGTTCAAGTTCCGGAATGGAAATAGTAGAGAATTACCATGGATTTTGTGACGGGGTTACCTTTAACACCGTCCAAAAAGGATTCTATATAGGTGATTGTTGATAGGTTTACGAAGTGTGCACATTTTCTTGCCGTGCATACGACGTACTCCATGGATAAGTTGGCGGGTTTGTATGTTTCTGAGGTGGTAAGGTTGCATGGGTGCCTAAGTCGATCATATCGGATAGAAATCCGCGGTTTACATCCAAGTTTTGGAGGAGTTTGCAGACAACTTTGGGTACGAGGCTTAGTTTTAGTACGGCTTATCATCCACAGACGGATGGACAGTCTGAGCGTGTTATTCAGACTTTGGAGGATATGTTGAGATGTTGTGTTATCGAGTTTCAAGGTTCTTGGGAGAAGCAATTGTCGTTGGTAGAGTTTGCTTATAATAATAGTTTTCAGACGAGTATACAAATGGCACCGTATGTGGCGTTGTACGGGCGTAAGTGTCGTACACCTTTGTGTTGGAAGGAAGTTGGACAAAAGTATGTTTCTTTGCCTCAAGTGTTGAAGGATACGGATGAGAAGGTTAAGTTGATATGTACTAAACTTAAGGAAGCTTCGGATAGACAGAAGTCCTATGCCGATTTGAAACGTAGGGAGATAGAGTATGATGTTGGGGATAAAGTATTTCTTAAGGTTTCTCCATGGAAGAAGGTAATGAGGTTTGGACGTAAGGGTAAGTTGAGTCCTCGTTTTATTGGACCATATGAGGTGTTGGAGCGTGTTGGTCCTGTTGCTTATAGGTTGAGGTTACCGGAGGAGTTAAGTAAGATGCATGATGTTTTTCATGTATCGATGCTTCGTAGATATAGATCGGATCCTTCTCATGTTGTTCCGGTTAAGGAGATCGAGTTAAGGGAGGATATGAGTTATGAGGAAGAACCGGTGGGGATTTTGGATGTGGATACAAAGGTTCTTCGAGAGAAGACCATAGATTTGATTAAAGTGCTTTGGAAGCACCGAGGTGTTGAAGAAGCAACATGGGAGACAAGGAAAAGCATGGAGGAGCAGGTTCCTCACTTGTTTACTTCAGGTAAATTTCGAGGACGAAATTTTCTTAAGAGGGGGAGAGTTGTAACATCCCGTTTTGGGGGGTATTAGTTAGGCTTAGTTAGGTGAATTCGATTCGGGTTGAATCAGGTTCTCCGGTTTATTAATTCCGGGAAAAATAAAATAAGGATATTTTTAATTAAGAAAAATAATAATTTGGAAGGTGATTTGAAATATTAAAAATATGTTTCAAATTAAAAGAAAATAATTTGGATTTTATAATGATTTTTAATTATGCTTAATTATGCATAAATGACCAATTTGTAATTTTTGGAAAATTGGAGGATTAATTTGGTGATTTTCGGCAATTAATGTAGTTTAGTGACTAAATTGAAAAGCAAGCTAAACTTAGAATCCTTAGAGGGCCATAAACCCATTTCTAATTTTTAATGATGATTTATTCACCAAAAAGGTATTTTTAATTACTTTAATTTGGTTTTTAATCATTTTTCTCAAAAACCACTTTTCTCATCTTTTTCTCTCATCTTTTTCTCTCATTTTCTCTCCAATTTCTCTTCATCTTTTCTCTTCAATTTCTTGCTGATTTTTGCATCTTTTTCCACAAAGATTTCATCATTTGCATCATCTTTCCATCCTTTACAAAACCTAAGCATTGATTTCATCAAATCTACATCAAATTGCAAGGAATCAAGAAGGGGAAAATCTCATATTTTTGGTGAATAGATCTTGAAGGTAATTTTCTGGATTTTTATTCTTTTCTAAGGTTCTTTATTGAAATTCCCAAGTATTAGCTTGCTAATCTTTGAATAAACACTTGATTCTATGTTTTTAATGTTAGATCTAATGTTTTTGTGATATTTTTATGAAATCTTTTTGGATCTCATTTGATGCTGGAAATTAGATGAGTTCAATCATGTTTTTATGTTGATTTAATGATTAATTGAGTCTTAATTTGATATCACATTAATTTAATCCCGGAATAATGCAATCGGTGTAGTTTTAAGGTGTTTTTCGGTTGTTTTATGGGCTGTTTGAGATGCTTAAATGTTGCTGGAGGTATAAGGATGGTTTGGATGTGTTTTTGGATCATAATTGAGGTGGATTAGATGTTATATTCGTTAGGTTTTGGGCTGATGTTGTTCGGTTATGTTTCGGCTTTGTTTTCGGTCTTTTCGGCTAAGTTTTCGGTAGTTTAATGGTGATCGGATGTGGCTGTTGGTTTGAGCATGTTATGATGTGAGAATGCTCTGTTTTTAATGTTGTAGAAGAGGTACAAGAAGAAGCTTGATTGCTGGTGCATTGGTGCGATCATCGGAAAGCGGCGAAAGCTCGTTTCGCTTGTTGGTGAGTGATTTCGGATTTAAAGCGAATCGCGTTTGGTACATTCTGTTTTTGGGGGCTATGGAAGAGTGTGAGAACCTTCCATATTTCAAGAGTAAGTAAAGTATTTGTTTTGCTAAACCGATATGAGTTTCGGCTACATTTTACAAAGGCATTATGTTGGTGATGCAATGAGATTTATGCAAATGCATGAGCATGATTTGAAATGATGCATACATGAGAATTACTTGCTGAAATGCATAGCTTATTTAGCATCCATGATTATGGAAAATTATGAGAAATGATTTGGAATACAATGTGGTTAATTGCCTTATACATGATGGTGCCTTTGGTTCATTTGTTGAACATATTATGCATGCATTATGAGCAGCAAGTTATCATGCACATTTGATTATGATATTGGCGTAGTGACACTAACTTTAGATTCGAATACGAATGACATGTCATTAGGATTGAGTGAACTATAAAATAAAGAGAACAATGATATTGCCTACACGTAAACAAGAGAGACTTTGTGTCCAACCGTGCGTGGTAGTGCCGCCTACACGAAACAAGGGTGACTTTGTGTCCGACCGTGCGTGTAGAGCTTGCCTATATGTAAACAAGGGTGACTTTGTGTCCGACCGTGCATATAGTTGACCCATACGTAAACAAGGGTGACTTTGTGTCCAACCGTGCATAGTGGGGGATAACATGTATACAAGGGTGACTAAGTGTCCGATCCATGCATGTTGAGAAAAGGATCCGTGTATTCGGTGAACTCAAGGTTCACATTAAGTGGTCACTAGAATGCCAAAATTCATACATGAGTTTGAGAATAAGATTGTACATCTTTTATAAATTGTTTTGTAAGGGTTATGTCAATTCAAGGATGCATAAGATTTGAAGAACATGAGCATGTAATATTGGCATGCATGATTTAATAAAGTATTGCAAATTATGCTTTCAATATGGTTTTAAATTGATGCATTGATGATCTTTTGTGGAGCTACCTCACTAAGCATGTTCGCTTAAGCTCTTTTTTCATCTTTGCAGAAAAATAAGGGCACTTGGAGCTTCGTTCGAGGCAAGGAAACCAAGGGGAAGATCACATTGAATTTGGTATGTTTTTGGCAAATAAATTGGGCAAGGCAATGTGTAACACAATCTATAGGGGAAATATGTACTTAGGCTTTGGTTTATGATGTAATAAAACCATTATTGATTGAATGTTAATTGTTGAACTTTGTTTTGTTTGAGTTGTGGAAGCATGTAATAGTATGATTGATATGTTGTTGCTATTCATACCTTAGGAAGCATGCCTATAGGTCTCTTTGAGATATTTTCTAATGTTTTAAGGTGTGATTATGATGATGGGATGCCTAGGAATGTCGCATATAGATTTGGGTTACTAAAGGTTATGTTTGGATTGGTTTAAATGAGCTTTTACGTCTCACTTCGTCCAGAATACAGGGGGTATCGAAACACCCTGTGGCAGTATCGATACCCTATGCCTATTTGAGCATCTGTATCGAACCAGGGTTTGGTACCAAATGTTATTGGACGTGGTTGTTTCGAAACATCCCTAAAATTGTTTCGAAACAGGTGACCATAGTTCGAACCATGGGTTCCCTGAGCACACGTGTTCCGAAACACCCCAAGGGCTATTTTGAATCACCTGGCCTAGAGAGGGCAGATTGGGAGTTTTAAATGCATGAAACGTAGGATTTAAATTAGTAATTGAATATAATGGATCTAAGAGTACTTTAGGAGCTGTTGTGACACCATGACTCATGTTTTAACCCGAACACACATCGCATGATTTTAAACGGATGAAATACCTAATGTTACATACTATGCAATTAAGTCCATAAATGCTAGAACGTAAAACTGATTAATTAAGATACCTTGTATGATCTGAACTGTATGTTGAATGTGATAAGCTTGTTTATTTGTTATCCGGTAGATTGACTATGAATATGGTGATGTAAATTAGTTCCTTACATTTTGGATCCCTGTTCGTGTATGCATTTAATGGATTTACTTATAATGGTTGGACTACGTCCGTCTCTGTCTTACTTGAGTTAATTACACATAGGACATTAATTGTGCATCTAGGTAAGATAAAATAAAAAGAAAAAAAAAGAAATGTTACAGTTTTTTTTAGGGTTGTTTATCGAATCGAACCTTCGCGGGTTTGGTTTGATATTCCCCGTGTGACCCATTAGTGCCGGTTTCGTCCAGGCCGGGCTAAGGGAGTTACAAAAGTTGCAATAATTTATGGCGATTTATGCTTAATAGACAGTGTAAGTACTCATACAATAGTTAAGCATAAAAAATATTTTCCCATTTAAATACAAGAGAAATATGAGTATTATATCTCAAAGTAATAAAATATCAGTGCTTCGGAAGAGCTCTTGAGAGCTTATCTTTGATCCGATTCGATATGATGTGCTATTTTTTTAATATTTTTCCATTCTACGAAGTGAATGGTACAGAGCACATATTTTTCATTTCCCGAAGTGAATGAAATAAAGCACGTATTAAAAGGTGCATAATTATTCATATTTTCCCATTTTAAATGCAAGTGAATAATATGAGTACTATATCCGGAAGTACTAATATCACATAAAGCTTCGACTGAGAAAATATGTTATTTGCCAAATAAGACTTTATCTCATATTTACAATACATTATGCTCGTTCAGTAAATATGTTATTGTCAAATGAAACTTTATTTCATATTTACAGTGCATTATGCTCATCAAAGTCGCAAAGAGACTTATTGAATTTTAAAGATATTTGCAGAATTATGTTGAGAATATTAGTCAAGGGGATGCTGGCTATCTCAATATTACGAGTATAACTCAAGGCAATAATGAAATTTTGACAAAATTACATGCACTGTCATCCATATTGTACTACATAAGAATTAGTACAAATTGAAGCTCATGCTATTGTAAACTAGATGTTATTGATAATTTTATTTGGCATGACCGGTTAGACCATCTCGGTTCAATTATGATGTGAAAATTTGCTGACACTTTCATGTGATCATTTATTGAAGAACTAAGATTTTCTTCATATTTCACGTGATACTTGCTATGAAAGTAATTTGATTATTCAACCATCAACATCTAAGATAGAGTCTTATTAATTTTCTGGAACGGATACAATATGATATATATGGGCCCATACACCTTTCTTAAAGACCATCTAGATATTTTATGATTTTTATCGGTGCATCGACTAGATGATTATGTGTATCCTTGTTATTAACCCGTAACTTGGTGTTTGCGAGGCTACTTGCTGAGTTGATAAAATTATGAGCAAAATTTTCAGATTTTTTTCTAAAGACAATCAATCTTGATAATGTTGATGACATGTAATTTTATATTTAGTATCACAAATTCGCATTAAACCAACAAATGATCATAAATTTTCCCCATTACAAATAGTTTTTGGTCAGGAACCAAATATTTCTCATCTTAGATTTTTTGTGTGTGATATATGTTCTAATTGCTCCACCACAACGCACAAGATGAGTTTTGCTAGGAATATATATCAGATTTAAATATATTGAGCTTCTGATAGGGAATTTATTTACAACTCGATTTATTGACTATCATTTTAATGAGTCAATTTATCCAATATTAGGGGGAGAAAATAAATAGCTGAGGAAAGAAATAAGTTAGAATAAATTATCATTTTTTCTTTTTGATCCACGTGTTACACAATATGAACTATAAGTTCAATGGATAATTCATTTAGCAAATCAATTGCCAGATGATTTTGCTGACCCTAAAAGAGTAACTAAGTCACGTATACCAGCTATGATGCTCCGATTAAATTTGATGTCATGGAAGGAAAAACTCTAGTTGCTAATGAGTCTAACTTACGCTTAAAGCATAGTACACAAGTAAGTTCCAAAGATAAGAGATCCTCAAAAAAATGAGCTATATTTTATGATGGTCTTCTTGAGAAATCAATGATTATAAAAATCTCTAGAAGAGATTAAATGGTCTCCAACAGAGACATTGACATGACTCAAGTACCTGACAATAAAGAGATCTCAATAAAGTATATCATGTCTGGTAATAAGTGAAACTAAAATTAAATCGACATCATTAATATATTTGCATGCAATATAACACTAGAGATTTTATTTGATGATGTGGATCATGAATCATTGTCAATTGGGCAATATAAACAAAGAAATGATTGGCCAACATAAAAGACGAAATTGAGGCAAAACTAAAATATCTTTTCAAAAAGAGAAGTATTTGGGCCTATAGCCTGTACATTGAAATATGTAAAGCTCGTAGATATAAACGAGCCTTTGTGAGAAAGAGAAATCAAAAGGGGAAATCATGAGATATAAACTCATTTGGTTGCACAAGGATTCTTACAAAGACATAAAATTGAATGAGGAAAATATATTCTTCGGTGGTGGATGTAATTACTTTTAGATATTCTGGCAATAAATGAAATAACTTAGTTTCGTCTAATGGATGTTGTTACATCTTATTTGTGTGAGCCTCTTAATAAAAACATTTACATGAAGCTTCTAAAAGGATTTAGACTGCCAGAAGCAGTTAATTCAAGTTCTCGAGAATATTATTCAATCATATTAAATATATCTTTTATGGATTGAAAGATTTAGGCGTATTTGATATAATCGTCTCATTGAATACTTATTAGCATAATGCTATATGAATTATTTAATTTTTCCGAGCATTTTGATTAAGTGGATTAGTTCTTAATTTTTATTGTTGTTGATGATTTGAATATAGTTGAGACTTGTGGAGAGATCTCCTCAAATCCTTGTGCATCAATCGGCATATAGAAAAATATTAAAAGAGACTTTACATGAATAATGCATATTCATTGATCACCCTTGTGGTTGTTAGGTCTCTTAGTATAAACAAAGATTCTTTCTGCCTCAAGAAAAGGGTAATGATATTCTTGGTCCAAGAACACAATATATACATTATTTGATCTGGAAGCATCGTATCTTAGCTGGTCCAGAAATATTATTTAAGTGCTACGAGATCATTATCTTTAAATAATTGTTATGCATGAGGCAAAGCCGAAATATGTGTTTGGCTAAACATATCCTGAAGATATGTGAATGTTTTTCACAAGATAAGATGTAAGCTATCTTGTAAAGAGAGAATATAAAATTTATATCTCAAGGTGGATATATCAAATATGATAAAACGAAACATATTTCTTCATGTTTCGTCCCTCATGATTTTTAGATGAATATTATTCAATGAATCATTTCAAGCAATGATTTGGAAGATTTATCCATTAGTGTATGATCTACTTCAACATTTGAAGTTTGTATTCAATATTGAATTATGAAGATTCAAAGGTCTTATGTGATATTTTCATGAGAGGGAGTAAATACGCGTTGTACTCTTTTTCCCTTAACCGAGGTTTTGTCCCAATGGGTTTTCCTAGTAAGGTTTTTAATGAGGCAATATGTTATGCATATCAAAGATGTGTGTACTCTTTTTCCTTTACTAAGATTTTTTTTCTCACAGGGTTTTTATCTTAGTAAGGTTTTAACGAGGCACATTATCTTCATGGATATCCAAGGGGGAATGTTATGAATATATTTATTCATGGTGGATATCCATATATTAGGTTAAAGTTTAATGGATTTTATTATTAGGTTTTAATACCCATTGGAATTAAGGTTTCCATCTTATGCCTATAAATATAGATTTTTGGAAAAACATTGTACACAACCCTACTTTTGAGAATATAATAAAATCTCTCTCTGTCTCTTATTTTTGTTCTCCTATTTTATTCTTGTTCTTTACTATATTCACAACATAAATTTATTTTTTAATAAAAAAAAGTACAACATTATTTGACAAAAAATAATCATTTTTTTAGAGGGGAAATTAAAATAAAAAATAAAACTGTGTCGTGAAATTCAAAGAAAGGCAACAAACTCTTCCACCTTTTAATCCCATCAAATATCCATGAAGATTTGATTCAACGGCCTTGTTTTGTTTTTCCAAAGCTAACCCTTTTTAATCCCAGCCCACAAAGTAAAGTTATCTTTGTTCCCCCAATTTTGATCCAAGATGTAACACCTTGTCTGCATGCATGCTCCGACCCCACCACAACCACCATGATTAAACCCCTAATCTTCATCTCTAATCTGCGATTTAGCTGTCTCGAACATCAACAAATTCTGCCTGCAGACAGAGGCTTCTATTCTATGCCGACTGCCACCAAATTCAAGGCTGTGTCGGCAAATCAATTTCCATGTATATAAGACTTTGCTTGAACCACAATTTGCATTGGTTTTCTTTCTTGTTCCGTTGGATGGGATTAAACCAAACATTATTTGACATGGTGACAAATCTTGTAACCTTAAAAGGAAATATGAAGACAAAACATGATTCTAGAAAGTTATGGATGTAAAAATAGAAGTATCTGCAGAAGAAAAACAAAACTCGTTTCGGAGGAGTCGATGACGACAAAGAACCAATAGTGTTTTTTTGTTTAATCCAATCATGCATCTCTCCTTTATTCTATTCCTATGCCTTACCCTCGTTCTATTGATTTTGTGCAAGGGAATGTGCTTCTTTTAATGCTGCGTAGGGAAAAGACAGGGTAATCAAAGCAAGAAGAATCTAATAAAGAGAGAGTCGGATATTGACTTTAACTCAACACTCGCCTTTGGCTTTGTGTTTCTTTAACCAACCACCGATTTAATTATATTTAGGGTTGTGTTTTTGGTTGAGTTTGACTTTTCAAACCAGTTTTTTCATCCAAAGTTTTCTAAAAGCAACAAAAAAACACTAAATAGGAGATAGCTTTTGAGTGTAAAATTTTATCTTTTTTTCAAACTAACTTCTTAAACCATAGTTTTGGAAAAACTATTTTTTAGCTTTTAATCAAGGTTTTCCACCCAAAAAAAAAGCCTTAATCTAAGATCAATAGCACATCCACGTCAAAGGTAGGATGGAATCAAGCTCATCGTAAACTTTTTAAAATTTATATATATTTTTATTTTTTATGATTTAATCTTAAATTTTTATAATATTTAAGCTTTGTATATATCCTGAACTTTTAAAATTTTATTTGTGATTACCCTCAAATATATAATTGGATTTATCACTGTCTAATGTTAGAAAGTAGATTGTTGCAAAACGAGGCGTTGTTACTAAAATAATAAAATATTTTTTTAAAACTAAATCGTGTCATGGTATTAGTCACTACCTTAGAAACAAAATTTACCCTAATGTGTGTAATCTCTACGATAGGCGGTTTGTCCCCTGAGGTTAACACTGTTGCTTCTTGTTTCATACACCCAAATTCGGAGTGGACTTATGTGGCATTACTCCTTTGTCCATCGAAATTCTTTTTAGCTACAAGAGCTTTAAAAGAATTATTGAGCGAGAGTTCATATGAAAAGAGAAGAATAGTTCTCTATTTATAGGCTACATAGGCTAAATACAGTGTTAAAATTGTTCATTAAAAGATTAAAAATCAATTAAAATTCAGAATTTAAACTCAATTTAAATTCTAATTAAATAGCTTTTAACCATTAAAAAAAACAACTAAAGATTAAATTTTAAAAAATCTTTTATCCTCTGGAATTTAAATATTTTATCAGCCTATAAATATCAGACGAAAAAATTCTTTAAGTATTATCAACATTCCACCAATAATGCGAAAGAATTTTTCCGAAACTCAAAAATCATCCTATTAGAAGAGCAATAACAAGAATAATTGCTTGCCCTAGTGAATGTATCTTGAACTAGTACATAGTGATAATGAGTAATCTATTTCTTAGCTAAGTGAAATTAGTTTAAACTTTTCTAAGATAAGGATAAATTCATAGCACGCAATTAACCCTTTCATCCATCGAATTCCTTAATGTGTAAGATATACATGTTAGTGCAAAATAGAGTTAGTTAATGAATGTAGCTAGGAATGGTTGTGCTGCATCATTTCTCTCAAGTCAGTTGGAGTTTGTTGATGACAGTTAGGAATAGTTGTTAGTTCATTGTTATCTCCAAACTTGATCTTAAGGCTTGTTTGATCTTCAATTGAAGATATTGTAATTGAAATTAATAAAATTGAGAATATTATCTCTCTTCCTTAAGTGAAAAAGAATCTAACATGATATAAATAACCTTGATCCTTGTCAGTTCTTTTTTGCTCAGGGTGATCCATGGTTGATGTAATCACAGAAAATATGTTGCACGCATTTCAGAATGTCTGCTGCTTGAATCTATGGTTCTACGATCCTTATCTTTCTTGTTTCGTTGCAAAGGATAGATAAGCAATCTGCATATTTCTTCTTTACACTCGTTCTGTAATTGATGTGTTGATTTCTGCGTCAACTTCATATCTCAGTTTCTTTGAAGAATATATTAGATCGTTAGGAAGTTTGTATCATGGTGACTCATAGTCTGCAGAACAAATTAGTGATCGTGTTATACATTCTTTAGATATTAGTTTTGAGTTCTATTGGATTTGTGTTTTAAAGATCTTTGAGGCTTTACAATGGTCTGGTTCTTTCTCTACATATTCTTTTACACATTAATTGTTTGTGTAAATGCTTCACTTGCATTAGTCCTCCTTCATCTCTTGGTTGTTCATCATAAGCCAAGGTATGCATGTTGATTCGAATCCTAACAACCTGATAATATAATTAGATCTCAACCATCTTCTCATGTTGTTAAAAGATATAAATATATATATATATATACATAGACATATACAAAGGTATATATTTTTTCCATCTTACCTTAGGATCATAGTAAGTTTATTAGGAAAAACAACTCAATATTTTCCATAGATGGTAGCTAACCCGTGTCACTTATATAGGTGATTTCTTCAGGTTTTCTCATTAAGACCACCCAAAACCTAGGCTATGAATTTATTAAAAGAAATTAAGCTCATCCTTTGCATGTACATTATTCATTAGAGGGATAGGTAGTAAGGATGTACACTATGAATCTTTTTATTGTTTCGTTTAACCACATTGAATTTAGATAACTAAATTAGGTATCCACCATGAATTCTTAAATCAATGAACTTTAAATCCTCTTGTCACGGGGCTAGGGTTCTACTAGCAGAACCGTGCGGCCTTAGTCGCGAATCTCTTCGATGGTGCGGCTAAGTCAGCCTCAAAATCCAAATGAAATGCATGGATGAGCGGCGGAAATAATAGCAAGGCAAAAAGATGAGAGAAAAGCGTTGCTTTGTATTACTCAAGAGAAAAGTGAAGAATGAAGTGATTTACAAATGAAAGTGAAGCCACTATTTATAGGATGGCTAGCTAAGATCTAACGGCTACAAGAGATGTTAATCAATGGCTAGGATTAGCCTAAGACAAACAATAAAGGAAGGAAAATCATGGTTGGTGTGCTTTCCTTCAATGCATGGATGAATGTTGATAGTTTCCATAAGTGCTGGGAGACACCTTCCTTCAATCAGGGGATTTGGTTGGTGGCTCCTTCATTCCTTGTGTAATCCGGTCAACTGGGCATTCTCCAAGAGAGTTGGCCGGATGGGATTGAGAAAGGCTCAAGATTTCGGACAGAAACACTTGGGCAGCTCGCAAGGTATTGGGCTCGGTCCTCGGGTGCGTCTGGGTGACAAGTCCCTCGGACTCCGGGTGCTGCTGGAAGATGCGGGCATTGGGTTCACCCCTCGGTGGGATGGTGTGGGCGTGGATCTCGCCCCTTGGTTGCGCATGACTAGTGCTGCTATCGGCCCGCACGGGTGGATGAGTGGTGCGGGTGTTGTGCTCGGCTCCTTGGTGTGCATGTCGGGTGTTATCCTTGGCTCCTTGGTGTGCACGTCGGGTGCTGACTTCTACCCCATGGTGTTGGGCAGAAACTATGGTGTCTGACTCGGCCCCTAGGGTTGCGTCCTCCTCGGTCATGTTGGCCCCTTGGTGTATGGCCTCCTCGATCATGTGGTGGCGGGCTGTGACATTCTCCCGCACTAAATTGAGGGACGTCCTCGTCGCTCGGCTTTGATGTAACTCGGCTATCTTGTCGCTGAATTACCATAAGTCCTCGGCAAGATCCCAACTACCTTCGGTTTCGGGAAGTCCTTCCAAAGCATAAAGTATTCGTTCCTTGGTCTATGGCCGGGTCGTCGGATAACTCGGTCCATCAAGATGTCTTGCGCCTCCTTCTCGTAGGAGACCCTGACTCCAACTGGTGCTCGTCTGGATATGCTCCTCTCTGGGTCATTAGCATCCTCATGGAAAGGCGTTAGCATACTGATGTGGAAAACTGGATGGGCTCGAAGCTTTGGCGGTAACTCCAACTTGTAGGCCACCTTGCCTACTCGTTTAACCACGTTGTATGATCCCTCGTATCTTCTCACGAGCGCCCTGTGAACAGAAGAATTACGAAGTGTTAGGTTCAATTTAGCAAGGACTAAGTCTCCTACCTAGAACTCCATGTCTCTACGCTTTTGATCCGCCCACTTCTTGTTCCTCTTCTGAGCTTTGTGTAAGCAAACCTCGGCTAAGTCTCGTTGTTCTTGCCATGCCTTTGTGAAATTAAAGGCTGCGGGATTTGGACCCTCATATTTGGTCGCAATCGCATCGGGAGTGTGCGGTTGTTGCCCATTTACTATCTCGAATGGGCTCTTATTGGTTGCCTCGGTTCGTTGCAAGTTGTACGAAAATTGGGCCACATCCAATTACTTTGGCCAGTCCCTTTGCATAGCACTTACATAGTGCCTTAGATAAATCTCGAGTAGTGCATTGACCCTCTCCGTTTGCCCGTCTGTTTGTGGATGAAAGGTTTTTGAAAAGTTTAAGTTGGATCCCATCAACTTAAACAACTCGGTCCAAAATCTGCCGGTGAAGCGAGTGTCCCTATCGCTCACGATAGTCTTCGGAATTCCCCAATATTTTACCACGTGTTTGAGGAATAAACGGGCTGCCTCCTCGACTGGACAAACCTTGGTTGCTGGAATAAAGGCTGCATACTTAGAGAACTTGTCAACCACAACCATAATACTCGAAAAATCATTAACATTAGGCAAACCAATGATAAAGTCAAGAGAAATACTCTCCCATGGTTTCTCTGGAACTGGAAGTGGTTGAAGTAAGCCCATTGGCTTCTTTGCTTCCACCTTGTCTTGTTGGCACACTAGACAAGTTTTGACATAGGCCTCAACATCGTTTCCCATGTGTGGCCAATAGTACCTCTTGGCTAGCAAGGCTAAGGTGCGATACATGCCTGGATGACCCGCCCATCTCGAATCATGGAACTCCTTCAAGAGTTGCTTGCGTAAATTGTTGAAGTGAGGGATGTAGAGGCGGTTTCCCCTTGTGTAAATTAAGCCCTCTTCGATCCAGAATCGTCGGGACTTACCCTCCTTCGCATATTCGATAAGGCTCTTTGCACTGGGGTCGTGGGAAAGCCCCTCTTTGATGCTCTCGATCAAGGCCCCCTAGGGTTCACTAATTGCGGCAAATGTAGACCTCTGGCTTAGTACGTCGGCCATGGTATTCACTTTACCTGGCTTATGCTCCATGGTAAAGTCAAACTCGGCTATAAAATCTTGCCACCTAGCCTGATTAGGAGAAATTTCTTTTGGGTTAAGAAAAAGCTAATAGCACTATTATCGGTATAGATGACAAACCTTGAACCCCAAACATAATGTCTCCAAGTGCGCAAGCCGTGAATCACGACGGTCATCTCCTTCTCTTGGACGGTGTAACGCCTCTCGGTCTCGTTTAGCTTTCTACTCTCGAAAGCCACTGGATGCCCCTCTTGCATGAGCACTCCACCGATTGCAAAGTCTGATGCAACGGTATAAATCTCGAATGCCTTAGTGTGGTCGGGAAGAGCCAACATTGGTTCACTTACCATGGCTTGTTTCAGCTCCTCAAATGCCTTTTGACAACTCGGACTCCAATCCCACTTGTTGTTCTTTTTGAGCAGTTCGGTTAGTGGAGCGGCGATGTTGGAGTAACCATTGACAAACTTACGGTAATAGTTTGCTAGGCCAAGGAATGAGTGAAGCTCGATTACCTTGGTCGGAGGATCCCACTCGTTGATGGCACGGATCTTACTTTGGTCCATTCGGATTTTGCCTTCTCCAATTATATGCCCCAAGAAAGGAATTTCCCGTTGGACAAAAGCACACTTCTCCTTCTTGATGTAAAGCTCGTTGTCATGGAGAACCTGCAAAACCTTTCTCAAGTGCCTTATATGCTCCTCAAAAGTATTGCTATAGATGACTATGTCATCGAGATAAACAACTACAATACGATCAAGGAAAGGATGTAATACCTTGTTCATTAACGTGCAAAATGTGGTGGGAGCGTTGGTAAGGCCGAATGGCATGACAAGGAACTCAAAAGACCCATACATTGTCACACAAGCGTTTTTGGGCTCATCTCCTTCGGTAATCTACACTCGGTAATATCCCGAGCGAAGATCTAGCTTGGTGAACCATCTCGCGCTCCCAAGCTGGTCAAACAAGTCCGCGATCAAAGGTATCGGGTGTTTTTGATGGTGAGCTTGTTTAAATCCCGGTAATCGATGCACATTCGTAGACTACCGTCGTGCTTCCTCTAGAACAACACGGGTGCACCAAATGGTGCCTTGGATGGCCGGATATAGCCCGCATCCAAGAGCTCCTTAAGTTGCCTTCGAAGCTCCTCAAGTTCCGGTGGTGCCATCCGATATGGGTCCCTTGCTGGTGGTACCGCATTCGGATACAACTCGATCTTGTGATCCACTTCTCGCTTGGGTGGTAGCACCTTCGGTAACTCGGAAGGCATAGTGTACTTGAACTCTTCAAGGACTTGTCCCACGGCTTCGGGGATCTCCATGGTCTCCATGGGTTTATCCTCCTTGAGCACTGAAAGGTAGGATGCCTCATCCTTGCGCACACCCTTGCTAAATTGGATTGCGGATAACACCTTGGCATGCACACCTGCCTCTCGACTCACCGGCACAACACATTGATGTTGGCGGTCGAGGATACACAAACAATTGGCAAAAGGCAAGAGAAGTGTATTAATCCGATCCAAAAAAGATAAACTAATCACCAAATCATAATCGCCTAAGGGAATTACCTTGATGGACTCTTTACCCGTCCAACTTCCAAGTTGAAGCTCTACTCGTTTTGCCATTCCGGCAATGGGCTACTCTTTGGAGTTGATTGTTTTGATCCATCCACTTGCATTCTCCACATGAAGGCCAAGCTTCTTGGCAGCCCCCTCGGACATGAACAACTCGGATGCTTCGGTGTCCACTAGTGCGCTCAATTGCTTCCCCGCAATTTTTACTTCAACGTACATAAGGCCCTTGTTCCTGCGAGTAGACTTAGTTTGAAGGGAACTAATGATGGAACCAAGTTGGACCCTTACCTCGGATGACTCTTTATCCATTTTGATGGCCGAAAGACTGGCCTTCTTTGGGCAGTCCTTGATGAAATGAGGCCCATCACAATGGAAGCACTTAACTAGACCCCAGTTTCTCTCCCACGAACGAACAAAGTTGTTTGGCCTATTGTTCGAATGCTTCCAATGTTCACTCGATGGCTTGTCTGAACCACTTTTGGACTGCTTGTCTCGATCCCAAACATTACCACTTGGTTTTGGTTTTGGCTTAGAAGACTCGCCCCTCTTCTCGAATTTGGCTATGGCTTCGGCCTCGTCCAAAGCCTTGGAAAGATCAGTGACACCACGTCTTTCCAACTCTAAGTTGGCCCATCGTTGGAGCCCGTCCATGAAGATTGAAAAACCTTCATTTTCTCCCAAGTTCGGGATTTGATGTTTGACCTCTGTAAACTTCTTCACGTACTCTTAGATAGTACCGTCATGCTTGAGTTATCGAAGCTTTGTTCGCAACTCCCTTTGTGCATTTTTGGGATAGAAGGCCTCCTTGACTTCAGCTTGGAGTTCTTCTCATGTCTCGACAGGAGCTTCTTTGCTCTTCTCTTCTGTACACCTGCGTCTCCACCGTAGAAGAGCAGTGTCAGTAAAATAAGCGGATGCAATATTTACCTTTGTGGACTCTTCCACAATGTTTATGCGGCGAAAATACTGATCCATGCTCCAGATGAAATTCTCTACATCTTGAGCATCTCTCGTTCCCTTAAACACCTTTGGCTTAGGGACATCGGCTAACACCTTGGTTGGGCTAGCCATCACACCATTCGACATTGCGCTTTTATACGCGAACAAATCTGACTTCATCACTTCCACGATCTTCTTGAGATCATTCAATTCGAACTTCAGTGATGCGTTCTGCAACTCTAAGTTCTCCATCGTATCATCGATGAGGCTTTGGAAATCTTCCTTAAGACTGTCCCCCTTGTTCTCCAACTCATTTAGTCGGTCATCTACCACATCGAGTTGCTCCGTTGACTCCCTTGTGGAATTCTCCAAGCGGGTGACTTTGTCTTGCAAAGAAGAAATTGCATCTCTCGAACTGGCCCTCTTGGCTTTGTCCGAACGAGTCTCGACAGTTTTTGCTGCAACTTCACCTGGGTTCGTTATCTTTTGATCGGATTCTTGCTGGAAAACTTGGCTCGGATACCACTTATCACGGGGCTAGGGTTCTACTAGCGGAACCGTGCGGCCTTAGTCGCGAATCTCTTCGATGGTGCGGCTAAGTCAACCTGAAAATCCAAGGGAAATGCTTAGATGAGCAGCGGAAATAATAGCAAGGCAAAAAGATGAGAGAAAAGCGTTGCTTTGTATTACTCAAGAGAAAAGTGAAGAATGAAGTGATTTACAAATGAAAGTGAAGCCACTATTTATAGGATGGCTAGCTAAGATCTAACGGATACAAAAGATGTTAATCAATGGCTAGGATTAGCCTAAGACAAACAATAAAGGAAGGAAAAATCATGGTTGGTGTGCTTTCCTTCAATGCATGGATGAATGTTGATAGTTTCCATAAGTGCTGGGAGACACCTTCCTTGAATCAGGGGATTTGGTTGGTGGCTCCTTCATTCCTTGTGTAATCCGGTCAACTGGGCATTCTCCAAGAGAGTTGGCCGGATGGGCTTGAGAAAGGCCCAAGATTTCGGATAGAAATACTTGGGCAGCTCGCAAGGTATTGGGCTCGGTCCTTAGGTACGTTTGGGTGGCAAGTCCCCCGGACCCCGGGTGCTACTGGAAGATGCGGGCGCTGGGTTCGCCCCTTAGTGGGATTGTGTGGGCGCGGATCTCACCCCTCGGTTGCGCATGTCTGGTGCTGCTATTGGCCCGCACGGGTGGATGAGTGGTGCGAGTGTTGTGCTCGGCTCCTTGGTATGCACGTCGGGTGCTGTCCTTGGCTCCTTGGTGTGCACGTCGGGTGCTGACTTCTGCCCCATGGTGTTGGACAGAAACTATGGTGTCCGACTCGGCCCCTAGGGGTGCGGCCTCCTCGGTCATGTTGGCCCCTTGGTGTGTGGCCTCCTCGATCTTGTGGTGGCGGGTTGTGACACTCCTCAATTAATCTAGAACTAACTTTCTTCTTAACCCTTCAGTAAGCATATATGTTAGGTTCCTTTCCAATTTTACATACTCTGAATAGAGTAGTTCATTTCTTATTATCTCATTGATTCATGTTTTATGTAAATGTTTTTCTTACGATTGTAAGTTTATCTTTTAAGACATAAATATCATTGTTCTTGAATCATACAAATAAGGATACTAAAGTAGTCATATTTTTTCTCACAAAGAAAATTTAAATTTCTAAGTCACTCGACTTCTTACCTAACAAGATTAAAAATGACAAAATATAACTCAAAAGTAGTACAAACAATACACGTCTACTTATATACCTTTAAAAATTACTGCACTATCTAAGTTAAATACATACCCATTCATAGGAGAAATTATTACATGAACCCTTTCCACCAATTAGGATATGGTCCAAACCAATTAAAATAAGACATATAATATATTTTTCCATATCATATTTACACATAAGCATCATCCAAATCATCCACTTTAATGTATTTAATTTAAAAATGGAAAAAAATATTACCAAAGATTTTTTATGTTATCTTCCTCTTTATTGTTAAATTTTTTTAATTATTTTTTCTAATCCCCAACCCTAAACCCTAACCATATATCCTAAACCCTAAAACTTAAAACCTAACCCTAAACCCTAACCCTAAACCTTAAACCCTAAACCTAAACTCTAACCCTAAACCCTAACCCTAAACCTTAAACCCTAAACCTAAACCTTAACCCTAAACCCTAACAATAACAATAATACATAACCCTAAACCTAAACCTTAAACCTAAACCACATAAACCCTAAACCTAAACCACATAAACCCTAAACCACTAATCCCTAACCCTAAAACCTAAACTCTAAATCCTAAACCCCAAATCTATATAAAAAATTAATTAGGAAAATTTTAAAGAACAAAGAGAAAGATGATACAAGAAATCTTTGATAATATTTTTTTCATTTTTTAAATCAAATACATTAAATTAGATGATTTGGCCAATGCTTATCTGTAAATTTGATATGGAAAAAATATATTATGTGTCTTAATTTAATTGATTGGGACCATATCTTTGGTGTTGGAAAGGGTTCATGTAATAATTTTTCCATTCATAGAGCTTATCTCATCATTATTGGCAATCAGTTGGCATCACAAAATCCCATTTAAATTTAAAAAAGCCAATAAACACGAATTGCCAATTAACGGTACCTCACGAGTATATATACCTAACCTACTCACATCATAGGCAATATCAATTCGAGTATAGTTATTAAGAATATAAAGCTTCTTTAGTATTCTCAACTCGAAAAATACTACTACTTTTTTTATTCTTAAAAGAGATCAAATCTTTAAATCATTTTTTTAATCACAAATCTTTAAATCATAAGAAGTTTAAATCGGGATAACTTCAAGACTATCAAATTTTTTAACACCTTCTCAAAATAAAGTATTTTTCTTATAGAAAAATTATTTATAATTTTAGGTAACCTTTATTTCTAAAATCACATTAATCACTTTTAAGTGTGATTTAGACTTTTATTGATATATCGTTATAGTTTATTTTTTCTAAAAGTCTTTAAACCCTTATCTATCAGGAAAAGACTAAATTATAAGTTTAGGTATAAATCTAAATCACTTACATCTATAATAAAGAAAGTTTTATAAAATCTGGTCTAAAGATAGTAACTACCTTATATCTTAACTTCTAAGCTCTAATTCAAAATTAGAGTATCCTAGACAGAAGTACTAAAAGAAGAAGACTTGATGTGTTATAACTCTTAATCTAGATATCTTTATAGAAAAAAAACATATATCAATCCTAGATTCACAATTTTAAAAAATCATATAAAGACATAAATTGCTATGACACTATATGTACCATACTCTACAAACACCGTATCAACGATTTTGGATTTGATAGAGGTGTTATTAAAGTCAAGCTAAACCACTTTTACCAAAAACCCTCACATCTTCAAGTAATGCAATCATGTTGCACAATCCGTTTAGAGTATTGTCTAATTTTATGAAATACTTGGTTTAATTCATGATTAACCAAGAGAATGATTTTCTCCTCGTAACTTTAAGAATTCATTCTCTTCTTAAAGTTTAATTTTTTTTCTTTCTACATAGAAAAATTAAACATAGGTTATATAAAATTATGTAATTCTTCTCATATACTTCTTTAAGAAAATTAGAGACCCATATTTACTATTTGTATCGAATTTAAATCGTTTTATTTTTCTTTCTAATAGATACTCAACTTTTGTCTTTTAAGAAATTATCAACTTCACTTTTAGTTTTAAGGAGATAAACCTTTATATATATCCAGAACAAACATAAAGGTGATATACCAGTGTTTTACTTTTCTTACCCCCATAGTTTCTAAAGTTTGCTAGATCAAAAAAATATTTCAAATCTAAGTTTAGAAATAGTTCTAAAGGTTTTTAGTATGCTTAGTTTAGGCACAAAACTTACTTTCGTTAAATCTATTATTTTCCAGATTAGTTGTCATTTTACATCACAAGCTCTAATCTAGCTTATCATACCCAAAATTTAATTAACTTTATATGTCAAGGATTAATTTTTTATTTTACTCAATCATACTAGAGTAGTGACATATTAAAGATATTTTAAATTTCTTTTCATAAAGAGAATTTTATAAAGATATTTCTATACACTTCATATAGACAATTATTTTCTTCTTTCTTAATCATTTTATGAAAAAAAAATTCTACAATTAACGGTTATACAACACTTTGAGTAATAGTAATGTCTATCATATTCTCATTCAATATTTATCTCTGAAGAGATCATTGTAAACTTTATTTACTATGGTTAAATTTGGTACTCTACTCCACCAAACTAATATCAACTCTTTTTTATTTCAATAAAAAAAATAATATCAACTCTTTTAACTTCTACACTAAATTATAAAAAAAATCTTATTTGTCATAATAGTAATTTTATGAAAGTAAGAACATTAAACTTTGAGTAGCACTAAGGTCTATTATATTTGTATTCAACATTTTGAGTAACACTAATGTCTATCATATTCTCATTCAACATTTTAGTCCTGAAGAGACCATCATAAACTTTACTTATTATGACTATGATATTCTACTCCACCAAATTAATCTCAACTTTTTTTAACTTCTACACTAAATTTAAAGAAATCTTATTTATCATAGTAATTTTATAAAAGTAAAAAATCTCAACTCATTACGATGAAAATGTATTTGGACTTAGCTTTTATTGGGACTTTAAAATTTTTTTTAAAACATGGGTTTTGGGCCGGAGGTCCGATGTGACACCAAGTCGAGGTGTTACATGCCCACTTTCCAACATCATGTGTTTTGGTTGTCAAAGTGGGAGATGGCTCTTTGTTGATTTCAAATGGAATTTGAAGTTCATTTGAGACTTTCATTCCAATAAGCAACAAATGGAATGACTGTCTCTTATCTTTTACATCCATACTTCAGATTCTAGGAATTTTTTTTCTTAAGGGTCTAAGTTCTATACCACCCCAAAGCATACTATAAGTTGGGTTTATGCTTTCATAGCATAAGTTTTACTTCTATTACCTTTGAATACTATTTCTTTACCACCTTATATACATTTCATCCTATATATCCATTTTGTCCATCATCATAGCCGACTTCTCTAGCCTTCACTATCACCTTTTCCATTTATTTCCCTAACCAAAACAACACCCTATATTCCCTTAACCATTACACATAAAACCTACACTTTCACAGTCCTCTTTACATCACTTCACTATAAATGTCATTTGCAACCCTTGTTCGATCATTCCATCCTCTTTTTCAGTATCAAAACTTTATTATAGAATATATTGAGTAAAATTAAACAAAAACTGAACTGGTGATTAATTCGCTCTTAACAACTATCTAAACATTGCAAGAAAGTCTACACGAGAGACCATCCATAAGCTGTAGTAGAGGATTAATAATAAAACTCATTGTCGACAATGGCTCCAACATATCCTTGTTCAATTCATCTGGTGTCACCAGAGGAATAACCATTAATTGCATATTTGAGGCTCCAAGTCGTATCTTCATATTTTGGCTATCTTTAACTGCAATATTATACAAGGGTATTTCATCAAACACTTTGGCTTCACTGGATTTCATTTCTCTAGCCACCCTAGGTAACAATATCAAACCCGATAGGATCAACGATGATGCTGAGATTTTAGTAACTGAAATCATCTCTATAGCATCCATAGATGAATCTAAATTTTTGCATGTTTAGCAAAATCGATCAACTCTTGAATCAAAGATAGTTCTAATAAATGATCACTAACCTCTGTTGTATTTGAGCTTTCCATGGTTGAGACTTAATGTTTGGTTCGCCAAAATCGGGCACCAAAGATGAGTTATCCGATTTTTTCTCGCTTTCTGACGTAGCTGTAGGAAAATCGATTGATTTTCCGAAAGCCTTTTCTAACATCTTTGCATCTTCTAAAAACTTTGCTTGAAAATCATTAAACATTCGATCCATGGAATTTTCCAATCGAATAAATTCTACGTGTAATTGATTCGCTGACATTTAAAAGGATTCAAGATGGGCTTTGATACCTCTGTAAAAGTAAAAATCAAACAAACAACAATTAAACTTGAGGAAGAAAATAGAAGAATAGGGTGAGATGCATAACAGAGAAGTTAGGGGAAGATAGACTCAGATTTCTTTCATTCCATTCGATAGTTTTCTGAATACAGGACTTCAGAACATATATTCTAAAGCTGCTAAAGGACAACGTTTTATACGTCACTAGTAACCTACTAAAACACACGGTTTCAATCAAAACAAAGATTACTGTAGCTAAAAACACTAATTGACTCCAGTGAAACTACATCGTTTCACTTCTTATATTTTTGACTCTTTACATGAGGTTTTATTATGGGTGGAGTTTTGAACTATGTTGCAATGATATAGATACATGGATGGAAACAGAGACAAAAAATTAATAATTTTTAAGATTATAAGGTATAGGTACGACGGATGTATGAAAAATATAAAATAAACTTTAATATATATATATATCGTAATAAATCATTAAACTACTTAATAAATTAAAGAAATTGTTATTATTAGATTAAAATAAAAGTATAAAATGAAATTATATATAATTATAAAAAATACTAATGAAAATATAAGAAAAATAATATTATGTTTTCAATAACATGCTTTAAAAAATTATTAATAAAAATGTGAAAAATAAAATAATTTATAAAAATATTAAAAAATACTAATAAAACACTAAGAACACAAAATATAATGGCCGTGAAATTTAAGTAATATTTTTTATTGAAAATAACATTTTAGCGAGTCTCATGCATAGAAAAAATATTAATTAATGAAAGTATACAAAAGTTTTATTGTACATCTTCGTTAAGCTTAGTCCCTGATTAAACTCGAGAAGATCCATTCCTCTCTCTCCTGCCTTTTTCACTGATTAAACTCGGTATTTCTACATTAGGTATGTGTGTTTAACATATAATATATGTTTTTGATTTTTTGAAAATCAATTTTTTTAAACTTTGACTATAATTATATTAAATATTTTAAATAATTAAATTTTATAAAATATATATTCAAAATATACTCGATTAGAGGTTTTTAAAATATACTTTTTATATTTTTATCAGTAATAAATTCAAATAATTATAAATCAAAATTAAAAAGTTTGACCCAAAAAAGTCAAGAAAGAACATTATATGTAGGGCAAAAGAAATATTAAAATATTAATTGATCAAAATAGAATAATATATAAAATTCAGTGATGATTTTTATAATTTATTTTAACATTAATAATACACTCAATTGTAAATAGTAAAGAAAAGAAATCATAATTTTACCTATAAATTATAGGGTAAACTACATAAATAGTCACCATATTATAGGGTTGATATCGAAATAGTTACCATATTTTAAAAAGCATTAAATCTATCATTCAACTATAAAATTGTATCAATATATTCATCGACCATTAAAAATTAACGGGCTAATAACGTTGTAGTTAAAAATAAATAGAATAAATACACATTTACTCCCTGTTATTTATACATTTTTAATTTAGTACTAATTTTATTATAATAAATTAATATAATTATTTAATAAAGTGTCACTACTTTATTCGAGGATATTATTTATATACATTTAATTTATTAAATTTATTTTCATCCTCCAATCAAGTAGTAACACGTGTCATCACCTAACTAAAAGAGAAAAATAACAAACTTGATAACACCCTTGTGAAAATTCAAACCTCGGTATCCAAGGAAAACATGCAAACCATTGAATCAAATGGTTTTGATGATATAAAACACCAACATTAATATTTATCCACTTATATTTTTTACATTTTACGTATAAGCATAGATTTATTTTTTTAATTTAATTAAAATATTTATTAAATTATTTTATATAATAAATTAAAATATAAAACCCTAAATAATAAATCTCAAATTAGGGTTTAGAGTAAGATTCTTTAAAAAATAGGGTTTAGGGTTTGATGTTTAGAGTTTAAGGTTTATGATTTATTAAAAATATTTAGTTTTATAATTTTGGGTTTGGGTTTAATATTTAAGTTTTATAATTTAGGGTTTTTGTTTTAGGGATAATGGTTTAGGATTTATTAAATGAATTTTTAGTTAGGGTTTGTGGGTTTAATATTTAGGGTTTGGGATTTAAGATTCAATAAATATTTTAGTATTTAGGTTTTAGGGTTTGAATTTTAGAGTTTAGAATTTTCTAAATAAATTATAAATTTTAAAATCATAAAAAATATTTAAGATTTAGGGTATAGGGTTTGAGGGTTTTAGTATTTTAATTTATTATATATAATATAATTTAATTAATATTTTAATTAAATTAAAAAATAAATCTATGCTTATATGTAAAATGTAAAGAAAAAAAATGGATGAATATTAATGTTGATGTATAATATGATCAAAATCATTTGGTTTAGTGGTTTGCATATTGATTATCTTTCTTGGATACCTAGGTTTGAATCCTCTCCTTTAGTTAGGTGGTGGCATGTATCACCACCTAATTAAATCAT
Organism: Abelmoschus esculentus; assembly: GCA_035048815.1. NCBI lineage: Eukaryota > Viridiplantae > Streptophyta > Magnoliopsida > Malvales > Malvaceae > Abelmoschus > Abelmoschus esculentus. The sequence goes on from JAUCBN010000026.1 coordinate 12,242,358, forward strand.
TATATTATTTTATTATAATAAAATTAAGATTAATTAAAAAAATTATGAATAATAGTGAGTAAATGTGTAATTATTCAATTTTATTTTTAAATACCACGTTATCACTGTGTTAATTTTTAACGGTCCGTGACCATATTAATATCATTTTAATAGTTGAATGATACATTTGACGATTTTTAAAATATGCTGGCCATTTTGATAACAACTCTAAATTATAACATATATAGCTTTATTTGGATAATCTTTGGCATGTTTGATTAGTTTTTTCAGTTTTATCGAGCGAATAACATGGGTATATACGATCAATTGACGACTAAATTGAAAGAAGAAAATAATTTACAAAGTTATAATTGAAGTTTATTCTGATGATTAGGCTGACAAGGTGTCGAATTTTGGTGAGTTAGAATTTTATTCACCCCATCGTCCGCATTCAAAGATTTCATTCAACCCACCTGTCATCCGTTTGATCATTAACCTAAATACATTCCACCCATCAATTGTGGATAAAGCGAGTAGATCCGGTCATAAATGAGATTTTGAGTTAAAATAGGATAAATAAAAAAAAATTAAAGAGAAGGCGATAATACTTGAGACATGAAAGCTAGAAAAAAATCAAACGCTGTGTAAGAAATTGTAAGAGAATGAAAAATGTTAAAATATAAACCAAAATTAAACCAAAATTAAAAACTAAAAAAATACATTTTTATTCAATTTTGAATTGAAATTGTAGGAGAAAGTGTGAGGCTAAAATTAAAAAATGACGTCGAAACGAGAAAATAAATAAATATTTTAGGGTTTAGTCTAAAATGTTTTTAAAATAATTAATATTTTTTAAAAATTAATATTATATTAATAGATAAATTAATAGATTGATAAGTGAGGTAACGAATAAGATGATGGATTAAAAAAATTTCACCCGAATTTATTGTCCACTTTAAATGGATTAAAACCATATTTTATCGGGTTTTCATCCATTTAATTGGACCGGATGAATCGAGTGAGCTATCATCCATAGATAATTGCCAACTCTAGTGATCGATAAGGAAGTAGGTCACTTTGGTAAAAAAAAACAAGCATAAACGAATCATGCAAGGAGTGAAGAAATAAAGAAAACTTGTAAAATTGAAGGAAAACTAATTTATAGTAAAAAGAATGAACTTATGTTATATTTATATTCTACGATGATCGAGGAACATATTTTTTAAATTTAATAAAAAATAGACTTAAAACAAAAATAAAATCAAAGATCATATTGTAAAACAAAAACATTTTAATTTCTTGGATTTTTTATGTCAATTTATTTTTGTTCAGATTTTTAATTCACGAGACTGACACTTTTATGTGTAGTGTGTGAGAGTTTTGCATCATATAGCTTGTATCAGAGGTATCGATTTAAGAGTTAGTTGAATAGGCAGTGGTCATAAACTGAAGGGTCTGATAGACAAGTGAAAGACAATATGCCGGGATAAACCATGTTCAAGAAAACTCAGTATGAGATCAAAGTTAAGGTTCGAGGAGACTAAATATCAAAAATACGAGGATATTTCAGAAGACATCAAGCATAATACATGTTTGCCAAAATTAAAGGTAATTTGGGAATTCTTGAAAATAGTCGGTATTAGTAAATAGTCACTTTTGATAACATTTTATAGTTTAAGAATCAGACATTATGGGTGGAAATATGAGAGAAGTTGCAAGCATTCAAGAAAGATCACGAGACCAGGTGACCAAGTCTCAACCAAAGACGGACATCCAAATCTAAAAGCTATGTCAAATAAGCTACCTTCGGGTACCAAGTTCTACCATGAAGACGTATTTCATAAAAAATGTTATCTCAAGATCAAGAAACGATCAATTGACAAATATGTTTACAAAGTTCGAGAAGAAAATTGGGGTGGGTAAAGGAGGAATGAACTCTAAGATTGATGCATAGGAGTTTTGTCTGCTCCCTGATTTTATTATCTCATCAGGATTCAAGGTACCGATTTTTTAGAAGTTTGAGGGTTCTAATTGCCCTAAAATTTACCTGACGATATTCTCTAGGAATATAAAAGGGTATTTGGATAATGACAAAATGTTGATTCATTATTTCTATTATTGCTTGATTGGACCTGCTACAACATGGTATAACAAATTGAGTCGAGAACAGATCTGAACATGGGTTGATTTAGCAAAGAATTCCTAGGACAATATAGGTATGTCATAGACTTGGATCCATGTCGTAGGATTTTGCAGAATATGAGAAAGAAAGATGATGAAAGCTTTAAGGATTATGTATTAATATGGAGGATATTAGCAGCTCAAGTACAACCACCCATGATAGAAGAAGAGATATCTCTCATGTTTCAACATATCCTAGCGTCTCCTTTCTTCGAGGGAATGCTTGTAAATTCAAAGGGAAATTTTAATGATCTTATGCATATTGGTGGCGTAATAGAGGTCGAAATGTAAAAGGGGAAAATCAAACCCTGGCTCAAAAGTTCTGTAGAGGCAAAGGAAGAAAAATAGGTAAATGAATGTAATGTTCAAGGTTCCTGAATCCATAAGAGAAAGAGGTCACATAGTTCTTCAGGGAAATTACAGAAGGCTCCTTGAAAAAGCATCAATCAAAAGTTATTCGGAATGTCTGTTACAAATTTATTACCTTATCTTATCGAAGCTCAATATCTTACTCCCATGCCTACAAAGAAAACCCTTTAGCTCATAGTTACAGTCGTAAAAATGTTTGTAGGCCTTTTCTCGAAGAAATGTAGCCTTTTCTAGGATTACTAGGTCATGCTACCAAAGGAATGTAAGCCTTTTCTAGAAGAAATCAATAAGTTGGTCGATAAAGGAGTCTTGACGAGGGAGTTGGTGCAATAATGAAAGACCAAAAGAAATAATCAAGATGACACATCTATTGAATAATTAGAGAGCCAAGACAAAAATTTCCAAGATTTTTTAGAGTCGTTAAAAGTCTATTTTGTTTATATCAAAATATCAAGGAAGTTCAATTTGTAAAAATCATTAACTGAAATTGAACATTGTTGCATTTTCTGAATAAATAATGTGGTTTTCTGAAAATATGTCATGTTTGAAGTTTTCATCTTAACGAAAAGGTATTTTCTTTAAAATTCAAAAACTATATATGTATATTTCAAATGAAATTCAAATGCGAAGAACAATTCCAAATTTGATATTAACCTCAGATTTAGTGAAATTCAAATAAGAAGAATAACTTCAAACTTTGGAGAAATTCAAATGCGAAGAAAAACTCCAAATTCGATATGAAGAAACAACCTCAGATTTAGTGATTTGGTACCGGTCTGAAGAATTTTAAATGAGAAGAAAAACACTAGACTCTTCTTTGGGACGTGGAGAATTTTTTAATGAGAAAAACAACTCCAAATTCCATTGTTAAATCCTTCGGGTCATCAGTAAGCCCTTCAAGCATGATGTTAAATCCTTCGGGTCATCAGTAAGTACTTCGGGCATGATTTTAAATCCTTCGGGTGTGATGTTAAATCCTTCGGTTCGTCAGTAAGTCTTTCAAGCATAATGTTAAGTACTTCGGGCCATCACCTTCGGGAGTGATGATATCATTTACACAACCAAGGAGACAATTTTATCTTAAATCCTTCGGGTCATCATTAAGTTATTTTGGCATTACGTTAATCCTTCGAGCAATCACTTTCGCAAGTGATGATATCGTTTGCACAATGAAGAAGGCAATTCGACCTTAAATCATTCGAGTCATCATTGAGTTATTCAAGAATAATGTTAAATACTTCAGGTCATCATTAAGTCCATCAAACCATCACCTACGGGAGTGATGATATTGTTTCCACAAGCAAAGAGGCAATTCGGTCTTAAATCCTCTGGGTAATCATTAAGTCCTTCAGGAATGATGTTAAATCCTTTGGGTCATCAATAAGTCCTTCGGGTATGATGTTAAGTCCTTTGGGCTAATATTTTTGAAAATAGTGAGAAATTTTTAAGGATTATCAAAAGAAAATGATGATGTGTTGAAAATATAGAAAAAGAAAAGAAAAAGAAGATAACAAAAAGATGAAAGATTTATGTTCTAAATACAGGAAACTCAACCTTGAGCAGGATCAATCAAGTTAAACCAGCAATGGGTTGAAAAGCGAAGAAGTTAAAGCTTGAGCAAAAAATCAATAATAATATAGATCTCAATTTTAAAGGATAAGATTAAGTTTTTCAATTCGATTCATGTTGAATTTGTATCAATGGATAATTTTTCTTATCGCAAGAAAAGAAAGAGATAAAAGGAAGTTCATAATGAGAAGAATGTGATTGCCAACACTTTTGCAGAAAGAGGCTGAAGAATTAAATGAATTCCTCAATGTGATAGATTCAAGATTCAACAAGAAATCCAGAAAAGAAGAAATGACCAATTAAAAAACAATTTCAGATTTTGGAGAAATTCAAATTAGAAGAACAACTATAGATTTTATGGGATGCGAGGAATTTCAGATAAGAAGAACAACCTTGGGTTCTATGATATGATGCTTGTTTTAAGAAATTTTAATGAGAAGAACAACTTCAAACCCTGAAAAAATTCAAATGAGAAGAACGGTTTTAGTTTCTACGAGATACAAGGAATTTCAAATGAGAAGAACAACCTTGGGTTCCATAACTTGATATTTGTTTGAAGAATTTCAAATGAGAAGAAGGACTTCAAACTCTGAAGAAATTCAAATGAGAAGAACAACTTTAAACTTTTTAGCAAGAGATGAACAATTTCCATTAAGAAGAACAACTTCGAATTTCGTGATTTAAAAGAAGTTTGAAGAAGTTCTAATGAGAAGAAGAACTTCAAGTTTCAGTAGCATAGCAGATGACCAACAGATATGGACAAAGTATATTTTTTTTTCAGTTTTTGCCCACTTCTTGTTGCATGTTAGGTGGTATAATGTACTGTTTTATTCCTCTTTTTACTCATGTTTATTGCTATACTTAAGCAATTAATTAGTTGCGTATTAATATTTTTCATGCATTTTTATGTATCTTTCCTTGGTTGTTTTTGGTTAATTTTCTGTAGAAAAGATGCTGTTATGGATTGTTTCCATGTTTTGTAGAAAGTAAGCCTTGATGAAGGAGCTAGCCATAGAAAGAAATAGTGAAGAGAATGCAAAGATGGAGATATGGAAAGATTGAAGGATCAAAGCAAAGAAGGAAATATATATTAATAAGGGAAATATTCTAGCATGATTATTTTCATCTCTATATTATTCTTTCAACCATGTTGATCGAAAAACTCTATTAAAAAGAAGCTTGTCGTCCACATCAAAAGGAAGCTGGATCGTGAGGTTTAAGAGAGGAAGCAAGTGTCAACATTTTCTTAATTTTCCTTCATGTTGTTTTATTTTGAGTGATGAGAGGAATGTTTGTTGGAAAATTTTGCACAACCATGAACTGATTCTAAGTTGGCTTGGGTTATTCTTGTGTTATGGATAATCTAGTTTGATTTATATTAAGTGTGTGGTATGTTCTAATTGAGGTTTACCTATTCTTTTGTTTAATTTGTTTGCGAGAGAATCGGGAGAGGACCTCGATATACGATTTATTTATCCAGATTTGGGAGGATTGGATCCATGAAACGAGTAGGTATGGTTCAATCCAAGTGCGAAAGAACTAATCCGGCTTAGGGATAAGTGCAGGATTTCAACGGCTAAGAGAAGTTATGCTTTGCCAAACCTCGAGGATAGTCACCCAAATTGCCCGAGCAATTCCCTCATCATAATTGCCCAAACAATCTACGAACTGACAACTCGGAGAAATGCCATAAGCAATTGATTGAGACCAATTGTCAGAACAAATTGGGTTGTGCAAGCACCCATTCACGAAGAAGAAATTATTCGAAAGTCATTCATAATTCAGAATAACCCAGCCTCATTTCTCTATCAATTATCTCAATTACTTTATTTGCTCATTTATCATTTAAGTTTATTTCCAAATCAATCTTCTAAAAAATTGTGTTTTTTTTCATTACAGTGCAAGAAATTAAATTTCATAAGGCGCACCAATCCATGTGGATACGATACTTTTTATACTATAACTTGAATGCGTACACTTGCAGCAATTACGGAGTACTTTTACACGCAACATATTTTTTTACACGCAACATATTTTTGGCGCCATTGCCGGAGATTGACAATAGCGACTTTGCTTTTAGTTTCTTGCATTTTATTTTTTTATTTCTTTTAAGTTTCTTTTAATTCTTTTTCGGATTCAAGAAATTTACAAAATTTGGTTTTGTTGCTGTGTATGACCAGGGAAAGACCATCATCCGAAGAGCATTCATTTGAACCCGAAATTGAACAAGTATTTCGTAGGAGGAGAAGTGAACAAAAAGCAGCTATGGCAGATCCTGTTCCTCTTATCGTCAATCAACATGTTGCGGCAATAGGAGATGACACAGATGGTAAGCAACCAATTTATATGGAACGAAGATCTATTAGAGATTATTTGGAATAAGGTCTCAATGGATTAAACTCAGGAGTTGTTGCACCTGAAATTGAAGCGACACATTTTGAGTTGAAGCCAATAATGTTTAGTATGATCAACACGTTTGGTCAATTTAGCGGATCGGCAACTGAAGACACTCGACAACATATCAAGTCTTTCCTTGATATTTGCAACTCATTCAAAATTCAGGGAGTTAATGAGGATATTTTGATATTAAAATTATTTCCCTATTCATTACGAGATAGAGCTAAAACATGGTCAAATAGCATTCCATCCAGATCTCTAAGATCTTGGAAGGAATTATGTCATGATTTTCTTGTTAGATTTAGTTCTATAAGTCTGACTGATAGATTACGTAATAAAATTACTTCTTTTCGGTAGGATGATGATGAAGCGATGTACGAAGTGTGGAAGCGATCTAGAGAACTTTTACGCAAATGCCTCATGCATGGATTTCCATTATGGACACAAGTGATGATGTTCTATAATGTTGTAAACACGCCAACTAGAATGATGTTAGATGCCTCAGTAAATGAGATATTCTTAGAAAAATCGACAGAAGAAGCAATGGAAATTTTAACCCGTGTGGCAAAAAATGATTATCAGTTCCCAAATACTAGACGAGGAGGAATTAGACGGAACAATAATGAAAATAATGCAGCGAGTTCGATTGCTTCATAATTGGATAATTTGACGAATGCGATTATGAATATGCAACGCCAAAATAACACAAAAGAAATCAAGTTATTGAATTCCTTTTGTGATTTATGTTATGGTAACCATGATTCTTCTGAATGTTTACAGAATCTAGAGTCATGTTTTTACGTGGGAAACTACAATCGGAACAATGCAATGTCAAAAACTTATAATCCTGCCTGAAAGAAACACCCTAATTTTTCTTGGAGCAATCCGAATAATACTCTCAATCAAGGAGGTTCAAGCACACAAGTATCAGGATTCCAACAAAATATGCCTCGACAACACATGCCGCAGCAAACGACACAGTCTAGTTCTTTGGAAGATACTTTAAAAGCTTTTATGACAAGAACTGAATCTATGTTTGTTAATAATGATAAAAGAACTAATGATTTCATGAACTTGACTGAAGCTTTCATGAACATAACTGAGATGCGGTTGCAAAATCAAGAGGCAACACTCAAAACGCTAAAAACGTAATTGGGTCAATTTGCACAAAATGTGAATACAAGACCACTAGGTAGTTTACCTAGCAACACTAAGATCATTAAGGGAATTTGCCATGAGCAATGTAAGGTAAACACAACTCGAAGTGGATTAAGGATTAAAATGAATCTTTGTAGGAAAAAGAGCATCCAGCGAAGCCAACATCGAGACAAAAAGATAATGAAAAGAAGGAGGAATCAAAAAATGTCGCAGCAAGTCCTGATGCCTTGACATTACCCTCTCTTAAATTCAAAACGATTGAGAAGATTGAGGATATTCAATTTCCACCACCTTTTCCATAAAGGCTTTGACGACAAAAGCAAGAATATCAATTTAATAAGTTCTTGGATATTCTGAAACAAGTTCATATAAATTTGCCGTTGGTTGAGGCAATAGAGTAGATGCCGAACTATGTCAAGTTTCTCAAAGATATTATTTCTAAGAGAACAAGGTTAGGAGAATTTGAGACTATTGCCATGACGAAATGATGTATGGCTATGTTGCACAATAAGATACCACCGAAATTAAAAGATCCAGGAAGTTTCACAATTCCATGCTCAATTGGAAATCACTATGCAAGGAAGTCACTATGTGATCTTCGAGCAAGTATCAACCTTATGCCAAAATCGGTTTTCCAACGACTGGGAATCGGAAAAGCTAGACCCAGCACAGTGATGTTACAGCTTGCCGATAGATCTTATGTGCATCTAGAAGAATCGAGGGCATATTGGTAAAGGTTTATAAATTTATTTTTCCTTTTGATTTTATTATTTTGGATTGTGAAGCAGATAAATTTGCACCCATCATTCTCGGAAGACCATTTTTAGCAATGGAAAGGACATTAATTGATGTCGAGAAGGGAGAACTTATGATGCGAGTCAATGATCAGCAAGTCAAGCTCAATGTTTTTCATACTCTTAAGCATGTGGATGATCTAGAGGAATGCAAGATCATCCAAGCAACTACTAAATTCAATTTTGGAGTTGAAGATGATATCCTTGAAAATTGCCTCGGTAATTCCATTGCCGAACTTAAAGAACATAATGAACTTGCTAAACCAAAAGACGAAGAATAACCTGAAGCAAATTAGATAGTGAGTCGGCCAGGTAAGCTCTTTGAAACATTTGATTATTCAGGTAAGGGAGGTAAGATTTCAAAATCATCTATTGAGCAATCTCCAATTCTTGAATTGAAACTATTGTCAGGACAATTGAAATATGCCTATTTGGGAAATAAAGATTCATTGCATGTTATAATTTCTTCTAAGTTGCAGCCAAAGCAAGAAGAGAAATTGATTGATATGCTGAAAAGACATAAGAAAGCCTTAAGATGGACGATTGTTGACTTAAAAGGAATTAGTCCGGCAATGTGTATGCATAAAATCCTTTTGGAGGAAGATCATAAGCCATCAATTGAGGCACAAAGGAGACTTAATCAATCTATGAAAGAGGTTGTTATGAAGGAGATCATAAAATGTCTTGATGTCGGTATTATATATTCTATCTCCGATAGTACGCGGGTAAGTCCGGTACATTATGTACCGAAAAAGAGAGGTATGATTGTGGTAAGAAATGAGAATAATGAATTGATTCTAACTAGAACGGTTACAGGTTGGAGAGTTTGCATTGATTACCGTAAGTTAAACAAAGCCACTAAAAAGGATCAATTCCCTTTTCCCTTTATTGACCAGATGCTTGATCGCCTTGCAGGAAAACCATTTTATTGTTTTCTTGATGGATATTCAGGTTACAACCAGATTTCCATAGCACCAAAAGATCAAGAGAAAACAACATTCACCTGCCCATATGGAACATATGCGTTTAGGAGAATGACGTTTGGTTTATGCAATGCTCTAGCAACCTTTCAAAGGTATATGATGGCTATTTTCTCGGATATGGTGGAGGATTTTTTAGAAATTTTCATGGTTGATTTTTCTGTCTTTGGAGACATTTTCAAAAGTCATCTCGGCAATTTAGAAAAAGTTTTGACAAAATGTAAAGAATCAGATTTAGTCCTTAATTGAGAGAAATGCCATTTTATGGTAGATGAAGGAATTGTCCTCGGTCATAAAATTGCATCCAAAGGAATTGAAGTTGATCAAGCAAAAATGGATGTTATAGAGAAATTGCCACCACCCACGACGATCAAAGGAATTTGAAGTTTTCTCGGTCATGTAGGTTTTATCGAAGGTTTATTCATAATTTTTCTAAAATATCTAAACCTTTGTGTAATCTGCTTGAACAGGATAAAACTTTTGACTTTGATGAATCATGCAACACGACGTTTCAAAATTTGAAGAAACAACTTGCCTCGGCACCCATTGTTGTATCACCTGATTGGTCTTCACCATTTGAAATAATGTGTGATGCAAGTGACTTTATCATAGGAGCAGTATTAGGCCAAAAGAAAGGTATTATCCTTCATGTGATTTACTATGCGAGTAAAACCCTCAAAGACGTCCAAATAAATTACACAACCACGGAAAATGAATTACTGACAATAGTATTTGCATTTGATAAATTTCGTTCCTATTTAATTGGTACTAAGGTAATTGTCCATACTGATCATTCGGCATTTAAATATTTGATTACTAAGAAAGATGCCAAACCTCGTCTAATTCGTTAGATTTTGCTTTTGCAAGAATTTGACATTGAAATCAAGAACAAGAAAGGAACGAAAAATTAGGTGGCCGATCATTTTTCAAGGCTAGAAGAAGGAAACGAAGAAGATAATCCATGGGAGATTGATGATGCATTTCCGGATGAAAAAATTAATGATTGCCTCGACAACACCATGGTATACCGATTTTGTAAACTTTTTAGTTAGCGGTGTTATACCTTATGATCTTTCTTATCATGCAAAGAAGCGGTTCCTACATAATGTTAAGCATTATTATTAGGATGAGCCTCTTTTGTTTAAGTAATGTGCAGATCATGTTATTAGAAGATGTGTCCCAGAGGAAGAACAACGAAATATGCTTCGGCAATGTCATTCTTCACCATATGGAGGATATTTTGGTGGAACACGAACAGCTGCTAATGTATTACAATCCAGTTAATATTGGCCCACTCTTTATAAAGATGCTCATAACTTCTACATACAATGTGATTGCTGTCAAAGGACGGGAAATATTTCCAAAAGACATGAGATGCCACTTCAAAATATCCTAGAAGTCGAATTGTTCGATGTGTGGGGTATAAATTTCATGGGACCTTTCTCATCTTCTTTTGGTAATATTTATATTTTACTTGCTGTCGATTATGTTTCTAAATAGGTTAAAGCTGCAGCTTGTCAAAAAAACGATGCCAAAACCGTTCGGAAATTTCTCCATAAGAATATTTTCATGCGATTCAAAATTCCAATGGTAATAATTAATGATGGTGGTAAGCATTTTGATAATAAATTGATTGCAAAATTGTTGCAGGACCTCGGAGTTACACATTGAATTGCCACGGTATATCATCCCTGAACCAACCAGCAAGTAGAAATTTCTAACCGAGAATTAAATAGCATCTTTGAGAAAGTGATAAATCCTTCTTGGAAGAATTGGTCTCTTAGAATTAATGATGCACTCTATCCATATCGCACTGTATCTAAGACTCCTTTAGGCATGTCACCTTATCGACTTATCTATGGAAAATCATGCCATCTTCCGATTGAAGTTGAGCATAAGGCATATTGGGCTATTAAGACCATGAACATGGATTGGGAGAGTGCTGGACAAAAATGTTTGTTGGACCTGAATGAAATTGAAGAATTTCGTGCTATGGCTTATGGCAATACCAAGATTTACAAGTAAAAGACTAAGCGTTGACATGATAGGAAATTGATGTCGCGGCATTTTATGCCTGGGCAATTAGTTCTTTTCAATTCTCGACTGAAGCTTTTTCCCGAAAAGCTGAAGTCAAGATGGTCTGGAATGTTTAAAGTGGTTAATCCGTTTTTACATGATGCAGTGATAATCAAAGTCCACAATTGATGGAAGAGAGTTTGAAGTCAATGGGCAAAGATTAAAGCATTACACCAATACCAATGTGGGTGATGAAAAAGAATCGGTTACTTTAGAAGATACATGATCATGATCTTCTTTAGTAATTTTTATTTTTATTGTATTTTATTTTGGACAATTTTTAATATTTGATATTTTTCTTTATTTTGGTATTTTTATGGATCTTTTTAATTATGGTTTGTTTTACTTTATAAATAATTATCCTCTCATGATTTGAATAATTCCTGCTCTATTGCCTTTAATTTTTATGAAAGGAAATCGAGATCAAGAGAGATTTGATTGCAGATTTGGATAGATGTTAATATGGGTCAAACTTTAAAGAGTTTAGTTCCATAATTAACTCTAGAAGTTACCTTAGTTTTTGATCTATTAATTTCCTTTTTATCCTAATTGAATTTTTTTCTTGCACTAACGATTTTTGCAACATACTTTCAATCAATATTGTTTGTTTTTCTTGACAAGAAAGTGGACAAGGATTTATATTAAACATCTCGGATCAAATTTGTTATACTATGCTCGTTACAACAAAACTTCACATGTCCAGGCAATTGTTGCGGCCAGGCAATTGCTGCTCAAGTTACAAGACAAACAATGATGGAAGATCTAATCCACTATTGGAACAACAACCACAAGGAAAAAAAGCTAAATCCTAGGCAACAAGGAAATTGTTTACTCAAGGTGACAACTAGTTCTTTTACATTTTTTTATTTTTATTTTTGCATGCATTGGGGGTATGTATGTTTAAATTAGTTGCATTCATCATTCATGTTGCATATAGTTTGTATATATTAGTTGCCAAGAATTTCAATTTGATCTACTTGCTTTAAATTTGATGGATAACCAATGATGAGATTTATGCCATTGCACTTAATTGAAATTGCCTTTGGTTTTAGAATTGCATAGGAAGAATTTAGAATCTTACTATGATGCTGAATTTTTTTTACATGGTTGTGACTTGTTGATTGATAGAAACTTTGTGATTTTAGGTTGCTAGAGTTTTGGGCATATATCTTTTAAAAAAAGGGATAGCAATATCATTCTAGAGGTGCCTGAAACAGACTTTAGTTTGTATGTATTGATGAATCGCTAGAGGTGCCGGAAACTGGCTCTAGTTGATAAAAATTGAAAGAATTGCTTAAGTGCTAGAGGTGCCCGAAATCGGCTCTAGTAAGATTAATGCCTAGACAATTTTTGTTAAAACCTTTTTTGTCACTTAAAATCTTGAAAATCAATTTTTCACAACCACACACATACTTCATCACGAGCATTATAGTTTGATTCAGGAAAATTTCTGCGTCTTTCGAAAAATCTTAAGGTAATCATACTTTGTGCCCCAATTCTGAGGTCAAAAGTTAAACTTTGAAGAATGTATTTGAAAGATTGAATGCCCTGGCAATTAATTGTAGTTTTGATTGCTTGAGTAAAAGCAACAACTCGAGTTTAGGGGTGTGTTAGGTGGTATAATGTACTATTTTATTCCTCTTTTTACTCACGTTTATTGCTATACTTAAGCAATTAATTAGTTGCATATTAATATTTTTCATGCATTTTCATTAGTTGTCACCTTGTATCTTTCCTTGGTTGTTTTTTGTTAATTTTCAGTAGAAAAGATATTGTTGTGGTTTGTTTCCAAGTTTTGCAGAAAGTAAGCCTTGATGAAGGAGCTAGCTATGGAAAGAAATAATGAAGAGAAGGCAAAGATGGGAGATATAGAAAGATTGAAGGATCAAAGCAAAGAATTAAATATATATTAGAAAGGGAAATATTCTAGCATGATTGTTTCCATCCCTATATTATTCCTTCAACCTTGTTGACCGAAAAACTCCATTAAAATGAAGCTTGTCGTCCACATCAAAGGGGAGCTAGATCGTGAGGTTGAAGAGAGGAAGCAAGTGTTGACATTTTCTTTATTTTTCCTCATCTTGTTTTATTTTGAGTGATGAGAGGAATGTTGGAAACTTTTGCCCAGACATTAACTAATTCTAAGTTGGCTTGGGTTATTCTTGTGTTATAGATAATCTAATTTAATTTCTATTAAGTGTGTGGTGTGTTCTAAATTGAGGTTTACCTATTCTTGGTATTTAATTTGTTTGTGAGAGAATCGGGAGAGGACCTCTATAAACGATTTATTTATCTAGATTCGGGATGATTGGATTCATGAAACGAGTAGGTATGGTTCAATCCAAGTACGAAAGAACTAATCCGACTTAGGGATAAGTACAAGATTTCAACAGGTAAGAGAAGTTATGCTTTGCCAAACCTCGAGGATAGTCGCCCAAATTGCCCGAGCAATTCCCTCATCACAACTTGCCCAAACAATCTACGAACTGACAACTCGGAGAAATTCTATAAGCAATCGATTGAGCCCAATTGTCAGAACAAGTTGGGTGGTGCGAGCACCCATTCACGAAGAAGAAATCATTCGACAGTCATTCATAATTAGGAATAATCCAACCTCATTTCTCTATCAATTATCTCAATTACTTTATTTGCTCATTTATCATTTAAGTTTATTTCCAAATCAAACTTCTAAACAAATTGTGTTTTTTTCATTCAGTGCAAGAGATTAAATTCCATAAGGCGAATCAATACCTGTGGATACGATACTTTTTATACTATAACTTGAACGTGTACACTTGCACGCAATTGCGGAGTACTTTTACATGCAACATTCCACAACAACGAGCAAAAAGGAGAAGCTGTCATACTCCTATTTTGTCTAGGTATAAATACATATAATAAGGTTATAATAAATAGTTGATAAAAATAATTAGTTTAGGAAACAAATCGCACATAGATGGGAATGTTTACATACAACCATTCATTTTAGTTTAGAAAATAAATCTCACATTGGTAGAAAATGATCATTACATATAAGCATTCATTTTGGTATAAGAAATAGATCCCACATTGGAAGAAAACCTCACAATCCCTTCCTCAAATGCCTATAAAAGGGAAGGATGTTTACTTGGAGGAGGAAGAGGAAGAAACAAGGAATTGTGGGAGCCTTGGAGTAAATCAAAAGGAATTATGATTGTCTATACAATGCAAAGTTTTGTATGTCCATAACTTTCTCTCTCTTTTTCCTTATAATATTTGTTTAGTTTATTATTTTTTTGAGGTATTAGAAATTTTAGTTAGAATATTTTAGGCTTTAAAATTAGTAGTTAGAATATTTTAGGCATTAAAAATTGTAGTTAAAATATTTTAGTCTTTCTTACTTGTAATAGAGTTTTTATGTTTTAAATAAAGTTTAATTTGATCCTTTGCCTTTTAATTAATGCTATAATTATTTAATTTATTTGTATGCTTGCATGATTTAAATTCATAAGCATAATTGTTTAGGAAAGCACTTAATTTACACTTAGGTAATTATATTAGAGCCCTTTTAGCGTTTGTCACTCTAATTAATTAAATAATCTTTTTATAGTAAGAGAATTGTATTAATGAATTGTGTATTTAATTATATACCTTGGATGCACTAAGTTGATCAATATTTTGACGTGCCAAGATGTTGACCAATGGTGTACTTTGGTATCACATTCAATGTGCCATTCTAACCTAAAAAATAATAAATAACATAATGTTAGTATAAAAATAAAATTAATTAGGTAAACAACTAGAATCACAATGTAACACCCAAAATTGGGACTAAAAGTTTTCTGGCCAGTTTAGAGGTCCAACGGACCGGTTTCGTCGGTTTAGCTTAGTTCATGATTAAATACTTAAAAATTAGTTTTAAATCAAAATAAATTATGGAAAATATTCTAAAATTCTGAATTGAATTATATTTGACTTTGGCAAACTCAATTTCGAAAATTGACCATTGAATCCCTAGGATTTTGAAATTAGTGACTATTTTATAAAAATTAAAAACTTGAGAGTAATTTTATAAACAAAGCCAAAAATTTGAATCTTTACGGTAATTCTATATAATTCTAATCCTATTTGATCTAAGCCTTTCAAGAGTCCATATAAACAGCCATTAATCTCTTGTTTTAACCTAAGTAATAAAAATTCTCTAATTTTGACCCAAAACCTAAAAGTTCACTTTTTAAAAATACATCTTATTTAAATTTTAGTTTCTTCTTCTTCATGGATGACTCTTTATCATATTTTCAAGGTAAATATCTATTATTTTCAATAAAATTTTGTTTCTTTATTTTCCTATATTTTTCTTCTTTAAAATCTCTTCGTTTTTCGACGGGTTTACTAGTGTTTAAACCTTGAAAGGGGTGGGATCAATTTTGGAGGTGAGAATCATTCAAAAATCTGAAACCTAAAGTTCTTTGAAATTTCGAAGTTTTGTCTGATTATAACAATCTTTAAAGTCTTAAATTAAAAAATCACTTTTCTTGATAAAAAATTTATTATTTTCTTGATTTTCGTTCAAGGATTTTCCATGGGTTTTTTTATACCTAAATACATGAATCTTGATGTTTTTAGATGTAATTAATATGAATTTTAAGTATCTAATCCAGCACCCAAAGGTTTAGGGGTGTTTAGAAAGGTTTTCGGTGAGTTCGGTTAGTTTTTATGGTGTTTTTAGGGTCTACCATGTATTGGTCTGAATTGAGGAATATTTGAGTGTGTTATAATGCACTAAACACTTTGGTTTTTTTGCTTGAATTAGGTCAAGAAGTAGAGGAACAAGTTTGGGAGATCAGAAAGCCAAATCACGTTTTTAGGTGACTTCCCGGGCAAGTTTCGGTAAATTGGTGAGTGGATTATGAGGGATGCTAATTTTTCATGGTTTTAAATGTGTTTTTAAAGGTTTGGGGGTGTAGGGAAGGTGTGAAAAACCTCTTATACTTGGAAGTAAGTTTTAAGTATTGCTTTCTTAAAGGTTTCCATATTATGTCTTGTTTTTACAATGTTATTTGTCATGCTCTTATTTTGTTGTGCATATATGATTATGCATGTGTTTTAATGCTTATAAGAATGTTTTTACAAAAGATTTTATATGTATATGATGCTCCCACGTTTTTGTTATGAAAACATGAGAAAAAATGGTTTTTATCGGTTTATGCATTTGATGCATGTGTTAGTGAGATGCTTGTGCTTACATACTGTTTTAATTGGAAAACTTGAACATTGGTTTTTTTTTTTTTGGATATTAAAGACGATGGTAATGTGGATAAGTTGATCAATCAATAAGATATTCAAAAAATTTATTATCACAATTTATTATATTACTTGTAGAAATTATTTTAATATGTTAGAAAGTAAAAAAGTAATCATTTGAGCATACATTGTTAGCAAGTAAAAAGTGTTTTTAGGTGAAATTGTATATAGAGAATGTCATGAATCCTTTGGAGGCTAAAAATAGTCCCTGAATTTTGAGCATGTAATTAAATGACTTGTAGAAATTATTTTAAGATGAAATTTGAGATACAAGCATGTAATGAACTTAATTAAATATTGATAACATTAATTTTACAATCAGGGAATAAAATTCTGGAAATTATGATTAGGTCCCTAAAACTTGTTCGACTAAATTAGGACTCACTTCTCTTTAGTTTCCACTGCAATTGAACTCGGTCCTTGCATGAACATATAGAATCTAGTTAAAGCATTTAGAAAAGATAAATGAAGAACTTTTAGGGTTGTTTATTGGGGTGAGTCTCCTAATTAGCCTCGGTATTCTTCATGTAGCTCGTTCGATTCGGGTGGCGTCTAGACCTAGTTGAGGGGCTACAAACAAATAGTATTATTAATTTCTCTAGGTGTCTAGACGGTAGTGTTCAATCGTTTGGATGTTACCATAATACACTCGGAATATTAATAATTTAATAGGACCTTAATTATTTAGTTAATATAGCCTAATAGGATAGAACTTAAAATTGACCAAATAATAACATATCATGCATTTAAATATTCTAGAGTAGATCTTATACTTCTTCAAAATACAGGTTAAGTTTTCCTAACGTAATTGGACATCTTATTCAAGCTCGTGTTTAAAAGAAATATATTTTCTTATCCAAAATGATACCCTAATTCGAACGATATTCATTTGACAATGAAGAACTGAATTAAGATTATTATTCGAAATGCCAAAATTACACGTGTAATTAATAAGGTACCGATTTTGGGATCTCGTAAGGGTCGTCCTTATGTGTAATAGACTCCCGAACCCAAATATTTTAAAAAGAAATCTTTGATTTGTTTTATGGTGTCTGAGCTACCTAAGTGGCAAGTGACGGCTCCAAGTTATTTTAAAATAAAAATTGATTGGTGATTTAAATAGTTACTTTTTAATTGTTAATTATTTTATTTTCATGAATTTGTCACTGCTAATTTGAGCGAATTTTGTTTGTTTTATGTGCAGTGACCTGTTTCTATAATTGGTGATTAAAAAAAGACAAATTCTGCAGTTTTTGCGACTGGAGACATGGGCACGACGTCGGGCATGAAGAAATGCTGATGTCGCAGTTTCTAGAAGATTCTAGAAGATTCTAGAGACAGTCCAGTCAGCGAGATTTGAGAGAATTCTAGAGACGGTTCAGCAACAAGATTTGAGAAGATTTTTAGGATAAGATATTTTGTTTTTAAATTTTAAACTCAAGAATTATCTTTTTATCTTTTATTTTATTTTTGAATTAGTTTATTATTTTTAGATTATTAGTAGCCTATAAATACCCTCTATGGGTAAGGCTTTAGATCATCCATCATTTATCTTTGAATTCTTGTCTTGTTTCTTATTTTATAAAATTTCTTTTCATTTCTTTATTTTTAGTCTTTTTAATATTTTGCAAAAATATGCTAAGTATGATAATTGATATCATACTTAGCTAATTTCTTTTAAGTTGAGAGCTAACAATGAATCAATTCTAAGCGTGAGAATTGAATAGTACTTAATTCCCTTCAGGAAACATTCTTATTTTTCTGTCAATCGGTCTTACTTACAAAATTAAAACATTTTCAAACCAAAAAGAGCTCGTTGGTCTGGATGTTGTTTTAATATACAGTGGGAGGAAGGGTTTGCCTGTGACAATTTTCGACTTCCTATGAACACACTTAGCGGCGGTCCGCTAAGGAAAAATGAGATCGAATTCGATTCTCGACGAGACAACATAATCCGAGTCGGCTTTTCCAGTACTTAATCTGATTGTTTTAACGATAATAGTTGTGGTTAATCCACTCAAGAATCATCTTTCAAAGATAGGCTTGAGAAGATTGGTTACAAGAGAGAAAGGCAAGTTACAATGGGTTGTCCTTGTAGACTGGAACCGACATGAATCCCGAAGTACAAATCATTTTCAATGATCGACAGAATTAAAACAAAGTTAGCTCGAGGCGATTTGTTTATTGTTATTTTCAACTATTATTTTTTTCTCTCAATTTTTATTTTTACATTTTATTTTTTATTTTAGTTTCTTTATTCTTCATCGCAATCTCATCAATCCCTCCTTTTTAATTAATTGTTTGCAACATATTGGACTGAAATCAATACAGAATTATATCAGAAGTTCCAAATTCTCTGTGGATCGACCCTCTTTACTATAATATCTTTTATTTATTTAATTTAAAGAGGAATATTTTATTTTGACTTGAAAAATAACGTTTGTCAAAATTGGCGCTGTTGCCGGGGAGTTTTCGGCAAATTACTGATTAAATTTTGTTTTGTTTTTATGATCAGAAGCAAACTGGGAAATCTTGTTGAACTTGACCCAGAAATCGAAGCAAGAGCTCGTAGAACTCACGGCGAAACACTTCGCCAGAAGAAACAACAAAGAGATCAAGACAAGCAAGCTAGTTCGGAATCTAATTCTGAACCATTATCTCATACCCAATCCTACGGAGTGTCGAATCCGAACATATATCCTACCTCATCAAACGCAAATTTTGAACCGAGACAGATGGCCAACCAAACGATTAGATAGTTAAATGCAACCCCCGAGATACAACAACCAGTTTGCATCACCTTTCCTAATGGCGAAACTCCGTTTCAACTTAAGACAGGATTGATCCTTCTCCTTCCTACTTATAATGGCCTGCCTAGTGAAAGCCCACATAAGCATCTCACATAATTTCATATGGTGTGCAGCAGTATGAAGCCTCAAGGAGTTTCTGAGGATCAAATCAAACTAAGAGAATTTCCTTTTTCTTTAGCCGAAATAGCTAAGGAGTGGCTATTTTATTTACCGCCTAATTCAATTACTACTTGGGCTGAACTATCACATGTTTTCCTTGACAGGTTTTTCCCAGTGGCAAAAGCAAGTGAGTTGAGGTGATGTATTTTGGGAATTCAACAAAAAGAATATGAAACTCTTTATGATTACTGGGAGAGGTTTAAAAAATTGTGCGCCAGTTGTCCGCAGCATGGTCTTTTTGAGCAAACACTCCTTCAATACCTTTATGAAGGAATGCTTCCAGTTGATAGAAAAATGGTTGATGCCGCTAGTGGCGGCGCTCTCATTAACATGACAACCACGGCGAAAAGAACGTTAATTTCTACTATGGCGGCAAACTCACAACAATTTGACTCAAGTGAACCTAGCCGACGGGTTCACGAGGTAAGTGATGTTTCAATTGAAAGCAAATTAGATAAATTAACTGATATTGTTCATTCGCTTGTTTTAGGAAAAATTAGAATAGCGAAAGCTTGTGGAGTTTGCAAAATGACAGATCATCCGACAGACTGTTGTTCATTACTAAGAGATGTATCCGAAGTACTAGTTAATGTTG
Organism: Abelmoschus esculentus; assembly: GCA_035048815.1. Classification (NCBI taxonomy): domain Eukaryota; kingdom Viridiplantae; phylum Streptophyta; class Magnoliopsida; order Malvales; family Malvaceae; genus Abelmoschus; species Abelmoschus esculentus. The sequence goes on from JAUCBN010000026.1 coordinate 12,262,708, forward strand.
TAGGAAATTCTTCGGGACCCCCTCAAAGAGCATACAATCCATATAGTAATACTTTCAATCAAGGATGGAAGGATCATCCAAACTTGAGTTACGGAAACAACCAAAATTTTCAATCGAGGGCTCCTCCTTTTCCAACCCAAACGCCACAGATATCCTCCCTTGAAACAATTGTTGAGAAATTGACTATATCACAAGAGAAGTTCCAAACTCAAACACATGCTCATCTTCAAGAAATTGACAAACAAATCAGCCAATTAACACAAAAAATTGGTCGCCTAGAATCTCAAGGTCAATTATCATCACAAACTGAAATAAATCCTAGGGAAAATGTAAGTTCGATCAGTCTTCGAAGTGGCACCAACATCTCACCTGAAACTTCAAACAAGTCTGATATACAAAAAGAAGATGTATCGTCAAAGAAACAAGAAAAAGATCCTTCGCCATCAAACATTTCTGGTAAATTTGCTTACACTTCTTCTTTTTCTTCTCCTTACGATACTTTGCCTCCTTTTCCTTCTAGGCTTATAAAACGAGATAAGACAACGAAAGAGAAAGAAATCCTCGACATCTTCAAGAAGGTAGAAATTAATATCCCTTTTCTTGATGCAATCCGAAAAATACCCAAGTATGCAAAATTCTTGAAGGATCTTTGCACAAACCGAAGGCGATTGAATGAGAATGAAAAGGTGAACCTTGGCAAAAATATTTTAGCTATCTTTCAAAAATGGCTTCCACCAAAATACAAAGATCAAGATATGTTCGCCATACCGTGCAAAATTGGTAATGTTGGAATGAAGCGCGCAATGTGTGATTTAGGCACATCTATCAATGTGATGTCATTTTCCATCTATAACAAAATTACCAATGAACCATTGAAAGAGACGAGTGTGACAGTACAACTCGCCGATCGATAGATCATCTACCCCGAAGGAGTTCTAGAAAATGTTTTAGTGAAGGTAAATGATTTAATATTTCCTACTGATTTTTATATAATTGACATGGAAAATGATCGCAGTAATATTGGATCTGAAATACTTCTTGGGCGACCATTCTTGAGCATAACACACGCGAAGATTGATGTTCGTAGTGGCATTTTAACTATGCAATTTGATGGGGAAGTCGTCAAGTTTGATGTATATAAAGCCATGAAATATCCAGATAATGTGGAAAGCTTGAATTTTATTGATATTGTTGATCCATTTGCTAATGAATTTTTGGAGACTAATTTGATATTTAATTTTTGTAGGGAATTAGAAAAAGAGGAATTTAAAGATATGAAGTTTGAAGAAATTTTTTCTACAATTTATTCTACTTCTAATTTTCATTTAGTGCCTTCAAAAATTAAATCTTTTCCATCAATCTTGCAGGAATCAAAGATGGAGATAAAGCTACCACTGGATAAGTTGCATATTGAAGAAGACATTTTGTTGAAAAATTTGAAGGAACGTCATGGTTGAAAAAATTCTCATAGAGAAATTCTCAGTTGGACAAAGCACGTGAATTAGAAAAAGAACTTCTCACAAAACCTGTAGTCTGAATCAGGTCGTCAAGCTAATGACGTTAAACGAAGCGCTAAATGGGAGACAACCCATTTTCTTTGTTTTTATTTATTTATTTATTTTCATTCATTTTTTTTATTTTTATCTAATTTATTTTCAAATAAATTTGCACATATTTTTTTCTCAGATTCAAATGGCTTGGTTGTGCACGAAACTTGAAAAATGCAAATGAAGAATTGTATACTCCTTAATGCCTCAAAAGACATCATTCTCCCCATAAACTGACAACATAACTCACCTTAGACACGGGGAGTATCTCTATTCCTTCTCTTATATTTAATTTTCATATTGAGACAATATCATTTAAGTGAAGGGAGTAAAGGTTGAATCAAATTCCATCTTACTTGTTTTATCATTTGCTTGATTGGATGCCTTGATTGAATTGGTTGAATGCTTAGTTAATTTCTTTCCTTTTCATCAAATATCTTAAGCATGCTGTGATTATCTAAGCTCTTTTAATTATTTTGGATTTAGAACACTCTTGATAGTTGAATTGCATGAGTAGGAATTTAATTTGACTTCTTTGTAACATGCCTTGATTTTGTCTATTGAACTTTCGCCTAACTTGATTAATGTAACACACTTTGGTAAGGTATTGAGCCTTGAGCATGTTTCATCTATTTTTATGCTCGTTTTCCTTGTTTGAGTGTGTCGAATTAAATATTGGAAATCTAGAACTTTTAGCATGAATACATTTTAAGGCTACACATGAAATATGATGTTTTGATATGATTTGGGCATAGGATTTACCCCATTTTTACCCAAGAAAAAAACCTAACCTTTTAATTTTCCATTAGTGAACCAATTTTGAGCATATATCTTTTTTTTTATTTTATCTCAATTTTAGCCTTTAAGCCTTTTTTTTATCATTCTCTTTTCTTACCCTTTTTCAGGACAAAGAATTGAAGAGTAGTAATGTCTTGTTCCACGAAAAAATGAAAGAAAGAAGAAGGAAAAAATGAAAAAAAAAATGAAAAAAAGAGGAAAATGCGAAAAAGAAAAACAAAGAGAAAAAAAGGGAAAGAAAGAAAAAAAATCAAAAAGAAAACAAAAAAATGAAGTAAAAAAATAAGAAAAAAAGAGTTTAATCGATTTTGGTTTTATTTTTTCTTATTTATTTCATGCACCTTATTTGATCGTGGATGTTGGTTATGAATTATTTGTCTTGATTACATGCCTCATTTTAAGCCTTTTTCCCTACATTTACCTAAGCCCTGTTATACCCTTTTGAAAGACCCATTGATCTTGCATCTTATTTCTTCTAAGTAGTAGAGAATTAATTATGTCACAAGCTTATGGAAATCCTTGTTTGATTGCGACTTTGAGCAAAACATTGCACCCGAAACACATTTGAGCGATTTGAGTGAAACCTTGTGAGGAATTGAGCTAGGTTGAATTTTTGATTGATGAAGGATAGGAAGTTACAAGGATGTTTATTTTTACTTATGTTTATTCTCCTTGATCGATGTTTTGGTTCATTTAGTTATTGAGAGCATTGATTTTCATAAATTGTTTAAGTATGAGATGAATTGGAGGATTGCAAACTAGGTGTTTGATTGATTTGATTAAGGCATACTTGAGGTCAAGTATGAGACAAGTCTGAGGGAATTTGATTGGTGATTTAAATAGTTACTTTTTAATTGCTAATTATCTTATTTTCATGAATTTTTCAAAGCTAATTTGAGCAAATTTTGTATGTTTTATGTATAGTGACCTATTTCTATAATTGGTGATTAAAAAAAGAAAAATTCTACATTTTTTGCGACTGGAGACATGGGCATGACATCGGGCATGAAGAAATGTTGATGTCGCAGTTTCTAGAAGATTCTGGAGATAGTCCAATCAACAAGATTTGAGAGAATTCTGGAGACGGTTCAACAACAAGATTTGAGAAGATTTTTAGGATAAGATATTTTCTTTTTAAATTTTAAACTCAAGAATTATCTTTTTATCTTTTATTTTATTTTTGAATTAGTTTATTATTTTTAGGTTATTAGTGGCCTATAAATACCCTCTATGAGTAAGGCTTTGGATCATCCATCACTTTGTCTTTGAATTCTTGTCTTGTTTCTTATTTTATAAAATTTCTTTTCATTTTTATTTTTAGTCTTTTTAATATTTTGCAAAAATATGCTAAGTATGATAATTGATATCATACTTAGCTAATTTCTTTTAAGCCGAGAGCTAACAATGAATCAATTAAAAGCGTGAGAATTGAATAGTACTTAATTCCCTTCAGGAAACATTCTTATTTTTCTGTTTTATTAGTTTGGTAATCGGCCTTACTTACAAAATTAAAACATTTTCAAACCAAAAAGAGCTCGTTGATCTGGATGTTGTTTTAATATACAGTGGGAGAAAGGGTTTGCCTGTGGCAATTTTCGACTTCCTATGAACACACTTAGCGGCGGTTCGCTAAGGAAAAATGAGATCGGATTCGATTCTCGACGAGGCAACATAATCCGAGTCGAGCTTTTCCAGTACTTAATATGATTATTTTAACGACAATAGCTGTGGTTAATCCACTCAAGAATCATCTTTCAAAAATAGGCTTGGGAAGATTGGTTACAAGAGAGAAAGGCAAGTTACAATGGGTTGGTCCTTGTAGACTGTAACTGACATGAATCCGGAAGTAAAAATCATTTTCAATGATCGCCAGAATTGAAACAAAGTTAGCTCGAGGCGATTTTTCATTGTCATTTTCAACTATTATTTCTTTCTCTCAATTTTTATTTTTATTTTTACATTTTATTTTTTATTTTAGTTTCTTTATTCTTCATCGCAATCTCATCAACCCCCTTTTTAATTAATTGTTTACAACATCCTTGACTGAAATCAATACAGAATTACATCAGAAGTTCCAAATTCTCTGTGAATCGACCCTCTTTACTATACTATCTTTTATTTATTTAATTTAAAGAGGAATATTTTATTTTGACTTGAAAAACGACGCTTGTCAAAAATAATACTTGTTTTTAATATGATTCCGATTTTCATAGTTATTAATTAAAAAGGGTGTAAAGCTCAATTTTAAAATTCGCCAGGCTATTTTGATGCATCGATTTTTTAAAATGACCGCGACAATAATCGGTAGAGATAATGCTATTAAAGAACTTATTCAACAATAATTTCAAGTTAGCACTTAATTGGTCACAACTTTTATATGAAAGGATTCCATATAGCCTTTGTCATCCTATTTATCATTCTTAATTCTAAACTTTATTAATCACACTTTTTCTGAATTAATCTTGCTTTCTTTTATAGTTTTCTTCCATCACATTATTTTCTTAGTTTTTTATAGTTTATTATCACACAATAATTTCAACTCTAATTAGGATTAATTTGGAAATTAATTCTTAGACAATTTTTATGGAAACGATACTCAAATGATCACTTTTTACTCGCTAATAGTGTATACTTGCATGTAAAGATATTAACTTGGCATTATTGTTATATATATACAGTTAAGTATTCAATCAATTGCCGAGCATAATCAAGTTAACAAGTTTTTAACACGGTTATCGGAGTTTTCAACATAATTATTTGGTTTAATTTTTACTTGTTCTTGTTTTTATTTACTAACTTCATTTTCTTATTTCTTAGGAAAGCTACAAAAAAACATGGTACGATGATGGCTACATTCTTCCCACTTAAGACTATTAATATCCAACACCAAATATCAATAGAAAACAAATGAAGAAGATGCTTATACAACACTCTCGGCACAGATTTCTGAACTAGAAAATATGATTACATCATTGAAAAGGCATAACAAGTTCAGTGAAAGGCAAACAACATCCATTATTAGTGCATATTGTAGTCGATGTCACTTGTTTGATAATTTCCCCTTCAATCCTAATTCTTATTGTTACACGTAACACTTGCTCCGACAATTTCAACCAAGTATAGAACCAAAAATAAAATAATTATTGGAATGATGAAGATGATGATTATTTTTATACACATAACAATTTTTTTGCACCATTAGACATCAATCAAATGCTATCCCAAGAAATACTGATGCACAACTATCCACCTTAAGAGCAAACAAAGTCCTTTGAAAATCCATATTTAAAAGCATTGGATTCTATGAGAGGTTTGAAAGAACAAGTTATGAGGCTTACAGATATCATAAATGATATGCTTCAAGATAAGGAGATAGAGCTATCATCAAGACAAGAAAATATGGCAAAAGATTCAATTAGTGATTACGACTAGTATGCCATGCCAACAATACTTCAACAAGTTAACAATTTTCATCCTCCAACGAAACCTCAATGATTTTAGAATGAACATCATGAGTATCAAGGTTTTCCTAACATACTTGAATCAATATATCATGATGATGAAGAGTATTCTACAAGTAGGCTTAATATCATAAAATCATGATATGATGGTCTAGTATGCTTGCCTAACACATGGCATAAATGAGATGTATAGAATTGCACACAACTTATACAAATCAAAAAATCACATAAGGTAATGAGGCCCGCATCCACACAACATCGGGATCCTACATCTGGGATTGAGGCCCGTATCCACACAGCATCGGGATCCTCCAATCCCATACTCGGAATATCATATCGAGTATCTTCAAATGAGGTTCGCGTCTACACAACATTAGGATCCTACATTCGAGATGGTCATCAAATCATTACCCGGAATATTACATCGGATGGCCTTTGACGTGTTGAACCACTTATGGATATCCGGATTTCCAACAGATAAGGACTCAACCACACGAGCGATCCACCCAGGATCTCACCACAACAAGATATATAAGTCTTATCATTTTTAAGCTTTTCGGAGTTATAATTATCAATATTAGTTCAATAATTAGTTTCACAACTTTTAAATTAAAGGAAGTATTTATTAAAATCACCGAGCCTCAAAACTCTACTAAACTTAACCAAAATACAAAGGGGTATCGATACCCTTATATAGGGTATCGAAACACCCAGCATCGATACCCATCCAAAGAAGATATCGAAACAAGATTATCGATACTGGCATCGATACCTTTTGACCAATTTCCAAAATTCAACAAAAGGGGAAAGACCGTATTGATACAGGTATCGATACAAAAAGTTACTAGAGGGCTCGGTATTGAACCATGGTTCGATACCCTTGCTCCTCAAGCTTAAGTTCTTCTCAGGGGTATCGATACACAAGCCACCGGTATCGATACCCCCTGCATGATTCCAGTTCTTCACTTAGAAACTTCTAAAGATTCAACCCCTCAAACTCATCCAAAACGATTCAAAGTGTTCCTACTCAAAATTAATGATACTTACAGAGTTTTAACAGCAATTGTAGGCCATTAAACACCTTCATATAAATTCTACCATTAATAGTTCTCAAGCATCAACTCAACATACAAACACAAATTCTACACGTTATGCATTCTACCATGAAATGCATGGTGAAGGAAAGAGTTGGAAGTACCAACCTTAGCACAAGCAACAGCTCAAAACGTCCACCCTTGCTCTCCTCAAGCTTTCTTCTTTCCAAGGCTTGTTGATGGCTCATAACCCTCTTTCTCTACAAGAGAAAGATGAAGAACAACTAAAATCACAATGTAACATCCAAAATTGAGCCTAGAAGTTTTTTGGTCAGTTAAGAGGTCCAGTGGACAAGTTTCGTCGGTTTAGCCTAGTTCATGATTAAATACTTAAAAATTAATTTTAAATCAAAATAAATTGTGGAAAAATATTCTAAAATTCTGAATTGACTTATATTTGGCTTAGGTAAACTCAATTTCAAAAATTGACCTTGAATCCCTAATATTTTAAAATTAATGACTATTTTATAAAAATTAAAAACTTGGGAATACTTTTATAAACAAAGCCAAAACTTTGAATCTTTAAGGTAATCCTATATAATCCTAATCCTAGTTGATCTAAGACTTTCAAGAGTCCATATAAACAACCTTTAATTCCTTGTTTTAACCTAAGTAATAAAAATTCTCTAATTTTGACCCAAACCCTAAAAAATTCACTTTCTAAAAATATATCTTCTTTAAATTTCGTTTTCTTCTTCTCCAAGCATGACTCTTTATTATCTTTTCAAGGTAAATATCTATTCTTTTCAATAAAATTTTGTTTCTATATTTTCCTATATTTTTCTTCTTCAAAATCTCTTTATCTTTCTACGGGTTTACTAGTTTTTAAACATTGAAAGGGGTGGGATCAATTTTGAAGGTTAGAATCATTCAAAACTCTTAAACCTAAAGTTCTTTGAAATTCCTAAGTTCTTTTCTGATTACAACAATCTTTAAAAGTCTTAAATCAAAAAAATCACTTTTCTTGATAAAAAATTCATTATTTTCTTGATTTTCGTTCAAGGGTTTTCCATGGTTGTTTTTATACCTAAATACATGAATCTTGATTTTTTTAGATGTAATTAATATGAATTTTAAGTATCTAATCTTGGACCTAAGGTTTAGGGGTGTTTAGAGAGGTTTTCAGTGAGTTCAATTAGTTTTATGGTGTTTTTAGGGCCTGTCATGTATTGGTATGACTTGAGGGATGTTTGAGTGTGTTATAATACATTAAACACTTTGGTTTTGATGCTTGAATTAGGTCAAGAGGTAGAGGAACAAGTTTCAGAGAGATCGAAAAGCCGAATAACGTTTTCAGGTGACTTGTCGGGTAAGTTTCGGTAAATTGGTGAGTGGATTATGAGGGATGTTAAGTTTTCATGGTTTTAAATGTGTTTTTAAAGGTTTGGGATGTAGGGAAGGTGTGAAAAACCTCCTATACTTGGAAGTAAGTTTTAAGTATTGCTTTCTTAAAGGTTCTCATATTATGTCTTGTTTTTACAACGTTATTTGTCATGCTCTTGTTTTGTTTTGCATATGTGATTATGCGTGTGTTTTAATGCTTATAAGACTTTACAAAAGCTTTTATATGTATATGATGCTCTCACGGTTTTGTTTTGAAAACATGAGAAAAGTGGTTTTTACCGGTTTATGCATTTGATGCATGTGTTAGTGAGATGCATGTGCTTACATACTGTTTTAACTGGAAAACTTGAACATTGTTTTTTGTTTTGTGTTGGATATTAAAGACGATGGTAACGTAGATAAGTTGATCAATCAATAAGATATTCAAAAAATTTATTATCACAATTTATTATATGACTTGTAGAAATTATTTTAATATGTTAGAAAGTAAAAAAGTAATCATTTGAGTATGCATTGTTAGCAAGTAAAAAGTGTTTTTAGGTGAAATTGCATATAGAGAATGTCATGAATCCTTTGGAGGCTAAAAATAGTCCCTAAATTTTGAGCATGTAATTAAATGACTTGTAGAAATTATTTTAAGATGAAATTTGAGATACAAGCATGTAATGAACTTAATTAAATATTGATAACATTAATTTTACAATCAGGGAATAAAATTCTGGAAATTATGATTAGGTCTCTAAAACTTGTTCGATTAAATTAGGACTCATTTCTCTTTAGTTTCTACTGCAATTAAACTCGGTCTTTGCATGAAGATATATGATCTAATTAAAGTGTTTAGAAAGGATTGGTTAGCCTGGTTAGCCTCGGTATTCTTCGTGTAGCTCGTTCAAGTCGGGTGACATCTAGACCTAGTTGAGAGGGTTACAAACAAAGAGTATTATTAATTTCTCTAGGAGTCTAGACGGTAGTGTTCAATCGTTTGGATGTTGCCATAATACACTCGGAATATTAATAATTTAATAGGACCTTAATTATTTAATTAATAGAGCCTGATAGGATAGAACTTAAAATTGACCAAATAATAACATATCATGCATTTAAATCTTCTATAGTAGATCTCATATTTCTTCAAAATAGGGGTTAAGGTTTCCTAAAGTAATTGGACGTCTTATTCAAGCTCGTATTTAAAAGAAATATACTTTCTTATCCAAAATGATACCCTAATTCAAACAATATTCATTTGATAATGACGGGCTGAATTAATATTATTATTCGAAATGCCAAAATTCCACGTGTAATTAATAAGGTATCGATCTTGTGAGCTCGTAAGGGTCGTCCTTATGTGTAACCGACTCCTGAACCCAAATATTTTTAAAAAAATCTTTGGTTTGTTTTATGGTGTCTGACCCACCTAAGTGGAAGGTGGCGGCTCCAAGCCATTTTAAAATAAAATAATACTCGTTTTTAATAAGATCCCGATTTTCATAGTTATTAATTAAAAAGGGTGTAAAGCTTAATTTCAAAATTTGTCAGGCTATTTTGATGCCTCGATTTTTAAAATGATTGTGACAATAATCGGTAGAGATAATGCTATTAAAGAACTTATTCAACAATAAATTCAAGTTAGCACTTAATTGGTCACAACTTTTATATGAAAGGATTCCATATAGCCTTTGTCATCCTATTTATCATTCTTAATTCTAAACTTTATTAATTACACTTTTTCTGAATTAATCTTGCTTTCTTTTGTAGTTTTCTTCCATAACATTATTTTCTTAGTTTTTTATAGTTTATTATCACACAATAATTTCAACTTTCACTAGGATTAATTTGAAAATTAATTCTTAGATAATCTTTATGGAAACGATACTCAAATGATCATTTTTTTACTGGCTAATAGTGTATACTTGCATGTAAAGATATTAACTTGGCATTATTGTTATATATATCCAGTTAAGTATTCAATCAATTGTCGAGCATAATCAAGTTAACAAGTTTTTAACACGGTTATCGGAGTTTTCAACATAATTATTTGGTTTAATTTTTACTTGTTCTTATTTTTATTTACTAACTTCATTTTCTTATTTCTTAGGAAAGCTAAAAAAAAACATGGTACAATGATGGCTGCATTCTTCTCACTTAAGACTATTAATATCCAACACCAAATATCAATAGAAAACAAATGAAGAAGATGCTTATACAACACTCTCGGCACAGATTTCTGAACTAGAAAATATGATTACATCATTGAAAAGGCATAACAAGTTCAGTCAAAGGCAAACAACATCCATTATTAGTGCATATTGTAGTCGATGTCACTTGTTTGATAATTTCCCCTTCAATCCTAATTCTTATTGTTACACGTAACACTTCCTCCTACCATTTCAACCAAGTATAGATCCAACAATAAAACAATTACTGGAATGATTAAGATGATGATTATTTTTATACACATAACAATTGTTTTTGCACCATCAGGCATCAATCAAATGCTATCCCAAGAAATACTGATGCACAACTATCCACCTTAAGAGCAAACAAAGTCCTTTGAAAATCCAAATTTAAAAGCATTGGATTCTATGAGAGGTTTGAAAGAACAAGTTATGAGGCTTACAGATATCATAAATGATATGCTTCAAGATGAGGAGATAGAGCTATCATCAAGACAAGAAAATATGGCAAAAGATTCAATTAGTGATTACGACTAGTATGCCATGCCAACAATACTTTAATAAGTTAACAATTTTCATCCTCCAACGAAACCTCAATGATTTTAGAATGAACATCATGAGTATCAAGGTTTTCCTAACATACTTGAATCAATATATCATGATGATGAAGAGTATTCTACAAGTAGGCTGAATATCATAAAATCAGATATTCGAATAAAACGTCAGTTCTAGAATCTATTACGATTAGAAATAGTTTTATTATCTCATACCGTCTAAAAATTGATACCTAAAAAATTATCATTTCTTATATTAGACTTTATAAATTAAAGTAGCATTTAAATTAAAATTCGGTTGTATAGACGATTAAATTTTAAAGAAAACATTATTCGAGAGCAAACGATAATCTATCATACCACGACTGGTACTAGCCCCATTTAAACAAATTAATTCCAAATATTCAAACTTAAAGGAAGAATAAAACAACTAAATTATATGACAAATATATACATATAAAATAAAGGAAGCAACAATATTTAATGCATGAGTTATCACCTATAAACAATATAAATACACTAATACAAGATTAAAGAAAACAAAACAATATACATATACACCAAAAACAGTTTTACACAAAACTTTACGTATAAAAAGCACAAAATTTAAAAAGGATATTCTAATACACTAGTATACAAAAATTATAAACATAAACTATAACAATCGTACAAAATACATGAACAACAAATAACTAGCATTCGGAAAGTAAAATGACATAAATTAAGATAAGAATTTGAACTAGCAAGCGAACATGAATATAAATAAACCAATAAGCATCGAACATGCACTCGAATAAATACATTGAGTATTAATATGCTAAGATAAACAAAAAAAATAAATTCTTTTAAATATACCAGAAGAGACCAAAATAAAAAAAATATTTTAAAACAAAAAACTTTACCACTGAATTTAGGATTAAATTAAAACATAGATAAAATTTAGGGTTAAAATTGAAGAAAAAATCTAAAACAGATTTAAATGAAAATAGAGACGAAATTGAAACAACTTAAAAGATATAAGGACTGCGGAAAGGGTTTTTAAAAGAGGATAGCCTGAAAGTTAATGAAACGGGATTGGGAGAAAATAAAACCATTTTCGAAAACAAGGATCAGCTCTAAAGTAGAGATAAATTTAAAACAAAATAAAACCCATAAAGAATCGGAGCCGTGATTAAAAAAGAGGAATGGTCAGTGTTGTAAAGAAAAATGTGGAAGGTTTTATTTTATAAATAAACCCTTTCACGTTTTAAATACAATATATATACCAAAAAAATCAAAGTTTAAACTATCTTTCATTTTTGGATAACCTAAATGAAAAAACTTATTTTCTCTTTGTATTCATTCATGAAATCCAAAAAAAGGGATGAACACGTCCACCCTAGCCTAGGAACCACCTTGAACTGTCGTGATAGACTTAGAAAAAAAATTGAAATCCTTCTGAGTCTTAAACAAAGATGACTATTTTCTCCCGAAAATTGTTTCAAGAAACTTTTTTTTAAAAAAAAAAAAGTAGCCTTTTGATTAAAAAATTCAAAAAGGATCTCCCTTTCCTGTACACTCTTATTGGTGCGAAGGTTGTGAGATAATCACCAAAAGGAAACATGGCTGAACGATTGCCTAATCTTTCAAGGTAAAAGAGAAAAATTCTAAATCTATTTCTATTATCTTTTATTCATGCATACAAATAAAACTTTTAAGAGAATACTTCAAAACTTTATGTTTTTCTATTAGTAACAGAATTCTCTTTATGTTGAAATGATCAATAGAATGAAAATGGCAAAGAAAAGGTGAATTGACAAATTAAACATTTAAAGTTGAAAGAAAAATATGGAAAATGAACACAATAAATTTTAGAATGATTCAAGTTTCAAACAAGCTCTACATCTACTACCCAACACTCTACTAAAGATTATAACAATTAACTAAGTAGAATTCGTCCTTTTTTTTTTCAGATTAGAAGAAAATCTTACAACAGATCAAACTTTTTATTCATAGTAATAAAAGATCACTCTTTACAAGAGGAGAAATGGTAAACTTGTTGAAAAATAGTGAGCAAATGACCATCTTTGAAACCTTTTTTGAAAGTGTAAAGATGAGGATTCGAATAAGGAATTATTGATTCTTATTCTACTTCCCGAGATCTTTACAACGGTAGCTCATATGCTCAAAATTGTTGAGTGGTGAATGAGAAATTGATTCTCAAAGAAAGAAGGTTGAAATAAAGTAAGGAATGAGAAACCTCATTATCCCATATTGATGGGATAAATAAAGTGGGAAGTGTTTATATACACTTACTCACATAGTTATTATTGAATGACTTAACACTTGGGTTGGAGTGCACAATGTTGACAATGCAAATTTTCGGACCTGTTGGGTCGCTTTTTGTGCTTACGAATATTTTACCTATTGTGAATAATTTTCCTTAATTTATTTTATTTTTTAAAAAAAATCCAAAAAGAGTTTGTTTTCAGTTATAACAACTCAGGATATTTTTAGATAATGGGAAGATATAATGGCTATTTTTAGTTTAAATTTTAATTTAATTCAATTTTAAACTCTAGATAATGCTAATTATCTCTTAAGATTTAAATTTTAATTCATTTCAAATTGCTCACTGTTGCCCTAATTTCTACTATAAATATGGGATTGATTTCTCAGTTTTATATCATTTCTTAAACATATCTCATATCTCTCAAAATGTTTTCTCTCCTGTGGTGAAGAACGGTTCGGGAACTCAGCATATGTGCTATTGTTGGAGTTCCTCTTGTTGTTTATGTTGGGAGACAGGCTGCCAATAAACTCAACACCATCGGAGTGGTAGAAAATCTGTCTTAAGGAAACTGCGATTATGCAGGCCTCAATACGATTCCGGTCAAAATCTATGAGATCATGGGTTGTTGCACGGTTCGAAAAATAAGCTATTAACCAGCCGTGAGAACTTCCATTTTTTTAAAGGTTTCCAACATGGTAATTTCCTTTTTTAAGGCTTCTGTTTTCATTTGTTTACTTAATAATATTTATTAATTATAATAAATATTATTTTAGGGTTAAAAGTATATTATTTAGTTCGTACTAATATTTTTTTAAGAAATTTTATAGCGGCGAACAGGATATTCGAACGATTAGATCGAGTTTGATGAATTTATTCTTTGGAATAAAATGAGAAAGCAAACAATTTGTTTCAGGAATAATCCTGTTGTTTTTAAACGAGTTTGTTAAAATTCTCAAATTGGGACAAATCTATTCGACAGAAATTGTGATGAAAAGTAACCGAGGTTACGAATTTTGAAATAACAAAATCAAATAAAGGAAAATTTTAATTTTTGATTTATTAGAATTATAATTAATTCTGGGTTTGTTTCCTTTATTAAAAGAGAAAAAATGGATATGGTAAATTTAATTTTTACCTATGTGAATACATACATGTATTGGTACAACCTTATTTATGAAAATCAAGGTTTTGGCTTAAGACAATATCGTCTATTGATCAAATAAAGCATTTATTTAATATAGAATTAAATTTCTTATTTGATATAAAATATGGTAATATTAAAATCATATATTTAAATTTAAGGTAATCGTGGATTCCTTAAATAAGTGTTATGGTATTTTTGTGATCATACCATATATGCGAATTAAGGTAATATTCCTTAATGATTTAAATACATGTGTGCATGTATTATGATAATTTTAATATCATAAATTATGATATTAATTCGGTAATAATATTTTGATATTATTATGTTCAAGGCAATTTATTTATTTCGAAAATAATATTGACCTTATTGTTGAATATGACAAGAAAAGGAATATCCTTTTGTGTGAAATAATAATTATTGAGATAATTATTATTCGTGTTTAAAATTGTAAACACAAAGAATGTGGATTATTTTGGAAATAAAGATCTCGTAAAAAAATTTATTTTGGGAATTATTTCTTACCGTTTTAACGGATTTACTTGATCTTTCAAAAATCAATCAAAGAAATTTAAAATAAAGGACTAATTTTTTTTTAAGAATTAAGTTGCTTTGATATATGTTTGGGTTTTAATGTGATTAATCCCATTTTTTTATTTCTTTGATAGAATCTTGCGATGATTCTATTTTTGAAAGGAAAATAAATCACAAATTTATTTTCTGGAAAATCCTATTATTAGATTTACTTGGGAATCTTTCATGATTCTAAATTGGAAATAAATCAGTGAATTTATTTCATGTGAATATTGGAAATTGAGATACAATAAATAAATATATTTTCAGGAACTTAATTTTTATCGTTATAACGGACTTACTTAATCTCTTTTTCAAACAAAGTGAACAAATCTGTTTTAACAGAATTTGTTAGTAGAAGTAACATTGATTACTAATTCTATAACGTTGATTCGACCAAGGTCTTGAATCAAATCATAGAAGAAAGTTATTTTCGATGTTAAAATTTTTTAAATCCTATTCTGATGTATGTTATGAAATACACAGTGTTTAAAATTGGCTTAAGAACTATGATGATCATTTGAACGTAAATGGAAGATGTTGGTGCTAAGAAATTCTTAGTGATTGATTCTAAATGGTAATGAATCAAAGACAGTGACTTCATTGATCACTCAAACTTGAATGATTTTAAGAACTTCCATAAATGGGTGATTAAAAGAAAATTTGAAAGTGCATATCTAAGATTGGTTCTTTAAAAAGACTTGGTTCTTAAGTTTGCCTAATGCACCACCTCTCTTATCATAAGTTACCTACCTGGTGCACTTTTTATTATTATTCTTTCAATTAAAATCTTGTGAACTTTTTTTTAGGATTTTAGTAAACTAAAATGCTATCCTCTAACAAAAGCTGGAAATTATAATTTTGTTTCTGATTTTTAGTCTTTGACTAAATTTTTGATGTGGAACAAATTTATAATATTTTGATTGTGACTATGTTACACAATCAATGAAATTCATGAGGAAGAATTTCAAAATATGACAACAAAGATGTTGTAAACTTGATCATGATAAACTTGATCAAAAATAAAATTTTCCTAGTGCTAGAGAGGATGAGGTAAATATGGTTACCATATTTTGCTAAGCAAATATTACTATGAAAATATTGCTAGAGCATATATATTGAAAGTCAAAAATGACTTCAAGCCACAAAGTAGGTGGTATATCTCAAGAAGCTAAATTTCATGAGAAAATACTTCAATTTTATGAGATATGGAATAAGTCTTTAGACTATATTTCCAAATGAAATCAATATTATGATAATTTTTTGTCATAATAATCGATATAACGAATAATTGTTTGAAGGAAATTTATTACCTTCGTGATAGAACAATTTAGTTTTGCTTAAAAGTTAAGTTGATATAAGGAAATTATTCCTTATAATAAGGATGTTGAAACCCAAATTGATTAATTTGAGGAGAAACTCTATATGAGTAATGTTGCAACATCCAAAGGTACAATAATTTTGAAGATAACTTCTAAAAGAATTAAATCTTCAAAATGTGCCTAACATATAGGGGAATTGTTCTATCAACTAAGTGCGAGACACCATATGAGTTATGGATGGAAATAAAGCCTTCCTACAACTATATAAAAATATGGGGATTTCACGCCAAGGTAATATTCCATTACCAAAAAAACAAAAATAAGTGGACTGTATTCTCATTGGCTATGTGAAACATAGTAACGAATATCAATTTTTGTAGAAAAATATGATAATAAGAAAGAAAGACTCATTCTTTAAATATAATTCCTAGAAAAGTTGATCCAAGTTTCATAAAAACGAATTATGGATATGAGAAAAAGTCCACATGTTCAACAAACAGTTAAAACAAATATATTATCATGATGACAAATAAGTGTGATAAATGATGGTATGTCAAACAAACTAGGATATATGGTCCTATGTTGATGATGTACAATGAAAGATTAGTCAATTCAAGATTGATATGGAAAATATGAGATTGATAGATTTGATTATGGGTATCCCAATCAAATAATCACTTGAATGTCTCATATTGTCAAAGTCACAGAAGATTGGCCAGGATGTTTTCAGCATAGCCAGAACTCCAAATATGAGCTAATACTTGTTGAAATGGAATATGTAAATGTAATATACAATCTAAGTGTATTGAATTAAATAAATTAGTGCTTTCACTATGAGCAATTTAAGAAGATTCACAAAATAATCCAAGGTCAAACCCTGGATAATAATTGTAAGAATTTTAAGATATCTCAGAGATACTCAAGATTATAAAGCATTATTCCATAAAGATTCTTCGATATAAGTAAACATGTTTACATCGAATGAATAAGTTTTGTCATGTGTTTTCTCAATACAAACGTTTATAACCAGATTCAAAATAGAATCTGAGTTTGAGATCCAGACAATTCTGGAAAAAGTCAAATGACTTTAAAATGTATTGAAGGATACTCATGAATGACCTGAGTATGTGTCAACAATGTTTATTGGTGGAGCACATAGTTTTATGAGCAACAATTATTTGGGTCTTCAATATAATACCGTTAAACAACTGATCTCAAATAGAGTTATCGCTATTGATTTGATAAAATCAAAGGATAACATTGTGGATCCACTAACGTAAGAGTTAAATTGAGATCAAGTTGAGAAAATATCTAAAGGAATGTGACTAAGCCCATGAAATTAAAGGCGCTATGTGAAGGAAAAACCCTACCTAGCTGATTGGAGATCCCAAGAACTAGGTTCAAAGGGACAACCTAATTGCATAGACCTATGCGGTCATTGTGGGGTTCCTTCCCCAAGTCCATTCCTATGATGTGAACAGTGACAAGAATTTGGTAAAGGTTAAGTAAAAGCTTTTAATGACCATTGTGTGCTTCGGTGAGCCGAGCAACATAAGTCACCTATGTTAGAGTGAAGTGGGGTCGCTTCAAGAAGATTATTAAGCATAGTTCTTCTATACTCTCGTAGAACCAAGAGATGCCCACAACCATAAGGGCATAACTATGAGAGTTGTATCTCTTGTCAGAGAGATAGGTGTGTGAAGTATGTCATCGTTTACACCAACGACTGACAGTTCAAGGACATCGCGTCTACTGATTAGCTAGTAAAGTAAATATACTTTCACAAGGGAAAGTTCAAAGGTGGACACCTACCTATCCTATGAATCTATCAATCGTAGAGCCTATCACCATATTGTGCAAAAATGTTTTGATAAAAACATCAATTTTATTCATGTGGACGATTGTTGGAAAATAGTGAGCAAATGACCATCTTTGAAGCATTTTTTAGAAGTGTAAAGATGAGGATTCGAATAATGAATTATTGATTCTTATTCTACTCCGTGAGATCTTTATAACGGTATCTAATATGCTCAAAATTGTTGAGTGGTGAATGATAAATTGATGCCCAAAGAAAGAAGGTTGGAATAAAGTAAGGAATGAGAAACCCCATTATCCTATATTGATGGGATAAATGAAGTAGGAAGTGTTTATATACACTTACTCACATAGTTATCATTGAATGACTTAACACTTGGGTTGGGGTGCACGATGTGGACGATGCAAATATCCGGACCGGTCGGGCCCCTTTTTGGGCTTACGGATATTTTACTCGTTGTGAATAATTTTCCTTAATTTATTTTATTTTTTAAAAATATCCAAAAAGAGTTTATTTTCAGTTATAACAGCTCAGGATATTTTTAAATAATGAGAAGATATAATGGCTATTTTTAGTTTAAATTTGAATTTAATTCAATTTTAAACTCTAGATAATTAACATTATCTCTTAAGATTTGAATTTTAATTCATTTCAAATTGTTCATTGTTGCCCTAATTTCCACTATAAATATGAGATTGATTCCTCAGTTTTATATCATCTCTTAAACATATCTCATATCTCTCAAAACGTTTTCTCTCCTGGTTTTTATTCAGGTGACTGGGGGAGGCAAGAACGGTTCAGGAACTCAACAAATGTGCTATTGTTGGAGTTCCTCTTATTGTTTTATCTTTGGAGACAGACTACCAGTAAACTCAGCACCATCGGAGTGACAGAAAATCTGTCTTAAGGAAACTGCGATTATACAGGCCTCAACACGATTTCGGTTTATCGTTTCCAAAATGTGTTTGATCTAAAATTTTATCTATTTTATTTCATAATTTTGTTTGGGCTTTATTTTGTTCGCTAAATAATAATATTATTTTATTTTATTATTATTTATTTTCTTGGATTAATCATCTATTGTCCAACAAAACTAAAATATATCTTTCAAAGGTTGATAATGTTTACTCAATTACAACGAAAACTCTTCCCAATCTTGAAATAAAGATTACAATAAAATACACATAAGTTAAGAATAAGGGTTTGATAATAAATGCTGAATTTAATATTACAATAGGATTTTTGTTTGATTGCTAACACAATGATCATTAGTTAGTTGTAGCAGCTTTAGAGACCTGTATTTATATCTCCTCATTGATTTCTAACCGTTTGAGTTGTAGAAGAATAAAATATAGTGTTTGTGCAAATTTCTTACGGTAAATGTTGTCTTGCTTATCTTTGGTATCGGTACATAGGTTCCCATATCGATAAATGTCATAAGAAAAAAATTAATTTATAAAGGGGTATCAATATAAGAGCTTGTCGTATCGATACCCATATTTGAAAATGTAAAGGGGTATCGATATGCCTATTTAGAGCACTGAAACAAGTGTTGATTTTTTTAAAAAGATTGACACGGGTCGTACTGTATCAATACGAGTTTTACTCAATGGAAACCTAATAAAAAGATTGAAGAAACAATATCGATATGCACTATAGCCATATCGGTATGCGTAATCGTTTTTTAATTTTATGGTTCCAATAAACTAACATTTAAACGGTTATATTTTGACCTTGAAAAATGAACAAAAATTTATTGATTATATCAATACGCCTAAAAAACGTATTGATACTCAAATAGCTGTTAGGACCCAAATTGAAAGGCATATCAATTTTATACTTGTCTATACCAATTCTACGTATCGATACGCGTTTATAACGTATCGGTAAATGATACCCATCAACTTAAAAATGAAGTTCAATAACGAAAATTTGTATCAATTCAACTTAAAGGGTATTAATAAACCTAGACGATTTTAGTTGTTTTGAGTATGAAAATACTTTAAAAAAAATAGGTATAATTTTTATCTTAAGAAAAAATTTTAGCGTTGAAAATATTATCAATTTAAAAAATTTTAAGGTACTTAAAAATTTATATCTTTAGTTAAATTAATTCTTATACAAATATGTTAGATCAAAATCAAGTATACTTTTACACTTTACTATGAAATGTTTTTGGTTTATATAGCGGAACTAAAACTGTTCCCTTTATGCAATTTTTTTTCATTCATGCCTAAATCTAAAATTGTCGCCTCTGATTGTTCGTTGTTTGGATTGTATGATACAACGGGTGATTCTAGGAAAAGACCATTAAAAGAAGGCTAAAAAAGACTAACGGGTTTACCCGATCAATATTTATACATAATTAGTTACGAACTATGTACACAATTTTATACAAAAACTGTAAGAAAAACAGAATATACATAAATTATTACAAACGTAAGGATTTGTGTATATACATAAATCCTTACAAATATTGTAAGAAAAATGGTATATACATAAAATGTTACAACATAAGGATTTGTGTACATACATTACTACGAGAATACATAAACTGATACAAATATTGTAAGGATTTGTGTATTTACACAAATCCCTACAAAGTATACACAAATGCTTACGAAAATTGTAAGGAAAAAGGTATTTACACAAATCCTTACAACTTCTCACCATGGGCTAAAGGAGGCCATCCAAGTGTAAGGATTTGTGTACATAAACAATTTACTATGAGAATACATAATATGATACAAAAATGGTAAGGATTTGTGTATATACACAAATTCCTACAAGGTATACACAAATGCTTACGAAAACTGTAAGGAAAAAAAGTATGTACACAAATTCTTACAACTTCTCACAATAGGCCAAAGGAGGCCATCCAAGTGTAAGGATTTATGTACATACACAATTTACTGCGAGAATACATAATATGAAACAAAAATGGTAAGGATTTGTGTATGTACACAAATCCTTACAAGGTATACACAAATGCTTATGAAAACCGTAAGGAAAAAGGTTTATACACAAATCCTTACAACTTCTCACCATGGTCTAAAGGAGGCCGTCCAAGTGTAAGGATTTATATACATACACAACTTACTACGAGAATACATAATATGGTACAAAAATGGTAAGGATTTGTGTATGTACATAGATCCCTATAATGTATACACAAATTCTTACGAAAACCGTAAGAAAAAAGGTATATACACAAATCCATACACCTTCTCGCCATGGGCTAAAGGAGGCCATCCAAGTGTAAGGATTTGTGTACATACACAATTTACTACGAGAATACATAATATGAAACAAAAATGGTATGGTACACAAATCCCTATGAGGTATACACAAATGCTTACGAAAATCGTTAGAAAAAAGATATGTACACAAATCCTTACACCTTCTCACCATGGGCTAAAGGAGGCCATCCAAGTGTAAGAGTTTGTGTACATACACAATTTACTACGGGAATGCATAATATGGAACAAAAATGGTAAAAACAATTGTGTATGTACACAAATTCCTACAAGATATACACAAATTGTGAGAAAAGAGTCATGATGGCCGTAGAACACGAACGTCGATCAACAATGAATAAGAAAATAAAAAATACTAGAGTTTAACAATAGAGAAAAATAGTATTTTAAACAAAGGACAATTTTTTTTTGTATTTTCTTATTATTGTTCTAAATCAAATGGTTACAGAATAAGCCTTTAAATAGACTAAAATAAAGTTTTAGTATAACTAATATTATACTTTATCTCTAATTTAAATAATATTTATTCCTAATTTAAATAAGACTTCTAATAAATCTAAACTATTAATTAGAAATAAACTCTAATTAAATTTTAAATAAAAACTCTAGCACTCCTTGTTAACTTAGACTCCTCATCAAGCTCTAACACTTTTTGGATAACTAACACCCCCTCAAACTAGTGAACAAACGTAGTAGAACATCAGCTTGAATCTTGGATATGATGTCTTACTCTTTTCTCTTCTGTTGTTTCTTTGAGAAAAATATTTCTTATTCTTGAGTCAGGAGTCTTTGATTGAGATACTCCAACATGTGTTTCTTAATTAAAAGATTCGATGTGAATATTGTTGATATAATCCTGGTAGTAAAATTTTGAATCATATATGTGTTGCCCAATCGTGGTTCAAGTAAGAACTTTGAGTAGCGTTTTTCGTGGGAAGTTAATTGCCTTGACAATTAGGGTTGTGAAGAAAATCTGAACACGGAAGATAGTAGTGGTGACGTAGGTTTTTGTTGATTTAACAAGGATGATGGATTGTGACCCGTTAGCTATATAGAGCTAAGAACCAACAATATAAAGTGATGAAATTGAAGGGATAGAGAATGAAAAGTGACCCACTAGCTATAGAGAGCTAGGAACCAACGCTATAAACAAATAAAATGAATAGAATGCCACAAGAATCCACTTGAAGCCGATAAAGTTCTTGTAGAACAAGAAAAAGAGAACACTTTCAAAGTTTAATATATGATCAAATTTGTCCCTTTACAATGGAATAGACAACCTATTTATAGTAACCATAGGCTAGATATGAAGATTCTTACAAAGAAGATAATTTCTTAATATCAATGTTAATAAAAACTCATGAATACATTATTTCACATCTTTCCTCATAATGCCTGAAAATACCAAGAGTCTTAGATGAATTTGATATTCTCTAGAATGAATCTAGACTCATATATATTTAATGGAGAAAACTCTTTCACTTCCATGGCTTGCTCACTCATGTAAAATTGATGAAGACAACATAGGATGTATGTGGTCATCCTGTTTGTCCAAAGGAAAATGCCTCTTGCAATTCCAAGCTCATCTCCATGCAATTATCCTACTTGAATTGCTTTGATGAAGAGAATAAAGTAGACCTTCAATGTATGTCTCCTTATAGAATATTAAAAGCCTCTCCAAATAATTATAATGATGGAAATTATTTAGTTGTCTATCATGCATCATTTTTCCGTAATAAAATTACTGCCTACATTGTCTTCGGTAAATTTATCATATCTTAAGCTCTCAATATCATATTGAGGTGATTTCAAATACGTTGGAAAGCTAAGACATATAGGAATAACTTATAAGAAGACTTCAAGACTCAAATAAGTCCGTATCCAGTTCGAAAATAATGATCAAGATGCCTCATATTCCAATTTGATGTGATTGTTCATCTCCCTCCATGCACTTTAATGAAGAACATGTTTATTGAATGCAATATAATTTTATGCAAACTTTAATTTCTCATGCATATTAATGCATAAGTAAAATATGGAATAAGGAAGAACTCCTTAGAAATATCCTCAAAGATCTTCATGATGATAGAGGTTCCTCTTTCGGGTTGAAATACACCTTCATAAATATGATCTTTGTTTTAACATATCATATTAAGAAAGAATAAGCTTCTTGAAGCTTCTTGAATGTAAACAACTTGCCTCGATCAAACGGTCTCAGTAAGATTGTAGAAAATAATGTAAAGAACGTAGTCATACTCACATCATTCCCTCCCTCTTTAAGTTTATTCATCCTCGAATCAAAAATATCGATAAACGAATGAACGTCATTGCAAATCAAGAAAGATCCTTTGCCAGAGGTAGAATACTTCAAATTAATTTCTCGCCTTTGAGAATGGTTCATCCTCAAATTGCAAGCATCTTTGGCAAAATGTTCCTCATCACCAAGTAAGAAGAAATCTTTTCCATAAATGGAGAAGTCTTTTTGAACTCCTTGTGATGACTTTCCAAATTTTTTTCTTCTATGAACTCTTTTTTGAAACATCATTGGTAGCAAATCTTCCTTCTCCTTTAGAAATCATGGTGCTACAATTAGGACATTGACTCGGGATGTATCCTCTTCCCAAACATCAGTAACATCGATTTCTCTTGAATTTATCATTCTGCAATCATGTAACAATGAAAATCAAGAACAAAAAAAGAATGATTAAAGTTGGTGTAAAATGAAATTTGACTCTCTTTCCCTTTTACACAAATAATTTCTTTTCCAAACTCATTTTTTTTACTCTCATCTTCCTTTTGAAATTATTTTTCACTTTCACTTTCTTTTTCTTTTTGTTTGAAAATCTTATTTCTCTCTTTTTCACAAAACTCTTGTTCTTTACTCTCAATGTCTTTTGCCACTCTCGTTTCTTTCTTTTTTTTGCCAAAATTTTTTTTCTAGTTGCTCTTGCAAATATGTTTCTTTGATAAAATTGTCCAAACACTCTTGAAGACGAACTAGACTTTCTGGATTGAAATATGTTACGATGCTTGGCTTACTTCGTGTTGAACTTTTGATTTTGCTTTTTATTCAAAAATTGAAATCCTTCTAGCAAAATTTGTCGCTCGAATAGGTTGTCGATTTAGAAAAAGGTCGAGTGTCATTTCGCAACTATTCTTGCCTTTTTAACCTTTGATGAAGGTGATTTTGAATAAGAACGTCTTTCAATTATTCGATCCAACTTCCTTGTGATTGGGTCAAAATGCTTTTGAACAATCTCTTCATCTCACGATTGAAATCCTGAAATTGAAAATTTGGCAAAAAGTCTTGTACTTCATCGCTTGTATAAACATTTGCTCTTTTGAACTTTCGAGACATCTTTAACACATTTAATTGACTTTCTCGTTTAACTAGACATAATGAACCACCATAGCTCTGATACCAAATGATATGATCATGGTAGTAAAATTATGAATCATATATGTGTTCCCAGACCGTGATTTAAGTAAGATTATGAGTAGTGTTTTTCGTGGGAAGTTAGTTGCCTTGACAATTAGGGTTGTAAAGAAAATATGAACGCGGAAGATAGTAGTGGTGACGTAGGTTTTGTTAATTTAATAAGGATGATGGATTGTAACCTGTTAGCTATATAGAGCTAAGAACCAACAATATAAAGTGATGGAATTGAAGGGATAGAGAATGGAACGTGACCCACTAGCTATAGAGAGCTACGAACCAACGCTATAAACAA
This sequence comes from Abelmoschus esculentus, assembly GCA_035048815.1. Lineage (NCBI taxonomy): Eukaryota > Viridiplantae > Streptophyta > Magnoliopsida > Malvales > Malvaceae > Abelmoschus > Abelmoschus esculentus. Next base: position 12,287,795 of record JAUCBN010000026.1, read on the forward strand.
ATGAAATGGATAGAATGTCACAAGAATTCACTTGAAGCTGATAAAGTTCTTCTAGAACAAAAAAAGAGAACACTCTCAAAGTTTAATATATTATCAAAGTTATCCCTTTACAATGTAATAGACAATCTATTTATAGTAACCATAGGATAGATATGAAGAATCTTAAAAAGGAGATAATTTCTTAATCTCGATGCTAATAAAAACTCATGAATGCATTATTTTACATCTTTCCTCATAATGCCTGAAAATACCAAGAGTCTTGGATGAATTTGATATTCTCTAGAATGAATCAGACTCATATATATTTAATGGAGAAAACTCTTGCACTTTCATGGCTTGCTCACTCATGTAGAATTGATAAAGACAACATAGGATGTGTGTGGACATCCTATTTGTCGAAAGGAAAATGTCTCTTGCAGTTTCAAGCTCATATCCATGTAATTATCCAACTTGAATTGCTTTGATGAAGAGAATAAAGTTTACCTTCAATGCATGTCTCCTTGTAGAATATGAAAAGCCTCTCCAAATGATGATAATGATGGACATTATTTGTTCATCTCTGATGCATCATTTTTCTATAATAAAATTATAGCCTGCATTGTTTTCGGTAAATCGATCATATCTTAAGCTCTCGATAACAGATTTAGGTGATTCAAAATGCGTTAGAAAGCTAAGACATATAAGAATAACTTTTAAGAAGATTTCAAGACTCAAATCAGCTCGTATCCAGTTAGAAAATAATGATCAAGATGTCTCATATTCCAATTTGATGTAATTATTCATCTTTCTCCATGCACTTTAATGAAGAACATGTTTATTGAATGCAATGTAATTTTATTTAAACTTTCATTTCTCATGCAAATTAATGAATAAGTAAAATATGGAAAAAGGAATAACTCCCTTAGAAATATCCTTCAAGATCTTCATGATGGTGGAGGTTCCTCTTTCGGGTTGAAATACACCTCCATAAATATGATCTTTGTTTGAAAATCATCCCATATTAAGAAAGAATAAGCTTCTTTTAACTTCTAGAATGTAAAAAACTTTCCTCGATCAAACGATCTCAGTAAGGTTGTAGAAAATAATATAAGGAACGTATTTATGCTCACATCAAATATACGAAGTGATCAAAAGCATCTACACTCCCCCTTAAATTGGTAGTTACACAGATTAGAATTCAACCTTGAACCTTTGATGTAGAATCCTTTAAAAAAATATTACCTAGCTTTTAAGGTTAAATTATAATATTTTCACCTATCTTTTTGGATGGATGGCTAAGATAGAATCAAATAATTTTTAAGGCTAAACTATAACCTTTTCTCCTATCTTTTGAAACGGATGACTAAGATAGAACCAAATAGTTTTTAAGGTTAAACTATAACCTTTTTTCCTATCTTTTGGAACAGATGGCTAAGATAGAACCAAATAGTTTTTAAGGCTAAACTATAACCTTTTCATCTATCTTTTTAATTGGCTAAGATAGAACCATTAAATAAACAACCAACAAAATTAAGTGAGTAGAAATTTCACTAGAGATGTAAGATTTTTATGAGGGGGAAGCCAAAGAACGAGTGTGGTCTAATGATAACAACGGGAAAAATTGATTTGTATCTAAAAAATCAAATCATCGGTTTGTTTCTGATTACAGATGGCATCAATGGTGACAACATCAAGACCGTTGTTGGCTCAGATACCATGTGCGAGAGGGGACATGATGGTCATAGAACACGAACGCTGATGAACAATGAATAAGAAAATAAAAAATACTAGAGTTTAAAAATAGAAAAAAAATAGTATTTTCAACAGGAAAAAAATATGTTTCTTTATATTTTCTTATTATTTTTTTATATCAAAAGGTTACAGAATAAGCCTTTAAATAGGCTAAAATAGAGTTTTAGTATAACTAAAATTATACTTTATCTATAATTTAAATAATATTTATTCCTAATTTAAATAAGACTTCTAATAAATCTAAACAACTAATTAGGAATAAACTCTGATTATATATTAAATAAAAACTCTAGCACTTCTCGTTAACTAATTAGGAATAAATTCTAATTATGCTACAATTACTTAATAAGTATGAAGGCTTGGCTCAGTGGGTAATATGTATGTTTATCATGCATTTAACTTGGGTTCAAACCTTCTAATTTAATTTTTTTATTTTTTTCTCACCCACCAGGTGGTGACACGTGTCATCACCGGATTGAATGATTAATTTTATTTATTAATTTAAAAATTGAGTGACCTAATTGACGAGTTTTTATGTTGGGTGGCTAAAATAGGTATCTTCAATTATTTAGTTGGTCACTGATGTAATTTATCCATTTTTTAATAGGTATAACCGCTTAACCAATTTTAATCTAATGATAAAAAAAGATATACTATCATCTAACGACCATCATTTATTAGCCGGTTTGAGGCATTTTTTAAGCATCAGATTTTAACCTTACCCGTGATACAACTTCTAGAATTAGAGGGAATTAGAGGATAACCGACGTGAAAGTCACGCGTGAAGACGTGGTAATTGAAGAGTCTGGAAAAGCTGAAAAGGCATTTGCGTGCGTGGAAGATCCAAAGCATCGTGTGTCGATGCATGGAGAATCCAGAATCTTTCTTCAGAGTTGATCTCAACCGTCTAGAGGCGTTTGCAGAAAAAGGGATTAGGGTTAGTGTGGTCATTAAATAGCATTCCCTATTTAAGGCCCTAAATAAGCTTAATTAGAATGGAGCTATACTTTTTGGGGTTTAAAATTATAACATGGATAGTTATTATTAAAAGAGAACTAGACTTTTATTTACTTTATTGAATTTTATTTATTTATCTATATACTTTAATTCTAATTAATAAACTATAATAGTAATGATAATTGATAATAACTAAATAATAGTTTTGGTCTATAATAAGTAATATTGATAATCGAAAATGAAAACCATGATAACTATAATAATATATGCATTAATAGAAATAATAAGAATATATATACGAAAAAGGTAGTATATAATATTAATGGAGGAATGATTAAAATATTATTATTGAAAATTTTATTTCCAAAAATATATTTCACACCTCATTATTTCCCGGAATATTGTGAATTATTGTAGCGTTCAAAAGACCAATGTCTTGCAAACTGACTTTGAACAATAACTCGAATAAAAAAAATATTTCTACAAAGGCAACATGTTTACAAACCGGCTTTCAATAGTGATTTGAAGAAAAAAAATAAAAAAAAAGGCAACAAGTTTACAAACAGCCTTTAAATAGTATTTTGCCACTATTCAAACACCACCATTATACAACATGTCTTTGACAGGGTATTGGCAGCCTTACAGGCTACATAGCAGTTGACTCAGCGGGTAAAAGAGGTAGGGTGGTTCAGCGGGTTTTTTGGGCTTGATGGGAAGAGGCAGGCAGGGTGTTAAATAAGGATGAATTTATTATGAAAATACTTTTAATGGTGTTTTAGAGTGTAGGTTTATATTTTTTAATTGTTACATTAATTTAAAATTTTATAGGGGTATTAAATTTTTTCTTATTTGAAAGTTGTTAGTGATTTTTAAAATTCGTATAGGGTTAATTAAGTAAAATTTATTAATCTTTATTTTAAATATGTATGTTGAGGATGGTGAAAATTTTGTTTGGTAGCATTTTGGAGTAAAGAGGAATAAGGAAGAAAAATAGGAGTCCGAGCCTAAAATTTTGTAAGTATTTTAAGAAATTTATTTGTTTTCTTATAATATTGATACTAAATTTATTATTGTTTCGTAAAACGTTTGTTTGCATAAAAAATTCAAGATTGATAATTTAGATGAATATTGTTCATGTATATTTATTTTTTAAATAGATCGATTAAATATTTTATTTTTAGGAAATTTGTATAGTTTTAGAAAGTTATTTCGAATATATTTGTGGATTATTTTTCTGATCAAAAAATGTTAGTATTACTTTTAAAATTTAGTTTCATTTTATTTTCTTATTGTGTATTATTATTTACATTATTTCTCAAAAAATGCAGTTAAAATGAGCAACAATAGCTTCGTTGTGAATGTTCATTACCATGGAAAAATGGTGAAAACCGATGCCGGTATTGAATTCGACTGTGATAGCTTTACGAAGATGAGATTTAGAAAATACATCACGCATCGAATATTAAAGGAAAAGATGTTAGAGAAAATTGGAGGTTAGATTCATGGTTTGAGATATTGGTGGCTTTGTGACAGTTCAGTCAAATATTCTACAATAGCTCTCGAAGATAATACAGATTTAGAAATAATGATCGCAGAACATGAGTCAATGAGTATTCGAAATATTGATTTGTTTGCTGAGATTCGTGATATTTCTGTCCTATCCAGAAACGTTGTTGGAGAAAGTAGTGAAATGTGCATTGGTAACGAATTTGATCTAGTTGGAGGCAGTTTCGTTTCACTGATGTCAACCGGGGAGAATCTACGAGGTCCATGGGGGGAATCACTTGAAGATTCAAGCGAAGATGAAGATACTGATGATCATGATTTGTTTCCTAATAACGTTGGAGAAGCCCCTAATTTTGGTGTTAGAGAATTAGTTCAAATGGGGGATGACACTACGTTCTATGAACCAACCAGTTATATAAGCTCAGTAGATTTCGAAGCGATGAGAGCGCCAGATTTTCCAGATATGCCTCATTTAAATTCTAGTGAGCAAGGTGAACTATTTGCTGGACTTCAATTTTACGAGAAAAATGAAGCAACATTGGCAATTAAAGAGTATAGCATTATGTAACATGTAGATTATGTGGTTGCTGAATCCACCCAAGAACTTTCTTCGCGAAGTGCGTGAAATTTGGACAAGAGTACAATTGGAAGATTCAAGTATCGTATGTTAAGAAGATTGATCGTTGGGAGGTGACAAAGTACAACGGTGACCATACATGTCTACGAACATCCATTGATCAAGACCATAGAAAATTGGACTCAAATGTAATAAGTCATCACGTTATGAAGTTGGTTGAAGCGAATACCAGGGTTTCCGTTTCTACAATACAGACATTCGTAGCGCAACATTTGAATATCAAATAGAATACAAGAAGGGGTGGCTCTCAAGAGAGAAGGCATTGTATTTGGTGTACGTTGATTACGATAAATCATACAATGAGCTATCGAGTTTCTTGGTAGCAATGACTCGTTTTATCCCAGGTACCATTGTAAGGTATCAAACGAAGGATGTATACAATCGACAAGGGCAACTAATTGAAGGTACCAAATTTTTTTATAGACTCTTTTGGGCATTCAAGCCATGCATTGATGGTTTTCCATATTGTAAACGAATGAGCTCGAAAAAATTTTACATTTTTATGCACCAAACCCATGTGAGCTTTTTTACCGCACCATCTGAACATAATAAAGCTTCTCTTAAATAACTAAATTAAAATAAAAACTTAAAATTAAAAGAAGAGTAATAAAATTACTGAGACACAAGAGGGAACTAAAGCGATGGCCGTGTAACTGGTGTCCAAAAAGGTAATCGTTGCCGAGCCCATGCTTGCAACAACAACAAACATCTGCCGATACCATGAACCTTATTGCCATCTACTATAGTAGCGCCCTTGCACAACTCACGATACAAGAATACTAATACAACAGAACCCCAACTATATATGACAGCTTCCCACGGATACCTCAAAAAACGTAGATATTTTGTATGAACAACATTGCTAGATTTATCTGACATTAATATGCCCCCATTCAGTTGAAGAATATAAGCTCGACTGGCATTATAAATTGCACCAACAGAGCTATATTCACCAAGTTGAAAATTATTTTGCAGCCAACTCAATTTTACCCGACCTCCTCTAAAATTTGATTTATCAAGAACCTATCTAAGGTAAAATTCGTAGATGATTTTAGGTATAGCTTTCACATTATCGATGTTTGGGTCATCAGTCAATGGACTACCGATCAATGGTGCTCCGTTTACTGGGAGCCCAATCAACATGACCACATCTTGAAGTGTAATCATACATTCCCCACACGGTATATTGAACGTATGGGTTTCAAGCCTCCAACGCTCAATTAGAGCGGCTATCAATCCGGGTACCAACTTATACCCTCGAATGAATGTCGCATGATAAAATCTAAAACCTTTTAACCAATCAATGATCTGATCGTCTGGATGGTTATAGGTCATGGTCAAATGATACCTAAATGTATCCTCGTAATCCTGTAACACGTTAAAATATACAACAAATATTATTTTTAACATAATTAAATTTTTATTAAATAAAATTCAAATAAAATAGTATCATCTCAGGAATTGATAAACTGCTAATATGTTGATCATGTAACCACAAAAGAGGAACTTGCTCATCCATCCTACAAGACAATAAAATATATTATTTTGCTAAACGAATTAATTTACTAAGCTAGAAACTAATTATTTGACTAATATAATTTATAAAAATAGTTATTTGCAAAACTAAAAACTAATTTATAAAAATGTACCTTATTTGCAAAACTAATTTAATAATTATTTTGTTAAGCTAAAAACTAATTATTTGGTTAAACTAATTTATAAAAATAGTTATTTGCAAAACTAAAAATTAATTTATAAAAATGTACCTTATTTGTAAAACTAATTCAATAATTATTTTATTAAGCTAGAAACTAATTTATAAAAATATTACTACCTTATTTGCTAAACTAATTTACTAATTATGTTATTAAACTAGAAACTAATTATTTTATTAATTATTTTGCTAAACTAGAAAATAATTGTTTTGCTAATTATATTTTTTAAACCAGAAAATAATTATTTTGCTAAACCAAATTACAAAAATAATTTTCAAAAGTAACTAGTTACTAAGTCTTCATAAATTATTTTTGGGGCTAAAATTTAAGAATAATATTAAAATCAACTACTAAATCAACTAAGTCACAAAATTAACCAATAATCTAAAATTTTAACTCTAACAATCTAAAATTAACCAATAATCTAAAATTTTAACTCTAACAATCTAAAATTAACCAATAATCTGAAAATATAAAAAAAAATATCAAGGATAAAACAAAACACTATAACTACTAAAATATAATTACAATATTTAAAAAAATCACTTACAGATATAATTACAATATTTAAAAAAATCACTTACAGATTTAAAAATAAATTTCTTCTTCTTCTTTTTCTTTCTCTTCTCCTCTCCTTCTTTCTCGTATATATTTTCAATTCACTCTTCTAAACTCAAATACCTCTATTTAATCTTATTTCTATCAAATATCAACCACCTATTTTTCACCTATATTTTAACCAATTATTATTTATATTCCCTGACACACCACTGCCATTCACGTTCCACCACCCCACCACTCAATCGCCTCTTACCCCGCTGCCATGTTGAATCACTGCAAAGCTTCAAAGCTGCCAAAGTCGGGTTGTAAAATGGTAGCTTTTTTTAAAACACTATTAAAAACCGGTTTGTAAACTTGTTGCTTTTGTAGAAATATTTTTTTTATTCGAGTTACTGTTTAAAATCGAATTTTAAGACTCATGTCTTTTGAACGCTACAGCAATTCGTAATATTGCGAAAAATAATGAGGTGTGATCTATATTTTTAAAAATAAGGTTTTCAACAACAATATTTTAATATATACTCCTAATATTAATGCTGATAATCGAAAATAGAAAACCATGATAAACGGTCAGTAATGATTGGTAACAATACTAAAGATTTATATTATAACTAATATTATAATAAATAATAATAGGAAAAATAATATGATAATGGATAATATTAATAATTAGGATATATACTCATAATATTTTGTTTATTGAGTACAAATATAATTAAAATAGATAATAACATAGTACTTAATATTAATATTTTAGCGATAACATTAATTAACTAAAATCCATTATTTCAAACTTAAAAAAATTAAAACTTGGTTAACACACCGAATAAAATTAATTATTACATATATTAAATTAAAAGTCCTTGTGTTTGGGTTTTTAACATTTTTGCAAAGATGTTAGTTTGATTTCCAACATTTTGGTTATAATGGAATGTTGGCTTAACGTGCTTAAACATTCTAAATTTTAGAGTAATGGATAATTCAATTGTTCATCAAAAATTCATTTCTATAAATGATCAAAGAAAAATAAATTCTTTAAAAATATCTAATGTCAAGATTATTCTTGTGGGAAAGATACAACTAACTCGTAGTAAAAGACTACCGATAAAAATAACTCAAAATTATTGATTTATGTGTATTTAGTAAAAATGCAAACCAAATCTAAATTAATCTTTATATTTCTTTAAACCAAATATCAAAGAGTAGTTATTTTTTCATAATGAAATTTTTATCTTAAAAAATATTTTTAAAATCTTTGATTTTTTAATCATTTCTTTCATTGCTATAGGGTAGTTTTTCTTCTCCCATAAACATACACGTATTTATATAAGAGCATGCATAGGTACATATATTTTTTTGGTCACTAAATCTTTAATGTAAGAGTACCTTTAATTAATTCTAAAATATTGAAATAGGGAGTATTCGCCAGTTCATTTGGACTAATAGAGAAAAAAAAGTGTTTAGATAATGGAAAAATCTTATTTTTAAAAAGTTCTATTCTTAGACATTTATTGTTTAAGATTTTTTAATCAAGTTCGATCCTAAACTTTTACCGTAAAGACTTTCTCTCGATATCTAAGAATGAGAATAAGAATGACATTCTTTTATTCTCCAAGGAAGAAAAAATTAGGTTCGATATCAAGTTAGTGTTTATATGAATTAAATATAATACTCTAATTAAATTATTAAATAAATAATAATATAAAAATACAAAAAACTTAACTTATAATTAATTAAAGTTTCAACCCACAATCCGTCAAAAAAAGTTTCAACCCATAAATAATAAACAATAACTGTTCTGAAAATCGAATAAATGTCCCAAGTCCAAAGTTCAATATTAAAATAATTAAATATCTAAAATATACATTATTATTCTGAAAACTGAAAAACTTACTTAGTAGTTCTGAAAATCGGGATCCTTCAAGTACTGTAGCCTAGGTTTGAGAATTTGGAACAAAAACTGATAGGGTGTAAGCTAGAGAGCCTAGTGTGTCTCTAGTGTGTAGATAAACATGACCACAGTACAGAGCAGAACATATGATGTAATGTATGCATGATATGCACCCAACACGAAACGCCATCAGAAGAGTAGGTTCCCCTGGACCACTCTAACTCCATCACACCATCAGAAGTGGAAACTCGACCCGAAGGTGGAGCCGCTAAACAAAAGTGGAAACTCGACTTGAAGGTGGAGCCACTAAACAAAAGTAGAAACTCGATCCAAAGGTGGAGCCACTAAACAGAAGTGATACTCACCAGTAGATGATATCACTGAACTTCCCCGTATATATAATACAACCAATACAATGATGTGAACAGATTATAGAGTCAGAATGTGTGCCTTAATAACTAATAGGAGGCATGCATGATAATTTCGGAATCAGATATGCAATTATATAAGTCAAAGCATGACAGTATGCATTATTCATAAAAACCACATGAAAACTCTGATTTTAAACTTGAAAACAAACTTGTAAACTCAAGAGTGAATCAATCCACCAAAACACTCGGACAATTACAACCCTTAATCGAACAAACAATAAAAACAGAAACACTAAAACAAAAGCATATGAGCAGAACAACCGAAAGAGGAAGAATCAGAGAATTCACCTAAAAACACTAACCGAAAAAAGAGAGGTGAACAGAGTAGGAAGGAAAGATTCTCGGTTTGATTAGATAATGAGAAAGAATATGATCAAACAAAAAATAACTAAGGAAAAGAAATAATTTAAGGAGAAATTAAATCTTCCCAAATCATAACTAAAACAAGAAAGAAGGAAATTGAAGTCTAAAAATTAATAAGTGTAAAATTACCAAAAAGAGGATTGAAGTTATCTAACTTTTCAAAAGAACCCTTATACTTCCAGAATTTAAAAAATAACCACTAAATTTAGAATTAGAAATCCCATGTAACCTCATCATATCCTCGATTATTCCAAAGAACTTTAACCATTTTAATGGTTTTTCTCCGAAGAACTTTCTGGTCCTAAGCAATGATCTCAATGGGTTCCTCCTCATAACATAAGTCCAAGAGGATCTCAAAATCTTCAATTGACAGAACACGAGACGGATTGGCAATGTCTCAGTATAGAAACATAGAAGACATCATAGATACGCTTAAGGTCTGATGGTAACTCAAGCTGATAAGCTAGTGGTCCAACTCATTTGATAATCCGGTATGTTCCAATATAACGAGGACTAAGCTTGGCTTTATGAACAAAACGGAGTACCTTCCTCCACGGAAAAACTTTCAGGAAAATCTCATTGCCTACCTCAAACTCGAGATCCTTTCTGTAACCCCTTATTCTTTACTTGAGATATATGATAGGTTAAAAATTATAATTCATAAAATTTTAGAATTAAGTAAACGAAAAGATAATTTTAAATAAAGCTTATAACACAGAAATTAAAGTATAATATAAAATATCAATAAATTATGATTTAAAAATAAAATAAATTAACAAATGGTTCATGTATGAAGTTAAAACATCTCAATCCCTAACTGTTCCCAAAATAACTGAAACAAAGAAAAAAATTCTTATAACTAACGTACTGAAAATAATAGTAAATTAATATCTGAATGAGAGCTTCGAGTACAAACTCCTATGTCCAGGTATCTGAAAAATTAAAATAAAAGGATGAGCTACAAAGCCCAGTGTGTCTCGAAAGTGTAGTTATAGACACATTATCATTTGGTTCATAACCACAGTAATAAAATATATGTTCACAGTAAATACACACAATGAATGATGAGTGCAATGCAATGTCACAAAGAATGCAAACTCAAACTCCAAACTTCAATATAGTGGTGGCTAGACCAACCGATCGCTGTGGAGGTAGTTCCCCAAAATCCCCTTATTTCGCCAAAACGATGTATGGTAAAATCACCTTTCTCCGTACAATCCATCCCATGCACAAGCTATGCAATCAATTCCAATAACCTCAAATGTCTCATCATAGATATCCGTATAGAATATGAATCACAAATTTTAGTAACTCTGGTCACAATTTCACAGTGTAACACAATATTCACAATACCATATAACACATCAAATATATATCACAGTCTCAATAACAGACAAACATAACACATACAAAATTCTAGCACAAAAAGAGAACACACCTCTCGAAGTAAAAATACTATCACTAACATAGTGTATCACAAGCGGTGCTCGCAGGAGTCAGTTAAACTCGAGATGGAGGCGGTGAAGGTAGAACGTCCTCTTCCGAGTTTGTGTCATTTGAAAAAGACCATAAGATTCCAATTAAACTCATATTCAAGTACACTTATCCAAAAATATACTTTAAACGGTCAATAGATGGCTTTTGGGTTCGAATTCGGCCAAAAACTACAAAAACAGACTCAGAACGTCGAAAAAGTTCAAGATAAGGCCATTCAAAAAAAGTCAACTCGGTAAAAAAGTTAACAGTCAAAGTCAACAGTCAACGATCAAGGTCAACGGATGACGATACTGTTGGGTTTGGTTTTTTGGTAACCGGTTTGGTCCGGTTCACTAATAACCGGTTCGATTCAACTCCATAATCCTCACAACAGCCAATGTTTAGTCAATTAAACCCTAACTCTATAGCCCCTTCACCCATAACACTCACAAACCACGCCGATGGCCAAAATTGATGAAGATCGAGAGCCTCGACGACAACCGCCATTCCAACACTACCTCAATGACCAACAAAACCCAATCGAACCACATCTAACCCTCAATAGATTGACTAAAACTCGCCCACCCCCATGCTCGATAGAACCACCACATCCAACCCTTCCATAAACCCCCTAAACTAATAGAGAGAAAATTCGCAGCCCTTTGCTTTCGACGGGAGACGGTGACCGAAGGCGATGAAGGACATAATCCCTCGATCGATGGTGAACTCATAAGGGTGAAAGATGCAAAGAAAATGAGAAGGAGATGGAAAGGAGGCAAAATGGAAAAATAGAAAAAGGAAGGAGTTATACTCCACTTAGGTTTAGGATTTAAACGCAAAAAGACTAAAATACCTCTTTCAGGTTAAATCCCCAATTGAATAAAATTAGGGAACAAAAAGATTGGAAAATTATATATATATATAATTAGGGTTTTTCTCTTAGTTTGATTTTATGGGTGATACACTTATGCCTCAAATTAGCATATGATTTATGTCTATCAAAAGTAGCCTTAAGCTGATCCAAAAATAACCTTACAATCTGCTCAGCCTCATGCACAAGATCTGGTCCCAATAATCGTTGCTCATTAAGCTCAATCCAACCAATAGGGGTACGACACTTACGCCCATACAAAGCCTCGTAGGGTGTCATCTTAATACTATCTTAATAACTGTTACTATAGGCAAACCCTGAAAGCGATAAAAAATACTCTCAACTGCCTCTGAAATCTGGAATACATCCTCTCAACATATCATCTAAGATCTGATTCATCCGCTCAGACTGACCATCAGCCTACAGATGATAAGAAGTACTGAAGTTTAATCATGTACGCAGAGTAGAATGAAGAGAACCCTAAAACTTTGACGTAAACCTTGAATCCCGATTAGAAAAAATATACAGAGGTACCCCATGCAACCGAACAGTCTCTGAGATATACAATCGAGATAACTTACTCAACAGATAAGTAGTTCAAATTGGAATGAAGTGTGCGAACTTAGTCAACCGATCAACAATGACCCAAATAGAATCTTTCTTTGACAAAGTCAAAGTTAAACCACTGACTAAATCCATAGTCACATGCTCTCATTTCTGTTGAGGGATCTCAATATGTTGAAGAAGCCCAGCTGAACGCTGATGATCTACTTTGACATTATGGCAAGTCAAACACTTGGACACAAAACCAATAACATCCCTCTTGAGACCTTTCGAAAAATATTTCTCCCGGAGATTCTTATACATCTTATCTCCATCAGGATGCATAGAATAGGGATTATGAAGAGTTTTCTAAAGAATAACCTGTTTCAATTTAGAGTTCCTTGGAATATAGTATCAGCCTCGGAAACACAAAAGTCTATCCTGATCAATAGAGAAATCTCGAGATGTTCCCTTATTAACCTCATTAATACGATGGTCCAAGAATGGATCACTGGGCTACTCAGTTTAGATATCAAATATCAGAGTATGAATAACTCGAAGCTCTGAAAACAAGCTACCATCCTCAAACAAACTCATTCGAGCAAACAGAGCTCTCAAATCTAAAATGGCATTGCGACTCAAGGTATCTGCAACAACATTAGTCTTACCAGGATGATAATCAATCTCATAATCATAATTCTTCAGAAACTCTAGCCAATGTCATTGCCTCAGATTAAGCTATTTTCTGAGTGAGAAGATACTTTAAATTTTTATGATCTGTGAAGATATAAAACTTCTCTCCATAAAGATAGTGTCTTTAAATTTTCAGAGCAGAGATCATAACTACTAACTTGAGATCGTGGGTAGAATAGATACACTCATGTGATTTCAACTAACGAGAAGCATGAGCCACTACCTTCCCATCCCGTATCAAAACATATCTTAAACCGGTGTATGAAGCATCATTGTATATCGTTTAAGGTTTCCTTGACTCTAGTTGTGTCAGAACTGATGCTTTCGTCAAAATAGACTCAAGTTTCTCAAAACTTGCCTATTTAGCCTCAGACCAAGTAAACGAAATATCCTTTCTCAGAAAGTTCGATCAAATGAGCAATAATAAAAGAAAAGCCCTTCACAAATCTCCGATAATATCCAGGCAAACCCAAAAAACTAGGGATCTCTATCATATTCTTAGGTTCTTTCCATTCTATTATAGCATCAATTTTCTTTAGGTCGACTTGAATAACCTTAGATGAAACAACATAAACCAAGAACACAACCTTAGATAAACAAAATTCATATTTACTGAATTTTACATAGAGTTGTTTCTCTCTTAGAGTCTGTAACACAATATGGAGATGTTGCTCATGCTTAGCCTCAAATTTAGAATAGACCAAGATATCATCAATAAAGACCACTAAAACTGATCTAAATAAGGTTGAAACACCCTATTCATCATATCCATGAATATTGTAGGGGTATTAGTAAGACCGAAGAGCATCAACAAAAACTCATAGTGACCATATCGTGTCTGAAAAGTTGTTTTAAACATGTTAGAATCCTTGATTGTCAGGTTTATCTTAGAAAACGTAGAAGCTCCTCGGAACTGGTCGAAGAGGTCATCGATAAGGGAAAAAGGTATTTATTCTTGATTGTCAACTTGTTCAGCTTTCGGTAGTTAATACACAGACGAAGCAACCCATCTTTCTTTTTAACAAATAAAATAGGGGCTCCACACGGAGAAACACTAGATTGAATTATTCCTTTATCTAGAAGTTCCTACAAATGAACTTTGAGCTTCTTAAGCTCTTTCAAATCCATTTGACATGGTGCCATAGATACTAGAGTAATCCATGGATATAACTCGATACCGAACTCTATCTCTTCCCGCTTAAGGGTTAGTCACGGTAACTCTTTCAAAAATACGTCAGGAAATTCTCTCACAATAGGTATTTTATCCATCAAGAGTCAGACTGCCTCGGGTCAAGGATATAAGCAATATAGGCTATTAAACCTTTCTTGATCATCTTTTCATCTTTCAGAGCAGAGATAATATTAGACAAATATCTTCTATGTTCATTGATAAGGATCACCTCATGGTCATCAAAAATCCTCAAAGTATCAGATCAAACTCTCCAAACAGTAACTCCATTAGATTAGCCGAAAAGATTTCCCCTTGGACCTCAAGAGGATAATCTTTATACACTTTGGTAACCTCAACAGGATTACCTACAAGACTATTATGGCGTTTGTCTTGAAAAACGCACTAAAGAATGGATTTTTGCAGCGTTTGTATTTTCAAACCCCCTAAAGAAGAGTTTTTTGTGGCATTTGACAATACAAACGTCGCTAAAGAATAACTTTCTACGGCATTTGTCTTTTCAAACGCTGCTAAATATCTTGATCGGTTGCGGCGTTTTTACCTAAAAACGTCGTAAACAATTGCGACATTGGTTTTAGCGGCGTTTCTTACGATATTTTTACTTAAAAAACATCGCAAATAATTGCGGCGCTGATTTTAGCGGCGTTTCTTGCGGCGCTTTACTAAGCGCTGTGAAAGTTTTTAGCGACGCTAAAAAACGCTGCTATAGAACTAAAAAACGCCGCTAAAGATCTATTTTGATGTAGTATAAGTTATCCTAGTTATACTTGTAATTTTATAAAATTGTTTATTTCTAATATTGAAGGGACCATGAATTTATATAAGGAGCTTTCAAAAAATATTATCTTATTATTTTATTGAAGTTATTAATTTAGACTTCGAGCTCAAATCAAGACAAAAATGATTTATCAAACTCATAAAACAAGTCCGTAGGTAAAGAGTAATGTGTTCTGACCAAGTAACTGAAGTCTGTTATTCTCATACCTAGGCCATGGGATGAGAAATAATTATGTTCTGTAGGGTTAAAAATGATTATTCACTTTGTATCCAGAAAGTGTTGCCAATAATTCATAACACATTGAATTCATCATTCAAAAGTACAGTTCACAGCATAAAAGGGAAAGCCCTGGGAAAGGAAGATGATAAATCTGAAATAATATTTAGTATAAAACTATAAATAACACGGGTTAAATCGTGAGATACTTAAATTTTTTATCAAAATTTGATTAGTATTTTATTAAATTCGATTTGAGTTTAAATTCGACTCTAACTTTTAACGATTCAAGTCGAATTCAGTACTATTCAAATTTAATTCAAGTTGTTTACACCCTAATTCAAATAGGACGACGAGTATCAGCCTTTCACATTTGTACATGCTAGGTAACTTCGTATAAAACCAAAAAGTAAATAAAAAAGAAACCCGCCAAAATAGTGAAATTTGTTAACCGTTCCTCTTTCCCCAGTTTTACCATTAAAATCGAAATATCCAACATCGATAATAATTATATTTTTATAAATTATAAAATTTTAAGAGTTAAACGAATGATAATATCATATTTTTTTAGATGACAGAGGGTAGGGGTGCTTATCGAGCGAGTCGATCGCGAGTTGGGCATTGCTCGATTCGTACTCGTTAAAAATTTTGTTGCTCGACTCGACTCGTTGCTCGTTGAGTTCGTTAAAATTGTGTTCGACTCGTGCTCATTAAAATATTTTGTTGCTCAACTCGACTCGTTGCTCGTTAAGCTCATTAAAAAACTTATTTTATTTTTAACTAGAAGTAGAATTTAATAATACCATATGAGGCATAATATTAATTTAAATTAGCAAATTTAACCAAAAATATTAAAAAGTGTATAAAAAATTTTAAAGTCTAAATTCAAAAGTAACATTCTATAAATATACCAAACTAGTATATTAAAATTAAAGTAACAATTCAGGCATTAATAATTATTATTTAAATTTATTTTTTGAATAAAATTATTTTAAAATGTTTATTAAAAAATATTTTAAAAATTAACGAGCTGCTCGCGAATTTATCGAGTCGAGTTAGACTTTATTCAATTCAACTCGTTAAGGTATCGAGCCGAGTTCGAATTCGAATCGAACTAATCCGAATTAAATATTTATCGAATTTCGATCGAGTCGAATTCGAGCAACTCAATAGCTGCTCATCTCGTTAAGCACTCCTAATAGAGGGAGAAGGAGAAAGAGGTTGAAAGGAGATAGAAAAGAATCAGGTGATGATGGATATAAGTTGGGTAGTTAAAGAGTTGGTTTTCTGTGGAGATTTTAAGGTCGAAGGTCATAGTTTTGATGGAGGCATGTCCCCACTTGGGGTCCTACAACCCCTCTCCTTTTGATACTTGATACACACAATTTGGAACCCCCACGTCAACAGTTTATCCCAAAATAATGCCGCTACTCTTTCATCTAGGTACCCCGCTCTTCTCCATTGCATACTGAAACTAAATCACACCGCACTTCCTCTATTTGCCTCTAGCCAGCAGCACAGAACAGAATTCGCCAATTTTTTTATTCGTTTAGATATTTTATCAATAATTTTATATTATATATTCATATTTATTTAATTATTTTATTAATCATAAAAAACAGACGAATTTTATTTTAATTTTATTTATCACCAGTCCCATCAACAACCCGAACTCTTTTTTTCCTTCAAAATTTTCTCTCCTTTGTATTTTTTGTGTTGTGCAGACACACACACATATATATAGCCTTCTCTACATACTCCATTGGGCTCACCAGCTGTGGAATCATTTACATCTCTCATCTCATCTCATCTCATCTCATTGCCTTTCCGGTAGCTGGAGAACATGAACATATCTGTAAATGGACAGTCCCAAATTCCACCCGGATTCCGATTTCATCCCACCGAAGAGGAGCTCTTGCAATACTATCTCAGAAAGAAGGTTTCATTCGAGAAAATTGATCTAGATGTGATTCGGGATGTAGATCTTAACAAGCTCGAGCCATGGGATATTCAAGGTACATACTATAAGTTGCTCGTTCATTTCATATACGTTCCATTGCCATTTACTTCAACTAGACTTAATTTGCAGAGAGCTGCAAAATCGGAACCACTCCTCAGAATGATTGGTACTTCTTTAGCCACAAGGACAAAAAATATCCTACCGGAACTCGCACGAACCGTGCCACCGCTGCCGGGTTCTGGAAAGCAACCGGTCGGGACAAGGTCATATATAGCAACTGCCGACGGATTGGAATGAGGAAGACTTTGGTGTTCTACAAAGGACGAGCCCCGCATGGGCAGAAATCTGACTGGATCATGCATGAATACAGACTAGACGACAACATCGTTGAAACAACTGTAAGTAAACCTTAAGTACAAATGTATAATGCGAACTCTGGTACAACGTTTCTGGTCATTAAATTAATGTTTTTTTAATGAATCAAGGTCTCCAGTGCTATGGAAGAAGGGACACAAGAAGAGGGATGGGTGGTATGTCGTATTTTCAAGAAGAAAAAACATCACAAAACACTGGATAACCCCATTAGTTCATGTCTCAGTTCAGACACCAGGAACCATATGTTCGGTTCCTGTAATGAAGGAGAGTTGGAGCAGATACTGGAACACATGCCAAGGAACTGCAATGGCTACCCGGACTCATTCATGAAACTTCCAAGCCTCGAGAGCCCCAACTCGACAAGCAGCCAAAACTGTTATCAGCCGATGATGGTGGACAATCAAGTGAGTGGTGGTGGTGATCCCAATTCGGTTTATATCAATGACTCGCGGCTCACAAACTGGGCAGCACTCGACCGGCTCGTAGCCTCCCAACTCAACGGCCAAACAGAGACATCTAGGCAATTGGCCTGCTTCGACGACACGACTTCCCTCGCCTACATCAACTCCGATTCCGATCATCATCATGATCTCCAACAACCGACCGTTCGTTACAACAGCGAGATAGACCTCTGGAGTTTCACTAGATCATCGTCATCATCCGACCCATTGTGCCACGTGGTGAATGCTGGTGTATAAACCGAACAACCCTACATTTCATCATACCTTAGTTCCTATAAGTCAGAAAGTTATTATTACATTTAGCGGATATGTTATATGTCTAGAGATGATAAATAAAATGTGAAATTTACTCTTCGATGAATCAATATGTTTTCCATTTTCGTAAATGTGCTCTCTAGAAGCCTAGCAAAAACTCTAGTTGATTTGATTCATCTCTCTTTTTAACCGCAAAATAATCATTATAATTCAGCCATTTTTCTCACTTCTGCAATGATCAAAGTGACCTTGTTTTCTAATTATCTCCGACCCACATGCTCTGTCGGATTGTTTTAGTTTTTTCAGATGCATTTCTTGTTTGATCAAGCTATTATGGGATTCAAGGAAAGGACAAAACAGTCACTCTGACATTTTGGTCAGCTAGCTAGTAAATATATATTTGGTCAAATTCTTTTAGTAACTATATGTATGTTGTAGATTCGGTCCCTATGCTATAATTTACTCTGGTCCTCAATTTATCGAAGTTTGAAATTTTAACCTTGATTCAAACGATAATCATTAAATTTATTAGTTTATATTACGCTATCAGTTCTTTTATTATATATAAATTTAATTATTAATTTTTAATTTAAACTTTTTTAAGTTTATATAATTTAATCATAATATCTATTATTTATATTTAAATTTAAATTTAAAAATCCAAAAAAATGAAATGATTAAAATTAACTAAACTAAAATACATAGACTAAATCAACAACTTATGCATCATATAAATACTAATAACATAATTTTTCTTAATTGTTAAAGAAACCGTTATTTTTGGATACCACAAGTTTAACCATCAATATTTACAATACAATATTTAAGAAATCAATATTTAATAATTAAATATATATATTTTAAAACAAATATTACTTATAACCATCGTAACTTGTTTTGAACATATATATATATATATAAACCAACTTTAAAATCTACCCCTTGTTTCCTTGAAGATAATAAATAAATCTACTTATTAAATTAGCTTGTATATACCCTTCAGAGAGAAGAAATGTATCCATCCATCCATCAACTCCCATTGATCTTAAGCAACAAAAGTTGTAGCAATTAATAGCTTTTATACACATACATACATACATAATTGATTTTTAGTTGAGAGAATCACATCAATTAGTTTGTTGAGACAAGGGGAGAATGTTCTAATGATATATCTGTTTAAAACGTGAAATTCAATCCCATGCCACCATGGGCTCTCGTTTCAAAGTGTGTCATCTATTTGTAAAACCATGGGGTCTATTTGTATATATTCAGATAACAAATTATATTTCAAAACAGTGACATCTTAATATCAATGAAATCAAAAGAGGGGGAAACAGAATGAATAAAATTGGAATCAACTTTTTAAAAATATTTGTTTGTAAAAAATATGTCATTTAAGTTAAATTATTTAAATGATATGAATCAAATAGAATAATAAATTATTTAAATGATGTAAATCAACAATTTATATCGAGCAATAAAATAACTAGAGAAAGCTCCTATTTTGACGGAATTTCGACAGCATACCACCTTATCTTACGGTTTCTGTTTGGCTCTAATAGGGGTAGGTTTTTACTCTATATATGTGGGTTTTGATCTAGACTCTAGGTTCTCGAACTATCGTTACTATCTATTGCGACAATAAGATATTGATTCGGTATTATAAGTCCTTACAACGGAGGCGTAGGCCCAACAACAAGTAAGGTTAGTATATAGGAAGTAGACAAAAATCCTAACTAGGAGTTGCAGAGCATCACGTGGGACTAGGTCTATCTCCCACTCAAAGGTAAAAGCCATGGTCGAGAGCTTATGCATGAATGATAGATATATCACACAAGAAAAATACTACCTTCATTCGTCTGAAAATTCATTTGACAATCTCTTGAAGAATATTATATTACCGCCTAAAATACCAAAAGGCAATGTGCAATTAATTATTAAGGTCTAACTCACAAAAAAAGGTCCCTAGACGAGTTGCCAAGTTATCGCGATCATTTAAAAATCGATGCGTAAAATAGCTTAGAGTGTGAATTTTGAAATTGAGTTTTTTACCATTTTCGATTATTAATTATGAAAATGGGGGTGGTATTAAAAATGTATTATTTTAATTTTAAAATGACACCATCCGACTCGAACGAGTTACCCAAATAATACTGAGGCTAATCTGGAGACTCGCCCTGATAAACAACCCTAAAAATTAAGTGATTATTTTTTCTTTTATCTTATCTAGATGCTTCATTTTTATTCTACATGTCCATTCATAGATTATATTCAATTGCAGCGGAAACAAATAAGGAACGAGTCCTAAAACGTACAAATATATTTTAGGGACCAAAATGTAAATTTCCAAAAACTAAAGGACTAATTATGAAATTAGTGTTACCAATCTTTAATTAGGTTCATTACATGCTTGCATCTCAAATTTTCAGTCCTAAGTACACGTTATCCACGTATCATATACAACTTACTAGATACATTGCAACCTAGTTTGCAACAATGTATTCAAACTCCTAAGATCAAGCTTCAACTTCAACAATCTCATAAATATATATAAGAACAACAACAATATACTCAACATGATTTCTATATTTATTCCAAACTAAATAACCACATAATAGATTCAACTTACAAATAGTAATGCTTGATTATCACAAATAGTTACTAATTTCAAAATCTTAAGGATTAAAAGGTCAATTTTCAAAATTGAGTTGACCAAATTCAAATATATATTAAATAAGGATTTTAGGATATTTTTCTATAATTTATTTTAAGTTAAAATTAATATTTAAGTTTTTAATAACGAACTAGGTTGTATTGACAAAAGCGGTTCACTAACTTCTAGGCCCATTTTTTGGGGCTTTACATGGAGTCTCCACCGGATACCATAAAACAAATCAGAGATTTTTTTAAAAAAATATTTGGGTTTTAGAGTCTGTTATGCGTAAGGACGACCCTTACAAGTGCTTGGGGATCGATACCTTTTTAATTACACGTGGTATTTTCGCATTTCTAATAATAATCTTAATTCAGTCCGTCATTGTCAAATGAATAACGTTCGAATGAGAATATACTTTACGATAAGAAAATGCATTTTTAAGTACAAGCTTGAATAAGACGTCTAATTACGTTAGGAAATCTTAATTCGTATTTTGAAGAAATATGAGTTCTGTTCCAGAAGGTTTGAATGCATGATATGTTATTATCTGGTCAATTTTAAGTTCTATCCTATTAGGCTCCATTATTTAAATAATTAAGGTCCTATTAAATTATTAATTTTCCAAGTGTATAACATTCTAGGAGGTTAGAATGGCACATCGAATATGATACCAAAGTAAACCCTTAGTCAACATCTTGGTACGTCAGAACACCGACCAACTTAGCGCATCCCAGGTATATAATTAAATACACCATTCATTACTACAATTCTCTTCCTATCAAAAGATTATTTAATTAATTAGAGTGAATAACCCTAAAAAAGCTCTAATTTAATTAGCTAAGTTTATATTAAGTGTTTTCCTAAATAATTATGCTATATGAATTTAAATCATACAAGCATACAAATAAATTAAATAATTAAGGCATTAATTAAAAGTCAAGGGATCAAATTGGACTTTATTTAAAACATAAAAGCTCTATTACACGTAAGAATGACTAAAATATTCTAACTAAAAATTTTAATACTTAAAATATTCTAACTATTAATTATAATGTCTAAATGAAATAATAAACTAAACAAATATTATAAGGAAAAGGAGAGAGAAAGTTATGGGCTTACAAAATTTGGCTTTGTATATCCAAGTATAATCCTATTTGATATACTCCAAGGCTCCCATCATTCCTTGTTTCTTCATCTTCTTCCTTAAAGTATACATCCCTCCATTTTAGAGGCACTTGGGTAGGGAATGTGAGGTTTTCTTTCAATATAGTTTCTATTTCCTATATTAAAATGAATGCTTATATGTAATTATCATTTCCTATCAATGTGGGATTTATTTTCTAAACTAAAATGAGTGGTTGCATGTAAATATTCCCATCAATGTAAGATTTATTCCCTAAACTAATTATTTTTATCAATTTGTTATGGCCTTATTATACGTATTAATACCTGAACAAAATACGAGTATGACAATTATAATGTTCTAAGTTACCAACCCTAAATATTTCTACGTTTATAGGGAGTTTAGAATCTCTATCTTGCATGTTAATCCAACCTATATCCTAAAGGGGTAAACTAAATTAAAAGGTAATTATAGTCTACTTGACACTCTTATGCCGAAGCGTCTCTCCTAGGTGAAAGTATGGGTTCCTTGTTATCTAAGTCGACTATAATATCAGACAACAATATGTACCTTAGATTATCTACCTCATAATAAAAGGTTTAAATAAAAATATAGCAAAGAAACAATGAATTCAAGCAACTTAAATAGTCGATAGCAATTAACAGAGTATCATTCAAATATTCTTAGCCAAATAGGAATTAGTTCATGGCTAGGTTAAAACATAGCAAAAGTTTATCATCCTCAACATTAACATAAAGAAATAAAGAAGCAAGAAAAGATAGCTTAGAGGGAGTTGTACCGAATCATCCCCTTAAACACTCGTGTGCCTCGTATCAAAAACTTCTGCCCTCGTCATTCAATTCTTTGCTAGACGTGTTGTACTTTATAATAACTCTTCTTTTTACTTCGACTATTACCCTAAGAGTGAACTCCATAAACCCTTACTTCTTTTTCATCAAAGTTTCCCTAATTAGTAGTCAAAGGACCCCTTATATAGGCCTTGGTAAGCCGCCTTAGGGTTTCTTTGTGGGCTACCTAAGTAATTTCTATGGCCATGAAATTGGACCTTTAGGCTATGTTAGATCAGGTCTAATTTACAATTATAGGTTAAGGAGATTTACGTCAGACAGTGGAAGCTTAGGCAATGTTGGTCTTGCAATCTTGCTATCAATTATGTTTCCTTGCTTGCCAAGTCACCTGCACACTAACAAGAAAAATAACCAAATTTTGCCAATCAAGCCTAGCAATAAAATCCATCAAATTCCCTTCAAAATGCAAATATATGCCAATACATGAAATGTGATGAATGCTATCAAAATAAAACCTAACTCTACTTGGTTTCAAAAAAAAATCATGGTCAAATGTGCCTAATAGATACAAATTTCTAGGAGTTTACAATAATCAATAAGTATTCTTCTTATAGCAAGAAATGGGTGCCTTCTCGTCGACTTCACAATCCAAATTTAGAAAATCAACTAGGAATACAAACATGACTTTCTTTACTATCACATCTTCAACTTTTCCTTCGAACCGGATGTGAGAATAATCTTCCAATTATAAGATAATGGTGGTTGTTCTTTTACTCCCTATATCAAGCTTTTTAAACAAAACTTTAGGCATCAAATTGCTACTCAAACCAAAGTCACATATTGCCTTGCCAACAAAATGATCACCAATAGAACATGGAATGATAAAGCTTCCTGGATCTTTCTTCTTGATGGATAAATTAACCATCCTAGAATAAAACTCTATTGTTACAGTCACGATTTCATAATTCTCCACTCTTCTTTTCTTTGTGACAATGTCTTTTAAAAACTTTGTATATGAGGGTATTTGATAAATTTTATTAAGAAATAAAATGTTGAATACGAAACTAGTCTAGAATAGATACAATTTTTTTTGAATCGGAGGTCTTTCTTTTATTGTTTCAGACGTCGAGGAAAAGGTGATGGTGCTCTAACCTCCTCCAAAGTTTGTAGAGGTGCAACTTTTACTGCAGCATCTACATATTGCCCATCATTTGAACTTTCTCATTTATCTTCATGAGCAGATAATTCCTCTTGTTCCTCAGGTTCTTTTTGCTCTTCAATGGGGTTTATATCATTATTTTCTTTTAAATTTATCATCTATATTAATTCATATTCCACTTTTTAAGGTAAGTGTGTTGCACTGCTCTTTGTTATGGGTTTTAGTGACTTCAATATCACTTGAAACATACCTCTTGGTAGAGCTTGTAATGCTTGAACGATCAGACCCACTCGATCTTCTAACGATCTAAGAGAGGAGCTATGGCTCTGATGAAGTAATGCTCCTTGAGTCTGAAAAAATTTCCTTGATTTTTTATTTTCGTTTAATACACTTGCAACAAAACCTTAATTGATGAACTAAACTCATTCATAGATTCCATAAAATCTTGCAACAATGCTTTCAAAGAATTATGGTGGTTTTATGTTACTACTCCCTTGTTCTAATTTTGTCATGGCATATTTGCTTGAAACTTGATTGTGCTGCCATGGGTTATTGTCTACTCAAATTACTGGCATGATTTCTCTAAGAAAAATTAGAATGTTGTTGTCACCCTAGATTATAATGTTAGAGTTAGGGTTGTTGGTTTTCTTGTTGAAGTTACCAACATAATTAGCAGACTCATAGAGGTAGGACACTCATTATCATAATAATTTTCATTACAAAGAACACAACTTAATGCCTTAACATCCCACAACTCACTCAGTTTTTTATGTTTCTTTAACATGTTTATTCTACCAGAATGTTGAGCTGAAACATAATCATTTACATCAAAATCTAGCTTCCCTAGGTTTTTTCTTCGTGTTCCAAGTCTTGTGGTGAAAAACTGATATTCATTGTTAGAATTCATATCGAGGATATCAAATGCTTCTTGAGGAGATTTTTCCAACAATGTTCCATTTGTTGAAATATCTAACATCATTCTCGTAGGGGCATTGAGTCCGTTATAAAATATGATATTTAAGTCCAGTCTTGAAAATCTGATTTATACATCTTCGAAGCAGACTTTTGTAGCGATCCTAACACTATACATAGACTCATCATATCCTTGATAGAAAGATGCTATTTTATTTCATAATTGAGTGTTCATGTTGGGTGAGTTATACTTTAACGAGAAACTTTTATAAAGGGCTATTCAAGATTCCATAAAACCGATTGGAATACCATTTAGTCAATCTATATATCGAACTCTCAAAGAATATAGAAATAGCTTAAGTTTTAACATATTTTTATCCTTGTTGGCAAAAATAATAACACACATCCAAGAAAGCACAAATATGTTGTCAAGCATCCTCATAGGAAATCCTCTAAATCGTCAAATAGAATTCAACAAATTAAATATGACAGGCTTGAGCTCAAAGTTTCTTGAATTTCAGGTTCAACAATCCTAGAATTTAGTTCGTGCTATAACTTTAGGAATTGTTGTAGCATTTGGATCCTATGTATCTTGAGGGTTGTTAGCAAGTTGATAAAACTTGTCTGCTTCTTTTCTTGTCTCCTTTGGTGAAATAATTTTTTGATTTCAGAGATAATAGGTAAGATT